>JARPMR010000020.1:16407999-18892302 GCA_029955525.1 Oeneis ivallda | reverse complement strand
CTCGAGCTAGAATCAGTTTTAGTCGTTTGTGATGTTATTCCGGTTGTAGACCCGACTGTATTCTCGTCGGTATCTATTGTACTTGAAAGGGTACTAATAGTTCCAGGAGTAGTTGATTCTTGTTCTGAGCTTGGACTAGTAGTTGTATCTGATTCAATTGTAATTGACTCTGTACTAGGATTTAAATTTGTCACTGTCGATTGATTTGGATCATCTGTTATTGAGTTAGTAGTAGATTCAGAATCCGCAGTACTTGTCGTATAAGTGTGAGTTGTTGTATCATTTTCAGTTATTGATTGAGTGGTAGACGGGACGTCTGGATCTGTTGAAGTTTCTGGTCCTCTTGTGGTTATTGATATGGTTAATCCTGGTGTTATCTCCGTAGGAGTAGTCAGAGTATTTGGATATAGAGTGTTTGGGGTAACTTCAGTAATTTCAGTAGTTGAAGTGGTACCGATGTTATTTGAAGTCGTCGTTATTGTAGTAGGGTTTGGATTTGTCACTGGTTCCGTAGATTTCTCTGTTATTGAGATTGTAGTGGACTCGGAGTCAAGAGTACTTGATGGAGAACTTTGATTAGTTATATTATCGGTTCCTTGAGTTGTACTTTCCGATCCCTCAGATGAAGCCCCAGTGGTAGTACTAGGCCACAATGTTGTATCACTATTAGTAACCGTATTTGTGACAGTAGAGTCAGGTTCTGTCGTTAAAGTAATGGGAGCTATAGTTACTGTACTAGATTCTTCAGGAAAACTTGATTCTGATGTACTAGTAGTATCTGGAGGAGAAAATGTGTCTTGGGTTTCAGGATCTCCAGTTTGTGTTGTCATAACAGGATCAGTTTTAGTTTCTTGGGTAGTAAAAGAAGTACTTCCTGATTCAGTTGTTGGATTTGAATTAGTTTCTTGTGACTGTTCAGATGTTGTGAAGTTATTTTCTGCAGTAGTAGTAGTTGTTGTAACTGTTGTATAAGGCGATGAAGTTTGCGCTGTTTCTGTTGAAAGGTCATTAGTTTGCGATGTTTTTGCCGTAGTAGTGGTAACTTTTTCATATATAATACACTTTTCCTCTTCCATTATAGGTGATATGTATCTGAACGAGTCAACCAATACTATTGAATCACGCGCAGCCATTCCAAGTATGGTAATCTGTGAATTGAAAACGGGACTTTTCAAGAAAATTCTTTATCTTCTAAATATATAAAAGGAAAAGGTGACTAAAAGGCTGACTGACTGATCTAACAAAATACAGCTCAAACCACTGGACGGATCGGGCTGAAATTTGGCATACAGGTAGCTATTATGACGTAGGAATCCGCTAAAAAAGGGTTTTTGAAAATTCAACCCCTAAGGGGTTAAAATAGAGGGTTAAAAAATCTAAATTAAAGTGAGCGAAGCCGCGGGCAAAAGCTAGTCACACTATAAAGGAAATCATTTCAAATAAAATGTTAATCGTAGTTAATCTATCCTAAGTTTAATCAATGCAAAGGTTACCTATTTTTATCTTTTGAACGACGTCGAGTAATAACAATTAATCTTAAGGTCTTAACAAGTCATAAATTTTATCATTGTTGTATCGTGATTTGATGTTATTATTTACTTATTTATTAAAAACATAGATGTAAAATTATTTTCATTTTAATTGCTCTTTAAACTGTCCTATGATACTAATCTTTTTAACAAAATTTTGTTGTGGTTAAAGTTTATTTTTTATTTTACTTTTTGTATTTTTAGCCCTTCTATACCTAATTCTATTTTAAAGTAGTTTTTTCTGTTTTATAAACATCGATTTTAATACATAATATAAATACGTGAGTTACTTAATAATATATCAAATCGTTGTACTCATAAACCATGTTCGGTTGAATTAAGCCGGATTTGTCGAAATACAATTATATTAGATATACTAGCTGACCCAGCCACGCGTTGCTGTGACCCAGTAGGTATAATAGATTAAATTAATATTAAGATAAAAACTATCCTATCTTTCAAGTTTGACCAAATTACAGATAGTTACGAAGTTTTATCAAAATCGGTTCAGTAGTTTAGGAGTCCATCGCGGACAAACAACGTGACACGTAATTTATATATATTAAGATTATCTTATTTGAAGTTTTGAAAACGATACTTTTCATGGGTATCACGATTACGAGTAAATTATAATTCTTATTTATTTGAAAGAGAAGATAACTTAGCTAATAAATCTGTGCCTTCTGTGCTGTCGATTATAAGCTTTTTGTGATGTTTACATATAATTATCAGAAAGAACGTTACTTTATTTACTATAGTTTTGGAGATAAATTTGTGCAAAGTGATATAACAGGTAGGATTTTTGAGAAAATATCGTGAATATTTCAAGTTGTAACCTCTAAAAGTAATTCCTGCAGACATTATTTTTCGTGTTTCGTGGTATAAGTGCGAAATTAATTTTCACGTTTTATTTTATCGTTAATATTGATATGATGAGAGTTAATATCACTTGGTTCTCAATACTGATTAGGGTACAATTTATAATAGTCGAATTGAAACAGGTAGGTAACTGTTTCAACTCGAACTGAATACGACTACTGTAGGGACTCAATTAACCAGACTAATAATAATTACTAATGAGTTGTTAGATATTTTTACTTTACGTATATTAATTTACACGAAGACAACTTATAGGTGCAACATGGTGTAACATAATTTAACTGTACTTGTATTATTTATCACGTAATTTTAGCATGTATTAGAAATAAAAAAGGTACAAATCACAGGTTTTTCCATAATTACTTGAAAACTACAATATTTACCAAAAAATTTAAATGCATAGTGAAAGTGAATGTTTTTATCTACAGAAAAGGTCAACCTAGTCAAGGTTAACCTAGACCATTTAAATCGCGAACAATAATTATTTTAAGCTTGTTTTTGCTCTCCTGTAAAGTGTTGATTTTTGACTTGTATCACTCAGCACAGGAGGCACAGAAATAATCTCTTAGATCTCAACCTCACTGAAATAATTTTTTAGTTTTTTCATAAGATTTTGATTTTAAGTTTTGTTAATTTTTTAATTTACATAAAATATCTTTATCACCTTTTTAGGGTTCCGTAGTAAACAAGGAACCCTTATAGTTTCGCCATGTCCGTCCGTCTTTCTGTCTGTCTGTCTGTCTGTCTGTCTGTCTGTCCGCGGTTTAGCTCAGAGACTATTGGTACTAGAAATCTGTAATTTGACAAGGGTATAAATATCAATCACGCCGACTAAGTCGTGAAATAAAATTGTGAAAAATAATTTTTTTTAGGGTACCTCCCCTACATGTAAAGTGGGGATGAATTTTTTTTCTCGTCTATCCCATAGTGTGGGGTGTCGTTGAATAGGTCTTTCAAAAATATTGTGGGTGTGGGAACATCATTTTTCAATTCAGGGATCCGTTTGTGAAATATGATATTTTAAAGTGCTAAATTTTATTAGAGTCAAGTGTCCCCCCCCTCTGCCAGCTAAATGGTTGTATATAGGATACGAGAAAAAATTCACAGCAGTAGTATATACAATGAATTTTAAAGGAAAACTATCACGGCTAAGTAGGGTTCATTAGTTAAGGAGTTATATCTGTTTTTTCTAGGCTAGGTATTACACGTAGTGTAAGTTGCATATTTTGTAGAATATTATAGTATTTAAGCCATGGAACTCAAAATTTATTCAATATTCATAAATAAAACAAAAGCACTATCCTAGGTCAGCAATAGTATTTGAGACTTTCAACTACGGAATCCTACACTGCGCGTGGTCCGACACGCACTTGGCCAGTTATTTTAAAATAACTATCACCTTTTTCAAAAGAGCAACTGCTAGGTTACTTTTTCCGTTCCTCTTTGTTGACGATTCAAAAGCACTTTGTAAAAGTTTATTTTAATGAAAAACTTTTCTGTTCTATTAAATAAAATGCGAAAGTGAGTCTGTTTTTTAACCGACTTCAAAAAAAAGGAGGAGGTTATGAATTCGTCGGAATCTTTTAACTTGTCCGGGAAATCAAATTGAAAGTGAATTTTTAAAAATCTAACTTAATTCAGGTGGACACGGTTGCGAGCATAAGCATGGTTTACATCATTTTTTTGCTCATCCAAATGTATGAATTAATGTTTATTTATTTAAATATTTATTTTTGTGCAAAAAAACGTAGTAATTAGTAGTTTCACCTTTGTGAACAAAAGTAAAGCTACTGGCAGTTCCCGTGAAAGTTAATAAGGTGAAATTATAAAGTGAAGCAGTATCTGTGTATTGTTATTCAAAAAAATTAAAAATGTAGAGAACTTACATAGCCAAAATAAGTTCCAAAACCGGTTAGAGATAACCTAACATTCCTCCATCCACTGACGAAGTTGTCATCTGAGGCAATGATCCAAGCATTTCCAACTACTACATCCTGCCCACTCGGTACTACTTGGTTAGCAAGGATCGTCATCTGATCCGTAGCAGAGGTCGGTATCATGAGCAGATTAACTTCTAACAAACCTCCTGCAGTCATTTGAAACGTAAAGGACGATGCACAACTCAAAGTTTCACTTGGATACACAAACTTCGACGAGGCCGGATCAGGACTGTCTATTGGAAGATCTTCGTAGTTCCCAATATTCCACATAGTCATACCTCCGCAAACTCCGATTTCATTACTAAACGAACTATTGAAATCGTTTTCAAAATCGAAGGTCACACAGTCCTGACAAATAACACTCGAAAATAACAGTACAATTAATAGAACACGATAGTCCATCTTTTCCAATCGTATCTATATCATTAGCGGGTGTAATAGTTCAAGTGACACCTCTAATTGTTACGATAAATGCCGAATTTCTATGGTTGTCAACATATTTATAACGCTGGATTCATACTGTGCGATTGGGACGTACGTAAGCGATAAAATGGATCTAAATATTGCAGTGTTTCTGTGAGATTTAGATAGAATTGAGCTCTGCATTTTAATTAAGCCAGCTATCATTATAGCTATATCTTGACTAAATTATTCGATAGAATAGAATAGAATAGAAATATTTTTTATTCAAATAAACTTTTACAAGTGCTTTTGAATAGTCGATGAATCTACCACATACAAAATTTATACAGCTTATTTCACTTCAGCAGAAACCTCTCGTTAATACCTCTGACTTAGCTCAATTATTGTGCCAAATGCAGCTAAGAGATGCACAATATCATCGTACATACTTTTCATTGATATGCTGAAGGTTTCTTTGGATCTAAGTTCAATTTAATTTTTTTAGCTTAAGCTTTGAAGGTTTACGTTTATGATCTGTCTTGTGTTAAATAATGATTTTATAATCTCTAATAATAATCTAAATGCAAAAGTAGTTCAGTTTTTTGGTCTGGCTTCCTTTTATACGCCTACACCGCTAATTCAATTTTACGAGTAGTTTGTATTTAGCGAACCGGCACGATGGCGTGTAGAAACCGATTAGGGGTATGGGTTGAACGTTCACTGCCATACCCCTTCCAAGTTAGCCCGCTACCATCTTTGACTGCATCGTCACTTACCATCAGGTGAGATCGCAGTCATGGACTGTCTTGGCAACGAATTAAAAAATATTAAAGTCTACGCCGATGAAGGCACAGAATTGAAATTTTTAAGTCAGACAGAACCGAATAGTGATATTATGTTATTTTTTATCAATTATAAATTATATTAATTCTGTGAAACTACAGGGCCAACCGATTTACTTATTGCACTAAATTATTTATAAACAATATTTTTTACTTATTTTCTTTATTGCACCTTAAACCTAAGCCTTTCAGGCCTTTCGATAAAATATAACTGAAATATATACGTATCCAAACCTTGTACTATAGACTTGTTCGTGTCTCCCAAATTTCATTGTGACTTGGGAGTATTATGTTCATAATATATTGTTCTCCTTCACTTGCATAACGTTTTCTTGAACAAAACGATGCTTTGAAAATGATATTAATTTTCTTAATTTATCTGTTAATGTCTTTACCCTTTAGCATTTTGGCTGTGATATAGACTTCTATATCACTCACTTACTTATTAGCTTTGTAAGACAGTTCATCTGATATATATTTTATTGTGGGATAGGCCTTGCGCTTGACAACAGTTACATAAAACACTGATGAGGTCTAGGTTGGACCACGCTTCCCTAGAAGATGCCTATTCACTCTTGATTTGAAGGTACTTAAATTATAATTGACACGTAACACGGATGCCGGAAGGGCGTTCCAGCCTTAGCAGTTCGTTTCAGAAACATTGAAGAAAAGTGTTTAAAACTTAAGCGATAAACGATATACATACCCACTAATATTGCGGAGTATTATCATCATCTTCATCTCAACCGATAGATGTCCACTGCTAGACATAGGTCTCTTGAAATGGTCGCCACAGAACACGACCCCGTGCCGCATGCATCCAAAGGCTGCCAGCGACTCGCCTAACTACTCGTATTGAGCCGATTTTTATGAATGAGGTGTCATATTAGACCCGCCCCGGCTTCGCACGGGTAAGCTACAAAACAAACGCAACGGTACTTACAGCTAGAGCCTGGAGTCCAATTATATAGTACCCAGCAGCATCAGGATTGAGGAACTGGAGTTCAATGGTGTGGTATATTAATTATAAATGATCAAAACCCTCATTAATATGTATGATATGCATTTAATAAAATCATTAACGATGCGAGTGAATTGCTGTTATCCGTGAGGAGTTCCGTCCTCTATTTCCGATATTATTTATCAATTCTTCACCAAAATTAGGCAAAATATATGTGATTTGGTAAACTTTCAAATAAAAATGAATTATTGAAATCGATTTAGATTTGACGAAGTTATGGAGCAAAATAGACAAAAACTTTTAACCTCCATTCTGGAGGAACCTTATTGCTTATAAGAATAAAAACTATCCTATATATTGACTCGGAGTATCAGCTACCACTATACCAATTTTCATTCAAATCCGTTCAGTAGTTTTCATGTGATACCCAGACAGACAGACAGACAGACGGACGGATAGTCTGACAAAAATTAAATAAGTCTGTTTTGGGCTCAGTATCGACATTAAAGCATCCCCCGGTTAAAATTTTCAAAATATATTAAATGTACAGATATCTTCCAGTTACAGTTTTATTATAAGTATAGATAGATGAGGAGGAGGTACGACTCGATATCATGGTCCGGGTGACATCTACATTTTACACGAATAAAATGAATATGAACGATGTTATATCCAATTTTTGGTAGTCGGGTTACAGTTTTAAATTTTTTCTTGTTCAAGTTCTCAGATCTACAGGATTTCAGTGTGCATTGCATGTGTATTTTGCTTGTTGTTATAGTGTTGAATTTGAAGATCACCTTAACAAACATACTAGTATAAACTTAAACACACTGATACTAATTTATAGATGTATATTATCAAATAGCACACTAGGTCTAATAAACTATTTAAAAGAGGCGTTGCGTTCTCGAAGTAACCGATTAGAATGCACCGCCGCGTGATCACACAATACTTTATACTCCTAGCGGAGGTGCTCCCACCGAGGCAACCGCGGCCATCTTTTTCCTCTTCCGGTGACGCGAAGCTGACGTCGCGCCTGCCGACAACTACCGAGGTGGCGGAAGCGCTGACGTCGATCGTACCAACACACGTAACGTGCAGTGCTGCCAACACTGCCGAGGTGGCGCTGGCGTCGGCCGTCGCCGTAGATCGTCGCGCGCGGTGTTACCAACACACAAAACGCGCAGTGCTGCCAACACTGCCGAGGCGGCGCTAGCGTCGGTCGTTGTCGTATATCGTCGCGCGTGGTATTGCCACCACACGAAACGCGTGGTGTTGCCAACACTAGTCAATCATTTCAGTTCCGTGCTAGTTATTTTTAGTACGACATAAAATTATGAACATTGTGATTGCGGTTTTATATAATTCCTGATATTTATCGTTACAATAACATCACAATTATCGAAGATTACACTGATTGGTTACAAAACTTTATAGGTGGAGCTTATATAATGTACAAGTGACTTATAAATTTATTTTAGGACTAGTTGACCCGCCCCGGCTTCGTACGGGTAGGCTACAAAACAAACACAATAGTACAAACATCTGTTGCCTGGAGGTTAATGATTTAGTCTATGCCTATATGCCTAAAACCCATATATAAATATTATGATGATACCATGTATTCGATCGTTGTCCTTTACGATCGTTGTCCTTTATGCCAGTGAGTTGCTGCTATTCGTGAAGAGTTATGTCTACTATCTCCGATAGTATTTATTAAAATATCTTCATCAAAATTAGACAAACATGCCTGATTATATACAATTTCCAATAAAATAAAAATTCTTTTCAAAAAACCGACTTCTAACGCCACTACAAAGTATAAAAATAATTTTAGTTTGTCCACGTTTGTTGAAGTCGGGCGGGCCTATATACAAACTATGAAACCGATGCGCGACGCTACAGAATATGATAGACTCATTTGTAGAAGTCGAGCGAGCATCGCGAGTCGGTTTCATAGTTTGTATTTTAGGCCCGCCCGACTTCAACAAACGTGGACAAACTAAAATTATTTTTATACTTTGTAGTGGCGTTAGAAGTCGGTTTTTTGAAAAGAATTTTTATTTTAAGCTTTTAAGTGTAGTATCCTATGATTGAGGAGCTAGGACCTGGAGCTCCACGATGTAGTCCATACTTGTTACCTACAATATCAATTTGTAATCGAAATTTCCTAAATCGCCATTGTTTTAGCCTGCAGCATCAGGCTTGAGGAGTTGAAGGTTAAAATTTTTATGGGACCATTTCGCAAACATACTCTGTCGATTAAAAAAAAATCACGCGAATCGGTCCAGTAATCCCGGAGAAATCGGTGGACATACATAGAAAAAAAAAAAAAAAAAGATACCGGCGGAATTGAGAACCTCCTCCTTTTTGGAAGTCGGTTAAAAAGTGTGTGTGTTAGCTCCGACGCACGACTGGAGTTTACTCCTTACAACGTCGTAATGCATTCGCGGCGCTCGCTGCGTCTCGGCGCCGCTCGGACCCGATCGGTACGCGCTCGGCTTCCCGAAGCGAAAGCTCTTTCGCATTCGACAACTCAAGCGAAAACCAACCTTATTTACTCAACGTTAGGGTAGAAATTTGCATCGTTGTGAAAAACGTAACGAGGTCATTCATAAGTAGTCAAGCGAAAACCAACCTTATTTACTCAACGTTAGGGTAGAAATTTGCATCGTTGTGAAAAACGTAACGAGGTCATTCATAAGTAGATTTTACTCCTCGAATTTTTCTCATACCGGGCGCCTTATATATGAAAATCGA
Organism: Oeneis ivallda; assembly: GCA_029955525.1. NCBI lineage: Eukaryota > Metazoa > Arthropoda > Insecta > Lepidoptera > Nymphalidae > Oeneis > Oeneis ivallda. Next base: position 18,882,989 of record JARPMR010000020.1, on the reverse strand, counting down.
TTCTTAAGGAGTAAACTCCAAAAATAATTATTAAAATAGATTCAAATTTGACGCAGCTATGAAGTAAAATCGATAAAAACTTTCATCCCCTATCCCGGAGGATCCTTATTGTTTATCGGATAAAAATATCCTATACATTGTCTCGGAGTATCAGCTACCATCATACCAAACATTTATGTTCAGTAGTTTTGTGCGTGGACAGACAGACAGACAGACAAATGTTTCAAAATATATTTCAATGTACAAAAGTCGTTCAGTTACAGTTTTATTAAATGTAAGTATGTCTTACTTCTCTCCATCTTGCTTCTTTCCTTTCGGAAATCTGTGGGCATTTTCTTCGTTTCTAATTTTCCGATTCGTCGGATGGAACTTCATTGCATGCAGAATTCTAAAGAAATTTTAAGAATCCATAATTTTTAGAGCTTTTTTTTGAATAATGCTTTATATATTTTGATCATCTGCCCGTTATTTGATTTTTCAATTTTGCTTATTTTGTGGTCATCATCATCAACCCATCAACGGCTCACCACTTAGTGCAGGTCTCTTCTCAGAGAAGGATTACATCTCGTGTGACCACGAGTCCACAACCTTCAGGCCATAACCCACTATGCTGGTTCAATGCAAATTGGCAGCATTCATGTGTTGTAGCACGGATATCACAAAAGTCAATTGCCACTATAAGCATGATGACCAATTTAAAAAAACTGTCGGATCATATTCGGAAGTATCTATCTACTAGGTATTGACCTGGACCTGAGTGAGAGGTCATTTAGAGTTGTCGTTAACGGCTGCTCATCTGACCTAATGGCTGTCAACGCCGGTGTTCCTCAGGGATCTGTTCTGTCCGCAACACTTTTCCTGCTGCACATCAACGATCTTCTAAAGCCCGGTATCTTTGGGTACGCTGATGACAGCACTGTTACGGACAGATACATGTCCAGCTCTCGAGCCAGTGCTACTGAGATCCATGAGTATAGAGAGGCCATGGTGAATCGCATTAACTTAACTCTGAAGGAGGTGTCCGATTGGGGCGACGCCAATTTAGTTAAGTTTAATGCCACCAAAACTCAAGCGTGTTTATTCACTGCCAAAAGGAGTCCCTTTACCTTGACTCCAACTTTCCAAAGTGTGTCCATACCGATTAGTGACCATATTGAGCTCCTGGGCATAGACATCTCGCCCAACCTCAATTTCGGGAAATGCATCGAGTCAAAGGCAAAAACAGCAGCCAAAAAACTTGGTATCCTGAACAAGGTGAAGCGGTGCTTCACGCCTGAGCAGCGCCTGACTCTCTATCAGGCTCAGGTGCGCTCGGCCATGGAGTACTGCTGCCACCTATGGGATGGCTCTGCCAAGTACCAACTCGATGCATTAGACTCGGTAGATCGCCGTGCCCGCCGAATTATAGGTGATCAGTCACTAACGCAGGCAAAAATGCTCAGTCTGCAACACCGTCGCAATGTTGCCTGTCTATCGGTCTTCTATCGGATATACTTTGGAGAGTGCGCTCAAGAACTTCACAACCTTGTGCCCCCTTCACCGTTTTACCACAGAACTTCGAGAAATCGTGAGCGTTGGCATCCTTACGTGGTTGAAATCCAACCTGCTCGCAGGAAACGCTTCTGTTCAACGTTTCTGAATCGAACCGCTAAGGTGTGGAACGCACTTCCAACTTCTGTGTTTCCGGCCACGTATAACCTCAGTACCTTCAAGGCAAGAGTGAATAGGCATTTTCTAGGCAAGCGCGCTCCAACCTAGACCTCATCAGTGCTGTCCAGCTTTGATTGTCGTCAAGCGCAAGCCTATCCCGCAATAAAAAAAAAAAAAGGTATTACAGAAAAAAAACTTACTTCAGCAAAAAAAAAATCGGCCAAGTGCGAGTCAGGCCTCGCTCTTTCAGGGTTATATACATATGACCAAATCATTTTTTTTTAAACTAGATACATATTTGGATATCTTAGTTCTTACAAAGTACTAAATTACCATATGGGAGAAAAATGATCGTTTGTTTTGGTCGCAACTTACAAACCGCATTATAAACCGGTGTTTTCAGTATTTGTTGTTTAAATACACTATAATATATTATATTACATAATATACCAAAATTTCAAATTCCTCACTAGTTAGTTTTTGAGATAGACCTCCTAACCAAATGGGTCTAAAACCGACAACTTTGACGGCCCCCCATTTCTTCATTTTTGTAGCTAAAAAATATAAAAATATTTATTTGAACTCCACTAAATGAGCTCTAGACAATGACACCCCACATGCCAGGGTGAAAAAATAAAATTTTATTTCGACTCCTTTTCCATGTATGGAGCCCCCTTTATTTTTAAATTTAATTTTATTTTTACTATCTGTTGTTATAGCGGCAATAGAAATACACAATTTATGTGAAAATTTCAACTGTCTATCTATTACGGTTTACGAGATATAGCCCGCTGACAGACGGACGGACGGACGGACAGCGGAGGCTTAGTATTAATGGTATTAGGGTCCCGTTGGCACCCTTTGGGTACGGAACCCTAAACAAGATTTGGTAGATAAAATTGTCATTTCAATTTTAAGTTTTAAAATTCACGCAAAAACGCTCGACGGTGTCATGGCGTCGTTCATGACGTCACCTCTATATTTTATTTCATAGGTAGTATTTTGCCAAAGTTTGAAGATAGATAGTGATAGTGACGAATCGCTCTGATTGGTGTTCAATCCAATATGGCGATTGCTGTATTTTATAGTTTTATTTTATCAAAATAAATATCAATCTCGCATATATAGAAAAACGCCATCATCTATAAATTCCCGATAGCTCGACGGTAAGACGGGTTGTCCCGAAACCAGAAGACACCGGTTCGAGTCCAAGACGATTATATTTTCCCCTATGAATTTTATTATTATTTTTTTAATTATTATTTTTTTTAATATATAATTTCCAAAAAACACGATTTAGCAAAAAAAAAGAATAACCCAGATATTAAGAAAAATACATGATTTAATTTATTCTTGGTTACTATCATGCCAATTGATACTGTAGCACTGATTGATGCAACGTATCCACAGCCGTAATAAGCAGTGCGTAAGCAGTGATAGCCCAGTGGTTAGGACTGTGGTCTCCTATTCGGGGGGTCGCAGGTTCGATCCCGGGTACGCACCTCTGACTTTTCGGAGTCAAGTGCGTTTAAGCAATTAAATATCACTTGCTTCAACGGTGAAGGAAAACATCGTGAGGAAACCTGCACACCTGAGAGTTCCTCATAATGTTCTTGAAGGTGTGTGAAGTCCGCCAATTCGCATTGGGCCAGCGTGATGGACTATGGCCTATAACCCCTCTCTGAGAGGAGACCTGCGCTCAGTAGTGAGCCGTTGATGGGTTGCTAATGAACTAATGATCCACAGCCGACCAGCCAGCGGGGACTTATAACTGGCGCTATATCAAAGAAGTGACCGATATATTTTGTGGATAATTCGAATTTTATCGTAAAATCTTTCAAGATCAGGGCCTTATCTTATTATTAGGAGCTATAGATAGCACATCAAAGTCGATCACCTACCAGATTGCGATCAATCTGATTAGATACCTGATCAATTGTGATATGATCATAATCATAAGTGGCAAATACCGTCACATTCATTTGAAAACAATGATTGATGATCACGCGATTTTCTCTTTTATTTCCAACTGGGTTTGGACTATTTTTGCTTGTACTATTCTTAGCTTTTAAGACACGTGTGATTCCGGAGTCTTTAAAGATCGATTTAATTAAAAGGGTACTTTTTGATTATTAACAGAAGCCGTGTTTTCTAGATTATTCATTTGAATCGACAGTGCAATGAACTTATTGCACCCGTACAGAATCAAGATGATATTACGTAAAAAACAAAGTAAGTGTGAAATTCATAGCACTGAGTTTCTGTTGAGTTACAGAGTTATCATTCAACCTAAATGGCTTAATAATTTTTTATATAGGTATATTTAGGATTTAAAGTAACTTAGGAAAGCTTGGTTCAATAATGAAGAAGACATGCAGACTGATACTAAATCGCATTGAAAAAGTTTTTGTAAAAAAATCGTAAAAACCTTTCAGAAATATGCTAATTCCATGCCATTCTTTTAAACTTCTATAAACCTTACTGTGAGTATATTTTTAACTTGCCTTTTAACTTTTAAAAGCACACTCGAAGCGTAAATGTAACAAATACACATTGGTTTTTTATAAACTAAACCAGAAACTTTTTCGAAATTCCGACTAAAGAATTTTCTTTGACTTGACTAAGTAGGTACGGTCAAGTCTTGCTTACTTTGAGCAAGCGAAAACTAAAATTTTTAACTGCAGGAATTTGTAATGTTGAAGGAAGGTTGAAGGAGAGGAAAACAATGGTAAAAATGAGATTAAAATTTTAATAACTTTATATCGTGGTATGATAAATTTTATTAATATATTACACATAATATTATCACTTTAATTACAGCAACATGTAGCTTGTGTTAGTATGCCCCTTACCCTTACACCATATTTCCCTTTGTCGGTTTCTATAATATTTAATCTAAGTCATAAAATTCCAAATTACTGCGATTTATTTCGGTCATTAATATTTTATTCGGTATAGGTACTATACTTATCTTTATTTCAGGTTATAAAATTGGACTTAACAAAAACCGCACAAAATCAAATAACACAGTCCAAATTCCTTGGTTTAATAAGCTTCTTGATTGCAAATACAAATAGACGATGTGTAGTATTTTGTAACGTCTGACTTAACTTTTAAATTAGGACCTGTTTCACCATGGATCTAGGAATTAAGAATATGTTTCACCGTCTTCAAGTAAACTTTAGTCACAGACCTTATAATACTGACGTACTTTAGTTGATCGAACAAAGTTGATTTATTGTCAGTTTGTGTATGGGCTGCCAAAACGTCGAATTTATTCGTCGGTTAAAGTTTAAAGGTGGTGAAAGAGGCCCTTAAAGTAATAATTTTTTAAGGGCCTAAATTGCAAATCGATGGTATCATGGAGATTTTGCAGCAAACCAAATGCATACCTGCCCGTGGTTGCGGAATATATACCTACTAGTATTCCACAAACATAGGCAACAATAATATCTAATATATAAAATAATACAATTATATAATATATTATTGAAAAAATATATAAGATATTATAAAAATAAGTTACATATTATATCCTATATACATATTATACATAATTATATTTCAATATTCTAATATGAATAATTTCAAATTCAAAATTTATATCATACTAGCTGATGCCCGCGACTTCGTCCGCATGGATTTAGTTTTTAAAAATCTCGCGGGAACTTTCATTATCCGAGATAAAAAGTAGCTCTCCCGGTCTGAGGAACCACTACTACATCCATTACTATACCCATGCAAAAAATCGCATCAATCCGCTGTTCTGTTGCGACGTGATTGAAGGACAAACCAACAAACAAACACACTTTCGCATTAATTATAATATCAGTAATGCTTTATTATAACACTTTTTATAATTGTCAAATTTTTTACCAAAGACAAAATTACGTTTAGCTGTCATTTACGTTTTGTTATTCCACTGTCATTTGCGTTTTGTTATTCCATGTCAGATGCGTTTTTGTTATACCACGTTTTATAGTGACTTGACGGAAACGCGGTCGAACGGGATAAAAAGTATCCTATGTCCGTCTCCTGGTTCTAAGCTACCTCTCCACCAATTTTCAGCCAAATCGGTTCATCCGTTCTTGAGTTATAAATAGTGTAACTAACACCACTTTCTTTTATATATATAGATATATAGGCCAACCATATATTTTGGATTGGTACTTGCTTTCGCACCAGAATCGTAAATCTATGAGGCCAACATGTGGCTCTTATGATATGTCAAGACTTTACTAGGTACCGGTTTGGAATGCACATTATTAATCTATAGAATATAACATAACATCATGAGCAACCCATTATCGTCTTTCGTCTCGTATCGTCGATTTCATTTACTCGTGTGTCACTACTGAGCACTGAGCAGTCTCCTCTCAGAGAAGGGTTGGTATAGAGCGCCATCTATATTTACTATAAAGAACTAAGTATCTACGTTGAAAGCGCAAGAGCTAAGCAATCAATCGCTTCAAATTATTTATCAGTATTTAATTCAATCTATTGTAGTTTCAATGATTAATGGTAGATGTCACTTCTAATATTAACTTTATTATTTATAGATTTGTCAGTAACCCTTAGACCATTTAAAAGGTATAACCAACCCATGGCTTATTCTAAAATAGTGCAGATATAGATAGCTTGGTAGATCTCTAATGAGTTGGATATTATGAATTAATTATTTATTAACAATTACTTAAAAATAATATTAAGTATTATTACACGAGGTTCAAAACATCCTAAAGGATGCTGCACAGTGCACATTCTTCTAATCTATAGGCACCTAACTAAAAATATTTAGAGAGTAATAATTATTATTATAAATTTTCAACTAAATGACACAGAACAAAAGCGCATTACAAAATATTGTTACATACTTACAACAAAAAAAAATTATAAGTTACTACTTCAGTAAGACAATACACGGATCATGGCAGATATTATATTATTCTAGGTAAATACTTCATTACTAATCAATAACTTTTTTAGATACCTTTCTTATTCTATTACTAGTCTGGTTATAGTGAGATGACCCATGATTATGGTAGGTATATAACTCATTTCATTCCGGGCAAATGCCTCTTCTAGCCTTTATCATGAGTTAGTATGTGTGTATTATAATATTTAGGGCCATTTTCACCACCTAATAAGTGTCGAATAGCTTATTCACATATTTTGTCTTTGTCACTTGACATAATGTAAGAAAGTGACAAAATTTACGGTTAGGCTATCCGACACTTATCAGAAGGTGGTAATACATGCCCTTAGTGTTTCAGTGCCAAAGGCCTGCGAACGCTACAATATCGTTTCTCCATATAGATGGAGACCAATATAATATTATTATGATGGGTATTAAGACCAACGTATAGATATTGGGCATAGGTTGGTCTTATTAAACATCTTTCTAGTAACAATTATGAAACTCTCGAGAGTACCTTTGTTTAATTGGAAATTTTCCTTCATGTCGTTGTTCATCGCGATCGATCAGAAACGATTTTGGGAAATATCTAAATACAGATTATTTATTATTAATACATTTTTTCAAATAAAGATGGTCCTAAAGTTTTTGTTAGGGATTCTAGATCGATTGATAGGAGATCGAATAGATACAATTCTTATGAGTGATTTGAAAAAGTATTTGAAAAGAATTCCTGACGTCTTTAAACATAATTCCTACCGATAAAGACTATTTTATCAGATATCAGAAAAAAATAATTCTTTCTTTATCGCTAAAACCTTCGCTTACTCATCGAAAAACATTCTTATTTGTATAAAAATAATTTTAGACACTCAACTTAGCAGTAAGCGTGATAATATTAATAACAAATGCAATGATTTGGGATTAATAAGATTTTGTAGAACTCAAATAATAAATAATCTTAGTCACAATGATAAGTTATAAAAGTTAGTCAACTGACGTTGACGAAGTATGACGTAATTTCAGCAAAATATGACATTCAATTATTTTTATTTTTGCTACAATATAGTTTATTATAACAATAACATCATCAGGTCTTCTGATATGACGATTGATTATCGTTAACTATGAAAAAGAACATTATATTAATATCAATGCTTTATAAGAGCGTTATGCTTATACCTAGGTATATAATGGAAGGTCATAAGCTTTAAGTCTTAATTATTACGTTTATAGATAAGATCTATTTACATATTTACAAAATATCTATGACTAGCGACTGTTTTTCTAGGTTTCCGTAGTAAACAAGGAACCATTATAGTTTCCCCATGTCCGTCCGTCTGTATTTAAACCATGGAACTCAAAATATATTCAATATTCATATAAATAAAATAAAAACACTATCCTAGATCAGCAATAATATTTGTGACTTGCAACTACGGAACCCTACACTACGCGTGACCCGACACGCACTTGGCCGGTTTTCTTATTATTATGTTTTTCATTGATTTATCAGATATTCTTTCAGAAGGCTGAATTTTCACAAACTTTATGCAGGCGTTTTAAAACCTGAGTGAGTTTACTATCTAAAATATTCTTATCTTTATAAATTAGCGGGTTGCATATTATTTTAAAAGATAATGTAATATTAAAAAGATGTAGATCTTAAGGATTTTTTAATTTCATTATCTAGCTGATGCCCGCGAATTCGTCCGCGTGGATTTACTTTTCAAAATACCTCGGGAAGTCTGACTTTCCGGGTTAAAAAGTCGCCTATGTCACTCTCCAGGACCATAAATCATATAATCATGCAAAAAATCACGTCGATCCGTGGTTCTGTTGCAGCGTGATTGAAGGACAAACCAACAAACAAACATACTTTCGTATTTCGACACCCCCGGCCAATAAACCAGTAATCGTAAAATCAAAATTTTACAGGAGAAATATTTTACTGTTTTTGTGCTCTAACTTTGGAACCATTTAGCATATTCAGGTATATGATACATCAAATGAAAGCAAACTTTTTATTGCACAAGCATTTGGTGTCATAATTAAAATATCTTTTTTCAGAAGACTGAAATTAATGAAAAAAGATATTGCTGGAAATATCTTAGGAACATTTTTCCGTAAAAGTCACCGGGATTAATGTGGTAAATTTTTCCAAAGTCTGATAAAGTAATAGTTAATTATAGACTTTTTGAATGTAATTTGCAATAGTTTAGAAACACAATACGCGCCCGTGTCGACACTTCACTCAAATACGGAAAATGGCATACATCTTGCTGTCCAACGTTACTTATAGAAAGAGACTTAAAACATTGTAAGATACTATTACTGATATAATTAAAAGAATTATATGCTAAGAATAAATTTATGAAGCTTACCAATTAGTACATGAAGCTAATTTATATTCCAATAACCCGGTAATAGCATCTTGCCAAGTAAGAAATACAAAAATAATTTCATAATGATATACAAGTGTCATCATTGATATTTCCGAAAATATTAATAGAAAAAATCTGAAAAAATTCAATAGATGTATCCCAACTTGTACACTCCTTTGACAAAACATGAAACAGTACATAATAGCACTTTACTGGTTTGTTGTACGGGGGTGTGGATTTATGGTATAAAAGTAGACATGATTTGTGCGCACTAATCTCAGAAACTAAACTAATATTTTCTCTGGTACAGTCGACGTACGATTCGCTCCGCACCGAAGCATCATCAGGAGATGTTGACTCCACAATTCGCAATTGCAAAGAACTTACGTCGAGTGTTAAAAGATCTATCCAGTTTAACGGATTATAGAAAAAGAAATAATTTTTTCTTTAAAGAAATTTTAAATTATATTAATTTAAGGATAAATTTTAAATTTCAAATTACTATTGTAAGGATTAATATTAATATTAAGTAGGTATATGGATTTAGTTTATGTTGGCTGAACTATGTCGATTATGGTAACTGAAGTATTTCAGATATTATTAGTGAAACTGGGATAAATAAAAATTCTTTGTTTTGTTTTTGAGATTAGGGAGCAGTGGCCAGTGGCATGAATTTGATTGAGGACTTTGTATTTTTATACATAAATATTATAATAATACCTATGTGGTGACAGTGTTAGCCACCTTCAAGTGAATCTGCTAGTAAAACTGTGCTTACAGTAAGATTTTTTTTTTAAATTTAGAATTATTAATAAAACAAAAAGTAATACTTAAATAATTAATTTTCAAGAAATCGTTAATATTGACTATAATATACATTTTGTACGTAAGTACTCAGATTAAAAATTTCATAATTAATACTGTAGATAATAATGTAAGTCTAATTGATCATTTTCTTACTCTATTTTTAAATCAATTTGATATAAAACCTTAGAAACTGTACAAGTCTTAAACAGGATATTGCCTGTTTGATATTCTAATCTGATTTGGGTATACTTTAGTAACTCGAGGCATAACGAATGGCTTGGGTAGATTATCGTAATCAACGAACAGTTCATGTGGTATTTCTTTTCTACGACTTTTTCCTAATTTATAAAATGCATAGGCAATTAATATTAAAATTATTATGGATAAAGTAACTACCATTGCTATTGTGAATGCGTTCCAGAAAGAGTAATAATCTTCATCAATAGGTGGGTTTTCTGTTGGTTCTGGTGGTCTTGTTGTAATGTCAAGATCAGAAGTTGTTGTATCTATTTCAGGATTAGCTGTTGTTGAAGTTAATGTAGTAGTTGTTGGATTTTCATTAGTTGTAGTGATGCTGGTAGTTAGCGCTTCGGTGGTAGTTGGCCCGTCGGTAGTAATTGGTGCAACTGTGGTGATTGGAGAGCCAGTGTTAATTGGTGCTTCCGTAGTAGTTGGTTCAAACGTGGTGACTGGTGCATCAGTAGACTCTTCGGTGGTAGTTGGCTCGTAAGTGGTAGTTGGCTCGTCAGTGGTAGTTGGCTCGTCAATGGCAGTTGTTTCATCAGTGGTAGTTGGCTCGTCAGTTGTAGTTGGCTCTTCGGTGGTAGTTGTTGTTGGCTCTCCAGTAGTAATTGTAGGAGCTTGTGCTGTGGTGGTTGTTGTGAATGATTCTTCAGTGGTATCTAGCATTGGTGCTTCGGTAGTAGCTGTAGTAGGGGTTTCGGCGGTAGTCGTAGTGGGCGCTTCATTTGTAGTTGTAAAAGGCGCTTCTGTGGTAGTTGTAGTAGGCAATTCAGTGGTAGTTATAGTAGGTGTTTCAGTGGTAGTTGTAGTGGGCAAATCGATTGTAGTTGTAGTAGGCACTTCGGTGATAGTTGTAGTGGAAGCTTCGCTAGAAGTTGTAGTAGGCATTTCGTTTGTAGTTGTAGTAGGTGCTTCGGTGGTAGTTGTAGTAAGTGCTTCAGTGGTAGTTGTAGTAGATGTTTCATTGGGAGTTGGATCGTTAGTAGTAGTTGGTTCACCAGTGGTTGATGGAGGACCAGTGGGACCGATGATAATTGGTGCTTCCGTAGTAGTTGTAGGTGCTTCGGTGATCCTTGTGGTAGATGCTTCGTTAGTTGTTGTAGTAGGTATTTCGGTTGTAGTTGTTGTAGTTACTTCTGTGATAGTTGTAGTAGCTGCTTCAGTAGTAGTTATAGTAGGTGCTTCAGTGATAGTTGTAGTTGGAGCTTCAGTTGTAGTTGTAGTAGATGTTTCAATGGGAGTTGGATCGTTAGTAGTAGTTGGTTCACCTGTGGTTGATGGAGGACCAGTGGGACCAATGATAATTGGTGCTTCGGTAGTAGTTGTAGGTGCTTCGGTGATCCTTGTGGTAGATGCTTCGTTAGTTGTTGTAGTAGGTATTTCGGTTGTAGTTGTTGTAGTTACTTCTGTGATAGTTGTATTAGCTGCTTCAGTAGTAGTTGTAGTAGGCGCTTCAGTGGTAGTTGTAGTTGGAGCTTCAGTTGTAGTTGTAGTAGATGTTTCTATGGGAGTTGGATCGTTAGTAGTAGTTGGTTCACCAGTGGTTGATGGAGGACCGGTGGGACCAATGATAATTGGTGCTTCCGTAGTTGTTGTTGTAGGTGCTTCGGTGATCCTTGTGGTAGATGCTTCGTTAGTTGTTGTAGTAGGTATTTCGGTTGTAGTTGTCGTAGTTACCTCTGTAATAGTTGTATTAGCTGCTTCAGTAGTAGTTGTAGCAGGCGCTTCGGTGGTAGTTGTAGTAGGCGCTTCAGTTATATATGTAGTTGTAATTGCAGTAGTTGTTGGGTCGTCAGTAGTAGTCGATTCAACTGTGGTGATTGGAGGACCAGTTATAATCGGTGCTTCCGTCGTAGTAGTAGGTGCTATGGTGATAGTTGTAGTAGGTACTTCGGTGGTAGTTGTAGTAGGTGCTTTGGTGGTAGTTGTAGTAGGTGCTTTGGTGGTAGTTGTAGTAGGTGCTTCGGTAGTGGTTGTAGTAGATATTTCAGTAGTTGTTGTAGTAGGCACTTCAGTGGTAGTTGTAGTTGGAGCTTCAGTAGTAGTTGTAGTAGGTGCTTCTGTAGTAGATGTAGGTGTTTCTATGGTAGTTGTAGTAGGCATTTCAGTGGCAGTTGTAGTAGGTGCTTCTGTAGCAGTTGTAGTAGTTGTAGTAGGTGCTTCAGTGACAGTTGTTGTATTTTCTTCTTTATATATAACACACAAATTTTCGTCGAATGTTGGTGCTATATAACGGAACGAGTCTAAAAATATAACTGAATTTGCAGCTGCCATCCCCATAAATGTTATCTGAAATAAATAAATAAAGATTTTATGGCCACAGAAAGACATTTACAGAAATAAAATAAAAAATCGGCCAAGTGCGAGTCGGGCCTCGCTCTTTTAGGGTTCCGTTAAAAAAATTAAATTAAAAGATTTCCATCTACCCACCTACCCATTTTAATTTAATTTTTTTAATTTAATTTAATTTTTATTATTTGTTGTTATAGCGGCAATAGAAATACATAATATGTGAAAATTTCATCTGTCTATCTATTACGGTTTACGAGATACAGCCCGCTGACAGACGGACGGACGGACAGCGTAGGCTTAGTAATAGGGTCCCGTTGGTACCCTTTGGGTACGGAACCCTAAAAACGGTAGATCTTACACAGAATTATTTTAAATATCTATAATTCTAATCCCATGTTTAATTCAAATTTTAAACAACTCTAATTATTATTATTTATTTTCAATTTATTAAGGTAGACTACATTTAAAATTGAAATCATCATCAATCATCAAAAAACATATAATGTATAAAATTTTAAATTCGTATTTACAATTTTATATATATCATATTCTAGCTGATGCCCGCGACTTCGTCCGCGTAGATTCAGTTTTCAAAATCCCTCTGGAACTCTTTGATTTCCCCGGATAAAAAGCCCATGTCACTCTCCAGGTCCTCAACTATATCCATACAAAAATTAAGTCGATCCGTAGCTCTGTTGCGGTGTGATTGAAAAAAAATAAAAAAATTGAAGGACAAACCAACAAACACACTTTCGCATTTATAATATTAGTATGATGTTTTGCACAGTAGCTACAATTTTTGTTAATTTTGGATATAATTATTATTTATTAATTGCATTCACGAACTCTATAATATGTCGTATACAACTGAAGGCACATTTCACAGTCATTTTCAGAACTAAATTATTTCAAGAAACCTTTCACAGCACTCCTGCAAACTGATAGTTCTTGTCTCATTAGAACTTATTATTGCAGAATCCACTTATTAAAGCGTTTATAATTGTTAAAAAAAAACTGAATTGCTTCAAATAATTCTCAAGTTTTAAAAGATACGAACTCGATTTTCCTGAAAATAACTAAAAAAGATCAGTTTCTCAAATAAGCCCGTTTCTATTAATGGTCATTTGACACCTTTTGATTTTCACTTTAACTCCTGAAAATGATCAGAATTTTTACCAGAAATGCTGTAAATTGTTATGGATAAGAATCGCCCGCATTGACTACTATAGTATTAGCTATTGACTGAATACCTAGTAGTGTTGCCTATAGTGAATTAATAGCAAAAAATAACATTTAATTATATATTCAATTATAATGAAAATAAGTATATACAATTATAACGAAGATGTGGAATTCATATTCTGCCGTGATTCATAGAAAATATCGTGTTCATTTTAGAACTTGAAATGAATAACTACGTTACTTTTTCAATCTGGATAGTTAAACCATACGTTTAAAGCTGTCAAATGCATACGCTTTCTTATGAACAATCGCAAAGTAGTTTTTAATTAAGGAAATAAAATGACTATTTGATAACCAATACACTTACATAGCCTTCAAATGTACCCGATCCACGTATAGGTATTCTTAAGGTTTGCCAACCCGGCACGAAGTCTGGAAACAGTGGACTCAGAACTGTATTCGCAACGGTAGTGTCTGTACCGCCAGGGACGACCTGAAAAGCTATGACAGTCACTTGATCTCCTGACGGATTTGCTGACGCCATATGTAAATTCACTTCTAACGTTCCTGCTGTGGTCATCGAGAACTTGAACGAAGACATGCAGCTTAACGTTGATTGCGGTTTTACCAAACTAGTACTCATTGGGTGGGGACTTTCAATATTCAATGACGAGTATTGGTCGATATTCCACATGGACATTCCGACGCACACCCCAATAGTGTTGGTGAAGTTGTCCTCAAAGTCATTCTCGAAATCGGCAGTCACACAATCGTCACAGAGTACACTGTTGCTTATGAGAAGCAATAAAATACAATAACGGTACATCACGAAAACAAACTTTGGTCACACTCCCGAAATGTTGTGATTAACACTAAATCTCTAATATTTTAGCTTCATTATTATATCATAACTATTCAGGCATTATCGTGGATAAGATACCGTTCTTTGAATCTGAATAGCTAATCGATAAAGAATTGTATCCGAATTTTCAATTAAACGATCAACAGATTAATATTATTGTGTAGATATTCTTTTATTATTTACTTAGAGCGAAATTTTAGAAAATTAATTGTAAATGCAAGTGTCATACAATAAGAATTCAAGTGAAGATTAATATTATGGCGGGCAGTATTGAAAGATTATATTACAATAATTTATTGATGAATTTTTGAGTACTTATACTTAAGCATAATAACTTCTTAATGATAATGCAGTGTTCTGCAGATAAAGTCCTCAATTGCCAATCTTTATTTTCTCCACCACGCTGGCTCACTTGGTGGACTTCACACACATTCGAGAACATTATGGAGAACTCTCAGGTGCGCAGGATTCCTCACGATGTTTTCCTGCACCGTTAAAGCATATATTAATATATAAATTATATTCTTAAAGGCACATAACTTCGAAGTCAGAGGTGCGTACCCGGGATCGAACCTGCGTCCCCCTCCCCCGTAATAAGTGCCCCCAATTAATAAGTTACAGCTCAAATATGAATCATATTTACGATTTTAAAATTAGTCAATTCGGCAAAATAGAAAAGATATTTATCACTTATAGCAGCAATAATAATTTTAGATTTTATTGTTATAGAAGCAAGCAAAAACAATATTCACACTGAAAGTGAGATAGCCAAGTAATAGATTGTCGAAAATATTTACGAAACAAAAGTATAGTGTGCTTACGTTACATTAATAGGTGTGTTTAGAAACTAATCATCATCATCATCATCATCAGCAACCCATCAATGGCTCACTACTGAGCGAGGTCTCCTCTCAGAGAAGGGTTATAGGCCATAGTCCAGCACGCTGGCCCAATGCGAATTGGTGGACTTCACACACCTTCGAGAACATTATGAAGAACTCTCAGATGTGCAGGTTTCCTCACGATGTTTTCCTTCACCGTTGAAGCAAGGGATAGTTAATTGCTTAAACGCACTTGACTCCGAAAAGTCAGAGGTGCGTACCCGGGATCGAACCTGCGACCCCCCGAATAGGAGACCACAGTCCTAACCACTAGGCTATCACTGCTGATGATTAGAAACTAATAAGATATGATAAATTATTCAATCTTAGTAAATTTAAAAGTGTAAACAGGTACATAATATTTCAAAGATTATATTTTAAACAATTTATAATTGTTAAAAGCTAAATATTTAACAAAGAGGAAGATAATTATGGATGTACTGTTTGGACCTTTTAAGTAAATAAACTAACACAACTAGTGACTATTTATAGACGATTGCTATTTCGATAAATATTCTGCAATTAGACGCCGTAAGATATTGCCTTGTTGATATCTATTGTAATTTTTTAATCTAATTGGATATCCATTTTTAGGGTTCCGTACCCAAAGGGTACCAACGGGACCCTATTACTAAGCCTACGCTGTCCGTCCGTCCGTCCGTCCGTCCGTCCGTCCGTCTGTCAGCGGGCTGTATCTCGTAAACCGTAATAGATAGACAGATGAAATTTTCACATATTATGTATTTCTATTGCCGCTATAACAACAAATAATAAAAATTAAATTAAATTAAAAAAAATAAATTAAAATATTTCCATGGGTACATGGAAATATTTTTATTTAATTTTTTTTAACGGAACCCTAAAAGAGCGAGGCCCGACTCGCACTTGGCTGATTTTTCATATCGTAATAAGTATTTTGGTTCGAGGTGACTGAGATTCATATCGTTCTTTTATTTATATTTTCGACCGTCTTTTGTGGTAGGAATCTGAAGGGAGGTACATAGTTTTGAATTTCCGTTACCCACTACGCTTGAATATCAATAGGTTAATTCCTATGATGAAATTTGACGGTTTTTAATGTAATGAACATGAAGCATTATTTTATATATCTGTCAATTTACTCGTCCGCGTGGATTTGGTTTTTAAAATCCCGCGGAACACAAAATCTACTATTGTTACTTAAATATGATAGTTAGATATATTCCCTCGGGGACATTTTTGTAAAAAATAACGCGTACTTTAATCATGGAGTACATAATTTTTATGTATCATCAATAGTTTTCTCAGCACACGCCACTTTTTGCCTGCATTTTACAGGCAAAATTTTGCTACTTTGGGATACATTATTGCAATTTTCTTAAGGAACGCTAATTTTTTTCAAAATAAATTATAGCATATGTTACTTCCAGATAACTTAGCTTTCTATTGGTGAAAAAATGGTTAAAATCGGTCCAGTAGTTACAGAGCCTATTCGGTACAAACAAACAAACAAAAAAATCTTTCCTCTTTATAATATTAGTATAGATACATGCTGTGCAACTCAACACTTAGGTAATTGTATCTTAAAGAGATAACATTCTTTAAAAGTTTTCTTCATATAATACTTAGGGCTTGTTTCACCACCTGCTGATAAAGTGCCTGATAGCCTATTCATAACTAATCTTACAGATACTGTTTTTTCTGCTTCACAAGTGTCCGTTAAGACAATCTAGCAGATAAACTCTGATAATCAATCAGATTTATCTGACAGATATTTTATCTATTAGATATATATCAGACACTTTAACGGATAGTGGTGTATTGAAGCAGCAATAACGCAATAAAATTCAGCCAATCAGAGGTGATCATTTGAAGACAGTTTCATAGCTGGTGCTACCCATACCTATTATAAATTACACAATATTTGACAGATTTAATGAAATCAAAGCAATTACCTTTAATCCAAGACAACCATTTCCTCTCTATAGACGTGAGATAATATTTTCTTGCCTAAAGAAAAATATCCTCTTAAGTATAGTTATCAAACCAAGAAAAAACAAATTGCCTTAAGCAATCACACTATGACTAAATTAATCCAAGTACGTTTATTTTCTATCTTGAGTAACCTGATACAATCTTCTATCTATACTTATAAAAAGACTTGTCCTGACTGACTGACTGATCTATCAACGCACAGCCTAAACCACTGAAGCTAGAAACTTGAAATTTTGACAGTAGGTTCCTTTTATGACGTAGGCGAGCACTAAGAAAGGTTTTTCTGAAATTCCACCCCCAAGGGGGTTAAAGGGGGGTTAAAGTTTGTATGAAAGTCCGTCATTTTTCAAGTTATATCCATGAAACTCAGTATTTGGGCTTGAAATTAAAAATAAAGAATTACGTGTTTCACAGTTTTTGAAAATTCTACCCCCAAAGGGGTTAAATAGGGGTTGAATGTTTGTATGATAGTCTTTCATTTTTCATGTTATTTTTCAAGTTTTGTTTATGAAACTTGGTCTTTTGGCTCTTCATTAAAAATAAAGAATTACGTGTTTCACATTTGTTGAAAATTTTACCCCCGAAGGGCTAAAATAGGGGTTGACAGTTTGTATGAAAGTCCGCCATTTTTCAAGTCATATCCATGAAACTTGGTCTTTTGGCTCTTAATTAAAAATAAAGAAGTACGTGTTTCACAGTTTTTGAAAATTCTACCCCAAAGGGGTTAAATAGGGGTTGAATATTTGTATGATAGTTTTTCATTTTTCATGTTATTTTTCAAGCTATGCTTATGAAACTTGGTCTTTTGGCTCTTGATTAAAAATAACGAAGTATGTACTTTACATTTTTTGAAAATTCTACCTCCGAAGGGCTAAAATAGGGGTTGATAATTTGTATGAAAGTCCGTCATTTTTCAAGTTATACCCATGAAACTCGGTATTTGGGCTTCAAATTAAAAATAAATAATTAGTTGTTTCACAGTTTTGGAAAATTCTACCCCCAAAGGGGTTAAATAGGGGTTGATTATTTATATGAAAGTCTTTCATTTTTCATGTTATTTTTCAAGTTATGTTTATGAAACTTGGTATTTTGGGTCTTGATTAAAAATAAAGAAGGACGTATTTTACATTTTTTGAAAATTCCACCCCCGAAGGGCTAAAATAGGGCTTGATAATTTGTATGAAAGTCCGCCATTTTTCAAGTTATGTTTATGAAATTTGGTATTTTGGCTCTTGATTAAAAATAAAGAAATAGGTATTTTACATTTTTTTGAAAATTCTTCCTGCAAAGGGGTGAAATAGGTGTTGAATGTTTGTATGATAGTCCTTCATTTTCAAAGTTATTTTTCAAGTAATGTTTATGCAACTTGATTAAAAATAAAGAAGTACGTATTTACATTTTTGAAAAATTCTACCCCCGAAGGGCTAAAATAGGGGTTGATAGTTTATATGAAAGTTCGTAATTTTTCAAGTTACATCCATGAAACCCGATATTTGGGCTTCAAATAAAAAAATAAAAAATTAGGTGTTTCACGATTTTTGAAAATTCTACCCCCAAAGGGGTTAAATAGGGGTTGATAATTTGTATGAAAGTCCGCCATTTTTCAAGTTCATCATCATCATCAGCAACCCATCAACGGCTCACTACTGAGCGCAGGTCTCCTCTCAGAGAAGGGTTACAGGCCATAGTCCACCACGCTGGCCCAATGCGAATTGGTGGACTTCACACACCTTCGAGAAAAATAAAGGTGTACGTATTTTATATATTTTTAAATTCTACCTCAAAAGGGGTTAAATAGGGGATGGAAGTTTGTATGAAAGTCTGTCATTTTTCAAGTTATATCCACGAAATTTGGTAGTTTGACTCTTAATTAACAAATAAGTACTTCTTTCACAGTTTTTGAAAAGTCTACCCTCAAAGGCATAAAATAGGGGATAAAAGTTTGTATGGCAGTCCTTTATTCTTAGAGCTATTTTTCAAGTTATGTATGAGAAACTTGGTAATTTTGTAACTTGGTAATATTGTTGGTGCTCTCTTTTATTTTTGATTGTAGATTGTATACGCCTTTGTGAATTCCATATACTAATGGGTATCTATACTAATAGTGCAATAAAAAAAATTTACGCAAGCTTCGCTCGCGAAAATATCAGTTTTGAATTGCTATTGTAAGTGCAAAGTTACACTACATAGAGGCGTAGTGCAATCAAAAATTTTCGCGCTCGCTTCGCTCGCAAAAATGTCTTTTCTTGATTGGTATTATAAAAACTAAGCATAAAGTACATAGTCAAGTAGTGTGGTCTTAAAAATCGCGCTCACTTCGCTCACGATAATGAGTCTTTTCTTATTTGGTATTGCAGGAACCAACTATGTATTACACAGTTAAGTAGTGCCGCACTAAAAAATTGTTGTGAAAATGTCCGTTTTGGATTGCCAAGTATAGACTACATGTGATGCAAATGTAATCGTTAAAATTTCGCGCTCGCTTCGCTCGCGAAAATGAGTCTTCTCTTGGTTGGTATTATAAGAAACAAGTAGGAAGTACATAGGTAAAAAACGCGCTTGCTTCACTCGCGAAAATGTCATTATTGAATTACAGCAATTATGGACCAAGTGCCAAGTATGGACTACATAGTGGCGCAGTGCTATCGTAAAAAAATTTCGCGCTCGCTTCGCTCGCGATAATGTCGATTGTAGACTGCGTTTGTAAATACCCATTAGTACATGGACTTCACACAGGTGTAGTGATATTAAAAAATTTTACGCTCGATACGCTCGCGGAAATATCAGTTTTGAATTAGTATTGTATGTGCAAAGTATGAACTACATAGAGATACACACAAATATATTCCTCTTAACTTCACTACCATTCGGTTTGTATTAGGAATCGCCCTCCCCCACGCTACATCACTGGACTACATACATCATTGAGGACCAGTTACCAACTCCTTAATCCTGATGCTGCCAGCAGCATCAGGATACCAAAATATAGGTGGGCAGTACCCAGGTACTGCCCACCTATATTTTTGTTTTTACGAAATTTAATTTTTTTAATTAACATTTTCCACGCGGACGAAGTCGCGGGCATCAGCTAGTTTTAGATAAAGAAAAAACTACTAAATATATTTTCTTCATGTAAGATAAAAATTTCACTAATTAAGATTTAAATTTCTTGTTTTAAGATGAAATTTCACGAATTAAGATTCCAAAAATCTTTGCCCACGGCTTCGCTCACGAAACATTATTGTATATATTATTAAATACACAAACATAATGTATTAAATTTCAATTTAGTACCTCAGGCCATTTCTGAGAAAAAAGGAATTGACAAACGGACAGACAGACGGACAACGAAGCGATCTATTATAAAAGGGTCCCGTTTTTTTTCGAAACATTGGCCTGCAATTATTTGTATTTCGCATATTGCCTGCAGTGTTGGTTTTGCGATGAATTTACATTCGGATGGCGTTAGCTATCTATCACTTCTATTGGAGTATGATTAATGGAAGAACAGTACACATAAACAAGTATTATTCTATGCATTTCCAAACTTTTCGACTCTACTCCGAATTTTGTAGACTATTTTTGAAAATATACCATCACATACACCATACACTTTGAATCCTCATTTCTCAGTCGCAGGGTTTGGAATGGTCTTCCGAGATCTGAGTTTCCTGGCACGTACAATCTGAGTATCTTTAAAGCAAGAGTGAATAGGCATCTTCTAGGCAAACAGTTCCATCTTAGGCCACATTATCACTTTCCATCAGGTGTGATAGTGGTCAAGCGTGTGCCTATCATATTAATATCTTACTGATATCTTATTAATCACTAATATAATGCGAAAGTGTGTTTGTTTGTTGATTTGTTGGTTTGTCCTTCAATCACGGTGCAACAGAGCTATGAATCGACGTGATTTTTTATGGGTATAGTTGAGGAGCTGGAGTGTGACATGGCTTTTTGTCCCGGAAAATCAAAGAGTTCCCGCGGGATTTTAAAAGCTAAATCAACGGGGATGAAGTCGCGGGCATCAACAATCAGCTAGTAATGTATAAAAAAATGAAAATTATTTCATTAGCATAACCAAACTTGTAGGTTGGCAAGCTTTCTTTGAGTTATGTTTGAGTTAGCCACACGACCACACGAAAAAAATGCTTGTAGTAAGTCTCTGATAAACTATATTATTGACCGAGCGAAGCGAAGTCTCTGAGTCTACTTGAGTGAATTTGCACCTGTCCGTGCGTCCGTCTGTCCGTCTGTCCGTCTGTCCGTCTGTCCGTCTGTCCGTCTGTCCGTCTGTCCGTCTGTCCGTCTGTCCGTCTGTCCATCTGTCCGTCTGTCCGTCAGTCCGACTGTCCGTCTGTCCGTCTGTCCGTCTGCCCGTCTGTCCATTCGTCCGTCTGTCAGAGCCTTATAACTTTTGAATTAGTGAACGTAATTACTTCAAATTTAGAAATAACTAGCTGATGCCCGCGACTTCATCTGCGTGGATTTAGTTCATAACATCCCGCGGGAAATATTTGTGACCCTCCAGGTTCTCTACTTTACCTATCCAATAAATCACGTCAATCCGAAGCTTTGTAGTAGGAAACATTTGATCGTCTTGCTCGCGGCATTGTTAATGATGATTCAAAGAGAAAACATATTACTGATGATATTATCAATTACGTTAAACTATAATTTTTATAATTGTTTTTACCATAATTTTTTACCATAATTAACCAAATACAAAATTACGTTTAGCTGTCATTTACGTTTTGTTCTTCCACTGTCATTTTCGTTTTTTTATTCCATGTCAGATGCATTTTTGTTATACCAGGTTTTATATTGACTTGACGGAAACGCGGTCGAACGGGATAAAAAGTATCCTATGTCCGTCTCCTGGTTCTAAGCTACCTCTCCACCAATTTTGAGCCAAATCGGTTCATCCGTTCTTGAGTTATAAATAGTGTAACTAACACCACTTTCTTTTATATATATAGATATGTAAACTGATGGCCTTCAGCCGAATATTGCATAAAAAATTATAAAAATCTTTATTGCAGGGGGCATTCATAGAAGTGAATGCGAAGTAAAATATTTTTTGTTGCCTTACATAGGCTTGCAATATATCTTTTTAAAGACGATTTTGAACAGAGTACAAAAAATATATTTTTCTCAAATTTGCTCGGAAATCGCTTCTTTATTTAAAAAAAACGAAACGTCAATTGGCTCATTGCTGGCGTGGCGCCAGCAATTACGTAACAGGACAATAATGTAAATTGCTGGACAGGTACGAGGTTTTTAAAATGTACACTTTCCTCTATTAGTTGTTTCTCCTCTGTGATTAGGTGTTTTAAATGTGCATTTCTTTCGCTGAGTTATACAATTTTAAAAAATAAGAATGAATTTTTTTTTAATGGAACAAAAAGAGCGTGGTTTAATTGGAAGTAAAGAATTATTGGTGACTGGTGTTTTCTTTTACAATATATTTCTTGTTCTGAAATAAAAATGGATTCGGAATCGGATGAAGAATTAATGGACTTTACACCACCAGATATGGCGGAAGAAGCTAATGTACAACATGTATAACATTGAACATGAAATAAAACAGTGTTTCTTTAATTATTTTTTTGTTGTTTCCTCGCAAATTAGAGAAAAGTACTATATAAGCCTCGGCCGAAATAGCAATTCATGGCCTCGTTTACTTAAAAAGGCCTCGGCTAGCGCCTCGTCCTTTTAAAATCACTCGTTACTCGTCCATAAATTGCTTTATTCCGAGCCTCGACAATAATGT
Organism: Oeneis ivallda; assembly: GCA_029955525.1. Taxonomy (NCBI): domain Eukaryota; kingdom Metazoa; phylum Arthropoda; class Insecta; order Lepidoptera; family Nymphalidae; genus Oeneis; species Oeneis ivallda. The sequence continues at coordinate 18,860,026 of JARPMR010000020.1, read as the reverse complement.
ACTATTAGTTTAAATTTTTCCCCTTAAATTGACGAAATGGGGGACTTTCAAAGTTGAGATATAATACGCTCGCTTGAAGACGCTCTCTAGTAATATCAAATTTAGTAGTCAAGTAGTAGTCAATTTTGAAAAGTTTAAAAGGTATTATGGTATTCAAAAGGTATTATGGATTTGGTAAATCATTTGTGGCTTTAAATTACAATATCGATATATTGTAATTTAAAGCCAAATGACACAAGCAAAAGCAACAGGTGTGAGATAACAAAGACGTGTAAGGTGTAAAGTGTAAACTAATTAACAATTTAAATCACGAGTAATGACATAACACCGTGTAGTTCGATAAATGATAGAGCACATTCACATTAGAGGTATAAAAAAGCCGCGTATAATCCATGGCAAGTCAATACAGACTTTCAAATGCATTCTTAAGAGCGCGTGTAACTCCCCAAAAAAAAAAAACAGATTTCGCGATGAGATAAAACATAGCCACAACCTCATGGCTCATGTGAGGCGCGACAAAAGAAAGCGTTTTGCGCGGAATAGGAGTGTAGTAAGCGCCAAATACTTTGTAACTCGTGAAATATTCATTTTCTTTTCAATTCACTAGGCTACTCTCTTGATAATATCAATCGGAATTTAATGTAAAAATTTTGGCTCTGTAATATGCAACACATTGAAAATAAATGAATATTGGTTAAAAATTAGACCAATTACGATTTACGAGATACAGCCCGCTGACAGACGGACAGACAAACGGACGGACGGATGGACTGACGGATGGACGGACACGGATGCTTTTGTTTATTATCGAATTTTTATTATCGAACAAATTTCATCATTTTATGTTTTTGCCCAAACACGTGTCCCTTGGCAGTATGATGTAATTCTTGCGTGTTTTTTTTCGGATAATTGAAACTTGATCTACTACTGTAAAAATCAAATCTGTTTACTGTTAACGAGCGCACACCCACTCTTAACTCGCTTGCGTAAATTAAATCGCGTGGATTTTTTCAGGTTTTCTCGTGGTAGCTTTAGATTTAGTATTTTAGTTTAAAAACCCGGGAACCCTTTATTTTTCCAGGAAAAAGTACCGTTGCTCCCTTGCTACGTTTTAATGGAATAGCCAACAAGCACATACAGTTTTGCAATTATTTATATAATATAACTAGCTGACCCAGCGAACTTCGTACCGCCAACTTATCTATATAAATAAACTATCCCAAACCAAAAAAACTATCCTATCTTTTAAGTTGGACCAAATTACAGATAGTTACAAAGTTTGATAAAAATCGGTTAAGTAGTTTAGGAGTCCATCGCGGACAAACAACGTGACACGTAATTTATATATATTAAGAAGATATAATATAATATAACATATAATATAATATAATATAATATAATATAATATAATATAATATAATATAATATAATATAATATAATATAATATAATATAATATAATATAATATAATATAATATAATATAATATAATATAATATAATATAATATAATATAATATAACTCTTCCATCACGCCACTCACGGTTACGGCGGAGGAAGTAGCCCAAGCGCTTAGTACCTTTTATAACAGCTCGGCCGCGGGTCTGGACGGAATCCGACCTGGTCATTTAAAAGAGCTATGTTCACACTCAGCTGGGGAAAACGGGCCTCGTCTCATGGTAAGCCTAACTAAATTATGCAACTTTTTGCTAAGCGGCCAGTTGAACCCTGCTGTATGCCCGTATTTCTATGGAGCTACACTTTGTGCGCTGATGAAGAAGGACGGAGGTGTTAGGCCTATCGCAATAGGTAGTGTCTTTCGTCGGCTGACCGCCAAATTAGGGTGTAGGGCCGTTAGGGAGGAAATGGCGACTTACCTGCGACCGCACCAGTTGGGTTTTGGCACTCAGCTAGGCTGTGAGGCGGCTATACACGCAACGCGTTTGTTTGTAATGGACCCAAGCAACGAGGGCTGTGTTGTCATGAAGCTGGATATAAATAACGCTTTTAATACGCTGGAGAGGGACATTCTGCTGAGCGAAGCCAAAGATAGGATTCCCACTCTATATCCTTTTCTTCGCCAACTTTACCATTCCCCCTCCAATCTCTTCTATGGCCAAAGCTCTATCCTTTCGCAGGTCGGTGTCCAGCAGGGAGACCCGCTTGGACCGCTCATCTTCAGCCTAAGCATTCAGAAAGTCCTTAACGACCTCGAATCTCCCCTCAATATATGGTACCTCGATGATGGTACCATAGGGGGTAAACCCGAGGTTGTGGAGCGTGATTTACTTCGTTTAATACCCCGCTTGAAGGAGCTGGGGCTGAAGGTGAACACGTCCAAGTGCGAGTTCTTCCCCTGTAGTCCAGAGTCCCATCTTCTGTTCCCTCGCTTCGAAGACCTAATTCCTGGGCTCAAGGAGTTGGACACTGACAATTTTTTCCTCTTGGGGTCTCCTATCTTTTCTTCCGCTATTCCGGAAGCCATTGAGGCAAGAAGGCAGTTACTCTCCACTGCTCGGAAGCGTCTTGAAGATCTTTCGGCCCACGTTGCTCTTACACTCTTGCGAAACTGTTTTGCGGTGCCAAAGATCACATACCTACTGAGGACCTCTCCAACATGGTTGACCAGTGGAGCCAGGCGGCCCTTCCAATCCGCCTAGGGGGCCTAGGGGTGCGGCGCGCCCGGGATGTGGGCCTGCCGGCTTTCCTTGCGTCGGTGCATGGGTCTGCGAGCCTTGTCGCTAGCATACTTGCTATTGATGGTGACCCTTCTCGCATTCCCTTTGCATCCGGTGCATTGGAGGCCTGGTTGGCCCTCAACCCGGGCGCATCCGTTCCGCAGGCTTCACACGTCCAGCGCCAGTGGGACAGCGTTAGCTCGGAGGCCGCTTTGAAGCAACTCATTGATAAGGCAGCGGGTGCGGATTTGGCAAGACTGAAGGCGGTATCAAAATCGGAGTCGGGAGCGTGGTTACAAGCACTACCCTCACCTCACTTGGGCACTCTCCTCGACGGCAACTCGTTGCGTGTGGCGGTGGCTTTCCGTTTGGGCTGTGATGTTTGTGAACCTCATCGATGCATCTGCGGTTCCATGGTGGAAGCCAACGGCCATCATGCATTGAGTTGAACGATATCGTCCGCAGAGCCCTCGTCTCGGCTGGTGTGCCCTGCATACTCGAGCCACCCGGGTTGAGCCGCACAGACGGCAAGCGTCCAGATGGCTTGACGCTCGTCCCATGGCAAAATGGCAAATGCTTGCTGTGGGACGCGACGTGCACTTGTACAGTCGCACCAAGCCATCTCAGCCGGACGGCGCGGGTTGCCGGCGCTGCTGCAGAGTCCGCTGCTTTAAAAAAAAGAGGCAAATACGCCTCTCTTCTGGGTAGCTACCTTTTTGTCCCTCTGGCGGTGGAGACGATGGGATGCTGGAATGAGGAGGCTAGGAGATTTTTATTTGACATCGGACGTCGTTTAAGGGAAAGAGGCTGCGATCCACGCTCTGGGGCTTACCTGATTCAAAGGCTGTCAATCGCCATACAACGCGGCAATACCGCGAGCTTGATGGGCACCTTTGGCTCAGGGGCAACCAGGGGTGGTCTTTTTGACTAAAATGTGTTTTTGGTTTTATTTACTTACTTGACATTGTACGATTTTGACATTTGTAATTCAATTAATATTAAACAATATAATATAATATAATATAATATAATAAATATTAGTAGTGATTCGTTATAATAACGCCCCAACTAAATAGTAGAATGTGTTTGTGACCGAGGCTTGAAATTAATTAAGCGCATCAAGTTCCGACATCGGAAACAATTTACCTGTGTATTAAGGGTTAATCAATCGCATAATAATTAGTATTAGTGGGGATTTAGAGCACCATACAATTGAATAAAACCTACCGCACATTGGTGCGTCCTTTGAGTATTTATACCCTGTGACTTTGTGATGTCCGTTTTTCAGGGTTCCGAACCCAAAAAGTGCCAACGGGACCCTGTTACTAAGCCTCCGCTGTCCGTCCGTCCGTCCGTCCGTCCGTCCGTTTGTCTGTCCGTCTGTCAGCGGGCTGTATCTCGTAAATCGTAATAGGTAGACAGTTGAAATTTGCACTGAGTGTGTATTTCTATTGCCACTATAACAACAAATAATAAAAATAAAATAAAATTTAAAATGAAAGGGGCTGGAGATACATGAAAAGGAGTCTAAATAAAATTTTATTTTTTTGCCCTAGTACGCCATTGTCTAGAGCTCATTAAGTAGAGTTCAAATTATATTTTTTATTTCTTTAGCTACAAAAATAAAAAAATCGGCCAAGTGCGAGTCGGGCCTCGCTCTTTTAGGGTTCCGTTAAAAAAAATTAAAAAAAAATATATTTCCATGTACCCATGGAAATATTTTAATTTAATTTTTTTAATTTAATTTAATTTTTATTATTTGTTGTTATAGCGGCAATAGAAATACATAATATGTGAAAATTTCATCTGTCTATCTATTACGGTTTACGAGATACAGCCCGCTGACGGACGGACGGACGGACGGACGGACGGACGGACGGACGGACAGCGTAGGCTTAGTAATAGGGTTCCGTTGGTACCCTTTGGGTACGGAACCCTAAAAATGGGGGGCCGTCAAAGTTGTCAGTTTTAGACCATTTTTGTTAGGAGGTCTATCTCAAAAACTAAACTAGTTAGGAATTTGAAATTTTTGTATATTATGTACTATACAGTGTTTTTAATCAGTAAATTCTGAAAACACTGATTTATAATGCGGTTTGTAAGTTGTAACCATAACAAACGAACACTTTTTCCCCGCATAGCTAATTTTGTACTATCTATGAACTAAGATATCTAAATCATAAATAGAGTTTGTCTACCCTAGCCCCATACGTCATCATCATATAACATAGACAAAATGAAACTAAACTACATAGATATTAACTAAATAGTAAATATCTAGTTTGAGAAAAGTGATTTGGTCAAATGTACGGAACCCTAAAAGAGCGAGGCCTGACTCGCACTTGCGCGATTTTTGTAAAACAAAATAGTAATTATTTGTGTACTGACACAGAGGAAGATGTAAATGAAAATAGTAAATGTGTTGTTATTGGTGATTGCAAGTGGTTGAGAGCTCCGCCTTCTTTTTTTTGTGGTCCAAGGTTTGAATATTTTAACGAGATTTGTATTCTGAAGACATCTTTGTCAGAGTAGCAACTTATGTAGCGGAAAATCACGCGTGGAATTCCGCACGTGGAAATTCTTTTACCTTAAACATCCGCGCCGATTTATTACACTGATGCGAAATTCCGTGAGCGCAATTCTGCAAAACTAATTAAGCTACATCTGTCCTTAATCTTACAAGAAAATTCGTTAAGTTTGAGATATTGAAATTGAAATTTTACCCGAAAATAAGATTCCACAAAAACCGAAGTGGATTTCCAGCGTCAATTCGCAGAAAAAGCGGCAACAGACCAATTTGTAAAAAAGAGCTTCGAAAAGCTTTGACAATTGCACAAGTAAATGTAAATTTATCTTCAGCCATTAACACGCCATTCAGTTACGAAAAATACTCCCAAATCCAAATCGTGGAGTTTCGGAATGGGCCAAACTGAATTATTTCCCGTTGATATTTTCTTTCATCAGATTTTTTTTATTGATTTGGAATGTTTCACGAGCTAACACAGACCGCTTTAATTTGTATGTCAACTGAAGTGGACATGTCATGAAGTGGACCAGAATAGAATAGAAAATTCTTTATTGTACACCAAAGAAAAGAATAAAACTAACAAGAAAAAGAAAAGTATTAAAGGGTGCAAAGGTGGACTATGTAGTTTAGTTTATAAGGTTATGTTACTTTAGTTAATTAGTTTATCAATGTTTTAGTTAGATCAATCAGTAGGTGATTGTGTAAGCAAAACGTAGGTATTAATTTGCTAGCATACAACATGGTTCCATATATTAATTTACTAGCTTTTCCCAGCAACTTTGTCCGCGTAGCTTGCTTTTTAAGAACCCCGCGGGGACCCTTTATTTTTTCACAGCTCTGAACTCACAATTCAACGAGCTGGATAGTGTGTTCGACGCCTAATGTTAAATGTTTACGTTTGGAAGGAGGTTACTCTGAAAAATTTCGCAATTTTCTTTATTTATCGTTGCAGAACAATGTATTGTTGTTTGCTCTATTCGAATATTGTAGTTTGAGAGTAGATGAATGGTTAGTTTGAAGTGTTTTTTGGCAATTTATAGGTGTCAACTTTGTGAAGCACTTTTCATATCAACCATTCAATCACTCATTCAAACTAATCATTTTGTCCCAAATTGCTTTAATAATGTATTCATGTCTTCCGAATAACAGTCACAGTCAATATCGATAGAAGTTACGCAGTATATAGACAAGTGTTTACATAAAGACTTCATGTGCTTTCTCCATTCCCTCACTCTCATAGTCCGATGGGACGGAAATCCTTATCGCATTCCAGAGAGGTGCGTAGATAATTTGACTGGGCGGATCTCACATTATTCATTTGTCATTTATATTTTTAACGAAAGCAGCGTATTTCTACGGCGGCGCTTGCAACGTATCTCAGCCAGATGTATAACCAGCCTTAGACTAAAATAACGCATAGACCGATAGTTCCGTACAACGAGACCAGCTTAAAATGTAACCATAAAACGAACTATGAGTGCTAAGAGGCGTCGTTTATTTACGCTCGCCGACACGTACACTAGTGTGCGTGCCGGTAGGCGAAACTAGCCTTTAAAGGCTACCATGAAAGGGTTGATTTTCGCTCGCCGACACGTGCGTGCCAATAGGCGTAAGGAGTCTTTAAAGGCCTCCACGAAAGGGTTATACTCCGCGCGCGGCTGCTGCCTTTCTATGCGTTATAATTCTATGTAACCAGCTACGTAAATGTCCAATTGGTAGGCAAAAATCACGTAACAAAGATAAAAGCTTAAAAACTGTAAAACTGTATGGAAAATTGATGTTATTGCCGTCTTAATATATCGATTTTGTAGATATCTAACATTATATTTTGCATGTCAATTGAAGAAACATACTGGACATTGAATAATATTATGTTAATATCCATTTATGTACAATGTTGCAAATAAATAATTACATTTAATTTCATTTGTTCGTATAAAATATGGCCTTAGATATCACCCGGACCATATTAACAAATCGATTGACACCTCATTCATTAAAATCGGCTCGGAAGTTTTAGCGCTACAGCAGAATATTCGTAATTAAAGTTCGGCCGTTCAGAGAATGCGTTCCTGACACCTGTCAGTTAGTCACGACAACTGTCACAAAATTATAACATTAATTGATTATTGATATAATAATGTTGTTTTAATGCTCATCAATTGTTAAAACGGTAAACAACCAGCAATAATATTTTAATCGTAAATGCAACGTCATTACAAAGTTACGTCGTCAGTTCAATCGCGACGTGTCAGGAACGCATTCTCTGAACGGCCGTAGTTTAGTCACATACGTAATATACATTAAATATATATTATATAGACAGCTAAAAACTGTAGACCATCTCTCAGTGTATAAGCTTTAACATAGATTAATTGCATTGGTGGAGTATATTTTTTATTTGACGTTACTCAATGAAAAAGTATTGGATCGGGAATACCAATATTTTCAATTAACAAAAAAATGCATCGGCACTCTAGGCACTCTATTGACTTACCAGTTGAGAGCTTTGTTAAATATTATTTGGGTAATAACTGTGATGTAGAAGGCTTTCCGTTAAATTACAAAAGAATTACTCTATAAAGTGTGAAATATGTAATTTTGTTATTAATTTGCCTAAGTATTTGAATTTCAAAAAATCGGCCAAGTGCGAGTCGGGCCTCGCTCTTTTAGGGTTCCGCTAAAAAAATCAAATAAAAATATTCCCATGTACCCATGGTAATATTTTAATTTAATTTTTTTAATTTAATTTAATTTTTATTATTTGTTGTTATAGCGGCAATAGAAATACATAATATGTGAAACTTTCATCTGTCTATCTATTACGGTTTACGAGATACAGCCCGCTGACAGACGGACGGACGGACGGACGGACGGACGGACAGCGTAGGCTTAGTAATAGGGTCCCGTTGGTACCCTTTGGGTACGGAACCCTAAAAATATTGAAATAAAGAAAACTAATTATTTTTGGGGAAAAATATTAAAAATAACTTCGTCTAAACTAAAAACTTATACTTAATAGAATACGATCCCCAAAATGGTCGTTAATTAAAGTAATTAGGAATAAATCTTTCTGAAATTAAATTAAAAAAGAAGTTTTATATTTGTACGGGTGTCGTAAAATAAATGTTTTTAAACGAACTCTCTAACTGATGACACCACATCACGTAAATCATTTGGGAGACAGGTTATCGCCTGTCGCAGTTAACACGGCCGTTTGGAAAGCCGTATGAATTTATAGGTTAATAAGGACCATAGGGCAAATACGATATTTGCTATGGGAATTAACTTATGGAGTTACCTAAATATTATGTTTTGACTTACAATATTTTAGGACCCCAGACAACCTTAATTTACAGTATTGTATCAACGTTTAATTGCACCTGAATTATTTACTAAGCATTAAAAAAATATTATGAACTTTGCTATTTTATTTTAGCAGGCGGGATAAGAAAACCATTTACATAATATTAATTAATAATATTAAAAGATAAGTTGGATGCGTTCACGTCAAATAATTTTATATAATATAAAAAAATATACAATATTATTGTTTTAATATTGTATAATCTATCTATTTGTTCACATTAAAACAGGAGTGTAATATAACAACGTAACATAAAATGTCTACCCACCACATTCCTTACTTCTGTACATGTCAGTTCTTTAAAAATGATTGCACCATTGTTACGATCACAATGATCAAGATTTGTTGAATTTATAGCGCTCTTGCTGCATCAATGCATTTTAGCCAATAGCGGGAGAAGAAGTACCAGCCAATCTGAGGTGCGACGGTCTAAAGTTATTCCATTGATCGTAATCGTATTCAATGTGATTAGCGTCAAAGGAAAATAAACAATAACAGCATTGAATTAGAGCTCAATTTCGTGTATGCATTCTTATACGTTTAGGTATGTATGATACGCTCCAGAAAGCTCCATGTTAAAATCGGTTGTACTGAATTTGTGACTTTAAATCAATACTATCAAGGATTATTTTACTTTGACGCTAATGTCATCGAATATGAATACGATCAATGGAAAAACTTTTAGACATTTGGTACCCTGAGGTCATTGCGATCGTTACTTACCTATATAATTTTAAAGAACTACTACACAATTCATAATACCTAAAATAATTCTTCAACAATCGAATTTTTTAACATCATAATATTATTACTTTTTCGGAGAATTTCGTTGGTGTGGAGTTTTTGGGTAGGTAAAGGGTTTATTGTATCCTGAAACAGTTTTAGGTAGAACCTTATCTTCTCTGAATAATTCTAAAGGAGAAGGTGACTGTCTGACTACTGACTGACTGACTTTCAACGCATAGCCCAAATCACTGGACGGAACGAGCTGAAATTTGGCATACTGGATACTTAGCTATTATAACGTGTGTTTGAAAAATCAAACATAAGTGAGAACCGCGTGCAGAAGCTAGCTAGTTATACATAAAATCCAATCATATACAACAACAGATAGTGAATGATCCCGCTGTATGCCGTGGCGTTGCTTGACAGTTTCAAAGTTCCCCGTCACTAGCAAACGGGGCGTAAATCAATGTTGCATTCCAAGCTCTTGTGTAAATTAATTCGTGCCTTAAATGCATATTCGGGAATTAACTCCACCTCAATTTTGAACCCTGTACCCATAGCATAAGGTTGTCTCAATATCTTTGTTTTGCTAAGGAAAATTATATGCGCAGTACGTTCATCAAATTGATAGTTCAATTTTGCGTAATTTTGCTATACGAGTACTGAGGTGGATATATTATGTTAATAGGATATCACATATTGAATACCTTACCACATAACTATGTTGTAGAGTTTCTTATATTAAGATGAGTTTTGACAGGTATTAAGTACGTTATAGACTATAGATTAGGTCGATAAAATCGGTTATTATTATTATTAATTACATAATGTGTTTAGATGAAATAATTTGATACACACATAGAATCCAAAGAGAATGAAGATAATTTTTTCTTCAATGCCGTGTGGTATAGGGATGTGATTTTGAGCTTACAATATTTAATTTTCAATTGAATTTTTATCATAGTCGTTAGAGAAAACCTTCACTTAACATCTGTATGCTTAGTCTAAGTATTAATTCGATTGATCGTATAATAATTCGATGACATTAGCGTCAAAGTAAAATGAACCATAGCGGCATTAACTTAGAGCTCAATTTCGTATATGCATTCTTATAAGTTTACGTATACGATACGCTTCAAATTAAAATTAGTTGTACTGAATTCTTTTGAGAATTAGAATTAGAATTTTCTTTTAGAATTTTGTCTTTACACAATGAAGGTTTATTTTATGTTGACGCTAATGTAATCGAATTCTAATACAATCAATCGAATTAAAACTTAAACTAAGCATAAGGTAAGGTGACCCCTGCTAGTTTGTTGTCTCGTTTTAATATACATAATATATAAAAAAGGGAGGTCAACTTTTTCGAAATCAAATTAAAACTTAAACTAAGCATACAGGTAAGGTGACCCCTGCCATTTTGTTGTCTCGTTTTAATATACATATATAAAAAAGGGAGGTCAACTTTTTCGAAATCAACCATTAAGCCTCTCCAAGCCTGAAATTAAACCGGCCGTGTGATTTACATTTTAATATGGCGAGGGGCTCCTGTTGAGCAAATTTATAGCTCCGAAGGAGCAACATTATCCGTTCATTGGATCGCACCTCCATCGAGTTGAGCTAACCTTAGATTTTATGCTGATCAAATTAGCTCCGGCGCCTTTTCGCTTAATGTTTACGGGCTTTGCAAAGTAAAGTGTGTGAAATAAATGGAGATTGCGTTTAGTTTTTAAAAGTGCCTTTTATACGAGTTTTGCAACACGTTAATAAAGATATTAATTTTACATAAGATACGTAAAAGAGAGATTATTTGTGAATAAATAAAAATATATATAAAAATACGTGTGGCACTCGGGGCCTGCCGCGGTAAAGCTATTGCATAGCATTTTCTAGTTGCACGCACACAAACACCGTGCCGAAGTCTGCCGAACTGAAACGACGTTAGACGATGCACAGCTTTCAACGCCGCACCGCTGTGCCAGTCGGAGTGGGGGGTGTTAGGTTTATTTTCGTTACGGAATTTCTTGATTCGGTCGCCACGCTCAAAGCCCACGATAAAAGCTATGCAATAGCTTAATATATTTTTTATTTGACGCTAATAATAAAAAATGATCATAATAAACTCGCCGGCATATTTAGCGGAACATAAAAAAAAGGTTTGATATCAGTATCATATAAGGTTGCTGGCTGGTTTATATGTCATTTAATTTAAAAAGAAATATTTTCAAACTAAGAAAACAACTGAACATCACATTTTATGCAATTGTTTTAATTTTATTCAAATACACCTTATCTGGAGCGAACTTCGAGTATTTCTTCCTTCTGAGTTTGATTTAAAATTTCATTGAAATACTGTTTTTTGTTAGTTTTTTTTAATCGCGTATCTTTCTGGAGTTGATGACTGAATTATGCCTGACTTAGCCCCAACGGAGATTGCCAGGGCACTCGAAATGCGAAGAAATGGTCAAACCTACAGAGTGATATCCAGAGATCTTCGTCGACCAGTTTCAACGATCCATCGTAGTATCCAACGGTTCAGGGAGACCGGTACTTATGTGAGAAGAGCAGGACAAGGCAGAAAAAGACGCACTTCGAGTAGGGATGATCGTTTCATTCGGCTTCGTGTACGTAGGAACCCCCGTTTGACGGCTGTCCAAGCCCGACATGAGTTAGAAGCAGTGCAGGGTGTAACCGTAAGTGAGCGTACGGTACGAAGAAGGCTCGAAGAAGCTGGTTTGGGTTCATTTGTGCCCGCCAAGGCTCCAAGGCTAGAGGTAAATCATCGTAGAAACAGGTTAACTTTTGCTCAGGAACATCGACTTTGGAACGCGGACCAATGGAGTAAGGTATTGTTTAGTGATGAGTGCAGAATTCTCTTAAATCAAATTGACGGTAGGCAAAGAATATACAGACACAAAGGAGAACGATACATTCAGACAAATTTTGAAACTACAGTTGCATACGGTGGTGGATCAATAATGGTTTGGGCGGGCATTTGTTTGGGAGCTCGCACAGACTTGGTAGTGATTGACAGAGGGAGTCTGACTGCAGACCGCTATATCAGAGAAGTTTTAGAAGAAAATGTCGTACCGTTTGCCCCATATATCGGTGACGATTTTTTTTTTAATGCAGGATAATGCTCGGCCGCATACCGCTTGGGTAACTCAAGCTTATCTTAATGATATGAATATCACTGTTATGGAGTGGCCGGCGAGATCACCGGATATGAACCCAATAGAGCACGATTGGGACTTGCTGAAAAGAAAAGTTAAGTCCAGAATTCCAGCTCCTGCCAACGTGGGAGAACTGCGAATCGCCGTAGTTGAGGAATGACGGAGACTATCCCAGGAGACCATCGATAACATCATTCTCAGTATACTTAGATGGGTAGAAACTTTAATAAGAGCACGTGGAGGAAATACGCGATATTAATCACCATTTTTCTAATTTAATTAATTGTTATTTTAATATTAAATTTCACTTTTCCCTGTTACATGAAAATTTCAAAAATGTACAATTTTTCACAAATAGCCTTTACTCGCAAAATCTGTTCTTAATGTGATCTCATTTTAAGTAAAACAAATGAAACTTTAAATAACAAAAGAAGTGTAGTAAGTAGATTTTAAAATAAAACCATATTTTTTTAATTATGGACCTTTTTTTTATGTTCCGCTAAATATGCCGGCGAGTTTATAATATTGACACTGTCAAAGGTAGAACTTTCGTAGCGTTTCGTAGCCAATAATAAGTTCCGTAGAAGTAAGAATATACGAGTAGCATGCTTCGAAGCAACACTCTACAGGCAATTCAGCGTAGACGTATGTGTAGCAAGCTACTAGCTATAGCGAAGGTTTTGTAGCATTTATGGCTGGACGCTCATTTTCTATTGGAACATGAGCTAACACTACTTTTGTGTAGCTTAGGCTTCCATTGAAACACTTGAAGGCAGCTGTTCAGCATACATTTGAGCATTTAATATTTACCGTAGAGAAACTTCAGCTTCTGTACAAGACATTATTGCTGTTAAAGAAACTAAATCATTAGGTAATATTAGCCAGTGTACATAATATGTAGGATAATAAGCTTTTTAGAGACATTAATTATTGTTATCAAAAGTACAGCGGGGACATAATCACGGGGTTTCACAATATCATTGTGTACGTAGATGATTGTATGGAATATGGATTTACTTTATCAAAAATAGTGAGAGAAATTTTTCCCATTTCCTTTATTTATTGCTACAGAACAACCTATTATTGTTCGTACCGTGCGAACATAGCTCTTTCATTGATTAATTGCATTGGCCGGGTGTTTATTTGTTATTTGACGGAGCTGAATGAAAAGTATTGGAATACTTTTTTTAATGAAAAAGTGCACTGAAGTGTTAGCTTGGAATTGAATTGAAACAAATGTTTGTGAACGTTATAATGTTGGCTAGTAAATGGATGCAATTTCATCCGCGAGTTAGGTTTTACGGTTTTAAAATTGTGATACTATCGATATAGACTGTAGTTCGTTCTGGTTTCAATTTTGTCGAAACATAGTATAAATACATTGTACTTCACTTTGTTAAGTCTGTATCCGCGAATATATTATGTTTTTTTGTTAGTTTGTCCTTCAATCACACAGCAAGCTAGCAACGAATCAATGTATTTTTGCTTGGGTATTAGATCTTAAGATAAATATATAGAATACTTGAAGTTTGTGATAGGGGGGAGAGCCGGGAGACTCTTCAGCCAAAATAAGTTGATTGCGTAATTTTTTCCTGAAAGAGTAAGAAATTTTCTTAATTTAACCTTTTTTGCCTAGCCTCCATCCGCTAAGCACGTACCTTGCGATAAGGAACTTCGTTTCAATTAAAAAATATTAAACCACAAAACGAAGTCGTGGGTAAAAGCTAGTACTTTTTTAATTCGATGACAACCCAGTCCTTGACTGCGATCTCACCTGATAGTAAGTGACGATGCAGTCTAAGATTCAATCCATACCCTTAATTAGTTTCTACGCACACGCCATCGTGCCGGAACGCTAAATCACTTGGCGGCACGTCTTTGACGGTAGGGTGGTAACTAGCCACGGCCAAAGCCTCCCACCAGACCAGACCAGAGACAATTCAGAAATTATAAATTCCCAAATTGACCCCGCCGGGAATCGAACCCGGGGCCTCCCAGTTATAAGACAACAGCGCACACCACTGAGCCAGGGAGGTCGTCAAAAATACGTAATAACTCGTCATAAAGTGCGCAATAACTCAAATGCTTCTTAAATTAAATTATGTTCAAACGTTTCAGATAATACTTACCCAGGTTAAGTAATCTATATATATAAAAGAAAGTGGTGTTAGTTACACTATTTATAACTCACGAACGGATGAAGCGATTTGGCTGAAAATTGGTGGAGAGGTAGCTTATAGAACCAGGAGACGGACATAGGATACTTTAAAAAAAAAAAACAGAACAGCGGATTGATGTGATTTTTTGCATGGGTATAGTAATGGATGTAGTAATGGTTCCTCAGACCGGGAGAGCTACTTTTTATCTCGGATAATGAAAGAGTTCCCGCGGGATTTTTAAAAACTTATTCCATGCGGACGAAGTCGCGGGCATCAGCTAGTTATTTATTAAAGCGATTAATATTTTCAACTCATTCCAGCATAAATATAACTTACCTTGTTATAAAACATCTCTCATATTTTCATGACAGACACGTATCGTGTTTCTGTTGCTTACTTTGAAGTTATGAAAACAACAAACGTAAGCCAATATAGTATTTATCAGTATTGATATAAAGTTTAGTTTTCATTGACCCTAATTTATAATGGAGTTTTGATAAAGAAGCCAAATTGAAAAAAGTTTAAAACAAGCGTAGATACTTTGTTGCATAGAAGCTGACAGATGATGGATTTAATAAAAGTTGGTACTCATATATTCACTAAACTTGATGGATTAAATAAAAGCAAACGGTGCTACAAATTCAATTAACAATACAAAGTACAGTTAGCAAAATTTGTCTCGGATTAAAGCTTAAATTATGTTGTCAGCATAATAAAAAATCGGCCAAGTGCGAGTCGGGCCTCGCTCTTTTAGGGTTCCGTTAAAAAAAATTAAATTAAAATATTTTCATGTACCCATGGAAATATTTTAATTTAATTTTTTTAATTTAATTTAATTTTTATTATTTGTTGTTATAGCGGCAATAGAAATACATAATATGTGAAAATTTCGTCTGTCTATCTATTACGGTTTACGAGATACAGCCCGCTGACAGACGGACGGACGGACGGACAGCGTAGGCTTAGTAATAGGGTCCCGTTGGTACCCTTTGGGTACGGAACCCTAAAAATGCAATATTTGCTATCCATCTATTTGATATCTATATTAATTTATAATTTTTCATTACCTGTAGAAATCAAATAGTAATTTTTGCATGAATTAGTTTACGAATATAATTCTCTCAGGCGAATATAATATTGTTAGGTATTTGAAGGTTTCAGTGAAATCTCTGGTACATAATATTAGCAAAGGTGTTTAAATTACATCAATATCTGACCCAAGCCAAGTCGCTAGAAGTGGTTTGAATAATATAATATTTCATAATAATATTATATGAATTATTTATACCCTTAATCATCATCATCATTAACCCATCAACGGCTCAGTACCGAGTGCAGGTCTTCCTCTCAGAAAAGGGCTCAAGGCTACAGTCCACCACTCTGGCCCAATGTAAATTGGCAGAATTCACACACCTTTGAGAACGTTTTCAAGAACTCTCAGGTATACAGGTTTCCTCTCGATGTTTTCTTTGACCGTTGAAGTATGTGATATTTAATAGCTTAAACGCACATAACTCCAAAAAGTCAAATGTCCCTGGGATCGAACCTGCGACTCCCCGAATAGGAGACCTACTTAAACAAAAATAACCTCTTGATGATCACTGCTCACTTACATACCTTTACAGAGCTTTAATAACAGATATTTACCTCTAAAGATTAAAGTATTTATACGTTAAAGTTACTGTTCAAGCTTTAGAAGTTACCGTCAACCTGAAGCCAGGAAGTTGCAGGAGACTTGTAACTTTTGACAAGAAGGAGCTTCTATTGTATAGCGCGATGCAAAAATTGTAGACACTTATTTGACATTTTAGTCATACCTATATTATAAATGTGAAAGTGTGTTTGTTAGTTTGTTGGTTCGTCCTTCAATCACGCCACAACAGAGCTACGGATCGATGTGATTTTTGCATGGGTATAGTTGAGGACCTGGAGAATGACATAGGCTACTTTTTATCCCGGAAAATCAAAGAGATCCCGAGGGATTTTAAAAACTAAATCCGCGCGGATGAAGTCGCGGGCATCAGCTAGTATATCAATAAATAAGATACTAACAGAAGCATATTTAGGTAGTTCTTAAAAATCGCCAAAACAATTTTATGTTATTTGGTCAATTTTGTAATGAAAACATATTTTAACATCGCACATCATAATAAATTAATTTTGCAGATTCTGAGGGAAAAATCTCAATTTTAAATAAAAGTTAAGCTAAAACGGTTTAAGATAAATTTATGATTACAGTGTACTTTTTTTTCATTTAGAAGCTTTACTACAGAGGTAATTGACTATCACAGCAGTTTGAAGTAATGCATACGTTCTAATTCAAAACACTAAAATACTAACTTTTTAGTAATAGCGTATCTCTATCCGTTACATTCAAAATAATTTTTAGGTCTATTTATGTAGGTTATTAAATTCATAGTGTCAAAATATCGCCACTTTTCGTGAAACTAATAATGTTTCTTCCAGAAAACTATTAGCTTAAAGTGACTTATAGTTTTAACAGTTTAACTGGGTTATGTCAAGAAATTCCAAACTTTCTTTATACTAAAACACAAAGGAAAGTTCCAGAACTGCCAAGTTAAAATCTCATTTAGTGTAAATAAATGCTATTACCTAATGATTATCACGCACCGTGACCCACCGAACGTAATAAAGCATTTCTTAGAACGGCTGTGGGATTGTCCAAAAAATCAGCCAAGTGCGAGTCAGGCCTCGCTCTTTTAGGGTTCCGTACATATGATCAAATCACTTTTTTCAAAACTAGATACATATTTAGATATCTTAGTTCTCAGATAGTACTGAATTAGCTTAAGGGGATATTAGCTTAAATTAATATTATTATTATTATTATATTTCTTCATTTTGAAGATAAAAAAAAAATAAAAAAAAAATGTTATCTCCACTTAATGAGCTCTAGAAAATGACACCCCACATGCCAGGGTAAAAAAATAAAATTTTATTTCAACTCTTTTTCATGTATTCCCAGCCCCCTTTATTTTTTAATTTAATTTAATTTTTATTATTTGTTGATAAAGCGGCAATAGAAATACACACTCAGTGAAAATTTCAACTGTCTACCTGTTACGGTTTACGAGGTACGGCCCGCTGACAGACGGACGGACGGAGAGATGGAGGCTTAGTAATAGTTTCCCGTTGCCACCCTTTGGGTACGGAACCCTAAAAATGATTGCTACATTAATGTATTTTAACTAATAGCGACAAAATACCAGCCAATCAGAAGTGACTGCAATCGTCACATTGCGCCGTATATGGCCTAAGTCCTATCTCGAGACGCAAGCTATCTTTTTAACCAACTTCAAAAAAGGAGGAGGTTATCAATTCGTCCGGATTTTTTTATGTATGTTCACCGATTACTCGAAGACGCCTGAACCGATTTGGAAAATTCCTTATTTTTTTGAAAGGATATACTTCCCAGGTGGTCCCATTTAAATTTTATCGAAATCGGTCGAGCGGCATAAAAAAAAATTATATACTTTATAGTGGCGCAAGTGTTTGAAGTCGGTTTTTTTAAAAGAATTTTTTATATTAAATGATTGCTTAACTCTGTCGAAACCAGTTCATCGTGTAAATAGATTAAACAGACAGACAAATAGTAACTAGTACAATTATTTTGTTTGGTGAATGTGAAAAAACAGTAAGGAAACACTCAACTTATAACATATTAAATATTTTATATTTATTTAGTTTTTATAATCCATGAATCCTATTTCATTAAATTCATAATTTCATTGATTTATAGTTACTGTCAGTGTCAACATGCCTAATAAGGAGTCCGAGATTATTCTATACGTCGTAGGAGCGTCGTGGGGTTGTGGTAGGAATTGTGGTAACTGCTTCATAAATTACGCACGAATCTTTGTCGGAAGACGGTCCAATGTAGCGAAATGAGTCTATCCAAATAATAGCACTCGGCGGTAAAGTCATTGCGTGAAACGTTACCTGTAACATGAAAAAGTATTATAAAAACATTTATCAAGTATCCACCCCTTTCTTGATGATCCCAATTTGACCCTAATTTAGCGATCAGTTACTGTGACTGAAGATTTTCATATTTTATAGTGCCGACAATACACATGGGTATAAACAAAGTCGTATAAATTGATCCAAACGATGTATTTTTGCTCCCCAGATAGTATGCGGCTTTATGTCATAGCATGGATAAGCGTGGATAATGATCAGTATCATTACTAAATCACCACTGATGTTCCTTTCTTTGTGGCAGCTCTATATAACTTACGCAAAGTTCAAAACTTACGACGAAGTGATTTATAATTTAATAATGGTATAATTTTACTTTTATCAGAAATATTTACAGCTGATGGCGATGACTTAGTTCGGGTGGATTACCGATGTTTTCAATCCCGTAGCAAATCCTTGATATTCTTCTTCCATGTTAGAATTAGTTCAGTGGTTTAAGTGGTTCAGTAAAAAGACAAATGACAGACAAACCGAGCTACTTTCATGGTACGCGTACGGTAAGTATTAATCTTCTTTTATTTAAAAATCAATTTCTATTCGTAAGTCTCGCTAAAGCTCAAAAACGGCTTGACTGATTTGCATATTTTTTTTGTTTTAGTCGTCTTAATGCAAGGGTGGTGGGTGCAGTTAAAAAAAAAGTGGATACCCAGAAGAACACCTACACCTCAAATAACTTTCAATAGATGGCGGGAACGAAGCAAAAGCCTTACGGTCGTAAATATAATGTCTACGGTAAAAGCACATTATAAACCCTAGGCTTATTATAATTACTGCCGTAAGTATATAACTACCTCCTAGTGATGTCAAATTTACTACCGTAACCAAAAAGGTCTTGTTATGATTTTATTTGTTTTAATTGATTTGATAGTCAAAACAAAAAAGTCTTAGTAAGATTTTGTTTTTAAGCTTTTATCGCGGGCTTTGAACTAGGACAGTTTGAGCGCGGCGACCGAATCAAGAAATGCCGTAACGAAAATAAACCGTCGTAAACACCGTCGTTCAGTAAGCGTCCAATATTTTAGAGGTTCACAAGTAGCTCTGTTTGGCGCAGTGGGCGAGCGGCCGCTTTCTTTACCGTATGGTGTATAGTGTCGCAGGTTTGAATCTCACTCGCAAAGTAGTGACAGTGCGCTTTTCCTGTTTGTTTGTTTTTAATTTTTTTTTGCATAATTTTTATTTTGCAAAAAAAAATATTGCATAAATATTACAATTGCATAAGTTGATAAAAAATGCTATGCAATAGCTTTACCGCGGCAGTCCCCGAGTGCCACTTAATTTTTTTTGATTGATTTGTGCGTTAAGTGTTAATATTGATAAAAAATTGAATATACTCACATATCCGTCGAATCTGCCTGGTCCCTCAATCGTCATGTTTAATGTCTGCCAACCCGAAACATACTCAGAACTCCAATTGTTGCGTACAATCCTACCGATAATGACGTCGCCTCTTCCAGCAACTGACTGAGACACGGTAACAGTCAGTTGATCAAACACTGATATTGCTATCATATACACATTTACTTCTAGCGTGCCCCCTGTAGTCATTGAGAACTTGAACGATGATATACAACTCAAGCCAAATTGTGCTTCGATGAAACTAGTACTTCCTAGATGTGGACTATCGATATCCACGGATGAATATTGCCTCAGAATCCATGTGGGGAGTCCAGTGCAATCTCCATAGTAATTGTTAAAATCTTCCTCAAAGTTAGATTCGAAATCCACAGTCACACAATCATATCTAGGTTTAACTTCTGTCGTTGTAGTAGGTGGTTCGATAGTAGGTTTAGTTGTAGCAATTTGATCTTCTTTGTATATTACGCAAGAATCCTTATCGAATGATGAAGCAACATAGCGAAACGAGTCTATCCAAATAATAGGATCTGGCGATATAGTTAATGTATGAAAAGTAACCTGCAACAAAAAAAGTAAATTAAAAATTGACGAATGAAACGTAGCAAAACAAAATTATATGAATTTTAAAATTATCTATTAAAATAAATACAATATACCGAATTAACTTACATAGCCTTCAAATCTGCCAGGTCCACCGACTGTTACGTTTAATGTTTGCCAGCCTGGAACCAATTCTGAGCTCATGTTATTGCGAAAAACTCTACCAACGGTAATGTCATCTCCTCCATTAACTGACTGAAACAATGTAACTGTCAGTTGATCACCTACTGATATTGCCATCATATAGACATTCACTTCTAATAAGCCTCCTGTAGTCATCGTGAAGTTAAATGAAGATACGCAACTGATGCCAAGTCCCGGTGCAATAAAGCTTGCGCTTCCTGGATGTGGACTATCGATATCCACTGACGAGTATTTATTTAGGTTCCATGCAGATAGTCCATCGCATACTCCATAGTTGTTGAAATCGTCCTCAAAGTTAGATTCAAAATCCACAGTCACACAATTTTCATTAGGTGCTTCTGTCGTCGTCGTCTGACTTGCTTCAGTGGTAGTTGAAGTTGGTGCTTGGGTGGAAGTTATGATTGGTATTTTGGTGGTGGTAGTAGTAGGTTTAACGGAAGTTGATTGTCCATCTTCAT
The DNA here is from genome assembly GCA_029955525.1 of Oeneis ivallda. Classification (NCBI taxonomy): domain Eukaryota; kingdom Metazoa; phylum Arthropoda; class Insecta; order Lepidoptera; family Nymphalidae; genus Oeneis; species Oeneis ivallda. The sequence goes on along the minus strand of JARPMR010000020.1, from coordinate 18,838,841 downwards.
ATATCACGCATGAATCCTTGTCGAATGATGGAGGAATATAACGAAAAGAATCTATCCAAAGAGTTGGATATATGGCAACCATCCATGCTTCAAAGGTTACCTAAAAGAAAAAAAACTTATATGACATCAATAAAATTCTGTAAAGGTATAGAAGATGTAAAATATAAAATCGCAATAAAAAATGAAGTTTACTTACATAACCTTCAAAGGTACCGTAGCCATTAATGGTCATGCTTATAATTTCCCAATTCGGAACAAAGTTGGTGATGTTGTAGACGGCATTATTAATAATTTCATCTTCTCCATCAACGGATCGATATACGCTGACAGTCAGCAGATCCCATTCCGATACTAGTATCATAAATACATTCACTTCTAACGTGCCCCCTGCAGTCATGTTGAACTTAAACGATGATAAGCAGGTAACGCCTACTGGAGGTGTGATGAAACTTGTACTATGTGGATGAGGACTCTCGAAATTGATAGACGAGTATTGCATGAGAATCCAAGGGTTTCGCCCAATGCACACTCCATCATCACCAATAAAATCTTCTTCAAAATCTTCTTCAAAATTATATTCGAAATTTGCAATGACACATTCCTCGTGAGGCGCTTCTGTAGTTGTTGTAGGTTTAAATGTTGTTAGTTCTTGTTCTTTATATATTTCACAGAAATCTTTGTCAAAAGATGGTCCAACATAACGAAAAGAATCTATCCAAATAATTGGATTTGTGGACCCCGTCCATGCTTGAAAGGTTACCTAAAAGAAAAAATCTTATATGATATCAATAAAATTTTGTAAAGGTATAGAAGATTTAAAATATAACATCACATTATAAAAATGAAATTTACTTACATAACCTTCAAAAGTACCGTAGCCATTAATGATCAAGCTTATAGTTTCCCAATTTGGAACAGAGTTGGTGATGTGGAAGGCTCTATTAATAAGAATATCGTCTTCTCCATCAACGGATTGAAATACATTAACAGTCAGTAGATCTTGCGATACTGGCAGCGTATATACATTCACTTCTAACGTGCCCCCTGCAGTCATCCTGAACTTGAACGATGATACGCAACTAATGCCTGTTTGAGGTGCGATGAAATTAGTACTATTTGGATGAGGACTATCAACACTGACAGACGAGTATTGCAAGAGTTTCCAAGTGGATAACCCGATGCACACTCCATAATCACTAATAAAATCTTCTTCGAAATTATATTCGAAATTTACAGTCACACATTCCTCATTAGGCGCTTCTGTAGTTATTGTAGGTTTAATTGTTGTTATTTCTTGTTCTTTATATATTTCACATAAATCTTTGTCAAAAGATGGTGCAATATAACGAAACGAGTCTATCCAAATAATTGGATTTGATGATACAGTCCACGCCTGGAATGTTACCTGAAACGAAAATTTTATTGAATACTAGCTTTTACCCTCGGCTTTGCCCCCACCATATATAAAAAGTTTTTGAATTCGAATTGGTGACTCCTATACAAAATTACCAATTTTAATTTTTAGATTTTACAGCTGTTCTTTTGGGTTTCAAACATAAAAAATCGGCCAAGTGCGAGTCGGGCCTCGCTCTTTTAGGGTTCCGTACATATGTTCAAATATTTTTTTAAAACTAGATACATACATATTTAGAAATCTTAGTTCTAAGAAAGTACTAAATTAGCATAATTATGGGGAATAAATGCTCGTTTGTTTTAGTCACAACTTACAAACCGCATTCCTAACTAGTTTAGTTTTTGAAATAGATCTCCTAACAAAATTGGTCTAAAATCGACAACTTTGACGGAATTTCTTCATTTTTGTAGCTAAAAAATAAAAAAATATATTTGAACTCCACTTAATGAGCTCTAGAAAATGACACCCCACATGCCAGGGTAAAAAAATAAAATTTTATTTCGACTCCTTTACCATGTACCTTTATTTTTTAATTTAATTTTATTTTTATTATTTGCTATCGCAATAGAAATACACAATATGTAAAAATTTTAACTGTATATCTATTACAGTTTACGAGGTACAGCCCGCTGACAGACGGACGGACGGACGGACGGACAGCGGAGGCTTAGTAATAGGGTCCCGTTGGCACCCTTTGGATACGGAATCCTAAAAAATATTCAAATCGGTCAACTCGTTTTTGAGTTTTAGCCAGACTAACGAACAGCAATTGATTTTTATAAAGATAAATAGATGGATATACGCTGTGCTTATTTTAAAAAATTACCTAAGAATCCACTTAGACGTTTTAAAGAATAAAAATACAAACAAAGGCGGATTATGACTTTGTTTTAACTATTTATAGAAAAGAGAAAAAACTTACATAGCCTACAAAGCTGCCATGTCCATTGATGGTCATGTTTAATGTTTCCCAATCCGGAATAGAATTTGAGTTGTGGAAGGCGGTACTAATGAGAATATCGTCTCCTCCAACAACAGATTGGAATACTCTAACAGTTAGTTGATCAAATTGGGATACTGGCATCGTATATAAATTCACTTCTAACTTGCCCCCTTCAGTCATCTTGAACTTAAACGATGATACGCAGCTAATGCCTGTTTGAGGTGTAATGAAACTAGTACTTCTTGGATAAGGACTATCAACATTCATGGATGAGTATTGTTTGACATTCCAAGTGGGTAACCCAGTGCATATTCCATAATCAGTAAAATCTTCTTCGAAGTTATATTCGAAATTTGCAGTGATACAGTCCTCGTTAGGTACTTCTGTAGTAGTTGTAGGTATAACTGTAGTAATTTCTTCTTCTTTATATATGTCACATAAATCTTTCTCAAAAGATGGTCCAATATAACGAAACGAGTCTATCCAAATAATTGGATTTGAAGATACAGTCCATGACTGGAATGTTACCTGAAAAGAAAATTTATTGAATACATTATACACCTATGCCTATGTTAAAATCAACATTGAAAGCCACTGAGATGTTTAAAATAATAAAAACACAGGCAAAAGCAAGGTTGCATTTGTTTTATCTATTTATACAGATGAGAAAAACTTACGAAACCTTCAAAGGTGCCATGCCCATTGATGGTCATGTTTAGAGTTTCCCAAACCGGAATAGAGTTTGAGTTATGGAACGCTGTATTAATGAGAATATCGTCTCCATCAATAACAGATTGGAATACTCTAACAGTCAGTTGGTCAAACGGGGATAATTGCATCGTATATAAATTCACTTCTAACGTGCCTCCTGCGGTCATAGTGAACTTGAATGATGAAACACAGCTTGTACCTGTTTGGGGTGTAATGAAACTAGTACTTTTTGGATGAGGACTTTCGACATCAACTGACGAATATTGCTTGACATTCCAAGCGGATAAGCCAACGCATATTCCGTAATCGTTTGTGAAGTCGTTCTCGAAGTTAGATTCAAAATTTGCAGTCACACAATCCCTATTGGGTACTTCGGTAGTTATAGGCGCTTCAGTAGTTGATGTGGTAGGTATAACTGTAGTAATTTGATCTTTTTCATATAGGTTGCATGAATTCTTGTCCGATGCCGGTCCAATATAACGAAAGGAATCTATCCAAATAATGGTATTTGTTGATAGCGTCAAAGATAGGAAGGTTACCTGAAATGAAACTGTAAATTTAGTCACTTAATTAATTATAATAAAACTTGTTATGATATGCATAATATTGGTCCATTTTATCATCATCATCATTATTGTTGAAAAATGGCAGGGAGTCCACGTTTCATAGAAACAAAATTGTATTCTAATATTAATCAATTACGAGTAAAGTTAAATTTTGTTAACACGCTGTAGAATCCAAATTTTTAGAATTTTTGAGCCTGTATAACTTTTGAACTAAGTTTATATTTTTAGGGAACTCAATTAAATATTTATATAATTTGGCATATAAAATAATTTTAGTTTTTACAGGTATGTTGAAGTCGGGCGGGTCTCAATAGAAAGTAGATACTATGAAATAACAACGCTAGCCTGACTTCAACTTACCTGTACAAACTAAAATTATTTTATAGTTTGTAGTGGCGTTTGAAGTAGGTTTTTTTAAAAGAATTTTTATATATTAATATTTTAAGCTTTTTAGTGGCAGATTCGTAGGATCAATCTTCACATTCTCTGATCGCGAGCGATTTGCTCTTCTTCATTGAGGAGTTCCGTCCACATTCACCGAAGATATTCATCAGATTTTCACACCTTTCAAATAAAAACAATTGAAATCGGTTTAGATTTGACAGAGTTATGGAGGAACATCGAAAAAAATACGCGTTGAATTGAGAACCTCGTCCTTTTTTGAAGTCGGTTAAAAATAAGATTTACTTACATAACCCTCAAAGTTACCAAGTCGATCGATAGTCATCTTTATAGTTTTCCAAACCGGAACAGAGTCTGAGATGTGGACAGCTGTACCAATAAGAACATCATCTCCCCCAACAACGGATTGAAATACTCTAACAGTCAGTTGATCAAATGGCGCAGCTGGTATCATATAAACGTTCACTTCTAAAATGCCCTCTCTTGTCATATTAAACATGAATGATGACACGCAGCTTATGCCTGTTTGGGGTGTGATGAATCTTGTGCTTTTTGGATGAGGACTCTCCATATTCACAGACGAGTACTGCTTAGCATTCCACGCCGCGAGCCCGAAGCATACTCCGTTGTTGTTAATAAAATCGTTCTCGAAGCCATTTTCAAAATCCACCGTCACACAATCCTCACAAATGACACTACTGCAACATAAAATAACCAAAAAACAGTAACGGTACATCATCAAAACAAAATAAAATGTCTCCCGCTTGTTAATGTTGAAATGTATAATCTATTGTTTTAATTTCAGTTTTCTTGTATCGTAATCCTAGTTCATAATATAGATAAAATTGTGGATTAGATAACGTTCTTGGTTGTACGCCGAATTGCATCCGTTCTGGGAGTTTAGTACTGTTTTTTTTAGATAATAATATTATGATTAAGTATTGATACGTTAACGTATAGCTTTTTTTTATAATATTATTGAGTACCTACACCACTATCACCACGTATCATTTAAAAATACATGATATTTACTTCACTGGCTCAGTGATGCAAAGAAGAACTTGGCCTCTGACACAAAAAAAGAATTTTTATCATACCTGTTCGAAAAACGAATATTGGCTTCAGAGGATAGCGGGAGCAAAATTTAATTTTAAACCCATGGGACTTTTCATTTCTCTCTTCTGATTGGTCCGCGTTCATGCTTGTATGTGTGTCGAAATTCAAAAATGTTTAGAAGCTGTTGTCTTCGATAAGTCACGTGATCAATTTGTCGATAAGATAATATACGCCCATACTGTATCCAACATAAATATTAATGATTAATTATTTAATAATAATTTATTTGTGTTTTATTTAAACTTTCAATATACGATGTCTATACATGGTAGGTTGATACTCCTAGCTTTTTCTCATAGGTAATGATGAAAAATAGTGTGTGTCATTCGGGGCCAAATTTTTTTGTATATTGAATTCTTCGCTACGCTCAGAATTCTACTTTAGAATCCTTCGCTTCGCTCTGAATTCAAAATAACGCCCTCGGGGAACAAAAAATTTCTTTGGCCCCATATAACATAAATACTTAACTATTTCAAATCGGTTCAGGCGTCTTCGAGTAATTCGGTGAACATACATTAAAAAATAAAGATCTCCTCCTTTTTTGAAGTCAGCTAAAAATCAGTATCAGTTAATGTTTATGACGTCACCGCAGACTATGGGTCTCGCTATCGTGAGCACTTTAGATTTAATGGGCGATAATGAACCGAACCAGCGCTAAGTTAATTAAATTTCCTTTAAACTACACCGTATTGGAAGAAAATGGCATTTACTAACGAACGCGTATATCCAACCGGTGACCTTATTATTTGTAAGTAGCTTTTGCTTGCGTTTCAATTTAATTGGGATGTTGGCTATGTTTATTAATCCTACTAATATTATAAATGTTTTTGAGGATGGATGGATGGATGGATGGATTAACATCCATCCATCCATCCATCTATCCAAGGAGTAACCTCCTTTATGCCACAAAGAATGCCAGGATTAACACGTGAGCTACATTTTATCAAGGAAATTAAAGATTTTCCGCGGGAATTAAAAACCTACCTATTATAAAAGAAAAAGGTCCGACTGATCTATCTGGGCATACAGATAACAGATGATTATTATTATGACGTAGGCATCCGTTAAAAAAATACTTTCGAAATTCAACCTTACAAACAATTTTCAGTAGTTTCGGGTGTGATACCCGATCGAAGCGAGGGTGGGTCAGCTAGTATAATATAATGGGTATGTAAAAACAGTTGATTAAACTATTATTTGTTCACAGGGTATAATTAAGTTATCCGGCGTCTTGATTAGTGACTTTAAGCCGAAGATTAAAACTATCCGAGCGGTCGAGACATGCTAATACACAGTTTCATTAATCCTGGGACCAAAATAATTTTAGGCTTGGTGCGAATTAATTACAGGCCCGTCCCGGCCTTACGTTATCTTTTGAGGATAACGAGCATACTAACTTTTACCCGCGAATTCATACGCGTGGAATAACTTAAAATCGTTCGCTAATCCTGCCTTTTTTCCGGGATAAAAAGTAACCTATAACACTCTTCAGATCCGAAACTATACACATGCAAAAACGTCATTGCTCTGTTGCTGCAAGATTGAAGGACAAACCAACAAAAAAACTTTCGTATTTATAATTAGATGATGCCCGCGACTTCGTGGATTAAGGTTTTTTGATTCCCACGGGAACTCTTTAATTTCCCAGGATAAAATGTGCTATGTGTTAATTTTGGGTATGAGCTATCTCCATTCAAAATTTCAGCCGAATCGATCCATTTGTTGTGGCGTGAAAGAGTAACAAACATCCATCCATCCATCCATATATCCATCCTCACAAACTTTCGCATTTATAATATTAGTAGGAAGTAGGATTAATACCTATCAGTAAGAGAACTTGTATTATGCTTAGCTTCACTTGTTTTCTATAATGTTTTCAGGTGTGTGAAGTCTGACAACCCGCACTGCCCAGCATGATGGACTATAGGCGAAACCCTTCTCGTTCTAGAAGAAGACTTGTGCCCAGTATTGGGCCAGCGATTGAGATGATAACCTATATTCAGCGGTCGTCCCTCGGCCTATTCCCAGTAAATTATAGAGGAATAAAATATCGGTGACAAGAAAGAAAAGTTACAGCCACTAAAGGGGCCAAGGGACAGTCGTCGGACACACAAGATTTTATTACTCCAAATACAAAGGACGGGACCCTCCCACGTTATTCTTTGGGGACGAGACAAACAAAAAATTTCAGTCGGGAGAAAAATGTGTCAACACCAGAGAGACATATTTCTCTTCTTACGCTGTTTCGCGAAATTATATTATATTGCTGCTTATTTTCGCTTGTACCAAATCTCTAAACTAAATTGACAGGGAACATTGTGGCAAATATATTTCCCTACTTTTGGATCTGTCGATTTAGTTCAGACAGATTCAAAGAAGTATAAAGAGATTGCTAACGTCGTTCAGCAGAACAATGTTGGCGTAGTTATTACCAATATTATTATAACTGGTTGACCCGCGCCGGCTTCGCACGGGTAGGCCAAAACACAATGGTACAAACATCTGGGGGCCTGGAGGTTAATAATTTAGTCTATTTGGAATAAATGCCTGTGGCTAAGACCCTCATTATATGGTATGCATGTATTCGATCGTTGTCTCTTATGCAAGTGCCGTGAAGAGTTATATCCTCTATGTCCGATAATACGAGTATCTTTCAGATATACGCGATCGCTGGTGCGATTGATTTGTATGGTGTACTGTTACTTCAGATTATTTCCAAAGCATGGAACCTTGAGCTGATGCTGCAGCGTCAAGTAGTCTGCGGGATGGAGGATTTTTTTTAAATTTATTAGGGTCAATGTTTATGTGATTTCGGGGGTGTTTTAAATTTTCAATTTACACTTGTATTGTGTGATTTGGTAGTGTAGTAGCCACTTCTAAAGCCTCCCACCAGACAAATTTATAAAAAAAAATACGATTTTTATTTACTTTTATCCCGGAAAAAGAAAAATTTTGCGGACGACATCGCGGACATCAGCTACTTAGTACTGTATGATGAGTAATTTCACAATAATTTACGAGTATTATAAATAATAATTACATATAATTAATTTTAGCGAAAAGCGATGTAAGATCGAAACAGTTTTAATGACAAATGTGAACAAATTAATAACGACTTGGTAAATTGGCTTCATCTATTATTTAGTGTAAAAGTGTTATAATTTTAAACAGTGGATTAATGGTGCTAATTTGGTACGTATGACAATATAATCTCTAAACCCGTACTATTAAGTATTTTGAGACGATGTGCATATTGTACTTTCACAACGTAAACTTTAATTGATCTCTGAATCTTGACTTTTGACAGATTGCCAATGCAGGAACTGTCAAAACTGTAAAACACAATTCGGCGACTTTGGAATATATTTTCTAAATATATATAAGAAAAGTTGACTGAGTGACTGATCTATCAATGTTCAGCTCAAACCACTGGACGGATCGGGCTGAAATTTAGTATAATAAGTATATACCTAGACGGCTAATAAGACGTAGTCATCTGCCACAAAATGATTTTTGAAAATTCAACCCCTAAGGGAGTAAAATAGGGGTTTTAAAAATGTAACTTATTATAACTTGTATAATAAGATACATGCAACGTTACCCTTTAACCATTTCCACAAGCAAGTAAGGATATGAAAAGGATGGCACATTTTAGTGGAAGGACAGACTGGCTACTTTTAGCGGCTGCGATCGGCGTTTTTATGGTTTTTAGTCGCTGTTCGGGAGCTCGATTCTGTGTCCGAGCGCGAACGTGGGCACACGACAAACGCCAGTCGCAGCGATCGAGTTGCGTTTTTCAGCATCGGCGTTCCGCGATTTTTGCGCGCTGACCTTCGCTACTTGTAGCATCGTGTCGAACGTTTTTGAGTCACGAAAACGCGATGCAATCGCAAAAACGCCGATTGCTGCCACTGAAAGTACCCAGTCTGTCCTCTCCCTAAGACTTGTGCCTGATGTTTGGACTTAATTGGTTCTTCACTTCCTCTTTCGAAGGATGAGTACCAAAAGTATACTTAATGTGAATCTGACCTATATTGTCCTCTTACCTCAAAATAAACGTAAAGCTTGTGTTAAGGATGGGGTACCACGATAGTGCAATGGATGGTGATTGAACCTCCCAGCTTTAAGTATAATCTTCGTCAACATTCATGGAAGTAGTAGGTACTAAAGCAAGATACTTAAAATACCTAGCAACATTACATGAACATTGCCATCTTGTCTTGTCAAGAAAAATAGGCAAAGGCAAGATGGGATCGCCAAAATATTTTTTATCTCTTCGTGATAATATAATGTTTTATTTAGATACCTACATCTACAAGTTAAAAAGGCAATCCATCCCTTGCTTATTATCACCCATTCCACGGGCACGGAGCCACTACATAAACTATCTCCCATTACCAGAACGAGAATTTAAGTCTGTGGCGAATGAGCGTCGGTGAGCGAAACACCTCCACATAAGCGCGGTGGCATTATTCATGAGGCTATTTATTTGTATTGCTTACTTACCTTTCTCTTTTGGAGTTCCGTAGTCTGTTTGAATGGGGAACCCTGATGATGCTTTTAACTATCTGTGTTTTAACCATTGACTTATATAATGAGTATGGATCGGCCCTTGCATAAAATGCCTAGGAAAAATGAATTGTTTCTAGGATTTTTTTTATTCGATGACAAGCTAGCCCTTGACTGCGATCTCACCTGATGGTAAGTGACTAAGATGGTAGCGGGCTAACTTGGAAGGGGTATGGCAGTGAACATTCAACCCATACCCCTAATTGGTTTCTACACGCCATCGTGTCGGAACGCTAAATCGCTTGGCGGCACGTCTTTGACGGTAGGGTGGTAACTAGCCACGGCCAAAGCCTCCCACCAGACCAGACCAGAGACAATTCAGAAATTATAAATTCCCAAATTGACCCCGCGGGGATCGAACTCGAGACCTCCCAGTTATAAGACAACAGCGCTCACCACTGAGTCAGGGAGGTCGTTTCTAGGAGGTAGCTAAGTAATTACGCTATAAGGCGTGGATTTTGTCATCTTCAACTGATCCGATCAACAAGTCCATAGCTGGACATAGGCATTTTTGGCTCGCTGCTAATAGGGTATTTGACTATATTAAAAATATCGTTTCATCTGGTGTCATCCTAAAAGATTATTATCTAAAAACATTATTCCATACGACAAAACTAAAAAATAAAGTTTTATTTAATTAGAAAACATTAAATAAAATTGCTATAATTCCGGCCATGGTCACGTGATCGAAAACGTTCCGTGATCTCGAATGACGTCACAGTCCACACCACATATGGGCTGTGGAATTGTCATTGTTTGAAATGTGAACCGTGACGTCATGAGAGCAAATGGAACGTTTCGGCGGCAATTTATTTTTTTGAATTTATTTCTCGATTTTTATGAAAAATACTGAAAATTATGCCGAAATATACGTTTTGTTAGCTTCAGCATAGCATTATTAACAATTTAAGATGATTTTCTAAAAGTAGTCAAATACCCTATTGTGTGATGTCGTCGACTCCACTTTCAAGTTTGAGGTTTGCCGACTTTATGTTTTCGGTGAAAGGTTTTCATTCCAGCTCCTTAGAACACCAATATAATATGTCCCATACATTGTCTTTTCTATTATGCAACCTGTTAAGCTATGTCGGTAACTCTGGTTCTTCTACGGATTTCCTCATTCCTTATTATGATGACATAAGTGCGAGAAAATGCTTCTTTTTTGTCAGGTGTTCGAAACCTCACGAGTTTTCTTAATTTAAATACGGAACCAAGGCAGTTGTCAGTGTTCATACGTCTTAGCCTCTTTTGTTTCGGGTGACTGCGTCACGCCGCCGGTGTAAAAAGTAAACCTCTTTATTTTGACGCTGTTATGTAAACGCGGAAGACCATTTAGATTGACTCCAATTACTTATCTGCTGGAAAATAATAATATTTACAGTATGCATAAGAAAGGAAGGAAGACGTTTTTTCTAATTTTATTTATATAATGTACGACTTTTTTTAACGTGGATTTAAGGGTTTTTAGACAAATGGTTACTATACACCCTTTCTTATAGCAGAATCCAAACTACCATCCATCAGAATACAAACTGTATCTACGTCGCTTTATTTGCAATTTTATGCAAACTGTACGTTGCAAACTTTATCACATAATTGAATAATGTGATAAAGTTTGTTTCAAAGATTTACAAGATGGAGCCTAAAGGCTGTGAATGCGTCGAAAATTTGTGCTGCCACATGTGGTTCACGCCCTTTTCCCGTGCTCAGTTTGAATTAGGTCATCACCAGATATGGAGCTCGCGAGCCAATATTATTTTTTTTAAATGGCGGTTTTTGGTAAATAAAATGTGAAAAAAACTTAACAGGACGATCTAAAATAACCAATAACATCACCTACCATCAGTAAATAACATTCAAGCACATCAGTTCCTGCAAAATAAGAAATTGAAATTTGTAGAAAATAATTAAATTAGAGTTCGCCATTTAATGTGTGTTGCCAGTTTACGAACCCAAAATTTCCCTAATAAATAATGAAACCTTAGAATGTAGATACCGATAATATTCGAAAAGCGATTGCAGATAATGTCATTTTTTAATTTTCTTTCCAAGACAGTCCTTGTTCTACGATCTCACCTGATGGTAAGTGACGATGCAGTTTAGATCGTAACGGGATAACTTGGAAGGGGATAAGCTAGGATTTATTAAATTTTTACACGCTATCGAGCCGGAACGCTAAATAGCTTAGCGATACGTCTTTGATGGTAGAATGGTAACTAGCCACGGCCGAAGCCTCCCACCAGACCAGATCTGAGATATTTCAGAAATTATAAATTTCGAAATTGTCTCCATCGATAATTGAACTCAAGAATTCCCCTCTCATTTTTTTTTAACTTTTTCGTTTCTGATTTTCTTTTACTTATATTCATTTTAATTTTTTTTTTTATTTTTTTAAACGAATATTTTACCGGGAGAGAGTTTTTATGACTTTAGCGATTAAGCGATTCACCGATCGAGTTGGAAATAGGGCTTAGGGTTACCTTGGATCAAAAATAGGAAATGGTTGCCAAAATTTTTAAGTCAGCGCCATATTGAAATTTTTTGTTATTGCACCGATGTCGTTCAAAATCGATATTTAGGGTTACCTTGGATCAAAAATAGGAAATGGTTGCCAAAATTTTTAAAAGTCAGCGCCATATTGAAATTCTTTGTTATTGCACCGATGTCGTTCAAAATCGATATTTAGGGTTCCCTGGGGTCAAGAAAGACGAATGGGTGGCCAAAATTTTAAAAAGTCAGCGCCATATTGAAATTCTTTGTTATTGCACCGATGTCGTTCAAAATCGATATTTAGGGTTCCCTGGGGTCAAGAAAAACGAATTGGTGGCCAAAATTTTAAAAAGTCAGCGCCATATTGAAATTCTTTGTTATTGTACCGATGTCGTTCAAAATCGATATTTAGGGTTCACTGGGGTCAAGAGAGACGAATTCGTTGCCAAAATTTTAAAAAGTCAGCGCCATATTGAAATTCTTTGTTATTGCACCGATGTCGTTCAAAATCGATATTTAGGGTTCCCTGGGGTCAAGAAAGACGAATGGGTGGCCAAAATTTTAAAAAGTCAGCGCCATATTGAAATTCTTTGTTATTGCACCGATGTCGTTCAAAATCGATATTTAGGGTTCCCTGGGGTCAAGAAAAACGAATTGGTGGCCAAAATTTTAAAAAGTCAGCGCCATATTGAAATTCTTTGTTATTGCACCGATGTCGTTCAAAATCGATATTTAGGGTTCCCTGGGGTCAAGAAAGACGAATTGGTCACCACAATTTTAAAAAGTCAGCGCCATATTGAAATTCTTTGTTATTGTACCGATGTCGTTCAAAATCGATATTTAGGGTTCACTGGGGTCAAGAGAGACGAATTCGTTGCCAAAATTTTAAAAAGTCAGCGCCATATTGAAATTCTTTGTTATTGCACCGATGTAGTTCAAAATCGATATGTAGGGTCCCCTAGCGTCAAAAGAGAGGGAATAGTTGCCAAAATGTTGAAAAGTCAGCGCCATGTTGAAATTTTTTGTTATTGACGCTTGGGGACCCTAAATACAGATTATCAGTATTGCGCTGACTTTTTAAAATTTTGGCAACCAATTCGTCTTTTTTGACCCCAGGGAACCCTAAATATCGATTTTGAACGACATCGGTGCAATAACAAAGAATTTCAATATGGCGCTGACTTTTTAAAATTTTGGCAACCAATTCGTCTTTCTTGACCTCAGGGAACCCTAAATATCGATTTTGAACGACATCGGTGCAATAACAAAGAATTTCAATATGGCGCTGACTTTTTAAAATTTTTGCCACCAATTCGTCTTTCTTGACCCCAGGGAACCCTAAATATCGATTTTGAACGACATCGGTGCAATAACAAAGAATTTCAATATGGCGCTGACTTTTTAAAATTTTGGCAACCAATTCGTATTTCTTGACCTCAGGGAACCCTAAATATCGATTTTGAACGACATCGGTGCAATAACAAAAAATTTCAACATGGCGCTGACTTTTCAACATTTTGGCAACTATTCCCTCTCTTTTGACGCTAGGGGACCCTACATATCGATTTTGAACTACATCGGTGCAATAACAAAGAATTTCAATATGGCGCTGACTTTTTAAAATTTTGGCAACGAATTCGTCTCTCTTGACCCCAGTGAACCCTAAATATCGATTTTGAACGACATCGGTGCAATAACAAAGAATTTCAATATGGCGCTGACTTTTTAAAATTTTGGCCACCAATTCGTCTTTCTTGACCCCAGGGAACCCTAAATATCGATTTTGAACGACATCGGTGCAATAACAAAGAATTTCAATATGGCGCTGACTTTTTAAAATTTTGGCCACCAATTCGTCTTTCTTGACCCCAGGGAACCCTAAATATCGATTTTGAACGACATCGGTGCAATAACAAAGAATTTCAATATGGCGCTGACTTTAAAAAAAATACTGGCAACCATTTCCTCTCATTTGACGCTAGGGGACCCTAAATATCGATTTTGAACGACATCGGTGCAATAACAAAGACTTTCAATATGGCGCTGACTTTTTAAAATTTTGGCCACCAATTCGTCTTTCTTGACCCCAGGGAACCCTAAATATCGATTTTGAACGACATCGGTGCAATAACAAAGAATTTCAATATGGCGCTGACTTTTTAAAATTTTGGCCACCAATTCGTCTTTCTTGACCCCAGGGAACCCTAAATATCGATTTTGAACGACATCGGTGCAATAACAAAGAATTTCAATATGGCGCTGACTTTAAAAAAAATACTGGCAACCATTTCCTCTCATTTGACGCTAGGGGACCCTAAATATCGATTTTGAACGACATCGGTGCAATAACAAAGACTTTCAATATGGCGCTGACTTTTTAAAATTTTGGCCACCAATTCGTCTTTCTTGACCCCAGGGAACCCTAAATATCGATTTTGAACGACATCGGTGCAATAACAAAGAATTTCAATATGGCGCTGACTTTTTAAAATTTTGGCAACCAATTCGTCTTTCTTGACCTCAGGGAACCCTAAATATCGATTTTGAACGACATCGGTGCAATAACAAAGAATTTCAATATGGCGCTGACTTTAAAAAAAATACTGGCAACCATTTCCTCTCATTTGACGCTAGGGGACCCTAAATATCGATTTTGAACGACATCGGTGCAATAACAAAGAATTTCAGTATGGAACTGACTTTTTAAAATTTTGGAAACCATTTATCTAAAATAAAATACTAAATACAATAACTCACTATAGTTAAAGGTATTAGAAAAATTATTGTTTTATGATAAAAATTTTAAAAAGTAGATATTAATTTTATTTTTAAAGTTTAAAAATTTTAATGACATAATTCTCCCCATTTTATTGGAATCACCTGCGTACCTGGTATCATTACGCACGCTCAGTAATCCACGCCGCGCATGCGCGGCACTCACGTCACGCACACTAGCATATTCTCATTGGCCTGTTTTTTTTCGTTCTTTAGTAGCGCGATACTCCTTCTAGACATATATGTATTCATAGGTTTGTTTTAAGATTTTTTTTTAAATCTAAAATTCAAATTCAAATCATTTATTTGCATGATCGCAGGTACATAAAAGGTTTCCAGTTACAGTACAAAACATTCCGCAATCCGCCGAACAAAGGGCATGCAATTTTTTTTTAATAATTTTTTACATATTAATAATGTTATTAAATGTCAAAAGAAACAATACACCACGATTAAAATTACAAATGTCAATGCACCAATGTCAATTTACCACCCAACTATCATCTAAAAATTCTTTAATTGAATAGTAGCACTTTTTCAGTAAAATATCTTTAATTTTTTGCTTAAATAGTCTAATATTTAGATTGTTGTCAGCCAATGACGCTGGTAATTTAATATATTTGTGGGGCCATATTTAAAATCTAAATCTAAGGCTTAAATGAACTAATGAATGGGATTCGTACAGGAAAGCCCTGACTGAATATAGCAAAGAGATCAGGAAAGCCAAGCGGGCATCTTGGAGGAGGTTCTGCGAGGAAGTAAACAGTCTTCCTCAAAGTGCGAGACTCCATAAGATGCTTGCCAAAGCCAACCCAAGCCAACTGGGGCTCTTAAAGCGACCAGACGGCTCTTTCACTTCTAATGAAAAGGAGACTTTAGAATTGCTTGCAGCAACTCACTTCCCAGGAGCGATTTCTTCGAACGCTGGGAGCACTCTGGCGTACACTCCCCGCAGGCCCCACCCGGATGACTGGAGGAGGGGCGCCATAGTGTTCAAACCTGGTGTGGTGAGATGGGCCATCAATTCTTTTAACGTAAACAAAACTTGTGGGATTGATGGTGTGACACCTCTCCTCTTACAGAGAGGTGAAAAGCTACTGATCCCACATTTGGTTAAGATCTTCCGGGCGAGCTACGCCTGGGGATATATCCCAGAAATGTGGACCAAAGTTAAGGTCACATTTATCCCAAAAGCGGGAAGGAAGGACTACGGGCTTCCGAAATCCTTCCGACCCATAAGCCTATCCTCGTTTCTATTAAAAACTATGGAGAAGGTACTTGATAGATATATAAGAGATGCGCTTCTCATTGAGAGGCCCATTCATATCACCCAGCATGCCTATTGCAGAGGACGATCTACGGAAACCGCCCTGCTCAGCCTTGTGGACAAGGTTGAAAAGGCCCTGGACGACAAGGAAATTGCTCTTGCAGCGTTTCTTGACATCGAGGGAGCATTTGATAATACTCCAATCCGTACGTTGGTGGGCGGGCTGGTCAATAAACTGGCTGATACGACCACCATCAGATGGGTGGAGGCAATGCTCTCTAATCGCATAGCCAAACTCGAGTTAAATAATATCTCGACGGAGGTGCTAACAACGCGAGGTTGTCCGCAGGGTGGCGTTCTATCGCCCCTATTATGGACTCTCGCCGTGGATCAGCTACTGTATAAGATGGCGGCGCTTCGCATTGACACCCAGGGATACGCTGACGACCTGGTAGTCACCGTGCGTGGGAGCTGCCCAAGTACCCTTTCGTACCTTATGCAGAGAGCACTCAACACCATTGAGAAATGGTGCAAAGAGAACGAACTAACTGTTAACGCGGAGAAGACAGTTATAGTACCATTCACTAGAAGGCGCAATCTCGATAAACTCGAGCCGCCTAAGTTGAACAACATAAAAATACCGTTTTCAGCTGAGGTCAAGTATCTGGGGATTACTATGGACCCGAAACTGACCTGGAACACGCATGTAGACGGTGTTATCAAAAAGGCCAAGATGGCTCTAGGCGTCTGTGGTCATTTTGCGGGGGCTAGATGGGGACTCAAACCTAGGGTAACCTTCTGGCTCTACACAGCCATCGTGAGGCCCATAATATCATACGCCTCTGTGGTCTGGTGTGGCAAGACGATGCAGATAACAACACAGAACAAGCTCAGCAGATTACAAAGAACTGCTTGCTTGCTCATCACAGGAGCAATGAGTACCTCCCCGGGGGCTGCCCTGGAAGCTCTTCTCAACCTTCCTCCTCTCTTCCTATATTTGAGGAGGGAGGCGAGAATGAGCATGTACAGGATAATCAGCCAACGGAAGGTGAACTGGCTGTCTCAAAACATGAGGGAGCTGGTCGACTCCGTGCTTCAAATTCCAGTTTTGGGGATGCCGTCTGACATGATGACCCCAAAATACCAATTTCACAGGTACTATACTGTGGAAATTCCTGAGAGAAAAGACTGGCTCGACAGTCAAATAACTTGGCCATCGGGGAGCCTTAAATGGTACACCGATGGCTCCAAGTCTGGTCAAGACGTAGGTTGTGGAGTCTATGGAGAGACGCCCAGGGTCAAACTCTGTCGCAACCTGGGCACCCATACATCCATTTTCCAGGCAGAGGTATACGCCATAATAATTTGCGCGGAAACCATCTTGCAAAACAACTACGTTAACAAAACCATCTATATTCACTCGGATAGCCAGGCAGCTCTTTTAGCCTTATCCTCTGAGGTAATCAACTCAAAGTTGGTTGGGAGCTGCATGGATACCCTGAACACCCTAGCAGAATGTAACAGGGTGGTTCTTCGCTGGGTTCCAGGACACGCAGGCATAGTTGGCAATGAAAATGCTGACAAACTTGCAAAAACTGGTGCTGGAATGCGGCAGATAGGGCCCGAACCTGTCTGCGGTATTCCTAAAAGCCTAGTTCAGCTTACCCTGTTAACATACTGCTACTATGACACGCTAATTCGTTGGCGTAACTTACCAGGACTAAACCATTCTAAAGCGCTAGTTAGATCCTTCAATAAGAAGGCTGCCAATGAGGCATTAGCGCTTAGTAGGAAAAACCTATGCATTCTGGTGCGAGCTTTGACGGGACATTGTGGACTAAACAGACACATGTTCAACCTCAAGCTCAAGGGCTCAGATATGTGCAGGCTATGCCTGGAGTCGGCGGAAACGCCGCTGCACATTATCTGTTACTGCCCCGCTTTAATGCATAAACGAAGCATTCTTCTAGGGAAACACATCGTACACCCTGAGGAGGCTACACTGATCCCAGCCAAGAAGATGCTGCTGTTTCTGGCGGCAACAAGTATCGGAGGGGAGCTATAAATAGTGGCGAGCACAATAGACCGGCGACGGTCGACGTGCTACAGGGCACCGAACCTGCATAGCCGCGCAACAGAAGAAGAAGAAGGCTTAAATAAATAATAGTTAAAAAAAACTAAAAACACGCGTTTTATAGAAAACCAAACTAAAAAATAGAAAATAAATTTTAATAAATTTAAATTAAGAATAGGGTCCAAAAATTTCAATAAATATAAATTAATAATAGTGTAAATAAAAAAAATGTATTTTATTTTAAAAAAGCGTGGGGTGCATGGTGTCAATAGTTATAAATATTTTATTGACAGATATGAGTAGAGTGATTATCATTTTGATAATATCTTAAAAAGCACCCCACGCTTTTTTTAAAATAAAATATTTTTTTTTTATTTACACTATTATTAATTTATATTTATTGAAATTTTTGGACCCTATTCTTAATTTAAATTTATTAAAATTTATTTTCTATTTTTTAGTTTGGTTTTCTATAAAAAGCTGTTTTTAGTTTTTTTAAACTATTATTTATTTTCTACTTTTTAGTTTGGTCCTCGATAAATCTACAAAGTTTGAACGAAATCTGGCCGTTTAAAGTGGGTCAAAATCGCGCCCAAAGAAGTCGGTTACAAGTTACAAACATACGAGTGAAATCGCGCCCAAAGAAGTCGGTTACAAACATACAAGTTTTTTTTTTGTTTTTTTATCAAATTAGTGTATTGTCATCGGTCCTCGATAAATCTACAAAGTTTGAACGAAATCTGGCCGTTTAAAGTGGGTCAAAATCGCGCCCAAAGAAGTCGGTTACAAGTTACAAATTGTTACAAACATTGTTACAAACATACAAGTGAAGCTAATAAAAAGCGTATAAAAATATAACCCCATATTGCGAATATTGAGTAACTACAAGTAAATAGGTAAGTAAAAAATTATAAAAGTTTATAATTGGGCTTAAAACTTGTATAATACTTGGGCTTTAAAACTTTTATCACTTTAACTAAACTAGTATTTTACTAAAGTTGTTACTTTCGTGAAAACTAGTCACCAGATTTATTTGTATTGGAAAATAAATTGAGCTACTAACGGAATTTTAATTGAAAAACTTTGATTCATTATTAAGTTTGGCAGAATATCTCGTTTTTAGCACAACTAAAATGTTTTTAACAATTACTTAAATAAATACGGTTTTGCACTCTCACTGCTGCGTGATTGAACGGATAAAAACTTCAAATTGTCCGAATCAAAGCACTGCTGATTGCAAGTACTTCAAATTACCCTCTATGTTATTACAGCAGTAAAATTCTAGATCGAAGAAGCCACTGTAATTTACCCTAGGTAGGTACCCATATTGAATTATTCGACATAAGTCCTAAAGCACACTAACTATTGAACTCGAGCGATAAATCGGTGTTTTCTGTATTTGTTGTTTAAATACACTATACAGGGTGGGCCAAACCAGGTGGATATAAAATTTTTTTTAGATTGTTCACTTAGGGGCCTACCAGGACCCGGAATGAAAAAAATCGGTTCCCACCCGATTACGAGAAAAAAATTTTTATTTAAAATATTGGAATATCATTGCTTTGACGAACTTTTAATTTTTTTTTAATTTTTCCAGTGACAATTTCCGCAATTTTTTTATGAAACATCTTTACCTAATAACTGTACTCTCTTAGAAAAAAATATTCAGTCTGGTTAGCTGGTTTTAAGAGCATTAAATTTTAAATTATTTCAAGAAAATTAAGTTCATCCAAAATCTACAGAAAACTTTAAAATTCCATTAAAAATAAAAAAAGAGGTTCATAGCACTGGTGATTTTTTAAAAACTGTAGCAACTTATGTTCTTTTGATTGCCACAGAAAAATTGTATGTCAATGTGCCGGATAAAAAGTTATGATTTTTCAAAAGTCTTCGTTCCTCATTCGTGTAAATAACGACCTTATTGAAAAAAATGTTAATTGTTTGTGGAGACTGCAGTATGTCCTTTAATTTTAACTGCCTCGTTGGTCTCGTGTTTGACTGCGGCCGACGAGGTCCCGGGTTCGAGTCCCGGGTCGGACCATATCAAGTATTGGGGTTTTCCGTAAGAAATTCTCAGTACAAGCCCGGAGTTAGGAAGTTGGCGTTGTTTCACCCCCGTACCTTGGAGAGCACGTAAAGCCGTTGGTCTTGCGCCTAATCTCTCTCCGCCTGCGCCTAATCTCTCTCCGGTCGCGTGTCGAATTTTCCGTCCCATCGGGCTATGAGAGTAAAGAAACAGAGAGTGCACCTATGTTCACGCACACACTTGTGCACTTTAATATCTCCCGCACAGATGGTTAATCTCTCTGTAGATAGGTCACCGTGGTCGAAATTTGGTCGGGAGGACATTAATCCTTTAATGATAGACTGACGGTATCTACATTTTTAAGAGAAAGAAAAATAAAACAATGTTTTATTTTTCCGAATTTCGGCCACGGCGGCGGCCTATCTTCAGAGAGATTAATGATCTGTGCGGGAGATATTAAAGTGCACAAGTGTGTGCGTGAACACAGGTGCACTCTCTGTTTCTTTACTCTCATAGCCCTATAGGACGGAAAATTCGACATGACCGGACAGAGATTAGGCGCAGACGGAGAGAGATTAGGCGCAGGACCAACGGCTTTACGTGCTCTCCAAGGTACGGGGGTGAAACAACGCCAACTTCCTAACTCCGGGCTAGTACTGAGAATTTCTTACGGAAAACCCCAATACTTGATATGGTCCGACCCGGGACTCGAACCCGGGACCTCGTCGGCCGCAGTCAAACACGAGACCAACGAGGCAGTTAAAATTAAAGGACATACTGCAGTCTCCACAAACAATTAACATTTTTTTCAATAAGGTCGTTATTTACACGAATGAGGAACGAAGACTTTTGAAAAATCATAACTTTTTATCCGGCACATTGACATACAATTTTTCTTGTGGCAATCAAAAGAACATAAGTTGCTACAGTTTCTAAAAAATCACCAGTGCTATGAACCTCTTTTTTTATTTTTAATGGAATTTTAAAGTTTTCTGTAGATTTTGGATGAACTTAATTTTCTGGAAATAATTTAAAATTTAATGCTCTTAAAACCAGCTAACCAGACTGAATATTTTTTCTAAGAGAGTACAGTTATTAGGTAAAGATGTTTCATAAAAAAATTGCGGAAATTGTCACTGGAAAAATTAAAAAAAAATTAAAAGTTCGTCAAAGCAATGATATTCCAAAATTTTAAAGAAAAAATTTTTTCTCCTAATCGGGTGGGAACCGATTTTTTTCCTTCCGGGTCCTGGTAGGCCCCTAAGTGAACAATCTAAAAAAAATTTTATATCCACCTGGTTTGGCCCACCCTGTATAGTACACAATATACCAGAATTTCAAATTCCTAACTAGTTTAGTTATTGAGATAGCCCCCTTACAAAATAGGTGTAAAATTGACAATTTTGACGGCCCCCCATTTTTCATTTTTGTAGCTAAAAATAATAAAAAATATATTTGAACTCCACTTAATGAGCTCTAGACGACGACACCCCACACTCCAGGGTAAAAAAAAAATATTTCGACTCCTTTTCCATGTGTGTTTCCCCCTTTATTTTTAAATTTTATTTTATTTTTATTACTTGTTGTTATAGTGGCAATAGAAATACACAATATGTGAAAATTTCAACTGTCTATCTATTACGGCTTACGAGATACAGCCCGCAGACAGACTGACGGACAGATGGATAGCGGAGGCTTAGTAATAGGGTCCCGTAACCCGTTGGCACCCTTTGGGTGCGGAACCCTAAAAAGGCTTTATTTAGTTCGTGGGCCGTCGCATTTCACCTAATGGTAACTATCCATGAGGATTATTACTCCTCTAAAGAAATAATTTAATAAAAAAATTCTTTTTGAAAAACCGATTTCAAACGCCCGCGCCAGTACAAACTATATAATTTATTGTTGATATTATATAATTTATTATAACCACTCGACCGATTTCGATAACCTGGAAAATATATCCTTTGAAAAAAAAAAAAGAATTTTTCAAATCGGTTCAGGTGTTTCGAAAAAAGATTCCGACGAATTGAGAACCTTCTCCTTTTTTGGAGTCGGTTAAAAAGGTCTTGTAACTGGCAACATCTATAAGATTCTAACGGTTTTTAAATTGTTTTGCAGTTCGATATTACAACCGCCAGCGATGTAAAAGCGTAGTGCGTTCGAGCACTTATAAGGTCTTTTCAAGTTCTCTATTCTGAAATGAGTAATTTGAATTTGAATGGGGCGTGATTTAACCGCGCGTCTCGTTCAGTTTGCTCAAGACGGTGTTTGACGTTCAGAAACCTTTGATATTTGAAACTGTCCTTAGGTGCACCTTGATATTCAAATCGAGAGTGTATGGACGTTTTTCCACGAGCTACCACACGGCATGATAAATTGCAGTGACACCTCCGAGCGTCATATATTTTAGAATTTTCACTAATTTTGAATGTTAGCTTTCTGGATTCTCCGTTGAAAATAAAATATACTCGTGAAAGAATTATTTCGATACGTGAATTAGTTTCCAAGATATAGAATTTTTAAATGAGCGCGCGACCGCCGCGCCGCTCGATGCGCGTGACGTCATAGTAAAACACTCGCTCAGCCGGTTTCCCCTCTTCCGTATGGCATTATTAGTTATTCTGTGCTTGCGTTTCAACTGGAAGCGATGAAATGAAACAAAGCACTGCGCCAGTAAACTACTGCTACAACAGCTGGCAACTTGTGACTTAGCGGAGCGTTGCAAAATGACGTCACACGCAGTGACGTGACTGTTAGCGGGACTTGATATTTATGCGAACTTCGAATGCATGTAAATTCATAACTACTTAATTGGTATTTTTAATGAAAACAAAAACTAATTCTATACATATAATAAAACAGAAACGAAACCAATTCTGTACATGAAATAGATTCAAAAAAGTGTTTTTGCTTCTAATTGTGTTCAAGATACAGATATCAAAACATTTTAAATTTTTTTTTGTCTGTCTGTCTGTTTGTTTGTCCTTCTTTCACGTAAAAACTACCGCACAGATTTCTACAAAATTTTATACTGTGGTAGTTTATTACTCGGGTCAACATCTAGGCTACTTTTTATCCCGGAAAATCAAGGAGTTCCCGAGGGACTTTAAAAACTAAATCCACGCGGACAAAGTCGCGGGCATCAGCTAGTAATATATAAAAGCTTTACTGTAAAAAAGTTCCAAGTGATTTTACATGCATATTAAAATTCCTAATTCTATGCACCGTCTACTCATTCAACGACACCACACGGAAATAGAAAATATAATAATTATAATATTGCGCTCGGTTTCGTCCTCGCAATTTATCGTTCCGTGTGGTGCCGTGCGGTAGCTCGTGGACAAACGCCCAGACGCAGGAATTCACGTATGTTACATTGCCTGTATGAAATGTTTCTAATAATAACTGCGTCGTTGGTATAGTGGTATATACGTATGACTGCAGATGGCGAGGTCACGAGTTCGATTTCCTGTCCGGGCCAAAACATGTATTGGGTTTTTCTGTAAAGGAATTCTCAGTTCTAGGCTGGAGTTAGAAAGTAGGCAGTGTGTCCCTTGGTTGGTGGATTCGGCCAAGGCGACCAATCTCCCAAGAGATTAGCCATCTGCGCGGGAGATATTATAGTGTACAGATGTGTGCGCACTCTCTATTCCCTCATTCTCATATTACGATGAATATAATGATGAACAGAAATCTGACAAGGCTGGAGAGAGATTAGGTCCGGACCAACGACTATATTATGTGCTCTCCGAGGCACGGGGGTGCATAGAATAGAATTATAATTTTTATTCAAATAAACTTTTTTACAAGTGCTTTTGAAACGTCGATGAGTCTACCACTGGTTCGGAATGCCCTTCCTGCCGACAGAAGCAGCAAGAAACTCGGCGGTTACCTTAATTCGAAACACGTTTACAATACTATAGATATTATGCTATGTATGCAGTGTTTCCACAATGAAGGGAAGTTCAACAAAATATTATAGATATACCTCCACATACCACATATAGATACACCTCCAACTTCCTACCTACGGACTAGTAAGTACTGAGAATTTCTTGACAGAAAACCCCAATGGATTGTTAATTCCGACCCGAACATACTAACCACTAGAATAACGAGGCAGTAAGACCCCTTGACCCTATGTCACCGTAAGAAAATTTCAAAGCCTCTAAAATCTTAAAATTTGAAGATAAAAGGAGATTTACAAGGCATTCTAATTAATTTCTAACGAAGTCAAGATTTATATTCTGAGGACAACCCTTGGGATAATGAAACTATAAATTAACACGTCCTGTTCGCTTGAATAGTTTAATCTTCGACTTAATATTTTAACACCATAAATAATAGGGAAGAGCTGTAAAATCAGATAAAAACTTTGATATAAAATAATTCTCGGATAATTAATTTGTGTTTGTTTGGTACGACAACTTGTGCCCCTTAGTTCGGGGCGAACCACTAGTTCTACTATTCAATTTAAAGACTAACCTAACCTACTATATTTTGATCGATTGATTAGCTGGAAAAAGATTTTTTACAAGGCTCTGTATGCTAGAACTAGGTACCTAGTTCTGTTGAAATCGGAAAAAGAAATAAAATAATAAACAGTGTAAAACATTTTCTTTTTGTTATTTATGTAGTGTCATTGTTATTGTTCTTATGTGGAAGACTGGGATACACATTTATAAGCCACAATACCCGCGGGAATTAGGAATGTCAACCTAAATACAGGTTCCCTAGTTAGGTGACAGACCCGATCTCCCATGCATATGACCAAAATATATCTTATGTAAGTACTCCGCTTCAGATTATTACTCGTATGTTAAGGTCATGTTTTTAATAAATGAAATAAATAAATAAAAATAAAATAAACATAATTATACATGCAAAAGTTCAGCTCAATCGGAAACTGGTAAGTGGTTCTAATTCATCTTGCAAGATTTGACCTAAACGTACATACATACATGCATACATACCTACATCCATACATACATACATTGCAAGTTAAATACAAGCTTGTAAAAACAAGTTTTTAGTAGCTGGCTACTAAAAGCTTCTGGATGTCATCAGCTAGGACCAGAGTACTTATTTTCAAGACGAATCAAACGAGCCCAAACTCGATGGTATCACGTTATTTTATTACAGAGTTCGCATACCTTCTGTTCCCATCATCAAATTATAGCTCCACGTCACAATAATATTGCATTGTCATCCGACATGCAAATATTCAGCGCTTTCAGTATGCAAGATTTGGCCTAAAAATCATGCAACTAGGAATTACGACTTAGGGCCATTTTCACCACTTTCTGATAAGTGTCGGATAGCTTATTCGCATATTTTGTCTTTGTCACTTGACATAAAGTAAGAAAGTGACAAAGTTTACGTTTAGGCTATCCGACACTTATTAGAAGGTGGTAATACAGGCCCTGAGTTTTCCTATTTCTATGCTAAAAATACATATATACATACATACAGTTAAATAAAAGCTTGTGAAAACACGGTAGTGTCAATCGCGAGCGGCATTCTTTGTGTATGGGTAAGTGCTGTACCTATGGACGCTTGTACCTGTGGACACAATAAATACCGTCGAAACTAGCAACCCTAAAATTCTAATTTTAACGCGACCGTAAAACTTTGTCTATATTGAACACGAACTGTCAACTATAGACAAAGTTTTACGGTCGCGTTCGGTGACAGTTCGTGTTCAAATTAGAATTTTAGGGTTGCTAGTTTCGACGGAATCGATTGTGTGTCCAGGTACAAGCGTCCATAGGTTCAACACTTGCCCCTAGCCCCCTATTATAATATATCAAGCGGGTCTGACATAAGGGTCATAAGGCGCGGCTCACCGGGGGAAACGCTGCAGGAGGCAGCGGCCAACTTGAAGTAAACGTTTAGCAATGTGCAGGTACATACAACTTTGAACGTACCTGCTTCCAAAAATTTAATTCCTAGTTCTAAATGCTTTAATTTATTTTAATTACGAGGATTATCGTTTTAATATAATATATTGCGAAGATACAACTCACAAAGCGGGAATTAAATTTCCTAACATCGCCATCTATATCTTCTCCGACTAACTAAAATTCAGATAAAATAATTAAATTGCTCTATTGAACTCGTATACGTATATACCGATTTTATACATAGGAAAGCCTGATGGGCCGATTTCACCAACGTAAAATAAGTCTTATCTGAGCGTAAATTTGATATTTGGACAGTATTTTCAATACAAAAACTGTCAGAACGCCCTCTTGGTTCTTCGGTAAAACTTCACTCCAAGTTGGTGAAATCGGCACTAACTACTTGTCTGTTTTGCTAGATTACTATGTTTATAGTTTTCAATAATAAATAATTTTCTCTACAGCAAGCTTTCCGATTATTATTTGGAGGGAAGAAGAGCATACTCGTAGTAGTCAAGTTTAGTTTGTTTAATATTCTTTATAAAAAACCGGCCAAGTGCGAGTCAGACTCGCGCACCAAGGCTTCCGTATCTACTCCAGAAGCAAAAGTAAAACGATAATATTATTATACTAATCAGCTTATTAATCGTTAAATTTGTTTGTAGAGGTTTATTGTTAATATTAAAAAAAAACCGGCCAAGTGCGTGTCGGGCCACGCGCAGTGTAGGGTTCCGTAGTTGAAAGTCTCCAATATTATTGCTGACCTAGGATAGTCCTTTTGTTTTATTTATGAATATTGAATAAATTTTGAGTTCCATGGTTTAAATACTATAATATTCGACAAAATATGCAACTTACACTACGTGTAATACCTAACTTAGAAAAAACAGATATAACTCCTTAACTAATGAACCCTACTTAGCCGTGATAGTTTTCCTTTAAAATTCATTATATATACTACTGCTATGAATTTTTTTTTGTATCCTATATACAACCGTTTAGCTGGCAGAGGGGGGGGACACTTGACTCTAATAAAATTTTGCACTTTAAAATATCATATTTCACAAACGGATCCCTGAATTGAAAAATGATGTTCCCACACCCACAATATTTTTGAAAGACCTATTCAACGACACCCCACACTATGGGATAGACGAGAAAAAAATAATTCATCCCCACTTTACATGTAGGGGAGGTACCCTAAAAAAAATTATTTTTCACAATTTTATTTCACGACTTTGTCGGCGTGATTGATATTTATACCCTTGTCAAATTACAGATTTCTAGTACCAATAGTCTCTGAGCTAAACCGCGGACAGACAGACAGACAGACAGACAGACAGACAGACCGACGGACATGGCGAAACTATAAGGGTTCCTTGTTTACTACGGAACCCTAAAAAACTATGCTAGTTAGAGCGTTGGTTTTATTTTTCCTGTAAAATATTATATATAAACCTCTATTGACCATAATTTTTTCTGATTTTAAGATTGGTAAACTTCGGAGATAAGGGGGGAACGGGACGGTTCTTTTTCGACATTTTGCCCGATTAATCCAAAAACTACTATAAATAAAAATAAATAAAAATCTGTTTAAGTATGTGCAGGTAAAGCCCTTTTTTTGATACCCCACTCGGTATAGTTATCTTATTTTGAAATTTTAAACCACAGATTTTCCACCTTTTTTAATTAAACTATAAATAATTTTCGATTTTTTTTTTATTCCAAATATATTCCACTGCCACTGTTTTATACAATTATTCTAAATTTCATGTCGATAGCTTTAATAGTTACTAAAATAATCGACTGTGGCAGACGGACGGACGGAGAAAGTCTCACTATAAGGGTTCCATTTTTACCATTTTGGTACGGAACCCTAAAAAATATGCCCATCTGATCTTTGCAGCGATAGTGATATTGCTTTGATATATGTATATTTTGGATCTTTATATCTAAATATATAGGGAAAAGGTGACTGACTGACTGACTGATCTATCAACCCAGCTCATAATATCACTGGACGGACAGGGCTGACACAGATAGCTATTATGACGTCCATATGACGTATTAGGCATCCGCTAAGAAATGATTGACAAAAATCAAACCCCAAGGGGTTAAAATAGTGATTTGTATAATCGAACTTAACGTAAGCGAAGCCGCGGGCAAAAAAGCAAGTTATGTATAATTTGCATCTTTAAAGTAAGAAACATAAATTAATTTGCGTTATTATTTTATTAATTTCTTTCAAGAATGTATAACTTGAACTATAAAACATTATTAATTCATATGAAGACCTTAAGGGCATGTCCTTGCACACGCGGCACGTAGTGCGTCGTGTCGCGCGGTAAACTTAAACTTATGGCCAAGTATGAGAGCGTTCATGCTGAACCTTTCAGGCCTCTGCCTCGAATCTTGCGGGCAGCGGGGCGGTGGCGGCAGCGGCGGGGCGGGAGCGGCAGGATCTAATGCGTAAAATCAAATGGAGTGGCCCTCGAAAACAGCGGCGCGGGGGCGGGTAACGAGCGGTGCACTTCATACAAGCGGTGACCGCGTCGCCGCCGCCCCGCTGCCCGCAAGATTCGAGACAGAGGCCTGAATGCGGTGGCACACGCGTTGGACACCGTGGCGGGCGCCGCACAACGCACCGCGTATGCAAAAACGTACCTTAATAAAATTAATTAGTAACAGTTCAAGAATCGATAAAATTCGTATTTTATCTGAAGAACTTATTTATTTTTATGAGCAAAATAGATACAAATCGGCGCGGCCTTTCAGTAGAAGTAGTTACTGTAACAGCGGTTGTACTAGGAGTAGTTGCTCTTTCAGTTGTACTTGTAACTGGTATTTCAGTAATTGTAGGTGCCTTGCTGGGTATTGTAGTTGCTCTTTCAGTTGTACTTGTAACTGGTATTTCAGTAATTGTAGGTGCCTTGCTGGGTGTTGTAGTTGCTCTTTCAGTTGTACTTGTATCTGGTATTTCAGTAATTGTAGGTGCCTTGCTGGGTGTTGTAGTTGCTCTTTCAGTTGTACTTGTATCTGGTATTTCAGTAATTGTAGGTGCCTTGCTGGGTGTTGTAGTTGCTCTTTCAGTTGTACTTGTA
The DNA here is from genome assembly GCA_029955525.1 of Oeneis ivallda. Taxonomy (NCBI): domain Eukaryota; kingdom Metazoa; phylum Arthropoda; class Insecta; order Lepidoptera; family Nymphalidae; genus Oeneis; species Oeneis ivallda. Next base: position 18,809,487 of record JARPMR010000020.1, on the reverse strand, counting down.
TCTGGTATTTCAGTAATTGTAGGTGCCTTGCTGGGTATTGTAGTTGGTATTTCAGGTGTACTTGTTACAGGTATTGTAGTCGTCGTAATAGTACTCGGTTCCTTAATTGAAGTTGTTTCAGCTGACGTAGTTGGTATTTCAGTTGTGGTTGTTGCAGGTATTGTAGGAATCGTTATTGTACTTGGTCTTGCTGTTGTAGTCAACATTTCAGTTGATACTTGTATCGTAGTTTTTTCTGTAGTTGGTTTGTCACTTGGATATATTATACATGAATCTTCATCGTAAGTCGGTGCAATATATCGAAATGAGTCCACTAGTACAGTTGATGATTCAGACGCCATACCAAGGAGTGTAATCTGGAAAAACGAATCTATTAACACAAAATAGTATGATAAATGTTCTTGTATTTATACAAAGAAAATTACGAAACAAAGACATGCATAATTCGTAATTTGTGACCTTAAAGATGACTTTGATGAAGAAGATAATAAAGTCTTTTACTAATAAAAAATGAGGAGGTTCTCAATTTGACAAATATGCTTTTTTGTATGTTTGTTACGCGATTATTCCGCCAATTATGAATTGATTTTGAGGATTCTTTTTTGTTTGTTAGACCAAGCTTCAGAAGTGGTCCCTTATAAATATTGATTCAAGGCGTTTCGAAAAAATCATTATACTTTGTAGTGTGTTTGAAGCGGTTTTTTGAAAAGAATTTCTCGTTTAGTATTATGGAGAGCAGGGATGTTTTTATGTACTTAATAATTATTATGAGTAATTTGGCGTATTAGATGATCTCTAGCAATTGACTGTGAGCCTCTGGACAAAAACTGTACAAGATCGCGTTCTATGCCCGCCCATTTGTGGACGTCTATCATTGAAGCCTCAACAGCCCAACGGTCAAAGGTGTGGACTGAAATCTGAAAGGTCGCAGGTTCGAATTCCACCTGTTGCACTATTGTCGTACCCACTCCTAACACAAGCTTTCCGCTTATTTTGAGGGGAGAGGAGGATATGAGTCAACTTCAACTTGGCTGATATTCTTCTTTAAAAAAAAAAAATTAAGTGGCACTCGGGGACTGCCGCGGTAAAGCTATTGCATAGCATTTTTTATCAACTTATGCAATTATAATATTTATGCAATATTTTTTATGCATGATTAAAAAAACAAACAAACAAGAAAAGCGCACTACTTCGCGAGTGAGATTCGAACCTGCGACATCATACACCATACGGTAAAGAAAGCGGTCGCTCGCCCACTGCGCCAAATAGAGCTACTTGCGAACCTCTAAAATGTTGAACGCTTTCTGAACGACGGTGTTAGGTTTATTTTCGTTACGGAATTTCTTGATTCGGTCTACGCGCTCAAACTGTTTGTCCTAGTTCAAAGTCCGCGATAAAAGCTATGCAATAGCTTAAAAATATTATGGTACCTACGATGAATACAAGAAACAAAACCACTTACGTATCCTTCATGTGTTCCGAGACCAACGATCGTCACCCTCATGGTTTGCCAACCTGGCACGAAGTTGGGCATATTCGGGGAAAGCACTGCATTGCCAACTGTTGCATCATTCGCACCGGGTAGCGACTGAAAAACCAACAGTGTTATCTGATCTGATACAAGTGTCGGTTCCATATAAACATTTAACTCGAATATCCCCGAAGCAGTTATGGAGAACTTGAAGGAAGAAATACAGCTCAAAGTTGGCAGCGGCTTTATAAAAATGCTGCTATCTATATGAGGACTGTCTATTGCCAGTGAAGAGTATTCCCCGGCGTCCCAAGTAGACAACCCTTGACAGATTCCATAGGTGTTCGTGAAGTTAGCTTTCTGGTTTTCTTCAAAATTGTAAGTCACACATTTCTCAGAAATACACAGTGCGTTGTAGCTTAAGAGGATAACCAAAAAACTGTAACGGTGCATGATTGGACCTGTTACGCACTGGATTATATTAAAATTTACCCTCTTTAACATTTTATCGTCAATGATACAAGATATCAATGAGGCGATGAACCTAATCGGACCTGAATTTTCAATAATTAGTTAATCAATTATCGGATTATGTTGGAGATTTTGCATCGTCAAACTAAATCACTGTTAAGGAGAGTACACCTACTTAGATAATTATTGTTGTGTTTTATGTTTGTTAGCAATTTGGTGGAGATCATAATAATATTATTATGTTGTTGACAGTTTCAATAACCTTTTAATCGACAACGTTTCGATCTCAGACAAAACTTTTTATTGGGGTTGAGGTTACGACCAGCTTTAAGTAACATCGTACATTCATATTAATAGTATAAACCAATGCGAAAGTGTGTTTGTTTGTTGGTTTTTCCTTCAATCACACCGCAACAGAGCTGCGGATCGACGTGATTTTTTGCATAGGTATAGTTGAGGACCTGGAGAGTGACATAGGCTACTTTTGATCCCGGAAAACCAAAGAGTTCCCGAGGGATTTTTAACCATAAATCCACGCAGACGATGTCACGGGCATCAACTAGTATTATCAGCTAGTATTTAATAATTCCATTCGCTGGTGCCTAATGCTTAGTGCGCTAAGTATACTTTGGTTTAAAAAAATAATGCAAAAATAAATAACTATTACTTATATTGTAATATGTATATGCCATTCATTTGGGAATAAACAAACACATATTGACTAACAAAGCGCTTAATCTATATATATAAAAGAAAGTGGTGTTAGTTACACTATTTATAACTCAAGAACGGATGAACCGATTTGGCTCAAAATTGGTGGAGAGGTAGCTTAGAACCAGGAGACGGACATAGGATACTTTTTATCCCGTTCGACCGCGTTTCCGTCAAGTCAATATAAAACCTGGTATAACAAAAATGCATCTGACATGGATTAAAAAAACGAAAATGACAGTGGAAGAACAAAACGTAAATGACAGCTAAACGTAATTTTGTATTTGGTTAATTATGGTAAAAACAATTATAAAAATTATAGTTTAACGTAATTGATAATATCATCAGTAATATGTTTTCTCTTTGAATCATCATTAACAATGCCGCGAGCAAGACGATCAAATGTTTCCTGCTACAAAGCTACGGATTGACATGATTTATTGGATAGGTATAGTTGAGAACCTGGAGGGTGACAAAGATTTCCCGCGGGATGTTATGAACTAAATCCACGCAGACGAAGTCGCGGGCATCAGCTAGTAATAATTAATTATAACACGAGTCATTTTTAAACATCTTGTCTTGTAGTATACTGCACCTTAAAACAACATAATCATCATCATTAGTATTAAGATATGAGAATGCATTCAGTCTTAAATAAAACCTTGTATGTTAAAGAATGAATTTGAATCATGATTATGTATTATACTATTGAGTTTCTTGGCAGCATCTGCTTTCCGAACCTGTGACATAGTTTGACTCAAAACGTCACAATAACAAAACATTGGCCTTCATTAAAAATAATTTTGAATTTGAATTTATGACACTTGTATCCCAAAAATATCAAAATTCCCATATTCCACGCAGACGATATCGCTGGCATTAGCTAATCTAAATATTTATAACAATTCTTCTTCTTCTTCTTTATCAACCGATAGACGTCCAAGTTGCTGGACAAAGGTCTCTTGCATGGACTTCCACAGGCCTCGGTCTTGCGCCGCCTGAATCCAGCGGCTCCCTGCGACTCGCTTGATGTCGTCGGTCCACCTGGTGGGGGGGTCTGCCAACACTGCGCTTCCCGGTGCGGGTTCGCCACTCCAGAACCTTGGAACCCCAACGACCATCAGCTCTTCGAACTATGTGCCCCGCCCATTTCCACTTCAGTATCGCGCCTCGCTGAGCTATGTCGGTGACTCTGGTTCTCCTACGGATCTCCTCATTTCTGATTCGATCCCGCAGGGACACTCCGAGCATAGCTCTCTCCATCGCCCGATGAGCGGTCCTGAGCCTACTTATTATAACAATTAGGCTTTTTTAAAGATCTATCTGCTTAATTTTTTTTAATTACGTACACAATTAGCTTCGTAATTAAAAGTTATTTTGTTTGCACAGTTAGAAAATAAGTGGAACATCGCAATTTCAAATTTTAATAATGGTCGTCACCCATTCGTCTGTCTCAACGTCACTTAGTGGTAAAGGGACTTTTATAATAAAAATTCGCGATTTTATTGCTAGAAAACAAGAAAAATAAGAGAACTTTGTTTTATTTAAGTAGAAAATATTTATTGGCCTAAAAACTAAACCCCACCGGCGGCGGCGCTGCGTTATATAGGGTTCTAAATTACCCTGTAGTATAGACTATCGACCTTACGAATTTTTTATTCTTTCATTTATTTTTACACATAAAATTTGCATTAAATTATTTTTTTTAAAATGTTTACAAAAATACACAAGTACGGTACTTAATTAATTATATGTATGAAAAAATCTTCAAAAATAATAAAATTAAATGACCATGATGATCCAACTTGCTGCGGAGTAGGACCCAAGCAGCCGGTGGTCAGGACTCCAGAGTGAGGAACCTCCTCACAATGCGTGCCGTATTAAGGAATACCGTCTGTATCTTGCTCTTGATCCAACTGCTAAGCGAAAGTTTCTTAAGCCTCATCCGCACGTTTGGCAAACCTCGGCAAGTCTTCACAAGTTCAAACGTGCGGATAGAGCGTTTAGCATGGTTTGCGTAGGTTTGGCATGGCTTGCGTAGGTTTGGCATGGCTTGTGGCCGATCCGAAACGTTTGTAGAGGTTTGGAGTTTGCCGCAAACGCCAAACGAGCGGATGAGGCTTTAAGATGTTGTTCGAAACTTTTCTTGACCGAAAATAATTAATTTATAATAATTAATTTACTGATCCTACTAATATCCTACTAATATTATAGATACGAAGTTTGTTAGGATGGATGCTTGTTGATGGATGATTTGGCCGAAATTTGGCATGTAAATAGAATACTTTTTATCCCGGAAAATTACAGAGTTCCCGCGGGATTCAAAAACCTTAATCCACGCGGACGAAGTGGTGGACATCATCTAGTATTATTATAATAAGTAATTGCAAAAGTGTGTTTGTTTGTTGGTTTGTCCTTCAACCACACGGCAACCCAGCAACAGACCAGAGTCATAGATTTAGGATCGGTAGTCGCATCGCACATTTCCTATCATAGGTATAGTTGAGGACTTGGAGAGTAACATAGGCTACCTTTTATCTTGAAAAAAAAAAGAGGCTTCCCGCTGGATTTTTAAAAACCTAACTACGCGTACCCATAAGCTTTACAACTTCCAACAAACTTAATAATAACATATTTATTTATCTATATTTTGTAAATGCGTAGCTTATATAAGGTGTTTGAACGGGAAGTCAATAATATTTGGCCGAAAGGAATTCTATTTTTCGCTAAAGTAATATTACAAGTTATTGGGTTCCTAATTACTCAGCGGGAGATCGGGTCTCATGTTTTTGATGTTTCACTAGGTACCTTACTATTTACTGTTTATTTTCTATTTACTAGGAATGTAATTGGCTATACGTATACCTACCTAATGGTACACCGGAAAGGTCTTAGACTTTACTAAGTACTCCAAAACAATGCAATGCCGTGTAAAAAAAAACCTATTAGGGGTATGGGTTTAATTCAAACTGCCTTACCACTTTCCAAGTTAGCCCGCTAACATCTAAGGCTGAGAGCTATAGATCATACTCTGGCTTTGCTCAAGACTCAAGATAGAGTCAAAAAGAGACACAAATATTTTCCGAGATAAATCTGTCTCGTTTTAACTCAGTCTTGAGTCTGAGCTGAGTGAGAGTGCCGGCCATCTACAGATCTCACCCTCAGACTGCATTGGCACTGTCATGAACAAATAAATATATCTACAATATATCATAACCATTGGCCCTCGGCCAAGTTTGTTTGTGCGCGCTAGTTTCATGCGAAAAACCGCATCAAAATCGGTCCTTTCGTTGGGAGCTAGGATGAAACAGACAGATACCTACACAGATACACACGACGCTAAGCTTCTATCGCCCTTTTTTGCGTCGGGGATTAAAAAGTAAGCGATAGTTTAAATATTCCTAACTGGCAACGTATTTCCAAAACAAGTTCAACATAAAACAGTAAACACGAAAATCCAATAGAGATACACTCAGAATTTTTTCGATACTACAAAAATTGCTACGCATTTTAATATTTTCCCTCGCAAATCGGACGTGCGAGCTATTCGTTAGGTATTATATAAGTTACATATAACATAACATACACCGAAGGATCGTACTAATACGGGATCTAGATAGGTCTTCAGATCAAGTGATCAATTCCAATATACGAAAATATATAATTTGATCCGCGTGCAGTTTAGTTTTTTAAGCTATTGCATAGCTTTTATCGCGGGCTTTGAACTAGGACAAACAGTTTGAGGGCGGCGACCGAAATAAGAAATTCCGTAACGAAAAAAAACCTAACACCGTCGTTCAGTAAGCGTTCAACATTTTAGAGGTTCACATTTAGCTCTGTTTGGCGCAGTGGGCGAGCGACCGCTTTCGTTAGATGTCGCAGGTTCGAATCTCACTCGCGAAGTAGTGGCAGTGCGCTTTTCTTGTTTGCTTGTTTTTTTATCATGCAAAAAAAATATTGCAAAAATATTATAATTGCATAAGTTGATAAAAAATGCTATGCAATAGCTTTACCGCGGCAGTCCCCGAGTGCCACTTAATTTTTTTTTAATTCTGCGGAATACTTCTGTTTTTTCCAGAATATAATGACCATGGATTTAGGATTGGTAGTCGTTTCGCACCTACTAGATACCGTCAGCGTACTAGTCAATTGCGGCAATTCATAGCAAGCCTGAACTGGCGTACCCACGTAGTCTCTTAGCAACCATTGTTTGACGTTTACAAACAAATTATGATATTACGTAGGTCACATTAAGTAAGCAGTGATAGCCTAGTGGTTAGGACTATGGTCTCCTATTCGGGAGGTCGCAAGTTCGATCCCGGGTATGCACCTCTGACTTTTCGGAGTCAAGTGCGTTTAAGCAATTAAATATCACTTGCTTCAACGGTGAAGGAAAATATCGTGAGGAAACCTGGACACCTGAGAGTTCTCTATATTGTTCTCGAAGGTGTGTGGAATCGCCAATTCGCACTGGGTCAACGTGGTGGACTACCGCCTATAACCCTTCTCGGAGAGGAGACCTGCGCTGAGAAGTGAGCCATTGACGGGTTGCTAATGATGATGATGATGATGATGATGATTAATAAGGTCGAGCTATCGTTTGTAGGAAAGGCGGTATCTAGTAGCGACTAAGCTAGCAATCCTAAATCTATGATAAAGACTATATCCATGAATAAAATCTTGTTGATCCGTTGCTGCGTGATTGAAAGACAATCTAACAAACCTTCAAACCAACACACGTAATTAATTTTTTCCTAATTTTTTATTACTTATAAGTTATAAAAAATTAGGGAAAGGTTCCACATGTAGAAATTGTTTAAAATAAAATTGAAAATGGAAAATTCAAAATATAAATAAAATTGAAAATGGAATATTATATATATATATATATACCCAATATACGAAAATACCGAACACAATGTAATCGAAAGGAACTACGTTCCATCTGGGTGTCCCTTGACACCTCTCAAGTTTTTAAATATAATTTATTAACTTAATTTATTTAATTAGTAAGTAAGGAAGTAGGGATTGTGGTCGTAAATTTTGGTGTAATAAATTTTTGAAAATAAAATACTTTTATTTCACAACTACTTTACTTGACAGCCGTTGTCTAGTTATCTAATTTTGGTAGAAATATTGCATTTTACAAGTTTACGGCGCGGTCAGGCACCCAGACGCAGACGGGTTGAGCCGCTATATTGGTACTTATTAAAGAGTAAAAACCTGCCTGTGACTGTGCTCCAGTATTGTTTTGACGTCTCTGTAGAAGGCGCAATGAGTGGGGGGGGAGGGGAGTAGTAACCCCTACTTCCATGATCGGTACTAATACATGTCATGTCATTTCAATTTTTGAAGTAAAACTTCTTTACGCACGCTTGACTAGGGGAGTAAGCTGATGAATGCGTTACGAAAAGTGTGATCGGGCGGTTGAGGCGAACGGAAGTTGAGAGGGAGTTAGTGAAGATAGAAAGAGAGAGTTACGTTTCGTTCTATTTCGTACTGTAGGGGCAAGAGAGAGAGGTGCGAGCACACATTTTCTTTCTCTCTTTCTCTCATAGCCAGTTGCGTTTCGTAAGTTATACTTCAGTCGTGTGGTCTAAAGCACTCGTTTTTGTGTTTAAGGATGAATAGACGAGTCTGCCCGCGAAATTCAAATTTAATTTGGTTTTTCGCAATTTGTAAACTAATACGACAAACTAGGCTAATGGCATTCTAATTGCGCCAGTAGAATTATCATCTTCACAGGTTTACATAAAAATCTTTACTTGAAAGTGACCAGTTTAAGAAATTAATCAAAATACTGAGTTGGACGTGAGTTACTCACAAATTAGTCGATATTTTGATTAATTTCTTAAACTGGACACTTTCAAGTAAAGATTTATATATAAACCTGTGAAGATGATACTGCCATTGTCGCAATTAGAATGCCATAAGCCAACTTTGTCGTATTAGTTTACAAATTGCGAAAAACCAAATTAAATTTGAATTTCGCGGGCAGAACTATATCTTCCACCTTAATATACCTATTTTCGCAAGGTGCTAGACTGGCGACCCCGCACTGGAAAGCCCAGTGTAGGCAGACCCCCCACTGGCCACTAGGTGGACCGACATCAGACAAGTCGCAGAAGAATTTTTCTTGAAAGCAAATCTATGTTTAATGTTTATAGTTTACAATCTCTCACAGGTAGACCGAGAATTACAAAACAAATTGTATTTCACAGGCTAGTTACACCGTAGAGCCTATTAAAGCCAGCTTAACGCAAATTACCTCCTGGGGCCCGTATTGGTCAGGCAATAAAATTTATTAATTGATTTCCATTCGACACACCTGCGCCTCTGTCGTTATACTATTCTATGGTATTAATAGACTAATATGTACTGACAATAAAATTAATGTTGCCATGTGTTACAAGTGTTGTACTGAAGTTGGTGTCATATATTTTATTTAAGTACAAAATATAATAAAAATAATATATAAAAATTATTAAAAAAAAAACCGACTTCAAACGCCATTACGAAGATAAATTAATTTTAGTTTGTACAGGTATGTTGAAGTCGGGCGGTCTACAAACTAAAATTATTTTGTACTTTGTAATGGCGTTAGCATAAGAAAAAAAAATTACGCGTCGAATTGTAGGATTACTCCTGTTTCTGGACATGAGAGAAACACCAACTTCATACTCTCGTACTTTATTTAATTGCAATATTACCCATCTGACTTAGGTACTTTCACTGCGCTTGGCGTCCACTCAACTCACAGAAAAGACTTCCCGTTTCGATACAATGGTATTTATAATATGATGACACGTCACGTGGTTTGTCACAACATTAATTTTAAGGTATGACGGCACCCCTCCTCTGACCGAGCGTCTAATAAAGGCAATCACACACAGCACACTATCTCAGAACAGAACATCAGTCTAAGCAATCACCTTCTCTCAATGATAATAACTATCCACAGAGGAAGTACATTGTAATCTTTACATAACAAGCATGGAACCCAACACTTCCATGTCTAACTAGACAAACCCGGCTAACTATTCTAGCCTAGGTGCAGCCTCCACCATCCCCATAGCTGCCCTGACTCCGCCTCAGAAGACCCTAAGCAAAATCTCCTTTCTAATTCGCTCATGGCCCATCTTAAGGCAAAGATACGCTATCATCATTAACATTGCAGCGAACCCACCAAATAATCAATTCAGCACTCACTCACTCCACAACGACTGATCAATCTTTCCGCAGCATCACCAAATACACAATCAATCACTCCAGATCCCAAATCCATCGCACCATGATAAAAGCCCACCGCATCAAAAACCAAGGACTATTGTCCATGACAGCTAACCTAGCAATTATTACGTAGTCTCCTAACCAGCAACTCTCCGACCATTGCATAATCACTCTACACCAACATTTTATCACAATTAAATCACTAACCCTATAATAATCCTCAATCCAACAAAACAGCATGCAACCTAAAAACGAACCGAACGATATCTAGTATCTACGTCGCAGAATTCCAAAACCAAAGACCATGAACACACTAAAATAATCTCAATTCTACCACAGACTACAAACATTAGGGAATGCGACTCGAGACAACCATCCACAGAGCAATCGATAACACATTTTTTATTTATTTTATTTTATTTAAAACAACTATACATTTTATATTTACACTATTTTATATAGCATCGGTGATTCAAAAACCCGATCGGGTAAAAAACCCGATCGGGGACATGGAACTAGGAATTACGACTACGTCAACAGATGGCACCTCACCAATATCCTACAGGTATATTGACACTGTATATTGACTATCATGACAGTAGTATAATGACATACTCTATTAGCAACTATTTATCGAATGTTGACGAAAATTGACGACTAAAATGCAGTATTGTTTTTATAAAATACACTTAAAATCACATTCTACCCTCACAAATAGCAAAGTAACCTTACAGAATTGATAATCTCCAGCTTTTTTTGAAGTCGGTTAATAATAGAATATTTAAAAATCTTGCCAAGTGCGAGTCGGACTTGCGGTTGATTTCTTCTAATTTTCTACCTACCTTCTGTGCTAGTTACCTGTCATAAACCAGTCGTGTCTGATATTAATATTCGTTACAAAATTGAGGTTTGCTACCGAAATTTGGTCAGGGAAATATTAATTTAAATATTTTGAGGACCTCTCTGGTACAGTGGTGAGCACTGTGGTCTTATAAGGTCTTAGATTCGATTCTCAGAACAGGCGATTCGGGAATTTATAAGTACTTATTTCTGAATAGTTTATGGTCTGATCTGCCTGGGAGGCTTAGGCCGCGGCTAGATACCACCCTAGCATAGAAGACGTGCCGCCCCGTGAGTTAGCGTTCCGGTACGATGGCGCGTAGAAAACGATTAGGGATACGAGTGTAATTTACTCTGCCATACTATTTCCAAGTTAGCTCGCTACCATCTTAGACTTCGTCGTCACTTACCATCAGGTGATATCGCAGTCAATATCGATCTTGTCATTGAATAAAAAATAAATTTCTTCATCCTAGTTATTAATTTACTTATTTGTATAACATACTTTATTGCACACAAAACAGTGATTAACAAAAGCAAGAACATTTTACGTACAACAAGGCGGTCTTATCGCTAAAAAGCGATCTCTTCCAGACAACCTCATTTGTATTGCTAATTGAAATTAACAATACAAAATGTAGTGTACCCTCTCTCCGGATAAATGAAAATGGTCTACCGAATATTATTCAGAGCAAGCTTTTGCTTGCATCAAATAACACTCGTAAACACGGGCTGGTAGAGGTAATAATATAAGCCAGCATAACGCAAATTACCTGCAGGCTCTAGTTTCGGCCAGGCAATACGCTTAATTGATTCCATGCACCTGAGCTCTCCGCTACATTACATTCATACTCAGACAGTTAGAATGGTAGTCGAAAAAAATATTATGACATAAATTTTTCACCCACAAAAAATTCTTCAATATAATTTGCCCACACTAGGATAAGTTTATTAATCGACTTCAAAAAAGGAGGTTTTCAGTTCGTCGGAATCTTCTTTTTACATGTTTGTTCACCGATTACTCAAAGACGCCTGAACAGATTTGGAAAATTCTTTTTTGTTCCAAAGGGTAGGTATGCTTTCCAGGTGGTCCCATTGAAATTTTATCGAAATCGGATGAGCGATTTTTAAAATATCAGTAGTGAAGTGGCGATTGAAGTCGGTTTTTTAAAAATATTTTTTTATATTAAATTATGGTTTACTCACAGAATTATAAATTCCTTTTGGTGGAATTAGCGGTTCTAATTCTAGTCGCACTTCTACATTTTTTTTATGCATTATAGGCACACGCTTGAACACTATCACACCTGATGGAAAGTAATGATGTGGCCTAAGTTGCAACGTGTTTGCCTACAAGATTTATGTGATTTTCAGAGTTACTTTGTGTTTTTAAAGCATGAAGGGAGGGGGCAGCTCTCAACTCTACTTTCAATCTGCAATTGATAAGTCTCAATAGCCGATGGTTCGATCCTCACCTATCCCTCCTAACACAACATTATTTGGCAGGGACAAGAGAATATTAGTCAAGTTCAGCAAAGATACGATTCTTAAAAAAAATTGCAGTAGCTTAATTTCAAATACATTCCGTCTGTCTAGACCCTTATAGACAAACATGAACCAGTGTTTTCATTACGAATCCCAGGTGCCGAATCCAACTCCATTCCGGCCTCTATTAAATAAATTGCGATAATTATATCCAAGTGGGCCAATTAATTTGATTGAAGTCGATTTACTCCCGATGCTCTGATTATGTTTATGTAATGGTTGAATTGTAGTACGTTTTGTAGAAATGTCATATTCTATTCTAACAAAGATGCACGGGTTAAATCAGCTTGGCATCCAGCTGCCCACAAGATAATATAAAAACTTATTACAATGTAATAGCTACTTATTAATATTGTAAAATGATTATTTTGAAAAGAGCAACTGCTGAGTTTCTTGACGGCTCTTCTCAGCAGAATCCGCTTTCCGAACCGGTGGTAGAATCTTGACGTGTCAGAGCCACAGGTCGGCCTACATGAAGGAAATAATTTTGAGTTTGAGTTTGAGTTTGAATGGAGAGTCGATCGATAGCCTCCTAGTTGTAGAGCGTTCAGTGACCAATCTGGGTACCAATTGTCTAAAAGTTATTTTATTGATCATAACATATTAAAATCGGTTGTAATGAATTTGTGATTTTAAATCAATACAGTCAAGGTTTATTTTACTTTGACGCTAATGTAAATTAATACAAATACAATCAATAAAATAACTTTATACAATTGGTACCCTGGTCACTTGTTAAAGGTAACAAAGGTAGGAAGCGTAAATAATTCTTTTAAGAAAGCTTTTTAAGGCTCAAGTACATTCAGCGGGCGATTTAAAGTACGCTTGGACTATCAAATGAAATCAGTTGATCTGTGGATAATTTTGACCAAAATATGTTGACCTCTTGCTAGAAGACACAGCGTTTTGGGATCCCGTACTAGATGTATTGCGATATAGGATGCCAACTGTTGCTCCGTCGCTGTGTCAGTGAATGACAAACCTTTCGGATTTCAGTCTAGTCCTTACCCGTCGAGTAAGTGAGGCTTAAAATATAAATTATTCACACTTCTTCTTTATGAACCCATAGAGGTCCACAGCTGGATAAGGTATCTTTTATGAACTTCCACTGGACTCAGTCTTGCGCCACGTGTATCCAGTGGCTCCCTGTTAATCGTGTGCTGTTGTCGCAGGTCCAGCTAGTTGGGGGCCGTCCAACACTGCGTCATCCAGTGCGGATTCGCCACTCAAGCACCTTGGAACTCCAACGAGTCGGCAACGACCATCTGTGACCACTTAAAGATACATTATATTATTAGGTATTCGAACGTTTCTATTGTATTGATTACAATGTCGCGTAAATTGCAACCCTTGTACCACCGTAGCATAGTAACGATGCAATGTATCTAAAACCTCAATAGTATTAAGCTTTAACCACATATACAGATAATAATGTGCAATTGCGCGCCATTTATAGGCACCGGCTCTCTGAATAATTGATAAGCCGTTCTGCTAGAACTATGGACGTACGAGGCACAAGAACTGCTTTTAGACTTTCAACTATACGTGACATTAAGTACGAAAGGTCCTTCATCATAAACCAAATAAAGACAATTTTGTAAATTGATACTTATCATATCCACTCTCCATATTATGAATAATTGATAACGCATACGGCTGGTATATTCAGTCACATTTAAATGACCGACTTTGCTGTTGCTGGGTGTAATTTCATAGACCCCCGGAAAATAAGTGCTTATTATGAGATATATGAACAGCAATTTATTTACACACAATTATATAAAACGTCGATCACTCCGCCGGCGACTTCAAAAAAGGAGGAGGTTCTCAGTTCGTCGGAATCTTTTTTTATGTAATACTAGCTGATGCCCGCGACTTCGTCCGCGGGGATTTAGTTTTGAAAATCCCTCGGGAAGTCTTTGATTTTCCGGGATAAATGTATTCAATGTCACCCTCCAGGTTCTCAACTATACCCATGCAAAAAATCACGTCGATCCATGGCTCAGTTGCGGCGTGATTGAAGGACAAATCAACAAACACACTTTCGCTTTTATAATAATAGTATGATAGTATGATGCTCACCGATTACTAAAAGACCCCTGAACCGATTTGGAAAATTATTATTTTGTTTCAAAGGGTCTTCCTAGGTTGAGCGGTTTTAAAAAAATCATCAATAAGTTATTTACTTTTTCATCATACCTATTTGAAAAACGAATATTGGCTTCAGAGGACAGCGGGAGCAAAATTTCATTTTAACCCCATGGGACTTTTCATTTCTCTCTTCTGATTGGTCCGCGTTATAGTGCTTTAGCATACTAAAGCACTAACGCGGACCAATCAGAAGAGAGAATTCAAAAATGTGTCGAAATTCAAAAATGTTTGAGAAGCTGTTGTTGTCTACGATAAGTCACGTGATCAAATTTGTCGATTAGACATATACGCCCATACTTCCAACATAAATATTAATGTTTAAATTCATAAAAAATTATTTGTGTTTTATTTAAACTTTCAATATACGTATTGGTAATGTCTATACTCTATACATAGTAGGTTGATACTCCTAGCTTTTTCTCATAGGTAATGATGAAAAATAGTATGTGTCATTCGGGGCCAAAATTTTTTGTCCTCGGGCGGCGTATATTGAATTCCTCGCTACGCTCAGGATTCTACTTTAGAATCCCTCGCTTCGCTCGGGAGTCTACTATAGAATCCTTCGCTTCGCTCTGAATTCAAAATAACGCCCTCGGGGAACAAAAAATTCCTTTGGCCCCATATAACACAAATAACTATTTTGTGGCGCGGGCGTTTGAAGTAGGTTTTTTTTAATAATTTATTTGCAATCAAACACTTACTAAACTAGTAAGTAATATCTGTCATATTATCGATGTTGTTCATATAAACTGTAACCTAACTTTCCTATGTCACCCGACTGCAATATCGAATCGATTGATTCCTCATTCATCAAAATGGGCTCAGTAGTTTGAACGCTACGGTTAAACATACGTTAATACATAAAACAAAACAAACACTCATACATACATTGGTATATAGTACATAATATGTACATATCTACAGGTGGTACAGTACAGTAGGCTTATCAGGTGGTCCTTGTGAAAAAGTTTGTGAAAACTAGGATTAATAAAACGTTTTGAGTAGGGCGTTACAATCTCAAAACTAAAATAATCTAAGGCCACGTTTTCGCATAGGCGTGGCGTTGCGCGTCGC
Organism: Oeneis ivallda; assembly: GCA_029955525.1. Taxonomy (NCBI): domain Eukaryota; kingdom Metazoa; phylum Arthropoda; class Insecta; order Lepidoptera; family Nymphalidae; genus Oeneis; species Oeneis ivallda. Next base: position 18,793,994 of record JARPMR010000020.1, on the reverse strand, counting down.
GCGGCGCGTCGCTCGCTCGCTCTCGCTCGCCCTCATACCTTGGCCATATCGCGCGACCGCTCACGCGACTCGACGCGCCGCGAGAAGCGCAACGCCACGCCTATGCGAAAACGAGGCCTAAGCATCCCGACTCCACGTAGTCTTCTCTGATGGTCTCTATTCAACATAATTCAATATAAAAAAATATTTTTAAAAAATCGACTTCAAACGCCCGCGCCGCTATAAAGTATATAATTTATTGTTGATATTTTAAAAACTGCTCGACCGATTTCGATAAAATTTAAATGGGACACTGGGAAGTATAACCTTTAAAATAAAAATAGAATTCTCCAAATCGATTCAGGCGTCTTCGAGTAATCGGTGAAAATACATAAAAAAGGTTCCGCTGAATTGAGAACCTCTTCATTTTTTGAAGTCGGTTAAAATTAATATTATGATCGTGTTTTAGTGATTAAGTTTGATTAACAGATCGACAGTGTGTCCCGGTTCTCGTGAAGTAAGTACTTTACTACTTGTGTTATTACACTCAAGCGATAACGACCCCCTACTGTTGGCCTATTAAAGAAGAATTGTTGGTAGTTATGTTAATTTATACTAAGGTGCTCGTACGTGCTCTACGTTGGGAAGATTGCTTTTAATTAGGACAGATTGACCTTGTGAAGCGGGGATAGACTAGTGGCACTTGATAATTTAAACATTTTCAAAACATTGGATAGAAGCAGGCGTTACTTTGCGGAAGTTCATGATTAGCAAGAACAGGTTAGAATTATTTTGCTATAATCCGCCAACAGAAAAAATCTGTATGGTCAAACATGCAGTTACAAGCTAAGCACCACTCACCTACCCAGCCAAGCAAGATAGCCAAGTACCCAAGCAAGAAATGCCACCACCGCTCACATGCACCACCACACAAGACTTTTACACTACTCTCCATGCACGTTTCGCCCCGACACCGGAGCATCCTCAGAAGATGTCGACTTTTCAATGCAGTATTGTCTAGTCAAGTAGTAGTAGGATTATAACAAAATAATTCTAACCTTTTCTTGCTAATTTTCAAAACAGTCAACCAAACTAATTGGTATGTTTATACTCATTACATAATAGGTACACCAGCAATCAGTACCACCACCACCACCACCATCACCAACTTTGATTGATTCATCATCATCACCGTCAGCAGCAGCAGCGGCAGCAACCCATCAACGGCTCACTTCTGAGCGCAGGTCTCCTCTCAGATAAGGTTTATAGTATAGGATCCCGATATAGAACGACCTTCACCGAGCTGGTTAATGGATCAAACATATTTTTTATGTAATTTAATATATCAAAAAATATATTGCATATGGGTTGCCTAGCAAATTTCAGTCCAGGATATCTTTAACTACCTAATTTTTTTTAATTTTTTTTTTTTTTTTGGTTAATGGATAAATTCTACACCAATCGAAAGTATGCAGCCCATAGTATACTGCAAAAGTTAGGTTGCCTATTTTTTCCTGTCACAACCCTTGAGTTGCCAGGTATGAACAGGTAAATCGATACTAGTAATTACCTACCTAACTACCTAACTTTTGCATATACTATGTGCTGCATACTTTCGGTTGGTGTAGAATTTATCCATTAACCAAACCGGTGAAATATAAAAAAAAAATTTTTTTTTTTAAATTAATTAAAAATATCCTGGACTGAAATTTGTTAGGCAACCCATATGCAATATATTTTTTGATATATTAAATTACATTAAAAATATGTTTGATCCATTAACCAGCTCGGTGAAGGTCGTTCTATATCGGGATCTTAGACTATTATAGGCCATAGTCCACCACTGGCCTAATGAGAATTGGCGGACTTAACACATCTCTGAGAAATTATGGGGGACTCTCAGGTGTGCAGGTGATCCTCGCGATGTTTTCCTTCACCGTTGAAGCATGTGATATTGAGCAATATTAAGTAAGTACCTACACTAACAAAGCTCAACGGAATTGACTTCTGATTGAAGCTGTTGTTGAACTTACCTAAGTTTTGGAGTACCTATACTTTTACATAGATTTTCCTATATTTCGGTACGTACCTACAGGTAGGCATTTGTGACCACCAGCCACGTGATCTTGCTGTAATACTATACATCATTACATTACTAGGAATGACGATTTGGCGTTTCTTTCAAAAAAGGAGGAGGTTCTCAATTCGTCGCAATCTTTTTTTTTATATGTATGTTCACCGATTAACTACTCGAAGACGTGTGGACAGATCTGAAAAATTCTTATTTTTTTTTCAAAGGGCATACTTCCCAGGTGGTCCCATATAAATTTTATCGAATTCGGTCGATTGGTTTTTAAAATATCAATAAATTGAATACTTTGTATAGTGTGTGTGTAATGTAGTAAAGTGGGAGTTTGACGTCGGTTGTTTAAAAATATTTTTTATATTAAATTATAATAGATTGCACCTTTAAATTGCTATAAACTAGCCCTTTGAATAATTCGTTACTACAAAGTCCCAACATACATTAAGCGGACACATTTATGCCTGAACATAAAATCACAAATCTGAAATCGTATACAAAGCGGCATTCAAACATACACCGACCCCACTGTCAGCGGTCTATAGTTTTGAGTTCAGAGCATAGATTGGTCTCTGCTATGCTTTAATAAACTACGAACCATAGATTAAGAACTGGTATGCAGGTAAGTATACCAGTTTTTAATCTGTGGTTCGTAGTTTATTTTTGATTTAAGTAAAGAGTGAGACAGAGAGCCTGCAGGAAAGAAGATACGATAGAGAATGTCACATTTCAGTGCAGGAATGCCATATTGAAGTAAGCCGGCGAGGATCTATACTAGCCGCAGTCAGGATCATAGATAATATCTATACTAATATTATAAAGAGGAAAGATTTTTTGTTGGTTTGTTTTTTGTTTGTTTATTCGTACCGAATAGGCTCTGTAACTACTGGACCGATTTGAACCATTTTTTCACCAATAGAAAGCTAAGTTATCAGGAAGTAACATAGGTTATAATTTATTTTCAAAAAATTAGAGATCAATATAACCTAAAGTAGCAAAATTCTGCCTATAAAATGCATTATTTGGCGCATGCTGAGAAAACTATTGATTATACATAAAAATTATGTACTACATGATTAAAGTAATGATTATTCAGTATAAAAAAGTCCCTAAGGGAATATATCTAACTATCATATTTAAGTCACAGTAGTAGCTTTTGTATTCTAAAATTTAATTAGATCGCCTTTACTATCGCAGTATTAATTCTTCCTAATTCTTCATACTTTCTTCACTACTTAATACACATTATAAATGCGAAAGTGTGTTTGTTTGTTGGTTTGTCCGTCAATCACGCTGCAACAAAATTACGGATTGACGTGATTTTTTGGATAGGTATAGTTGAGAACCTGGAGGGTGATATAGGTATCCCGAAAAATCAAAGAGTTCCCGCGGGATTAATCCACGCGGACGAAGTCGCGGGCATCAGCTAGTACACTATAAACCAGAGAGTCAGGATGGGGAAAATCTAAGTACAAAAAGATCCCCGGCTAGACTGATGAAGTTTCAAGTACGAAAGAAACTAAGCTAAAGAAGGGATTTCAATATGAATAATTTTAGAAGATCGACATGCCTAAAATGGATAAAATAAACCACATTGTGTAGAAACTATTGATTTGAACTAATGAAATAGAATTTTGTTTGAAACGGAGAAACTTATTTTGTAATGGTGGAATTGGGATTTGAAGAAACGGAATTTTGGAAAGGATCAGAAAAACTATGGACTATGGCTCAAACGCTCGTCGCGCGGAGCCACTAAACAAACGAAGAAGAAGAAGCTAAAGAAGACCGTTAGTCAATAATCCCTTAAAATCTTTGAATACGTTGTGTATGCGTGAAACTGCTGTGGTATCATAAATAGAAGCCTAGGGAGAAATGTACGGTGGCAACTATGTAGCGTCTGAATGAAAATGGAAAGGTGAATTGGATTGTTGGGCAACAACGGTGTCGGCCAAGTTTGCATGCGTTGAATTTTTTCTCGTCCTAAACGGAAAGGGTGACTTAGCTAGATCACAGTATCTTATAATTTGAGCCTTTAGACGCTGGGGTCCCAAAACTCTTTTCTTTTTTTTGTAAGATTAAAAAAGCTTTTCGAATGAAAGCAGCATCATCACAGCCGATGAAGGCTAAAACAAGTCACAGTGATCGCGGTACGCAAAGACCTAGACCGTTAGCAGTGGATCTACGCCTCAACCAAAGCGGCGCTCAAACACTAAACTATCATGTATGGAGGCAACGCACGTCTTAAACTCACAGCCGAAGTATGGTAATAAAACATCGTTGTCTCGAATATTGCTGCATAATGCCCGTCGCCTTAATTTATGCCGTTGCTAAGTCATAAGGTAGGACAAGGCAAGAGGACTTTAAAATTTTCTAGATGTGACTATCTTCAGTCACGTTACATAATTTCATCGTCGCCTTCTCAAATAGTGGACGTTCATTGCTAGACACAGGTCTCTTTGTGCCACTTTTGCCCAGGGATTCCTAGTGACACGTATGAGTTTATTCTAAAACACTTTGTAAAAGTTTATTTGAATAAAAATCTTTTTAATTTTACTCTATGCATCCGCCTTGAAAGTTTTTCAAATGCGTATCTAAATTTTAAAAAAATAATGAGCCGTCGCGGGACACCCAGCAGATGTGATACATCGAAATTATTTTGTACGAGTAAAATCGAGTAAACACACATATTCTTTCTAAAGCCTAAGTATGTCACACTCTCTTTAACATTTCTGCGGTGGTGTCGTGTGATGCGGGTTGTTACGTTCCCTCAAATATGGTTGAGCGAAGCAATGGCTGGGTCATGCGTCATGCTCCTGAACGGGTGCCACTAGCGGCAATGGGGCTACTTTCTGTCTGCCCGTCTTAACATGTGTTGAATTATAATTAGAAATAATTACGTATGCTTTTGTGGAACTTCCCCTCATTGTGAAAACTCTGCATACATAGAATAATATCTATTAAGTATATTGTAAAAGCATTTTGAAAAGAGCAACTGCCGAGTTTCTTGCTGGTTCTTCTCGGCAGGAACGGCATTCCGAAACAGTGGTAGACTCATTGACGATTCAAAAGTACTTGTAAAAGTTTATTTGAATAAAAAACATTTATATTCTATTCTATTCTATTCTATTCTATTCTATTCTATTCTATTCTATTCTATTCTATTCTATTCTAAACTATATCACTATCAGACATATTTTCATTGTTAAAAAAATTGTTTCTTTTAAGGAAGACACAGGTTACGTGTACCGTAGTAAACAATACTGTTTCCTACTACATACATACATACTACTAAATACATACTACATTAATTATACTCAACAGTCGGTCTGACCCGCCGCTATGGATGTTTCACAACTTTCACATCATAAAGTTTTAAAGCTGGTGCTTGAAACTTGCTTCAGCAAAGTTAAGGCCTCACATTTTCGAGATATAGTTAATCGAATAGTTTCATCGAGTGAGCCTGTATTCGCAACAAACTGTCCAGTGGTGGATGTCTATCATTTAACGATGATGATGACAACTCTCGAAGTTAATCGAAATATTTGTACCTCTAAAATTTTACTTTTTGAAATTAACAGGAGGTTTTGTATATCTACACAATATTTTTCATTTTAGCAGGAAGCTAATCTTGAGAAACTCCATCTCATGAAGTAGAAGTTAAAGTGAAATGTCTCATCTGGTAGAGGTATAACAGTGTACGTCGACTGCCAAGAAGCGGGGAACTTGGCGATTTATTATCATACTCCTTTCTTAAAGTTTTATCTTAAACGTTAGGCGGTAAGCTGACACGCTGCGCGGCGGATGTTCCAAACTATTATCACTTTATTTTGCCATTTAAATTTTTGGGAAGACACAAGATTTATGGGTGTTCTTTTTCGTTACTTGTATCACGAAAATGTAGACTTATTTTGATCGTTACTGTGTTATACCTAGGTTGTTCCAAAAATTGTTAGCTACAGAATAAATACTTACAATCTCTTTTTTCTAAAAACTATTTTGAATTGACGGCAAATTTCAATAAAAAAAGTTAAGTTAGCAGTAAAAAAAGTTCAGAAAATTGCGCAGAAAATTGGATAATTTCGCGAGTTTTATGTTTTTGTAACAAAAGATTTGTCTATGATTTTTTAAAATTGACAGATGATTCATTCCAGTAATTGAATATTCATATCTGATACAGGGTATTGGTTATATACTCAAAGGATACAGGACAACGTCTGTCGGGTCAGCTAGTATAATATTCAAATCAATTTCTGTTCGTTAGTCTGGCTGAAACTCAAAAACGGCTTGACCGATTTGAATTTTTTTTTTGCTTTTTTCGTTCCTACAGTTCCTAAAGTAGTTTAAAATAAAAAGAGAAACCTCCGAAAGAACTGCTGAAAATCGAAAAAAATCTAAATTGGCAATTTTGTATAGGAATCACCGCTTCTGATTAATTTTAACAGATGGCGGGAGCGAAATCGTGGGTAAAAGCTAGTAATTAATATAGACTCAACCTCAAGTTCCTTTAACTATGCTCCTTGACATGTTATATTCAGTTTCAAGCTTACTATAATTAATCAATCCCTAATTGATTTCATGGGACATGGGTTGCTTGACATGAGCCATACTTTGAGTAACAATATGGCGACTCAGTCCGCCCTGCTGAGAAGGGCAGAGGACGTGTTTAGTAGCACGCTCTCGGATAGACCTATATCAAGCAGATGAGACAAAATAAATTAGTTTTTCTTAACCCACTCGTAGAAATCATCGCGTGCCTGCAATTTTTTCCTGTCTAAAGAATATTAGCAATGATGACTTAATTAATATCCTCTCGCCTTTCTTCATAAGCGTAAAGCATGTGTTAGGAGTGGGTATGATAATAAAGCAACGGGTAAGGTTTGGTACATAAATCTTAAAATTTTCATTTAACCCCTTCGTTTTACTATGTAGGGCATTCTCATTCTGTCAAAATTAGAGGTTTCTGACAGAAAATAATGTTTTGTTACTACGGAATATAAAGAATCAGAAAAGGCCAACAAACCATTAGAAAGGTAATACGGATAAGTAAACCTTCTAAACAATTAGTTCTAAATAATGAAAACATTGTTTGAATTGATCATTTGATCAATTGCGATACAGAATTGTCTATTACGGTAAAACCGGCAATTATGTACTTTCGCATTGGTCTATGGCTCCATACTAAATTAATTAAACCCGATTATATGCATGACATTGTAGAATTGTACATTATATTACAATTATTGTTAATATCTGTGACTGAAATGACAGCAATCTGTCCCTACCTTTGCCAGTTTTTAACCAACTTCCAAAAAAGGTGGAAGACCTCAATTTGGGCGACATTTGCATTAGTATTCTTCTCGAACCTTCTCTAACTTCGTACGTCGAGTCTATCTATGACGCTTCTCTAATTTCAAGATGGGTTCAGCAATTGAGTTGTAAAAAGGTTACAAAGAGACAAACATATTCTCATATTTTTATTTTTCACTTACCTGAAAAGCATTCAACTTGAGTCTCCAAAGGGTTTATCCCTTCGTCAAGCTTTGTATCTTATTTTTATTTCATCCTTAAATAATAATATAAAAATCGGCCAAGTGCGAGTCGGGCCTCGCTCTTTTAGGGTTCCGTACATATGACCAAATCATTCTTTTTAAACTAGATACATAATATTTAGATATCTTAGTTCTTAGAAAGTACTAAATTAGCGTAAGGGAAAAATGGTCGTTTGTTTTGGTCACAACTTACAAACCGCATTATAAATCGGTGTTTTCAGTATTTGTTGTTTAAATACACTATATAGTACATAATATAGCAAAATTTCAAATTTCTAACTTGTTTAGTTTGAAGTAATATTCATTACTACATTCGCTAGGTTTCTGCTATGGTCACCCTGTCTTCAATAAATGAAAGAAGGATCACGACTAGATATTATATTGGTTATTTACATTACAGGCACTGATAAAATATCACTGATAAATTAAGTAAATGGAATTCGTGTGATCGACTGGATTGGCACAATATATTATTATTACTTATAAGCCAGAGATGCGTTCTCTTGGAGATGCTGAGACGGAATCTAGATTATGAATGAACTGTGCGCATTTAATCAACGCCTGTCATATCACACGATTTCAAATCCGAACGCGTTCTTTATATAAAAAGAACATTAATCGAAAATAAGTTGCCAAGGCTGGAAAGGCGGCTCGCTTCGAAGAAGGTTTTTCCGCCACAAGTTTTTGAGATAGACCCCCTAACAAAATTGGTCTAAAACCGACAACTTTGACGGCCCCCCATTTCTTCATTTTTGTAGCTAAAAAATAAAAAAATATAAATATATTTGAACTCCACTTAATGAGTTCTAGACAATGACACCCCACATGTCAGGGTAAAAAAAATAAAATTTTATTTCGACTCCTTTTCCATGTATGGGAGCCCCCTTTATTTTTTAATTTAATTTTATTTTTATTATATGTTGTTATAGCGGCAATAGAAATACAAAATATGTGAAAATTTCAACTGTCTATCTATTACGGTTTACGAGATACAGCCCGCTGACAGACGGACGGACGGACGGACGGACAGCGGAGGCTTAGTAATAGGGTCCCGTTGGCACCCTTTGGGTACGGAACCCTAAAAAAGTACAATTACCGTAATTTACCGTACACACAAATCAGTCGATTGAGCCAGAACACAAATCCTTGGCTAACAAACGACCCGTTTGAATTATTGAATAGATTCAGGCGTTACTTTGCGGAATTCCATGATAGGTATTTAAAGAAAAAATTAATATTTAGTATCTATAATCCGCCAAACAGAATAAATCTTCTAAGACTCGATGTACCTACGTTTCGCTCCGATACCGGAGAATCATCAGGTCAACATCTTATCAACAAAAGATACGAGTATTTTAGTACTATTAGTACCTAATAAAATTTGACCTTGTTTCAAAGTAAATACAGCATTTGCTCTAACATGCAAGCGAAGATCATCGTCACACTGATGAAATAGCTTTTAGACAATCCCGTAGCTGATTTGCTACAAGATTTATAATATAGTCCAAGTTAACCCTGCAGTCTCCATAATATACGTATGTCGTCCGTCTGAAAAGCGCTACTCTAAATTTAGACGGAGGTCTTAATAAGACGAAGATGCGGTAATCCCGAGCGAAGGTTGTAAATTGTCCCGTACGGTGGGGGAAAAGATAAATCAAGTTCGTAATCTCAATTCAGATAGATAAGGAGCTGGTATCATAATTTATAAATGGTTTCTAAATAAAAAAAAAACTTGAGAGGTGTCAAGGGACACCCGGATGGAACGAAGTTCCTTTCGATTAATTAATTTGAACAAAATTAACATGTGGAATTTTTCCCTAATTTTTTATAACTTAAAAATAAGTTATAAAAAATTAGGGAAATATTCCACATGTAGAAATTATTTAAAATAAAATTGAAAATAGAAAATTCAGTCTGTCGAGCTGGGATTCGAACCATCGACTTTTAACTGTTTAGCGACTGTCGAAACCACAAGGCTACCGAGATCTTATATTTTACTGTGAAAATAATGAACACAATGCCAAATTCACATTCAAATAAGTGTCGGTTCAATTTGGTCTTAATTTTTTCCGTCTAGCCCCCTTCCGCACCGCGCGATAAGGAACTACGTTCTAAAACAAAGATTGGTGACTGAAAATGCCGGTTTAGACAAAAATTATTAATATACTAACATGAACCAGACCAGCAAGAATCTTATCAGTTACTCCTTCTGACTACGGTAAAGCCAAAAGGAAGGGTTATGATGTTAGTAGTCTATGTATTAATGTATGTATGTATTTACGTTGTTTCACCATAACGCTTAAACTACTAAGCCGATTTTTATGAATGAGGTGTCAATAATTTCGATATTTTGGTCTGGGTGACTTAGGCTATTATTTCATACGAATCAAACTAATATGACGGATGATACGTCCAATTTTCCGTAGTGGGTATAGAATAGAATAGAATAAGAATAAGATTTATTTTTGGAACGAAGATCCCTATGGCGCGTTGCTGAGGAACCCTAGCTGGCAAAAAACGTCCGTAACGTTATGAAAAAAGAGTAAGATTTGGCCTAAGAATCTTATATAATAATTTCAATAAGTTCTGCATGGCCTCCGTGGCGCAATCAGCTCGCGTGCCGCTGTTAACCGAAAGTTTGGTGGTTCGAGCCCACCCGGGGGCGCGATATTTTATTTTAATTTTTTATTTTATAAAATTATTTATATTGAATATTTTATAAAATCGATATTTAGGCTTCTCTGGGGTAATTTTGATTTTTATCGCTAAAAAAATCATGATAAAAAATGTATACCCGAATAATTATTTTCTTTATACCTCGAATAGTACTTGAAATTAATATTTTTATAATAAAGAACTTCGTTCCTATCTGGTGTCCCACGACACCACACGACTTTTTATTTAAATAAACTTTTACAAGTGCTTTTGAATAGTCGATCAATCTACCATTGGTTCGGAATACCGTTCCTGCCGAGAAGAACCAGCAAGAAACTCGGCGGTTGCACTTTTCAAAATAGTTTACATTAGGTACTATGCAATGTATGCAGAGTTTCCACAGTAAAGGAAAGTTCCTTAAATGCATACCTACTTACAATTCAATACATGTTAAGACGGGCAGACAGAAAGTAGCCCGATTCTCACCTGCGTCACCCGTTCACGAGCATGACGCATGACCTAGCCGTTGCTTCGCTCAACCATATTTGAGGGAACGTAACGACAATAGTGTTAGGGGTGGGATTCGAACTGCCAACGTTTCATTTTTTCACAGTCGCCCTGATCATTGTTCTATTTAGACTTGTTATTTATGTTTGTGGGCGACAAAACACTATTCCATTTGGTGTCAAACATCTTGCCACCGGTTCTTTAGCTATAAAATGTATAGCATCAAATCTTTTGCCCACTGACCCGTGCCGAGGGGCTCACTTGTATTGTGCTTAACATTCCATACCCAATGCCAGGAGTACGGTTACGCTAATGCATAAAAGAAATCGTTTCTTGCTTCGTAATATCACATTTTTGAATTGAAATTGTATTGGATTTATTGCGATCTATTTTTGGAATTGAAAAAGCGGTGATAATCTAGTGGTTAAGATTTTTTTCATTCACTTTATTTAACAAAAATAGTACAATAGGCGGACCATTTTCTACCAGTCTACCTTTAAACATGCGACAACACGTGAAGGTGTGCAAAAAGAGGTGTGTAAAAAAGTGTGTGTGTGTGTGAGTGTGTGTGTTTGTGGTGTGTGTAGATTTCAGTTTCCTTTTAGCCCAAGCACGTCAATTAGCATATTTTTGTCAGTGAACTTAATATGCGCACACTTCACTACTCCATTTCTCTTCCGTCCCTCTCCCTCATTCCTCCCTTTCAGTCACACCTTTACGTTCCATTCTACTATAGTGCGGCCACCTAGTGAAAGGAAAGTGCATTTCCTTATTTATACCTGAATTTTAAACTAAACTATTATGAGCCGATTTCACCAACGTAGAGTAAGTTTTATCCTAGCGTAAAGATATTTTGACAGTATTTTCAATACAAAAACTGTCAGAACTCCCATTTTATTCTGCGGTAGAACATCACTCAACGTTGTTGAAATTGGCACTTAGTTTTATAATTGGTGAGTAATATGTAATATTTTTAATGTGATTGTGTCGTAGTGCAGAATATTATAAACAGCTCCTGAAGGTCGATTTTTCAACCCCTATATTTTATCCCCTTAGGAGTTGAATTTTCAAAAATCCTTTCTTGGCGGATGCCTACGTTATATTAATAACTATTTGCTTCCAAATTCTAGCCCGTTTCGTTCAGTGCAGTGGTTTAAGCTGTGCGTTGATAGATTAGTCAGTCATTCAATTTTTACTTTTATACCTATAGGTATTTAAATTAAAATAAATATTTTTTCGTCAGTAAAAGTCTAACCATCATCATCATATAACCATTCGTGCGAACGCGCTGTTTTGGAGCGGACGCGTAGTCAATAGTTGGTACTTTTTTTTGCCTACCTTCAAAAAATTATATTTATTAAATATTATGTAAATATGAGTGAAATAAGTAAGGAAATCGAATGTGATCGTAATATTTCGTGTGTAAATGTATTTGACGAAAGTGTACAATACGAGAACAGACAGCCAGAGAAAAGACTACACGTTAGCAGTAGCGGAAGTATCGAAGAAGATGGGTTTATGACGGTGACGCGGCGGCGACCCAAACGCTTGGCTTTACGCAGGGCTAGTAGTAGCGATCTCAACGATGATATCGAAATGTTGAAACAAACACAAGAAAACGAGAAAATAGAAGTGAGTGTTACGTCTAAGGAAATTTTGCCCAAACAAATGGCATTAGCAAAACTATTACGAGCAGAAAATATACAAAGCATTTTGAATGTTAAATATAAAAGTCCGTATAAAGTTTTGATAGAGTTTGGTGACAAGGAAAATGCTAATAAGCTTCTTACAAATAAAAGGTTTGCTGATTCCGATTATAGATGTCAATTAACACAGGAGTTGCAAATGATATTTGGTATAGTAAGAAATATAGATTTGGATGTTAAAGAGGAAGAAATGGTGGAAAGTTTTGAAAGCGAATATGAAATATTATCTATTAAAAGGTTAAAGAGATTTAAGGAAAGTGGTGATTGGGTTGAGAGTGAGTCAGTTAGGGTGTGTTTTAAGAGTTCTATCTTACCCTCGTATATACTTATATACGGGTGCAGATTTAAGGTAGAACCATTCACATTTCCTGTCTCACAGTGCTCCTCTTGTTGGCGCTATGGTCATTCTAAGAAGTTTTGCCCAGGAAAGAAGTTATTATGCCCAAAATGTGGAAAACAACACTCTAATTGTGAGACCAAAGTATATACTTGCATTAACTGTAATGGGAATCATATGGCCCTTGACAGGATGGCCTGTTCTGTATTTCATAAAGAGAAGGAAATCAGAAAGATTATGTGTCAGGAAAACTGTACATATAGAAAGGCTCTACTTATTTACTACAAAAAAAGGAATCCAAATGATAGACTACAGCGTGACAAGAGTAATGAGGTAAATGATGCAATTAAAAAATAATAACGCTAATTATAATGAAAGAAATTCTAATAAGACGTACAGAGATGTTTTAGTTACTGAAGCTGAAATTCATAATGAAAATAAAGAGGTGTCAACAAATAGTGAAAAGGAAGAGGAGAACATTGAAAAGGCATTAACCGAGTCACATAAAGTTAAAAGAAGGAAGAAAAAAAGTCCTAAAATAGAAGGCACAACATGTTTTGATGATGAATTTATGACTGAAAATATTGAAAGAGAGAGACAACAGGGAGAGCATAACGATCACGAGAAAAAACGTAAAAGACTTGATTTTGCAAGATTGTTATTGAAAATTAAAGAGGTATGCTTCTCACAAACAAGCTTTGAGGATAAAATTAAATTGATTTTTAAAGTCATTATGGACGAAATTAAAATGCTAGTGTTTGATTTAATAAAGGGTAGTGACATTTTGAATAACATCTTTAATATATTTTGTAATGTATAGTAAGAACAAGAAGCGCAAGTTATGTTTCACACTTGCCATTGGTATGTGTTCGGAACCAAAATTTGAGAGAAACACTAATGTATGAACTTAATTTAAATTTTATGAATATTGGTATTTTTAACTCTATTTTTAGTAAACCGTTGAGCATTTCGGCTATTAAAGTATTGATTTGTATAAGATTTGTTAGTGATTCTCTCAAATTGGTATAGTTTTAGATTTAATTATAGTTGATTTAATTATAATCATTTGTAAATTGTGTGTACCGATGGGGCTGACATATAGGTCACCTATAAAAGCCCCTTAAAAATAAATAAGATTAAAAAAAAAAAAAAAATCATATAACCATCGAACTGTCAAAAACGCATTCTCTTGTCGGCTGCACTTTACAACCACCGATCCTACAGTGATTTCAAGATTTCATTAAAAAAAAAAACATTCAAATGACGCTTAAACCTAAAAGTAAAATCCCATCTTTCAACACCCTTGTATTTCCCCTCGAGTTCAAAATAAAGGGCGTACGTGAAGTGTGATTCGCTGGAAAACGCTTAACGTTCTCTTGAGCATGCGTGAACAACCGCTCCTTATCCCTCGTCATTCAGAATGTAAATACTAAGTATATTGATACACATCACTGAAACGTCTCGTTTTCTCATTACAAGCTTTTATTTAACTTGCAATGTATGTCTATGTCTGTTTAGGTTGAATTTTGTAAGATGATGGTTTCCGATTGAGCTGAAATCTTGCATATACATATATTACTAGTAGGGCGCGTGGGTGCGCGGTCCGCAAGCGGACCGCGTATTTTCTACTCGTCAAGTAGACTTTCAGGTCTTGATCATTTTCTATCAAAAAACCACTCTCCCATCTTTGAACTCCCTGAGATGAACCTATGAAATTCTTATAGCCGCCATCTTGAATCCGCCATCTTGATTTTTTTTCTGCTCACTGACAACTGGATGAGGTTTCGAGTATTTTTTGATTGAGCAGACCCCACCTATCTTAAATACCCTGGCCATGCTCCTCACCCATCTTCCAAATCCTCGATCAGCATTACTTTACATATTTTTCCTCCGAATCATTTGTCTGGATGAGAATTCTTCCTTAAAACAAATTTTGAAAATGAACCTTCATGGAAAAATAAATTCCGCCATCTTGAATTTTTTTTCAATTCACCAAGACGTAGACCTTCGGATTCTGATCATCTTTTTCAAAGAAACCACTCTTCCATCTTTTATACTCTCGGAGATAGACACCGTTGAAGTTTGTATGGCCGCCATCTTGAATCCGCCATTTTGGATTTTTTTTCAGCTCACTGCCAATTGCATGAGGTTTCGAGTGACTTTTGTTCGAGCACCCCCACCTATCTTCATTACCATGGCCGTGCTCCTCACCCACCTTCCAAACCCTCGATCATCATATGTCATCATTTGTCATAATGAAAATTCTTCAATAAAAACAAATCTTGAAAAGGAACCGTATCAAAGTCTTGCATGATTCCCGGCTTCTAGTCTCTTCAATATTCGCCATATATTTTGTATGAAGAAAAAAAAATTCCGCCATCTTGGATTTTTTTTCTATTCATCAA
This sequence comes from Oeneis ivallda, assembly GCA_029955525.1. Taxonomy (NCBI): domain Eukaryota; kingdom Metazoa; phylum Arthropoda; class Insecta; order Lepidoptera; family Nymphalidae; genus Oeneis; species Oeneis ivallda. The sequence continues at coordinate 18,778,773 of JARPMR010000020.1, read as the reverse complement.
ATAGACCTTTGGGTCCTGATCATCTTTTGCCAAGAAACCACTCTTCCATCTTTTATACTCCCCGAGATAGACACCGACGAAATTTGTATGGCGGCCATCTTTTTTCCGCCATTTTGAATTTTTTTTCAGCTCACTGCGAATTGGATGAGGTTTCGAGTGACATTTGTTCGAGCACCCCCCACCTATCTTCGATACCCTGGCCGTGCTCTTCACCCGTCTCCGAAATCCTCAATCATCAGCTCTCTCCATATTTTTCCTCCGAATGAATTTTTTTCCTCTATACGAAACCATCGGTGAAAAAAAAATTTTTCATACAAAATTTTACAGGAGAGGTGATCAATGAGTCAGTCAGTGAATCAGTCAATCAGCCCCAGCAGCTATATATATATTAACTAGTAGGGCGCGTGGGTGCGCGGCCCGCAAGCGGACCGCGGTTTTTCTACTCGTCTAGTAGACTTTCAGCTCCTGATCATTTTCTATCACAAAACCACTCTTCCATCTTTTATACTCTCCGAGATAGACACCGTTGAAGTTTGTATGGCCGCCATCTTGAATCCGCCATTTTGGATTTTTTTCAGCTCACTGCCAATTGGATGAGATTTCGAGTGACTTTTGTTCGAGCTCCCCCACCTATCTACATTACCATGGCCGTGCTCCTCACCCACCTTCCAAACCCTCGATCATCATATGTCATCATTTGTCATAATGAAAATTCTTCAATAAAAAAAAATCTTGAAAAGGAATTGTATCAAAGTCGTGCATGATTCCCGGCTTCTAGTCTCTTCAATATTCGCCATATATTTTTGTATGAAGAAAAAAAAAATTCCGCCATCTTGAATTTTTTTTCTGTTCGTCAAGTAGACCTTAGGGTCTTGATCAGCTTTTGCCAGGAAACCACTCTTCTATCTTTTATACTCTCCGAGATAGACACCGACGAAATTTGTATGGCCGCCATCTTTTTTCCGCCATTTTGAATTTTTTTTCAGCTCACTGCGAATTGGATGAGGTTTCGAGTGACATTTGTTCGAGCACCCCCCACCTATCTTCAATACCCTGGCCGTGCTCCTCATCCGTCTCCGAAATCCTCAATCATCAGCTCTCTCCATAATTTTCCTCCGAATGAATTTTTGTCCTCTATACGAAACCATCGGTGGAAAAAAAATTTTTCATACAAAATTTTACAGGAGAGGTGATCAATCAGTCAGTGAATCAGTGAATCAGCACGAGCAGCTATATATATATTAACTAGTAGGGCGCGTGGGTGCGCGGCCCGCAAGCGGACCGCGGTTTTTCTACTCGTCTAGTAGACTTTCAGCTCCTGATCATTTTCTATCACAAAACCACTCTTCCATCTTTTATACTCTCCGAGATAGACACCGTTGAAGTTTGTATGGCCGCCATCTTGAATCCGCCATTTTGGATTTTTTTCAGCTCACTGCCAATTGGATGAGATTTCGAGTGACTTTTGTTCGAGCACCCCCACCTATCTACATTACCATGGCCGTGCTCCTCACCCACCTTCCAAACCCTCGATCATCATATGTCATCATTTGTCATAATGAAAATTCTTCAATAAAAAAAAATCTTGAAAAGGAATTGTATCAAAGTCGTGCATGATTCCCGGCTTCTAGTCTCTTCAATATTCGCCATATATTTTTGTATGAAGAAAAAAAAAATTCCGCCATCTTGAATTTTTTTTCTGTTCGTCAAGTAGACCTTAGGGTCTTGATCAGCTTTTGCCAGGAAACCACTCTTCTATCTTTTATACTCTCCGAGATAGACACCGACGAAATTTGTATGGCCGCCATCTTTTTTCCGCCATTTTGAATTTTTTTTCAGCTCACTGCGAATTGGATGAGGTTCCGAGTGACATTTGTTCGAGCACCCCCCACCTATCTTCAATACCCTGGCCGTGCTCCTCATCCGTCTCCGAAATCCTCAATCATCAGCTCTCTCCATAATTTTCCTCCGAATGAATTTTTGTCCTCTATACGAAACCATCGGTGGAAAAAAAATTTTTCATACAAAATTTTACAGGAGAGGTGATCAATCAGTCAGTGAATCAGTGAATCAGCACGAGCAGCTATATATATATTAATTAACTAGCGTATGCTCGGTGCGCGAGCTGCTAAAGCAGCTCGCGGGAAGTGTTATTACTAAAAGTAAGGCGCGTGGGTGCGCGGCCCGCTAAAGCGGACCTCGATTTTTTTACTCATCAAGTAGACCTTCGGATTCTGGTCATCTTTTGCCAAAAAATTTGTTCGAGCACACCCCACCTATCTGCAATAACCTGGCCGTGCTCCTCATTCACAAAAGAAAAAGAAAAAAAAAAGAAAAAAAGAAAAGAACAAAAGAAGAATGAAAAAAAGAAAATGAAAAATGAAAAAAAAATAAATTAATAAAAAAAGGAAAAAAGAAAGAAAAAAAGAAAAAAAAGAAAAAGAAAAAAGCAAATAAATGAAAAATGAAAGAAAAGAAAAAAAAGAAAAAAAGAAAAAAAAAGAAAAAAAAAGAAAAAAGAAAATGAAAAATGAAAAAAAGGAAAAGAAAAAAAAAGAAAAAACGAAAAAGAAAAGAAAAAAGTAAAAGAAAAAGAAAAGAAAAAAAAAGAAAAATGAAGAAAAAGAGAAAAAAAAGAAAAAAGAAACAAAAAGAAGAATAAAAAAGAAAAATCAATATTCGCCATATATTTCGCATGGAAAAAAAAACTCGCCATCTTGAGTTTTTTCCTGATCATCAAGTAGACATTTGGGTCTTGATCATCTGTTGCCAAGAAACTACTCTTCCTTCTTTTATACTTTCCGAGATAGACACCAGAGAAAGTTTCTATGGCCGCCATCTTGAATCCGCCATTTTGGATTTTTTTTTTCAACTCCCTGCTAATTAGATATGGTTTCGAGTAATTTTTGTTGGAGCACACCCTACCTAGTTGGTCGCGTGGATAGTTGGCAAAAAAACCACTCTTTCACCTTTTTTAACCCATTTCCAAAAAGGAGGAGGTTCTCAATTCGGCCAGTATATTTTTCTTTTTTAATTCTCCGAGTTCTAAGACACCTATGAACCTATCAAAATCAATGTCTTGCATAGTTCCCAACTTCTAGTCCCTTCAATATTCCCCATACATTTTGTATGGAAAAAAAAAATTCCGCCATCTTGAATTTTTTTCCTGCTCACCAGGTAGACCTCCGGGTTTTGATCATCTTTTGTCGAGAAACCGCTCCTCCATCTTTTATAGTCTCCGAGAGAGAGACGGACAAAATTTGTCGCCATTTTTTTTCCGCCATTTTGGAATTTTTTTTCAACTCACTGGCAACTGCTCGAGGTTTCGAATGACATTTGGTCGAGCACCCTCCACCTATCTTCTATACACTGGCCGTGCCCCTCGCCCGTCTCCGAACTCCTCACTCATCAGCTCTCTCCACCTTTCTCCGAGTCACATTCTTTGAGCTTAATACGGCACCATTGGTGAAAAAATTTTTTTTCATACAAAATTTTACAGGAGAGGGGTCGGAAATTTGAGAAGTCACAGCTCGGCCGCCATCTTGTTTTTTTAATTTTTTTCACTTTTTCTGCTAATCGTTTACTAATTTCTACAATAATCCAAAATTTCAAAGAAATCGGTTGGAAAACAAAAGAGCTGCAAGAATCACGTCGGCCGCCATCTTGTTTTTCCGAAATGTCATAATTTTTCCCCACTCGAATCCCCCACCCCGACATATCTCCCATACATCATTGTATCGTTTTCTGTCTCTTTCTAGGAGAACAATCGTGTCAATCAGTCAGTCAGTGAGTGAGTGGTAATCGAGCTATATATATTATAACTAGCATTTGCTCGGTGCGCGAGCTGCTAAAGCAGCTCGCGGAAAGTGTTATTGCTACAAGTAGGGCGCGTGGGTGCGCGGCCCGCTAAAGCGGACCGCGATTGTTCGGCTTTATTTATTTCGCTCGGTGCGCGAGCTGCTAAAGCAGCTCGCGGGAAGTGTTGTTACTACAAGTCGGGCGCGTGGGTGCGCGGCCCGCTAAAGCGGACCGCGATTTTTTTACTCATCAAGTAGACCTTCGGATTCTGGTCATCTTTTGCCAAAAAATTTGTTCGAGCACACCCCACCTATCTGCAATAACCTGGCCGTGCTCCTCATTCACAAAAGAAAAAGAAAAAAAAACAAAAAAAAATGAAAAAAAAGAAAAAAAAACAAATGTAAAATGAAAAAAAGAAAAAGAAAAAAAGCCCTATGAACCTATCAAAATCAATGTCTTGCATAGTTCTCAACTTCTAGTCCCTTCAATATTCCCCATACATTTTGTATGGGAGGAAAAAAAAATCCGCCATCTTGAATTTTTTTCCTACTCACCAGGTAGACCTCCGGGTTGTGATCATCTTTTGTCGAGAAACCGCTCCTCCATCTTTTATAGTCTCCGAGAGAGAGACGGACAAAATTTGCCGCCATTTTTTTTCCGCCATTTTGGAATTTTTTTTCAACTCACTGGCAACTGCTCGAGGTTTCGAATGACATTTGGTCGAGCACCCTCCACCTATCTTCTATACCCTGGCCGTGCCCCTCGCCCGTCTCCGAACTCCTCACTCATCAGCTCTCTCCACCTTTCTCCGAGTCACATTCTTTGAGCTCTATACGACACCATGGGTGAAAAAAATTTTTTTCATACAAAATTTTACAGGAGAGGGGTCGGAAATTTGAGACGTCACAGCTCGGCCGCCATCTTGTTTTTTTAATTTTTTTCACTTTTTCTGTTAATCGTTTACTAATTTCTACAATAATCCAAAATTTCAAAGAAATCGGTTGGAAAACAAAAGAGTTGCAAGATTCACGTCGGCCGCCATCTTGTTTTTCCGAAATGTCATAATTTTTCCCCACTCGAATCCCCCACCCGAACATATCTCCCGAACATCATTATATCGATTTCCGTCTCCTTCTAGGAGAACAATTATGTCAATGAGTGAGTCAGTGAGTGGTAATCGAGCTATATATATTATAACTAGCATTTGCTCGGTGCGCGAGCTGCTAAAGCAGCTCGCGGGAAGTGTTATTGCTACAAGTAGGGCGCGTGGGTGCGCGGCCCGCTAAAGCGGACCGCGATTTTTTTACTCATCAAGTAGACCTTCGGATTCTGGTCATCTTTTGCCAAAAAATTTGTTCGAGCACACCCCACCTATCTGCAATAACCTGGCCGTGCTCCTCATTCACAAAAGAATAAGAAAAAAAGAAAAAAAAAAAGAAAAAAAAAGAAAAAAAACAAATGTAAAATGAAAAAAAAGAAAAAGAAAAAAAGCCCTATGAACCTATCAAAATCAATGTCTTGCATAGTTCCCAACTTCTAGTCCCTTCAATATTTCCCATACATTTTGTATGGGGGGAAAAAAAAATCCGCCATCTTGAATTTTTTTCCTACTCACCAGGTAGACCTCCGGGTTGTGATCATCTTTTGTCGAGAAACCGCTCCTCCATCTTTTATAGTCTCCGAGAGAGAGACGGACAAAATTTGCCGCCATTTTTTTTCCGCCATTTTGGAATTTTTTTTTAACTCACTGGCAACTGCTCGAGGTTTCGAATGACATTTGGTCGAGCACCCTCCACCTATCTACTATACCCTGGCCGTGCCCCTCGCCCGTCTCCGAACTCCTCACTCATCAGCTCTCGCCACCTTTCTCCGAGTCACATTCTTTGAGCTCTATACGACACCATGGGTGAAAAAAATTTTTTTCATACAAAATTTTACAGGAGAGGGGTCGGAAATTTGAGACGTCACAGCTCGGCCGCCATCTTTTTTTTTTAATTTTTTTCACTTTTTCTGTTAATCGTTTACTAATTTCTACAATAATCCAAAATTTCAAAGAAATCGGTTGGAAAACAAAAGAGTTGCAAGATTCACGTCGGCCGCCATCTTGTTTTTCTGAAATGTCATAATTTTCCCCAACTCGAATCCCCCTCCCAAACACATCTCCCGAACATTATTATATCGATTTCCGTCTCCTTCTAGGAGAACAACCCTGTCAATGAGTGAATCAGTCAGTGAGTGAGTGGTAATCGAGCTATATACTAATACTAGTATTTCGCTCGGTGCGCGAGCTGCTAAAGCAGCTCGCGGGAAGTGTTTTACTAAAAGTAAGGCGCGTGGGTGCGCGGCCCGCTAAAGCGGACCGCGATTGTTCGGCTTTATTTATTTCGCTCGGTGCGCGAGCTGCTAAAGCAGCTCGCGGGAAGTGTTATTACTACAAGTAGGGCGCGTGGGTGCGCGGCCCGCTAAAGCGGACCGCGATTTTTTTACTCATCAAGTAGCCCTTCGGATTCTGGTCATCTTTTGCCAAAAAATTTGTTCGAGCACACCCCACCTATCTGTAATAACCTGGCCGTGCTCCTCATTCACAAAAGAAAAAGAAAAAAAAAGAAAAAAAATGAAAAAAAACAAAAAAAAAAACAAATGTAAAATGAAAAAAATGAAAAAGAAGAAAAGCCCTATGAACCTATCAAAATCAATGTCTTGCATAGTTCTCAACTTCTAGTCCCTTCAATATTCCCCATACATTTTGTATGGGAGGAAAAAAAAATCCGCCATCTTGAATTTTTTTCCTACTCACCAGGTAGACCTCCGGGTTGTGATCATCTTTTGTCGAGAAACCGCTCCTCCATCTTTTATAGTCTCCGAGAGAGAGACGGACAAAATTTGCCGCCATTTTTTTTCCGCCATTTTGGAATTTTTTTTCAACTCACTGGCAACTGCTCGAGGTTTCGAATGACATTTGGTCGAGCACCCTCCACCTATCTTCTATACCCTGGCCGTGCCCCTCGCCCGTCTCCGAACTCCTCACTCATCAGCTCTCTCCACCTTTCTCCGAGTCACATTCTTTGAGCTCTATACGACACCATGGGTGAAAAAAATTTTTTTCATACAAAATTTTACAGGAGAGGGGTCGGAAATTTGAGACGTCACAGCTCGGCCGCCATCTTGTTTTTTTAATTTTTTTCACTTTTTCTGTTAATCGTTTACTAATTTCTACAATAATCCAAAATTTCAAAGAAATCGGTTGGAAAACAAAAGAGTTGCAAGATTCACGTCGGCCGCCATCTTGTTTTTCCGAAATGTCATAATTTTTCCCCACTCGAATCCCCCACCCGAACATATCTCCCGAACATCATTATATCGATTTCCGTCTCCTTCTAGGAGAACAATTATGTCAATGAGTGAGTCAGTGAGTGGTAATCGAGCTATATATATTATAACTAGCATTTGCTCGGTGCGCGAGCTGCTAAAGCAGCTCGCGGGAAGTGTTATTGCTACAAGTAGGGCGCGTGGGTGCGCGGCCCGCTAAAGCGGACCGCGATTTTTTTACTCATCAAGTAGACCTTCGGATTCTGGTCATCTTTTGCCAAAAAATTTGTTCGAGCACACCCCACCTATCTGCAATAACCTGGCCGTGCTCCTCATTCACAAAAGAATAAGAAAAAAAGAAAAAAAAAAGAAAAAAAAAGAAAAAAAACAAATGTAAAATGAAAAAAAAGAAAAAGAAAAAAAGCCCTATGAACCTATCAAAATCAATGTCTTGCATAGTTCCCAACTTCTAGTCCCTTCAATATTTCCCATACATTTTGTATGGGGGGAAAAAAAAATCCGCCATCTTGAATTTTTTTCCTACTCACCAGGTAGACCTCCGGGTTGTGATCATCTTTTGTCGAGAAACCGCTCCTCCATCTTTTATAGTCTCCGAGAGAGAGACGGACAAAATTTGCCGCCATTTTTTTTCCGCCATTTTGGAATTTTTTTTTAACTCACTGGCAACTGCTCGAGGTTTCGAATGACATTTGGTCGAGCACCCTCCACCTATCTACTATACCCTGGCCGTGCCCCTCGCCCGTCTCCGAACTCCTCACTCATCAGCTCTCGCCACCTTTCTCCGAGTCACATTCTTTGAGCTCTATACGACACCATGGGTGAAAAAAATTTTTTTCATACAAAATTTTACAGGAGAGGGGTCGGAAATTTGAGACGTCACAGCTCGGCCGCCATCTTTTTTTTTTAATTTTTTTCACTTTTTCTGTTAATCGTTTACTAATTTCTACAATAATCCAAAATTTCAAAGAAATCGGTTGGAAAACAAAAGAGTTGCAAGATTCACGTCGGCCGCCATCTTGTTTTTCTGAAATGTCATAATTTTCCCCAACTCGAATCCCCCTCCCAAACACATCTCCCGAACATTATTATATCGATTTCCGTCTCCTTCTAGGAGAACAACCCTGTCAATGAGTGAATCAGTCAGTGAGTGAGTGGTAATCGAGCTATATACTAATACTAGTATTTCGCTCGGTGCGCGAGCTGCTAAAGCAGCTCGCGGGAAGTGTTTTACTAAAAGTAAGGCGCGTGGGTGCGCGGCCCGCTAAAGCGGACCGCGATTGTTCGGCTTTATTTATTTCGCTCGGTGCGCGAGCTGCTAAAGCAGCTCGCGGGAAGTGTTATTACTACAAGTAGGGCGCGTGGGTGCGCGGCCCGCTAAAGCGGACCGCGATTTTTTTACTCATCAAGTAGCCCTTCGGATTCTGGTCATCTTTTGCCAAAAAATTTGTTCGAGCACACCCCACCTATCTGTAATAACCTGGCCGTGCTCCTCATTCACAAAAGAAAAAGAAAAAAAAAGAAAAAAAATGAAAAAAAACAAAAAAAAAAACAAATGTAAAATGAAAAAAATGAAAAAGAAGAAAAGCCCTATGAACCTATCAAAACCAATGTCTTGCATAGTTCCCAACTTCTAGTCCCTTCAATATTCCCCATACATTTAGTATGGAAAAAAAAGTCCGCCATCTTGAATTTTTTTCCTACTCACCAGGTAGACCTCCGGGTTTCGATCATCTTTTGTCGAGAAACCGCTCCTCCATCTTTTATAGTCTCCGAGAGAGAGACGGACAAAATTTGCCGCCATTTTTTTTCCGCCATTTTGGAATTTTTTTTCAACTCACTGGCAACTGCTCGAGATTTCGAATGACATTTGGTCGAGCACCCTCCACCTATCTACTATACCCTGGCCGTGCCCCTCGCCCGTCTCCGAACTCCTCACTCATCAGCTCTCGCCACCTTTCTCCGAGTCACATTCTTTGAGCTCTATACGACACCATGGGTGAAAAAAATTTTTTTCATACAAAATTTTACAGGAGAGGGGTCTGAAACTTGAGACGTCACAGCTCGGCCGCCATCTTGTTTTTTTAATTTTTTTCACTTTTTCTGTTAATCGTTTACTAATTTCTACAATAATCCAAAATTTCAAAGAAATCGGTTGGAAAACAAAAGAGTTGCAAGATTCACGTCGGCCGCCATCTTGTTTTTCCGAAATGTCATAATTTTCCCCAACTCGAATCCCCCACCTGGACATATCTCCCCTACATCATTATATCGATTTCCGTCTCCTTCTAGGAGAACAACCCTGTCAATGAGTGAGTGAGTGAGTGAGTGAGTGTGTCAGTCAGTGGTAATCGAGCTATATATATTATAACTAGCGTTTGCTCGGTGCGCGAGCTGCTAAAGCAGCTCGCGAGAAGTGTTTTACTAAAAGTAAGGCGCGTGGGTGCGCGGCCCGCTAAAGCGGACCGCGATTGTTCGGCTTTATTTATTTCGCTCGGTGCGCGAGCTGCTAAAGCAGCTCGCGGGAAGTGTTATTACTACAAGTAGGGCGCGTGGGTGCGCGGCCCGCTAAAGCGGACCGCGATTGTTCGCCTTTATTTATTTCGCTCGGTGCGCGAGCTGCTAAAGCAGCTCGCGGGAAGTGTTATTACTACAAGTAGGGCGCGTGGGTGCGCGGCCCGCTAAAGCGGACCGCGATTTTTTTACTCATCAAGTAGACCTTCGGATTCTGGTCATCTTTTGCCAAAAAATTTGTTCGAGCACACCCCACCTATCTGCAATAACCTGGCCGTGCTCCTCATTCACAAAAGAAAAAGAAAAAAAAAGAAAAAAAAAAAGAAAAAAAAACAAAAAAAACAAATGTAAAATGAAAAAAAGAAAAAGAAAAAAAGCCCTATGAACCTATCAAAATCAATGTCTTGCATAGTTCCCAACTTCTAGTCCCTTCAATATTCCCCATACATTTTGTATCGAAAAAAAAAAATCCGCCATCTTGAATTTTTTTCCTACTCACCAGGTAGACCTCCGGGTTGTGATCATCTTTTGTCGAGAAACCGCTCCTCCATCTTTTATAGTCTCCGAGAGAGAGACGGACAAAATTTGCCGCCATTTTTTTTCCGCCATTTTGGAATTTTTTTTCAACTCACTGGCAACTGCTCGAGGTTTCGAATGACATTTGGTCGAGCACCCTCCACCTATCTTCTATACCCTGACCGTGCCCCTCGCCCGTCTCCGAACTCCTCACTCATCAGCTCTCTCCACCTTTCTCCGAGTCACATTCTTTGAGCTCTATATGACACCATGGGTGAAAAAAATTTTTTTCATACAAAATTTTACAGGAGAGGGGTGGAAATTTGAGACGTCACAGCTCGGCCGCCATCTTGTTTTTTTTAATTTTTTTCACTTTTTCTGTTAATCGTTTACTAATTTCTACAATAATCCAAAATTTCAAAGAAATCGGTTGGAAAACAAAAGAGTTGCAAGATTCACGTCGGCCGCCATCTTGTTTTTCCGAAATGTCATAATTTTTCCCCACTCGAATCCCCCACCCGAACATATCTCCCGAACATCATTATATCGATTTCCGTCTCCTTCTAGGAGAACAATTATGTCAATGAGTGAGTCAGTGAGTCAGTGGTAATCGAGCTATATATATTATAATAACTAGTATTTCGCTCGGTGCGCGAGCTGCTAAAGCAGCTCGCGGGAAGTGTTTTACTAAAAGTAAGGCGCGTGGGTGCGCGGCCCGCTAAAGCGGACCGCGATTTTTTTACTCATCAAGTAGCCCTTCGGATTCCGGTCATCTTTTGCCAAAAAATTTGTTCGAGCACACCCCACCTATCTGCAATAACCTGGCCGTGCTCCTCATTCACAAAAGAAAAAGAAAAAGAATAAAAAAAAGGAAAAAAGAAAAAAAAAGAAAAAAAGCAAATGTAAAATGAAAAAAAAAAGAAAAAAAGCCCTATGAACCTATCAAAATCAATGTCTTGCATAGTTCCCAACTTCTAGTCCCTTCAATATTCCCCATACATTTTGTATGGGGGGAAAAAAAATCCGCCATCTTGAATTTTTTTCCTACTCACCAGGTAGACCTCCGGGTTGTGATCATCTTTTGTCGAGAAATCGCTCCTCCATCTTTTATAGTCTCCGAGAGAGAGACGGACAAAATTTGCCGCCATTTTTTTTCCGCCATTTTGGATTTTTTTTTCAACTCACTGGCAACTGCTCGAGGTTTCGAATGACATTTGGTCGAGCACCCTCCACCTATCTTCTATACCCTGGCCGTGCCCCTCGCCCGTCTCCGAACTCCTCACTCATCAGCTCTCTCCACCTTTCTCCGAGTCCCACTCTTTGAGCTCTATACGACACCATGGGTGAAAAAAAATTTTTTCATACAAAATTTTACAGGAGAGGGGTCGGATATTTGGGACGTCACAGCTCGGCCGCCATCTTGTTTTTTTAATTTTTTTCACTTTTTCTGTTAATCGTTTACTAATTTCTACAATAATCCAAAATTTCAAAGAAATCGGTTGGAAAACAAAAGAGTTGCAAGATTCACGTCGGCCGCCATCTTGTTTTTCCGAAATGTCATAATTTTTCCCCACTCGAATCCCCCACCCGGACATATCTCCCCTACATCATTGTATCGATTTCCGTCTCCTTCTAGGAGAACAATCGTGTCAATGAGTCAGTCAGTGAATCAGTGGTAATCGAGCTATATATATTATAACTAGCGTTTGCTCGGTGCGCGAGCTGCTAAAGCAGCTCGCGGGAAGTGTTATTGCTCCAAGTAGGGCGCGTGGGTGCGCGGCCCGCTAAAGCGGACCTCGATTGTTCGGCTTTATTTATTTCGCTCGGTGCGCGAGCTGCTAAAGCAGCTCGCGGGAAGTGTTATTACTACAAGTAGGGCGCGTGGGTGCGCGGCCCGCTAAAGCGGACCGCGATTTTTTTACTCATCAAGTAGCCCTTCGGATTCTGGTCATCTTTTGCCAAAAAATTTGTTCGAGCACACCCCACCTATCTGCAATAACCTGGCCGTGCTCCTCATTCACAAAAGAAAAAGAAAAAAAAAGAAAAAAAATGAAAAAAAAGCAAATGTAAAATGAAAAAAAAGAAAAAGAAAAAAGCCCTATGAACCTATCAAAATCAATGTCTTGCATAGTTTCCAACTTCTAGTCCCTTCAATATTCCCCATACATTTTGTATGGGGGGAAAAAAAAATCCGCCATCTTGAATTTTTTTCCTACTCACCAGGTAGACCTCCGGGTTGTGATCATCTTTTGTCGAGAAACCGCTCCTCAATCTTTTATAGTCTCCGAGAGAGAGACGGACAAAATTTGCCGCCATTTTTTTTCCGCCATTTTGGATTTTTTTTCAACTCACTGGCAACTGCTCGAGGTTTCGAATGACATTTGGTCGAGCACCCTCCACCTATCTTCTATACCCTGGCCGTGCCCCACGCCCGTCTCCGAACTCCTCACTCATCAGCTCTCTCCACCTTTCTCTGAGTCACATTCTTTGAGCTCTATATGACACCATGGGTGAAAAAATTTTTTTCATACAAAATTTTACAGGAGAGGAGTGGAAATTTGAGACGTCACAGCTCGGCCGCCATCTTGTTTTTTTAATTTTTTTCACTTTTTCTGTTAATCGTTTACTAATTTCTACAATAATCCAAAATTTCAAAGAAATCGGTTGGAAAACAAAAGAGTTGCAAGATTCACGTCGGCCGCCATCTTGTTTTTCCGAAATGTCATAATTTTTCCCCACTCGAATCCCCCACCCGAACATATGTCCCCTACATCATTGTATCGTTTTTTGTCTCTTTCTAGGAGAACAATTATGTCAATGAGTCAGTGAGTCAGTGGTAATCGAGCTATATATATTATAACTAGCGTTTGCTCGGTGCGCGAGCTGCTAAAGCAGCTCGCGGGAAGTGTTATTACTAAAAGTAAGGCGCGTGGGTGCGCGGCCCGCTAAAGCGGACCGCGATTTTTTTCCTCATCAAGTAGACCTTCGGATTCTGGTCATCTTTTGCCAAAAAATTTGTTCGAGCACACCCCACCTATCTGCAATAACCTGGCCGTGCTCCTCATTCACAAAAGTAAAAGAAAAAAAAAGAAAAAAGAAAAGAAATAAGAAGAAAGAAAAAAAGAAAATGAAAAATGAAAAAAAAGAAAAATAATAAATAAAAGGAAAAAAGAAAGAAAAAATGAAAAAAAGAAAAAAGAAAAAGAAAAAAAGCAAATAAATGAAAAATGAAAAAAAAAGAAAAAAAAGAAAAAAGAAAAGAGAAAAAAAAGAAAAAAAGAAAATGAAAAATGAAAAAAATAAAAAAAAGGAAAAAAGAAAAGAAAAAAGAAAAAAAAAAACGAAAAATGAAAAAAAGGAAAAGAAAAAGAAAAAAGGAAAAACGAAAGAGAAAAGAAAAAAGTAAAAGTAAAAGAAAAAGAAAAAAGAAAAGAAAAAAAAAGAAAAATGAAGAAAAAGAAAAAAAAAGAAACAAAAAGAAAAAAAAAGAAAAATCAATATTCGCCATATATTTCGCATGGAAAAAAATCCGCCATCTTGTTTTTTTTTTCTGATCATCAAGTAGACCTTTGGGTCTTGATCATCTGTTGCCAAGAAACTACTCTTCCATCTTTTATACTCTCCGAGATAGACACCAGAGAAAATTTCTATGGCCGCCATCTTGAATCCGCCATTTTGGAGTTTTTTTTCAACTCCCTGCTAATTGGATGTGGTTTCGAGTAATTTTTGTTGGAGCACACCCCACCTAGTTGGTCGCGTGGATAGTTGGCAAAAAAACCACTCTTTCACCTTTTTTAACCCATTTCCAAAAAGGAGGAGGTTCTCAATTCGGCCAGTATATTTTTCTTTTTTAATTCTCCGAGATCTAAGACACCTATGAACCTATCAAAATCAATGTCTTGCATAGTTCCCAACTTCTAGTCCCTTCAATATTCCCCATACAATTTGTATGGAGAAAAAAAATCCGCCATCTTGAATTTTTTTCCTACTCACCAGGTAGACCTCCGGGTTTTGATCATCTTTTGTAAAGAAACCGCTCCTCCATCTTTTATAGTCTCCGAGAGAGAGACGGACAAAATTTGCCGCCATTTTTTTTCCGCCATTTTGGAATTTTTTTTCAACTCACTGGCAACTGCTCGAGGTTTCGAATGACATTTGGTCGAGCACCCTCCACCTATCTTCTATACCCTGGCCGTGCCCCTCGCCCGTCTCCGAACTCCTCACTCATCAGCTCTCTCCACCTTTCTCCGAGTCACATTCTTTGAGCTCTATACGACACCATGGGTGAAAAAAATTTTTTTCATACAAAATTTTACAGGAGAGGGGTCGGAAATTTGAGACGTCACAGCTCGGCCGCCATCTTGTTTTTTTAATTTTTTTCACTTTTTCTGTTAATCGTTTACTAATTTCTACAATAATCCAAAATTTCAAAGAAATCGGTTGAAAAACAAAAGAGTTGCAAGAATCACGTCGGCCGCCATCTTGTTTTTCCGAAATGTCATAATTTTTCCCTACTCGAATCCCCCACCCGGACATATCTCCCATACATCATTGTATCGTTTTCCGTCTCTTTCTAGGAGAACAATCGTGTCAATCAGTCAGTGAGTGAGTGAGTGAGTGGTAATCGAGCTATATATATTATAATAATAACTAGTATTTCGCTCGGTGCGCGAGCTGCTAAAGCAGCTCGCGGGAAGTGTTTTACTAAAAGTAAGGCGCGTGGGTGCGCGGCCCGCTAAAGCGGACCGTGATTGTTCGGCTTTATTTATTTCGCTCGGTGCGCGAGCTGCTGAAGCAGCTCGCGGGAAGTGTTATTACTACAAGTAGGGCGCGTGGGTGCGCGGCCCGCTAAAGCGGACCGCGATTTTTTTACTCATCAAGTAGACCTTCGGATTCTGGTCATCTTTTGCCAAAAAATTTGTTCGAGCACACCCCACCTATCTGCAATAACCTGGCCGTGCTCCTCATTCACAAAAGAAAAAGAAAAAAAACAAAAAAAAAAACAAAAAAAAAAACAAAAAAAACAAATGTAAAATGAAAAAAAGAAAAAGAAAAAAAGCCCTATGAACCTATCAAAATCAATGTCTTGCATAGTTCCCAACTTCTAGTCCCTTCAATATTCCCCATACATTTTGTATGGAAAAAAAAAAATCCGCCATCTTGAATTTTTTTCCTACTCACCAGGTAGACCTCCGGGTTTTGATCATCTTTTGTCGAGAAACCGCTCCTCCATCTTTTATAGTCTCCGAGAGAGAGACGGACAAAATTTGCCGCCATTTTTTTTCCGCCATTTTGGAATTTTTTTTCAACTCACTGGCAACTGCTCGAGGTTTCGAATGACATTTGGTCGAGCACCCTCCACCTATCTTCTATACCCTGGCCGTGCCCCTCGCCCGTCTCCGAACTCCTCACTCATCAGCTCTCTCCACCTTTCTCCGAGTCACATTCTTTGAGCTCTATACGACACCATGGGTGAAAAAAATTTTTTTCATACAAAATTTTACAGGAGAGGGGTCGGAAATTTGAGACGTCACAGCTCGGCCGCCATCTTGTTTTTTTAATTTTTTTCACTTTTTCTCTTAATCGTTTACTAATTTCTACAATAATCCAAAATTTCAAAGAAATCGGTTGGAAAACAAAAGAGTTGCAAGATTCACGTCGGCCGCCATCTTGTTTTTCCGAAATGTCATAATTTTTCCCCACTCGAATCCCCCACCCGGACATATCTCCCATACATCATTGTATCGTTTTTTGTCTCTTTCTAGGAGAACAATTGTGTCAATGAGTGAGTGAGTGAGTGAGTGGTAATCGAGCTATATATATTATAACTAGCATTTGCTCGGTGCGCGAGCTGCTAAAGCAGCTCGCGGGAAGTGTTATTACTACAAGTAGGGCGCGTGGGTGCGCGGCCCGCTAAAGCGGACCGCGATTTTTTACTCATCAAGTAGACCTTCGGATTCTGGTCATCTTTTGGCAAAAAATTTGTTCGAGCACACCCCACCTATCTGCAATAACCTGGCCGTGCTCCTCATTCACAAATGAAAAAGAAAAAAAAAAGAAAAAAAAAACAAAAAAGAAAAAAAGCAAATGTAAAATGAAAAAAAGAAAAAGAAAAAAAGCCCTATGAACCTATCAAAATCAATGTCTTGCATAGTTCCCAACTTCTAGTCCCTTCAATATTCCCCATACATTTTGTATGTAAAAAAAAAAATCCGCCATCTTGAATTTTTTTCCTACTCACCAGGTAGACCTCCGGGTTGTGATCATCTTTTGTCGAGAAACCGCTCCTCCATCTTTTATAGTCTCCGAGAGAGAGACGGACAAAATTTGCCGCCATTTTTTTTCCGCCATTTTGGATTTTTTTTCAACTCACTGGCAACTGCTCGAGGTTTCGAATGACATTTGGTCGAGCACCCTCCACCTGTCTTCTATACCCTGGCCGTGCCCCTCGCCCGTCTCCGAACTCCTCACTCATCAGCTCTCTCCACCTTTCTCCGAGTCACATTCTTTGAGCTCTATACGACACCATGGGTGAAAAAAATTTTTTTCATACAAAATTTTACAGGAGAGGGGTGGAAATTTGAGACGTCACAGCTCGGCCGCCATCTTGTTTTTTTAATTTTTTTCACTTTTTCTGTTAATCGTTTACTAATTTCTACAATAATCCAAAATTTCAAAGAAATCGGTCGGAAAACAAAAGAGTTGCAAGATTCACGTCGGCCGCCATCTTGTTTTTCCGAAATGTCATAATTTTCCCCAACTCGAATCCCCCCCCCAAACACATCTCCCGAACATCATTATATCGATTTCCGTCTCCTTCTAGGAGAACAACCCTGTCAATCAGTGAGTGAGTGAGTGAATCAGTGAGTGGTAATCGAGCTATATATATTATAACTAGCGTTTGCTCGGTGCGCGAGCTGCTAAAGCAGCTCGCGGGAAGTGTTTTACTAAAAGTAAGGCGCGTGGGTGCGCGGCCCGCTAAAGCGGACCGCGATTGTTCAGCTTTATTTATTTCGCTCGGTGCGCGAGCTGCTAAAGCAGCTCGCGGGAAGTGCTATTACTACAAGAAGGGCGCGTGGGTGCGCGGCCCGCTAAAGCAGACCGCGATTTTTTTACTCATCAAGTAGACCTTCGGATTCTGGTCATCTTTTGCCAAAAAATTTGTTCGAGCACACCACCCCACCTATCTGCAATAACCTGGCCGTGCTCCTCATTCACAAAAGAAAAAGAAAAAAAAGAAAAAAAAAGAAAAAAAGCAAATTTAAAATGAAAAAAAAGAAAAAGAAAAAAAGCCCTATGAACCTATCAAAATCAATGTCTTGCATAGTTCCCAACTTCTAGTCCCTTCAATATTCCCCATACATTTTGTATGAAAAAAAAAAAACCGCCATCTTGAATTTTTTTCCTACTCACCAGGTAGACCTCCGGGTTTTGATCATCTTTTGTCGAGAAACCGCTCCTCCATCTTTTATAGTCTCCGAGAGAGAGACGGACAAAATTTGCCGCCATTTTTTTTCCGCCATTTTGGAATTTTTTTTCAACTCACTGGCAACTGCTCGAGGTTTCGAATGACATTTGGTCGAGCACCCTCCACCTATCTTCTATACCCTGGCCGTGCCCCTCGCCCGTCTCCGAACTCCTCACTCATCAGCTCTCTCCACCTCTCTCCGAGTCACATTCTTTGAGCTCTATACGACACCATGGGTGAAAAAAATTTTTTTCATACAAAATTTTACAGGAGAGGGGTCGGAAATTTGAGACGTCACAGCTCGGCCGCCATCTTGTTTTTTTAATTTTTTTCACTTTTTCTGTTAATCGTTTACTAATTTCTACAATAATCCAAAATTTCAAAGAAATCGGTCGGAAAACAAAAGAGTTGCAAGATTCACGTCGGCCGCCATCTTGTTTTTCCGAAATGTCATAATTTTCCCCAACTCGAATCCCCCCCCCCAAACACATCTCCCGAACATCATTATATTGATTTCCGTCTCCTTCTAGGAGAACAACCCTGTCAATGAGTGAGTCAGTGAATCAGTCAGTGGTAATCGAGCTATATATATTATAACTAGTATTTCGCTCGGTGCGCGAGCTGCTAAAGCAGCTCGCGGGAAGTGTTTTACTAAAAGTAAGGCGCGTGGGTGCGCGGCCCGCTAAAGCGGACCGCGATTTTTTTACTCATCAAGTAGCCCTTCGGATTCCGGTCATCTTTTGCCAAAAAATTTGTTCGAGCACACCCCACCTATCTGCAATAACCTGGCCGTGCTCCTCATTCACAAAAGAAAAAGAAAAAGAATAAAAAAAAGGAAAAAAGAAAAAAAAAGAAAAAAAGCAAATGTAAAATGAAAAAAAAAAGAAAAAAAGCCCTATGAACCTATCAAAATCAATGTCTTGCATAGTTCCCAACTTCTAGTCCCTTCAATATTCCCCATACATTTTGTATGGGGGGAAAAAAAATCCGCCATCTTGAATTTTTTTCCTACTCACCAGGTAGACCTCCGGGTTGTGATCATCTTTTGTCGAGAAATCGCTCCTCCATCTTTTATAGTCTCCGAGAGAGAGACGGACAAAATTTGCCGCCATTTTTTTTCCGCCATTTTGGATTTTTTTTTCAACTCACTGGCAACTGCTCGAGGTTTCGAATGACATTTGGTCGAGCACCCTCCACCTATCTTCTATACCCTGGCCGTGCCCCTCGCCCGTCTCCGAACTCCTCACTCATCAGCTCTCGCCACCTTTCTCCGAGTCACATTCTTTGAGCTCTATACGACACCATGGGTGAAAAAAATTTTTTTCATACAAAATTTTACAGGAGAGGGGTGGAAATTTGAGACGTCACAGCTCGGCCGCCATCTTGTTTTTTTAATTTTTTTCACTTTTTCTGTTAATCGTTTACTAATGTCTACAATAATCCAAAATTTCAAAGAAATCGGTTGGAAAACAAAAGAGTTGCAAGAATCACGTCGGCCGCCATCTTGTTTTTCCGAAATGTCATAATTTTCCCCAACTCGAATCCCCCCCCCAAACATATCTCCCCTACATCATTGTATCGTTTTCTGTCTCTTTCTAGGAGAACAATTATGTCAATGAGTCAGTGAATCAGTCAGTCAGTGGTAATCGAGCTATATATATTATAATAACTAGTATTTCGCTCGGTGCGCGAGCTGCTAAAGCAGCTCGCGGGAAGTGTTATTGCTACAAGTAGGGCGCGTGGGTGCGCGGCCCGCTAAAGCGGACCGCGATTGTTTGGCTTTATTTATTTCGCTCGGTGCGCGAGCTGCTAAAGGAGCTCGCGGGAAGTGTTATTACTACAAGTAGGGCGCGTGGGTGCGCGGCCCGCTAAAGCGGACCGCGATTTTTTTTCCTCATCAAGTTGCCCTTCGGATTCTGGTCATCTTTTGCCAAAAAATTTGTTCGAGCACACCCCACCTATCTGCAATAACCTGGCCGTGCTCCTCATTCACAAAAGAAAAAGAAAAAAAAGAAAAAAAAAGAAAAAAAAAGAAAAAAAGCAAATGTAAAATGAAAAAAAAGAAAAAGAAAAAAGCCCTATGAACCTATCAAAATCAATGTCTTGCATAGTTCCCAACTTCTAGTCCCTTCAATATTCCCCATACATAATGTATGAAAAAAAAAATCCGCCATCTTGAATTTTTTTCCTACTCACCAGGTAGACCTCCGGGTTTTGATCACCTTTTGTCGAGAAACCGCTCCTCCATCTTTTATAGTCTCCGAGAGAGAGACGGACAAAATTTGCCGCCATTTTTTTTCCGCCATTTTGGAATTTTTTTTCAACTCACTGGCAACTGCTCGAGGTTTCGAATGACATTTGGTCGAGCACCCTCCACCTATCTTCTATACCCTGGCCGTGCCCCTCGCCCGTCTCCGAACTCCTCACTCATCAGCTCTCTCCACCTTTCTGCGAGTCACATTCTTTGAGCTCTATACGACGGCATACGGAATTTCTACAATAATCCAAAATTTCAAAGAAATCGGTTGGAAAACAAAAGAGTTGCAAGAATCACGTCGGCCGCCATCTTGTTTTTCCGAAATGTCATAATTTTTCCCCACTCGAATCTCTCACCCGGACATATCTCCCCTACATCATTGTATCGTTTTCTGTCTCTTTCTAGGAGAACAATTATGTCAATCAGTGAGTGAGTCAGTGGTAATCGAGCTATATATATTATAATAAAAAAATGTAAATCGGCTGAAAATGCTATATTATTGTAACATGGAGCTGATTTGATGATGGAGCTGGAAGATGGCTATCGAAACTATATAATAAAACGACATAAATCATCGAGTTTGGGCTCGTTTGATTGGTCTTGACAAGTACTGTGATCCAAGATGATATCCAGGGTCTGATGATGTAGCTATTAAGACCTTGTATTTAAAAAGTAAAATTTTTAATTTACACTGGTTCTTCATTCATGACTCCATTTTTATTTCGTGTACGGTAGGTAAGTAAAATTTACAAGCTGTAGGTAAAAAAAAATCAGAACTATTTATTTCACGTAGGCTAACCTGTCCAGCTTAGGTCATGACTTTTCCACCGGTTCGGAAAGCGGATTCTGCTGAGAAGAGCCGGCAAGAAACTCAGCAGTTGCTGTTTTCAAAACAATATTATTATGTAGATATTACATTGTAATAAGATTTTTATACTATCTTGTGGGCAGCTGGATGCCAAGCCGATTTAACCCATGCAACTTTGTCAGAATAGAATAGAAGATTTCCACAATGAGGGGAAGTTCCAAAAATGCGTACTACAATTCAATACATATTAAGACGGGCAGACAGAAAGCAGCCCCATTCCCGCCGGTGGAATCCGTTCACGAGCATGACGCATGATCCAGCCGTTGCTTCGCTCAACCATATCATTTATTATGCAAAAATACACGCTGCCCATCCAACGAGGAGCATTTTATCGCCCCGTTTCACTCTTTGCAAGTTATTTGCCCAATTTCAAGCGTCCGTTAAGAAGCTTTGCTCGGAAAAATACATGTCTCCCGTTTCACGTGTGCAAATTTCCATGATAATGACGTAGACGCGCAGACGAGTCGGGTGCGCTGATTGGCTATTATGCAAATAAAACCGCCGAGCGCTATACTTCCGCCAATGAGATGCCAGGCCAAGCGTTACTGCGGCAAGGGGTGATCCATAGACATTCATTAGCCTTCTTAAGCGATTCGAAATTTGCATGTAGGTGCTTAATGTCTTAGGAGGTTATTAGACGATATGCATCAGTCAATTACATCAATTATTTATGAGCGATGATTGACTGAGGGAGCAGAAAATGCAGATTACATCATCATCAACCCATCAACGGCTCACTACTGAGCGCAGGTCTCTTAGAATAGGGTTATAGGCCATAGTCCACCACGCTGGCCCAATGCGAATTGGCGGACTTCACACACCTTCGAGAATGTAGAACTCTCAGGTGTGCAGGTTTTCACGATGTTTTCCTTCACCGTTACAACATGTGATATTTAATTCTTAAACGCAGATAACTTCAAAAAGTCAGAGATGCGAGAGAGGTCACACGGGATTGGACCTGCGACCCCTCGAATCTCCTACCACTGACCTCACAACTAGGAGGCTATCTATCACTGCACTGCCAGATTGCATAGTAAGTACTTAATTTTTATGTCATAACTAGTTGATGCCCGCGACTTCGTCCTATGGAATTTAGCTTTTAAAATCGCGCGAAAACTCAAATCAAAATTTTGATAAAATGTGGCCTGACAACACTCTCCAGGTCCTCAACTGTATCCGTATAAAATTTAAGAATTAAAAAATTAAAGAATTCTCGCGGGAAAAAAAACCTTTATCCAAGCGGACGAAGCCGCGAGCATCATCAAGTATTTATGTCATCTATCTATCTATCTAATACCTTTAAACGAGCAATTCTTGTATATATATATATAAATATATAATCTGAATCTCGGAAACGGCTCCAACGATTTTCATGAAATTTAGCGTGCAGGGGGTTTCGGGAGCGATAAATCGATCTAGCTAGGTTTCATTTTTAGAAAAGGTTGTTTTATCCGTGTTTTCAGGCAATGAAAAACCCCTTACAATATTATTAGAATACGAAGGTAAATTTCGCCATCTTCTATGAAATTTCTTTGGCTCGGAAAGTCGGGCGGTCCCGAAACCAGAACCCCGGTTCAAGTCCAGACGATTATTATATTTTCCCCTATGAATTTTTTTTAATTTTTTTTTTAAATATATTATTTCCAAAAAACACGACTTACGAAAAAAAAAAAACCGAGCAAAGCTCGGTCACCCAGATATTTAATATAATACAATCATACACATTAGAAAAGATATACCTAATATTTTTCCCCGACCTTTATAGCTTGTTCAGTGGGTAGAACTTTTATTTTTCAGGAGCTTTTATTATCAACTAGCTGATGCCCGCGACTTCGTCCGCGCGGATTTAGTTTTTAAAGTCCCTCGGGAACTATTTGATTTTCCGGGATAAAAAGTAGCCTAGATGTTGACCCGAGTAATAAGTTACCACGGTATAAAATTGTATAAAAAATGTCACTTTCCGGGTCCTCAACTATGCCGATGCAAAAAATCACGTCGATCCGTAGCTCGGTTGCGGCGTGATTGAAAGACAAACCAACAAACCGACAAACCAACAAAAGCACTTTCGCATTCATAGTATTAGTATGATTGTAATAATTAATTTTCTAATGGGGTTATTTATTGTACGTTACGTATAATTATTATCTATTCGTTGTTAATATGTATAAAGAATCCATAAAAATGCAGTTATACGTTTCATATACCTACTAGATCGTTTATAATTTCACGTTTCAAAATAGTGTAGGTTTATTTCAGAGATTGCACAAAGCATTTTCATTGGATAGTACAATATAGCAGAGTTAATAGAAATCCGATCCGTTGGGTGGGCAATGCGAACAATCAATATTGACATTTTGCTATCAATTGGGCACCCTTTTTTAGAGCAGCTTTATATCGAACATGTAAATAAATATTTTATTTTAACTTACGCTGAACTGTTTGCAACTGCATGTTTAAGAAATAATTTTGATTAAAATAATATATTTAGGTAATTTTGTATGGGCCCCGTACCCGTACGCAAGACCAGCATTATGAACTTCTAGATGACGCCCGCGACTTCGTCCGCGTGGATCAAGATTTTTGACTCCCGCGTGAACTCTTTAATTTCCGATAAAATGTAGCCTATGTGTTAATCCCGGATATGAGCTATCTCCATTCCAAATTTCAGGCAAATCGGTTCATTCGTTGTGGCGTTAAAGAGTAACAAACATCCATCCGTCCTCACAAACTTTCGCATTCATAATATTATAGTAGGAAGTAGGATGTCGTCTTTTGTTGTCCTAATCTTCTTTATCAACCTATAGATGTCCACTGCTGGACAAATATCTCCTGCATGGACTTCCACAGGCTTCAATCCTGCGCCGCTTGCATCCAGCGGCTCCCTGCGACTCGGTCCACCTAGTGGGGGGTCTGCCAACACTGCGCTTCCCGGTGCGGGGTCGCCACTCCAGCACCGTGGGACCCCAACGACCATCAGCTCTTCGGATTATGTGCCCCGTCCATTTCCACTTCAGTTTCGCGACACGCTGAGTTATGTCGGTGACTTTGGTTCTCGTACGGATCTCCTCATTTCTGATTTGATCTCGCAGGGTTATACCGAGCTGTCTCAACCGTCTGGGTCCACTCTTATCATACTCCTTTGTAGCATCAATACCTCAACGATTTTGTTTCGATGACAAAAAGCCCTTAACTGCAATCTCACTTAGTGGTGGTATCGTACTGAAAGAAGCAACTGCTAAGTTTTTTCCCGGCTCTTCTCAGCTGAATCTGCTTTTAGCAGTGGTAGAGTCTTGACTAAGAGCCACAGATTGGCCTACATGAAATAGAGTTTGGTGTTGAAAAAAGCTGGTATTTTTTTTTTTTTTTAATTACCTGGGCTACTGATAAAATGAAGAAGCCAAGAGAAGAATACGGCTGGGCTGGGCGGCATTTGGAAAATTAAGTCGGGTCTTCTCATCGTCAATACCTCAATGCCTGAAGACGAAAGTCTTCAATCAATGTGTCCTTCCCGTCCTCACTTATGGCGCTGAAACGTGGACACTTACAAAAGGCTTGATCCACAAATTTAAAGTCACTCAGAGAGCTAGAATGCTTGTGGGATAAGCGTTGTGCTGCATACAAAAATAATTTTATTATTGCTGGTAATGCATCTCTCATCAGAGTGTTTTGGCGCTGAATCGAGCTCTGTATAAGTGAAAGTAACTCATCAAAGTTTTCAGCAGTAACCCGCAACGCCAACCTGTACTCAGAAGGATCTTCTAATCTTAGTTGTTTCAGGAACAAGACAGAAGCTCCAGTTATCGCTTAACCATTTTCTTATCCAAAGTAGTTTCGCTTTCTTTTTTTTCTAATATATCAATCAACTCTTCTCTTAAACATTTCTTTTTCAACAAACTTTGCCGCGAATTCATTTTTTTAAATTTCAAATGTATGCACACCCGAAGAAAAATTCGTGAATGAATGGCCTCGTCTAAACAACAGTGGCCAGGCCAATGTTAGCTTGTCTGCAGGACTGGCGCCAGCATTACTGGCTTCGTATAAGCTCTGCTTAGCCTTAGATGGGTAAAAATAATTTCAATAAAAGAGAGGACGAATTCTCTACATTACTGTTGGATTGGGTTGTAAGGTGAGTTGTGAAACCTTCAACCCGACTTTTATCTGTTGAATCACATTATTGTATAATTTATACTGAGGACACTGTAAGTCCACACAAATTAGTACAGTCAACTGAACTGCGGCCGTAATAACACCGGCACGGCCACGGACCGGCTTACTATGTAGAGACGGACCTCTCGATGTGAACAAGTTGAAACTTGTCCTTATACCGCAAGGAGCCAAAAACTTCGCTAGCGCGATGCAGGCCGTTGTATTGAATGTACGATAATCTTTAAAAATTACAGACTATTTACTTTCTTAAATACTTAATTATAAAAAAATCGTCACAAACTTCTTATAAAAAACGTTTAAACTTTTAATAAATCACTAGCTGACCCAGCGAACTTCGTACCGCCACTACTTGTAAATGAAAAATTAGTTAAATAAACATTTTTTTTCATTTTTTTTGTGAATCTAAACCATCCTCGAATCCCCTTGAACTCAGACAAAAAATTACACTCTAAACTCGATGGTATTGCGTCATTTTATTACAGAGTTACCAAAACCACCTTCCGGTTTCATCATCAGACCCTGATCAGATCAGACCCTGGTAACCATCTAAAAACAAAGTACTCGTCAAGACGAATCAAACGAGTCGAAACTCGATGGGGTTGCGTCGTTTCAACTTTCATCACAACATTCAGTTCCTATGACCACCTTCCAGCTCCATCGTCAGACCCTAGTTACCATTGAAAGACAAAGTACTCATCAAGACGATTCAAACGAGCCCAAACTCGATGAGGTTGTGTCGTTTCATTGCGAAGTTCCTATGCCCACCTTCCAGCTCCATTATCAGATCAGCACCATGTCATCATAATATTGCCTTGCCACGCGATTTACACATTATGTATGCAAAATTTCAGCTCAATCGGTAACCGGGAAGTGGATCAAATTTAATTTGCAAGATTTGATGCATAACATCGTTGATGACAAACATCGGGACAGGTGAAACTAAATAAAAGCTTGTAAAAAGTAACAACATAATGTCACCTTCCAAGCCCTCAACTAGACAAAGAAACACACTTTTGGCATTTATATTTATGAAAGTATTCTTCTATGAAATGAAGGAGAGATCGCTACGAACAAGGATCCAATTTTTATTGTAAAAAAAAATAATATAATCCAATAAAGTATTACCATATTGTAACCCCTGTCTGTAACTTTTTTCTATATTTATTATATTCAATACTAATTTTATGTTTCATATTATGTACGGTATCATGTTACGTAATGTATTTTGTATCATGTAATATATTTAGGTATCTATTTGTATATAATTATGTATATTATATGTATATTATTATTATATTCAAAATATGTATGTATTATATATTTATATATTATACTCTTTTTACCCTACTCTTTTCTACACCTACAAGTGTTGTCTCACATCTCAAGGTTGACTGGTAGAAAATGCTTTAGCATTAAGTCCGCCTTTTGTACTTTCTTGTGCAATAAAGTGTTTAAAAAAAAAAAGTAGAGAAGGCTTCAAGACAAGATTACTGCTTTAAAAATAAACCAAAAAAAAAGAGGACAAATTCTCTACAGGAGTGATGACTGGTTGTAGGGTGTCTTTGATAGGCCCTAAAACCAGATTAATTACACTGCTTAGTAGTTTATTACTCGTTTATTCACATCATATAATTTGTGTCAAGTCATCATATAACTGCGGCCGAATTAGACTGGCCCGGCCACTAGCCAGTTTACTCTGTAGAGACGGCCCTCTCGACTAACACTCGTTGGGACTTGGATATATATCGCAAAATTGTAAACATTTCGATAGCGCGATGCAGGATTTTTCGCTATAACTTCTAAAGTATTACAATTTTAAATTTTTTTATGCTACAATTAAATAGAAATCATTAAATAGATTGTATTAAATTAACATTTAGTAAAATAAACTAATAGTAGTGTTGTCTTTGGTAAGTAACAGAAAGGTAAAGCTAAATATTGTAACGAGGAGGTGGTACTTAGGTTTTTAGTATTTCTCTCAAATTAAGGCCAAAAAAATGTTTTTACTTTTAATCTCTGTTTAATCTTATATTGAAGTAAGATTAAAATTAACAATTTAACGTAAAATTTAAACACATCCTCCCTGACGTAGCTTATAAGCGATGTGGTCTTAAAGTTGGAAGGCTCGTGATCGATTCCCTACGGGAACTATTTAAAATTTTATAATACCATTTTCATAGTCATTTAGAAAAAAAATTGCAAAAGTCTAGCCAGCAAAATGACTACAAAAAATAAAAACGCGTGCAAATTCGTTCTGTCGAAGTTCCTATACGTTACTGACGAAATACCACGTGAATAAAAAACACGCCTATCTAAATCTTATCTACACTAGCGGCACGCTATGATGGCCGGTTTGACGTTTGTCCGCTCATGAAGTTCCGTATTAATTGATAACGACTTTGAAGGAAATAATTGTATTACTTTATTGACGATAGTGATGTGCAGAGATTCATAAATTTTATCGAATGTAGTTTTAGGTTTAGGACTCAAAATTTATTTATTAAATTGATTTCTAAAATGTATACAAGTGTAGAAAAATCAGTTTGCACCATTTAAGGGGTGAATGTACTTGTGAATATGAACAATTTTCACTATGTGGACAAACCTCTGAAATCGCAAAAAAATATCAGCTGTTTCATACAAAAGGTAAAATTTTTATTTTTATATGATATATACCACAACTCGGCATTTGGTTTTCTAAATTGAAAATTTTTAAAAATGGAATCTAATACGATCGTCACATAGGATCGCTGGCTAGCACAACTACTACCTCCGGCAAACTCGCGTCAATGCTCAATGCAAAACAAAGCAGTTTCGAATTGACGTTGCTTCGAAAAGTATAAACTGTCAGTGCAATGCGATTGTGATATAGTTTTGACCTGGCTTTGGATTTCAAATATTGATACTGCATTACTGTTGACCCTTGCTCGTTAATTTGGACTCTGTTCAAGCCCTTTGTTGTGGATTTCGTCGATATGACCGAACGTACGCAGAGAACTGTTCTAAATAGTCAGACACGTGAGTTCGTAATACGCCTTCGTAACTATTTCGATCGTGAAGCTCAAAATGGAGGGCCAATTTTACCTATAACGTCAGTGGTTGAACGCGTAGCTGATGCGCTTAATATTGGACAACGAACTGTTAGACGGATAACTAAAAAAAAATATGGCGAGACTGGCACAGAAGAAAATAAACTTCACACACCAAAAAAGAGAAAACGAGCAAAACCAGTCGTAGGCATCGATAGCTTTGATGCCGATGCTATCCGAAGACATGTTTACGGCTACTATTTACAGAAGGAGTATCCAACAAGAAAAAAGTTGGTGCATTCACTGAAGGAAGCTGGATTATTCTTCGGTGGGGAAAGTTCTTTAACGAAGATTTTGAAGACCATTGGATTTCGATACAAAAAATGTAACAAACGCAAAATATTGATGGAAAGATTTGATATAGCGATGGCAAGGTATACTTTTTTACGGCAAGTGAAAGAAATCAAAAATTGGCAAAATGTTGTGTTCTTGGATGAAACATGGCTTAATGCTAACCATACTGTAGGCCGTTCTTGGAACGATGACACAGCAGCATCTTCTTCCAAAGTTCCTGTAGGAAAAGGATCGCGACTTATAATTTGTCACGCCGGAACCATCAACGGGTTTGTCGAAGGTTCTCTCATGGCTTTTGCGTCAAAAACCACTGGAGACTATCATGAAGACATGAATGGAGAAAAGTTTACTGAATGGTTTACCTCAATGTTGTGTAGCCTCCCTGAACCATCTATTATAATTATGGACAACGCCCCATACCACTCGATGCAAATTGACAAGCCACCTGCCCAATCCCAAAAGAAAGCTGATATCGTCGCATGGCTTCGTAAAAATGGCGTAGATGCAAACATGAATATGTTAAAAGCGGAATTAGTACGTCTTTTAAAAGAAAACAAACCAACCAAGATCCGATACGTCATTGACGAAATAGCATTAGAACATGGGCACAGAGTTATATGGTTACCGCCTTACCATTGTGAGTATAATGCGATTGAGTTGGTGTGGGCTCAAATTAAGGGATATGCTGCAAGACACAATACAGAACCCCCATTTACCACAAAAAAAATGCTAAAATTATTAGAAGAAGCTTGTGAACATGTGACTAAAGGAGACTGGGAAAAGGTTGTGAATAGAACTGTTAAATTAATAAGGGAAGATTATGAAAGAGATGTGAAAATAGATAATATTATAGAAAACGAACATATAATTATTAATGTAGGTGATGATAGCAGTGACGACAGTGAAAATAGTAGTATGGACGAATCTGATTAATTATGGCCTTTTGTGGCACCTTTTTTGGTATCTTTTGTATTCATATGTTTCTTGTGTGCATATAAAGTATGTATATTCATTTTCATTCAAATATTCAGTTCGTTCAAATAAATTAAATAAACATATACATTTTTGTTTTATTAAACCTATTTAATCAGGTACAAAAACAAAACTTAATTGTTTTTTGTTCGAGAATAAATTGACATTCCACATCACTATTGTAATGTGTCAAACCGGCCATCATAGCGTGCCGCTAGTTTAAATAGATCATTCGAGTGACGTCATATGTCCGTATTGATGTCATTTCCCGGTCAACCAATCTAGCTTTTGTGAAATATGACCTAATTCTTGTTGCGCACAAAAATATTGGTGTCTCTGTTCAAATGTGTTGGAGTAAATGTATATATACGACTGAACTATAATAGAAGGTATAAAAATATCGAAAATTGTATTATCTAGTTGAAGAATATTCTTTAAAACGGTTTTTCGCTAATTACTTTTCTCCGAAACGTTTTCGGAGATTTGTTTACGTTTAAACACAGATAAGGAAAAATAGATTTATAAATCTAATCGAATTGTTAAGGTACGTTCTACACGATTCCCAATAACTGCGCACTCCCTTATCCCCTAGGGGTCACAAATAAAAGGCGAGGTTTAGGAGTGATTTACGGAGAAAAACTTCCCTTTTCTTATAAAAATCAACGACCATCAGCTCTTCGAACTATGTGCCCCGTCCATTTCCACTTCAGTTTCGCGACACGCTGAGTTATGTCGGTGACTTTGGTTCTCCTACGGATCTCCTCATTTCTGATTTGATCTCGCAGGGTTATACCGAGCTGTCTCGACCGTCTGGTTCCACTCTTATCATACTCCTTTGTAGCATCAATACCTCAACGACTTTGTTTCGATGACAAAAAGCCCATCTCACTTAGTGGTGGTATCGTACTGAAAAAAGCAACTGCTGAGTTTTTTCCCGGCTCTTCTCAACTGAATCTGCTTTTAGCAGTGGTAGAGTCTTGACTAAGCGCCACAGATTGGCCTACATGAAATAGAGTTTGGTGTTGAAAAAAGCTGGTAATTTTTTAGGGTTCCGTACCCAAAGGGTATCAACGGGACCCTATTACTAAGCCTACGCTGTCCGTCCGTCCGTCCGTCCGTCCGTCCGTCCGTCTGTCAGCGGGCTGTATCTCGTAAACCGTAATAGATAGACAGATGAAATTTTCACATATTATGTATTTCTATTGCCGCTATAACAACAAATAATAAAAATTAAATTAAATTAAAAAAAATAAATAAAAATATTTCCATGGGTACATGAAAATATTTTAATTTAATTTTTTTTTAACGGAACCCTAAAAGAGCGAGGCCCGACTCGCACTTGGCCGATTTTTTTGTTTTTAATTACCTTGGCTACTTATAAAATAGGAACCGCGAAGACGAAGTCTAATGTACGGCTACGTAATAACAGGAAAAACTGTTTAAAGGTGTTTAAATACTGTAAACCAAATACGGAAAATTGGATGTAACCTTAGGGATATTGATATTGTACATGTTAAAAATAGCCTATGTCACCGGGACCATAATTACAAATCGATTGACACCTCATTCATTAAAATCGGCTCAGTAGTTCAGACGCTACGTAGGAAAACAATATAGACAAACATAGACATTATATACATACATACACTGCTGACATCATAGCCCCCTTCCATTTGGCTTCGCCGAGTAACCTTAGATGGGTAAAAATAATTTCAATAAAAGAGAGGACGAATTCTCTACATTAGTGTTGGATTGGGTTGTAAGGTGAGTTGTGAAACCTTCAACCCGACTTTTATCTGTTGAATCACATTATTGTATTTATATTTATACTGAAGGACACTGTAGTCCACACAAATTAGTACAGTCAACTGAACTGCGGCCGTAATAACACCGGCACGGCCACGGACCGGCTTACTATGTAGAGACGGACCTCTCGATGTGAACAAGTTGAAACTTGTTCTTATATCGCAGGGAGCCAAAAACTTCGCTAGCGCGATGCAGGCCGTTGCATTGAATGTACGATAATCTTTAAAAATTACAGACTATTTACTTTCTTAAATATTTAATTATAAGAAAATCGTCACAAACTTCTTATAAAAAACATTAAAAACTTATAATAAATCAAAAAAACAGAATACCGACATTTTACATTTTGTGGTTCATTTCTAAAACACAACTAGATGAGTGGAACACGGAAAACTTTAGCAAATCGTAGTAAATGTAAACGTTAAAGTAACAAAAAGTAAAGTATCTAGTTAATTAAATTTTTTATTGCTTGTTATTTCTAATTTTTAGGAGCTTATTGTAACTTATAATAAAATTAAAACCATTGACTTTTCTCTTCTTTTAAAGATTTTTACTGAATCTCTAGCATTTTCTTCTCATTCACAAAATAAAATAGAGTCACCACTTACTGATTACATTTAAACCAGACATATACATATAACTGAAAGAAAAAAGAGGTATGATAGTAATTTATTATTGCTATCATTAATTTTATCTAGTTTTATCAATAATTTAACATTCATTATTTTCATTTTGTGAGCGCCCTCTATCGAAGGCTTTCGAACTACGAGCGAACAGCGCAGCGGCAAAATTGGAACTATTACACCTAAGGGTGTTGGTGGTTTTCAGGGTACGATTTTACTACCCATAAAAGCTTGTAAAAAGGTATCTACTCAGTACTTGTATACATAATACGCTTCTAAAATAACTTTATCATTCAAATGGAAAAGCTGGGTAACTAACTAACCATATTCATTGCAAACGCCTAAACTTAGGGTACCTATTTACCTTACCCACATCGGCAACATCCTTACCTTATCTTACCTTATCTTAGTTACTTGCTCGCCATTAGGTATGTTGCCTGAAGGCAGGCAATTTGCAATTAAAACGCCAAGTTTGCTGAATGGATTAGGGAGCCTATTCGATAAGTATATCATAATAATTATCTCACACTCATAAAACACATAATTTATAATGTAAATATATATTAGTAAGTATCAAGCTTAAGTAGAGAGAATCTAGGTTACCTTCAGTTATTGTGTTTGCACTTTAGCTTTTACCCGCGACTAAATATCCCACGAGAATCTTTTAATTTTCTGAGACAAGTGTAAATTAAAAATTTTATTTTTAAAAAACAAGCTTTTACTAGCTGGCTACATCGTCGGACCCTGGCTATCATCTAGAACTAAACTACTTGTCAAAACGAATCAAACGAGCCAAAACTCGATGGGGTTGCGTCGTTTCATTACAAAGTTCCTATGACCACCTTCCAGCTCCATCGTCAGACCCTGGTTACCATTGAAAGACAAACTGCTCATCAAGACGATTCAAACGAGCCCAAACTCGATGAGGTTGTGTCGTTTCATTGCGAAGTTCCTATGGCCACCTTACAGCTCCATCATCAGATCAGCACCATGTTATAATATTGCCTTGTCACGCGATTTACATATGTATGCAAAATTTCAGCTCAATCTGTAACCGGGAAGTGGATCAAATTTAATTTGCAAGGTTTGATGACAAAAATCGGGACAGGTGAAACTAAATAAAAGCTTGTAAAAAGTAACAACATAATGTCACCTTCCAAGCCCTCAACTAGACAATGAAACACACTTGGCATTTATAGTTATGTATATATATATTTATATAGAGAGATCGCTACGAACAAGGATGCAATTTTTATTGTGAAAAAAAAATATAATCCAATAAAGTAGAGAAGGCTTCAAGACAAGATTACTGCTTTAAAAATAAACCAATAACAAAAGAGGACAAATTCTCTACAGGAGTGATGACTGGTTGTAGGGTGTCTTTGATAGGCCCTAAACCAAATTAATTAAACTGCTTAGTATTCGCTTCGTACTCGTTTCTTCACATCATATAATATAATTTATGTTATCAAGTTATCAATCAGCATATAACTGCGGCCGAATTAGACTGGCCCGGCCGTTAGCCAGTTTACTCTGTAGAGACGGCCCTCTCGACTAACACTCGTTGGGACTTGGATATATATATCGCAAAATTGTAAACATTTCGATAGCGCGATGTAGGATTTTTCGCTATAACTTCTAAAGTATTACAATTTTTTAATTTTTTATGCTACAAATAAATAGAAATCATTAAATAAGTGGTATTGAATTAACATTTAGTAAAATAAACTAATAGTAATGTTGTCTTTGGTAAGTAACAAAAAGGTAAAGCTAAATATTGTTACGAGGTTGTGGTACTTAGGTTTTTAGTCTCAAGCTATTTGTCTCAAATTAAGGCCTAAATAATAATATGTTTTTGTTTTTAAACTCTGTTTAATTATAGATTGATTTACAATTAACGTAAAATTTAAAGACAACCTCCCTGACGCAATTTTAAGCGATGTGGTCTTAAAGTTGGAAGGCTCGGGATCGATTCCCGACGGGAAAAATTTAAATTTTTATGTAAGATTTTAGTAATAAAAAAATATATAATTTCTGAAACGTCTGTGGTGTGGTCTTGGAGGCTTTGGCGGTGGCAAGTTGCCAACCTTTCGTCAAAGACGTGCCGCCAAGCGATTCAGCGTTCCGGCACGATGGCGTGTAGAAACCGATCAGGCATATGGGCTTAGTTAAAACTGCCATAACCCCTTTAGAGTTAGCCCGTAATTATCTTAATGATATAATTATCTTAGGCGTGTCCAAAAATAACATACTTAGATACCTATAAGTGACTTCGCAGTAAAGGATTATCTTCTCATGAATAGAAGAAAAAGTCGTGCGGTGTCGTGGGATACCAGATAGGAACGAAGTTCCTTATTAAAAAAATATTAATTTCAAGTTCTATTCGAGGTATAAAGAAAATAATTATTCGGGTATACATTTTTTATCATGATTTTTTTTTCGATAAAAATCAAAAAAACTACTTTACAAAATTATCTTAACATTTTTATTTTGTTTACAATGATTTATAAAAATATAAAATAACAAGTAATTTGTTTTTAATTTTTTACCGAATATTATAAATTATAAAATTATAAATAATAATAAATTAATAATAAAAATAAAATAAATAATAATTATCTGAAGTCAGGATTCGAACCTCTGAACCGATAGTATCACTCCTTCTTTTACTATGTGTAAAATAAACGAAGACAACAAGGACTGTGACGAAAAAATCTTACGCTTTTATTTTTTAACGTTACGGACGATTTTTGTCGGCTAGGGTACCCCTCCGCAACGCCCCATAAGGAACTTGGTTCCAAAAAAGTTTTCCTTAGTCATTTAAAAAATTAAAAAATTCTAGCCTTCAAAATGACTACTACTACTACCGACTAAAAAAGCGTGCAAATTCGTTCTGTCGAAGTTCCTATACATTACTGACGAAATATCACGTGAATAAAAAACGCGCCTATCTAAATAGATCATCCGAGTGACGTCACATGTCCGTATTGATGTCATTTCCCGGTCAACCAATCTAGCTTTTGTGAAATATGACCTAATTCTTTTTGCGCACAAAAATATAGGTGTCTCTGTTTAAATGTGTTGTAGTTAATGTACAGGGATATACGACTGAACTATAATAGAATTCTTTAAAACGGTTTTTCGCTAATGCTTCTTCCCGAAAGGTTTTCTGCGATTTGTTTACGTTTAAACACAGATAAGGAAAAATAGATTTATAAATCTAATCGAATTGTTAAGGTACGTTCTACACGATTCCCAATAACTGCGCACTCCCTTAAATCCCCTAGAGGTCACAAATAAAAGGCGAGGTTTAGGAGTGATTTACGGAGAAAGCCTTCCCTTTTCTTATAAAAATCCGTGAACAATCACCCCTTAACCCTTGTCACTTCGACTGTACGTAGATTTGTGACTTTGCACAATCACAAGAAACTTAGTGCGTTCGGCTGCAGATCATGAGGTCTTAGGTTCGAATCAGGACAAAATAAAGTAATAGGGATTTCTGTTAAGAAACTTTTAATAGCAGTCCGGAGTTGAGAAGTTGGCGGTGTTAGACTGAGATCTACTGATCGTACTCTGGCTCTGCTCAAGACTCAAGATAGAGTTTAAATGAGACACAAATATGTCTTGATATAAATCTGTCTCTTTTTAACTCAGTCTTGAGTCTAAGCTAAGTGAGTGTAAAAGCCGTCGGTCCTACGATTGATCACTCTTAGGACGGCATGAACTAAAGTCGGTCAATTCACGTTAGGCCATCGTGATGGAGTATGGCCTATAACCCTTTTCTGACTCCTGAAGTGAGCCGTTTATGGGTTGCTGATGATGATGACAATGTGAACTACAATTTATATAATATGCCAATATAATAATTAATCTTTTTGTCGTTGGATCATCAAAGAACATGACTTGTTACCTGAAAGACAATATAAATTAACTTTAACGGTTGCAAGACTATTCCTCTCTTTAATAGTGCAATCCGTCTCGTTACCTGAGCTAAGTTAGGATAGTTAAGTTACCCTAAGAGTGCTTCTAGTTAAGTAAAGTAATAGTAGTTAAGTAAGCTTTTATTGCGCTACAAACAATGTTAGTGTCGAGGCATTCGCAATGAGGACTTGAATCAAGGTTTATTTTCAACATAATGCTAAGTAGATTATGCTTTTATTTATTTTTCGTTCAAAATGTCTAAAAGATGTCTTTCTTCCGCAATTTTATCATTGTCATCGTTTCAAACCTTTGAGGTTGGATAATTAAAAAAAAAAGAATAAGTATAGAAAAATAATCTCATAAGGAAGCTCAGGGTCACTCAGCGGGCGAAGGAGAGAGCTGTGCTGGGAGTAGCTGTGATGTCTTAAAATGAGCATTTGAATATTAGTTTTCTATTCGATGCCTTAACATGGGTAGCATAAGTATGTCACGCACTCTTTAAACATTTCTGTGGTGGTGTCGTGTGATGCGGGTTGTTACGTTCCCTCAAAAATGGTTGAGCGAAGCAATGGCTGGGTCATGCGTCATGCTCGTGAACGGTTGCCACCGGCGGGGATGGGGCTACTTTATGTCTGCCCATCTTAAGATAGAAGTTAGTCGGTATGCATTTTTGGAACTTTCCTCATTGTGGAAACACTGCATATATAGCATAGTATTTACTGTATTGTAAATTTGTTTTCAAAAGAGCAACCGCCGAGTTTCTTGCTGGTTCTTCTCGGCAGGAAAGGCATTCCGAACCAGTGGTAGATTCATCGACTATTCAAAAGCACTTGTTAAAAGTTTATTTGAATAAAAAATATTTCTATTCTATTCTATTCTATTCTATCCCTGCGAGATCAAATCAGATATGAGGAGATCCCTTGGAGAACCAAAGTCACCGACATAGCTCAGCGAGTCGCGAAACTGAAGTGGAAACGGGCGGGGCACATATTTCAAATAGCTGGTGGTCGTTGGAGTCCCAAGATGCTGGAGTGGCGACCCCGCACTGGGAATTGACGACATCAAACGACTCGCAGAGAGCCGCTGGATTCAGGCGACGCAGGACCGAGGCCTGTGGAAGTCCATGCAAGTGACCTTTATCCAGCAGTGGACGTTTATCGGTTGACAAAGAAGAAGAAGAATTAAAAAAATACAACGAACTGCAGGTCTCTCTGGTAGGCTGTAACCTAAAAATATACAGGGAGGGCCAGGCCAGGTGGATTCATAAGTGCCTAATTCTGGACTAAACTACGTGATATCATTCATTCATCTCAATCTATCGTCGGCCCTCTAATCGGCACAGCTTTCCTCTCGAACGAGAAGAATTTAGTCCATAGCGATAGTTCAGCACGCTGGCCAAATATGCGTAAGCAGACTGCAGACATCACCCACTTCTGAGAACATTATAAGAAATACGATGAATTTCGATGTTTTCCTTCACGGTTGAAGTAAGTGATATTTAATTGCTTCATCATCATCATCATTAGCAACCCATTAACGGCTCACTACTGAGCGCAGGTCTCCTTTCAGAGAAGGGTTATAGGCCATAGTCCACCACGCTGGCCCAATGCGAATTGGCGGACTTCACACATGAGAACATTATGAAGAACTCTCAGATGTGCAGGTTTCCTCACGATGTTTTCCTTCACCGTTGAAGCAAGTGATATTTAATTGCTTAAACGCACTTGACTCCGAAAAGTCAGAGGTGCGTACCCGCGGGATCGAACCCGCGACCCCCCGAATAGGAGACCACAGTCCTAACCTATTTAATTGCTTACGCCATAATTATTGTTCAAAGCAACAGACTCTTACTCTCACTAAAAATAACTTGGCATTTATCTTTAGATGTACCTAACACAAAACTAAAACGTGTGGAAAATCTTTTGGAATGTTCAATGAAATATTACTGTCCCGAATCTGGGCAAAGTTATTTGATTTCGATAACAAAGTTAAGTTAGGAGAAGTGGTTAAACTTATTGACGGCGCGCCGGCTTCATCGAGTTGTTTACAGTGAACCGGCCATACTGTATCGAGTTTTATAGTTACCTATACTTAGTGTTTTTATCACACCTTCATGTAAACATATTTGGTTTTTAGAGATCTAGGTTGGAGCACGCTTGCCTAGAAGATGCCTATTAAAGTTCGGCCGTTCAGAGAATGCGTTCCTGACACCTGTCAGTTAGTCACGACAACTGTCACAAAATTATAACATAAATTGATTATTGATATAATAATGTTGTTTTAATGCTCATCAATTGTTAAAACGGTAAACAACCAGCAATAATATTTTTATCATAACTGCAACGCCATTACAAAGTTTCGTCGTCAGTTCAATCGCGACGTGTCAGGAACGCATTCTCTGAACGGCCGTAGTATACACTCTTGTTTTGAAGGTAGTCAAATTATACGTGGTGCAGGAACGCAGAGGCCGGAAGGGCGTTCTTCAAACACGTTGAACTAGTTGAACTAAGCGTTTCATGCGAGTAGGTTATTCAACTACGAGTACATAAGGATGCTAAAGCTCACGACTTCTCCAAATGGTATTGCGAGTGCTTATTTAGGCTAACATTTAAAAATTATTATTTATTGCATGATGCTCGCGACTTCGTCCGCATGGATTAAAGTTTTATAATTCCCACGGGAACTCATTAATTTTCAGGTTAAAATGTAGCCTATGTGTTAAACCTGGGTATGAGCTATCTCTATTCCTTTCAGCCAAATCGGTTCGTTCATTCGTTGTTGCGTGAAAGAGTAACAAACATCCATCCATACATCCATCCTCACAAACTTTCGCATATAAAATATCTACTAGTGGTTCGCCCCGAACTGAGACCTCGCGGTAACGGTTTATTTAATGTGCAAATACCATAGATTTAGGATTGGTAGCTTAGTCTTCCTAAGAACAATCACCCTTTCTACCAAATATCTCTTTAAATGCGGTAGGTAACGTAATATCATAGTTTGTTAATTGTCTGAATACGTCAGGTACATTGATTGTTACGAGAATACGTGGGTACGCCAGTTCAGGCGTACTACGAATTGCCGCAATTAACTACCAATCCTAAGTCTATGGCAAATACCTTAGTGTAGCAGAAATTATTTATGGAGTTAAGTAATCGTGTCTAAGAAATACTATGTTTTTTCTGTGCTTTGCGAAAACACCATGATTACTTAAATTGTAACTATTATAATTTTATTAGCATTTGCCCGCAACTTTATTCACGGGGAGTTTAAAAATCCCGCGGGAATCTTCTATTTTTCCGGGATAAAAGGTTGCCTATATCAATCACCAACTCCTCAACTATACCCATGCAAAAAATTATGTTGAGTGTGAATAAACTGGGCGTCTGAAAACATTAGGTGAGGTTATTTTCCTCATCATCATCATTAGCAATTCATCAACGGCTCACTACTGAGCACAGGTCTCCTTTGAGACAAAGGTTACTGGCCATAGTTCACCATCACCACGCTGGCCCAATGCGAATTGACAGACTTCACA
Source organism: Oeneis ivallda (assembly GCA_029955525.1). NCBI lineage: Eukaryota > Metazoa > Arthropoda > Insecta > Lepidoptera > Nymphalidae > Oeneis > Oeneis ivallda. Next base: position 18,739,615 of record JARPMR010000020.1, on the reverse strand, counting down.
CATCTTTGAGAACATTAAGAACTCCCAGGTGTGCAGGTTTCCTCACGATGTTTTCCTTCACCGTTGAAGTATGTGATATTTAATTGTTTAATCAGAGGTGTGTGCCCGGGATCGAACTTGCGTCTCCCTAATATTAGACCACGGTCTTAACCACTAGGAAAATGAAATGAAATGAAATGAAAATACACTTTCATCATCATCATCATTAGCAACCCATCAACGGCTCACTACTGAGCATAGGTCTCAGAGAAGGGTTATAGGCCATAGTCCACCACGCTGGCCCAATGCGAATTGGTGGACTTCACACACCTTCGAGAAAATTATGAAGAACACTCAGATGTGCAGGTTTCCTCACGATGTTTTCCTTCACCTTTGAAGCAAGTGATAGTTAATTGCTTAAACGCACTTGACTCCGAAAAGTCAGAGGTGCGGACCCGGGATCGAAACTGCAACCCCCCGAATAGGAGACCACAGACCTAACCACTAGGCTATCACTGCTTCAAAATACACTTTATTACACACTAATCAATACAAAACAAAAGAACATAAAAACATACATATTGGGAAGAAGCTGTACGATAGGCTTATCGCTTATCGACGGCCTTATCGCTAAGAAGCAATCTCTTCCAGGCAACCTAACTAACTAGGCTATCGCTGCTTTTTTTTTTTTTCGATGACAAGATAGTCCTTGACTGCGATCTCACCTGATGATAAGTGACGATGCAGTCTAAGATGGTAGCGAACTAACTTGGAAGGGGTACGGCAGTGAAAATTCAACCGATACCCCTAATCGGTTACTACACGCCATCGTGCCGGAACGCTAAGTCGCTTGGCGGCACGCCTTTGACGGTAGGGTGGTAACTAGCCACGGCCAACGAAAGCCTCCCACCAGACCAGACCAGAGACAATTCAGAAATTATAAATTCCCAAATTGACCCCACCGAGAATCGAACCCGAGACCTCCCAGTTATATGACCACAGCGCTCACCACTTGCGTCAGGGAGGTCGTCAAAAGGTTCCTTTTGAGTTTAGATACATATATTTACGTCATTAATGATATCACCACCATTTCAACATCTTATTACTATTACGTTCTCCCGTTAAGTATCCGCCGTCGCCACACACAGATAAAGTTACTCTTTATGTAGCCTCGGTTATAAAACTCAACTTAAAAGATAACGACGTCTCTCTGCCCTTTGATGTCCGCTTGTTACAACTTTACTTGTTAGAAAAACTCAGTCATACGATAGTTCAGTTGAAGGCGCCTCGACATTTGATACTGTTTAGTCTTTGGCCTTTGCTCTACAATGAACTGTCGCTTTGTCACTGATTGTATGGGCTTTATCCTTACTAATATTGTAAATGTGAAAGTGTGTTTGTTTGTTGGTTTCTGCTTCAATTGTACAGCAACAGATCGAGCCAATTTTTTGCTTGGGTATAGTTGAGTTCGTTTTGGAGTGATATAGATTCAGACTTTTATTCTCTCCACGCGGTTGAAGCGGAGTGCCAAAGCTAGTAAAAAGATTAAAAAAATCGGCCAAGTGCGAGTCGGGCCTCGCTCTTTTAGGGTTCCGTTAAAAATAATTAAAAATAAAAATATTTCCATGTACCCATGGAAATATTTTAATTTAATTTTTTTAATTTAATTTAATTTTTATTATTTGTTGTTATAGCGGCAGTTGCAATACATAATACTTGAAAATTTCATCTATCTATCTATTACGGTTTACGAGATACAGCCCGCTGACAGACGGACGGACGGACGGACAGCGTAGGCTTAGTAATAGGGTCCCGTTGGTACCCTTTGGGTACGGAACCCTAAAAAGGGACACGAAATATACCTTTTATTAGGGTTCGAGACCCTGCAAGTGCAGCGAAATGTTTTTATCGAATTGTTTATGAATGGGTCATTTAATTTTCAACTGCCGAGGGATACGTATCACCACCCCATATAAACACCCAAAGGATTCTTCTTCTTCTTTATCAACCGATAGCTGTCTACTGCTGAACAAAGGTCTCTTGCATGGACCTCCACAGGCGAGGTCTTGCGCCGCCACAATCCAGCGGCTGCCTATGATTCGTTTGATGTCGTTGGTCTACCTAGTAGGGGGGTCTACCAACACTGCGCTTCCCGGTGCAGGGCCACCATCCTTCACTTTGGGACAACAACGACCATCAGCTTCAGCACTTAAGGAAAGATTTATTTGCAGTGGGTGGGTTATTTAAAAAGCACTGTGTTTATTTGTCACAACGAACTGGTATCCTATCAATAAAAAGCGCAGGCCAGGCAGACCAGCTCAAAGGTGAAGCGAGGATATTGTCAAGGTTGCGGGGAAAACGTGGCATAGAAATGCTACACAGAGAGTTTTTTGGAAAAAGATGGAGGAGGCTTTCACCGCGGAAGGCGGTCCTCTTACATGAGCAACAACACTAATATTACCGTGCTACAGATTACATCTATACATACCACATATATTTACACATATCCCAATACACACTATAAAATACACACCAACCTCACTACTACACTACAAAAAATTTGTATTTGTAATCTTAAAACTTAGTAAGTAGGAAAACTAATATTAAGAACAATAATTGTAAGAGGAAAATAAAGCTATTTTTATTTTATTTTTATTGTGTTTATTTGTCGGTTTGTCCTTCAATCAAGCAGCAACGGAGCTACTTCTTTTTCTTCTTCAGCCGATGGATCTTGTTGAAACGGTATATTAAATTTTCACATGATTTGGTCTTGCGCTGCCGCCTCCCACATCTTGGGACCCCAACGACATCAATTCTTCTAATTATTAGAATAGAATAGAATAGAAATGTTTTTTATTAGGGTTCCGTACCCAAAGGGTACCAACGGAACCCTATTACTAAGCCTACGCTGTCCGTCCGTCCGTCCGTCTGTCCGTCTGTCAGCGGGCTGTATCTCGTAAACCGTAATAGATAGACAGATGAAATTTTCACATATTATGTATTTCTATTGCCGCTATAACAACAAATAATAAAAATTAAATTAAATTAAAAAAATTAAATTAAAATATTTCCATGGGTACATGGAAATATTTTAATTTAATTTTTTTTAACGGAACCCTAAAAGAGCGAGGCCCGACTCGCACTTGGCCGATTTTTTTCAAATAAACTTTTACAAGTACTTTTGAATCGTCAATGAGTCTACCACTGGTTCGGAATGCCGTTCCTGCCGAGAAGAACCAGCAAGAAACTCGGCAGTTGCTCTTTTCAAAATACTTTTACAATATACCTACTTAATAGATATTATTCTATGTATGCAGAGTTTCCACAATGAGGGGAAGTTCCACAAAAGCATACGTAATTATTTCTAATTATAATACAACACATGTCAAGACGGGCAGACAGAAAGTAGCCCCATTGCCGCTGGTGGAACCCGTTCACGAGCATGACGCATGACCCCAGCCATTGCTTCGCTCAACCATATTTGAGGGAACGTAACAACCCGCATCACACGACACCACCGCAGAAATGTTAAAGAGAGTGTGACATACGAGTACTTAGGCTACCCATCTTAAGGCATCGAATTGAAACTAATATTCAAATCAACAATCATTAGCCAAATCATTAGCCATGGCCACTTCAGCTACGCGGCTCGAGGAGCTATGTGGGTAACTAAGGTTCTCTTACGGATCTCCTCATGCCTGATTTGATCTCACAGGGATACTGAATGCTATGGAGCGACGAAATTTTTGCAAGGGTTTAGTAAAGGAGCTCAGGTGTTATTTCTATTTTGGTGAGTGACACATACTATTGTTCATCTAGTTAAAATAAAGCGTTCCCGCGGGATTTAAAGAATTATATCTACGGAGATGAAGTCGTGAGACAAAACTCACAAAAAAAACATGCAAGAATTTTGTGCACGTGTGCACAGAAAAACAGATTTCTTAATATGAGATATATTTAGTAAAATCAAAGCGATTATCTTTAATCCAAGAAACATTTTCTCCCCATAGACGTGAGACATTATTTTCTTGCCATTAGAAAAATAAATTCCCCTAAGTATATTTTCCCAAAGTAAGATATTAGTTATCAAACCAAGAAAAAACAAATTGCCCACATTAATAGAAGTAAAAACATTCTCAATCAAATATTTTTCTCTTGGCGCTAATCAGAACTTCAGAAGTTTTCAACCAAGATTTGTTCTATTTGAGTTTCATTTTCTCACGCTAAATACATATTATTTACTTGAATTTACGAAACTCACAAGAAATTTCATTTTTTTGATTCAATTATTCCTTTTTTCCCATGTGGTTGGGTTAAAAGCTATCGTTTAAATATACCCAATGATACGAGTTTAATAAGAGGCAGTTATTTCAATCACATACAGACAGTGTCGATGGCAAAATAAAAACGTGGAAGCTTCAAACTAAAAACATCGTTCCGGTTCTAAAATAAAATTTTACAGTATAAATCAAACAAAATTCACCGATAAAAAATATTTAACCAAAAAAATGTTGTTCACCTCAGCCCGCGCGAACCAATAAAACGGCGTAATTGAATTTGGTTGGGATCGTCCCACTCGAGAGTCGCTCGTTGATTGGCTGATATTCAAATTTGCACGTAATAAGATCTTGCACGACGCGTGTCCTGATGACGTTTGGGTGGCTAATATTTTGCTCAGCCCGGGGGTTCCGTGACGTAATGGACCGCGAAATTGAGGCACTGCGTTTGGGCGGGTGGCGGTTTTTTGGTGTTCGATGTTCAAATGGATATACAAATTCGAAAAGGGGATAGCTCATAACACCGTTATTGCTCATAAGTGATTGTTACAAAGAGTATTGGACAGAAACACGCGTTTCTTTGACGAATACCATGACATTTAAAGAATGCATGAATTTTCAAATGTGACTGTGGAGTCAACATCTTCTGATGATGTCGGATCGTGTTGGAGCGAAACTTACGTCGAGTGTTAAAAGATTTATTCTGTTTGCCGGATCATATCAAAGGAATATTAATTTTTCTCACCAAGAGTTTTTCTCTTTTGAAATTATTGTTCTTTTATAAATATTAATATCTATCTCATACCTTTAAACGAGCAATTCTTGTATATATATATATCTATATATATACATAATATATATAATCTGAATCTCGGAAACGGCTCCAACGATTTTCATGAAATTTAGTATGCAGCGGGTTTCGGGGGCGATAAATCGATCTAGCTAGGTTTCATTTTTAGAAAAGGTCGTTTATAATACGAAGGTAAATTTCGCCATCATTTATAAAATTCGAATAGCTCAGTTAAGAAATCAGGCGATCCCAAAATCAGAAGACCCGGGTTCGAGTTAAGATGTTTAAATTTTCCCCTATGAATTTTGTTATTATTTTTTTTTATTATAATAATTTCCAATAAACACGATTTACTTACCAAAAAAAAACTGGGCAAAGCTCGGTTACCCAGATATTATTATATTATATATAATATTTATATATTATACAAGATAGTTGCAACCTTCGAATCGCAATTATCTATTTACTTCGAAGGTTACTTATATCGTAGATACTTATTGTCTGTGAATACATACTCCAGAAGAGGTGTGTTGAAAAAGTTGATTCTGAGGAGAAATAATAGAGAGTAGGTAGTGCAGATACCTAACAGTAACGACATCTTTCTTGCAATCCCTCGGGGAGAGTGAATCCCCTAAAGCCTGTAACACTTTCGCTGGACGGTAAACGCAATGACATGACCTTTTTCTGGTCAATTTAAAGAGGTATAAAGAAAATAATTATTCGGGTATACATTTTTTATCATGATTTTTTTTTCGATAAAAATCAAAAAAACTACTTTACAAAATTATCTTAACATTTTTATTTTGTTTACAATGATTTATAAAAATATAAAATAACAAGTAATTTGTTTTTAATTTTTACCGAATATTATAAATTATAAATAATAATAAATTAATAATAAGAATAAAATAAATAATAATTATCTGAAGTCAGGATTCGAACCTCTGAACCGATAGTATCACTCCTTCTTTTACTATGTGTAAAATAAACGAAGACAACAAGGACTGTGACGAAAAAATCTTACGCTTTTATTTTTTAACGTTACGGACGATTTTTGTCGGCTAGGGTACCCCTCCGCTCCGCAACGCCCCATAAGGAACTTGGTTCCAAAAAAGTTTTCCTTAGTCATTTAAAAAATTTAAAAAATTCTAGCCTTCAAAATGACTACTACTACTACCGACTAAAAAAGCGTGCAAATTCGTTCTGTCGAAGTTCCTATACATTACTGACGAAATATCACGTGAATAAAAAACGCGCCTATCTAAATAGATCATCCGAGTGACGTCACATGTCCGTATTGATGTCATTTCCCGGTCAACCAATCTAGCTTTTGTGAAATATGACCTAATTCTTTTTGCGCACAAAAATATAGGTGTCTCTGTTTAAATGTGTTGTAGTTAATGTACAGGGATATACGACTGAACTATAATAGAATTCTTTAAAACGGTTTTTCGCTAATGCTTCTTCCCGAAAGGTTTTCTGCGATTTGTTTACGTTTAAACACAGATAAGGAAAAATAGATTTATAAATCTAATCGAATTGTTAAGGTACGTTCTACACGATTCCCAATAACTGCGCACTCCCTTAAATCCCCTAGAGGTCACAAATAAAAGGCGAGGTTTAGGAGTGATTTACGGAGAAAGCCTTCCCTTTTCTTATAAAAATCCGTGAACAATCACCCCTTAACCCTTGTCACTTCGACTGTACGTAGATTTGTGACTTTGCACAATCACAAGAAACTTAGTGCGTTCGGCTGCAGATCATGAGGTCTTAGGTTCGAATCAGGACAAAATAAAGTAATAGGGATTTCTGTTAAGAAACTTTTAATAGCAGTCCGGAGTTGAGAAGTTGGCGGTGTTAGACTGAGATCTACTGATCGTACTCTGCCTCTGCTCAAGACTCAAGATAGAGTTTAAATGAGACACAAATATGTCTTGATATAAATCTGTCTCTTTTCAACTCAGTCTTGAGTCTATCTCTCCCTTAGATACCGCTTGTCGCGGAGAGCCGTCAGTCGTAAAAGCCGAAGAGATCTCTTTTATGGGTCCTACGATTGATCTCAATCGTAGGACCAATAAAAGAGAGCTCTTCGGCTTCGGATTAATTATTATATAATAATTAATCTTTTTGTTGTTGGACATGAACATGAGCAGAACATGACTTGTTACCTGAAAGACAATATAAATTAACTTTAACGGTTGCCAGACTATTCCTCTCTTTAATAGTGCAATCCGTCTCGTTACCTGAGCTAAGTTAGGATAGTTAAGTTACCCTAAGAGTGCTTCTAGTTAAGTAAAGTAATAGTAGTTAAGTAAGCTTTTATTGCGCTACAAACAATGTTAGTGTCGAGGCATTCGCAGTGAGGACTTGAATCAAGGTTTATTTTCAACATAATGCTAAGTAGATATATGCTTTTATTTATTTTTCGTTTAAAATATCTAAAAGATGTCTTTCTTCCGCCATTTTATCGGTCATTTTCATCGTTATAAACCTTTGAGGTTGGCTAATTAAAAAAAAGAATCTCATAAGAAGGGTCAGGGTCACTCAGCGGGCGAAGGAGAGAGCTATGCGCGGAGAATCCCTGCGAGATCAAATCAGATATGAGGAGATCCGTTGGAGAAACAAAGTCACCGACATAGCTCAGCGAGTCGCGAAACTGAAGTGGAAACGGGCGGGGCACATATCTCGAAGAGCTGATGGTCGTTGGAGTCCCAAGATGCTAGAGTGGCGACCCCGCCCCGCACTGGGAAGCGCAGTGTTGGCAGACCTCCCACTAGGTGGTTCGACAACATCAAACGACTCGCAGAGAGCCGCTGGATTCAGGCGACGCAGGACCGAGGCCTGTGGAAGTCCATGCAAGTGACCTTTATCCAGCAGTGGACGTTATCGGTTGACAAAGAAGAAGAAGAATTAAAAAATAAAACAAAGTGCAGGTCTCTCTGGTAGGCTGTAACCTAAAAATATATATCTAAGATCATGCGTCCTGTTCATTGCAGAAGCTACAAAAAAATATAAAGAGATAAAGAGGTTATCATCACTGTTTAACTTAGGATTCATAAGTGCCTAATTCTGGACTAAACTACGTGATATCATTCATTCATCTCAATCTATCTTCGGCCCTCTAATCGGCACAGCTTTCCTCTCGAACGAGAAGAATTTAGTCCATAGCAATAGTTCAGCACGCTGGCCAAATATGCGTAAGCAGACTGCAGACATCATGAGAAATACGATGAGTTTCAATGTTTTCCTTCACGGTTGAAGTAAGTGATATTTAATTGCTTCATCATCATTAACACCCCATCAACGGCTCACTACTGAGCGCAGGTCTCCTTTCATAGAAGGGTTATAGGCCATAGTCCACCACGCTGGCTTAATGCGAATTGGCGGACTGCACAAATCTTCGAGAATATTATGAAGAACTCTCAGATGGGCAGGTTTCCTCACGATATTTTCCTACTTGAAGTAAGTGATATTTAATTGCTTAAACGCACTTGACTCCGAAAAGTCAGAGGTACGTACCCGGGATCGAACCTGCGACCCCCCGAATAGGAGACCACAGTCCTAACCACTAGGCTTTGGTTAATTGCTTAATTGCACTAGGTTAATTGCTTACGCCATAATTATTGTTCAAAGCGACAGACTCTTACTCTCACTAAAAATAACTTGAAATTTATCTTTAGATGTAACACAAAACTAAAACGTGTGGAAAATCTTTTGGAATGTTCAATGAAATATTACTGTCCCGAATCTCGGCAAAGTTATTTGATTTCGATAACAAAGTTAAGTTAGGAGAAGTGGTTAAACTTATTGACGGCGCGCTGGCTTCATTGAGTTGTTTACAGTGAACCGGCCATACTGTATCGAGTTTTATAGTTACCTATACTTAGGGTTTTTATCACACCTTCATGTAAAAAAATTTGGTTTTTAGAGATCTAGGTTGGAGCACGCTTGCCTAGAAGATGCCTATTCACTTTTGTTTTGAAGGTAGTCAAATTATACATGGTGCAGGAACGCAGAGGCCGGAAGGGCGTTCTTCAAACACGTTGAACTAGTTGAACTAAGCGTTTCATGCGAGTAGGTTATTCAACTACGAGTACATAAGGATGCTAAAGCTCACGACTTCTCCAAATGGTATTGCGAGTGCTTATTTAGGCTAACATTTAAAAATTATTATTTATTACATGATGCTCGCGACTTCGTCCGCATGGATTAAAGTTTTATAATTCCCACGGGAACTCATTAATTTTCAGGTTAAAATGTAGCCTATGTGTTAAACCTGGGTATGAGCTATCTCTATTCCTTTCAGCCAAATCGGTTCGTTCATTCGTTGTTGCGTGAAAGAGTAACAAACATCCATCCATACATCCATCCTCACAAACTTTCGCATATAAAATATCTACTAGTGGTTCGCCCCGAACTGAGACCTCGCGGTAACGGTTTATTTAATGTGCAAATACCATAGATTTAGGATTGGTAGCTTAGTCTTCCTAAGAACAATCACCCTTTCTACCAAATATCTCTTTAAATGCGGTAGGTAACGTAATATCATAGTTTGTTAATTGTCTGAATACGTCAGGTACATTGATTGTTACGAGAATACGTGGGTACGCCAGTTCAGGCGTACTACGAATTGCCGCAATTAACTACCAATCCTAAGTCTATGGCAAATACCTTAGTGTAGCAGAAATTATTTATGGAGTTAAGTAATCGTGTCTAAGAAATACTATGTTTTTTCTGTGCTTTGCGAAAACACCATGATTACTTAAATTGTAACTATTATAATTTTATTAGCATTTGCCCGCAACTTTATTCACGGGGAGTTTAAAAATCCCGCGGGAATCTTCTATTTTTCCGGGATAAAAGGTTGCCTATATCAATCACCAACTCCTCAACTATACCCATGCAAAAAATTATGTTGAGTGTGAATAAACTGGGCGTCTGAAAACATTAGGTGAGGTTATTTTCCTCATCATCATCATTAGCAATTCATCAACGGCTCACTACTGAGCACAGGTCTCCTTTGAGACAAAGGTTACTGGCCATAGTTCACCATCACCACGCTGGCCCAATGCGAATTGACAGACTTCACACATCTTTGAGGACATTAAGAACTCCCAGGTGTGCAGGTTTCCTCACGATGTTTTCCTTCACCGTTGAAGTATGTGATATTTAATTGTTTAATCAGAGGTGTGTGCCCGGGATCGAACTTGCGTCTCTCTAATATTAGACCACGGTCTTAACCACTAGGAAAATGAAATGAAATGAAATGAAAATACACTTTCATCATCATCATCATTAGCAACCCATCAACGGCTCACTACTGAGCATAGGTCTCAGAGAAGGGTTATAGGCCATAGTCCACCACGCTGGCCCAATGCGAATTGGTGGACTTCACACACCTTCGAGAAAATTATGAAGAACACTCAGATGTGCAGGTTTCCTCACGATGTTTTCCTTCACCTTTGAAGCAAGTGATAGTTAATTGCTTAAACGCACTTGACTCCGAAAAGTCAGAGGTGCGGACCCGGGATCGAAACTGCAACCCCCCGAATAGGAGACCACAGACCTAACCACTAGGCTATCACTGCTTCAAAATACACTTTATTACACACTAATCAATACAAAACAAAAGAACATAAAAACATACATATTGGGAAGAAGCTGTACGATAGGCTTATCGCTTATCGACGGCCTTATCGCTAAGAAGCAATCTCTTCCAGGCAACCTAACTAACTAGGCTATCGCTGCTTTTTTTTTTTTTTTCGATGACAAGATAGTCCTTGACTGCGATCTCACCTGATGGTAAGTGAGGATGCAGTCTAAGATGGTAGCGGACTAACTTGGAAGGGGTAAGGCAGTGAAAATTCAACCCATACCCCTAATCGGTTACTACACGCCATCGGGCCGGAACGCTAAGTCGCTTGGCGGCACGTCTTTGACGGTAGGGTGGTAACTAGCCACGGCCAACGAAAGTCTCCCACCAGACCAGACCAGAGACAATACAGAAATTATAAATTCCCAAATTGACCCCACCGGGAATCGAACCCGAGACCTCCCAGTTATATGACCACAGCGCTCACCACTGCGCCAGGGAGCTCGTCAAAAGGTTCCTTTTGAGTTTAGATACATATATTTACGTCATTAATGATATCACCACCATTTCAACATCTTTTTACTACTACGTTCTCCCGTTAAGTATCCGCCGTCGCCACTCACAGATAAAGTTACTCTTTATGTAGCCTCGGTTATAAAACTCAACTTAAAAGATAACGACGTCTCTCTGCCCTTTGATGTCCGCTTGTTACAACTTTACTTGTTAGAAAAACTCAGTCATACGATAGTTCAGTTGAAGGCGCCTCGACATTTGATACTGTTTAGTCTTTGGCCTTTGCTCTACAATGAACTGTCGCTTTGTCACTGATTGTATGGGCTTTATCCTTACTAATATTGTAAATGTGAAAGTGTGTTTGTTTGTTGGTTTCTGCTTCAATTGTACAGCAACAGATCGACCCAATTTTTTGCTTGGGTATAGTTGAGTTCGTTTTGGAGTGATATAGATTCAGACTTTTATTCTCTCCACGCGGTTGAAGCGGAGTGCCAAAGCTAGTAAAAAGATTAAAAAAATCGGCCAAGTGCGAGTCGGGCCTCGCTCTTTTAGGGTTCCGTTAAAAATAATTAAAAATATTAATAATTATAAATATTTCCATGTACCCATGGAAATATTTTAATTTAATTTTTTTAATTTAATTTAATTTTTATTATTTGTTGTTATAGCGGCAGTTGCAATACATAATACTTGAAAATTTCATCTATCTATCTATTACGGTTTACGAGATACAGCCCGCTGACAGACGGACGGACGGACGGACAGCGTAGGCTTAGTAATAGGGTCCCGTTGGTACCCTTTGGGTACGGAACCCTAAAAAGGGACACGAAATATACCTTTTATTAGGGTTCGTGACCCTGCAAGTGCAGCGAAATGTTTTTATCGAATTGTTTATGAGTGGGTCATTTAATTTTCAACTGCCGAGGGATACGTATCACCACCCCATATAAACACCCAAAGGATTCTTCTTCTTCTTTATCAACCGATAGCTGTCTACTGCTGAACAAAGGTCTCTTGCATGGACCTCCACAGGCGAGGTCTTGCGCCGCCACAATCCAGCGGCTGCCTATGATTCGTTTGATGTCGTTGGTCTACCTAGTAGGGGGGTCTACCAACACTGCGCTTCCCGGTGCAGGGCCACCATCCTTCACTTTGGGACAACAACGACCATCAGCTTCAGCACTTAAGGAAAGATTTATTTGCAGTGGGTGGGTTATTTAAAAAGCACTGTGTTTATTTGTCACAACGAACAGGTATCCTATCAATAAAAAGCGCAGGCCAGGCAGACCAGCTCAAAGGTGAAGCGAGGATATTGTCAAGGTTGCGGGGAAAACGTGGCATAGAAATGCTACACAGAGAGTTTTTTGGAAAAAGATGGAGGAGGCTTTCACCGCGGAAGGCGGTCCTCTTACATGAGCAACAACACTAATATTACCGTGCTACAGATTACATCTATACATACCACATATATTTACACATATCCCAATACACAATATAAAATACACACCAACCTCACTACTACACTACAAAAAATTTGTATTTGTAATCTTAAAACTTAGTAAGTAGGAAAACTAATATTAAGAACAATAATTGTAAGAGGAAAATAAAGCTGTTTTTATTTTATTTTTATTGTGTTTATTTGTCGGTTTGTCCTTCAATCAAGCAGCAACGGAGCTACTTCTTTTTCTTCTTCAGCCGATGGATCTTGTTGAAACGGTATATTAAATTTTCACATGATTTGGTCTTGCGCTGCCGCTTGCATCGAACAAGTGTTAATCGACACGTACAAAACCGACCTCCCACATCTTGGGACCCCAACGACATCAATTCTTCTAATTATTAGAATAGAATAGAATAGAAATGTTTTTTATTAGGGTTCCGTACCCAAAGGGTACCAACGGAACCCTATTACTAAGCCTACGCTGTCCGTCCGTCCGTCCGTCCGTCCGTCTGTCAGCGGGCTGTATCTCGTAAACCGTAATAGATAGACAGATGAAATTTTCACATATTATGTATTTCTATTGCCGCTATAACAACAAATAATAAAAATTAAATTAAATTAAAAAAATTAAATTAAAATATTTCCATGGGTACATGGAAATATTTTAATTTAATTTTTTTTAACGGAACCCTAAAAGAGCGAGGCCCGACTCGCACTTGGCCGATTTTTTTCAAATAAACTTTTACAAGTACTTTTAAATCGTCAATGAGTCTACCACTGGTTCGGAATGCCGTTCCTGCCGAGAAGAACCAGCAAGAAACTCGGCAGTTGCTCTTTTCAAAATACTTTTACAATATACCTACTTAATAGATATTATTCTATGTATGCAGAGTTTCCACAATGAGGGGAAGTTCCACAAAAGCATACGTAATTATTTCTAATTATAATACAACACATGTCAAGACGGGCAGACAGAAAGTAGCCCCATTGCCGCTGGTGGAACCCGTTCACGAGCATGACGCATGACCCCAGCCATTGCTTCGCTCAACCATATTTGAGGGAACGTAACAACCCGCATCACACGACACCACCGCAGAAATGTTAAAGAGAGTGTGACATACGAGTACTTAGGCTACCCATCTTAAGGCATCGAATTGAAACTAATATTCAAATCAACAATCATTAGCCAAATCATTAGCCATGGCCACTTCAGCTACGCGGCTCGAGGAGCTATGTGGGTAACTAAGGTTCTCTTACGGATCTCCTCATGCCTGATTTGATCTCACAGGGATACTGAATGCTATGGAGCGACGAAATTTTTGCAAGGGTTTAGTAAAGGAGCTCAGGTGTTATTTCTATTTTGGTGAGTGACACATACTATTGTTCATCTAGTTAAAATAAAGCGTTCCCGCGGGATTTAAAGAATTATATCTACGGAGATGAAGTCGTGAGACAAAACTCACAAAAAAACATGCAAGAATTTTGTGCACGTGTGCACAGAAAAACAGATTTCTTAATATGAGATATATTTAGTAAAATCAAAGCGATTATCTTTAATCCAAGAAACATTTTCTCCCCATAGACGTGAGACATTATTTTCTTGCCATTAGAAAAATAAATTCCCCTAAGTATATTTTCCCAAAGTAAGATATTAGTTATCAAACCAAGAAAAAACAAATTGCCCACATTAATAGAAGTAAAAACATATTTCATTTCTCAATCAAATATTTTTCTCTTGGCGCTAATCAGAACTTCAGAAGTTTTCAACCAAGATTTGTTCTATTTGAGTTTCATTTTCTCACGCTAAATACATATTATTTACTTGAATTTACGAAACTCACAAGAAATTTCATTTTTTTGATTCAATTATTCCTTTTTTCCCATGTGGTTGGGTTAAAAGCTATCGTTTAAATATACCCAATGATACGAGTTTAATAAGAGGCAGTTATTTCAATCACATACAGACAGTGTCGATGGCAAAATAAAAACGTGGAAGCTTCAAACTAAAAACATCGTTCCGGTTCTAAAATAAAATTTTACAGTATAAATCAAACAAAATTCACCGATAAAAAATATTTAACCAAAAAAATGTTGTTCACCTCAGCCCGCGCGAACCAATAAAACGGCGTAATTGAATTTGGTTGGGATCGTCCCACTCGAGAGTCGCTCGTTGATTGGCTGATATTCAAATTTGCACGTAATAAGATCTTGCACGACGCGTGTCCTGATGACGTTTGGGTGGCTAATATTTTGCTCAGCCCGGGGGTTCCGTGACGTAATGGACCGCGAAATTGAGGCACTGCGTTTGGGCGGGTGGCGGTTTTTTGGTGTTCGATGTTCAAATGGATATACAAATTCGAAAAGGGGATAGCTCATAACACCGTTATTGCTCATAAGTGATTGTTACAAAGAGTATTGGACAGAAACACGCGTTTCTTTGACGAATACCATGACATTTAAAGAATGCATGAATTTTCAAATGTGACTGTGGAGTCAACATCTTCTGATGATGTCGGATCGTGTTGGAGCGAAACTTACGTCGAGTGTTAAAAGATTTATTCTGTTTGCCGGATCATATCAAAGGAATATTAATTTTTCTCACCAAGAGTTTTTCTCTTTTGAAATTATTGTTCTTTTATAAATATTAATATCTATCTCATACCTTTAAACGAGCAATTCTTGTATATATATATATCTATATATATACATAATATATATAATCTGAATCTCGGAAACGGCTCCAACGATTTTCATGAAATTTAGTATGCAGCGGGTTTCGGGGGCGATAAATCGATCTAGCTAGGTTTCATTTTTAGAAAAGGTCGTTTATAATACGAAGGTAAATTTCGCCATCATTTATAAAATTCGAATAGCTCAGTTAAGAAATCAGGCGATCCCAAAATCAGAAGACCCGGGTTCGAGTTAAGATGTTTAAATTTTCCCCTATGAATTTTGTTATTATTTTTTTTTATTATAATAATTTCCAATAAACACGATTTACTTACCAAAAAAAAAACTGGGCAAAGCTCGGTTACCCAGATATTATTATATTATATATAATATTTATATATTATACAAGATAGTTGCAACCTTCGAATCGCAATTATCTATTTACTTCGAAGGTTACTTATATCGTAGATACTTATTGTCTGTGAATACATACTCCAGAAGAGGTGTGTTGAAAAAGTTGATTCTGAGGAGAAATAATAGAGAGTAGGTAGTGCAGATACCTAACAGTAACGACATCTTTCTTGCAATCCCTCGGGGAGAGTGAATCCCCTAAAGCCTGTAACACTTTCGCTGGACGGTAAACGCAATGACATGACCTTTTTCTGGTCAATTTAAAGTCTGTAGGTTTAACGGCTGGATTTATACGGCAGTTTTACGACGCTATAAAGTTCTCTAAGAACGCAGCAGGACCGTTAATCTTGGTGCGAGTGAAGCGTCCAGAATGACATGGACGAGAATTAAATTCTTGATTCAATTAAGGGCACCCCCCTCTTTATGATTGCACACTAAAATGAAGCTGAAATAGCGGCACGAATCAACGGCATAGATCGCGTTAAAGCAATGAAGACTACGTCTAGCAACAGTAGGTAACTTGACAAAGCTCGTTTTCCTTGTACACCTTACCCGCTCAATGTATGTATTTTTTTTATTCGATGACATTTAGATAGTCCTTGAATGCCTGATGATTGATGCCTTGAATTTCACCTGGTGGTAAGTGCATTATACGATGTTTCATAATCGGCATTTATGAACCACAGGATTTGGTGTTTATCTGTCCAATACACAGGCTGATATTCCGAACGGCTTGACTAGGTAATCCAAATCAATCATGATCTCTTTATGATGTTAATACTAATTAACTACATAAGGGAATTAGGTTGCTTCATTGAATCTAATTAATTGACGTCCGTGGAACTGAGTGTGCAATGTATGAACACCTGTCCAAACAATGCTTAAGATCATTAAAGAATCATAATACTAATATTAACTAGCTGATGCTTGCGACTTCGTCCGCGTGGATTAAGTTTTTAATATCCCTCGGGAACTCTGATTTTCCGATTTCCGATTATACAAAGTTAGGTATAATAATGTCCTCCCGACCGGTCACGGCGACCAACCTCCTCAGAGATGTGCGGGAGACATTATAGTGCACAAATGTGTGCGCAAACACAGTATGCACTCTCTATTTCATCACTCTTATAGTCTGATGGAATTGAAATCTGACACGACCGGAGAGAGATCAGGCGCAGGACCGATGGTTTTACGTGCTACTGGCACGGGGGTGCCTCACCCCAACTTCCTAAAATAAAAATTTCTTTGTTTAACCCATAGATTTAGGATTGGTAGCTTAGTCGCTACTAGATACCGCTCTTCCTACAAACACTCCTTAAATGCGGCAACGTAATATCATAAGTATTTATCTTTTAGTTTGAAAACGTCTAACATTTGTTGCTACAAGACTGCTGTACCTACTATGAATTGCCGCAATTTACTAGTACGCCGCGCCGACGGGATCTAGTAGGTGCGAAGCGATTACGAATTCTGAATTTTAAAGTTTAACCAGAATAAACATAAAAAAATATCAGAGGTGCGATTGTATAAAAATTTCCGGTAAAAATCTTATTCATTTCATGGCATTAGCGTCAAAGTAAAATATTTCTTGAAAGTATTGATTTAAAGTCAAAAATCCAGAACAACCGATTCTAACATGGAGCGTTATGGAGCGTATCGTACATACCTAGACGTATGAGAATGCATACACGAAATTGAGCTTTAATTTAATGCTGTTATGGTATATTTTACTTTGACGCTAATGCCATGAAATGAATAAGATTTTGATCGGCAACTTTTAGACAAGCGGGGGGAAATTTAATATATGAAGAAGTGGAATGAAATAAAATGCCAAAAATCTACTTTGTAATTAAATAATCAAATATAAAAAAGTTTTTTTAAAAACCGACTTCAAACGCCCGCGCCACTACAAAGTATAAAATTTATTGTTGATTTTTTTAAAACAGCTTGACCGATTTCGATAAAATTTATATGGGACCACCTGGGAAGTATACCCTTTCAAACAAAAAAAAGATTTTTTACAAATCAATTCAGGCGTCTTCGAGTAATCGGTGAACATACATTAAAAAAAAGATTCCGACGAATTGAGAACCTCCTCCTTTTTTTGAAGTCGGTTAATAAACTTATTTTAACGGCTTATACAACTTTTGCCCTTTATCAAATCTCTGTCGACTGCCTCAGTGGGGAGTCAGTTGTTCTGTTTAACCAGTGAAATATAGTTATTCACGAGGGGCAACTAATGTGCCAAAAAGAGGATTTTGGGTAAAATGCTTTTCCCAATTAGTTACTTTTGTTTTTAGTTTGTACCATAAACCTCGCCCAAAATTATGTTTCTGCATTATATATCGCACAAATAGCATGATGACGGATTTTGAAATAACTTTTGGATAATGTTCGGAAGTATTTACTATTTCGAAAAAATATCTTATTTCAGCAAAAAAAAAAGGTTTGGTACTATAAACTTTTCATTTCAATTTTCTGTTTTAAAATTCACACTAAAACTCTAGCCGGTGTCGTGGCGTCGTTTGTGACGTCACCTCTATGTTTTTTCATAGTAGTTTGTCAAAGTTTGAAGATAGATGTGATCTTTATTTTTAACCGACTTCAAAAAAGGAGGAGGTTATCAATTCATCGGTATCTTTTTTTATGTATGTTCACCGATTACTCGAAGACGCCTGAACCGATTTAGAAAATTCTTTTTTTTGTTTGAAAGGGTATACTTCCCAGGTAGTCTCATTAAAATTTTATCGAAATTGGTTTAACGGTTTTAAAAAAATCTACAATAAATTATAAACTTTGTATTGGCGCGGGCGTTCTTTTTAAAAAACCGACTTCAAACAGCCGCGCCACTACAATGTATAATTATAATTTAATGTTGATTTTTAGGGTTCCGTACCCAAAGGGTACCAACGGGACCCTATTACTAAGCCTACGCTGTCCGTCCGTCCGTCCGTCCGTCCGTCCGTCCGTCCGTCCGTCCGTCCGTCCGTCTGTCAGCGGGCTGTATCTCGTAAACCGTAATAGATAGACAGATGAAATTTTCACATATTATGTATTTCTATTGCCGCTATAACAACAAATAATAAAAATTAAATTAAATTAAAAAAATTAAATTAAAATGGGTAGGTGGGTAGATGGAAATCTTTTAATTTAATTTTTTTTAACGGAACCCTAAAAGAGCGAGACCCGACTCGCACTTGGCCGATTTTTTAAAAACCGCTCGACAGATTTCGATACAATTTAAAAAAAAAGAATTTTCCAAATCGGTTCAGGCGTCTTCGAGTAATCGGTGAACATACATAAAAAAAGCAAAGAACCTCCTCCTTTTTTGAAGTCGGTTAAAAGTAGCCTTAGGTTCGTTTCTCGTCGAGTGATCGCCATACGCCACCAACTCACCGCACCACATTGCTCGCCCGTGCTATTACTTTTTTCTTTTTACTCGGCTAATAAGGGTCGTACCGTTATGTTGAGTGGCCTTTAAACTTCCTCAAGAAATGGGCCATCAAATACAAAAATAATTTTATCTACTCCAACATCGAAAAGTTCCAATTTCGAATTTGACAGCTGAATCGAAATGAACCCTCTTTCGGTTTTGCTTCTCATTTCGATGCAGCTCGTTGTATGGGAGCTGAATCGAAATGGTTATCTTCTTAAAATAGGATACCTAAAGCTAAGGCTCTGAGTTCCGGCACTTTTGTACCGTTCATACGACAGAGGCACCACAGGCGGCTGGTGGCGGCTTACGGAGTTACTTTTTGTTGACAGAGGCGCCACAGGCGGCTGGTGGCGGCTTACGGAGTTACTTTTTGTTACTTTATTGAGCCTACGGCGTATTTTGTTGATGATTTTATTTTCCTATTCGTAGATAAAATCTTGTATGCAACTGAACGTAATTAGTCATTTTAATTCTCGTACTATCCTATTTTGATACTCGGCAAGCCTCGTATCAAAAAACAGCACTCGAATTAAAATGACCCTCATTACGATGCAGTTGCATAAATAGCTATTTAAAGTAGTTCCAGAGAATAAAGCGCGTTCAAACAAATAAACGGACTTACTCCGGTACTTCCGGTATATTATATTTGTATAGATTATATAATAAACAGTGATAGCCTAGTGGTTAGGACTGTGGTCTCCTATTCAGGGGGTCGCAGGTTCGATTCCGAACCTCTGACTTATCGGAGTCAAGTGCGTTTAAGCAATTAAATATCACTTGCTTCAACGGTGAAGGAAAACAGCGTGAGGGAACCTGCACACCTGAGAGTTCTTCATAATGTTCTTGAAGGTGTGTGAAGTCCACCAATTCGCATTGGGCCAGCGTGGTGGACTATGGCCTATAACCCTTCTCTAATGATGATGTCATCATCATCATGATGATGTCATCATCATCATGATGATATTTATTTAGGTATATTATTACATCATTAAGATAATTATGTTCAGCGGTTGAAATGTAACAGACAGAGTTACAGTCCCATTTATAATACTTGTATAGAAATATTAAGGTTATGGTTAATGAATCAGTATTATATAAAATAGAAATGAATATGAAGTTTATAGATATCATTCGATAACGGCCCGTATTCAAGTTAACAATACATTTACTTCGGTAAAGCCGTCCATTAGAGGAGGTGCCTTATTCAGTAGATCTTGGAATAAAATGAGAAAGGCTCTATCGCAATTCATTATAATACGATTCAGATAAATCTATTGTGTGTCTGATCCATTATACTCTCATTTGCCTTAAATCAGATAGGTAACAATGGTTTTGTCACATTTCAATTAAATGAAATCAATAAAATAATGGTAATCCCTGAGTATAGCTTATCTTTTTAACTCTGACGGAAAAAGACGGGTGTTTAAATTTAACTCTTTGACAACTTTTATTTTATTTGAATTATCGACCGAGCGAAGCGAAGGTCTCTGAGTTTACTTGAGTGAATTTGCACTTGTCCGTCCGTCCGTCCGTCCATCCGTCCGTCCGTCCGTCCGTCTGTCAGAGCCTTACAACTTCTGAATTACTGAACGTAATTACTTCAATTTTAGATATATGTAAACCGATGGCCTCCAGCCGAAAATGGCTTAAAAAGTTATAAAAATCTTTATTTCAGGGGGACTCTCATAGAAGCGAATGCGAAGTAAAATATTTTTTTTTGCATTTCATAGGGTTGCAGTACCTCATTTTAAAGATAATAATTTGGAACAGAGTACAAAAATATTTTTTTTTAATTTTTTTTCCTAAAATTGACGAAATGGGGGGCTTTCAAAGTGGAGATTTTATTTGAGGCTAGATCTCTTAAACCACTTTATTTTAAAAATTGAAACTTACACATAATTTGAGTTATATTCTGTAATTGAACAACAAATACTAAGATTAGATAAATATTATAAAGAAACGAAATTATTTAAGTTTTAATGGGCATCAATCTTTTTAACAAAACTTCACTATACTGTTAACAGATGGCGCTGTCTTTAATATTGTAAATACAGTTTTGCGTCAGCTATTCTTATTTTGTCTATTACTAATTATGTTATTCAATTAGCAAATTATTATCAATAAAAGTATCACGTTGTTTTTGCAAAAGTAAATCCGTTTCTATTTACAATAATTAGACGTTAGCACCTATTTACTACCGTATGATGGTACTGTCTATGAATGTAAAGATGAGCGCGCATCTAGACATGCTCGCCGCAGAAGCCGCAAGCGCGCAGTCATGGCAGTTTATAATTTTTTTTATTATGAAATCGTATACTACGTAACACCCGTTCAGCGAACCAGCTGAATTTTAGTAAAATACTGTAGGCATACGAATCCCATCCACGAAAGCAGATGACGATTGACGTCATCAGATTCGGTGCGTTTTAATTACAATATAATATAGTTAAAACTACCTAATGGGAATTATGGGATACCGCGAGGTCTCAGTTCGGGGCGAACCACTAGTATTTAGTAGGGTCATTGTAGTAAGATTTTCTGAGTATTAACTTTGTAGATAATGATCAGTGATAGGTGTTAAGTGTTGACTGGAATGATAATTAGTATTGAATAGATTATTGTTTCTTTAAGTGTAGGCTTAAGAAACAATGAACAGAGTGTTATTCAAGACACCTGTAATCTGTATAGGATGAACTCTTATCATAGAGTTATAATTATAGAACTCTGGTAAGTGGTTCACTTTTTCAAGTACTGAGACAAGTTACATAGACATATAGGTAAATTCAATCTATAATCACTCCAGGCTATGTTAATTGTTTGTGTGTAGTGAGAGAAAAATTTAAAATTAAGTTTAGTGTTTAAGGTTTGTTAATTTTAGTTCTTTAATGTGCCAAGTGCCTAGGTTATTACCGTTCATGTTCTCCAGATCATATACTAAGGGTGATCTTTTTTTTATTATTTTACACTTCATAAACTTGGGGGCAAGTTTCTTGGCAAATCTCTTAATTCCACTCAATTAATGCCACTCTATTACTGTGAACCTCTAAACTAGCGCTGTGCCTACCCTGGTACGGACCACGACTTTCTCTCTCTCCGGCTGAGTTCTATTATTAAAATCTGATTACTGTTTTACCAAGGCTTTCCTATTTGTATTTATCTCATTAATGAACTTTCACTTGTAACTTAGAGTTAGAATTTAATTTTATAATATATGTATTAAACCTTCTTTGCTTTTGATTCATCTCCTGGCTAGAATACCTACCTACATACCTGTTCGCACCTAAAAACGCGACAAATCAATGCTTCTGAATTAAAAAATTTAAAATAAAACAAAAAATTATAAAACCGCATTTCACTGTCGTACCATCAGAGATCAATATTATGCAGTTACACTTGGTAGACATTTATATACAGTAAAAAGAGCAATGG
Organism: Oeneis ivallda; assembly: GCA_029955525.1. Lineage (NCBI taxonomy): Eukaryota > Metazoa > Arthropoda > Insecta > Lepidoptera > Nymphalidae > Oeneis > Oeneis ivallda. The sequence goes on along the minus strand of JARPMR010000020.1, from coordinate 18,717,076 downwards.
ACCTAATATGCTTCCCTGCGGAACGCCACTATTCTCTATGAAGATCTAAAGTTTACTTTGCCCTATAATTTGTTCTTTCGGTATTTATGTTTATTGTATTCTTTGTACTCTATGATCATCTATATCATGTTTCTGTACTTATATTGTTTTCTGTTATACAAAAAACTAGATGACTTTAATCATTATAACCTTTTCTTTTCTTTAACAATTTATTCTTGGCATTCCGAACCAGTGGTAGATTCACTTGACGATTCAAAAGTAAAGGTTTATTTGAATAAAAAATAATATTCTATTCTGATATCTTCTAACCTTTAATTTTAAGTATTCTATAATTTTACCTTACTTGTTATGCATATTACCCACGCTATTACCACAAAATACCTTAATAGTACGGCTATTACGACTTAATTATAAAATTATTACATAATAAGTATATAGTGATATATTCGTCACAATTTGGGACGATAAACTTCAGTACTGTTATTGTTGGAAAGTTTCAGGAGAATTATACGTATCAGTAGAATTAATAGGGCTGATTGATTGTTTTATTACAAATCTTGCATGATTCACTTTGTGTCTTTATTGAGAACTAGAGATAAGCTGTCCTTGTGCACGCCCTTTATATCTTTGTTTCATTTTTACTAATAAAAAAACAGTAATACTGGTACTAAATAAATTAATAAATAAATAAACTAGCTATTACCCGTGGCTTTGCTCCCACCATCTATTAAAACTAATCCGAAGTAGTGATTCCTAAACAAAATTACCAATGTTGATTTTTTTCAGCTGTTCTTTTGGGTTTACGTATTTTTTTTTTAATTTTTAAAACAACGATTTTATTAGAGGGAACAAAATAAAAAGTATTCAAATCTATCAAGCCTTTTTTGAGTTTCAACCTGAACAGCATTTGATTAATTGATTTTTATCAATATAGCTTTTGGCTTCGACTTCGAAGTGAAAAGTTCGTTTAAAAACCGCAGAAATTATTTTTAGGGTTCCGTACCCATAGGGTACCAACGGGACCCTATTACTAAGCCTACGCTGTCCGTCCGTCCGTCCGTCCGTCCGTCCGTCCGTCCGTCCGTCCGTCTGTCAGCGGGCTGTATCTCGTAAACCGTAATAGATAGACAGATGAAATTTTCACATATTATGTATTTCTATTGCCGCTATAACAACAAATAATAAAAATTAAATTAAATTTAAAAATTAAATTAAAATATTTCCATGGGTACATGGAAATATCTTTATTTAAGTTTTTTTAACGGAACCCTAAAAGAGCGAGGCCCGACTCGCACTTGGCCGATTTTTATTTCTGTGTGAAACTATGGAAAAAGTAAAAAGTTTTTGATAGTTCAAAGAATAGATAGACATTTTTGTCTCTAAAATGTTAATTGTGTATGAATAATAAAAAACGAAAACACACACTTTCGCATGTTATTTTATGGTATTACTAAGAATTTTGACTAAGTTTTAAAATAACCTACTACTATGAAAAATAATATTTAGTCTTTCCATTATTAATTATTAATAACTGTAGTACTGAATAGATACATAAAATCCTTACTAATTATAAACTAATTATAAATGCGAAACTATGTGTTTTTTGTTTGTTAGTCCTCTAATCACGCAACAAAGTACGGTACTCGATTGGACGGATACGGTACGGTATTGGATTGACGTGATTTTTACATGGGTATAGAAAGTGGCATAGGCTTCTTTTATTACAGGAAAATTAAGGGTTTGCGCGGGATTTTCAAAAACCTAACTCCACGCGAACGAAGTCGCGGGCAGTCTAGTGTACCTCCTCAATGATAATTTAATCAAAAATTCTTTTTAAAAACCGACCTCAAACACCCGCGCCACTACAAAGTAGGTATATAATTTATTGTTAATTTTTTTTTTGATAAAATTTAATTGGAACCACTTGGAAAGTATACCCTTTCAAACAAAAAAAGAATTTCCAAATCGGTTTAGGCGTCTTTGAGTTATCGGTGAATATACATTAAAAAAAAAATTAAAAAAAAATCCGAAGAATTGAAAACCGAATAGTTTTCGCGTGATGCGCGGACAGACAGACAGACAGACAGACAGACAAAAATTAAATAAAAATCTGTTTTGGGCTCAGTATCGATAGTAAAGCACCCCCCAATTAAAATTTTCAAAATATATTAAATGTACAGAAATCTTCCAGTTACAGTTTTATTATAAGTATAGATAATACTAATAAAAAAATTCGGAGGCGATTCAACTCCCGTAACTGCCAATTTGACACTTATCATTTTGTATATACCTAGAATATTTTTTTTAAAAATTTGTTTTCGAAACCTTATTATGATGTTAAATACCTCTTTAACTAAGCCTTCTAAGGCCAACCTTCAGTAGTGAAGAGATGTACGACAAGAAAAAGAACTAAGCCTCATTTGACAAAGGTACGTATTCGGTTACAAGAAAAAAATATCTTAATATAATAAGTACACGCGTACGTACACTGTATAGTGGTTATTTAACTAGTTTCTATAACTATGTCTTTCAAGTGCAGCTATATTAGTTTCTGTAAAAATAGCATATTTGTTCCATCCAGTTCCTTTTAATACAGAAACCTGAAAAACGTAAACCACATTGCTCCAAATTGCTATCAGCTCCTCAGCTATAGCATAGTGTTGGCATGAGTCAGAGGCCAGACTATGTCTCAAACAAGGATGTTAAATACACCGATACATCACAAAACTGTCAAACTAAACACTAAATAATATCTACTAAACTAGCGGCACGCTATGATGGCCGGTTTGACACATTACAATAGTGATGTGGAATGTCAATTTATTCTCGAACAAAAAACAATTAAGTTTTGTTTTTGTACCTGATTAAATAGGTTTAATAAAACAAAAATGTATATGTTTATTTAATTTATTTGAACGAACTGAATATTTGAATGAAAATGAATATACATACTTTATATGCACACAAGAAACATATGAATACAAAAGATACCAAAAAAGGTGCCACAAAAGGCCATAATTAATCAGATTCGTCCATACTACTATTTTCACTGTCGTCACTGCTATCATCACCTACATTAATAATTATATGTTCGTTTTCTATAATATTATCTATTTTCACATCTCTTTCATAATCTTCCCTTATTAATTTAACAGTTCTATTCACAACCTTTTCCCAGTCTCCTTTAGTCACATGTTCACAAGCTTCTTCTAATAATTTTAGCATTTTTTTGTGGTAAATGGGGGTTCTGTATTGTGTCTTGCAGCATATCCCTTAACTTGAGCCCACACCAACTCAATCGCATTATACTCACAATGGTAAGGCGGTAACCGTATAACTCTGTGCCCATGTTCTAATGCTATTTCGTCAATGACGTATCGGATCTTGGTTGGTTTGTTTTCTTTTAAAAGACGTACTAATTCCGCTTTTAACATATTCATGTTTGCATCTACGCCATTTTTACGAAGCCATGCGACGATATCAGCTTTCTTTTGGGATTGGGCAGGTGGCTTGTCAATTTGCATCGAGTGGTATGGGGCGTTGTCCATAATTATAATAGATGGTTCAGGGAGGCTACACAACATTGAGGTAAACCATTCAGTAAACTTTTCTCCATTCATGTCTTCATGATAGTCTCCAGTGGTTTTTGACGCAAAAGCCATGAGAGAACCTTCGACAAACCCGTTGATGGTTCCGGCGTGACAAATTATAAGTCGCGATCCTTTTCCTACAGGAACTTTGGAAGTAGATGCTGCTGTGTCATCGTTCCAAGAACGGCCTACAGTATGGTTAGCATTAAGCCATGTTTCATCCAAGAACACAACATTTTGCCAATTTTTGATTTCTTTCACTTGCCGTAAAAAAGTATACCTTGCCATCGCTATATCAAATCTTTCCATCAATATTTTGCGTTTGTTACATTTTTTGTATCGAAATCCAATGGTCTTCAAAATCTTCGTTAAAGAACTTTCCCCACCGAAGAATAATCCAGCTTCCTTCAGTGAATGCACCAACTTTTTTCTTGTTGGATACTCCTTCTGTAAATAGTAGCCGTAAACATGTCTTCGGATAGCATCGGCATCAAAGCTATCGATGCCTACGACTGGTTTTGCTCGTTTTCTCTTTTTTGGTGTGTGAAGTTTATTTTCTTCTGTGCCAGTCTCGCCATATTTTTTTTTAGTTATCCGTCTAACAGTTCGTTGTCCAATATTAAGCGCATCAGCTACGCGTTCAACCACTGACGTTATAGGTAAAATTGGCCCTCCATTTTGAGCTTCACGATCGAAATAGTTACGAAGGCGTATTACGAACTCACGTGTCTGACTATTTAGAACAGTTCTCTGCGTACGTTCGGTCATATCGACGAAATCCACAACAAAGGGCTTGAACAGAGTCCAAATTAACGAGCAAGGGTCAACAGTAATGCAGTATCAATATTTGAAATCCAAAGCCAGGTCAAAACTATATCACAATCGCATTGCACTGACGTTTATACTTTTCGAAGCAACGTCAATTCGAAACTGCTTTGTTTTGCATTGAGCATTGACGCGAGTTTGCCGGAGGTAGTAGTTGTGCTAGCCAGCGATCCTATGTGACGATCGTATTAGATTCCATTTTTAAAAATTTTCAATTTAGAAAACCAAATGCCGAGTTGTGGTATATATCATATAAAAATAAAAATTTTACCTTTTGTATGAAACAACTGATATTTTTTTGCGATTTCAGAGGTTTGTCCACATAGTGAAAATTGTTCATATTCACAAGTACATTCACCCCTTAAATGGTGCAAACTGATTTTTCTACACTTGTATACATTTTAGAAATCAATTTAATTTTGAGTCCTAAACCTAAAACTACATTCGATAAAATTTATGAATCTCTGCACATCACTATCGTCAATAAAGTAATACAATTATTTCCTTCAAAGTCGTTATCAATTAATACGGAACTTCATGAGCGGACAAACGTCAAACCGGCCATCATAGCGTGCCGCTAGTGTAATTCAAATCAAATAGGTATGTACATAGGCTTATCAATCTCATATCTATAGTTAACTATAAAAACAATATTAGGACATACTCGTACTATAGGAAATAATGACTGTCAGATAAAGGAAGAGGACAGATATTATTTTTAACCGGCATAAAAAAGGCGGAGATTCTCAATTCTTCGGAATCTTTTTTTTATCAATTTTTTATGTATGTTCACCGATTACTTGAAGGCGCCTGAACCAATTTGGAAAATTCTTTCTTTTTTTGTTTGAAAGGGTATAACTTCCTATTTAAATTTTACCGAAATCGGTTGAGCCGGTTTTAAAAAATCAAAAACAAATTATATACCTACTTTGTTTTAAAAATAAAATTATATTAAATTATGTACCTACACATTAGTATATGGACTACACAGAGGCGTAGTGCGATCAAAAAATCACCAATGAGTGTAAACCAAGTCCTATCGCTTCGCTCGCGACAACGTCGGTTTTATGTTGTTTATGTAGGTGCCAAGTATGGACTACATAGTGGCGTAGTGCAATCGTAAAAAATGTCGCACTCGCTTTACTAGCGATAATGTCGATTATCGATTGCTTTTGTCTATACCAATTAGTATGGACTACACAGAGGCGTACTTAATGCGATCAAAAAATCTTCGCGCTCGCTTTGCTCACGAAAATTTCGGTTTTCGCTTGCTACTGTAGGTGCCAAGTATAAACTAAAAAGAAGCGTAGTGCAATCGAAAATATTCGCCTGCATCACTGGACTGTAGTCCAGTGATGCAGGTTCAATGATGTATCATTGAAGACCAGTTACCAAGTACTCAATCCTGATGCTGCTGGGTACTGCCTAAATTGTAGGTATTTACAAAATTTCCATTATGAATTGATATTGTAGGTTTACAGGTACCAAGTAGGTACAGAATATAATATAGTGGCGTAGTGCAATCGTAAAACCTTACGATTAACATAAAGCAATTCTTTTTTAATTACTTTTTCCACGCGGACGAAGTCGCGGGCATCAGCTAGTATTAAGTAAAGTCTTAAAAATTCTAGAATAGTAGCACATATTAAAAAATTATAACCAAAATTATAAACACTATCACAAGACAAATATCTAACGTATTATAGTAGACAAAGATAATGTGTAGTTGATGCGGTGACTACTTCGTACAAAACTATGGAGAGTTTACAAATTATTATGATAATAATATACCTTTGTTTTTATGGTTCTGTACCCAAAGGGTGCCAATGGGACCCTATTACTAAGCCTCCGCTGTCCGTCCGTCCGTCCGTCCGTCTGTCAGCGGGCTGTATCTCGTAAACCGTAATAGATAGACAGTTGAAATTTTCACATATTGTGTATTTCTATTGCCGCAATAACAACAAATAATAAAAATAAAATAAAATTAAAAAATAAAGGGGGCTCCCATACATGGAAAAGGAGTCGAAATAAAATTTTATTTTTCTACCCTGGCATGTGGGGTGTCATTGTCTAGAGCTCTTTAAGTGGAGTTCAAATAGGTATATATTTTTTATTTTTTAGCTACAAAAATGAAGGAATGGGGGGCCGTCAAAGTTTTCGGTTTTAGACCAATTTTGTTAGGGGGTCTATCTCAAAAACTAAACTAGTAAGGAATTTGAAATTTTGGTATATTATGCACTATATAGTGTATTTAAACAACAAATACTAAAAACTCCGATTTATAATGCGGTTTGTAAGTTGTGACCAAAACAAACGAGCATTATTTCCCCATATGCTAATTTAGTACTTTATAAGAACTAAGATTTCTAAATATGTATAAAGTATTAAAAAATTATTTGGTTATATGTACGGAACCCTAAAAGAGCGAGTCCCGACTCGCACTTGGCCGATTTTTTAAAATTCTTGATTTTTCATTTTATATGAAGATTTACGTTAAGCATTCTCAATTCGTCTTCGACAAATCTTTTTTTTTTTAAGTATACCGATTACACGAAGGCGCCTGAACCGATTTGCAAAATTCTTTTTTTGTTTCAAAGGGTATATATTATATTGTATATACTTCGCAGGTAGTCCCATTGAAATTTTATCGAAATCGGTCGAGCAGATTTTAAAATATCAACAATAAATTATATACTTTGTAGTGGCGCGGGCGTTTGAAGTCGGTTTTTTAAAAAGAATTTTTTATATTAAATTATTAAACAGAAATAAGCACAAATAATATATTAATATAATACAAGTACCTATCATTGACTCAAAAATTTAAAAGAAAATTTGAGACGTATTTAAGTTTAATACAAATACTAAATGAGCTAAATATGAGTACGAAACGACATTTACATCGCCAACATTCATTAATTCATTCTTGTAAAATCATGACCTTTCTCACAAATAAATATACTATAAAATTTATTGCCACCAGCTCCTTAAAACTTCTATTAAGTCGATGCTATTAAGATAAGTCGATGCTATTAAGATATAAATACTGAAGTTGAAATAATATATAATTAGTAAGAGTTGCAATACTAGGGAGTTTTGACTGAAAATTTTCATAATGTACCGTTATTGTTTTATCTTACTACTTGTTTGCCACACTGTGCTCGGTCAGGATTGTGTGACTGAGAATTTCGAAAATGGGTTTGGAACCAACTTCACTAATACATTCGGAGTATGCCGCGGGTATCCCATGTGGAGTATCGGGCAGTATTCGTCTGAGATTAGCAGCCCTGACCCCCGAAGCACTCAGTTCGCTACGTCACTGGCATCTTCAACGACATGCATGGCATCGTTTGAATTCACGATGACTGGAGGCGGAACTATAGAATTCGAGAGATATATGTTGCCGGGGTCTGGTTCTGACGGAGTGTGGATTTACGTTTATGAGGGTGCTAGCTCCTTAACTGGTATATTCTTCGGACCGTCGCAATCGGACTTCGTGCCGGGTTGGCGAACCGAAAGGATTTTCATCCCTGGATCGAGAACATTTGAAGGCTACGTAAGTCCATTTACCAGCTTAAAATTGATTGAGTATTTGACTGTACATTTGTAAAAACAGAAAATAAATCGGTCCAAAAACAAATAAGTTAAAGAGCTTTAAAGTTTCTTGATGGACAGAGAGAGCGCTCCTGAAGTGTGATGTCACAATTCAGCAGCTCCATATACGCTCTATAGAAAATTTCGTTTTAGAAAGAGACAGATACAGTCACAGTAAAACAGCTTATAATTCCAAGACTAGTAAAGATATATATATAAAAAAGAGAAATGGCTTTGTGTTATTATATTTAAAAGTTATTTAAAATAAATAAAAAAATATCAGTCAAATACGTAAGTAAGTAAATTATTTCCATACAGGCAGCACAAGATCGTGTGGTGTGGAGATCCTTTCAAGGCAGCAACGGACGAAACAAATAATCAAGATGAATTACTGAAAGTTGAATCAAGTTAATTTACAAATGGGCGCTTGAAACAAGCTATTAATTACTTTGTCCTTTTTAAGTGAACGTGTTTTAGATTTTATTAAATTTGTATATTTTGTTTTGTTTCAGATACCATTTTTCGGACTTGCTGCTTCATCGTCCGTTGTGTTGATTGACTCTTTCCGTTATATTGCACCTTCTTTCAACAAAGATTTATGCGTGATATATAAAGATGAACAAACAACTACAACTACTACTACGAAAGCACCAACTACAACAACAACTACTACAAAAGCACCAACTACAACAACTACGACAACGAAAGCGCCAACTACAACAACAACAACTACAAAAGCACCAACTACAACAACTACTACTACGAAAGCGCCAACTACAAAAACGACTTCTCCAGAAGTCACAAGTACAACACCTGCAGTTCCACCACCACCTCCGGAAACACCACGCCTCTCTATATCTCTTCAAAACATATATAGAGAGATAAATATTAAAATACAGAAATTTTTTAAGTAGCGTTGTTTAAGACTTTATACTGTATTAATAAAATACAGTATACTCGTCGTTATATTTGAATAATTGTTTTTAATCATGTGTTTCTCAAACACAACTTCTGAAAATGTGGTCAACGGGAGATATAGCAGTGATCCGCGAAGTAATCAAAATAATAAAAAAATCAATTTTAATGTAAACATTATTATTATTAAATGTTATATACTATGTATTTAAAGATTGCTCTTTCTTGAACTTAATATATTAAATCAATGAATGGTTCATGCACTAAATATTTGGTATTTGACTGTTGTGAAAATGTTGATGTTCATTAATTAATTATAACGTGTAAGAATAACATTTGTAAAAACAGAAAATAAATCGGTCAAAAAACAAATTAAAATGGGATGTTTTCCTGGCACTGTATCCGCCTCTTTCTAAAAGGATTTTTTCTATGGAGAGTGTATGAAGCAATTGAGTGACGTCACACACAAGCAGCGCTCTCTTTGTGTATTGTCTTTCTTCTTTATTTATTATGATTATTATATTTCCGAGACTAGTTTTAAGATTTTAAAAGAAGAAAACTGGCCACCACCAGTATACCACAATGGTATAATATTTGAAACTTTAATTTAAAATTTATATAATATCAGTCAAATGCCTACCCCAGTGGCAATTTGCGTTTGCTGGTTAGTTGGGCCTTTGTCCCTAGTTGGGTTGGCCAACAGTAAGACTTGTCATCCCTAAAACTCGTGGGGCCAACCGTAGAAAAGTGGGATGTGGTTGGGCTTACGAAGGGACTTAGTCGGCATCACCACCACCCTCTCCCAGCCGTTGGCTAGCGTTGGCTACAATACACCAACGGAAATTGCTTCTAGGTACCCAGGTTTGCAAAATTTGTTAACGAATAGGTTGCATCTTTTTTTAATGATGATGATGGCTTATGAAAAGTTTGTATTCTATCTTAAGTCAAAGTTAAGTCTTAAGTCTGGAAATCAAAAATGTGCGCTAAGCGGTATAAAGAGGTAGGTTTATAGGCTGCCAGGAACATTCATCATTAGAAGTTCATAAACTTAACGTAAAAAATGCATGTTTTACTGAAAAAAAAGAAAATTAAGTGGTACTCGGGGACTGCCGCGGTAAAGCTATTACATAGCATTTTTTATCATCTTATGCATTTATAATATTTATGCAATATTTTTTTTGCATAATAAAAATTATGCAAAAAAATTATTAAAAAACAAACAAACAAGAAAAGCGCACTGTCACTACTTCGCGAGTAAGATTCGAATCTGCGACATCTTAAGAAAGCGGTCGCTCGCCCACTGCGCCAAACAGAGCTAAATGTGAACCTCTAAAATGTTGAACGCTTACTGAACGACGGTGTTAAAAATAAGTAAATAACTATAAGTTTTTTTCATACGAATTTCGTACTTCTGTATTTAAGATTTGGATAAAAAAAGATACCGGCTGAATTGAGAACCTCCGCCTATTTGGAAGTCGGTTGAAACAATTGTTGTTTATGTATTGACGTCACAAAATAAATTTCACGCATAGTTATTATGATATCAATGGTTTAGGAAGAATCAGGCCCTGTATTAAAAGCATTAAAAAGACTGATTGATCGTCCAAATACTCATCCAACATAATTCACTGTATCAGTAAACGATTTATTATTATTTTATGTTCAAAATTATGATATGAGCATTATATAGCTTAGGAGACGATGGCAAATTTAGCAAGCTTTAGAGTTGTGAAAAATTAAGTCGAATAATTGAATTTCATTCAATTTAATTTAATGAAATAATAATAATTGTACTGTTTATTTTATTGATAAAAAATAATTAGTATTCTTACTAAACTCTATTACACAGATGTCTTAGAAAACTAGATGGAGTCTGGGGAAATTTTAATTTAAGTACGGGCTTATTAATTTAACTAAAATTCAACATTGTGCCCTACGATTAATTCATTTATAGCAGTGCCGAAGTTCACTGAGTGGTTTGACACGAAAAGTATTTTCTATTCAAAGACAAGGATACCCTTGACCGCGACCGTGAGATCGCATCTCACCTGATGGTATGTGTTGATGCAGCTAAGATGGTAGCGGGCTAACTTGAAAGGGGTATGACAGTATAAAATAAACCCATACCTCTAATCGGTATCTACACGCCATAGCACCGGGACGAGTTGTAAAATCGCTTAAAATTGAATGCCACCGGCTCTTTAATATTTAGGTAATTGAATAAAATCTGAAGTTCAAGCAACTGATATTTAAAATATTAAGGAAAATTGACAGTTTATTTCAATGATGTACCGTTATTGTTTACTGTTGCTCCTTTTTGGCCATAGTGTGCTTTGTTTGGACTGTGTGACTGAGGATTTCGAAAATGGATTTGGGAACAACTTCACTAACACCTACGGGTGGTGTAATGGAATCAACATGTGGCACATCGAGCAATACGCTTCATTGAATATGAAAGTCCCCACCCAAAAAGTACAAGCTTTATCACATTGAAGTCAACATGGACATGTATGACATCCTTTCATTTGACGATAACTAGAGGGGGGATTTTAGAAGTGAATAGATTTATGACGTCAAGATATCGTCTCGATAATGTGCATGTTGAAGTTATGCAGTATGAAATCAGGGGGAATGATTTTGTCGTTGCTAGTGGGTCCTTCAGTCCAGGTCAAGCAGATTTTGTTCGGGGTTGGCAAACCTTTAGAATTCTCATCCCTGGATCTGGTCGGTTTAAAGGCTACGTAAGTATACTATTGGAATTTTAAATGGAATAGTTTAAAGGAATTCATGAATGTATGAATAAATCCTTACTAATATTATAAATGCGAAAGTGTGTTTGTCTTTTGTTGGATTGTCGTTCAATCACGCAGCAATGGAGCTACGGATCGACGTGATTTTGCATTGGTGTAGTTGAAGACTTGGAGAGTGACATATTCTTATTTTTATTCCTAGGGTTCCCTAGGGGTTTTACAAACCTAACTACACGCAGATTAAGTTGCGGGTAAAAGCTAGTAATGAAAATTGCTAATTTGTGGGTAAACCGTCTAGTAAATTATCGTGTTTGACTTTATTCTAGTTTTACTTATTATTATTAAAATAAATTTTATTTTTTTTCTTTCAGTTCAGATTTTTCGGAAGAGCATCACCCAGTTCAGTGGCTTTGATTGATTCGTTTCGATACATTGCACCGTCACTCGACGAAGCTTTATGCGTGATATATAAAGAAGAAAAAACTACTACTGATATAACTACTGATGTACCAACTAAGACAACAGCTACTACAAAATTGACAACTGAAACTACATCTTATACAGATTTGCCAACTTCAATAACATCTACAATAGAGTCAATAATAACACAACGACCTATACCCAATTTTCCCCTACAACAACCAGGACTATATACTGAACTACAAACTATAACTACAAATATTACAGCTATATCGCCAACTTCTGTTACTGTTACCACACCAAGCCCCTCAACGAAAAGACCAAGTCTCTCTATGTCTATTTTGCTTGTCAAAATAAACAAACTTTTTTGGTAGACCACGTAGTCTTAACAGATAAGCATACACGGCTGGGCTCATTTTGCAAGGATAGCCACAGAACGTGGTCTTGTGCGCTTTTTTCTCGTCCGCGCAGTTTTTTTTTTTTCAATGTGTGATGCGGGTTATTATGTTCCCTCAAATATGATTGAGCGAGGCAACGGCTGGGGTCATGCGTCATGCTCGTGAACGGGTGCCACAGGCGGGAATGGGGCTGCTTTATGTCTGCCAATCTTAAGATATATTGCATTATTAGTAAGTATGCATTTTTGGAACTTCCCTCATCGTGGAAACACTGCATACATAGCATAGTATTTATTGTATTGTAAACTTGTTTTGAAAAGAGCAACCGCCGAGTTTCTTGCTGGTTCTTCTCGGCAGGAAGGGCATTCCGAACCAGTGGTAGAGTCAGACGATTCAAAAGCACTTGTAAAAAGTTTATTTGAATAAAAAATATTTCTATTCTATTCTATTTAATCCCGTGTGAGCTCTCACAGATCTTAGTATCCTATAAAATGCAAGCTATCAGCATCATCATCATCATTATCATCATGAGCAACTCATTCACGTCTCACTACTACTGAGCGCAGGTCTTCTCTCAGAGAAGGTTTATACGCCATAGTACACGGGCCCAATGTGAATGGGTAGACTTCACACACCTTTGAGAACATTATGGATAAAATGCAAGCCATCACCTTGCCAAATTTTTTCAAAAATCCATTCAGCGATGTAGACGTAAAAAGGACGGATAGACAGGGCTATAATTTTCTTATCAACAATTTTCAATGGATTATTCTTTTCCGTCATTGAGCGTGAAATACCGCCTTTGCATCAAAACCCATTTCTTATTTGCGCAAACTTTAAAAATTGAATAAGTTTCCACATTTTCCTCTTTAAAGATCGCGTTGATAAGTTTAAATCTACCACTTTAAAATGTTATTCAACCAAATGAATCTAAAAGGAGGCCGCGGAGCCATTTTTACCCGCAAACTTCGTTTTCGAGTTGAGATATTCAAATGCCTTATTTGTTCTAGAACTTTCCAGCTTTAAGTAGCCGGAGTGAAGACTGGAGTTATATAGAGAACCTAATTACATAAAAAAATAAAATAAAATAAGCCTTTATTACTATTCCACAATGTTTAGAAATAATAGGATTTTCCACAATTATTTAACTGCAATATGTACCTATATAACAATATATATATAGTAACAACTGAATATACCTTTATTTATCGACCGAGCGAAGCGAAGGTCTTTGAGTCTACTTGAGTGAATTTGCACTTGTCCGTCCGTCCGTCTGTCAGAGCCTTATAACTTCTGAATTACTGAACGTAATTACTTCAATTTTAGATATAATATGTAAACCGATGGCCTCCAGCCGAAAATGTCTTAAAAAGTTATAAAAATCTTAATTTCAGGGGGGCTCTCATAGAAGCGAATGCGAAGAAAAAAAAATTTTTTTTGCGTTTCATAGGGTTACAGTACCTCATTTTAAAGATAATTTGGAACAGAGTACAAAAGTATTTTTTTTTATTTTTTTCCTAAAATTGACGAAATGGGGGGCTTTTAAAGTGGAGATTATATTTGACCTCACAACGGAATAACCATTGAAAGCTGGGGCTTGAAAGTTTTATAATTTTAGCGTAATATCATGTACATGAATAACAAATACTAAAATTAGATAAATGTAATAAGGAAACTAAATTATTTAACTTTTAATGAGCAGCAACAACAGAACTTCACAATGATGTCAATAGATGGCGCTCTCATCTCATATAGCAAATGCAGCTATATGTAACATATTATTGTTCAATTAAAATTATTATTTAGTCATTTAGTTATAGTAGTATAGTAGTATCATTTAGTATTTAGTTCAATAAAACTTCACGTTGCAGTTTGTTTTTACATGTTTTCTGATCGTGTCGATAGATGACGCTGTGTACAAGTAATTTAATTTGAATGTTCCAAAAAACTATACCTAAGTTTGATTGAGGCCTTGAGGATTTCACTATAACAGTTCCCTAACCTTTACGGGCTACCTATGTTAAGTTAGTTGACACTTTCTGTCAACTTTGTTATGACGAATCTCTACGGGACAACTAAAGGTAAAAATGACATTGGGATGTTAGGATTGTATTTAGGGACTACCTACGTAAAGAGACTTCTACAAGGGGGATGATTCAGGTATGGTTGGTGAAAACGGCCATAATAATAATGTCAATTTTGATCGTCATGTATCTATTGAATGAATAAGTAATTATGGGAAGCCGTTACCGCGAGGTCTCAGTTCGGGGCGAACCACTAGTATATTATTATCAATAATCAGTTTGAAACCGGCCGGCCGGCGGGAATGGGGCTACTTTCTGTCTGCCCGTCTTTGACATGAATTGAATTGTAGTACGTTTTGTGGAAATGTCATATTCTATTCTAACAAAGATGCATGGGTTAAATTAGCTTGGCATCCAGCTGCCCACAAGATAGTATAAAAACTTATTACAATGTAATAGCTACTTATTAATATTGTAAATCAGCAGAATCCGCTTTCCGAACCGGTGGTAGAATCTTGACGTGTCATAAGAGCCACAGGTTAGCCTACATGAAAGAGTTAATTTTGAAATTTTTTTTCAAACAACAGGCCTCCTCTAAATTTTTCCACATTGATCTGTCTCTCGCTTTTCTCATCCACACTGGACCAACCTTTTTCAGGTCATCTTCCCAACGTTTCATTTGTCGCCCTTTGCTTCTTTTTCCACTCCTGGGATACCACTCTGTTATTATTTTTGTCCATTTCTCATTTGTCTCTCTTAGCATATCCTGTCCATCTCCACTTTAGTCTTGCATGTCTTTTTGTTTCTTTTAATTTAGTAATATTTTTTATTTCTTCTAACCTTATTTTATCCATTCTTTTTACTCCAATAACATTTCTCTCTATTCCGTTTTGATATACTTTTACTTTGTTCATTATATTTTCTGTTGATGCCCATAATTCGTGGGGGGAAAAGACCACGACCCTATTTACATAGTAATGTATATATATTTTACTGCCTCGTTGGTCTAGTGGTACTGATGAAGATGTCCCGGGTTCGATTAGTCCTGGGTAGCGGGCCAAAAAATGTACTTATTGGGTTTTTCTGCTTCGATTTCATTTTTTCTGTGATCGAAGTTTTTTTGTCAAGATATTCTCAGTACTAGCCCGGAGTTAGGAAGTTGGCGGTGTGTTACCCCCGTGCCTCGGAGAGCGCTTCAGAGAGTAGGTCCTGCGTCTGATCTCTCTCCGGTCGTGTCAGATTTGCGTCCTATCGGACTATGAGAGTGAGGGAAAAGAGAGTGCACCTGTGTTTCTGTACACACTTATGCACTATAATATCTTCGCGCAGATGGCTAATCTCTGAGGATTATGGACGCCGTGACCGGATTCGGTTGGGATAGATAGACTAGCTCATTTCCACCAGTATATATGATTAGTTCAACCGTTGAACTAGAGATTATTGCCTCTTCCTTGTCTAGTTCAGTTTACGTATAGCACTGTACTTGTGAGGACACAGCTCTGTATTTGTGTAGGTCCATATCGAAAGTTGTAGTTTGCCACACATATCGGGCCGATATCACCAACGTTGAGTGAAGTTTAACCGAGGAAGAAATTGGGCGCTCTGACAGTTTTTGTATTGAAAATAAGTCTTATTTTACGTTGGTGAAATCGGCCCTTTATCGTTATTCATTTGTCAGCTTAAAACGTACTCATACATAATACTTATTGAATATAATATTATGTTTTGGTAATATATAGGAATTGATTGGGTAATAACTAAACGTCAGAAGCTGAAACTTACGTATAATTACAATTCAATTTTAAGTCAAGGCCAGAATTGGGCCTAACATTGACTTCGTTGCTTCGAAAAGAATGCATGTTCATGCCATCAAGTGCCCGCCGTCATCATATTATCCTAAGTCGATTTAAGTTATCATCACTAACGTTTGATTTTCTAGATCTGACTAATGCTTTCAAAAGTTGATGGCTTATGGTTTTTCATAAACTACTTATTATTGTTAGACATAGACTCAGAAGCGGAACTTATCGCTTAAAACTAATCACGCCTTAAGAGAATACATCTCTTAAAACGCTAAAACCCTACCTATAGCCGTCGCCACCATCCCCAATAACGGCCCCTTTCCACTCAGCTAAACCACAGCACGACAGACAAACCACCGTCTGAACGTGAGGGTAATTATCAAAATGCACAAATCAACCAATGGACAATTAACATCAAAGTATTAATTAATCAATTACACTAAACTAAGCGTACAGGCAATATTTATTCGATAAGGGCGCGATTGCTATCGCAATCCCTCAATCAAATACTAAACGACCTAGAGACGAAAGCATCTACTAGTCGGATGAGTCTCTGGGCAGAGACTGAATTCGTATCGTCAAAACAGCCGTTTTATACTAATATTTCAAGATGGCGCGCCCGCGCTGTCAAAGTCAAATGTAGTCAATATACGTCATGAAACGTATATTGACAAAGGTATGTTGACACTGTTACACTTATTGTTTCATGAGGTATACTGAAAAACACCAATAATATTTTTAAATTGCTAACAGTATTCTATCGTACCTAGTCCCTAATGAGACAAAAACCATCTGAAATCAGAATAATTATAAGAAACCTCGGCTCGGACCAAGAGGATGCACGGCGTTGTAGCGTGGCCATTTTAATTGCAGTAGCTGCAATGGACTATTGCCATGAAGGTAGACTCGATCTAATTTCGTATTCGAGTCAATTGGTGCCACTCATAATTCGCACAACTTAGTCAAAGAAAGGGCGCCAAGCACAGCGCATGCGCCCACCAGTCCACCAAATAGAGGGAAGACCACTAGTCACGCGGATCCAGTCGACCCGCGAACGTGACACCGTTTAGATGTGTCCCTCGAAACCGGGAATAAATTACGCGAGTGCAAATTAAAAAAATTACGTAATGAGGGTTGGAATGAGAGTTCGTAAGCGGTAATGCAATGAGCGACGTGCGTGATGCCACCAATTTTCTTGGTCGTGTTACTGGCAGTGCTGGACCTGTGTGTGCCGCTGTACCACGATCAGTTTGCGCTGTTCGTGCCCGATGGCCGTGCAGATGAGCTTGCCCACAGGCATGGCTTCGTCAATCATGGACAAGTAAGTTTGACGTATTTGTGGGAAGTTAGGGATTAGACGTAGGTGCTGAGTCAAGCGCTCAAAACTTCTGAGTGCTTCTTACCTTTGGACAGGTCAATATAATATATTGTCAAGAAAAACAAGTAAGTTTGACGTATATAATAATATTTATGTTACTCTCGGGGTTTGTGAAGCACTTAGAACTTCTGAGTGCTTCTGAGATTTGGACAGGTCAATAATCAATTGATGCGAAAAACAAGTAGTTTAATTTATTTTTTATTTATTCGATGACAAGCTAGTCCTTGACTGCCATCTCACCTGATGGTAAGTGACGATGCAGTCTAAGATGGTAGCGGGCTAACTTGTGAGGGGTATGGCAGTGAACATTCAACCCATACCCCTTAAGGAAGCGATTAGACCTAGGTGCTAATATACACGCAGAAGTTCGGATAGTTCTGTTGTTTATTATTGAGATTAACAAGTAAGTGTAAAGTGCATAATATAATATTATGTATTGCGTTAAAGGTTTGATGTTGGTGCTATGAAAAGACACTCAGAACTTTTGACCTTTGGACAGGCCAAAATTGTTGTGAAAACATATACCTTAGGCGTATTTATTTATTACAATATATGTGAAGCTAGCGATTAGACGTAGGTGGTCATGAACTCCCTATTATTTAGAAAAGGAGTAAGTTGGACATGTACGAGTATATGACGTTGGTTAGAGTTGGTACTAGAGAAGTTGCTTTGGACAAGCCAATGGCCTATTGTTGAGAAAAAAAAGTAAGTTTGATATGTATAATAGTAGCATGTATACTGCTAAGTACGTTTGACTTAAGTGGTTAGATGTATGTGCTTATAAATGTACTCAGAAATTAGAAGTTGTTTTGAACAGGCCACTGGTAGGTATACATATAATTGTTGAAAAAAGTAAATATCTTTGATAAGTTCAGGTAATGTAATAATATGTATGACGTACACGGTTCAGTGTAGATGCTAATGGTGCACACAGAAATTCGGAACAGGATATTGGTTTATGGTTAAGCATAAAATATACGCGATATGTTTGATGTTTATTTAACTCTCTCAGAAGTTGTTTCGGACAAACTGTTGTTAAGAAAACGTACATTTGATGATGTGTGACGTTAGACGTATAAGGACCGATTTTACCAACCTAAAATAAATAAGTCTTATTCGAGCGTAAATTTTATATGTTGACAGAGATTTCTATACAATGACTGTCAAAACGCCCATTTTATCCCACGGATAAACGTCACTCGACTTTGGTGAAATCGGAACTAAAGGTAATAATGCAACTCAGAAGTTGCTTTGGACAGGCCAAAGATCTTTTGTTGAGAAAATTAAGGAAGTTTGTCGTGAATAATATATTTGTAATGTAAGCAGATAGACGTAGGTGCTAATGAAATCAGAAGTTTGGATAAACCAATTATCTTCTCATGAGACAAAAAGTATCGGAGTTTGTCGTGAATAATATTTATGTGTGACGTCAAATTTTGGGCATCAAAATGTATTCGCAACTCAAACATTGTAGTTACATGATGTACAGTTATTTACATAATACCATCGTACAATAATATCTCAAATGAAATAAAACAAATCGTACAATAATTTACGCTTTCATTAAGTTTGCATCGTAAAGATACCCATTTTGGGTGCCACATTAACATGAGTAAATCTTGCCTTAATGTTTATGAGAATACAAAAAGTACAATATCTCTATTGAACATAATAATTATGTTCTTAACTTATTTACAGAATACATTTTAGCCTAATATTAGGCGCAATATTATGAATTATTTGAATCTAATAAAATTTTTATGGAATAAAAACCAATTTTATCCAAAAACGAAATGACATGAAATTGACAAAGCTGGCGGCCATTGGGGTCCCAAGGTGCTGGAGTGACGATCCCGCACTGGGAAGCGCAGTGTTGGCAGACCCCTCACTAGGTGGACCGACGACATGAAAAGAGTCGCAGGGAGCTGCTGGATTCAGGTGGCGCAAGACCGAGGCCCGTGGAAGTACATGCAAGAGACTTTTGTCCAGCAGTGAATAGTACGTCTGTTTGTTGACAAAGAAGAAGAAGAAGATGAAATTGATATCGGCCTTTGAATCGAATTCATAAAAATGGTCTCGATAATAAATATTTAAAAAGAAATGACGACTTACGATGCCCATACTCTTGGGAAATTTGACTGCGCATAGTAATTGGACAGGTAAGCCTTAACTGTAACCTAATGTTGATATTAAATAATATAATATTTCTATAATCGGGCTGTAGAAGTTATTCTTTAACAGTTTGTATTGTTAAACTTTTATTCTGTAATACATACCAAGTTAAGACTTCGGCTTTGAGGGGTCTGAAGTTTGATTCCAAGCACGCATCTATTACAGCTATTTGCGTTTTAAGTAATTAAATATCACGATGAAGGAAAACATCGTGAGGAAACCTGAAGCGTACTTGGCCAACGTGGTGGAGGACTATGGCTTATATCTTTCTCATTCTAAGAGGAAACCCGTGTCCGGTAAATGTAGTAGGCCACCGATGAGTTGAGATAGTGATATTAATTTTGTAAGTAATCAAGTTACAATGACTTTCTGTCTGTGATACCTATAATATCTTCGAATAGGCGAAGAAACGTATATATTATATTTTATACCTAACGATCGAGCTTTACTTGAGAATTTCGTTTCATCACATAATTACTATACCTACATAAAGCTGTAGTTCTATCAATTAGCTG
This sequence comes from Oeneis ivallda, assembly GCA_029955525.1. Classification (NCBI taxonomy): domain Eukaryota; kingdom Metazoa; phylum Arthropoda; class Insecta; order Lepidoptera; family Nymphalidae; genus Oeneis; species Oeneis ivallda. The sequence continues at coordinate 18,696,696 of JARPMR010000020.1, read as the reverse complement.
CCAAAAACAAACAGGGACCTTCTTCATAATAAATAAACGATTTCTTTATTTACAACTAACATTTCGCTACCGAACTTTGCGTTGGTCGCAGTCTTAGAAATTTATAGCTAACGTATCGGGATTCCTCGGGAACTACTCACAATTTGTTATTCGCCTCGAGGGAGTTGAATATTTGAGGATGACAGATAGACGAGTTGCGTTTAATACAGTTGTTTTATACAATATGACTAACTATACTACCGCCACCACCAGGTTTGCCCTATGGACCAAAAATTTGTGTGAAATAATAATAATCTTTTAGCGTAAAACATTATAAATCCTCACTAATCTTATTAATATTATAAATGCGAATGTTTGTTTGTTGGTTTCAATTGCTTCGTCCTTAAATCTCGCTGCAACAGAGCTATGGATCGACGTGATTTTTTGCATGGGTATAGTTGAGGAACTGGAGAGTGACGTAGGCTACTTTTATCCCGGAAAATCAAAGTGACAAAGACGTGGGCATCAGCTAGTCATTATTAAATTAAATATGATATACAGTAGAAACTCGATTATCCGGCCCTCAGTTATACGGATTCGCGATTATCCGGACTACCAACCGCAACCAATCTTCTGACTGACGGAATGATTTATCAATGCACAGCCTAAGCCACTGAAGCTGCCTGCCTGAAGCTAGAAAATTGAAATTATGACAGTAGTTCCCTTTTATGACGTACGCAAGCACTAAAAAGGATTTTTGAAATCCCACCCCCAAGGGGGTTAAATGGGGGTTCAAAGTTTGTATGAAAGTTCGTCATTTTTCAAGTTATACCCATGAAACTCGGTATTTGGGCATTAAAATAAAAAAAAGAATCACGTGTTTCACAATTTTTGAAAGTTTTACCCCCAAAGGGGTTAAATAGGGGTTGAAAGTTTGTACGATAGTCTTTCATTTTTCACGTTATACCCATGAACCTCGGTATTTGGGCCTTAAAATAAAAATAAAAATCACGTTTCAAAATTTTTGAAAATTCTACCCCCAAAGGGGTTAAATAGGGGTTGAATGATTGTACGATAGTCTTTCATTGTTCAAGTTATATCCACGAAACTTGGTATTTCTGGCTCTTGATTAAAAATAGAGAAGTAGGTACGTATTTTATATTTTTTCAAAATTCTACCCCCGAAGTGGTAAAATAGAGGTTGATACTTTGTATGAAATTCCGTCATTTTTTAAGTTTCATCTATGAAACTTTGTACTTGGGCTTTCAATTAAAAACAAAGAAGTACGACTTTCACAGTTTTTGAAAATTCTACCCCCAAAAGGGGTTAAATAGGGGTTGAATGTTTGTATTATAGACCTTCATTTTTCAAGTTATGTTTATGAAACTTGGTATTTTTGCTCTTGATTAGAAATAAAGAAGTACCTACGTACCTATTTTACCTGTTGGAAAATGTAGCTATCTCTTAATAATTTCTTAATAAACATTGATTTACGTGGATATGTAGTGGTTGTTTTTAAAAACATATAACATTATGTAGGTATGTACTACATATGCACGAAACCCGCTTTTCTTCATACATTCGATTATCCGGATTTTCGATTATCCGAATCCCTAACGACAACAATTAAACTAGCGGCACGTTATGATGGCCGGTTTGACGTTTGTCCGCTCATGAAGTTCCGTATTAATTGATAACGACTTTGAAGGAAATAATTGTATTACTTTATTGACGATAGTGATGTGCAGAGATTCATAAATTTTATCGAATGTAGTTTTAGGTTTAGGACTCAAAATTTATTTATTAAATTGATTTCTAAAATGTATACAAGTGTAGAAAAATCAGTTTGCACCATTTAAGGGGTGAATGTACTTGTGAATATGAACAATTTTCACTATGTGGACAAACCTCTGAAATCGCAAAAAAATATCAGCTGTTTCATACAAAAGGTAAAATTTTTATTTTTATATGATATATACCACAACTCGGCATTTGGTTTTCTAAATTGAAAATTTTTAAAAATGGAATCTAATACGATCGTCACATAGGATCGCTGGCTAGCACAACTACTACCTCCGGCAAACTCGCGTCAATGCTCAATGCAAAACAAAGCAGTTTCGAATTGACGTTGCTTCGAAAAGTATAAACTGTCAGTGCAATGCGATTGTGATATAGTTTTGACCTGGCTTTGGATTTCAAATATTGATACTGCATTACTGTTGACCCTTGCTCGTTAATTTGGACTCTGTTCAAGCCCTTTGTTGTGGATTTCGTCGATATGACCGAACGTACGCAGAGAACTGTTCTAAATAGTCAGACACGTGAGTTCGTAATACGCCTTCGTAACTATTTCGATCGTGAAGCTCAAAATGGAGGGCCAATTTTACCTATAACGTCAGTGGTTGAACGCGTAGCTGATGCGCTTAATATTGGACAACGAACTGTTAGACGGATAACTAAAAAAAAATATGGCGAGACTGGCACAGAAGAAAATAAACTTCACACACCAAAAAAGAGAAAACGAGCAAAACCAGTCGTAGGCATCGATAGCTTTGATGCCGATGCTATCCGAAGACATGTTTACGGCTACTATTTACAGAAGGAGTATCCAACAAGAAAAAAGTTGGTGCATTCACTGAAGGAAGCTGGATTATTCTTCGGTGGGGAAAGTTCTTTAACGAAGATTTTGAAGACCATTGGATTTCGATACAAAAAATGTAACAAACGCAAAATATTGATGGAAAGATTTGATATAGCGATGGCAAGGTATACTTTTTTACGGCAAGTGAAAGAAATCAAAAATTGGCAAAATGTTGTGTTCTTGGATGAAACATGGCTTAATGCTAACCATACTGTAGGCCGTTCTTGGAACGATGACACAGCTGCATCTACTTCCAAAGTTCCTGTAGGAAAAGGATCGCGACTTATAATTTGTCACGCCGGAACCATCAACGGGTTTGTCGAAGGTTCTCTCATGGCTTTTGCGTCAAAAACCACTGGAGACTATCATGAAGACATGAATGGAGAAAAGTTTACTGAATGGTTTACCTCAATGTTGTGTAGCCTCCCTGAACCATCTATTATAATTATGGACAACGCCCCATACCACTCGATGCAAATTGACAAGCCACCTGCCCAATCCCAAAAGAAAGCTGATATCGTCGCATGGCTTCGTAAAAATGGCGTAGATGCAAACATGAATATGTTAAAAGCGGAATTAGTACGTCTTTTAAAAGAAAACAAACCAACCAAGATCCGATACGTCATTGACGAAATAGCATTAGAACATGGGCACAGAGTTATACGGTTACCGCCTTACCATTGTGAGTATAATGCGATTGAGTTGGTGTGGGCTCAAATTAAGGGATATGCTGCAAGACACAATACAGAACCCCCATTTACCACAAAAAAAATGCTAAAATTATTAGAAGAAGCTTGTGAACATGTGACTAAAGGAGACTGGGAAAAGGTTGTGAATAGAACTGTTAAATTAATAAGGGAAGATTATGAAAGAGATGTGAAAATAGATAATATTATAGAAAACGAACATATAATTATTAATGTAGGTGATGATAGCAGTGACGACAGTGAAAATAGTAGTATGGACGAATCTGATTAATTATGGCCTTTTGTGGCACCTTTTTTGGTATCTTTTGTATTCATATGTTTCTTGTGTGCATATAAAGTATGTATATTCATTTTCATTCAAATATTCAGTTCGTTCAAATAAATTAAATAAACATATACATTTTTGTTTTATTAAACCTATTTAATCAGGTACAAAAACAAAACTTAATTGTTTTTTGTTCGAGAATAAATTGACATTCCACATCACTATTGTAATGTGTCAAACCGGCCATCATAGCGTGCCGCTAGTTTAGTCCGGTTAATCGAGTTTCCACTGTACGAAGCATTTGTTTATCTTAGGTAAGCGCAAATAAATTAATTTATTATGCCTTCAAGGACTATTATATTAATCACACTAATATTATAAAGGCGAAAGTTTGTATGTGTGTGTGTGTGTGTGTGTGTGTGTGTGTTTGTTACTAAACTACTGGATGATTTGGATGAAAATTGGAATTGAGATAGATTTATACCCTGGATTAACAGCTACATTTTATTCCGGAAAATTAAAGGGTACCCGCGGAAATCAAAAAACCTCAATCCACGCAAACGAAGTCGCGGGCGTCTATACACTACACTTCCGTTTGATCTAACGGACGTAACGAAAAGCTTGAAAGTAGCTCAGAAGCTACTTTCAAGCTTTTCGTTAAGTCATGATTGCTCAAAATCAAACACTGCTGCTAAAAAGACGATAACCATACTCGCCCAGGCGATAGTCGATAATGGGCATTCTACTATTTTCTAAACAATAAAATTTAGTAACACCTTATCTTCAGTCTAAGTCCGAACTCTTCACATAAATGTCTCGTTCAAACTTGTCCCACCATTAAATCTTGGAGACTGATTGCTCTGATCTTACGACTTACAAACTTTAATGTTTTCAGTTGAATAGTTAGTATTATAAAGTTTTGTCAGCAAAAACTAAAAAATAAATAAACAAGGTCTTACCACGTCTTTATACGAGTATATTTTGCCTTTGGTAATTAGAAAGAATCATATTACAGAAGTTAATACCTTCCTGTCGTCTGCTATTACAGAAGTCAATAATGGGTTTGACACAACAACAACAACACACATGACTAACTTTTTCCCGCTACTTAAATGATAAAAAGTAGTAAAATGTATGTTATCATTCCTCCTATATGTACTAAGTCCTCAATAGGCATGGTGACCGATTTTGAAAAAAATCGGCCAAGTGCGAGTCGGGCCTCGCTCTTTTAGGGTTCCGTTAAAAAAAATTAAATAAAAATAGTTCCATGTACCCATGGTAATATTTTAATTTAATTTATTTAATTTACTTAATTAAATTTTTATTATTTGTTGTTATAGCGGCAACAGAAATACATAATATGTAAAAATTTCATCTGTCTATGTATTACGGTTTACGAGATACAGCCCGCTGACAGGACGGACGGACAGCGTAGGCTTAGTAATAGGGTCCCGTTGGTACCCTTTGGGTACGGAACCCTAAAAACTGTTCGAAATTTCGAAAAATATCTTATTTCAAGCAAAAAAGTTTGGTAAATAAAATGGTCATTTCAATTATAAGTTTTAAAATCCAAACAAAAACGTTCGATAGTGCATGGACCAATGATATTAGAAGGAAAAAGAGAAAAAAAAATCTCTTTCCTTTTAATATCATTGGCATGAACCTAATAAATAGTGTCATGTCGTCGTTTAGTTTGTCAAAGTTTGAAGATAGATGTGACTTATAGCTCTGAATGGTTTTCAATCTAATTTTTTTTGTTTTTTGACTTTGCTATTTATTTGATCTGATTAATAGCCGATTTCACCAACGAGGTATAAATTGGGCGTTCTGACAATTTTTGTATTGAAAATCAGTTAAAATATCGAATTTACGTTACGTTCGTTCGTTAGCAACCTATCAGCGGCTCACTACTGAGCGCATGTCTCCTCTCAGAGAAGGGTTATAGGCCATAGTCCACCACGCTGGCCCAATGCAAATTGGCGGACTTCACACAACTTCAAGAACATTATGAAGAACTCTCAGATGTGCAGGTATCCTCACGAAGTTTTCCTTCACCGTTGAAGCAAGTGATATTTAATTGCTTAAACGCACTTGACTCCGAAACGTCAGAGGTGCGTACTCAGGATCGAACCTGCAACCCCCTAATAGGAGACCACAGTCCTAACCACTAGGCTATCACTGCATCTACAATATTTTTCTGAATATACGCTCGGATAAGTCTTATATGCCACCGGTGGGAATGGGGCTACTTTCTGCCTGCCCGTCTTAACATGTATTGAATTGTAATTTGCATTTTTTGGAACTTCCCCTCATGGTGAAAATACTGCATACATAGCATAGTACCTATTATAAACTTGTTTTGAAAAGAGCAACCGCCGAGTTTCTTGCTGGTTCTTCTCGGCAGGGCATTTCGAACTAGTGGTAGACTTACCAACGATTCAAAAGCACTTGTAAAAGTTTATTTGAATAAAAAAAATCTGTTCTATTCTAATACCTATATAAAATTCTCATGTCGCAGTGTTTGTTACGAAACTCCTCCGAAACTTCTGAAATTTTGTGTGCATATCGGGTAGGTCAGAAAATCGGCCAACATCTAGTTTTCATACCCCTAAATGATAAGGGTGACCCACCCCTAAATATTTTTGCTGGCGGTACGAAGTTAGCTGGGTCAGCTAGTTCTCTATATATATTTTACGTTGGTGAAATTGTCCCTTATTGAGAAATCCAACCTAAAAAAATTTATTCAATGATTAAATATAGTTTCTGTGTTAAAATTTATGGAGATTTTTCCACAGAATATTTTGAAATTGGTTACAATATGTATTTCCAGTGAAATGTGATTTTTTCTCACAAAGAACTTTACAACTAGATTGTCATAACAAACCTCTATCGCAGCTCGGTCGCAGAGTTCGCAGTTTTTACGCAAATTAACCAACTCGAACACAGCGTGGATTTGTTTTAAAACTTTTTCTTAGAACGCAAAACTCCATTCATATTCATTCTGAGAATGTGATTCCTGGTGAATATGATGAAAAAATTCCAGAGTATTTTTCGTGGCAAGATTTCTACTGTAAAAGAGAGAGAGAGAGAGATGTTAGAATAATAAGACTACCGGAAATTCGACGTTACGATGAATATTTAAAAATTATGTACTTAATGTAATCCATCTGGTGGGTAGTTAAAAAATATTGTATTTTTATATCCGGTAAGCCGCGTAAGTTTGTGATGACGAAATCCACATTAACGTTAGTTATTAAAATAAGCGCGAAGGTGTGTATCTATATGTAAGGTTCCGAAGATACTGGCAGCGTTCCCCCTTTGAATAGCTAAAATGTTATATATGTATATGTTATATGGTATATGGAACTATATGTTATATGTTACCTAATCTATATGTTATATGGAACTTTTTGATTGATGAACCTATGTCGTTGCCCAGATCCTCCACTATACTGATACAAAAAATAACGTTCATCCGTAGTTCTGTTGAGACGTGATTAAATGAGAAACCAAAAAATCGGCCAAGTGCGAGTCGGGCCTCGCTCTTTTAGGGTTCCGTTAAAAAAAATTAAATTAAAATATTTTCATGTACCCATGGAAATATTTTAATTTAATTTTTTTAATTTAATTTAATTTTTATTATTTGTTGTTATAGCGGCAATAGAAATACATAATATGTGAAAATTTCATTTGTCTATCTATTACGGTTTACGAGATACAGCCCGCTGACAGACGGACGGACGGACGGACGGACGGACGGACGGACAGCGTAGGCTTAGTAATAGGGTCCCGTTGGTACCCTTTGGGTACGGAACCCTAAAAACAAACACCCTTTCACATTTATAATATTAGTAGTGAATAATTTAAAAAAAAAAACAAAGCTAAGACTCACTCAGTAGGAGTCACCCGACTCGAATCTCAAAATAATGAATCAATAGGCCTTACAGCCTCCGCCCTGTATCTCTTCGACCTAAAAAATTGAGGTCGCTCTCACAGTCCTATTGACCCCTTTTCACTTCTTGGCCTTTCACACTCCTAACCCTTAATGAGTATACTGATTTCTGACATTTTCGAGCTTAGTTTTAGTGCCTATAAGCTATCGTGCCATAATATTAACAAAAACATAGTAGGTGTGTAAGAGAACACGGTTAAAACATTGAAAAGCAATATAAGAATGGATGGATGTTTGTTACTCTTTCACGCCACAACGAATGAACTGATTTGCCTGAAATTTGGAATGGATATAGCTCATACGCAGGATTAACACATAGGCTTTTATCACGGCACTTTTTATCCCAGGAAATTACAAAGTTCCCGTGGGAATTAAAACCTTAATCCACGCGGACAAAGTCGGGGGCTGCATCAATTAAGCAATGTTTTAATATTATGCATTACATAAAAGGATACATTACATCATCTAAATATATAAAGGAAAAGTTACTGACTGACTGACTGATTCACTGATCTATCAACGCACAGCTCAAATTCCTGGACAGGGTTTGAAAAATCATACTTAACGTGAGCAAAGCCGCAGGCAAAATCTAGTCATTTTATAAACGTTCGCCGATATCATACGTTCTACGGCCATCTTGGGATGCTAAACCTTCTTTACCTTGTTTAATTCACGGCTATCGTATAAAAAGGGTTGAGTAAACCTCTACTTCTAATCATTGTATGAGATTTATTTGGAAAAGGATTTTTACAACTCAATAAAAAAACTCAAACTTAGGGAGACAAATGCGTTTCGGTAACGTAAAAAAGTATGTTTTTAATAGTGTATTTTCTTATAACTTCTGACACTAAGAGAGAGATGAGATTATAACAGCCTTTACATACTATTTGAAGTTTTATTCATTTTCTGATTTTGAAACTCTGAAATTTACTAAAAAAAACTGATCATATTAATCATACTAATATTATAAATTCGAAAGAGTGTTTGTTGGTTTGTCCTTCAATCACGCCGCAACAGCTACGGATCCACGTGATTTTTTGCATGGGTATAGTCGAGGACCTCGAGAGTGACTAGGCTACTTTTTATCCCGGAAAATCAAAGAGTTCCCGAGGGACTTTAAATACTATATCCACGCGGACGAAATCTTGGGCATCAGCTAGTATTATAAATGCGAAAGTGCATTTGTTTGTTGGTTTGTCCTTCAATCACGTCACAACAGAGCTGCGGATCGGCGTTATTTTTTGCATGGGTATACTATATCCACGCGGACGAAGTCGCGAGCATCAGCTAGTATCTATATAACTTTAAGTTTTCGGTGTTTAACATTTATTAATTCAAATAATTTATTATTTTTCGTATAAAATTTAAGAAGCATGCGCTTCTTAAATTTTTTTTGATCAAACTTTTTCTCAATTTTATTATTTACTATAGCAAATGCTAATAAAACACTACCTAAATATTCAAAATACCCTTAATTATTAGGAGACGTTAGCCCTTTAATTTTAGGCGTCTACACCCTAATAATAAAATTATCCTTTAGGCACACATACATAATCCCAATGGTTGCAGTGCAGAGTTAACTTAATTTAAACTTAAGATTAACTTGGGAAGTAAGTTTCGGACTGAAATTAATTGGATTAAATTATCCCCTCGGTTTCCCGGACCTTTTTTGATGTTGATGTTTTTAGAGCATTCCAGCTTGTTACATTAAATTACTTCCTTCTTGTGGAATTTAGGTATTAAACCTACCTTTACTTCGCTTCAAATGAATGTTAATAAATGATCAATTTTATTTGTATTTGATTGAAGGAAAACCAACAACATAATTTCGCATTCATAATATTATTTACGAACAGAAGTGATTATTTCGAAGATTGGAAATCAGGGTCAATTTTCCTTTACACTCCAAGAAAATCTTGCAGATATTGAAGTTTTCAACCAGAAACGAAGTTCAGAACAGATTAAAAGCACGAAAAAAAGACAGACCCCCACGCAGTTCTCTAATCACCTTTAACTCAGTAAACTTTGTAATAATGTTTACAAAAACATTCGAATATTAAAAGAAATTTTTAATTACATTACCTAACCAAAGTAGAAACCTTTTCCATGGAGGACTCGTGTAATCCCCGAGGTTTCTTATTACAGGAGATGTCACAATAGCCTTGTATGAACAAACAGCTGTGACTCTTAAGCCTTCTTATATTAAGCTCATGTTGCCCTAAAAATCTGTTCATGATACACGAGATACAAATGCCTGATTTGATTAAATTGTTGTTCAGTTTCTTTTTGCGTAAATGAGAGTTTTTAAATTATACACAAATAAATTAAAAATTGCTTCAAAATTTTTTCTACGCATTTTCAGAGCAGCTATATTCAAATACTTTCGTGAGAAAGAGATAGTCTCTTCCTCTCTCCACGTCTGTTTTCATTAACTCCGTATTTTGTTTTTACACAAGGAACAACAAAATTGTCCTTCCATCAGCGTAGAAGGCATTCGTGCGTAGCACTTGCTACGCGTTATAGCATGCGCTACGCACCGCCTGCCTTACCGCCAGGCGCCACTAGAAAATTAAGGACAACATGCAACCGAGCAAGAGATACGCACTACCAATAAGTAACACCACACTAACTCACTATAACACATTCTACGCACGTTTCACTCCGAAACCGCAGCATCGTCAGGAGATGTTGACTCTACAAATCACTATTGTATGACAGTTTGTGAAATAGTTAGTAGTAGAACTACGTGACGTAATTATTGTGTGATTCGCGCTAAATAAGTAGGTAATTCAATTGTGCGATTTATCTAAAAATGATTGCAACATTGTCACAATCACAATAAGCTCTGATTTGCTGAATATATATAGCGTTCTTGCCGCAACAATACATTTTAACCAATAGCGAAAGAGTACCAGCAAATCAGTTGTGATTGCGATCGTAATCCTGACCACAGTGGGATACAAATTATCCTTTTCATCATACCTATTCGAAAAACGAATATTGGCTTCAGAGGATAGCGGGAGCAAAATTTAATTTTAACTTTTCATTTCTCTCTTCTGATTGGTCCGCGTTCGTGCCTCAGTATGTGTTTATTACTACCGCGTTCGTTGCAGAAACCTGTCAATCTCTCATTCCGTTCGAAATTCAAAAATGTTTGAGAAGCTGTTGTCTTCGATAAATCACGTGAACAATTTGTCGATCGAATATACGCCCAAACTGTATCCAACATAAATATTAATGTTTAATTATTTCATAAAAATTTATTTGTGTTTTATTTAAACTTTCAATATACGTATAGGTAATGTTTATACATGGTAGGTTGATACTCCTAGCTTTTTCTCATAGATGTAATGATGAAAAATAGTGTGTCATTCGGGGCCAAAATATTTTGTTCTCGGGCGGCGTATATTGAATTCCTCGCTACGCTCAAGATTCTACTTTAGAATCCCTCGCAGCGCTCGGAATTCTACTATAGAATCCTTCACTTCGCTCTGCATTCAAAAGACCGCCCTCAGGGAACAAAAAATTTCTCTGGCCCCATGTAACACAAATAACTATTTATTTTCTAGGCTTTGAGCCCAAATTTTACTAACCATCCTGCTACTAAATTTGTGAATGGGAATAACATTTTCATTTCAAAAATATTATGATGAAAATCTTTTTCACGGCGACAAAACGTAGGTAGTCTGGCAGCTCGAGCGAGTTTTGAATACAAATTACATTGTAACTTACATTTTTCAATCTCAGTAAAATCTTTTGAGCTTTATTATAGTAAACATAATTAAAATGATAAAATTGCTCATAGCCTGTGTTGGATTTTTTTGGGTGAGGTATAAAGTTTTGTTTACACGAGTTTTGAGGTACTGAAGTGGCGCCTTCGCCCCGGAAAGCCGAATGTTGGCAGACCCTCCACTAGTTGGACCGACATCAGACGAATGCCAAGTTATTGTGAATGCTTATTAGTTTACTACATTTTGCAATTGTTGGCAGGCAGTGGCGATAATTTAACAGAAGCAAGACTAATTATATTAGCGATACTATTAATATTACTATACCTATAATCGAATATACTAATTAATTTAACATTAGCAACTCATAAACCGTGCACTTCTGAAAACAGGTCTCCTCTCAAAGAAGGGCTATGGCTCTTTCATCACGCTACAACTGGCCCAATGTAAATTGGCATACATAAAAAAATACTAATTCTAGACGCCCTTCAAAATTCTTGTTCAAAATCGTCCTAGCGAACTATAGTCACAATCGCAAAAATTAGATCCTAGAGCATGTCTACAAAATATTTTCATCCACTTTGATTGACTTAAATAATAAATGAAATTAGACTTATCAGCCTACTGCCTACTATACAGATATGTTGAATGAAAATTCGCTCGACTAACATGACAGAGGCTTTCAGGACAGTTGCTAAAATCGATTAGTCCTATCTTTGAGGAAATTCTCTTTGAGCGACGAGCGGAAGTCGATTGCGTAGATATTACCTATCAAACACAAATTGAGGTTTCTTTTGGCGTGTTCCAGTTATGTTAACGACAGATTAAGCTTTAATAGTTACGGGTATTTTCTTTTGAATTCCGTAAAATGTAACTACCATCTTTTACTCGACCTTTTTATATAGCTTCTTCAGTATCACGGGTAAGTAACGTTTTATTATCTAACTAGTTGATGCCCGCAATTTAGTAAACGTGTATTTAATTTTTAAAATTCTGTGGGAACTCTTTGATTATCCGGAATAAAAAAATCATGTCACTCTCCAAGTCCTCAATTATAGCCATGCAATAAATTACGTCGATGCGTTGCTCTGTTGCAGCGTGATAAAAGGACAAACCAACAAACACACGCAGCTTCCAGATAAGCCTGAGATCGTCCGTTCATCTAATAATGATATTATTAATAATAATGTCTTCCGGATCGAATCCGGTCACGGCGGCCAACCTCCTCAGAGATTAGCCATCTGCGCGGTAGATTTTATAGTGCACAAATGTGCGCGCAAGAACAGGTGCACACTCTATTCCCTCACTCTCATAGTCCGATGGGACTGAAATTCAACACGACCGGAGAGAGATCTAGGCCAGACGCAGGCGACTGCTTTACGTGCTCTTCGAGACATGGGGTGTCATTCCTACTTCCGAGCTTTTACCTACTAAAGATTTCTTGAATGATAAACCCAATACAATTTTGGCCGGACCCAGTAATCGAACCTGGGACCCCGTCATCCGTAGTCGAACGTGCCAACCACTAGACCAACAAGGCAGTTCATCTAATAGGGGGCAAACCAATGGCAATGTAACGAGTATCTACGTTTAATTCCAATCCCCCAGTCTTGAGGCCTTTAACAATGTCGATAACCAATCCTTGTCCATTAATCAATCATCATAATATTTTATCGGAATAGACTGATGTGAAACCTATCTTCTAATGGATCCGATTAGCCATAATCAATGAAAAGTCATTGCCCTTTATTAATCGTCCACATTTTGTATCAATCCAATTAGTGGACGGATCAAGTCTATGAGCAATGAGTATACACAAATAGGCTTTTATATGATAAGAACTTAAGCTGAACGCACACGCACTTTTGTTGCAAGAAGCCGTAATAACTATTTATGTTACTAGTACGGCAAGTTGAAAATTACAGTCTAAATGTAAATTTTAATATCCAAGCCAAGTTTTTCAATAACTTAAAATAATTTTAAAAGCCACAATAGCCTAACGGTTACAGTGGACTAAAAACTGAAATGACGCAGGTTCGATCCCACCCGTTGCACTGCCGTACCACTTGTCGTACCCATTCCTAGCTCAAGCTTTCCGCTTATTTCGAGGGGAAACGAGAATATAAGTCAACTTCAGCTTGGCTAGTATTTTTTTAATTAAAAAAATGTATAATAAAAATAATAAAATCAATTGTATAACTCTGTAGTATGGTAATATTTGAGAGCGTATCAAAAGCTAGGTATTTTTAGTACCAAATAAAATATTAAGCAACCTGAATACACCACCATTACATTTTAAAAATCCTCATTAAAGATGCCGCCCTAAATCAGCTGTTCTATTTGACGCCAAGATTGGCTAAATTAATAGATAGTAGAATCGTCTAGAATTCTAGAAATCTATACAAATGTTAACTCCTTGTTTGGGAACACCTTTACTCACAAGTTTTAAAATGTTAGTTACATTGTTACATTTTGTGAGAGTAAGCGGAAGGTGGAAGCGCACATATGTGCGACTATGCGAAAAGAGTTACTTTACCGCACATGGGTGATTTTTATTTTTACCGTATGGCTTTTGCACGTGGCTAATAATTACTGTACGCTACTTTTATTCTTCCCGTTCTGGGTCTTAGATTTTTCCGTTTCTCGACGAAAGGAAAAGCCGTGAAAATGAGAAATAGGAAAAAAATAATTAATGATTGCAACTCGAACCTAATATTAAGAGGGAGAGAATGATCTCGGCTTTTTCGTATCCCCCCTTTGTTCTCAATGTCGTCTGGATAATAGGTCGTTAGGAAGAACTCTCCAACGGTTTTTATGAAAAAAGTTGTAAGAATGGTGATAAATTATATCATTTGAGAAATCATAAACACAATTATTAATTATATTATTGTCATTAGATAAAACACCATGCGAAAGTTACTCTGTCTGTCTGTTTTTTTATTTGCATCAGATAGATTGTTGATGACTCAACTGCAGGTCGACAACTCGTGCATGGACTTCCACAGGTCCCGGTCTTGCGCCGCATGACTTCATCGGCTTCCTGCGCCTCGCCTGATTTCATCGTATAGAGTTCACCACTCGACGTATATTGTTGTTCAAAAATATTTTTAAATTCTCATATCTCATATTTCGTGGTGTTATTTATCAACGAGCCCTGCAATGCAGAGCCGGCGGTTGCAGGTGGATTACCCGAACGGGCATTTTTTATTACAGAATAATTTATTTCCAACCACAATTGCAGTGACAAGGAGATAAAATTGGGCGAGAGTTTTTGTTGAACATTGTTTTTATATACTACGTAAACTTGGCCTTAAAGAAAGTAAAACATTTAGTTTTTGTTATGTAGAAAACAAATTTTGCCTCCAGCTTCGTCTCACGTTAAGTTAGATTTTTCAAAGGGGTTACCCACTTAGGGGTTGAATTTTCGAAAATCCTTTCTGAGTGATTTGAGCTGTGCGTTGATAGATCACAGTGAGTCAGTCACCTTTTTATTTTAAACTAGCTGATGCCAGCGACTTCGTCCGCGTAGATTTAGTTTTTAAAATCCCTCGGGGAATCTTTGATTTTCCGGGAGAAAAAGTAGCATAAGTCACTTTCCTGGTCCTCAACTATGCCCATGCAAAAAAATCACGTCGATCCGTAGCTTTGTTGCGGCGTGATTGAAGGACAGGAAAGATTATAATATTATAAGCGAATTTAGCAGATCTTCACCACAATTGGACGAAGTATTACTTATAGTACACACTTTTTAATAAAGAAAGAATTATTAAAATCAGAGTTATAGAGTAAAATCAACAAAAATTTCATCCCCTATCCTGGAGTAACCTTATGTTTTATCGGGATAAAAACTATCCTATATGTTGACCCGGAGTATCAGCTACCGCGATACCAAATTTTATTTAAATCCGTTCAGTAGTTTTCGCGTGATGCGCGAACAGACAGACAGACAGACAGACAAAAATTAAATATAAATCTGTTTTGGGCTCAATATCGATAATAAAGCATCCCCCGGTTAAAATTTTCAAAATATATTAAATGTACAGAAATCTTCCAGTTACACTTTTATTATAAGTATAGATAGATTAAATATTTAAGATTTAAGATCAGTATTCCACATCCAAAGGGCCCAAATTAAGATGCAGTGCCAAGATGAGTAAAATTGTGTTGACAGTTTTTGAATAGAATATAATTATCTATCAAAAATCAAAAAAATCAGACTGATTCTTCGGTTAAACGTTAATCGGCCGTGGTGACATTAACTGCTACGGATAATTTCGAACGCGCCTTGGTTACCACGTTATGTTGAAATCTAACCATTTTAGGTATTTTTAGGTAATTCATTACAATAACAGCCTCTATTGGTCATCAACAGTTAAAAAAAATCTTTTTTGATTATTTTTATGAAAAAAACACTGCGACCACGTATTCCTGTTCCTGTTTTTTTTCTCCGGTCCCGATGTTTTCCTTTTAGTACCGAAAAACTCATTTTACAAGTTGGCCAGCCTGCAGTAGCAAATATTCAATATTTATTTTCATACTCAAGCCATAAAATAAAGAAAACGGCCTCAAAGTGGCGCTTTGTTCATTTACAAGCGTATGGTGAATGCCTCAATCTCTTACAAATCTTTATCGAAAACGCTTTCAGGGACGTGACCTGGGTACTCAAATGCTCTTTTATATCGACAACCACACATCGCCTTTTACGTTTTTTTAAAGCGAATACTTGTTGTATGGGGCGCATTATTGCGACAAATTGAAGCCTCAATAGCCTAATAGATAAAGGTGCGGACTGAAAATTGAGAGGTTCGATATCCACCGCTACACTATTATCGTACTTAGTAATTCTAACACACGCAAAATAAAGTGGTGGTAAGTAGTTTTCTTAGATTTTTGTCGACTCCCTTGCCATCATTATTTTATTTTTATTATTTTCCTTTCAGCTCCTTCAGCAGACTTACCCCCTGTTTAGAATGAAGTTCCTTATCGGACGGTACGGACTTGGCGGATAGGGCTAGGCGAAAAAAAGTGTAAGAAATTTTCCGTTACGATCCTTGTGTGTTGCCTTCGTTTATTACCACCCGTTTCGTCACAGTTTTGGTGGCGTAGCGGCTAAACGAAGGAGTTATACTGTCAGTTCGGGGGTTCAAATCCTGATCAGTTTATTATTTTCTATTTTTATTTTATTTATTTTTATTATTTATTTATTATTAAAAGGAACTTCGTTCCAACCGAGTACGTGTTCTAAGACACTCACGCATTTTTTTATTTATACAGTAGGGGAAATCCTCATGGACATTGGGTAGTACCGGATTCTTACCGGCTATAGCCTCTATTGTCTCCCTGATAACCGATTACCCCCTTATGGCCTAAAACACCCCAACACCAGTATCTTTTTTTACGCTATTTTCAATCTTCTTTTTTCTTCTTCCTCCTTTGCTTTCATTATATTTGCATTAAGAGTCTGCAACAGATTTCCAGTTTTCTCGAATCTAATATGTTATTACAAAGATCCCCTGTAACATCACATCTAAATAGGTATGTAAAAAGAAAAGGTGACTGACTGACTCACTGATCGATCAACGCATAGCTTGAACCACTGGAACGATCGGGCTAAAATTTGGCATGCAGATAGCTATTATAACGTTAACATCTGCTAAGAAAAGAAGTTTGAAAATTCAACCCCTAAGGGGGTAAAATAAGGGTTTGAAAAATTAAACTTAACGTGAGCGAAGCCGCGGGCAAACGCTCGTTTTTTATAAACATTCAATGTTTAAACATGTTTTGGGGTTGGTAGGCTTTTACCAACACCTACTTTTTTGTTTATAATTTTCATCGTTATAGCTACGGAAAACTGAAACTTATTACAAGAGGAAACTGTTAAATTATTTATTAGATCATAAAGAACACTTAAGATTATTATTTCTGAGTGAAAGAAACAACCCTATCGGGTCAGTTACGTAAAACAGAACCCACTTTTATAATGTCTGCCGGCCTAATTTTTGTGAGTCACGAATTATAGTGGTGATGTGAACGATTTAAAGTTGAAGTCGAATTTTTTGTTCAAGTTCTTCAAATTATATCGTTTTTAGAACCAAAGTAACAACAAAAACATGATTTTGAAAATTGTAATTATCCTCACAAAGAAAGAAATATTAAGGCAGTAGGTATTAAAACTAAAAAAATCAAAATTTTGAAGTTGGGTTTGGAAAAAGTTTTTTATGGGATTTCAATATAGTTATTAGTTTTTTTTTCAAAATGTATAATATATTCACTTGCTATTCCTGAACAAAATTACATAATATATACCTAATACTACATTAAAACTAAATTTATTCTAAAATTAAAACTAAAATAAAAACTAAATAAAATCTAAAACCCCATCGAAGTCACAAGTTTTAATTTTAGAATAAATTTAGTTTAATGTAGTATTAGGTATATATTATGTAATTTTGTTCAGGAATAGCAAGTGAAGATATTAGTTTTCATAATATAAAGTGTACCAAAAATCGCAAAGATTGCTACTTAATAAATGGCGTGTTAATCAAGTTGATGTGGGGATCTACATAATATTATGTACATCACTAGCGAACCTGTACTCTACAATTACGGTGAATTTACCAAGAAACTTGGCCATAGTCTCACAATGGGTGCTTAGTAGAACAGTAACTTTAATACAAGAAATTGTTGAAAACTTTTCACGGAAATTACTATTATTTTTGCCCTTGCAACAAGATTTATGGTAATGGAAAACGAAATAGCTTTTGAGTTGCTATTTAGATTGAAATGCGTAGGGTAGTTTAGTACCGGTAATATTATACTTTATATTTTACGCTATTTCAAATTATTTGAAACTACCTACTGCTAATTTTGATTTAAGAAATTATAATGACAATAATTCTACAGGGCATGAAAGGTTTGTTGACTATACTGCAACCGCACTGTGCGGTAACCTACAAAAATGTTGCGTTCAAGCCTATTTTTTTTTTTGCAGTTTTTTGGAACGAAGTTCCTTTTCGGAAGGTTTGGCGGATGGAGGCTAGGAAAAAAAGTGTAAGAATTTTCTGTCACGACCCTTGTTGCCTACGTTTATTACACACGTTCCATCATAGCTTTGGTGGCGTAGCGGCTAAACGAAGGACTGAAACTATCGGTTCTGGGGTTCGAATCCTGACTTCAGATCATGTCTTTGTACTTTTTTTTTAATTTTTGGAATGATATTTTATAGAAGAGAGATTCTGAACAAAATATTTGCTGCAAAATTTACAAACGCCATCTAATATATATTAGGGTATTGTAGGGTAATGTATGGGTAATGATAATATGAATGACCATGAGGCGCCTAAACCAACATTAGATGACGTTGAGCAAGCGATACAGCGGCTAAGAAATAATAAATCACCAGGAATTGATAATATTCCTGCAGAGCTTATTAAATATGGGGGACCAAGACTCTACAAATAATTCCATAGCCTAATAGACCAAATATGGACAAGTGAAAGCTTGCCCGATGAATGGAATACAGCGATCATATCTCCTTTACACAAAAAAGGTGATATACTAGAGTGCGCTAATTACAGAGGTATCTCACTTCTCAACGTGGCTTACAAGATCTTTGCGAATGTCCTTTATGACAAATTAGTTAAATACACCGAACCTGCACTAGGCGAGATCCAATGCGGTTTCCGGCCCAATAGATCTACAACCGACCAACTCTTTTGCCTAAGGCAGATCCTCGAAAAAACGCGCGAATTCAATGTCGACACCCATCACTTGTATATAGACTTTAAGGCTGCCTATGATAGCGTACACCGAAATTTCCTTTTTCAAGCGATGAAAGATATCAATATACCAATAAAGTTGATATCCTTAACAAAAATGACCCTTGGTAAAACGGAGTGTAGAGTAAGAATCCAAACGGATCTCTCAGATCCTTTTCGTGTAAATGACGGGCTGCGACAAGGCGATGCGCTTACCTGCCTGCTTTTTAATATTGTGCTAGACAAATGTGTGCGAGATTCAAAAATAGAAAAAGAGGGCACTATTTTCTACAAAGCTGTACAAGTACTAGGATATGCAGATGACCTGGACCTAGTAAGCCGAACACGACAAAGCCTAGACAACGCATACCTAGCACTGGAGAACGCAACACAAGCGGCTGGATTGTGCATCAATCAACAAAAGACCGGTAAGAAATATATGCCGGTAGTGAGGGACCAACACATTCCATTGAATGAAGAAATTAAAATTGGCACGAAAACCTTTGCTACAGTTAGAGACTTCATATATCTCGGCTCCCTCGTAACATCAGAGAACGAAATCTCAATAGAAATTCAAAGGAGAATTACTTCGGCAAACAAATGTTATTTTGGTCTGTTACGCTACCTCCGATCTAAGATTCTGCCAAGACATCTTAAAATACTCCTATACAAAACTTTACTTAGGCCAATTCTTACTTACGGGGCTGAATGCTGGGTTCTAAGTAAGAAGGATAAAATCAGCCTGCTAATTTTTGAGCGAAAGGTCCTGAGGAGGATTTTCGGTGCTGTTCAAGATAATGGTATCTGGCGCATTCGTTACAATCACGAACTCTATGGACTATTTAAAGAACCGAATGTAGTCAAAATCATTAAATTGTCACGAATGCGATGGGCAGGACATGTGCAACGCATGGACGATTCAAGAGCCCCGAAAAAGTTGCTTGACAGTAAACCAGAGGGCCGTAGAGGCAGAGGAAGACCTAGAGGCCGGTGGATTGACGGAGTGGAAAAGGACATGAGAGTTTTGGGAGTACGGAGTTGGAGAGAGGCCGCTAAAGATCGCCTCAGATGGAGAAATTTGCTTGACCAAGCCAAGGCCCACCCAGGGCTGTAGCGCTTTGATGATGATGATTGTAGGGTAGCGTGAACTTGCTTGAACTTGTTTTAATGTCTGCTTATTTTTTACGAGATGGTTCTAACATGTGCCAGGGATAGCGTTGATTCGAAAAGGTAATGTTTTAAAAGGAATTTCGTTCCAACCGAGTGCCACGACACTCACGCATTTTTTTAACAAATTTAAATTAAAAAACAATACTCCCCCGAGTTTGATTTTTTTTCAAAAAATATTAACACTGCTCATTTTTTTAATTGGTTTTTAGAATTTTGTAAAAATAAGAAGAAAGAATTATTAAGAATAATAGAGTAAATATTACATTAATATTAAAGTGTGTTTGTTTTTTGGTTGGTCCTTTAATCGCGATGCTACGAAACAACGTTATCTAGTATGGGTATAGTTAAAGACCTTGAGAGTGACACAGGATGTATTCAGAAAAATAAAGAATTTCCACGGGATTTTCCAAAAAACATATCTCTACGAGGAAAAGTCGCGGGCAAAGCTAGTAATAGAAACCTACGAAGGTCGTAAAACTTAACGCCGCAAAGTCATAAAGTTTACCGATAACGTAATCTCTTATATGAGTACTTATCTTAATTAATCTGCGTATCAAATCAAGATTAATCACAAAACAGAGCGTACAATTCCATCAAAATCATCTGCAATTACATTCCTTTACACGCCTTATCCGCCTTAAAGGAATACAAAGCATGCATCGCATTAATTAAGAACGCGCTTCAGAGCGGGGTTTCAATTTTCCGCTTTTGTTTTCACACTTCAGGGCCCTATTGTCGCTTCTGAATATTTTCATTTGTCTATGCCGTTGAATTATTTCTCTCATGTTAATAAAATATATTGTCTCACATTGTTTATACGAGAGTTGTTCTTTGTAGCCTCATCTTTCATCTCAGTCCTTTGCAGACTCATTACTAGGCACAGGTCTCCTCTCGAATAAATAGAATATAATAGAATGGAATAGAATGGAAAAGAATAGAATAGTATAGAATAGTATAGAATAGTATAGAATAGTATAGAATAGTTTGTTATTCAAATAAACTTTTAAAAAGTGCTTTCGAAATGGGAAGGGTTAAGTGCGGATTGTCAGACTTTGCACACTTATGAGAATATTTTTGAAGTGAAAACTTCTTTAGGCACGTTGAGCACTTTTTTGGGTGAGCAAAAAACATGAATTTCGCGAAATCGTCACCGTCACCGTTGTCACCTGGAGATTTCAGTAAGCGCTCAACATTTTTTTTTTACTTATATTTGTTTTTAATTATTAGCAAATCTAGTTTTCACTTCTATCGGCAGTCCCTAAGACTGCTAATTTTTTTTATTAAGGGCTTGCGCTTGACGACAAACAATGATGGAATAGATGAAAGCACTGATGTGATCTCGGTTGAAGCGCGCTAGCAAGAAAATACCTATTCACTCTTGCCTTGAAGGTACGCAAATTATACGTGGTTGATAATACAGACGCTGGAAGTGCGTTCCACACCTTAGAGGTCCGTTTCGGAAACATTGAACTAAAGCGTTTCGTGTGAGTAGTTCGGATTTCAACCAATATAATCGAGAACTCTCAGGAATAAAGAATTTCTTGCGATGTTTTCCTTCAGGTTCCTCTAGGTAGATATAATATTATTATATGATCAAACGAACTTACCAAGTGAAGTTAAGTCCCATCTTCGGCGAAGAGACTTGATGATATAATTTCACTTTTAGTAGCGAAGACTGCTACAAGACGTGAAATATCATCAAATCTCAGAGCCGAAGATGTGACAATGTATATTGTACAATGTACAATGTACATTTTCGTTGTTTGATGTTTTCCTTGACCGTTTATAAAGCAAGTGATATTTTAACGAAAAATCAGAGATGCGTGCCTGGCATTCAACCCTAGGCTTCTCTTAGTCTTAACCACTAAGCCATCACCGCTACCTTATGATTTCACCGAGAACTTTGATGTTAATTTTAAATTGGTAGGAATACCATGACATGATATCAAATTTTAATATAATTTCAAACCTCTGAATATTGTCAATAATATTGGCCGTCAAATTAACACTGCATCATAATTATTTATTATTCATTTTAAATTGTAGCTTTTTAGCGTTTGATGCTTTATTATTTCCATTTATTGGTTTGACACTTCGCCACCTCTGAATAATTATTTTAATTTATCTGTATTTGTTAATAACTAGATGATGCCCGCGACTTCGTCCGCGTGGACGAAGGTTTTTAATTCCCGCGGGAACTCTACAATTTTCTGGGATAAAAAGTAGCCCATGTGTTAATCCTGGGTCTGAGCTATCTCGATTCCAAGTTTCAGCCAAATCGGTTCATTCGTTGTGCCGTGAAAGAGTAACAAACATCCATCCATCCATACATCCATCCTCACAAACTTTCGCATTTATAATAATAGTAGGATTAGTAGGATGACGAATATAAAAAAAACCCTATATGGGAGAATCACCCCCGAATTGCATACAATTAAACAAATGAAAATGAGCCTTCAAAGACATAAAAAGTGAATAAGAATAAAACAATTTGCAAATTGTGTTAACTTCAAAATTGGAGCGCTCTTGTAGAAATAAACTTTTTTATTATCTTTAAGATGAGAAAGGACGAGATGAAACAGCTGAACGATATCAAATATTTACACTCCAGTTTGAGTGGTCGCTACGATGTTATGTTAAGAAGATACCTACTTTTATCCGCCCTGCCTACCATTTACGGGAGATTTATGTATGTGTTTAGCTATCTACTGATGTGTGTGTTTCTTTCCTTATAGTACAAAACTACTCATTTGATTTTAAAAAATGTATAATGTTTTGCTAGTTTCGTGTCAAAAGCTACCTACATGACAACATAATAAGTAACATAAAATAAAAAATTCTTTTTTATAAACCGACTTCAATCACCCGCACCACTACAAAGTATATAATTTATTGTTGATTTTTTAAAACCCACCCGACCGATTTCTATAAAATTTAAACCTAGAAAGTAAACAAAAAAAGTTTTTTCCAAATCGGTTCAGGCGTCTTTGAGTGATCGGTGAACATAGATAAAAAAAAGATTCCGACGATTTGAGAACTTCCTCCTTTTTTGAATTCAGTTAAAAATCGGACTGGACCTCGCCGAAAAGGACGTTAAGTAGTCTAGAATCCCTAGATACTCAGATAGAATATCAAAGGATTCCGAACCGGATTATATATAAATTCATGCAGATGGAATCGCGCGAATCCTACTTATATATGAGTAGTTGAGTACCTACTTATTTTGCTCTAATGCGGTTAGTAGGTATAGGCACCGTTACCAGCCACTGCCATTTCTATACTCATTTTGATAAATTCTGGATTATACTTTACAGCTACAAAACAGTAGGTTATACTTTACAGCTACAAAATTGCTTAAATTGGTTTATTTTACTTAAGAATTCCACTTAGCCCATGCCATTTATATAGATGCGCACATCTGTTTGACAAATTGCAATTGCCCCTTTATTGCAAGTCGCCATTTAGACATTATTTTGAGATTATAATATAAGAAACATAATGATTCCAAATTTTTTTTAATTATGAATTATTTAGTTAACAAATAGTAGGTAATCTATTTATTTATATTCATGCGCACTTTAATAAGCATTTAATTTGTCAATAAAAATTCTTTTCGAAAAACCGATTTCAAACGCGACTACAAAGTATAAAAATAATTTCAGTTTGTACACGTTTGTTGAAGTCGGGTGGGCCTAAATAGAAACGATGAAACCAATGCACGATGCTCGCCTTGTGATGACACAATATGAAGTCGAGATTTTTGGAAGTTGCCTAAAAATCATAAGTTCACAACTTGTCATAATATGACAAGTTGTGAATGTTATTAAATAAATTATGTGCCAAAATTTGGCCTATATGAAATAAATGATTTAATTTTTTTAAAATTTTTTAACTACTTGGATATCACAGAAACAAATTGCTACATAAAATTAAGTTATATACTAAGTTACTGTTAGCTCAATTGTACAAAATTGCCCGAATTGGCTTACTCTACTAAAAAATTCCACGCGTACACGCTAAGAAATATTGCAATTGCCCTTGCATTGCAATTCGCCATTTAACCGTTTACCATTATTAGAGTTACAAAGATACATCATTATATTTCTTTGCTTCATCCTTCAATATAATTATTACAAAGGTAGTCACTCCAGTCGCCAGAGATAAGTCCGCGTATTTTACAGTTATACCCTACCCAAAAAATAAATCACCTTGGCAGCACCGTCTTAATTTTGCTCATTACTTTTTCGCGCGAGATAAGGACCGCACGCGCTCAGCGCGCCGCACTTAATAATTTAACCAGAAGTGCAGAAGATCGAGTGATATTGTAGGATAGTGTGATTGCAGTATTGTGCATCGGCTGAAATGATCATCATCATCATCATCGAAGGAAAAAGGTACGAGCTCTTTTCTGTGTTCAAACGATCTCTTGTTTGCGCTTACGTACCGCCACATAGCCTACTATATTATTGTTTTTGCATTAACATAAAAACGGTACACTTTTTGTATCGAGGTTTACTGTGAGTCTTCATCGATTACGAGGTATCAGAGAAAACGTAAATATTCTGAATTAAATATTACGTTACCTACTCTGCAAATACTTGCGGAAGTGTTTTATTATGAAAATTAATAAAAATTAAAACACAACTATAACGATTATTATGGTAACACTATTGTTACAACTTGTCATCAATCACGATTGAATTAACTTAGTACCTACCCCCCAAGTGTCTCGGATTTATTTAGGTAATTTATCATTATTATTTCTACATATCATATTATACATTCGAAAAATGTAATAAAATTCACGTATTCACTCAACTATGCTCGTAACATTTGCTCAACGGGGCTTTAGTAGCTTGCCCAGCCGTTAACTATATTCGAGTACCTACTTGTAAACAAAAATATAATATTATTTATCTGGAGAGACGGTAGTGTCCCTGCCAAGACGAGCCAAGCGAAGCGTAAGGGAACCCACCTTTTCTTCGATTTATCTGAAAACACTAATTGTTACGAAACACGTAAAATTAAAAGCAATGGTAGATGAACAAGCAGAGCAAGTAGCATATTATTAGATATTATAGAAGATATTAAATATTTGGAAGAAATAATGGCAATTTTCCTCGGTTTGAAAGTCTTGCTCGTAACTTAAACAACTGTGCAATGTTCGTGTCGACACTACGACGGTAATGAGTTATATTAATTGAAAGAGAGGCATTCAATACCCTCACTTAAATAAGTTAACTAGAACCAGTTGGCATTGGTGTGAACAATGTGAGATTTGTTTTTTTTTTTGCGTCATACGTAAACACCGAAGAAAATCAAGCCGACGCCGAGTCTAGTAGGTACAGTTAATCCAGATACTGAATGGTCATTTTGACAAAGGGTTCAAAGTTACTTTATAAAAGTCGGTCAACTCGAAATTGACTCAAAATCACACTCGGCGCTTGGGAAATCGACGCATGTTTCCCCGAAGTATGGTGAAAATATTCATGCCAACCATATGGCTCTTTATATTAAAAAAGGGGATGCGACAAAGACTACTCGTCCTGAGTATCACGGCCGTTAGTAAAGGGATGGGCCTACTATTAAAAGAGAGTGAAAACAGGGTGCAGGCCATGAAACACCTAAGCAGGAAGATGGCTGCAGGATCCTGTGTGATTCAAACTTCGGAATCACTCAAAGCAGCATTAAACTCTTAATGCCTCAACTCAACAAGAAGTGAGTGCTATAAGATTCGGAAGGAGACAAAACTTTATTTGGATTGGCTTTATCCGAGAAACTAAAAAACAACAAACAGGGATTGACTGTGAATCTATTGCAATAACATGATTAACTGCGAGCTAATCATCAGTCATATACTAAAGCCATGACTCCACAAACAAATTGGAATTGGCTGCGAGTCAATTGCGATAATATAACTAGCTGTGAGCCACTCATGAGTCATATTCTAAAGCTGTGACTCCACAAACAAATCAGGATTGACTGCGAGTCAATTACGATAGCATAACTAGCTGCGAGCGAGCTACTCATGAGTGAAATCCTAAAGCTGTGACTCCACAAGAAAAAAAAATAATCGGGATTGACTGCGAGTCAATTGCGATAACATAACTAGCTGCGAGCTACTTATGGTTCATATCCTAAAGATGTGACTTCCTAACTGCGAGCTACTCATGAGGCAAATCCTACAGCTATGACTCCACAAACAAATCGGGGTTGACTGCGAGTCAATTGTGATAACATAACTAGCTGCGAGCTACTTATGGTTCATATCCTAAAGATGTGACTTCCTAGCTGCGAGCTACTCATGAGTCAAATCCTACAGCTGTGACTCCTCAAACAAATCGGGATTGACTGCGAGTCAATTGCGATAACATAACTAGCTGCGAGCTACTTATGGTTCATATCCTAAAGATGTGACTTCTTAGCTGCGAGCTACTCATGAGTCAAATCCTAAAGCTGTAACACCACAATAAAAAGGGATTAACTGCGAATCAATTGCGATAACATAACTTGCTGCGAGCTATTCATAAATCACATACTAAAGCTGTGATTCCTTAAACAAATCGTTGACTGCGAGTCGATTGCGATTACATAACTAGCTGCGAGCTACTCATGAGCCATATCCTAAAGCTGCTAAAGCTGTGACTCCACAAAAGAAAATTGGTAATTGTGATAACCTTACTAGCTGCGAGCTAGTTATGAGCCATATCCTTATGACAATTGTGTAGAAAATGTGTAATCGTGAATATATATGTACATTAGCTACAAATTATTGTCTGCGAGACAATATACGTTATGTTCTTACCTAACTATATACGGGTACTCGACCAGCCCGCAACCAGGAAAAATGGCGAGCGCCTCGTCGGTACTCGTCATGAACTGGGGGGGGGGGGGCGTAACACTGCGGCGCAGGATAACAGCTTACCAACTTAATATGTGGGTTGTTATTAATAATAATTTATTACAAATAGGAGCTATAAGTTCCGATTTTTATTTTCTTGATGCCTAAACCTAATGTTAGGCTGTTCGTCTTATCACTGACTCCATGTGTTTTAATCAAGGTCATAAAAGAAGTTATAACCTATTTGAAATACCTAGGCTTTAAGTCCGTTTTTGCTTGAATAACAATACTAAATTTAAAAAATCCGTGCCTTGACAACAAGATCCGGACGCTTTATCTGTCGATGCATTTACGCTATGTGGGGCTTTTATATTTTTCTATGATTTTTGTTTCCTCCTTTTTCTTTAATTTTAAAGTGTCTGAGGAAAATCATTGATAACGAGGCAAACGGAATCCTAGTTTTTTTCAAATTGGTTACCACAAGCGTGGTACTCTCTCCTACAAAGCTTGGTAGTTTCGGATACTACTTAATGTTAATCCTCATTAATACTTATTGCAATCTCATTTCACCATTCCTTGCACAAGTAACTTACCCTGGGTGTCGCGAGACTCTCCGGACTCTCTCTCTCTCTCTCTCTCTCTCTCTCTCTCTCTCTCTCTCTCCCTTAAAACAAGGCACCGACCCAGACTCAGCGTCACTAATGTTAACATCATTCTCTGACAGTATTTTAAAACAATATAATACCACACTCAAGTTTCGGTGGCAGTTGTGTAAATTAAATAATAAAAATGTATTTAAACCGTCAAAGACCAGCATTAGGTATCTTTTCTTACAGCGTTTGTTACGGAGTTTGAACCCTTATCGAATTGCAATATAATTTATGCTAAGAAACAGCATTGTTTCTGGAGCGAGCGTAAAACGTCTCCTCAAAGGTGTCTATAAGTTAAGATCAACCAAACCCTATTACTCCCGTACTTGGGTCCCTCAACTTGTTTTAAACTATATTAAAAATTGGTTCCCTTATAGTCACTCATCTTTAGAAAAAATCACTAAGAAACTTTTCAGTATACTAGCAATTTGCACTGCTCATAGACTACAAACTCTTCCATCAATTAAATTGGAAAGCAATATTACTTTCGAAATCGGGGTTTAAATTAGAATAACGGTAAATTTAAAAAAAAAAAACACACGCTGCGGCAGATACCAAGCCTATTCTCTCTCTCTCTTCCTACCTTACTTTCAAGAAAATCTGAGCATCTGCCCTGCTACACCCCTCCACACACTATATTTCCAGAACTAAAAATATAAGATCTGAGGGGACAAATAACCTGCTATTTACCTACAAGAAGCCTTACAAAAAGGCCGAACTTCAATCGATCAGCAGGTGGATCAAGTAAACGGTATCAGGTAGCAGCGTTGACACAAGCGCACAGCGCCTCACGCTCAGGTGAGCGTTGAGGAAATTAGAAAAACGGCAGGCTGGACTAACACATCGAACTCATTCTTTCGCTGCTTAGATGTTAGATCCACGGCGGATGAGGGAGATTATGCCAGACCCTGTCAAGACAGGTCTTAATAATAATTGCGTTAACACATCTAATAGTGAATCAATTTATGAATTATACCTAATCATAAAAATAAATATATTCTAATTTATAGTATTAAATAATATCATAAATAAATTTTAATATTGTTAAAGTGTATGCAAGCAAATTAATTAGTATTTCCATAAGAAAGTGATTAAAAATACACGATTTACAAAATCTGTATTGCGTACATGTTTATCAAAACTTTTTACTCTGAACAACTACCTTTGTTATAATTATATTGAAGGATGAAGCAAAGAAATATAATAAGTGATCAAACGAACTTACCTGAAGTGAAGTTCGATCATTATTATATGAGTTGCTTCATCCGAAGATATAATTACCCACCCTCCCTGACTGCCCAAATAAAAAAGTTTTGAACCGTAGGTATACATCTCTAAAAATAATGAGCAAAATTAAGACGGTGCGGCCAAGGTGATTTATTTTTTGGGTAGGGTATAACTGTAAAATACGCGGACTTATCTCTGGCGACTGGAGTGACTACCTTTGTAATAATTATATCTTCGGATGAAGCAACTCATATAATAATGATCGAACTTCACTTCAGGTAAGTTCGTTTGATCACTTATTATATTTTTCTTAGCTTATGTAGTAAAAATCGTGCTCGAAAGTTCCTAGAATCCTATTGCATAATATGACTAGATTTGATTATTTATTTCTATAATTTAATATAAAAAATTCTTTAAAAAAAAACTGACTTCAAACGCCCACGTCACTACAAGGTATATAAATTACTATCGATTTTTTAAAAACCGCTCGACCAATTTCGATAAAATTTAAATGGGACCACCTAGGAAGAATACCCTTTCAAACAAAAAAAAAATTCCAAATTCGGTTCAGGCGTCTTTCGGTGAACATAAATAAAAAAAATATTCCGACGAATTGAGAACCTCCTCCTTTTTTGAAGTCGGTTAAAAAATACTGTATCTGCATGGCTTTATCGAACTAATCACAGAAATCAAAGTGTCATAGAATGCTAGTTACGAGTTACGAGTAGGTATTAGTATGTTTGTTGTAGTTAGCTGAATTCTACTTTTTAGGGTTCCGTACCCAAAGGGTACCAACGGGACCCTATTACTAAGCCTACGCTGTCCGTCCGTCCGTCCGTCCGTCCGTCTGTCAGCGGGCTGTATCTCGTAAACCGTAATAGATAGACAGATGAAATTTTCACATATTATGTATTTCTATTGCCGCTATAACAACAAATAATAAAAATTAAATTAAATTAAAAAAAATAAATTAAAATGGGTAGGTGGGTAGATGGAAATCTTTTAATTTAATTTTTTTTAACGGAACCCTAAAAGAGCGAGGCCCGACTCGCACTTGACCGATTTTTTTTATTGAATTGACCTATTACTCAAAAATTCTATTCTACTCGTACCACCTCTATTTTGAACAATTGTAATTGCGATTAAAATAACAATATACTATTACAATATGCCATAGACACGATTGCAATACGCCGTTTAAATCATTTAAGATTATACGAGGAATACATCATTCAAAATATATTTTATTCGGCTTATTTAGCTAAAAACTTAGTAAATATCATTCGTCTATGGCTAAAAATCGTGATTTACAAGATTCTCGTATGTATTCACAGTTAAATTACACCAAAATTATTTCTTTCACGTAGGCCAACCACTCTTATCTACGTCTTGACATATCATTTAAAACAAGCCAAGACGTATCAGAGTAAAAAATAAAACTTGTTATCACACAAAATTAATATGTCATCTTCGAGTACCTAACTGCTCATGCTATTTCATAATTTCCATAAGTCGATTACGATTTTACATAGATGGTTTGATTTGTTAATTTTAGAAATTGGATTAATACATTACTATGTGGATGTCTGTTAACTTTTAATTATAATATAGACGATGGTACTGATGGTAAGTAAGTTGATGGTAAGATAGTAAGATGCAGCATAAGATGGAGCACGTGAAAATATTGTCTATTCACTCTTGATTTAAAGGACTGAATCACAGACAAATATAAATTGAAAATTTAAAACACCCCCGACATGCGAATCTATGGCCGGACTATGTACGATATACTATATGTGTGGCCGGACTATGTTCTATCATCAGATCCTCCTCCTCGATCCTCGTCAATTTTATCTATCTAACATCTACTCATTGAGATCATTCTAATGAGCCTAAGCACACTATATCTGCTGTGAGTAGCTGAGGCGTTGGGTCACCCGCAGATTACTCGATGCTGCAGCATCAGCTCAAAGTTATCATACCTTGGAAATAATCTGAAATAACAGTACAAACAAATCAAAAAGTTTGTAAGACCCTTTAATCAAGTAGAAAATGAGCTGATGATCTTCAAACGCTTGAGTTCTTCATAAATTATAGCTATTTATTAGTTCGATTACGTTAGCTTTCAAACAGAAAACATCGTATCAAAATCGGTCAGCTCGTTAGGGAGCTACGAGGAAGCAGACAAACACACAGATACACACGTCAAACTTATAACACTCCTTTTTTTTGTCGGGGGTTAAAAACAAAGTATCGCAACGCTAAGCTGTATTTTATCGTTAGCATCCTACAAAATTGCTCGAATTGGCTTACTCTACTCAAAATTTCCACTCAGCCCGTCCCATTTCTTTAAACGCGCACACGTTTTGACAAATTGCGATTGCCCCTTGATTGCAATTCGCCATTTAGACAATTTCACAAAACTTGCTATGCGGGCTTGTTAATATTGAATGCTACAGTCGAGCCAAAAACGCCGTGTCCCGTGCCAAAATAGCTTCTGTTTACTACATACGGCTTGAATTAAAACGTCTAAACCAAAATAAATGGCTGGGCTATTATGTCGGCTTTTAGGTGGTAATTATACTTACCATATAAAATATCGTGCTTTTCTCTAAACTCTTTTTCACGGAAGTTTTTGATAAAAAATCATTTGTTATAATAATTTAATTAATATTTTATTTACAATATAAAATTATTAAATAACTTAAACAAACATAATGGCGAGGATTTTAGCACGAGCGAAGTGAGTGCATAATTATTTTCTAAGACCGATTCTAAGAATTTATTAAATAATTATCAGTCACCGATCAACTTTAACTGTCTTGTAGATATACGTAATAGTTTTTTGTTAACATGTGTTTTCTTTGTTTCAGATTGGAGACTTGAAACATTATTATTTATTTTCGCACCCACACATAAGTAAGAGATCTGTAAATGCAAGTAGAGAATATGAAAATCGTCTTAAAAATGATCCCCAGGTGAGTGTTATTATTTATTAGTGCCCTTAAATAGAATAGTTATTTGTGTTATATGGGGCCAAAGGAATTTTTTGTTCCCCGAGGGCGTTATTTTGAATTCAGAGCGAAGTGAAGGATTCTATAGTAGAGCGCAGCGAGGGATTCTAAAGTAGAATCCTGAGCGTAGCGAGGAATTCAATATACGCCGCCCGAGAACAAAAAATTTTGGCCCCGAATGACACACAATATTTTTCATCATTACCTATGAGAAAAAGCTAGGAGTATCGACCTACTATGTATAGGTAGAGTATAGACATTACCAATACGTATATTGAAAGTTTAAATAAAACACAAATAAATTTTTATGAAATAATTAAACATTAATATTTATGTTGAAAGTATGGGCGTATATCTAATCGACAAATTTGATCACGTGACTTATCGAAGACAACAGCTTCTCAAACATTTTTGAATTTCGACACATTTTTGAATTCTCTCCTCTGATTGGTCCGCGTTAGTGCTTTAGTATGCTAAAGCACTAACGCGGACCAATCAGAAGAGAGAAATGAAAAGTCCCATGGGGTTAAAATTAAATTTTGCTCCCGCTATCCTCTGAAGCCAATATTCGTTTTTCGAATAGGTATGATGAAAATAATATTATAGACCTTAAAAAATAAGGGATCGTTTCGATCGTGTATAATCAACCCAGACCTGGCAGATGGCATTCAATACCGCTAGTAAATAACTTAAATTATAATTTTGCTGTATTATTTTCGGTCGTTTCCAATTCCAAGCATCAGTAGGTACCTACTTACTACAAGAATATCAGATCACCTTGACAGCCAGAGAAAAATAAATATAAAGTTTCCTCAGTATTGATCCCCAGTCAATTATTATTGTTGTAATTGAATTTCAGTTCAAACTTTTTCCACGAAACAATACGTCTTGATGTTTCGTTTTTTTATAGCGCGACGCCCGAAAATAAGAACCTAATAAATGTTTACAGCTCAAAGTTGTAAAATAATATTACTGGACGAAGACGTTATGGAAGCTTTTTGGCATATTACGAGCGAGTCCTTTGATCTATCACTTTTATTTACAAATTACAAAGCTAAGTTTTTAAGAACCAAATAAAATATCGCTACTTTATTCAATTTCTAGTTCTATATTTATATATAGAACTAGAAATTGAAATTCTAAGGACTACGTTACTACGCACTTGCTTTTGAGACTCTGGGTCTATAGTCATCGGACACGAATAATTTTATAAATGTCGTGTCCCAAAAACTGATTTACGCCTCAGGTGACCAAAGAGCTGGCGCTTACTTAGCCCAACAGCTTAGCCTCGCTCTTCAAAGAGGTTAATAGCTCCAGCGTTTTGGGTACCATGTTCATTATCGAATTGGTTGTCGAATTAAAAAAATTCTAGTACTTAGGTTATTATTATTTGTTTAGATAGATTAGCGTAGATGTTTGTGCACTCAGCAGTGATAGCTTAGTGTTTAGAACAGCAGTCTCATATTCAGGGGGGTCACGGATTCGATCCCGAGCTCTGATTATTTGCTATGAATGTTCAAGCAATTAAATAAGTGTCACATGTTTCAACGGTGAAGGAAAACATCGTGAGGAAACATGCACGCCAGAGAGTTCTCCATGATCACTGCCTGGGAACTGGTCTTTTCTCAAATGAAAGGGTTTAGTTAGGTTATAGTTCACCACGCTGGATGAGTGCAGATTGGCAAGCCACACACCTTTGAGATGGAGAAATCTAAGCCATGCAGCTGGTATTCTCACGGTGTTTGCCTTCACCTTTAAATCAAGTGTCAATTTGTTCAAATGCACATAACTCTGAAAAGAGATGAGTTCTATTGATAGAACTCTGCCACCCAAATAGCAGGTCACATTTCGCACCCTTCTCTCTTGCACATTCTAATATTTTCAATGATTGTAAAAATCTCAGGTACTTTTGACAAAAGTGGTCAATTATTATCTTCGTCGATTAAATTACGGATATTTCAGATTATTTTTAATATCATATACCTAGTTTTTGATAGAGAATAAGAGCGATAAATGTTTAAAGTAGTTTTCGCCTTTTTCCTCTATCAAAAAATAGGGATTTCATAATAAGAAACACTATATTATAGTATAAAATATTCTTAACTAGATGATGCCCACGACTTCGTCCGCATGGATTAAGATTTTTTAATTCCCGCGGGAAATCTTGAATTTTCCGGGATAAAATGTCGCCTATGTGCCAATCCTGGGTATGAGCTATCATCATTCCAAATTTCAGCCAAATCGGTTCATTCGTTGTGGCGTGAAAGAGTAACACACATACAGTCATCCATCTATCCATCTATCCATCCATCCTCACAAACTTTCGCATATAGTAGGATTTAACTGTCGAAGGTTTGACCACATTTTATCAAAAGTATCTGAGACTTTTACAATAATTGAAAACATTAGAATGTGCGAGAGAGAGGGATGCGAAAATTGTAATAGTCCTCATAAGCAAGATATTTCTCAACATCGGTTCATAGGTAAAGGTAAAAATCGAGTAGATACACTTTCGCATTTATTATATTAGTATGCATGTTACATAAGTGTCTGATCGTAAAACAAAAATATACTTACCATAAAATATACTAGTGGTTCGCCCCGAACTGAGACCTCGCGGTAACGGTATCCCATGATTATTTCATTCAATCGATACATGATAACCAAAACTGACATTATTATTATGCCCGTTTTCACCAAACATACCTAAATCATCCCCTAAGTAGGAGTCTCTTAACGTAGGTAGCTCCTAAATACAATCCTAAGTCCTAACATCCGTCCCAATATCCTTTTAGGTGTCCCGTACAGGATCGTGATAAATAAGTTGACAGAAAACATCAATCACCTAACTTATAGGTAGCCCGTAAAGGTTAGGGAACGTTAGTGAAAACATTGAATTATTTATCAAACATTGAATTTAACTCGTAGTTCCATGGGAATAGTTACTGACTGCGCCATCTATTAGCATTATTGTGAAGCTATGTTGATGCTATATGAATTACTGACGCCCATTAAAAATTAAATAATCTCGTTTCTTTATAATATTCATATAATTTTAGTATTTGTTGTTCAAGTACAGGATATAAGTGACCTAAAAACATAAAATCAGTTTGAAAATCCATAGCGGATTTTTCTAGAGAGCGTCTTCAAGCGAGCGTATAAAATCGCCACTTTGAAAGCCCCCCATTTCGTCAATTTTAAGGGAAAAATTAAAAAAAAAAAATTTTTGTACTCAGTTCAAAATTATCTTTAAAATGATACGTAACAATTTTATGTAACGCGATTTTTTTTTTTTTACTTCGCATTCGCTTCTATGAGAGCCCCCCTGAAATAAAGATTTTTATAACTTTTTAAGCCATTTTCGGCTGGAGGCCATCGGTTTACATATTATATCTAAATTTGAAGTAATTACGTTCAGTAATTCAAAAGTTATAAGGCTCTGACAGACGGACGGACGGACGGACGGACGGACGGACAAGTGCAAATCGCCCTAGTTAACTCAAAGACCTTCGCTTCGCTCGGTCGAAAATGAGGAATCATAATATACGACACGTAAATATACATATCGAGCCTCGGTACGTTTTTATTGTTGTATAACTCAGTTTGGATGATAGACGCAAAATGTTTTTACATCAGCATGAAAGGGCGTTGGAGGTTATGCAGTGTAAATAAATTACAAAATGAATTTATTTTCAAGTTTCTCGTATAGTATTTCATTGTGGCCTAGTCTTTCTATTTGCAGTATCTACAAATAATGATTTCTTAAATATTAAG
Organism: Oeneis ivallda; assembly: GCA_029955525.1. Lineage (NCBI taxonomy): Eukaryota > Metazoa > Arthropoda > Insecta > Lepidoptera > Nymphalidae > Oeneis > Oeneis ivallda. Next base: position 18,660,991 of record JARPMR010000020.1, on the reverse strand, counting down.
TCAGTACACAAATTTTTCATTTTTTGAAAGCCTATTTCAGCTTTTAAAGTATATTTTCTGCTTAAAGAAAACTTTCCGGAAAAACGCGTAACCGACCAACGTAGTCTGGCGCTTAAGCTTGGTATTTCACTTGTAGCTCGACTTCATTGTTAGTCTTTGAGTATATAAATACTCAAAGTTGTTAGTGCAGTAGGAATGTCCTATGCGTTGTACATAATATTGCGTCGCCCTACGTCTTTCTGCGTGAAACTACAATTTTTTTACCTTTTAAGTGCCGATTCCGTCAACGTCGAATGATATTTAACTGAGGAATAAATTCTGCGTTCTAAAAGTTTTTAACCGACTTCCAAAAAGGAGGTGGTTGTCAATTCAGCCGGTATTTTCTTTTCTATGTATGTCCACCGATTTCTTTGGGATTTCTGAACCGATTCGGGTGATTATTTTTTTATTGTATTGAAAACACTGTCAATAAACGCTCGGATATAAGACTTATATAAAGTAAAGAAAAATAGATCGTGACACTGGCGAATCAATTTGTGCCCGGTTGGCACTACTAAAAGCCATTGCTTGGGAATTGAATTGAATTGAAAAATAGATTTTAAAAAGGTAAGTATAGGCCAACAGAGTGACTTTCACATGCACAATATTTCTCTTAAAATTGTCCTCTCTTAAAGAAATATCACAGATATCATTGTTACCTATTTGTAGATGAAATATTTTTTTGCCCAATTGGGTATTGAACGAGTCCGTTCTCAAATAGAATCAAATAAACAAATCGTTCAGCGTTTGATGCCAACGGCTTCGAAAATGAGGAAAACACTCCATTTATCAGGTCTTCGCGATAATTTCATTTGAATAAATCTTCGCGATTTAACAAATATAATAGATGATTTGCAAAGTGATGCCGCCGCCGACAAATTTTATCGTGCGAAAAACTAATTTGTGATTTATTATCAGCTGTTGATTATACAAATGAATATGTTAATGAGTATAACAATCTATCCAGACCTATATAATTATATGGGCCTGTGGGTCCAGCGTAGGTAACTAGGTAACTTTTCAAGTAAACGATAACTGGGCGTAAATATCTCAGAAGCAGTGATAGCCTAGAGGTTAGGACTGTGGTCTCCTATCGGGGGGTCGCAGGTTCGATCCCGAGTACGCACCTCTGACTTTTCGAAGTCAAGTGCGTTTAAGCAATTAAATATCAGTTGCTTCAACGGTGAAGGAAAACATCGTGAGGAAACCTGCACACCTGAGAGTTCTTCATAATGTTCTTGAAGGTGTGTGAAGTCCGGCAATTCGCATTGGGCCAGCGTGGTGGACTATGGCCTATAACCCTTCTCTGAGAGGAGACCTGCACTCAGTAGTGAGCCGTTGATGGGTTGCTAATGATGATGATGATGATGATGAAATATCTCATTGTAGGTATGGGCGGAAAAGGGATGGAAAAATTATCCGTCTCTTTCCTGTCCTTACTAAACTGTTGATTTCTTCTAAATAGGTACTCACATCAAAGTGGTCTTCACAAAAAAATATCTCAGTTTATCAAATGCAAACATCGGTCTCGACTAACTGTAACCACCGCTTTCGACCTTTAGGAACCTGCTTAAAGTAATTACTAGTACTAAGTAGAAGTAAGTAGTAGTACTTAGTAGAAGTTCTACACAAACGTAAAAATTCACTGACTTTATTGATTAATCCCTACTAATATTGTGAATGTGGAAGTATGTTTATCTAATTAACCTATCTCCTATTCTTTTGATGTAGTTTTTATGTATGAAATCGTTTTTATCATCGTCATCATCAACAACCCATCAACGTATCACTACTGAGCGCAGGTCTTTTCTCAGAGAGGTCATAGTCCACCGCATTGGCTTGCAAATTGGCAGACTTCACAACCTTTGGGAAGATTATGGAGAACTCTCAAGCATGCAGGTTTCCTCACGACGTTTTCTTTCACCGCTGTTAGAAATGGTTAGACTGGGACGAGTTAGTGAAGAAAATGCAATGAAACATCTTGTGACGTATACAAAACTATATGATGCCCGCGACTTCATTCGCGTTGATTAAGGTTTTTAAATTAACGCGAGAACTCTGTAATTTTCCGGGATAAAAAGTAGCCTATGTATTAATCCTAAGTAGGAGCTACCTCCATTCCAAATTTCCGCCAAATCGGTTCATTCTTTGTAGCGTGAAAGAGTTACAAACAAGGATCTATCCATCCATTTATCCATACATCCATCCATCCACACACACATATTAGTAGGAATATTATATTATATTATAATATTAGTAGGAATTAGGATTAATCAAACACTGCAATGTAGATCTAAGCGTTTACAAAGCGATATAAGGTTGTTCCGACAATCTTGATGTTTAATCGAGGGTTGAACGCTCGCTCTAAAGCCTGCTTCGAATGAAAGCACTGATGTAAGCACAAGTACACTCACATCGTACTTAAAGTTCCTTGCCCTTTTGCTTATTGTTTATATTTCCCGCCTTAGCTTAATGTGACTTGCTTTGACAGCACCGATTGTTTCCATAGTAAGACTTTTTGCTCCTTGAATGTAAGATGTCCTGAGACTTGAATCTTTTCAAGCATCTAACTACAACCAAGCAGTCTGAGTTTAAAAAGGCTTGCAAGGACAGTTCTTTACAAAACCTTTCAATTAGGGTACGTGTTTAAACCCTACTTCTATGTCAGCCATTTATTTCATCTCTCATTGTACATTTTAGGCTTTTTCATGAGTTTGTTGTACCCTACAAAGTTAAGTTAATAAAAAAATTCCGTATAGAGTCCGTAACTTTGAAACTTTTACGGGAATTTGAAGCCATAGATAGTAGTTTCTAGAGCATATCTACAAATTAATATTCATAATATATTAATTTACCTAATTCGTGAATTTTAAATGAGATTCTTTGTTTAAATGCGCACTTAATTGTCTGTCACTTAACTGTCGTCTCAATTGGTATTGACGTCAAAACTAATTGAGGATCGTCACAAAACAGGATCTTGTGTCGCTTGTATCCAATGGTAACTCCAGGGCGCCTTTTCTTAGTTAGTGAAATGACCCCTAAATTGACCCGCAAGCAACGATCCGTGATAATAGTAAATTAAAAAATACTAGGCTCTCGTTACTCTTTATGGTAGGTAGTATTACTTTATTCAAGTAAATTAATGTCAGTTCCAGTAATTACTACATATAATATTACTCTAGAGATTAATTTGACACTATCTACCTTGTTAAGCTGTAAGTACTTGAACAGAAAAGTATTTCAGTTAATTATTTAATTTTATTATATAACCTATAAATTATTTTCAGTGATTTATTACTTAATTTAGGACGACGTGTTGTCGGACTTTTTGTTATCGTTTATTATTCAGTTTCAGATCAATATTTAGTTGTATAATTTAAAGGCTTATTTTTTGTTTGTTAAAGGGCGTTGTCGGACTTTTTCTTATAGTTTATTAATCTTTTTAATATACATAGCTTATTTTTTTTAGTTTATTTCAGTATCTACGAAACGGATAGTTTCCGGAGTCACGTGACTCAAAACACATCCAATAAATAGAGCAACTGTACATTAACATATAAATAGTACACCGGTAGAGTTGCGAACTTAACTTTTATCGGTTTGTAGAACTCTGGCTATTTAATATTTATGCACTACGTTCTGTGAGTTAAGTTATACTTTAGTTACATATAATTAATTAAATAACTTACTCTTTTTTATCGACCGATAGACCACTTTAGGATAATCTTTCAGATAATCTTTGTCCACGGCTGGACAAAAGTTACTTGCATTGACTTCAATACGCCTCGATCTTGCACCGCCGAAATCTTAATGGACGGGGCATATATTGTTCGAAGAACTCATCATTGGGGTCCCAACGTGCTAAGGAAAGCGCAGTGTTGGCAGATCACTAGGTGGACCGACGACATCAGACGAGTCGCAGGGAGCCGCTCGATACAGGCGGCGCAAGACCGAGCACTGTGGAGGTCCAAGAAAAAAACCTTTGTCCATCAGTGGACGTCCATCAGTTGATAAAGAAGAAGTACAACTGGATACATACAAAACTTGAGGAAAGGGGTTGTGTCATCTTGGGCCAGGTACTTGTACGCTATACCAAAAAATAGTATAAAGTCATAGAAATTAAAATGAAATACGCTTTTTTGCACTTTTACAGTGAATAAGAGGTAAAGATAAAAAATTGATAATTGGGTACATTTGTAGAATAGCAACTCTCAGAGTGCATCCATCTGCTTTTGTTGTCTATGTCACAGAATATATAATAGTACTACGTCTATGTTTGTAATGACATTACGTCATCTTAATGTCATTTCAATTGTCAAACGTCAATTGGTGGTGTATCAATTGTCAATTGCTGTCAATTGTGGTTACTTTTATGTCAAATGTTATCATGACTCGCGTAGGTACGTGTCATTGTCAAAAAGAATGCCATGTTGTTGCGCTTTTATTTTGCGAAATAATTTCGCATTGTACCTCGTAAAAAGGACCTTTTCCTGAGAAATAACGAAAAAATAATCACTATTTCATGACTGCGACAATTTTGAAAGACCGTAAAAATACCTGGCCCAAGCTCCATATATATATTTGAAATTCTTCAATATTTTTTTGGGAAAAGATCGATTTATTCATAACAGTAAAATGAAATTTTAAACTCCATATGGTGCATAAGTTTCATAATATAGCTCTTATCGATTCGCTTCCAATCGAGTATTTATGCATATCGGGGCTTTTGCGATTGCAGCTGCATATTAAGGCTATTTGCGTTATAGTAGGAAGCGGAAGTCTTTGAAACTACTAAACAACTCTAACTATGGTTATATAGCGTTCTATTTACTTCGTGCTTATTGGTGTTACATTACTCTAGTTAGGTAAGGAATGGTAGGTAAATATTATTGACTACACGATGATAGTCTTCGAAGACTTTGGCCTACTTAGTATGTTCGACTCGGATGACGAGGTCCCGGATTCGATTCCCGGGTCAGACCGTGGCAAGGGCGGGCCTATATACGTGTCTACAGTCTACACGCGCTTCCAAAAACGAACTTAATGCGCGCTGACAAAACGCTAACGTGAAATCGCCCTAAAGTGTTTATCACACTAGTAAACTAAAGTGTTTGTTATAGGTACCTTTTACACTGTTAAACTAAAGTGTTTATCGTAGGTACCTTTTACACTAGTAAACTAAAGTGTTTATCGTCTAGGTACCTTTTACACTGGTAAACTAAAGTGTTTGTTATAGGTACCTTTTACACTGTTAAACTAAAGTGTTTATCGTGGGTACCTTTTACACTAGTAAACTGAAGTGTTTATCGTAGGTACCTTTTACACTGGTAAACTAAAGTGTTTGTAATAGGTACCTTTTACATTGTTAAACTAAAGTGTTATCGTAGGTACCTTGTACACTGTTAAACTAAAGTGTTTGTCGTAGGTACCTTTTACACTGGCAAACCAAAGTGTTTATCGTGGGTACCATTTACACTGTTAAACTAAATTGTTTGTTGTAGGTACCTTTTACACTGGCAAACTAAATTGTTTGTTGTAGGTACCTTCTACACTGGTAAACTAAAGTGTTTGTCGTAGGTACCTTTTACACTAGTAAACTTAAATGTTTATCGTAGGTACCTTGACACTGTTAAACTAAAGTGTTTATCGTAGGTACCTTTTACACTAGTAAACTAAAGTGTTTATTGTAGGTACCTTTTACACTATTAAACTAAAGTGTTTGTCGCAGGTGAGATGGGTGATGCAGCAAAGGGAGCTAAGAAGAACGAAGCGGGACCACCGCCCCCGGCACGTCATGCGGCAGTCCAGCGCGCCGTCGTTCCCTGACCCACTGTTCAAAGAGCAGTGGTATTTAGTGAGTGTATTACTATACAAGGCTATAAAGTGAGCGCAGACTTTAGTCTTAGTTAGAACTTAGAAGTAGTTTAGTAGGAATTTTTTATTGACTTAAACTAAAAACTTGAAATTTTCACAGCATTAAGACGCCATTTGTATTCACTATCAACTGAGGCTGAGATCTATAGATCGTACTCTGGCTCTGCTCGAGACTCAAGATAGAGTTAGAATGAGACACAAATATGTAATGACATAAATCTGTCTCACTCAGACTTTAGTCTGAATAAGTGAGATTGCCATCTATAGATTTCACCCTCAGTATTTACCTCAAGCTGTTTTTGTGACCCTACACCTACCCTTTGTCAACAAAGTGACCCTATAAGGGTTCTGTTCTTCCCGAATTGCCCCCGCCAGGAATCGAACCCGAACGCGCTCACCACTGCGCCTGGGAGGTTTTCATAGTGGAAAGTCCAAACATAATCAAATAACGCACCTGTCGTTCATAAATTAAATTTAGCTCTAGTCACAAACAGATATGAATCGGATTTGGAATAAATGAATCCGTCGACCGAACGGACTCGAAGTTTGTGATGTTCTCATAAAAGTCCACGTTGTTAAACTTTAGACTCATATCTCGTGTCATAACTCTGATCTGAGTTTGATTTAGTGAAAACGGATTATATTTCGTGTATTTCATCATAAGCAACTATAATGCTTATTTGGTTGCACATAGTTTGTTATCCGAATTAAATTGATAGATTTATAAATGTAGTACCAATTTCAGACAATAGATTTAAAAATAGGTAAGTACTCAAGCAAAAAATATTGTGTCACAGACCACAGCGACAACAATTTTAAAGAAATAAAATAACAAGCTCATATTAATTTTTTATTTATTTGATGAGTTTGTAGTATATTGCTATACCTAAGACCTTGTATGGAACTGTTCAGCTCTATCTAGAGGGGTTCCAATAAAACACAGTTAATTAATCTTCTAGTATCTCACTTTTTACAATTGCACAGAAATTACACACAAAATCTTGATAAACGATATGAGCTACGAATAGGGTTTACAACAATTGAAAGGGCGAGATGTTCACTATACGACGGTCGTAAAAATAATGAATATTTTCTTATACAAATGTATGGAGAGGTACGGAGGTGTTACTATTACGAGCCGAGAAAATGGAATGACATTCGCGCACAAATTTCGCGTAATGCCGCGCTTGGTTTCTAAGCTTAAACATATTTTTTTAATACGAATTCGAAAAGTGTAGGTCTTGACAACGAAGGATCCAAGTTATTCCCGGGTAGCGAAGAACGGCCAGTCTGAGGTGTGAACAAACGCCACACATGCTCTGTAGGGAATGGGATCCTTGCAAAAGCTATGAAAAGAACCAGCAAGAAACTTGGTAGTTGCTCTTTTCTGCCAAAAATTAGAAACACTATTATGTTGTGTAAAGTTTACAGTTATGACCGTGAACCGTCTCATGAAATGCTGGAGCGAGCTGTATCCTTTGATCACAGAAAAAAAGGTTATATCCACGCTTTTTTATCATTTAGGTAAATCTTTAAATACAACATTATTAATATATTTTTTCATCAGGCCGTGTATTGTACTAACTTTGTTTTGTTGATTTATATTTTTATTGTTTTTGGTTTTTACGGACAATCCTTACTAGTATTATAAATTCGAAAATGTGTTGGATGTTTGGTGGTTTGTCGCTTTGTCCTTCAATCAAGCAGGAATGGAGCAACGGATCGCCGTTATTTTCTGCATGGGTATGGTTGCGAATTTGTAGAGTGACATAGGCTACTCTTTATCCCGGAAAATCAAAGTGCTTCCGAGGGATTTTAAAACCTAAATCGCGGGCATCAGCTAGTAAAGAATATTTCATTAATTAGTTCATTCAAGTGAATCTAATTGAGAATGTTTTGCAGAACGGCGGGGCCGCGGATGGACTAGACATGAACGTCGGGTCTGCTTGGAGGAAAGGTTATACGGGAAAAGGCGTCGTCATAACCATACTGGATGACGGGATACAACCTAACCACCCGGACCTGCTACAGAATTACGTATGTTATTGTGTTTTTTTAGCTCATAATTTAAGGGTTTTTAACCGAATTCATAAAAGGAGGCTCCATTCGTGAGAATCTTTTTTTAACCGATTAATCGAAGACGCTACGACGCTACGCTTTTGTTTCAAAGGGTTTACTTCCCAGGTGGTCCCATTTAAGCCTGGCAATACACGTCAGATTTTGTTTCCGATTGTCTGATCAGACTATCGGATCGTATTTACTCTATAGACATCCGATTCTTGCGTCAGGCTTTTTCTGAACTCAGTCGTTCCCGAGCTATCATCCCGAGTGCTCGCGTACGGAGCAAAACGGAAGAAAAGATGATGGACGACGAGTTACTGTTACTTATTGCATATCTGCTTGTGTTGACGCGAAAGAAAAAAAATCGTTGTTATTGGATTCACCCAATTAATTTGACAAGACTTATCGAGAGTCATTCTAAATAGAATCAGAAACATCCAAAATTACTAAGACACCCCGAAAAGTTTTTTAATTTTTATAGAATGTTTTTCTACGGCTACAATGAGCCGATCATTATCATAATTTTCGCCTATTATTCGAACCACAACGATGCGTCCACACAGTGTCAGCGCTAGATTCGACTGGCAAAAGTGGCAAGTCGGAAGGAGTAACAGGATGTCTATTTTGTCTCACAGTAGAAGTATGTAGAGCGCGCCTTCAGACAATCGGACCGACAGTAAAATCGGAAACGCCTCGCGCCCGTTTCCGACTCGGACGTCCGATCCGACTACCGCATCGGACGTGTATTGACCGTTCATACAAAATAATGGCTCCAATGCCTTCCGGTAGCCGGATCAGACTATCGGATCGGACGGATCTTTGTAGTGGCGCGAGCGTTTGAAGTCAGTTTTTTGAAAAGATTTTTTATTATAGATTAGGTATATAGGTATTCAAACAAAAGTTAGAACAGTGATAGCGTAGTGGTTAGGACTGCGGTCTCCTATTCAGGGGGTTGCAGGTTCGATTCCGGGCATGCACCTCTGACTTTTCGGAGCTACCGTTTAAGCAATTAAATATCACATGCTTCAACCGTGAACGAAAACATCGTGAGGAAACCTGCACGACTGAGAGTTCTATAGTTGTTTTCAAAGGTGTGTAAAGTCTACCAATTCGCATTGGGCAAGCGTGGTAGACTATGGCCTATAACCTTTCTCTGAGAGGAGACCTGCGCTCAGTAGTAAGACGTTAATGGGTAATGGGTTGCTCATGATGAGTATACAAACATAATTATATAAAAATATATGAAATATCTTTATAATTATGTTTGATAGAGGAATTCAAAAAAAAACTATCTCATTTAAATAAACAACAAAATTTAATAGAGTAATTTTCATAATGAAATTCTACAGCTTCTGGACAAAGAAAGCCAATTTTAATTTTACCTATTGAATAGTTAGCGAAAGATGTTCGTGTTGTAAGAACACACTATCAACTTTTTGTTGCAAAATGGTTGTTTTTATCTTACTGAAAACACCTCGGCACGAACTTTTATGTTAAGTGTGTTTAAACAAGTTCGATTGAATAAGACTCCGTCGCTATGCTCACTTGCAAGTTAAACCTTAAAGCACTTAATACTATCAAGCAAAGCATTTTATAGATGTTTGGTTAAGGAATAACTGCCATAGCAGCGATATCTACCTACTAATATATATTAAACACGAAAGTGTGTTAATTTGTTGGTTTATTTTTAATCACAATGCAACGGAGCATCAAATTGATCTAATTTTTTTTTGTATGTGTATTAGTCTACGTGACTTTTTATTCCGGAAAAACTATAGATTTCGAAATATCTAATAAAACGCAGATGAAGTCGCGGGCAAAAACGAGTCTAATACGTTACTATTATTAAATACCTATACAGTATACATTTAGGATCTAGTGGTAAATTTTGGCATATCTGTAAGTTCTGCATGCCCACTAATAATTTTATGTATGGAAATATCATAAACTATAGCAGGCATGTTGGGTTAGTACTTATATACAACGGTTTCTATTCGACATGGTACATCGCGGTAAGGCTTTAGGGTGGTAACTAGCCAAAGCCGCAGCCTTCTAGACCAAAATAGAAGCTGATATCAAAACAACTAGTATATAGAATACAATACTTATTGTATATTTACACTTTATTTGTGTACAAGTCATATTTTAAAATGAGTATTTGATTTGATTTGAATATTAGTTTCAATTCGATGCCTTAAGATGGGTAGCCTAAGTATGTCACACTCTCTTTAACATTTCTGCGGTGGTGTCGTGTGATGCGGGTTGTTGCGTTCCCTAAAATATGGTTGAGCGAAGCAATGGCTGGATCATGCGTCATGCTCGTGAACGGGTGCCACCAGCGGCAATGGGGCTACTTTCTGTCTGCCCGTCTTGACATGTGTTGAATTATAATTAGAAATAATTACGTATGCTTTTGTGGAACTTCCCTTCATTGTGGAAACTCTGCACACTTAGAATAATATTTATTAAGTATATTGTAAAAGTATTTTGAAAAGAGCAACTGCCGAGTTTCTTGCTGGTTCTTCTCGGCAGGAACGGCATTCCGAACCAGTGGTAGACTCATTGACGATTCAAAAGTACTTGTAAAAGTTTATTTGAATAAAAAACATTTCTATTCTATTCTCTATTCTATTCTATAATAGAATAGAAATGTTTTTTATTCAAATAAACTTTTTTACAAGTGCTTTTGAATCGTCGTTGAGTCTACCACTGGATCGGAATGCCCTTCCTGCTGAGAGGAACCAGCCAGAAACTCGGCGGTTGCTCTTTTCAATAGATATTATGCTATGTATGCAGTGTTTCCACAATGAGTTCCACAAAAGCATACCTAATTATAATTCAACACATATTAAGATGGGCAGACAGAAAGTAGCCCCATTTCCGCTGGTGGCATCCGTTCACGAGCATGACGCATGACCCAGCCATTGCTTCGCTCAATCATATTTGAGGGGACGTAACAACCCGCATCACACGACACCACCATAGAAATGTTTAAAGAGAGCGTGACATATTTAGGCTACCCTTGATAAGGCATCGAATTGAAACTAATATTCAAATACTCAAGTGCAGAAGGAACTTCATTTCTTAAAGTTCATACGTTTTTATTAACAACAATTTGTCTAGCGACATATTTGTCGCTTGTGTGATCGCAGTTTTAAGCATCGTCAATACAGTGGTTTCTTCATAGTACGTCGGCGGGTTATTGCGCCCCTCTTACCTCCTCGGTGCTTAAGTTTCATTGCCTTCAAGGGACTTCTAGATACATTTGCGGTTTCAATATCTATTACAATCTAAGACTATTGTGTCTGGTTATTGTTTGTCTTCAATTGTTATTTGTATTAGAACAAATGGGTCGAGTTTGACTTACCAGTATGATTAGGGTAACTGTTCAAAATATGAACAGATAGGTAGATAATAATAATATAATATCTAGGACTGAGGATTGAGTAATATTAAGTAGGTCTAGGTATGTTCTTCTTCTTCTTCTTCGTACAACTTTAGACGGAGTGTTCGTGGTCATCACAATGTGAATACTAGGTATAATTTGGTTTAAAATTATTTTTAGAAAAAAAAATTGGAAAAATAGTTTTTTATTTTTTATTAGCTTAGGCCCAGTTTGACAAACGTAAAATAAGCCTTCTTCAAGCGTAAAGATATTTTAACAGTCTTTTCAATACAAAACTGTCAGAACGCCCAATTTATTCTTTGGCTAACGCCATGCGACGTTGATGAAATCGGCACTTAGTGACTTGACTACGTCCACGTGAAGTTTGATTTAAAAATCCCGTGGAAAGCCGTTTTTCCGGGACAAAAAATAGCCTATGTCATCCTCATGTCATATGTCAACCCAGGTCCTCAAAAAATACACACGCATGAGAAAATCAAGTCGATTTTGCGGCGTGATTGAAACACAAACCAACAAACCAACAGACTAACTATTCCGTACAATAAATAAAATAAAATAAATAAAATAAGCCTTTATTACTGTTCTACAATGTTTAGAAAATAGGATTTGCTACAATTATTTGACTGCAATATGAATCTAACAATATATTTACAAGTTAATACACCTATTTCTATTAATTTAATTTATTACCGACAACCGGTTTCAAACAGCTTGTCCTTCGACATAGGCACGGTAATATTATCTGTATACAGTATTGTAACTTCATACAAACGGACGAAGCGCGAGCTATGCCTACGCGCCTCGATCTCGGTAAGCGCTCGGTACGCAGACAGTCGCGACTGTGCCGCAGTGACGAACGGACGGTGTTATGTTTTTTAACAATAACTGCGCAATTTTTTTACTAAAAATAAGTTCAAGTACATATTTAATATGACGAGGAGGATATATTGTGCTGTTTTTGGTTGCATGAATTCGTCAATAACGCATCCAGAGATAACTTTTTTTAAATTACCTGGAAACTCTGAAAGGTAAGACTCTAAAATAATTTTACTTACTAGTAGGTAGGTACAAAATGTGTGTATTTTTAATGGATAAGGTATTTCCTTTTATCTCCCGAAAAAAAGATGTCTGGATTAATAAATAAAGTGAATAGAGTAAAGGAAAGTGATTGACACGAGTGAAATAGGTAGTTATAGGCGGTTCATGAATCACGATACGGTACGTACGCTTGTGTTAAAACCTCGGGGCATGTGTGTTTTGTTTTGTTAGTTTGTATAATTCAATGTAAAGACGTGGTATTTTATTATTAATAATACAGCCGACTCTCGTTGATTCGAAACTCGAGGGACTATTACGAGATATAATAAAGGAAATATTACGAATTATCGAGTGTTTGAAATACCAAATGGTTCGAAATTTTTAAGAGAAAATAAATAAAATTTCGAATTATTAAGTGTTGATGTTTTTGATGCTTAGAGTAGACGCGAACTCTTTTGCTTTTTCCTTTAACAAGTTTCCGCTAATAGACACTTTTTGTCCTCTACACTGCTGCTATAACAACATATACCACTAAAAACCGTTTTTTTCTCTCGGTATTTCGCATTCTCTTCGCATTTTTATTGAACACTTCCTATTTAATTCACAAAGTATTTTATTTGTTTATATAAAAAAAAGTATATTTACAATCACAAAACTAAATGGAAACACAAAGTAGGCAAATGTAATTAAAATGCTGGAGGCGGGCAGCCCTATCGCATGTTTACGTACCGCGCGGCTGTAGGCATTTATGTCAAAGATACGGCCGAGTTACAATACTGTATACAGATAATATTACCGTGACATAGGCCTCCTCTAAAGCTTTCCACGTTGATCTGTCTCTCACCGCTCTCATCCACACCGGACCAGCCACCCTTTTTAGATCATCCTCCCAGCGTTTCACTTGTCGCCCCTTGTTTCTATTCCCACTCCTGGGATACCATTCCGTTATATTTTTTGTCCATTTTTCGTTTACCTCCCTTAGCATATGTCCTGTCCATCTCCACTTTAAAGTCTTGCATAATATCTTATTTGCCTGTTTGAATTTAGTAACATTTTTTATTTCTTCTAACCTTATTTTATCCATTCTTTTTACTCCAATCACACTTCTCTCGATTCCGGACCGTCTAAACGGAATCCGTCCAATAAAACAACAGACAAATACACACACATTTATAATATTAACAGGGATGCTTAAATATATTATTGCTTAATTAATTTCTCCATTATTGTTACTGAATAACTAAGCTAGTATTTATGTTCAAAAACATAAAAGAGCATAAGTGTAGCAAATTAAATTTGTCGAGAGAAAGAAATATTTGGAACGAGTTAAATATTATATTTCTTACAATAAAATAAAATTATTTTACGTTTGTTGTACAAGTTACCTTGTTTCATATAACTTTAAATTCTTCAAGAGATAAAAATAAATGGTATCCCGCTACTAGTGTTTTCATCACTCTTTTTTTATTTCATTCATAAATATTTATATAGTTGAAAGTTTGAATGTGGATTTTTGTGCTGAATGCGAAATATGGCAATATGAGCTATGGTTAATATAACAAAAAAAAACTGAAAAAGATATTTCACAATAAAAAACAAAAATAATGCTGATGATGCAAGCTGAGCAGTAAAAAAGAAAAATTCTGAATGTAAAAACGTGACGTTCGTAAAGAAACAGCCAAGTGCGAGTCATACTCGCGCACTAATGGTTCCGTATTTTTTATAGTATGTTTGGCGAAAAGTAATAATATTTCTCGTCACTGGAACTTTTGTATGAAAAAGCTTTGAAATGCTGTAACTTTATATTGAGCTGAACAAAAATCTTGAGATTTTTTACAGCATTAAGGAGCCATTGTGAAAAAAAGGGCCTTGGACACAGATAGACGACAGTGATTCTATAAGAGTTCCCTTTTTTTTCGGAACCCTAAATTTATTAAAAAATAATAAAATCTTGATAATTACATACTAAATAACGACATGAAACTTCAGCCTAGATATTATATCCACAGCACCTCATACAATAGAGCTATTGAGTAGTTAAGTGTCCATTCTAGTACTTCTGCACCCACCGGGGACTATCGTTCACTGCATTTTTGATATACTGGAGAATAATCCGGTTGTTATACTCATCGGCCAATTGAGATCAACTCTCTCATATACGCCTATAAGGCGATACTTTTTATGTATTCCCTGTTGATAATTATTTACTCCTTATTTCATTATGTGACATTTTGTCTTTGAAAATGTTAATTTTCACGTAATATTGTTTAGGATCCAGCAGCATCGACGGACATAAACGGAAACGATACGGACCCGACGCCCCAGGATAATGGTGATAATAAACATGGCACCCGATGTGCGGGCGAAGTCGCCGCGGTCGCCTACAACAAATACTGTGGTGTAGGCATCGCGTACAATGCTAGTATAGGAGGCATAAGAATGTTAGATGGCCTAGTTAACGACGCAGTGGAAGCTAAAGCGCTCGGCTTCAATACGCACCACATAGACATCTATAGCGCTTCCTGGGGACCCGAGGACGACGGAAAAACCGTCGACGGACCTGGCCCCTTAGCTAGAAGGTATTGTCTAAATACTATTAAAAGAGATAGCTGCCGGCGAGCTCATTAAAAACAGCTTTTTTGTTCCAGGGCTTTCATAAACGGCGTAACAAATGGCAGAGGAGGGAAAGGGTCTATTTTTATATGGGCATCGGGAAACGGCGGGAGGCACACCGATTCCTGTAACTGTGATGGCTATGCGAATAGCATTTTTACTATATCAATTTCTAGTGCTACCCAAGGTGGTTACAAGCCCTGGTATTTAGAAGAATGTTCCTCTACTTTAGCTTCGACGTATAGTTCAGGTACCCCTGGTAGAGATAAGAGCGTTGCAACCGTCGACATGGATGTCCAGTTGCGACCAGACCATATTTGTACAGTCGACCATACGGGTACATCAGCATCGGCACCCCTAGCAGCGGGGATCTGTGCTTTGGCATTAGAAGCCAATTCCCTATTAACATGGAGAGACATGCAACATCTCATCGTAATGACCTCTAGGTCGCAGCCGTTAGATAAGGAGGAAGGGTGGATTGTTAATGGTGTGAAACGCAAAGTAAGTCATAAATTTGGTTACGGCCTCATGGACGCTGGTCAAATGGTTTCCTTAGCCGAACAATGGATTAGTGTACCGCCACAACACATATGTAAGTCTCAAGAAATAAACGAGGACAGGTCGATCGAAACTTCCTTTGGCTATACGATATCCGTTCACATGGACGTAAATGGCTGTAGTGGTACCATGAACGAGGTCAGATTTTTGGAACACGTTCAATGTAAAATTTCACTGAGTTTTTTTCCTAGAGGAAACTTACGAATATTGCTGACGTCACCGATGGGTACTACGTCGACCCTTTTGTTGGAAAGGACGCACGATGCCACTAGTTCGAACTTCGACGATTGGCCATTCTTAAGTGTACATTTTTGGGGCGAAAATGCGGAGGGACGGTGGACACTTCAAATAATAAACGCGGGAAATAATCACGTTACCCAGCCAGGAGTACTGAAAAAGTGGCAGCTTATTTTCTACGGTACTGCCAAGGATCCAATACGATTGCGAAATAAAAGTTATTTCAACTCCAATAACGTTCAACAGGAGAAGCCCTACCACATTAACGATGTCTATGACGCATCGGAATATTCCCAATTTCTCAATGAAATCGAGCTTGGCATTTCAGACAGGCGTAGCTATCAGAAGAATATCCCATCGGCTCAGCGGAAAAATGTTTTGGCCGATGCTAATGATAAGCAAGTGCAAAGGTTGTGTGATCCAGAATGCGACTCTCAGGGTTGCTATGGAAAAGGGCCGACACAGTGCGTTGCTTGCAAACATTACCGCTTAGACAATTCTTGCGTGTCCAGATGCCCACCGAGGAGTTTTGTCAATCAAGGTGGAGTTTGTTGGCCTTGCCACGAGTCTTGTGAGACTTGTGCTGGTGCGGGGCAAGATTCTTGCCTCACGTGTGCTCCTGCTCACCTTCTTGTTGTAGATTTAGCTGTGTGCTTACAACAATGCCCTGACGGTTACTATGAAGATCAAGATGCAAATGCGTGTTTTCCATGCGCGGAACATTGTGATACATGCTCAGAAAAGGCTGACATGTGCTCGTCGTGTGCCCACAGCTATGTTCTCTACAACGGATCGTGTTTAGCTACGTGTCCACCTGGAACTTTTCAAGAAGACGATTTAGGTTGTGTACAATGCCATGAATCTTGCGAATCGTGTAGTGGGCCAAGTGAAACAGGATGTGTTTCGTGTAGAATTGGCGATTACGCATTCAAGGGTCTCTGTGTATCTAAATGCCCCACCGGGAGTTACGCAGATCTACAAAAAAGAGAATGTATACCGTGAGTACTAACCCAGATTTATACTTGTCTTATTGCCAGCAGTTACCATTTTGAAAGATAAATGTTTATGTCGTTTTTAGGTGCCCGATTGGATGTTCAATTTGCACATATTCAGTGTGTTCTGTTTGCCAAGAGAAATGGATTTTGGATAAAAGGGGAAACTGTCAGCCAGACGGGAATGAAAAATGCGATGCTAGTGAGTATTTTCACAATTTTATTTATATAGTAACCTGTATTTTTTATACTATTTTTTAAATTGAAAAAGTATTGAGTTCCCGACAAATAAACTTGTATAATCAAAAATACAGATCACATTTTCTGTGATAAGTAGAATAGTAATTAACACCAAGTAGCGCTACTTATAATATTTTCTACATGTAGGCACAGAATTAAAGTAACATCAACGTCCTAGAATTACGCGGTTGTGACAATAACATTTTTACATTTAGCAAGAAACAGTATGAAACGCGACACAAAGCAGCACAAAGCATTTCTATACAAACGCGAACCAGGGCTGAAAAATGTCAATTTAACATACCGAAGCTTTTACGCCTCGCAGCCCTTTGTTTAAAAAAACTCTTTATTTACAGACGAATATTACGAAGGAGGGCGTTGCAAAAACTGTCATTCCACTTGCGAGAAATGTAGCGGATCGAATGAGTGGGACTGTTTATCTTGTTCAAGCCCGCTGTTATTGCAGGGATCGAGGTGAGAGCTCTTTATTAAGGCGGACCCTTCCATACCCATGTCGGGAATTCGACTTACAAACGTTTCGTTTTAGGTGCGTGGCGGAATGCGGACAAGGGTATTATCAAACTGCGGGTAGTTGTACCCGATGCCCTCACACTTGTACGAACTGTGTGTCAAGACTGAACTGCACGTCTTGCGCTGCTTCGTTGAGGCTGCAATCCGGAACGTGTCGAGCGACTTGTGCAACGGGGTACTATCCTGATGAAGGGATTTGTTCGAAATGCTACCTTTCCTGTGAGACTTGCACTGGTCCAAGGAGGGACCAATGCGCGTCCTGTCCCCCGGATTGGAGGTTGGCAGCGGGAGAGTGTAGACCGGAGTGCCCTCAAAACTTTTTTACTTGGGGTGACAGTTGCCGAAGATGTCACCATTATTGCCAAGACTGCCACGGTGCGGGCCCCCAGCGATGCACGTCATGCCCGCCGCATTTCTCTCTAGAGAGTGGGTTATGTGTGGAGTGCCTTAGCTCGCAGTATTATGAGCCTAGAACCAGGACTTGCCGTCCATGCCATGATTCTTGCAGGTCTTGCTCGGGATCTGGACACACTAGTTGTGTTACTTGCGCTCATCCTTTACGCTTAGACAGGTAAGAAAGAAAATCAGCTCTTCTCTTCTCTTCTTCTATGGGAATTGTCTCCGCAAGTAGGCGACGTCCACCCGTTTTGCGTGGTTTCAGAAAATCAGCTATGGTATGATGTAAAAATGATTGCTACAGTGTGGCTATTGTCATCACTTCTAAGCTGAATAATTTATGCCGTTATTTCTGCTGCAATGAATTTTAACAAAAAAGAGAGTACCAGCCAATCAGAGACGATTGCGATTGACTTAGTGTAGCAATCCATTTTTTTTTTCAGCAATTTTCTGTAATCCCACAGCTGTATTCATCAATGATTATGATTGATTACTCAGCTAATTTAACTTTGATTAAAACATATGGCAGGAGATGTTTGTATCTTACGAGTAGCTTTTAAAGATAGTGACGGAATCCCCTTTTTAAGCTTCACTTGTTACTAGAGGGAAGGGTTTATTGTTTAGTCATGTGTTTATTTATTTATTTATTGATCGTTTCATTGTTTCATACGATTTTGATAAAATTGTATAGGTATATTCTTGGCTTTGTCTTATATCAGTACAAATGTTCTAATCTTAGATCGTAGGCTGTCTATTGAAGACATGAAAATAAAACAAAAATACGTCAAATTAAAAAAAATAAACAAGTTGAAATAACTCATGTAAGTTTGTTAATCATGGTAAGATGATCCTAAAAATAATGTAAGAATTATTATTGAACTTAATTATGTTATAATTTATCAATAAAAAAAATCATGAAAAATTCGTAAACTTTATGAATAATGCACATTGCGATTTCGTCGACTTTATTAATTAATTTAAGTGGAAATGAGATATTATGAAGTTGGTTAAAAATTTTAAATACATCATCATTCATAGCATTTTAAATCATTGACATAAATTTTCGTTACGACTGATATTATTGTCCTCTTTGTAAGCGGTATAAATTCTTTCGCTTCGGTAGAGAGAAAAAGTTTTAGCCTTAATGACTCGCCTCTTTCAATCTTGTACTGAAACATTATTTTTTTTCAGAGTGAATCACAAATGCTTGCCGTGTTGCACAGAGAGTATGGTCTCATTATATTTAAGTAATAACCAGACATCGGACTGTTGCCACTGCGACAGAGATGTGGGTGAGTGAAATTAAATATTCCTAACTGGCATACGGCATGCAACTGCACATAACGGTACGGGGTCACCACTCCAGCACGTTGGGACCCCAACGTTTATCTGTGCGGTTAGTCCGAGTTTTATTTCGTTTCGTAATAGTTAACGATGGCATTAGCATCAGAGTAAAATGAACCATAACAGTATCGATTCAAAGTCACAAATTCAATACAGACGATTTTAATTTGGAGCGTTTTCGTTACGTAAACGTATAAGAATACATACACGAAATTGAGCTCAACTCAATACTGTTATGGTTTATTTACTTTGATGGCAATGTCATCGTTTACTATTTATAGTTAACTATCTAATCTTGTATTCAGCGTATAGTTTTTGAAGTTTGTGACATGAAAGCGCAGCGTTGGCAGACCCCAGTCATCAGAAGAATCGCAGAGAGCCTCTGGATACCTGTACAAAAACAAGGCCGGTAGTCCATGCAAGAGACCTTTGTTCATCCGTGGACGTCTATCGGTTGATAAAGAAGAAGAAGAACTGGGAAAATAAAAAATACCGCCGCGGTAAAGCTATTGCATAGCATTTTTTATCAAATCATCAATTATAATATTTATGCAATTTTTTTTTGCATAGTAAAAATTATGCAAAAAAATAACTAAAAAATAAACAAACAAGAAAAGCGCACTGTCACTACTTCGCGAGTGAGATTCAAACCTGCGACATCATACACCATACGGTAAAGAAAGCGGCCGCTCGCCCACTGCGCCGAACAGAGCTACTTGTGAACCTCTAAAATGTTGAACGCTTACTGAACGACGGTGTTAGGTTAATTTTCATCACGGAATTTCTTGATTCGGTCGCCGCGCTCAAACTGTTTGTCCTAGTTCAAAGCCCGCGATAAAAGCTATGCAATAGCTTATAACTTTCAAGTCATAATATAATATTCAGTCTCGGGAACTGTACTTTGGATCACGGATAATTTAAAGATCCTTATGTTGGAAGGTTGCGCGCTTCAAAGACGCTAATTACCCTACAATTACCGAGCCCACGTTTTTCCCTAACAAGGTACCTAAAATGCTTGAAAAACGTTTTTGGAACAATTATTACCTAATCCATTTTGGTTGACAGTACACGCACTTAGTGAGTGTAACAGCTGTAAATGCCATCTATATTTAATAAAAAGAGAAATGATATTTTTGTTTTTTTTTGTTTGTTTGTTTGTTTGTTGATCCTTAAAATTGCTATAATGTAACCCAAAGTAGGAAAATTTTGCCTATAAAATGCATTATTTGGCGTGTGCTGAGAAAACTATTGATGATACATAAAAATGATGTACTACATGATTAAAGTACTCATTATTCTATACAAAAAAGTCCCCGAGAGAATATATCTATCATATTTAAGCCACAATAGTAGCTTTTGTGTTCTAAAATTTAATTAGATCGCCTTTATTATCGTGGTATTAATTGTTCCTTACTAATACGTCATACTAATATTATAAATGTGAAAGTGTGTTTGTTTGTTGGTTTGCCCATCAATCACGCCGCAACAGAGCTACGGATCGACGTGATTTTTTGCATGGGTTTAGTTGAGGACCTGGAGAGTGACTTTTTTATCCCGGAAAGTCAAAGTGTTCCCGAGGGATTTTAAAAACTGCATCCACGCGGACGAAGTCGCGGGTATGAGCTAGTTTAGTATAAATGTAATAAGCTAAGAATACACTTGCCATCAAATTAGAGAAGTTGCAAGTCAAAATCTGGCTTGTACCAGTGACACACTGAGTACACATTTGCAAAGTTTTTCATGCAATTTGCTTCGGGCATGCTAAGTAATATTATTTTTGTTTGTTGGTTTGTCCTTCAATCACGCAGCAGCGAAGCAACGGATCAACGTGATTTTTTGTGTAGTTACAGTGGAGGACTTGAAGACGCTTTTAATAAGCTATTCTTTATAACGAAAAACAAAGGATTCCTGCGGGCTTTTCAAAAACTTAAACCATGCGGACGAAGTCACGGGCAAAAGTTAGTGACAAATAATAACAAAAAGATACGAATAAAAATGAATAAACATAAACAAATATTAAGCACCAAAGAAAACTTTTTCCTTAAGAAGGCCGCATACACAAAGTTGAATATTACTATTAAAAAGGCAATAAATTACTCCGGAGCACTGAATCAAAGACCGCGTCGGTGACACAACTGACTTTATTAGTTTTAGATTTACCCACATGCAACACGTCCCCCCTTAAAAAAAACTTGAATATAACAATACAAAAACTAAAATGTGTCTACTTCATAGAATATTACAAATAAAAGGAATTTAATAATAATTATTATTATTTCTTATAAATAAACAGTCTACCAATACAATTTAAGGTTAAATCGTACGGAGTTAGTGGAAACTTAAGTTTTCCCGTATTTCCCAGTGAAACGGCATGCACGTCTAGGGCGTGCCTTGCTAAACGGTTCATTTCCAGTCGACGAAGGAACTGGTTCGGATTCATCGGTTAAATCCGCGCTAGCACTAGCCATAACTGAGCCACTGTTTAAGTTTGATTGGCCTTCGTCGGACTGGCCTACTTGACCTATTTGAGATTCGATGGACCGGTCTGCTTGAACTATTTGAGATTCGATGGACCGGTCTGCTTGAACTATTTGAGATTCGATGGGTGTAGCGATATCGGGAGCCAAAGAGTATCGCGTCGACTTACCGATCGGTAATAGTTGGTCGATGTGACGTTGGAAATTGCGGCCATCCGACGTACGAACGCGATACGTACAGGGTGTTTCCCGTTCCGTAACCGCAGCTGGTACCCATTTTTCTTGCCTCGGATTATAAGAGCGAGCTAAAACCTGTGTGCCCACCTCTACACTTCGGTCTACACCCGGTTTTTGTTGCCCCGATCTCTCTTGATGAGCTTCAACCCGGTCCTTCGCTGTCGGTTTTAATGCATCTAGTCGTCCGCGCAGGCGCCGGCCCAGGAGAGCGACCGCTGGCGCGACGCCCGTACTTGCGTGTTCGGTGTTGCGATATTGAAAAAGGAACTTACTTACCGCCGTATCAATATCCATGCCTTCATGGACTGCTTTTTTCATTGCCCTTTTTACAGACTTTACGGCGTTTTCTGCGGCTCCGTTTCCCGCCGGCCTATATGGACTAGTGATCGTATGCGTGATTAAATTTTTACGCATGTACTCCGCAAACTCAAACGAACTAAAAGGCGGCCCGCCGTCACTTACGACCACCGATGGTAGGCCAAATCGAGCCATGAGTTCTCGCAGCTTACCAATTGTCGCGGTCGCTGTGGTGCCACTCATTTTCTGTACCTCGATCCACTTACTATGAGCATCGACGGTGATCAAATAACGCTTACCTTGAAACTCGGCAAAATCAATATGTAACCGGCTCCAGGGGTTCGCCGGGTGAGCCCACGGGTGCAGCTGACCGCGGGGCGGCGCGTCGCGCTGCTGGCAGCACGCAGAGCATTCACGAGTTAAACCTTCTATTTCTTTATCTAATTGAGGCCAATAAACATAACTCCTTGAGATAGATTTCATCTTGACTACACCGAGGTGACCCTCGTGTAGTTCTCTCAATACGCGACGCCGCAACGCGTCCGGTATGACCACCCTGTGGTTGTATAAAACACAACCGCTTTCTATTGTGAGACTATCCTTACGATGAAAATAAGGCTTTTCCATTTCTACCACCTCCGGAGGCCAACCATAAACCAAATATTTGTAAATATTTTTTAAAATAGGATCTCTCAAAGTCTCCCGAGCTACTTCTTTAGCAGAAATAGGAAATGATTCTTCAACATAATTAACATAAGCGATCGGATCCAGTTCCGGTTCTCTACGTTCACACGGCAAGGGGAGACGAGATAAAGCGTCACTACAGTTGTCTTTAGACTTAACAAACTCAATATCAAAGTCGTACGCCGCTAAATTGACCGCATATCTCTGTAGTCTACTGGCAACTGTTTGTGGCAACCCTGACTTTGAGCCGAAAATAAACAAGAGAGGCTTGTGATCTGTCTTGATAATAAAATGACGGCCATATAAATAGTGGTGATGCTTATTGACTCCACTGACTATAGCTAAAGCCTCCTTATCGAGTTGGCTGTACGCGCGCTCGGCTTTATTCAACGTACGCGACGCGAAACAAATAGGGTGCTCCTCACCGTTCGGATAGCGATGCGCTAATATACTCCCGATGCCGTACGAACTACTATCAACAGACAGCACCAATGGAAGCTTAGGGTCGTAGTGCACAAGAACATTTTTGCTCAATATCATTTTCTTAACAGCTTGAAATGCTCTTTCACACTTTTCACTCCAGTTCCAAACAACATTTTTTTTCAACAGCTCGTGCAATGGTGCCAGTAACGTACTACTATTTTCCATAAATTTAGAATAGTAATTCAATAAACCCAAGAAAGAACGCAGCTGCGTTATATCGGTTGGAGCGGCAGCATCAACAATTGCCTTGACTTTGTTTGGATCTGGGTGTAATCCATGCTTATCAATAACAAACCCCACATAGGTTATACTATCTTGCAAAAATGAACATTTCTCATACTTAATTCTGAGACCGACATCACGTAAACGTTCCAAGACGCGTTTTAAATTAGACAGATGCTCAACTCTGTTACGGCCCGTCACAGCTATATCGTCGAGATAAACAACCACCCCACTCAAACCACGCAGCGTTTCCTCCATAAACTTTTGAAACTTTTCCGGAATGCAATTCAGCCCGAATGGCGTGCGCCTGTACACAAACGTCCCTAAATGGGTGGTGATCGCGGTACATGCTTGTGAACCATCCTCCAACAGTAGCTGTTGGTAAGCATTAGTGAGGTCGATCTTAGAAAACTGCTCGCCGCCGCTCAACGCGGCAAATAGCTCTTCGATCCGTGGCAAAGGGTAAGGCTCACGTAACAATTTTGGATTAATAGTTACCTTGTAATCCCCACAGATACGTATTTCTCCCGATTTTTTTATTACTGGTACAATAGGTGTTCCGTATTCCGAGTAATCCACTTTAAAAATAGTACCCTCTGCCACGAGTCGATTTAACTCCCGCTCGACAGGTTCGCGTAATGCCAAAGGCAGATGACGTGCTTTAAGGAAAACTGGAGTTTTATCTTTTAATTTTAATGACATTCGCACATTACAAGTCCCCAAACCGGGCGAAAACACCGTAGGAAATTCCTGCCGTAAGTTTTCCACTACATGTTCATCTCTTAAATTACATAAAAAATCATTAATTTGCACCGACCCTATTTTCAAATGCCGTAACCAAGAACGGCCCAAGAGTGGCGGGCCACCCTTTTTAATAACAAATAATTTTAACTGATTAGCCCAATATTTTCCAAGCACAACATCAACTAACAAGTAACCCACTGGTTCTATCAAAACACCCGTATAAGAACGTAAACGAACATTATTTTTGTTCAAATTACAATTTTTAAAATACCGCTCATAACAGTCATAATTGATAGTAGACAACTTACTACCAGTGTCCAGTTCAAAATCCAATGATAATCCATTCACCTGAACAGGCACACTATACGGCCGATCACTTACACCGCACACATTTAAACTATACATTTCACACTCAGAGCCGCTATCACTGTCGAGATAATTATGCGATTTTCCCTGGGCACGACCTTGCCTGTTGCCTGCCCCGCGTCGGATTACGCCTTGCTCTCTGCACTGAACCCTAAGATGACCTTTGACCTGACAAACATCACAAGTATAGTTCTTAAAACGGCAGTAATTTGGGTTATGGAGCCGTCCACATCGCCAGCAAGGGCCCGCAGCCGGCCTGGGCATCGCGCCGGCACCGCTGGCGCCGCCACCAAAGTCGCGCGGCGCGCGCGCCTCGGCCGCTACCCGATGCAACGGTTCTGCCGCGGCGGGCGCGGCCCTCGCGCCATCGACCGCTTCGCCGGTGGAAACGCTCGCTTGAGCGTGCCTGTCTGCCGCTTCTAGTGCCAAAGCCAATTCCACTGCTCTTTTGTACGTCAACTCAGGTTCGGCGAATAACCGAGATCTCATATCATCATTCGCCAGCCCCGATACGAATTGATCTCTTAAATTTTCTTCGAGATTCGATGGAAAATTGCAAGTACTCGCTAAGTGTTTCAAAGCTTGTAGGTACTGACTGAGCGTCTCGCCCGCCCTCTGCCGGCGAAGCCGAAATACGTGCCGCTCCGCAATGTCGGACCTCTTAGGTTCAATATGTTCACCGACTAACTTCACTAAGTCTTCAAATGATTTCATCTCCGGCGTGTCCGGTGCACACAAATCACACATTACATCATAAGTAGCTTGGCCCACTACCGTAATCAACGTAGCCACCTTTAAATGGTCCTCGATTTGGTTGAGTTCGATAAACTGTTCCACGCGTCTTATGTACGCCGACCATTTTTTACTAGTTAAATCGAAGCACTCAATTTTTCCGATGGGCATTTTGATAAATTATATATTTTACAAGAATGCTACGCGATTTTCTCGTCGCCAGTTGAATATTACTATTAAAAAGGCAATAAATTACTCCGGAGCACTGAATCAAAGACCGCGTCGGTGACACAACTGACTTTATTAGTTTTAGATTTACCCACATGCAACACACAATAGACAGCAATTTGCCAGCTACTGGCATACGCACGGGTAGCCGTCGTATGCATTCCGCGACACATAACGTGCCGAAAAATTGAATGCTTTCTTATATCAAATTTCAAATTCAAAATTATTTATTTCACGTAGGCCAACCTGTGGCTCTTATGACAAGTCGTGACTCTACCACCGGTTCAGAAAGCGGATTCTGCTGAGAAGAGCCGGCAAGAAACCCAGCAGTTGCTCTTTTCAAAATAATCATTTTACAATATTATTATGAAGCTATTACATTGTAATAAGTTTTTATACTATCTTGTGGGCAGCTGGATGCCAACCCGATTTAACATATCCAACTTTGTTAGAATAAAATATAACATTTCCACAATGAGGGGAAGTTCCGAAAAAAAAACTACAATTCAATTCATGTTAAGACGGGCAGACACAAAGTAGCCCCATTCCCGCCGGCGGCACCCGTTCACGAGCATGACGAGCATGATCCAGCCGTTGCTTCGCTCGACCATGTTTGAGGGAGTATATAAGTGTTGGTTATATACTCAAAGCTAAGGCCCTTTGCCCTAAGGGCGAATTTAGACGGATGGCTTTCCGATGACCTTCGAAAATGAAAGCAATAATCTCGAAAAATTAACCGTAGAAAATTCACCCTTAGGGCAAATTAAGACTGTTCATTTTCGTAAAAATTTTCGCACGAGGCTCCGTCTAATTTGGGCCTTAGTTACATGCATGGTGTATTCCCATTTTTAAAGCCAATCGAGGGAAGGTAGTTTGGTCTGTTTGCGACAAAACACTAAGCAGCGTGCTGGTAAAGCAACATTGACCTACGTCAGTAGCTGGGTAGGTGACCAAGTTTGGAGGTGCAAATAGCATCCCATCATGATAGGTTCATAGATGTACCCCAGATTGCCTAAATATTAAAACAACATTTTCACACAAATTTTAATTACTTTTTAGGCTAATTTATTTAATTACCTTTAAAAATATAAGGTAATATTCTTATTCCTTTTATTTTTGTTAAAAAATACTTCAATTTTCTTCATAAAGAAAAATCTTCATTTTTTCTTGTTATAATTTCATTCTACGTACGTATTACTTTGAAGAGAGAAAAGTAATTAACAGAAATTTCTTTATTGTTTATTAGAGCGAAGATAAAATTAAATTTACCTTGTTCTTAGCGGATTATGGATTTAAAATTAATAGTATAAAAGAATAATTGTTCTTTAAGATACGTTAAATTTCTAAACCATAATTACATTTTACTAGCTGATACCCGCGACTTCGTTCGCGTGGATTAAGATTTATTTAATCTCCGCGGGATCTCTAATCATCTGGAATAAAAAGTAGCCTATATGTTAATTTTAATCCCCTGGATTAACATTACCACATAGGCTACTATAATCTATCTCCATTCCAAATTTCAGCCAAATCCGTCAAGTGGTTTTTGCGTGAAAGAGTAACAAACATACACACTTACAAACTCGCCTTTATGATATTAGCATATTATTTAGTATGATAGCCATAGCAGTTCGAAAACAGTAAAAGGTCCGGACTGAAATCTGAAAGAACCCCTTATCTCTTAAATCATCATCCGTATCATTTAGGAATCCCTTATCCGTTTCTTAAGACCTAATCACGTATTTGAGTTTAGCTGTGCACTGGATCCCTTATATTATTTTCTCCCGAAATGTTGGGGAAAACCAAATCGATGTATTTGAGTTATTAGTGCCCAGTTATGGCCTCTAGGGACAGTAGAGGACGTAACTGGGCATTATTAGTCACTAAGTAAGTATACTTATTTTTCACTTGTATTGCAGGTGGCTGTCTAAACGGGTCCTCGGCTGGCAAGCGACGCATAGCAGACAACATAGGTACACGCATGACGGCCTCATTCTTTGTCGACGACGCAACAGATCCCAAGACTATCTGGGACCGTGATCTATTGATCCTAGTGAGCGCCGTTGCTATTGTTGTGGTGATATCCGTCGCTATGATTGTACTAAGGGTAAGTCTTGATTGTGAAAGGACGTGGAAAATATTATCTTCTTCATTATAAACCGATAGACGTCCACATACATAGGACATAGGTCTCTTGTTTGGAGTTCCATATACCTCGGTCTTGTAGGGCCTATATTAGTGGCTCCCCGCGACTCTTCTGATGTCGACGGTCCACCTAGCGGGGGGCTTGCCGACACTGCGGTTTACGATACGAGGTCGCCAATCCAGCACCTTGGGACCCCAAAGACCATCTGTTCTTTGAACTATGTAGAAAATAGAGCTGAGAGATAAAGAGAACTGAATAAAGTATGAGATAATTTCCCGTTATATGGCAGAATAATTTCTACTTTGTAGTATTACTGAAGTATTGTTTTATTTCAGGCAAGATTTTTATCACGAAATTTTCTTCTTTTCTCTTAGACTAACCAACAAGCTTGCAGTATGAATGAACTAATATTCGTAGGTACTCACTTTTTAAGTGTTAGTAATTTGAGGTTATATTCACTTTGTTTTGGTAAATATTAACTTACG
This sequence comes from Oeneis ivallda, assembly GCA_029955525.1. Classification (NCBI taxonomy): domain Eukaryota; kingdom Metazoa; phylum Arthropoda; class Insecta; order Lepidoptera; family Nymphalidae; genus Oeneis; species Oeneis ivallda. Next base: position 18,632,561 of record JARPMR010000020.1, on the reverse strand, counting down.
AGTAGTTTATAGTAAAGTGAGTTCACCATCCTGTCATAGACGTTTCATTTTTTTAAGGATAGCTAACATGCAAATAAAAAAAAATTCAAGATCGAATCACAATAACTTAACATTCAAACGACCGAATTCCAATGGACCAGTTCTAAGTTATCGTTGGATAGTAAAGTTGTGAGTTGTCCTTACCAAGGGCACTGTTTCTTTAATAACAAACTTGAGGAATTTCTGGGGCCGTGATTTATTGAACCTCTACTGAGTGCTGACGCGTCAGTTGTGATCTTCCGATGATAGTGCTCAGGGTATATTTTTATTGTGCAAGGACATGGAAAAGATAATCAAGTTAATGTCAGAAGAAAGTTTCATTTTTAGGGCAGCTACTTTAAGATTAACTTATTTTTTTCTTATAGATAAGATTTTTAACTCGGATATTGGATAGAATCAAGCGTTACTTTGTGGAATTCCATGATATTTAAAGAAAAATTAATATTCCTTTGCTATTTTCCGCCAAACATAATAAATCTTTAAACACTCGACGCACGTTTCGCTCCGATACCTGAGCATCGTCAGGAGATGTTGACTCCACGATTTGCGATTGTGCATTGTTCAAGATTTATGTTTGGCGGATTATAGCAAAGGAATATTAATTTTTCTTTAAATATCTTTCTGCTTTTTCTCCCAATAAAAACATAAGTTGTTCCGTATGATGTCTGTTCTCAAATATGTTGCTATGATGTACTTAACATGAATTGAATTGTAGTACTTTTTTTTTGGAACTTCCCCTCATTGTGGAAATATTATATTTTATTCTAACAAAATCGGCTTGGCATCCAGCTGCCCACAAGATAGTATAAAAAAAACTTGAGAGGTGTCAAGGGACACCCGGATGGAACGAAGTTCCTTTCGATTAATTAATTTGTGCATTGTGTTCAATATTTTCACACTACAATATAAGATCTCGATAGCCTTGTGGTTTCTACAGTCGCTAAACAGTTAAAAGTCGATGGTTCGAATCCCAGCTCGACAGACTGAATTTTCTATTTTCAATTTTATTTTCAATTTTATTTTAAAATAATTTCTACATGTGGAATTTTTCCCTAATTTTTTATTACTTATTTATAAGTTAAAGGTGTCCCTTGACACCTCTCAAGTTTTTTTTATAATTATTATATTCATGAAGCAGTGATAGCCTAGTGGTTAGGACTGTGGTCTTCCTATTCGGAGGGTCGCAGGTTCGATCCCGAGTACGCACCTCTGACTTTTCGGAGTCAAGTGCGTTTAAGCAATTAAATATCACTTGCTTCAACGGTGAAGGAAAACATCGTGAGGAAACCTGCACATCTGAGAGTTCTTCATAATGTTCTCGAAGATGTGTGAAGTCCGCCAATTTGCATTGGGCCAGCGTCGTGGACTATGGCCTATAACCCTTCTCTGAAAGGAGACTTGCGCTCAGTAGTGAGTCGTTGATGGGTTGTTAACGATGATGATGATGATTATATTCATAGCCATAGCAGTGCAATAGTCAGGGTACGAATAAAGAATCCAACTTTCACACTGTTTTCGTACCTACTCCTAGCATAAACTTTGGAGGGTAAAGGGTAATATTAGCAACTAGCTATTGCAGATGGCTTAGTCCACGTGAAAAAATAATCCCGCAGAGGTCCTTTGTTTTACCGGTTTAGCTTATGATTACTCTAATCACTCTTCAGAGGTGCCATTGTCTAAAAGTTGCCGATCAAAATCGTATTCATTTGATGGCATTAGCGACAATGTAAAATATACCTTGACTGTATTGATTTAAAGTCACAAATTCAGTACAACCGATTTTAACGTGGAGCATTTTGGAGCGTATCGTACATACTTAAACGGATAAGATTGCATACACGAAATGGAGCTCTAATTCAATGCCATTATGGTTTATTTTACTTTGACGCTAATGCAATCAAATGAATACGATTTTGATCGGCAACTTTTACACAATCGGGGGGCAGGTCCACAATATTATGTCGATCTGTTGCTCCGTTGTTGCGTTATTGATAAACAAATCAACTAACAAACACATTTTCGCATATTAGTAGGATATACAGTAATTACTATAAAAAAACTATAACTAGAACTGTCTTAAGTACTTAGGTATTTTCTGTAACTGCAAGAATTATAGGTATAACATAAACGTCTATTATATTTAACAAAGCAGTACTTAGAACATTCCATGTCACTCGTAGTATCTATCCCTTCTAATCTGTTCTTTGAATATTATCCTTTGTAGATAATATATAATATTTTGTATATTTTTTTGCAGTTAAGATCAAAAAGACGTAAGCATCTAACGCCTTTCCCAAGAACGGTGTACTCCCAACTGAATTCAATAGACGAAGATTTTACCACAACGAGTTTATCATCAAACACTGCTTTGAGGGTAAATCTGAATGGACCCGACCACAGAACTGCGAACGAAGAACCAACATAGCAATTTAAACTTTAAGTCAATACAGTTAGAATAAATTTTACACTGCAGACTGATATGTAGAAATTTCTATAGGTACAATTTATCCGACGTATGCTACGACTTAAATCTGAAGTGTTGCAGAAGTTAAGAACAGTCACTGGGAATTCTGTTAAATAAACTTTTCTATTTTTATGAATTAGTAAAAATAATCCATTGTATATTTTTAGTCATTCAAAGTAATCAGACAAAATTTTGTTATTTTTTTCGCAATAGTGATAAGAAAATTGTTGTATATCTTTTTTATAAGGTATGTTTATTTTTATTGTAGGTACAAAAGTTGCACTGCTTTTGTATTCCCACAATTTATTTTTTATTTTTGGGGTAATATACCGCGTGAAATTTTGCCCTTAGTGATTTGCTCTTAAACTGAACGAGCCTGATCACTGGTCACCTGATGTTAAGCGATTACCGCCGCCCATGAACATTTGTAGCACCAGAGGCACTACCAATGCGTTGCCGGCTTTTCAGGAATTTGTTGGTCCGCCCCTTGAATAACCCCAAGTTGTAATTAAGCGAAAACACAGCCGATGGGAGTTGGTTCCACAGTTTGGTAGTGCGTGGAAAATAGATCTGGCACAACGGATAGTCGAAGTGCTCCAGGCACCCAGGTGGTGTGGGTGAAATTGCTTTCGGTGGCGTGCGGTGCGGTTGTAGAAGAGAGAGGGTGCTATAAGGTCAAATAGCTCTTCAGAACACTCCCCGTTATATAGCCGATAGAATACGCACAGAGAGCTTACGTTTCTGCGGTGCTCCAGGCTTTCCAGTGAGCTAGTTAGTTTGGGATTGTCCACAAGCCGTACTGCCCTCTTTTGAATCCGGTCAAATGGAAGGAGTTGATATTGAGGTGCTCCGGCCCAAAGATGAGAGCAATACTCCATGTGTGGGCAGACTTGCGCTTTATAAAGTAACTGAGCCTGTGATCGGGCGCAAAGTACCGCTTTGCTCTGTTAAGCATCCCAAGTTTTTTAGAGGCTAATTTAGCTTTTATTAAGTATTATTCCGCACATATTATTTTCAGGTTTCTCATTAACAAACAATTACTTTGTAGACTTCTCAACCGGTTTATCAAGACCTAGCTGTATGTTAGATTTCAGTCGTAAAATACGTTTATTATTATATAAAACAGCGGTTTCCTTGAGGCCATAAATGTTTTTGGTATATTGGTTTTCACGACCATGTAAATTGAGTATTTAAAGTGAAGTATTATAAAACTATTTTGCTTAAACAAAACTTAACTTTATGAAGTTGTAAATTGTATCGTATAATTGAGGTACTAACTACCTAACTGATCTCTTTGTCTGTAAAGTATATACCGAATTGTTAACTTGTGAAAAAATTACCAGCTTTATTTGCATTTCAAAAACAAATCGCGCCTACATTGTGAAACGTACAAGCTATTTCTGCTGACCCATTGCTTTCGCAATCTATGGATGGCGATAGTTTGGAGCTGGAATAAATTTGGTAATATTTTCCACGTTATGAAGTTCATAATTTATGTTGTTATTGTTTAATAATGAAATATTGATTTTAAAATAAATATAATTACGATTTTAATAATTTTATTAGTGGTGTATAAGTTCATGTTATGTATGTTAAAAACATAATAATTTAATTTTTAATTTCTGACATAATTAATAAATTTAATTGAATAAATAATATTGTAAATTGTTTTTATTGTGTTCAAAATTTTTGGAAATTTTATGAAAAAGAATACTAAAAAAGATTCATAGAATGCTTTGTTACAGCTATTTTCATAACATTATATCTACATGATTTTTATACTTGTTGCTAAATAAATTGCTTTGATCGTCATTCATCACACTAAGAGCCCCAAAAAGATCCAATTTTAATACAAAAATTGAGAGCATCCGAAAATTTCGCTTCAATGATAAAAGTTGGTGAAAGTTGAAACTTGTTCGGATTGATTCCAAAATTAATCAGGCAGGCTTTATATTAATCCACTTGGTTTACGAATTATATCAATTTCGTTTTGTATTATGTACATATTATTTAAAACAAAGATTCCTCACCAATTTGAAAGAAAGAGTATATTATGTCCACTTGACTACGTGCAGTTTTAGATAGGGCACTTACCATTTAAGTTGAACTTGTATTTCCTTGTTATTTCCTACGCATTTGTATCGGCCCTTATGAATAATTTGCTGAAGACGTGGTTATAATTTTTTTATAGATTTTTTTATGGTCCAAAAATCTATCAATATAAAATAGGTACTGAATAAATAATGGTGATCAATCAGTGCAATTCAGTAAACATTTTTCATTCATTATATTAACAGTAGGTACATTGTGACTTTAAAATATACCTATAGTTATACCTATGTAGCTGATTGCGCTATTTTTTTCGACAGCATCTCAATGCAACAACAGAAAAACGGATCAAGGTGAAAAGTGTGTAAATTTTTTAGACCTGTTTTACTTTGGTTATTTTTTAGTTATTTAGGCAGAATTAGTTCCAAATTCATTCTGTGGGATTTTTTCTGTGGGATATAAAGTATATTATATAACATATTATGGCATAATTATATGGCATTACACTATCTGTCCCTTTCATCGAAATCGATTCAGCGATCGAGTCGGCAAAAGATTTTGAAACATTTCCGATACTGAAACATTTTCGGAAATATAATATTAGAATGGATATGTTTCGTTTTTATTAAACGTTACTCTTATATCTATCCTCTCATTAATATTATAATAAAAAAAGCAGGAAAAAATTAACTAAGTGCGAGCCGTAAAGTTTGCTATGAAATATTTCATTATCTCTTTAATTATGTTTGGAGTCGGATGAACATAAAAAGGGATGTAAAAATTTAATATTACCGCCCGCCACAGAAGATTGCATTTTAAAAAGTAACACTAAAGATTGTAGGATTTATGATTTTTAGGGTTCCGTATCCATATATAGCTTAAAGAAAAAACGGTGAAATTATTTTACACAGTATGAGTTTTGATGTATAGGTATTCTAAAGTGAATCAAAATCATCCAGACTGTCAACAATCTTTATATTATTATACAATTATTATATAATATTTTCATCCAGTTCTGTGGTTTTTCCTTGCTTTCTCGCTACTGTTACTATAAAGGGAAATTATCTAAACAAAAATAAATCTAAATTCAAATAAAATTATTTATACTAGAATATTTAATTTAATTCCGATGTTTTTTAATGCTAACTTTATTATAAGGATACTAGAAAATATAGGTACCAAATATTTGTTGAATATTGAAGTTTTATTATACTAATAGCACATTTATGCTTAATTGAATTGAAAGTAGGTAATATGATATTGTACTGACATAAATTCCAAATTTTCATTATCAATTTTACTTAATTCAATCAGCAATAATGCAAAAATATTCACGCTCACTATTGTATATTTTATTGCGTATTTTACTACAGAATTAATTTTATTTTATAATAGCGATGATTAAATTTACGATATTGAATATTCTGTCCGTTAAAATAATGATAATGTGTGAACTAGGTAAATATTGTAACAATAGGTAACCTACATACACAAAGAACATTATTTGAAAACACAATAAATAGGTTTTTGTGTTGTAGATTTATACCTCATCCGGACGGTGGCTAACTTCAAAATTATCACAGGAAAGTCTTTTTAATTTTTGCTCGTTAAAATATCAAAATAATTCATAATTTAATTAAATCTATATATATAAAAGAAAGTGGTGTTAGTTACACTATTTATAACTCAAGAACGGATGAACCGATTTGGCTGAAAATTGGTGGAGAGGTAGCTTAGAACCAGGAGACGGACATAGGATACTTTTTATCCCGTTCGACCGCGTTTCCGTCAAGTCACTATAAAACGTGGTATAACAAAAACGCATCTGACATGGAATAGCAAAACGCAAATGACAGTGGAATAACAAAACGTAAATGACAGCTAAACGTAATTTTGTCTTTGGTTGTAAAAAATTTGACAATTATAAAAAGTGTTATAATAAAGCATTACTGATATTATAAATGCGAAAGTGTGTTTGTTTGTTGGTTTGTCCTACAATCACGTCGCAACAGAACAGCGGATTGATGCGATTTTTTGCATGGGTATAGTAGGTAATGGATGTAGTAGTGGTTCCTCAGACCGGGAGAGCTATTTTTTATCTCGGATAATGAAAGAGTTCCCGCAGGATTTTTAAAAACTAAATCCATGTGGACGAAGTCGCGGGCATCAGCTAGTAAAATAATAAAATGTGTTTATAATAAAATCTATTCAAAAGCTTCTCATATTTTTTTTGTACCAAAAGTAATTTAATTTTGTATAAAAAATTTGATCTGCCAAAAAGTTCTTAAAAAACATTACATAAACGAACATTGCAGGTTCTCAATTCATCGGACCCTTTTTTTATTTTTTCTTGTATGTATGTTCACAGATTACTCGAAGACGCCTGAACCGATCTGAAAAATTCTTTTTTATTATTCCCAGGTGCTCCCATTTAAATTTTATCGAAATTGGTCGAGCGGTTTTTAAAATATCAACAATAAATTATATACTTTGTAGTAGCGCGAGCGTTTAAAATTGTTTTTTTTTTAAAATATTTTTTTATATTAAATTATAGATAGTTATTATGATTATAACATAAATTTTTATTTAAATCTATACTTCTAATCTAACTTTTTCTATTCTATTCTACATTTCATAATCAGTGTAATTTACTTGATTAAACGAAAATGAAAGAAAATAAAAGCAAGTATAAGAGGCGATAATAATATTTTCTTTACTGATTACTAATGTTGAAATTTCATGTTAGCGACTTTGACTAACGATCGAGGGTCTTATGAATTATGGTAGTGGCAAACTTTATGGAGATTTCTTTGTTATATCTGTTTCCTAAAGAATTATTTGTTATTAAGGTTATTAATACCTTTTATTTTTACCCAATCACGAGAGGCTGTTAGGCAGCTTGTGTTTTTGAGTTTACTTGTTGGTTCTTGTGTTCATGCAGGCATTCTTTTCGTTTGTTGACCATGTTACTAACAATTGTACTACTAGTAGTTAAAAATACGGTTTCCTGGACTAAATATTTTGCGAAAGCGAGCGAAATAATTTGCATTAAAAAAACTGAATTATTCAATGTAAAACTAAACCGTGTAATCAAATTATTAATTCATTTTGGTTGAAACGTCTTAAGTGACACGATTCCACAATGGTACTGAATTACACTTTTGTATTGAGAAGGTTCACTTAAGTCAGTTCATCCAAAGTGAAAGGATAAAATCACTGTTTGCTGTGATTACGAGATGTAAACATTTTCGGAGCCCGTTTTTGTATTTATATGTTTTGTTATAATTCGGATGTTATATTTTATTATACAATACGCACTGCTGTAGTTTTAAGGGTTATTTATAATTATTTGTTACTGTGCAATAGTGCGACCATACTGTATTATAACATTACGTCATAATATGAAATGTACCATGTATAAAATGTGATTTTATAACATGTTGATAACTTATTAGACGCACCTTTTAAGGTTATTTTTAGTGTACCTACTTGCGCGGATGTAAATAAAATAAATCAATTATTATATAATTAATGTAAAATTTAGTTGGCATTGTGTAAATATGTAAATAACAGTGTAAATATATTGATGGTTTTTATGACGGGCATAATAAGTTTGTTTTATTTATATTTTTCCTATAATAACTTCTACTATAACTGGAATGTGCAGATGTTTTCCTTCACCTTTGAAGCAAGTTTATTTGCTTAAACGCACATGACTCCGAAAATTCAGAGGTGCATACCCGGGATCGAACCTGCGACCCCCGAATAATAGACCCCATCCCTAACCACTAGGGTATCACTGCTTCAGCACATTTGAGGGATCTCTATACTGTTTTCGATAACAATATCAGTAATTATAATTAGGATAATAGCTCATATTATAATATGAGTTACCAAATAATAATCTGCTATAGGGGAACATCGATTATTATTTATTATTATAGTCTGTTTAGATATTTTGGGTAAACTAAAAGAAAAGAAGATTGGCGAATAGCATAGAGTTTCTGACCCAGACGAACTGAACTGAACACTGAACGCCCACGTTCACGAATCAAACTTCTCATACTTGTTCTAGTAAACCTGACTAACAAAAAAGTAATCAAAGTCTTGATAGACTTTGGCTTGATAGACTAGATAAAGTTGGCAGAAAAAAAATATTCACTTGTATTGCCATGTAACTGTTATTTATAATGTGTACTTGTGAATAATTATATTTTTGATCCCCATCTTCTAAAAATATGGGGTTTACACAGAAAAATACTCTGAAAAATATTAATTTAAATTAAATGTTTTCTGAATCTGAACCTCCTTTAAAAAATATCTAAAGTAATGTTTAAGTTGATTCTTACTTATTTTATTTTTATTAAACCTAAATTTTTCTTAAACCTTATTTCAAAGTTCCATTCTTTTTTAAGATTTATTTTCCGTAGAGTGACCTCTTTTTCTAGTTTGTTTTATTACAGCAAAAAAATTACTTAAAATTAATTTGATTTTGACAAATTGACAAAATTTAGAAATTGACAAAAATACTGACTGAATACTGACTGAATAGTTTCGCCATGTCCGTCCGTCTGTCCGTCCGTCCGCAGTTTAGCTCAGAGACTATTGGTACTAGACAACTGTAATTTTACAAGGGTATAAATATTAATCACGCCAACAAAGTGGTGAAATAAAATTGTGAAAAATATTTTTTTTAGGGTACCTCCCCTACATGTAAAGTGGGGATGAATGTTTTTCTCGTCTATCCCATAGTGTGGGGTGTCGTTGAATAGGTCTTTCAAAAATATTGTCGATGTGGGAATACCATTTATCGATTCCGATTCGATTCGAGGGATCCGTTTGTGAAATATGATATTTTAAATTGCTGAATTTTATTAGAGTCAAGTGTCCCCCCTTCTGCCAGCCAAATGGTTGTTTATAAAATACATGAAAAAATTCACAGCAGTAGTATAATATATAATGAATTTTATAGGAAAACTATCACGGCTAAGTAGGGTTCATAAGTTAAGGAGTTATATCTGTTTTTTCTAGATTAGGTGTTACACGTAGTGTTATTTGCATATTTTGTGGTATATTATAGCAACCATGGAACTCAAAATATATTCAATATTCATAAATAAAATAAAAGCACTAACCTAGGTCAGCAATAATATTTGTGACTTGCAACTACGGAACCCTACACTGCGCGTGCCCGACACGCACTTGGCCGGTTTTTTGTTTTAGGTAAGAATTCTTTTGATGGCTTGATTAGTCGAGACGATTTTCATCTAGCCTACTTCTAAATACCGCCCTGAGGAGCAGCTGTCTGTATAGTTTGCAACTAGGTCACCCGCCTCCCCAAGGTGTTGGTATAAAATTTCCAGGAATGTTCCTGTTAATTAGCTTAGGGAAAGACACGTGAGCTTGTGTGGCTTCTTGGTTCTTATGTCACACGCAATTTTATTTAATGGAATTTCAACGATCTTCCAAGCACAGTGGTGAGTGCTGATCTTATTAATGGGAGGTCCCGGGTTCGATTCTCTGCGCATGCAATTTGGGTTTTTTCTGATCTGCGCTTTGGCATGGCGTAGTAAAAACCCTATCGTCAAAGGCGTACTGCGAATCGATTCGACATTTTGGTACGATAGCGTATAGAAACCGATTAGGGATATGGGTTTAATTCACACTGTTTCCAAGTTAGTTCGTTACCATCGTCACTTACCATCAGGTGAAATCGCAGTCGAGACTATTGCCACTATTACTGTCCTGTAATAGTAACTATAATTAACCATTATTCTGCCATCGTAAGATTAGATATAGGGAGAGCAAAAGACTAATGATGTCGATCAAAGATCACCTCTCTCTAAGAAGGTAGGGATAGAAAGTTACAGTAGATCCGTTTGAAAATTACCTACTCTAGCTACATAATAAATATTAAGTAAATAAAAGAATCTCGATAAGGTAGAAGATGATGACGAGTAGTGATAGCCTAGTATTTAGGACAAGTTTATCTATTCGGGGATGTTCGATTAGGCAATTTTAAATATCACAATAAATATCCTTCGTGGAAAATATCGAGAAGAAACCTGCACGCCCGGAGAGTTCCCACGATGTTTTCAAATTAATGGATGTTAAGTCAGCTAATTTGTATTCATTCGAGAGGAAATGTGTGCCCAGTAGTATGCTGGTGATGAGTTGAGATGAATGAATTAATGAAAAAATATTACTATGAATAAGTATTATTTATAGCTCAAATAACGCACGCTTGCTTGTGTGTGTGCGGAGCACGGCGACGAAAATAGCTAGGCCATAATATTACAAAGAAAACAAAATTAATTACCAGGAGAGCATAACAAACGATTGGTGTTCAGACATCTGCAAGCTCGCCGCTCGACCACCTGTCACCGTAACTTCGATCCCTCGGCGCCTTCATTTATCATGCCGCGAAACATTTGCTCGCTGCCGAGGACTCACCTGTCAAAACTACGGACCATCTGTTGTTGGCGGTTATCTGGAGTTCCAGATGGAAGTGTCTGATCATTTTCATAATAATTAAAATTATTATATTTGCATGCCGAAATGGCAGAATATGTTGGAACTGACTTATTTTAGATTGTATCTATTTTGTAACCATGTTCGAGCAATTCAAACTATCTTCATCTTTATCTTTAGGTAGTGTGTTATCATTAATAATAATTTGTAGTGGTTCTGCGGTCTCCTATTAGAAGGGTTTGAGCCCGGGCACGCATTCTGACTCTTCGGAGCTATGTGCGTCTAAGAAATTAAAAATCACATGCTTCAACGATCAAGGAAAACATACAACAAAAACCAAAAAAAAAAATTGTTGTCTGTAAAGTCGGTTTACGGACGATAGTTTTACGTGATAACGTCATTAAGAAACATTGACGATGACTGGCGGGCCGCACAAGTCAACGCTTGGGTCAATCGTGCCTCTCTATAGCTTATTCCGCGCTTTCGCTTGCACCCTCAGGCTCAGGCGGAACGTGACACTTTCACGTGTTCATCGATTTATAAGACGTTATCACGTCAAAAAAGTGGCAACTAGCCACCACCAGACAAGATCTACCCTCGCCTTCGGCTTGGATGGGTAAACTACCAAATAAAATAACTTATTAGACAATCTCTATTTTCCATTTCCCATCCATTTTAATTAAAGCACCAAGAAGAAAATACGCAGAAATAAAAAGTCTTACCTATTAAAAAACCTAACATCTGCCGTATAATCAAAACATTTTAAATAAGTCGAGTAGAAAATCGTGTTAGCTAGAATAAAGAAACAAACTAATTCAGCGTATTTAGTTATAATATAACATTTTATTTACGTTACACAGAGTTAGCGTTTATACCGGGGCGTGTTTTTGAGAATGCTCAACGAAGCGAAATATAAATAAGTTGGACTTATACTGGGGGGTGCGTTTGAACCTTCGATAAAAATGATGTGAAAGATATCCAGTCCCATAGATATAATCTATTTTTTATTAAATAAAATATAGAACTAGTTTTTGCCCGCGGGAATCCTCTGTTTTTCCGGGATAAAAGGTAGCCTATATCACTCTTCAAGTCTTTAAGTTTTGACGACCTCTCTGGCTCAGTGGTGAGCGCTGTTGCCTTATAACTGGGAGGTCTCGGGTTCGATTCCCGGCGGGGTCAATTTGGGAATTTATAATTTCTGAATTGTCTCTGGTCTGGTCTGGTGGGAGGCTTTGGCCGTGGCTAGTTACCACCCTACCGTCAAAGACGTGCCGCCAAGCGATTTAGCGTTCCGGCACGATGGCGTGAAGAAACCAATTAGGGGTATGGGTTGAATGTTCACTGCCATACCCCTTCCAAGTTAGCCCGCTACCATCTTAGACTGCATCGTCACTTACCATCAGGTGATATCGCAGTCAAGGACTAGCTTGTCATCGAATAAAAAAAACTATACCCATGCAGAAATCACGTCCATTTGTTGCTCCGTTGCTGGATGATAGAAGGACAAACCAACAAACTGACGTACCAACAAACACACTTTCGCATTTATAATATTAGCAAGGATTACTTACACTTGACTGCGATCACTACTGATGGCAGTCAGTGTCAGTGGCAGCAGTAAAAATGGAAATAGATAGAAGAAAAGATAGAAGAAGGAAAGAGTAGGTACAGGCCTAATATTGGACTTCAGAAACAGATGGCTAAACAGTAAAGAATATTTCAATATAGATCGTTTGTCTCAATAAAGTTAATTTTGTAAATTAGCTTATTTACTCCGGCATTGTTTTCAGGAACTTTGGAAAAATTAAGTTGTTAAGTTTTGTAATGATTCTACAGCGGCATTGCGGCAAAGTGGTAGCTTTGGTTGCTTGGTCAGTATAAGGTCAAGGTTTGGACTGACATAAATATGTCGTCCGTATAGCATAATATACTAGCAGTAGCCCGTAAACTTTTTGGAACTTCCCCTCATTGTGGAAATATTCTATTCTATTTTCTTCTAGTCTAACAAGTTGCATGGGATAAATGGGCTTGGCATGAATTTGCCCACAAGATAGTTTAAAAAACTTATTTCAATGTTACATAATACAAGCTACATAATAATATTGTAAAATGATTATTTTGAAAAGAGCAACTGCTGAGTTTGTTGCCGGCTTTTCTCAGTAGAATCCGCTTTCCGAACCGGTGGTAGAGTCATGACGTTTCATAAGAGCCACAGGTTGGCCTACGTGAAATAAATAATTTTTAATTTGAAGAATTTAAACGACTCATTCCAGATTAACGCTGTAACAAAACAGTTACAAAGTTTGTAGAAATGCTGTAAGTATTCCTCTCGCGAAAGTTTATTTCTTATTACAGCCGTGAAGCTGAGACGTATAATGTTTAATATTCATTACCAAACATAATAATACAGGTTGGCACTTAAAAATGACGCCATTAGAGACGCCACAATAAAAACAGATTACCGCCAGCTCTGAATATTCGTAACTCATGATACACACAGATGTAAAGTTTGTCGTGCCTAATGTTTAGTTGGGCGCTAATGTTGGAAGCGTGTTCAAAATCTGGTAAACTTCTTTAAATATTCCTTTAAGTTCCTTATCGCGCGTTGCGAAAGGGGGCTAGACGGTAATTAAGACCAAAGTTGTAACGACACTTTTATACATTTTTTGATGGCCTAAAAATATCTTATATAGTAATTTCAACGAGTTGTGCATCGCTCCCGTGGCGCAATTGGCTCGCGTGCGGCTGTTAACCGAAAGATTGGTGGTTCGAGCCCACAAATTATTTTAATTTTAATATTTTATAAAATCGATTTTGATTTTTATCGATAAAAAAATTATGATAAAAAATGTATACCCGAATAATTATTTTCTTTATACCTCGAATAGAACTTGAAATTAATATTTTCATAATAATAACTTCGTTCCTATCTGGTGTCCCACGATCCGACGATAAAGATCCTTATAAATTAAGGTAAATATCAGTAATATTTTATGTATATACGCCCGTACATTATTTTGTGAATAATATAGGTTGGTGAATCATAACATGTGCTACAGTAAAAACAGCTTACCGCCAGCTCTGAATATTCGTAACTCATGATAAACACAATTGTAAAGTTTGTCGCGCCAAATGTTCACTTAGATAACAGACATAAACTCGTCAAGTGTTTGTGTAATTTACATACTAGTTGTGTAATTCAATATTTCCAAATGCCTAATTTAATTTGATGATCTATCCAATGCTTACAATGACAAAACTTGGCTAGAATTTTTGCTGTTATCTTGTTATTTACCAATCAGTTGATATAATAATTGTTTATAATACCTAGTAGGTAATCGTTTAATTTTCCATTTCCAAAATTACAAATAATTTGAACGATCATCCCGCAAAAGTATAAACTGTGTTGCGGTGATCATCGCCCTCCTCATACACTAAGCATGAGATAGAAAATATGTGTACAAGATTAATATCACACTTATTTACTTATTTTATTATAATACTTATTTGTATCAATAAGTATTGATACAAACAAAATTATAAAACAAAAACTTAAGTGGCACTCGGGGACTGCCGCGGTAAAGCTATTGCATAGCATTTTTTATCAATTTATGCAATTATAATATTTATGCAATATTTTTTTTGCATAATAAAAATTATGCAATAAAAAAATTTAAAAAACAAACAAACAAGAAAAGCGAACTGTCACTACTTCGCGAGTGAGATTCGAACCTGCGACATCGGCGCTCGAAAGCGGTCGCTCGTCCACTGCGCCAAATAGAGCTACTTGAGAACCTCTAAAATGTTGAACGCTTACTGAACGACGGTGTTAGGTTTATTTTCGTTACGGAATTTCTTGATTCGGTCGCCGCGCTCAAACTGTTTGTCCTAGTTCAAAGCCTGCGATAAAAGCTATGCAATAGCTTAATAAAATAAAATATATATGCACTAAAGACTAACGTGCGAGTTTTTGTAACTTTTTATGAAAACTCTAGTAAACAGCCAACAAAAAATGTTTGCAGTTCATTATAACAATGTGTCTCATTAGTAAGTCGAGATAAACATTGTCGTACTCAAAAATACTTACTTACATCTCTCGGAAGGGGAGAAAGGCCGGGGATGGGAAATAAGCCGTGCTTTCCCAGGAGTCGATGAATGAAGCGTATTATGAAGTCAGAATCGCACCATTATATCACTCCGGGCCCTTCATCTTCATTCTAGGCAGGATTCCATATTTATACGATTTCGCAAATGCCCATTCCAATAAAATGTATGAGAATACTTAGGGTCATGCAATCGAAGATGGATCAAATCAGATAAATTAAATTAAAAAAACTTATAACACCCCTCTTTAGTCGGGGTTTAAAAAATTACATGCAACTCACACATTCGTTGCTTGTTTTAAGTACGTTTGGAGCAGAGAGCTTTGTTAAGAACTTTCTTTCTTAGTGTTATCACTTTCTTACTTAGGCCACATAAATACAGTGGCCGGCTAAAGACTCGCTTAACATCGTCCATCCAGCACCTGCCGTCCACTTTCGGTGTGAATTCGCTGCTTTAGTACCTCATCATCATCATCATCCACCCCCGACATCATCGGTTCCTTGCGCTATGTGCCCTTACATTATGTCTTCAGTTTCCCGACTTCATTATCACTATCGGTAACTCTGGTTCTCATAACTCTCTTACGATATATTGCATTGTTAATAGGTATGCATTTTTGGAAATTCCCTCATTGTGGAAACACTGCATACATAATTATAGCATAATATCTATTATATTGTAAACTTGTTTTGAAAAGAGCAACTGCCGAGTTTCTTGCTGGTTTTTCTCGGCAGGAAGGGCATTCCGAATCAGTGGTAGACTCATCGACGATTCAAAAGCACTAGAAAAAAAGTTTATTTGAATAAAAAACATTTCTATTTCTATAAGTATCAATAAGTCAAGAAAACTGTTTCATCGTACGTACAGGAAGACTCAAGATTAAACACATATTAATGCTTGAAACAAAGTCCTCATCAATCTTCATGAGGATTCTAATGTTTCTTTCATATTGTATTTGTAGCGCGCATTTACGGCAATCTGAAAAAACAAAATTGTACAAATGAATCTCGGAGATTTATTTCGAGCGTACAAATAAACTCGGGGGGTTTTTCGTCCCCTTTTTATAATTTAGCGCGGCTTTACATAACGGCTTAAGAGAAGGTTCAAAATTGTATTTCAGAGGGCGGTTGTTACGAGTAGCTTTGCTTTATCATTTTCAGATCAACATTAGAAATTCTTTAATTTTACTACTAATATTATAAATGCAAAAGTTTGTGAGGTTGGATGTGTGGATGGATAGATGGATGAATGGAGGTTTGATACTCTTTAACGCCACAACGAATGAACCGATTTGGCTCAAAATTGGAATGGAGATAGCTCATAGCCGGGATTAACACATAGGCACTTTTTATTGCAGAGTTCCGGAGGGAATTCCTGAATACACGCGGACGAAGTCGCGGGCTTCATCTAGTTTTATTGTAAAATAAAGCTGATAATATTTTTAAAAACCGGCCAAGTGCGTGTCGGGCCACGCGCAGTGTAGGGTTTCGTAGTTGCAAGTCACAAACATTAATTATTACTGACCTAGGATAGTGCTTTTATTTTATTTATGATTATTGAATATAATTTGAGTTCCATGGTTTGAATACTATAATATACTACGAAATATGTAGCTTATACTACGTGTAATACCTAACCCAGAAAAACAGATATAACTCCTTAACTTATGAACCCTTCTTAGCCGTGATAGTTTTCCTATAAAATTCTTTATATATACTACTGCTGTGAATTTTTTCACGTATCCTATAAACAACCATTTAGCTGGCAGAGGGGGGGGGACATATGACTAATAAAATTTAGCACTTTAAAATATCATATTTCACAAACGGATCCCTGAATCGAAAAATGGTGCTCCCACACTCACAATATTTTTGATAGACCTATTCAACGACATCCTACACTATGGGATAGACGAGAAAAAAATCGTCCCCACTTTACATATAGGGGAGGTACCCTGAAAAAAATTATTTTCTCAATTTTATTTCACCACTTTTTTGACGTGATTAATATATAAACCCTTGTCAAATTACCGATTTCTAGTACCAATAGTCTCTGAGCTAAACCGCGGATGGACAGGCGGACGGACATGGTTAAACTATAAGGGTTCCTTGTTCACTACGGAACCCTAAAATCGGTTCATCCGTTTGGCAGCTACGCTACCACAGACAGATACACAGATACACAGATACACAGATACACAGATACACAGACAGACACGTTAAACTTATAACACCCCTCTCTTTTTGCGTCGGGGGTTAAAAAACGAAGAATATGGAAAAGGATTTTATTGGTAATGGACTTAAAACATGTTTAAAAGGTGGTAAAAATTGACAAGAATAATAATATAATAGGGGTCAATTTGGGAATTTATAATTTCTGAATTGGCTCTGGTCTGGTCTGGTGGGAGGCTTTGGCCGTGGCTAGTTACCACCCTACCGTCAAAGACGTGCCGCCAAGCGATTTAGCGTTCCGGCACGATGGCGTGTAGAAACCAATTAGGGGTATGGGTTGAATGTTCACTGCCATACCCCTTCCAAGTTAGCCCGCTACCATCTTAGACTGCATCGTCACTTATCATCAGGTGAGATCGTAGTCAAGGACTAGCTAGACTAGAATAAAAAAATAAAATTGATCTTAGATTATTATCTTCTTAATATATATAAATTACGTGTCACGTTGTTTGTCCGCGATGGACTCCTAAACTACTTAACCGATTTTGATCAAACTTCGTAACTATCTGTAATTTGGTCCAACTTGAAAGATAGGATAGTTTTAGTAGTTATTTGTTTTATTTATATAGGTAAGTTGGCGGTACGAGAAAAAAATCGTCCCCACTTTACATATAGGGGAGGTACCCTGAAAAAAATTATTTTCTCAATTTTATTTCACCACTCTGTTGACGTGATTAATATATAAACTCTTGTCAAATTACCGATTTCTAGTACCAATAGTCTCTGAGCTAAACCGCGGATGGACAGGCGGACGGACATGGCGAAACTATAAGGGTTCCTTGTTCACTACGGAACCCTAAAATCGGTTCATCCGTCTGGCAGCTACGCTACCACAGACAGATACACAGATACACAGACAGACACGTTAAACTTATAACACCCCTCTCTTTTTGCGTTGGGGGTTAAAAAACGAAGAATATGGAAAAGGATTTTATTGGTAATGGACTTAAAACATGTTTAAAAGGTGGTAAAAATTGACAAGAATAATAATATAATAGGGGTCAATTTGGGAATTTATAATTTCTGAATTGGCTTTGGTCTGGTCTGGTGGGAGGCTTTGGCCGTGGCTAGTTACCACCCTACCGTCAAAGACGTGCCGCCAAGCGATTTAGCGTTCCGGCACGATGGCGTGTAGAAACCAATTAGGGGTATGGGTTAAATGTTCACTGCCATACCCCTTCCAAGTTAGCCCGCTACCATCTTAGACTGCATCGTCACTTATCATCAGGTGAGATCGCAGTCAAGGACTAGTTAGACTAGAATAAAAAAATAAAATTGATCTTAGATTATTATCTTCTTAATATATATAAATTACGTGTCACGTTGTTTGTCCGCGATGGACTCCTAAACTACTTAACCGATTTTGATCAAACTTCGTAACTATCTGTAATTTGGTCCAACTTGAAAGATAGGATAGTTTTTATCTTAATATTAATTTAATCTATTATACCTACTGGGTCACAGCAACGCGTGGCTGGGTCAGCTAGTTATTTTATAAATCTTCTGACTACGGGTGCAAAATGAGAAAGGTCTAAGCCATTACCATTCACGAGGATCGCCAAATGTGTTTTGTCAGCCTTTTCACGCTGCTGAGAACATTATGGAGAACTCTCAGTCATGCAGGTTTTCTAATATTATGAATTCTACTATACTTAATAAATTACTGGTTTAACTTTTTTTAAAGAATATTAGTCGAGCTGAACTTGAACAATATTCTACTCTGCGCTTTCTGTTTTCAGTTCACATCTTTAACTGTTGCGTTATCGAGGCATTTAAACAGTGCAAAGCTGCATGCAAATGGTATAAAAATAAACGTAGAAAGCTAACAAAGTTTTGACAAATGGTTGTCGGTGCGGAAGGTGGCGCTTAGGTGTACAAACACGACCGTCATCACCCGCAAATTAAGTGGTGTTAGTGTTGCGAATGTTACATAAGTAGGTCAGCTAATGCAAAACATAACTAAATTAGGAAAATATGAATATAATGTATTAGACGAGTACGTACCACGATAATTGTTTTATATAATGTCGATATTTCGATCCAGTTGCATGGACCCGTCGTGTCCCTTCATGACCACGGTAAGTAATATCGACATTATATAAAACAATTATCGTGGTACGTACTCGTATAATACATTATAATTATGTCATTAAGCCACGAAATAAGTCTAAAATCTTTATGAAAATATGAAGGTTCAGGGATACTGGTCTTCGTTCGCGTGGACTTATTGGATACTAGCTGAATAAATTATTTATAGTAGCAATACAGAAAATTATTACATGACCCACAAAATCACAAAACTTTCGTTATTTCCGCATATATAATTCTACACCAGGATAAATTTTAATAATGAAATTTATTTTACATGAATTCTTACAAACAAAGAAGTTATTTTATTTCACGTTTATTCTTGGAATATTTGGGGAGGATGTCAGGAGTTCACAATAGGTACTTTCCTTTGTGATATCAAGTTTCCTAAACAGGTATATTTCAATATTCACGGACGTGAATAATGAGTGCCGAAAATAGGAACGGTCTAACTTATAAATATAATTTTTAGGGTACCGTACCCACAGGAATATCCTTACTAATTAATCTTTACTATCCTTACTAATATAAATGCGGAAGTGTGTTTATTTATTGGTTTGTCCTTCAATCACGTAGCAATGGAGCAATAGATTGACGTGGTTTCTTGCGTGGAACAAGTAGAGTGATATAGTCTCCCTTTTATCCCCGAAAACAGAGGATTCCTGGGAGATTTTAACTCCGCGCGGAAGAAGTCATGGGCTAAAGCTAGTTTACCTATATATTTTCACGAGTGATAAAATTTTTTATGCTGTGGTAAAGAGTTAACTAAAAATGTAAAAAAGCGTGTGGCACTCGGGGACTGCCGCGGTAAAGCTATTGCATAGCATTCGTCTAGTCGCACGCACACAAACACCATGCTGAAGGCTGCCGAACTGAAACGACGTTGGACGATGCACGGCTTTCAACGCCGCACCGCTGTGCCGGTCAGAGTGGGGCGTGTTAAGTTTTATTTTCGTTACGGAATTTCTTGATTCGGTCGCCGCGCCCAAAGCCCGCGATAAAAGCTATGCAATATCT
Source organism: Oeneis ivallda (assembly GCA_029955525.1). NCBI lineage: Eukaryota > Metazoa > Arthropoda > Insecta > Lepidoptera > Nymphalidae > Oeneis > Oeneis ivallda. The sequence continues at coordinate 18,612,098 of JARPMR010000020.1, read as the reverse complement.
TAAAAGTACATGCATAAAAATAATATACCTTCACTGTTACGACGTAAAGTTTGGCGGTGCAGTGAATCAAGGTTCGTCAGTCAAATTATGTATTCAAGTGAACAGACATTAATCGTCAATCTTGAAGTTGGCAAATAGCCTGTTTTGTTTTAAGCCTCCGCTGTTCTTAATAGAGTCTATTGTTTGGACAAAGAACCGAGTCAAAAGGATTATTTATTTCCCTGAGCGTCAAAAGGCTGGCTTTTAAAGTTTCGTATCCCTGTTGGATGACTTTTAGTAAATTTCGTTGTAAGTGCGCTGTTTTGCGATGGAAGTAAATGAGCCATTTTTAATGCCTCCCTTTGTACGAAGGATAGCAAGTTAATTGAAGTGACGTAATCGTAGAGCTGACCGTACACTATGCCGCGGAAGCAGTCAGGGCAGGAGTTTCACGCAATGCATGAAAAACCTCAGTAGTGTTAGCCATAGTCTCATAAGCGGAACTTATCACGCAAAAACTAATCACGCCTTAAGAGAATACATCTCTTAAAACGCTTAAACCCTACCTATAGCCGTCTTATACATTTCAAAATGGCGCGCAAGATGGCGTGCCCGCGCTGTCAAATTCAAATGTCAATTTGATTAAACTAATTTCAATAAACAAAAGGATCATCATCATCATCATTAGCAACCCATCAACGGCTCACTACTGAGCGCAGGTCTCCTCTCAGAGAAGGGTTATAGGCCATAGTCCACCACGCTGGCCCAATACGAATTGGTGGACGTCACACACCTTCGAGAACATTATGAAGAACTCTCAGATGTGCAGGTTTCCTCACGATGTTTTCCTTCACCGTCGAAGCAAGTGATATTTAATTGCTTAAACGCACTTGACTCCGAAAAGTCAGAGGTGCGTACCCGGGATCGAACCTGCGACCCCCCGAATAGGAGACCACAGACCTAACCAATAGGCTATCACTGCTTGCTATCAATTTTAAACACGAAACTGACAGCAGTGAGATACAGCTGCATCAGGTGAAAAAAAAAAGATTACAAAAATACACCTTACACAAATCTTGTGACTCTTGTACGTAATTGTTATATTCTTCTTCTTATTCTTTATCGACCTATAGACGTCCACTGCTGGACAAAGGTCTCCTGCATGGACTTCCACAGGCTTCGGTCTTGCGCCGCTTTAATCAAGCGGCTCCCTGCGACTCGTTTGATGTCGTCGTGATTGTTATATTAATTATACGTAAAAACATTATTATAAACTTTGGTATAGGTATTTAACGGTTTATGAAAATAGAATTTAGATACATTTTATTGAACGAAAAGATTTTTTAACTAATGTTCTACGTACGTTACGTCTGAAATCTAAAATCTTTTTATTTACGTCGTTTTTGTCGATATTTATGAGGAAAAATGCTTTTATTCTTTGCAGAAAATCGTCAATGGCTAGCGAAGCTGCAATATTATGAGGCCCTCTAAAAATTCACCCTATAAAGCTCTGCTTATCAAAAATATAAAATAGGGGACCATTTTTACGATCCCAACGTTACGTTTAGCTCTGCACCTTTTTAGGGGAACTTTACGATTTCAATTAAGATAGAACGATGGATCGGATGAATCAAAATATCAAAGGCTTTGATATTATCCCTTGACAGGTGAAGGGGTGTTAACTCTTGTGAACATTTTTGAAGTTTATTTTAATTGCTTTAAGATATTTAATCTTTATGAAAGATTCGTACGAAATGTAAAAAAATATGGTTTTTAGGGATATACACCCAAAAGGTGCCAACGGGACCCTAATATTCCTCCGCTGTTCGTCCGTCCGTCCGTCTTTCTGTCTGCGGACTGTATCTCATGAAACTTATTTTCAGAGAATAAGTATTTCTATTGCCGCTTTTGCTTTACAAAAAGAGTTTAAAACTAAACAGGGTCAATAAATAAACCTTTGTACAATATACAAAACTTTTTTTTACATTTCGAGATACTTCGGCTTGCGCTTGACGACAATCTGAAAGTATTGAATCTGAGATGACTGGAAAGCACTGATGAGGTCAAGATTGGAGCGCGCTTGCCTAGAAAAAGGCTATTCACTATTGCCTTGAAGGTACTGTGTACAATAAACTTTTGTTTTTGCTCGATCCTAATAATAGCTGGTGTTAAAACGTGTAAGGTACGGAACCCTTCGAGGACAGGTCCGACTCGCACTTGGCCAAATTTTTATTTATTTACGTTGGTCAGTCGCCGCAGTAACAGTACCATAATGTTTGTACAACTGTAAGGCTGCAGCCGTTCCCGCGACCTGGGCCCGGTTTAATATAAATCCACCCTTAGACACCCTCAGATATTATTAGCTTTATTGATCCCTCGCGTGTCCGAATAACCAGTAGACATTATCGCAAACCCAAACGCCACCACTAATATCTTTATAGCAACTATTCCACATGTTTACGAGCCGGGTCCACGTTAAAACCTGGTCATATAAAACGCGTAGCGTCAGCGATGCATCACGCCATGGACTCTAAGCGATACTCTGCGGCAGTGTTTCTTAACCTGTGGTCCGCGGACCCCTGGGGGTCCGTGAGTATTTGTATGGGGGTCCGCCGTCTTATCTATGGACTGGACCGTCTAATCTATATAGAAATATCATGTGATTCAGCTTTAAAATGTAATTTCAAAGAATCCGAGTTTTTGGGTGAATTTAAAAATGTTTATAAAGAAATAACAGACGAAGCACTGAAACATTTACTCCTTTTCTCGTCAACATACCTCTGTGCAAAGGCATTCTCTGTTCTTGTATATATCAAAAACAAATACAGAAACAGATTACAATTGGAATCCGATTTGAGATTACAACTTAGTGATAAAATCAACCCAAATATTATTAATTTAGTTTCAAAAAAGCAGCACCAACCTTCACATTGATACAGTACGATTTATTTTTATTACTAAAATAAATTTTCCGAAATATATTCCTGCGTTTTTTTTATCAAGGGGGTCCTTGAAATTGTGCTTGATTTTCTAGGGGTCCGTGGACTGGAAAAGGTTAATAAACGCTGCTCTAAGGCACTTTGTATGCCAAATGGCTGGTGCATCGTCAATACACTTCCATACGAATAAATTAATTATTATTATTCCTGCTACGCGACAACAGACTGTGACTGTGAAACCAAGATGCCAAGACGCTAGGTTTCTATGTAGGACGCCTTTGTATGTAGTGTGTAGCACAGCGATTTCACAATGCATTGTGCATACCTCAGATTTTTATTAGTTCAGGCCCTAAGCCACTGTTGTAAGTCTTAGCTGAAACGTTCAGCTTATAGAACTGTACTCGGGTAAATAGATAATTGCATATTGAAGCATAAATAGATAATTTTGAATTTTATGATAATTTTGAATGATATTTTTTTGATGAATTTTATGATAATTTTGAATATTCTCTCAGAATCAATTTATTTTCAATCAGAATCTTTAGATTCGCTAAAGTTATTTCAATAGTTTTTATCATAGAGATCTCCTACGGAAGAGCGGGACATCCTGGCACAGGTATAATACTTACTTAAAAGGCTGTCCCACCAGGCACCAACGGATTTAAAAAAAAGAATTGTCAAGGTTCTTACCTTCGATTGGCCTAAAGTCAATCGCAGAAGATCCAGCTCACAGTTTTCTGTGTAAGTACGTTGCCAGAAGCACCATAGTAACGTTGCATCAAACTATGTGGCATCAGACTATGGCTGAAAGGGTCATCTTTCTTGACTTGGAAGACTTATCCTTCTTGCCAAATAATCTACTTGATTTTTCAAGTAGATTATTTGGCAAGATAAGAAATATATCGATATTATATAATAATAATATATCAATATTATATAATATATAATCATTAGAAATATATAATCTACTTGATTTTTTCAAGTAGATTACTTGGCAAGAAGGATAATAAGAAATCACACTCGCGTTCAGTGTGAGGTTCTGTCGAGCCATTGCGTCGTCGTGGTCGTAACGCTTTGTATTTGACCAGACTTTAAAGCAACTATTTCAAATGTTTACGAGCTGGTTCCGGTTTATTGTGCCCGCATCTGCCAATGACTCTTTGTATCATGACATCAATTCACTTTTACTTTTGTTTTATCAGGCGAAAACTTGTTAAGGAAATAGGTAGTTACAGTACCGAATTGTACTGAGTTCAAACTCAAATTCATTAATTGTATACTCGGAGTTGCGTCTCTGAAGATTCATCAAAAATAAGATACCCTGATGTGGCATTCTTTGAAATAAATGCGTTTCAAACTGTGACACTGAAAGTGCAGGCCATATATCCTACTTCCTACTAATATTATAAATGAGAAAGTTTATGAGGATGGATGGATGGATGTATGCATTTATGGATGTATGGATGGATGTTTGTTACTCTTAAACGCGACAACGAACGAACCGATTTGGCTGAAATTTGGAATGGAGATATAGCTCATACCCAGGATAACATTTTATACCGGAAAAGTAAAGAGTTCCCGCGGGAATCAAAAAACCTTAATCCACGCGGACGAAGTCGCGGGCATCATCTAGTGACTTTATAAAAAGTGGCAACTTGTAATTTTTAAATTGTTCTTGTCTCGATTGGATTGATGGGAGACTTTGGCTGTGATGATGTCCCGCCGAAACTGATTAATACGCGATACTTAAGGCAACTGAGTCGCGAAACTGAAGTGGAAATGGGTGGGGCACATAGTTCGAAGAGTTGATGGTCGTTGGGGTGCCAAAGTGCTGGAGAGACCCCGCACCGGGAAACGCAGTGTTGGCGGACCCCCTACTAGGTGGACCGACGACATCAAACGAGTCGCAGGAAGCCATCCAGCGGCTTGATCAAGCGGTGCAAGACCGAACCCTCTAGAAGTCCATGCAGGAGACCTTTGTCCAGCAGTGGACGTCTATAGGTTGATAAAGAAGAAGAAGGAGACTTAAGGCAACCGTAGACGGCCAGAAAGTGCCTTCAAAGGCCAAAGACAATGTCCCCGCTTTTCAAATTGATTCTTAAACAAAACTATAGAAACCATGCCCTATACTACCAACACTTAATGCAGTATCAAGAAGCTTAAAAACCTACAACACAGCAGTATTATTTCAGTTTTTTACCGACTTCAAAAAAGGAGGAGTTTCTCAATTCATCGGAATCCTTTTTTTTTTGTATGTTCACCGATTACTCGAAGACGTATAAACCAATTTGGAAATAATATAATAAGGTTGTCACCTTAAATTACTCTAAGATTGACATTGTATGACATGTCAAAATAATATTGAAATGATACTGTTTTAAGCATTATAGGTAAACCGCCATAAGCTTAACCCTCCTGATGGTCTGCGGGACGCGGGGCGGGAGCGCGCTCAACCAATCAGCTAGTCTGCCGCTGTCCGCCGACAGTGACTGACGTGGGCGAGCCTGCGCGTGATATTTTTCCAGAGACGGCTACACACGATAATATTCATCTTGCGACATGAATTAGGATAACCTACCTACTCAGCGTAATAAAAAATTAAATAGACCATTTATTATTGAACTATCGCAAGATACATCATCGGAATCTTCAAATGAAGAAAATTCATGTGATGAAGAACGTTCTGATTAATGATAATAATTATAAGACCATTGTTTATTAATATTAGTTTAATATTAGTATAAATGTACAAATACTTAAACTAAGAATAAATATATTCTGTTAAAAAAATATCATAGGTGCCTTTAATCTTAAGGTTAGCTAAATCTTAAGATACGCGTCGACGACGTCGTATCGTGTATAGCCGATTACATCACCCGCCCCGCGTCCCGCAAACCATCAGGAAGGCCAAGCTTATGGCGGTTTACCTATAGTATAGGCAATCATTCTTTTGCCTTCGGTTCACCCATGCGGTCCACAGTTTGCGGTTTTAGTTTACGGTCATCTTCAGACTCATAACATACGGGGTATGAGTTAAATACCCCTACGAATTGAGTCGAAGATAACTTTATGTACCAAAAAACGCGTTCAACTTCTGACGCGTATAAAGTGAATAATAACACGTCGATATTCATAAAAGTTTTTAACACCATCCCATGCAAATTCACTATTTATTCGCAAATAACATCGTCCGGAGTCCGGACCGATCCCTTTTGACAAGGGTCAAATATCGTTTCGCGTTTCATATTTCCACGCTTTTTTGTCGAGTCCTCTTTTTTGGCCTGAGGCCTCCATATATTACACGGTCCGAATTCGTAAAGGGTTCATTCCGTAATGAACCGTCCGTCAAGGTGTGATAAATTGACGCCTAGGTGTCCCCATCTCGGGGGGTTTGACACGACCGAAATGATTATTGACAGGAAGGGCTTAATGTAGGAACGCGACGGTGGGATCGTTTTCGGAATATTCTCACGCGTAAAGTATGTGGTCGTGCCAATTGATCCTTTTATGCCAATATAAGACGTGGAGCATGAGTAAATAGCTCACTATTACGAGTGAAGTCAAAGTCAATCGCACCGTGAAGATCTGGGACTGAGGAATTTCCTATCATTTTCTTTTTGTGTTTGTTTATTCTTTCGTTTGCTTGGTTATTTGTTTGTTAATTTTTGTGTGTCCTTCAATTAACGGAGCAATGGATTGGATTGAATGTTTGTGTAGTTCAGGAGCTAGTAGAAGTAGTAGTGTAGTTGAAAATAATATGATATCACTCTCCAAGTGATATCATATTATTTTTATCCCGGAAAACCCAATTGTTACCTTCGCAATTTTTAAAAGCTCACAGCACGGACCAACTACGTGATAAACGAAAACGGCAGGAAAAGCTAGTTTTTCCACAACCAAAAAAATAAACCAACCATCTGAAAACTTGAGTTTTTAAGGAAATAATTCATTAATAACAACGACCGATCAAGCATACTTACGAAAATATCACAATAAATATTTATAAAGATCATCAGAAATATTATAGATCATTAAATTCATAAACGTTATAGATACTAGATCACTTTAGGAATTCTAATGGTTAAGACACATAGGATTTATTAGCTTTATACCGCTAAAAAGTAGGTTGCGAGGCCAGACCAGCGCGAACTGCGAATTTGATCTGAATTACTCTAGCGCAAACCGTGTCCAATATTCCTTGACCTGCGCTTATTGATCTCATTAATCAACTCGCTGATTCTCGCGACTTCGTCCACTTTAATGATGATTATTTAAGATTTTTCAGGACATAAATTATCCCATAATCGTCCCTAAGATATAAGCTACCTCTGTGAAAATTTGGTCAAGATCAGTTCAAAAGTTGGACCATGAATTGGTAACAAACGTACGGAGTTGATTTCACATTAACAATGATAGTATGAATTTCAAACTCAATTAAGTAGGTACCTAATACTTATTGGAACTCTAAGCGATGGAGAATTGTAGGTAAGTAATTAAAATCAAAACATTTCAAATCAAGTTTATCATGGGGAAGAAAATTTAAAACAAACGAGAAGCCCGCTCAAAATGTTTTAAACTTTAAAAATACAAATGATGAAATATGCGACGACTAAACTCTTTTGTAGGCTCAAAGTTGTCCTTCTCTCGATGCCAATGAAATTCATTTTCACATAAACTGGGTATGGTCTTGGTGAAAGCAAGAAGTGTGTTCTCATTACTCATTAATTTTTTACCAACTATTATTATAAAATTATAAATATTAATAAATTAGTAACAAAAATAAATAAAATAAAAATAACAATCTCAAGTCAGGATTCGAACCCCCAAACCGATAGTTTCAGTCCTTCGTTAAACAGTTACGCTACCAAAGTTATGATGTTACGTGTGTAATAAACGAAGAAAACAAGTGTCGTGACAGAAAATTATTACACTTAGCAATAAGGGCCGTAACGGGAAATTCTTACACATTTTTTCGTTTAGCCCCCATCCGCCAAACCGTCCAAAAAGGAACTTTGTTCCAAAATAATTATTGCGCAAAAAGTAAGGACAAGTTTCTGACACATCTATTTAAATATTATCAATTACAATTTTCTCTTCTTTCTTCTTTTCTAATAAAACTGAAGTATAAAATATATCCTTTCCTTTCCTTTGTCTTTCCTAGAACTGGAAAAAGCTATTTTTACTTGAATATTAATTATTTAGCTATTCGTGTAAATATTAATTCACTGAGGAAGAAACGTAAAGAAAATAACATCAAACTGTAGTAGCAAGGAACTATATTTGTGGTAAAAACTAAAAGCGCATAAACATAGTATTCCTTACTTCCGTAAGTAAATAAGTAAGTAGGTAGGTAAGCGCTCACACTACGCGTACAGTCTAGTTGGTAGCTAAGCGCCCGGCAACTCGTCTTCCAAAAGACGGACGCACAATGGAAACAAATTTCTGGATAATAAAATTTAAAAGGGCAAACTTCGTCGGGCACGGGACGGAATGAAAAGTGATTTGCCTAATCCACTTCTCAATTTTCCAACCCACTGGGCGACTGGATTTAAAGTCACTATTGACCTAACTCACTTGGCATTTTTGTGTTTGTATTATTTGGACGCAAAATACAGGCTTAAAACAAAAAATAAAATACATTTGAAGAAAAATACTAACACGCTATTGTGGAACGAAGTTCCTTTTCGGAATGTTTGGTGGATGGCGGCTGGTCGAAAAAAAGTGTAAGAATTTTCCGTCATGGCACTTGTTGCCTTCATTTATAATATATATAGCTCGATTACCACTGACTCATTGACATAATTGTTCTCCTAGAAAGAGACGGAAAACGATACAATGATGTACGGGAGATATGTCCGGGTGGGGGATTCGCGTGGGGAAAAATTATGACATTTCGGAAAAACAAGATGGCGGCCGACGTGAATATTGCAACTCTTTTGTTTTCCAACCGATTTCTTTGAAATTTTGGATTATTTTAGAAATTAGTAAACGATTAACAGAAAAAGTGAAAAAAATTAAAAAAACAAGATGGCGGCCGAGCTGTGACGTCTCAAATTTCCACCCCTCTCCTGTAAAATTTTGTATGAAAAAAATTTTTTTCACCCATGGTGTCGTATAGAGCTCAAAGAATGTGACTCGGAGAAAGGTGGAGAGAGCTGATGAGTGAGGAGTTCGGAGACGGGCGAGGGGCTCGGCCAGGGTATAGAAGATAGTTGGAGGGTGCTCGACCAAATGTCATTCGAAACCTCGAGCAGTTGCCAGTGAGTTGAAAAAAAATTCCAAAATGGCGGAAAAAAAATGGCGGCAAATTTTGTCCGTCTCTCTCTCGGAGACTATGAAAGATGGAGGAGCGGTTTCTCGACAAAAGATGATCAAAACCCGGAGGTCTACCTGGTGAGTAGGAAAAAAATTCAAGATGGCGGATTTTTTTTTTCCATACTAAATGTATGGGGAATATTGAAGGGACTAGAAGTTGGGAACTATGCAAGACATTGATTTTGATAGGTTCATAGGGCTTTTTTTCTTTTTCTTTTTTTCATTTAACATTTGTTTTTTTTGTTTTTTTTCTTTTTTTTTTCTTTTTTTTCTTTTTCTTTTGTGAATTAGGAGCACGGCCAGGTTATTGCAGATAGGTGGGGTGTGCTCGAACAAATTTTTTGGCAAAAGATGACCAGAATCCGAAGGTTTACTTGATGAGTAAAAAAATCGCGGTCCGCTTTAGCGGCCCCGCACCCACGCGCCCGACTTTTAGTAATAACACTTCCCGCGAGCTGCTTTAGCAGCTCGCGCACCGAGCGAAATAAATAAAGCCGAACAATCGCGGTCCGCTTTAGCGGGCCACGCACCCACGCGCCCTACTTGTAGCAATAACACTTCCCGCGAGCTGCTTTAGTAGCTCGCGCACCGAGCGAAATAAACAAAGCCGAACAATCGCGGTCCGCTTTAGCGGGCCGCGCACCCACGCGCCTTACTTTTAGTAAAACACTTCCCGCGAGCTGCTTTAGCAGCTTGCGCACCGAGCAAACGCTAGTTATAATATATATAGCTCGATTACCACTGACTGACACACTCACTCACTCACTCACTCACTCATTGACAGGGTTGTTCTCCTAGAAGGAGACGGAAATCGATATAATGATGTTCGGGAGATATGTTGGGGTGGGGGATTCGAGTTGGGGAAAATTATGACATTTCGGAAAAACAAGATGGCGGCCGACGTGAATCTTGCAACTCTTTTGTTTTCCAACCGATTTCTTTGAAATTTTGGATTATTGTAGAAATTAGTAAACGATTAACAGAAAAAGTGAAAAAAATAAAAAAAACAAGATGGCGGCCGAGCTGTGACGTCTCAAATTTCCGACCCCTCTCCTGTAAAATTTTGTATGAAAAAAATTTTTTTCACCCATGGTGTCGTGTAGAGCTCAAAGAATGTGACTCGGAGAAAGGTGGAGAGAGCTGATGAGTGAGGAGTTCGGAGACGGGCGAGGGGCACGGCCAGGGTATAGAAGATAGGTGGAGGGTGCTCGACCAAATGTCATTCGAAACCTCGAGCAGTTGCCAGTGAGTTGAAAAAAAATTCCAAAATGGCGGAAAAAAAATGGCGGCAAATTTTGTCCGTCTCTCTCTCGGAGACTATAAAAGATGGAGGAGCGGTTTCTCGACAAAAGATGATCGAAACCCGGAGGTCTACCTGGTGAGTAGGAAAAAAATTCAAGATGGCGGACTTTTTTTTTCCATACTAAATGTATGGGGAATATTGAAGGGACTAGAAGTTGGGAACTATGCAAGACATTGGTTTTGATAGGTTCATAGGGCTTTTTTTCTTTTTCTTTTTTTTCATTTTTTTTCTTTTTTTTTCTTTTTCTTTTGTGAATGAGGAGCACGGCCAGGTTATTACAGATAGGTGGGGTGTGCTCGAACAAATTTTTTGGCAAAAGATGACCAGAATCCGAAGGGCTACTTGATGAGTAAAAAAATCGCGGTCCGCTTTAGCGGGCCGCGCACCCACGCGCCCTACTTGTAGTAATAACACTTCCCGCGAGCTGCTTTAGCAGCTCGCGCACCGAGCGAAATAAATAAAGCCGAACAATCGCGGTCCGCTTTAGCGGGCCGCGCACCCACGCGCCCTACTTGTAGTAACAACACTTCCCGCGAGCTGCTTTAGCAGCTCGCGCACCGAGCGAAATAAATAAAGCCGAACAATCGCGGTCCGCTTTAGCGGGCCGCGCACCCACGCGCCCTACTTGTAGCAATAACACTTCCCGCGAGCTGCTTTAGCAGCTCGCGCACCGAGCGAAATAAATAAAGCCGAACAATCGCGGTCCGCTTTAGCGGGCCGCGCACCCACGCCCCTTACTTTTAGTAAAACACTTCCCGCGAGCTGCTTTAGCAGCTCGCGCACCGAGCAAACGCTAGTTAATATATATATAGCTGCTCGTGCTGATTCACTGATTCACTGACTGATTGATCACCTCTCCTGTAAAATTTTGTATGAAAAATTTTTTTTCCACCGATGGTTTCGTATAGAGGACAAAAATTCATTCGGAGGAAAATTATGGAGAGAGCTGATGATTGAGGATTTCGGAGACGGATGAGGAGCACGGCCAGGGTATTGAAGATAGGTGGGGGGTGCTCGAACAAATGTCACTCGAAACCTCATCCAATTCGCAGTGAGCTGAAAAAAAATTCAAAATGGCGGAAAAAAGATGGCGGCCATACAAATTTCGTCGGTGTCTATCTCGGAGAGTATAAAAGATAGAAGAGTGGTTTCCTGGCAAAAGCTGATCAAGACCCTAAGGTCTACTTGACGAACAGAAAAAAAATTCAAGATGGCGGAATTTTTTTTTTCTTCATACAAAAATATATGGCGAATATTGAAGAGACTAGAAGCCGGGAATCATGCACGACTTTGATACAATTCCTTTTCAAGATTTTTTTTTATTGAAGAATTTTCATTATGACAAATGATGACATATGATGATCGAGGGTTTGGAAGGTGGGTGAGGAGCACGGCCATGGTAATGTAGATAGGTGGGGGTGCTCGAACAAAAGTCACTCGAAATCTCATCCAATTGGCAGTGAGCTGAAAAAAATCCAAAATGGCGGATTCAAGATGGCGGCCATACAAACTTCAACGGTGTCTATCTCGGAGAGTATAAAAGATGGAAGAGTGGTTTTGTGATAGAAAATGATCAGGAGCTGAAAGTCTACTAGACGAGTAGAAAAACCGCGGTCCGCTTGCGGGCCGCGCACCCACGCGCCCTACTAGTTAATATATATATAGCTGCTCGTGCTGATTCACTGATTCACTGACTGATTGATCACCTCTCCTGTAAAATTTTGTATGAAAAATTTTTTTTTCACTAATGGTTTCGTATAGAAGACAAAAATTCATTCGGAGGAAAATTATGGAGAGAGCTGATGATTGAGGATTTTGGAGACGGGTGAAGAGCACGGCCAGGGTATTGAAGATAGGTGGGGTGTGCTCGAACAAATGTCACTCGAAACCTCATCCAATTCGCAGTGAGCTGAAAATAAATTCAAAATGGCGGAAAAAAGATGGCCGCCATACAAATTTCGTCGGTGTCTATCTCGGGGAGTATAAAAGATGGAAGAGTGGTTTCTTGACAAATGATGATCAGGACCCAAAGGTCTATTTGATGAATAGAAAAAAAATCCAATATGGCGGATTTTTTTTTCTTCATACAAAATATATGGCGAATATTGAAGAGACTAGAAGTTGGGAACTATACAAGACTTTGATACGGTTCCTTTTGAAAATTTGTTTTTATAAAAGAAATCTCATTCTGAGAAATGGTGAGATATGATGATCGAGGGCTTGGAAGGTGGGTGAGGGGCACGGCCAGGGTATTGAAGATAGGTGGGAGGTGCTCAAACAAAAAATACTCGAAACCTCATCCAATTGGCAGTGAGCTGAAAAAAATTTCAAAATGGCGGATTCAAGATGGCGGATACCAATTTCATAGGCATCTATCTCGGAGAGTATAAAAGATGGAAGAGTGGTTATTTGATAGAAAATGATCAGGACCTGAAAGTCCACTTGACGATAGAAAAACCGCGGTCCGCTTGCGGGCCGCGCACCCACGCGCCCTACTAGTTTTTACATAAGGGCCGTCATATCTTTGGTAGCGTAGCGGCTTAAACGAAGGAGTGAAACTATGGGTTCGGGGTTCGAATCCTGACCTTAATCTTGACTATTTTATTTATTTTTTTATAATAATTGAAACGTTCGTAGAGTACGACATGGAGGTGATGTTTTGATATATTTGTTAAAAAATAATAAATCATTATTATTAGTGAAAGGAAAAGTATAAATCATTTAGTGACGGAAATTTTGTAGGGAGTCACTGGCCAAAGATAAGTTTCTAATTCTAAATATTCTTATATTAATTTATATTCAATTAATATTAATTCAATTATTTATTCAACTAACTGTCACTCAAAAGTATTTAAAAACTTTGATTGTATTTATAACCATGCAAAAAATCACGGTAATTAGTCGCTCCGCTAGTTACCGTGGGATAGTAAGCAGGTATCACGCGGTACCCAGCGGAGAAACTAAGAGAAGAAAACTGTCGTAATAAATAACAGATTGTTCACTTTATTATGAATAAAGCCAATAAACATACGTAAAGAAAAATAACGAAATCGCCAAATAAACATGTCAAAGGAAATAGACATAGACAAAATAATACTCGCTGGATAACATTAGCAAAAATATTTGGCTACGATCGTTGGAAAAACAAGCAATGAATGTTAATAGAATCTACAAGTAGCAGAAAGGAACAGAGTAGGTCAAAACAGTCTTTTGAAACTTCGTATCGAAATTTCAATCACCATAAGAATCAAATAAATACAAAGCAACCAAGTCAGCAAATCGATGGGCGAGAAACTTTGCTTGAATCCTTTATAATATTATAAGCGTGAAAGTGTGTTTGTTTGGGTTTTTTTTATTTGTCCTTCAATCACGCCGCAACAGCGCAACGGATTAACGTGATTTTTTGAATGGGCATAGTTGAGGATCGGGAGAGTGACATAGGCTACTTGTTATCCCGAAAAATCAAAGAGATCCCGAGGGATTTTAAAAACGCGGAAGTCGCGGGCATTAGCTAGTATTACAATACAATAATTTTATATTAAGGCAGAAATGTAAATAAATGAACAGTCTCATGATAGAACAATTTTGAAAAATAAGAAAGTGATGTTATTTGTTTTAAAATAAAAAAAAAAACATAAATTAACAGTACCAGTTTATCGAAAGTAAATAAATTGACATCTCTTCATCGTATAATAATTCGTATACGTTTTGTTCGTCGAGCCAGTGAAGATTGATATCGAATATCGATGATACATAATGTTACGTTTGCCGGTAAAATGAATTATCCATATCAGCGCAGATATCTCAACGCAATAATATCCCGTAGTCCCTTCTGTCGTTACAATCTTTATATTAATTACAACATAAAAATGATTAATGGCAGCAAAATGGGGGGCATCTCGCAACAATACGGGGATTCCGAATTTATTGGATGACCGCAGTATTTGTCTGTGGGACAAATTACACGCTTTGTTCTTACATTTTTGTCATTTCGCTTCAACTTTGCGAAAGCCAAGCAAAACCATTATTCTAAAATATTATGTCATTTAATATTTGGTGACATCTTTGGTGCAGTAGCTAGGATAGGTACTTCTAAATAATTACAGTAAACTTTGATTTCCATTTCATTTTCTATAAGGCATCCTCATTATACTCATATTAATTTGAATGCGAAAGTATAGTTTTTAGTCCTTTAATCAAATCAATCATTAACAGAACAACGGACCAAATTAATTTTTTGCGTGAGTATAATGTATAAATAAATATTCTGCATAGAGTTTGGAAGTAGTGGTGCTCACTTTACTTTGCAGCCAAAACTAGACTACTGAAGAAACATGTATCTGGTCCTCGTATGTGATATTTATTAACCACGTTTGAGCTTAACGTGTTATTTTAATAGATAGTATTATAAATTACGACTAAAGTGTACATGGACAGACGTACTTATTGAAAATATTATTCAGTTATCAACAATTAATTATTAGTAGAAATCTCTGATCATAAACTTATTATTCTTCACTACTGCAGTAAAATGTCCTTGCTCTAGTACCTATAGTTTTTTCTAAAGTCAAAGAGACGTAAGCTCAAGTAATACCTGGAAACTTCCTAGAAAGGCCAAACCACTTTCCTTTAAAAACCTCCACAAAGGTTCATTGTAAGCATAAAACCTCTTTTACTTAACGGTATGATTCAAATCTGATCCCGGGTGATGTCTTATTGCAATTTGGCAGGCATCCATACTTTTAAGATATTCGGATTCTCACTTGAAATTTCATCGTTGAACATGATAAATTACAAAGTGTCTAGCGTATGGTCTCAGACATTGCATTTGAAAAATCTTTTTCAAAAGTAATGCACATCTTTAACGGTGGTTACGGGACCTTGACTAAAGACAAACAGTTACCTACTCAACCAACATTAATTTTTGGGAAGCGAATGTGTTCGCTGCCATTTTCTATTCACTAATTTGGGGAATTATTTGAGAGAGCCAGAAAAGTAAAATGCCAGAAATGATCAAATCTGTAGACGACATCAAAACAGTACCCTTTGACCCACGGTTCCCTAACCAGAATCAAACCAGGCATTGTTACCAGAGTTACCTAGACTTCCACCGCTGCCAGAAGGTCCGCGGCGAGAATTACGAGCCATGCCAGTACTTCAAGCGGGCTTACAAGTCCCTCTGCCCAAATGAGTGGATCGACAAGTGGGACACCCAACGCAGCGAGGGAACCTTCCCCGGACGCATCTAAGCGGCCATGCTGCACTTAGGGCTACGTTAATTTATGTTTTAATTCCATTAGGTTGCGTGATATAGAATAAATGATGATTTATGATTTAACTGCTACTCAAGATAGACTATAACATCGTCACAAAATTGACACTTAAGTTAGATCGTAGTCAAGGGCTATCTTATCATCGAATACAAAAAAGATCCCGTCAGTTAGAGCTTGGGACTATCGACTTTAAAGTAGGAGGATTGTAAAACTAGGTGCAGAAAATTTTGTCTATCCATTTACTCGTGAATCTCTAATACTAATCTCTAATATCAAAGCTGTGATGTCACGAGTAAATGGGTAGACGAAAATTTCTCGTGCGCGCATGCAGCCACCAGCAACAGAGATGAGAGATGAGATGAGATTTCGTTTGACGAGGTTGACGATTGTACAATACGACTGCAGTAGGTATAATATATATTTTTTTTTATTCGATGACAAGATAGTCCTTAACTGCGATCTCACCTGATGGTAAGTGACGATGCAGTCTAAGATGGTAGCGGGCTAACTTGTAAGAGGTATGGCAGTGAACATTTAACCCATACCCCTAATCGGTTTCTACACGCCATCGTGCCGGAACGCTAAATTGCTTGGCGGCACGTTTTTGACGGTAGGGTGGTAACTAGTCACGGCCAAAGCCACACGGCCAAAGCCACACAACCAGACCAGACCAGAGACAATTTGAAAATTATAAATTCCCAAATTGACCCCGCCGGGAATCGAACCTGAGACCTCCCAGTTATAAGATCACAGCGCTCACCACTGAGCCAGGGAGGTCGTCAAATATTGTCTCAATCTTATGGAATGAATAAATAAAAGTTGTTCACAAAACTTCATACTCCATTTCAGTTGTACCGTGACCAACGGACGGAGGAAAATTTCCGAACAATGCTCAGGAATGTCGAATTTTTGAGGGGCTCAAGGCTTTGGACGTTGATTAATGAAGGAGGGAACTCTACCGCAGAATAAGCTTGAAAGTAAAAGCGGTGAAGGTTGAATAGTCGATTTTATAGATGATTCCTTTCATTTACAATCATTGAACTTTTGTTAAATTAAATCAAAGCTATTTTGAAATAAAAGTTTACAAACAGTGTGTAAAGACACATTTAATAATAATTAGAGGAGAGATTAAACACTTAGTTTTCTTAATGACAAAGTTGCTTGGAAGCTATCGGCTATGCTTCAGCAATTGTAACATTTTTCTTTTGAAAAGAGCAACTGCTGAGATTTTTGCCGGCTTTTCTCAGCAGAATCAGCTTTCCGTGAGTGGTAGATTCTCGACTTGTTATGAGAGTCATATTTTGGCCTACATGAAAAAAATATTTTGAATATCGAATTTCTTAGCAAGCTATATCTTGATGGTATGTTAATTTATTCTCCTCCTTACATGATTTTCTTGTTATTCTACTCTGGGATTGTCTTAAAATGATTGCTACTGTGCCAGTGTTAAGAAAAAATTTAAGAAATCACCTTTGATTGGCTCAATTTATGACGTTCTTTATTTAAACCAATAGCTGCAGAGTACCACACAATCAGAGATGATTTGTATCGTCACACTGCAACAACAATTTTATACAACCCCACAATAGCACCGTGGCTTATGTTTGATATCATTTTCTTGGTGGCACCTTACCACTTCTGCTAATTAACCAACGTGCTGTATTTCTAGAAATATTTACCTATGTAGCAGTCCGCCATAGTGAATCTAAACAATAAATACTATTTTACACAACAGTACTGAGTTAGAGTTTATAAACAGTTTGCTTAAAAATATAATCGTGTTCTAGAAAAGAAAATGTTTTCTAATCGGAAGATCTTTGCAAATTTTCATTATGGTACCCTAAAAGTAAATCCGCTTGGCTTATATTACGGTGTCCTAAATTAGGAAGATCGAAATCGAATTTTCCCCTTAAAAGTGCAAATGGTTTCCCAATTCGGGCCAGATAAGGGCAGATAAGCAATTTTCACTTGAATGTGGATTTTCTATTCCGGACTTCTTTTTCTTTTTTAAACATAAGATGCTGGAATTATTGTAGTCTCTGGAAGACAGTTCTTCAGAATTTCCGAGAATATAACTCGTTAACCGATAGGTTTAGGATTGCTATCTATTCGATTCGCACCTACTAGATACCGTCGGCATACTAGTAATTTACGACAATTCATAGTACGCTTGAATTAGCGTACCCACATAGTCTCGTAGCAACCAACATATTATGACGTTTTCAAACAAAGTATGATATTACATTGCCGCATTTAAGGAGCTTATTGTTTGTAGGAAGGGCAGTATCTAGTAGCAACAAATGCTAAATCTATGTCCTTGATATCTAAACCATCGTTACGTGCTTATGGTATGATTAAGTGAAGGCGTTCTATGTTTTGATATTAAGATATTAGTTTTAGGATGAAATTAAAATTCACCAAACTTTCTCACTGACATCGGTAATAAGACTCAATCCCAGACTTCTCTCTAAGCTGATAGAAAACTCTATTTGACGAAAAGTATTTGACCTAAGTATGCTCTATACCTAGCAAGCAGTGGTTAAGACTGCGGCCAACTTTTCACAGGGTCCTGGAAGTGATCCCAGGTTCTGACTTTTCAGATTGATGTGAGTTTTTAGAAATTAAATATTTGCTTTGAGAGTGGATGAACATCGTGAGGAAACCTGCAAGCTAGAGAGTTCTCCATAATATTCTTAAAAGTGTGTGAAGTCTGCTAATCCGCACATGGCCAGCGTGGTGGACTATGATCTTTGCCTAAACCATTTTCATTCGAAACCAGTGTCAATAGTTTGTTAAAGATAGGTTAAGATGAATGATGGAATACTTAGGGTGAGATCTATAGATAGCACTCCCACTCAAACCTGAGTTAAACGAGACAGATTTATGTTTGGAGTTTATTATATATACCTATGTGTTTCATTTTAACTCTTTCTTGACTCTTGAGCAGAGACAGAGTACGATCTATATAACTCAGCCTTAGCCCTTACTGTAGTAGGTAAAAGAAAAATCATGTTATAAAAGTACAGATTACCCAAGGTAGCAATATAAGTGACTACCTTCCTATGTATTACCTCAATGTTTTGGAAAAGCTGTAAATCGGTCCTAGCAAAGTGGGAGGTCACAATAAGTGTTCCCAAGTGGTTTTAAAGGAAATTACATGGTACATCTTTTTTACTAGCTTTTGTGTCTTCTTCCACTTGGATTTAAATTTTAAAAATCCCGTGTGAACTCTTTGATTTTCCAGGATTAAAGTATCTTTTGTCACTCTCCAGGTCTCCAACTATACTCATGCAAAAAATTACGTCGATCCGTAGCTCTGTTTGAAGGAGAAACCAACAAACACATTTTCTCATTAAGTAAGATTAGTAGGCATAGATATCAGATATGTATAAGTATTACCGGCCAAACCCGATTACAGGACAAACTAGTTTTGCCTAGGCTAAACTATAGTTCTTCCTATACGCGATAGGATTCGGGTTTCGCCGGCAACATCTTAATATTTATAAATTAAGTGTCACGTTGTTTGTCCGCGATGGACTCCTAAACTACTTAACCGATTTTGATCAAACTTCGTAACTATCTGTAATTTGGTCCAACTTGAAAGATAGGATAGTTTTAGTAGTTATTTGTTTTATTTATATAGGTAAGTTGGCGGTACTAAGTTCGCCGAGTCAGCTAGTAATATTATATAATTCTTATTTTAATCACACAAAATTTCCTTTTGATACTTAACTTAGGTATATATAGGACCAAATATCGTACCCCAACCTAACCTAACTTTAGATTTTGGTAAACGTAGTAGGTACTTGTTAGGCAAGATTCAGTGATCATTTATTGCATCTGATCTTCGAATTAATAATAAAAGGTTTTCAAACAAGTTGCTGGTTAATAGATATTCGTCATTGGAATCCTATCGCGTATAGGAAGAACTAGTTTAGCCTAGGCAAAACTAGTTTGTCCTGAAATCGGGCTTAGCCGGTAACATGTACATAGATGATATTAAAACATTGTTCACAGTATAAGTTGGCATAACTTTACCTTAATACAATAAAGATCCCCTCGAAGGCTTTTACGTATAATCAGAACGCCTTGAGGTCCGAAGTGTTTTATTTCGTCCACTCGCGGAACAAAAGGCTTGACAACAATAGAGAGCATTGTGAACAGTGGGTAAGTACATCTCATTCTAAAACCTCAACCGAGCTATTACTGCCAAAAATAAGCTACCGGCTTCTTTATTAGCACCTGGATTTGGTTTTATGAATTTTACGACGAGATAGTGTAAGTATATAAAGGAGGATGGCGAATTTTGACCCAGCATTTTTAAAAACCGGTCAGATTCAGAAAACACTTAATTTTAATTAATATTTTTCTGAGTATTTTTCTTTGTAAACCCCATATTTTTAGAAGATGGGGATCAAAAATATAATTATTCACAATACACATTTTATATAACCGTTACATGGCAATACAAGTGAATATCTTTTTTCTCCCAACTTAATTTGATAGAATTTGATTAATTTTTTGTTAATCTGGTGTACTAGAACAAGAATGAGAAGTTTGATTCGTGAACGTGGGCGTTCAGTGTTCAGTTCAGTTCGTCTGGGTCAGAAACTCTATGGAATTCGCCAATCTCCTTTTTAAAGTTAAAAACATCAAAAAACAGCTAAGGATACGAATTAAAGGCGTAGTAGAGATGGATTCGAGGATACTATTATACAAGTACCTAAAAGTAACTTTGCATGCAAAATCGCTTGGTAGGAAGACAGTTTTCTGAACTGATAGAATGTTACCCGATTAATTGAGAATTTTTTTTCATGTACTACATTATTAACATACGAGTAAGTACTAAGTGCAATACATACAACAAAATATTTAGGTATTTTATATTTTTGTGTATACCTATTATACTTGAAGCTAATTTTCCGAGTAAACGAAAAAATCGGTAAAGTTTAGCGGCTGAACCATGAAAAGGACGGATACAATTTTGCATTTATAATTATTTTAGTATACTGGTTTCTGTGCTAATAAAACAGCATATATAGTATTCTTGCATATCGTTTTTCATTCAGTTCTAGGAATAACAGAAATTCCCTTGAGTATAGAAATTTCTCTTAATGTTTTTATTACCCAGCCACAGAAGGATATGACGTTGAATCAACAATGTCTAGATTTCCCATGAGCGTAGCGAGTGACCGACTGTTTGTTAAACAACCCACATGTATATGTCGATAATAATGTACCGAGACAAAAATTATCAAACTATAGCTATAATTAATAAACTCATAATTGTAAGACTTTTTAAGCGACTTCAAAAAAAGCAGGAGGTTCTCAACTCGAAGCAGACCGATTTTAATATTTTTTAGGGTTCCGTAGTAATCAAGGAACCCTTATAGTTCGCCATGTCCGTCTGTCTGTCTGTCTGTCTGTCCGCGGTTTAGCTCAGAGACTATTGGTACTAGAAATCTGTAATTTGACAAGGGTATAAATATCAATCACGCCGACAAAGTCGTGAAATAAAATTGTGAAAAATAATTTTTTTAGGGTACCTCCCCTACATGTAAAGTGGGGATGAATTTTTTTTTCTCGTCTATCCCATAGTGTGGGGTGTCGTTGAATAGGTCTTTCAAAAATATTGTGGGTGTGGGAACATCATTTTTCAATTCAGGGATCCGTTTGTGAAATATGATATTTTAAAGTGCTAAATTTTATTAGAGTCCAGTGTCGTCCCCCCCCCACTTCTGCCAGCTAAATGGTTGTATATAGGATACAAGAAAAAATTCACAGCAGTAGTATATATAATGAATTTTAAAGGAAAACTATCATGGCTAAGTAGGGTTTATTAGTTAAGGAGTTATATCTGTATTTTCCAAGATAGGCATTACACGTAGTGTAAGTTGCATATTTTGTGGAATATTATAGTATTTAAACCATGGAACTCAAAATTTATTCAATATTCATAAATAAAACAAAAGCACTATCCTATGTCAGCAATAATATTTGAGACTTTCAACTACGGAACCCTACACTGCGCGTGGCCCGACACACACTTGGCCGGTTTTTTTTGGTTTGTTTTTATCGTCAGGTTGGTACCATTTTAATTTGGTGAAGATTTGATGTTATCTTCGGTGATGGATTACGAAATTTCCTCAATTAATAAGAGCAAGTCGAGCTAGCGTCGCGATTCGGTGTCATCGTTTATATTTTAGATCCGCCCGACTTCAACATAATGTGTACAAAATATGTGTACTATTTGTATTTTATAGTTTGAAGTTTTTAAAAATATTATTTTATTACACAATACAATTTTTAGAAAGATTCTGTGTTTTTCCAAGAACGTTGACTAAAACCAAAGTAGTCGAAAGAAAATTATGTAGTAGAAACCTTTAACAGTTCGCACCGACTTTGAAAACTTGTTTAATCTAACTTGCGGTATTTTGTGATTTTGCAACCTCGGCGCGAGTGAACGGGTGGGAAACTTATTTGTAAATTGTAGCACAAGGTTTTAAGTATTTAGAAAAACTTTAAGGCGGACTTATGCTTGAATATTATAAGCCATGCTGAATAAGATTATATTGCTTTCACCTCTTACTAAGCGTAAAGTGCACTGGATGGGCTTTGAACCGTCAACCTTTGCGCTCTAAACCGTTGCTCTGCTGAGACTTAGCTGGTCAGTTATTATAATTCGGGTATCACTTTTACCTATAAGAAAAATTAAATCCAAAAGGCCTAAGGACCTCCAGAGCCACCCATCCTATTACCGATGATGATCAATGTTGCTTAACAAGCGTGATCGATTGATATCTAACGCGCCCAAACTACCATTTATATTTTTATCTCCTCGTAGTACCCCGTAGCTTCTGGTTGATTGTGGCTACGCCGTAGCCATAATGTTGACTGTCAAATAAGACTTGGACATAGGAGTAGTAGTAGTTAGGTTAGGTAGTGGTATACAATTTTCTATTATTATAAGGTTCATGCATTTATTAATTGCACATGGGAGCGGCGAGGGTACCACAAAACTTGGTCTAAAATATTTCTGCGCATCCATACGTATACGAAGAGTAAGTAAAGGATTCTTTTACTGAAATTACGGAAATTGACTTTTCCGGATCTGCTTTATTTATCGGTGGCTGGTTGGCTGCCCGGCGGCGGTTCATTTAAAATTCAATAACCATTCATTAATAAAATGTTTTCAATGCAAAGGCCCATGGAGCCGCGTATCAATCAATCGGCCTCGGCAATCAATACGTGCGCTGGGAAGTAAACACATTAATCACACATCCGCCGCGGACTGTATGCAAATGTATCTGTCAAACGAAAAACCAACTTTGTCTTGTTGCGAATTTGAAATGAGACTGGGGGTAGAAGGTGGCACTTAAGCAATAAAGGGCGGTTTTTTTAATTATGACGAGTATGCATGATCAATGATTAAGAACGTATCGAAGTACATGTATATATTTGCCAAACGAATGAATGTTATGACTTGAATAAGACGACGGGTCTGAAAACAATATAATAATAATAATTATTATTTTGTATATCCAGGTCAAAGTGGCGATGGACAGGGCATGTTTGTTCGACGACAAAGTGACCGGTGCCTGTTTTTTATTACTAGATAAGCTTGCGCCTGATAATTAATGCTGGAAAGCACTTGATGAGGTCGTTGGAGTGCGCTTGCTTTGAAGGTACTCAAATTATATGTGGCAGGAAACATGGATGCTAGAAGGGTGTTCCACACCTTAGCAGTTCGTTTCAGAAATGTTAAACGCGTTTCGTGCGAGTAGGTTGGATTTCTACCACGTAAGTACCACCACCACTCACCACCACCACCAATAATGATCGCCACTTCTCACAGTTCTGTGGTAAAACGGTGAAGTTCAAGGATTTGCTTAGTTCTTGAATTCAGACTACGTACCGTTAAGAGTAATGTGGCAGGGCAACCATCCCGCTTTTTAACCGACTTGAAAAAAGGAGGAGGTTATCATTTCCTCGGAATCTTTTTTTTAATGTATGTTCACCGATTACTCGAAGTTGCCTAAACCGATTTAAAAATGGCTTATCACCGCGTCGTCTATTGCGTTTCTATGCGCTATATTTCGATGCCTTAAAATTTTTACAGACTTTTACAAACACTAACGAGTAATTACATAGTGAGTAAATTGTTTCTTATCAAGAATAACAACCGCAATCAGTCGGGAATGCTACGCTTTTAAATTAAATTAGATTTCACCTACCCGGCACGGTACACGCGAACAAATGTTACCTGAAGACTGTGACATTTGCATAGCGTACCGATGCCGCCGGCGATTGCGTGCTGGTTTTTGCTTTACTTCGAAAATCTCTGGTAGGTATAATAATACCAAGAAGTGAATTGAGCGAGCAAAGTGAGTTTTCCGAGTCTGCTTGGATGAATTTGCACTTGTCTGTCTGTCTGAGTGTCTGACAAAGCCTTGTAACTGCTAAATCAATGAACATAATGACTTCAAATTCACAAATAATAATATGTAAAATTATAGCTCAAAGTCGTATATAACAAAGAAATTCAGTAAAAACTTTGTTCAAGCGAGGCGCTCATAGAAGTAAATATGTGGGAGCAAAGCATAAGAGAACTTTTTCAACAGAATACAAAACCATTTTTTTTTATTATGTGGCTAATTTTACTTCGAGCTTTCAGTTCAAAGTATTAGATTCATGGAGTGCCCGTTCGTTCAATTAGGACTTGCACATCTATAGAGCCTTGAAAAGAAGCTTTCAAATAACATCACTTGCTTATTTTTCGAAATTGTGCTATAATGAGACCGCATCAAACTCCTGACTTAGCACAATTATTGTATTGTAATACTGGCTGGCCGCGACTTCGTCCGCGTGGATATAGTTTTTAAAACCCCTCGGGAACTGTTTGATTTTCCGGTATAAAAAGTAACCTATGTCACTCTCCAGATCCTCAACTATACCCATGCAAAAAATCACGTTGATCCGTAGGTCTGTTGCGGCGTGATCGAAGAACAAACCAACAAACATAACACTTTCGCATTTATAATATTAGTATGATGAGTTATGGTATGGTATTGTATTTTTATGGTATTCTTGGGGTGGTAGTTCGTAATATAGGTAAGGCAATACTATTTCAGCCAGAGCTGGAAATCTCGATTATCACCGCCGTACCTACCTATTAAACTTGGCAGTCGGTCTTCAATCACTTGAATAGGCCTCCAAACATCTAAGAAGTGGGTATTTTCTAATTCCACGGTTTGAACCAAACATATTGACAAATAAACTCTCATACTAGCTTACAAAGTCTCAGTTTGAAGTGGGATTGTCAGAAAACCTTCTGAAAACAGAGAAAAACGGCGATAGAAAAACTATACGTCACTTGCTATAAAGAACCAGATATTTAAGTTGAATTCCGCCAGTAATTGCCCAGCGCAGGTTTCAGAATAAGATGTCCGTTCACAATGCCGTCGGTCCATTGTTATTTAGCCTTTTGTTCTATAAGGAGACGAAATGAAAGCCTGCATCCAGCTGTTAAGCGACTTCTTGACGTTTAAGTTACTGGATCTGAAAATGATTTAAAGTTTTAGACTTCCCTATAAATGGTGTAAAATGATAAAATACAGTGAAAAATATCCTACTAATATTAATGCGAAAGTACGAGTATGTTTGTTTGTTGGTTTATGCTTCTACTATGCTATAACAGAGTTACTGTGATTTTTTGCATGGGTATACTTGAGGACCTGAAGAGTGACATAGGCTACTTTTAATCCCAGAAGAATAAAGGGTCTATCGAGATTTTTAGAAACTAAATCCACGTGGATGAGATCGCAGACATGAGCTAATATTACAGAGTAGATAAGTAGAAGTTATGTAGACATACAGCCCGATTGAAATGCGACATAAGTTGTAAGGAAGTATTTAGGTTGATTAGAAGCTAACATAGGTATATACAGGAATATTAGAAGGTGACAATAATCTTAATGCTTTATTGCCTCATCCAGGAAACTTAGAGTATTTTACATTCATCACTACAAAAACGATCGGTAAAGAATGATAGCTTGTAAAAAGATTAAGATAGCCTTAAAAAATAAGTACAAGTGCTGGCATATTTTATGGCCAATTTCCATTCACCCACTAGCCAAGTAGGTGTACATTGAAGTAAAGTACTGAGTAATTTCCTTTGCAGCCTCCGGGGAACGTTTATCTTAAAAGAATTCGCGGCGCTGCTCGCTTTATAAGTCGTAACATAATATCCACGACTATAAACCAATATGGGTAGCTTGCTTTAGCTTATAGGTTAAGCTTAAGTCATAATCGTATAAGCTAAGCTTAAGTCAAGACATTTTGTACAATCTCAATATTAGGTCAGCAGCAGGCCTCAATAGCCCAACTTTCAAAGGTGCGGACTGAAAACTGAAAGGACTGAAGGTCCTTGCAGTTCCCCGCCCGTTGCACCATTGCCGTACCCTAACACAAGCTTATTCAGAGGCGAGAGAAGAATAATTATAAATCAAGATCATCTTGGCTAATATTCTTTCTTTTAGCCGACTTGAAATAAGAAGGAGGTTATCAATTCGTCGGAATCTTTTTTATGTATGTTTACGGATTACTCAAAGACACCTGAACCGATTTGGAAAATTCTTTTCTTGTTTGAAAGGGTATATTTCCCAGGTGGTCCCATTGAAATTTTATCTAAATCGGTCGAGCGGTTTTTAAAAAATCAACAATAAATTATATAATTTGTAGTGACGCGGGTGTTTAAAGTCGGTTTTTTTAAAAAGGATTTTTTAAATTAAATTATAAGCTTTCATTTTAGTAACGGTGCTTAAGAAGTAAAGGAGCTGATCTATCATATAGTGAAACTAGCTTTTGCCCGCGGCTTTACTCACGTTAAATTCGTTTTTTCTAACGCCTATTTTACCCCCTTGGGGGTGAATTAGGTAATTCAAAAATCATTTCTTAGCAGTTGCCTACGTCATAATAGCTATATGCCAATTTCACTCCGATTCGTCCAGTGGTTTGAGCTGTGCGTTGATAGATTAGTCAGTCAGTCACCTTTTCCTCCTATATATTTTGATAATGTGAAATCGCAGTCAATATAGCTAATGGCTATCTTATAACTAATAAAAAACTATGAAATTAGATTAGTCATAGTCAGATATGAAACATTGTATCGTAAATTCAAAATGCGTTCATCGTAAATCAAATTCGCCTATTCCGTTTAAGACCAATTAAACTGAAAACTACGCTGTCTGAAACAATTAAAAACAACAATTAATACTCTCTGTGCGTTCAAAAGTAAAGCGATAAATCACACACCACGCCGCGAACTGTATGCAAATGTTTGCCTTAAACGCAATACCAACTACCATTGATATAATTAATATTATGTAGTCGTCCCCACACAACAATTACTTAATATTATAAGATACTTCACACATACACACAAACATACCCATATATATATACACGCACACGCACACACACATACATACACACACACACACACACACACACACACACACACAAACACACACACACACACACACACACATACATACACGCACTACAACTAGTACTACTACTACACAGTAACGATAGTTGCAACATAAACTTTCTAACATGCTTTATACTATCGTATTAAAAATTTGAACTGCTGTAACTCTTCTCTGAGAGGAGACCTGAGACTCACTAGTGAACCGTTGATGGGTTGCTGATGATGTTGATGGTGATGATGATGATTAAAAATTTTGTAATTTCAGCTCCAATTTTAAAAAGTTATATTTTGCTATATTGTGTTTCAATTTTATTACTTTCCTTCCTTTACAATTTTCTTTGATTACAACTTCATTCGATACTGTAGGTAGGTACATATCTTTGGTTTTTTTTATATTAATGTCAACTTCACTCTTGTCGTGAATTGAAAATGGGAAGTGAAGTGAGCGATACAAAACCTTGGCTTTGAGCCAGACATGCAAATTCAACCATACCTATCAGCAACTTTTAAGAACGAAACGGCTACAAAGTTTTAAAGTCTAATAATATAACCAAAATAATATTATCTGAGTCGTACTATAAAGTATTTAAGTTAATCGACTAAATTTTCGTGGAAGCAAATGAAAAAAGTTTTATTCTCATAAAATATATATTGGAAAATAGTTTTGATCGTGACTTCACCCGCGTTGAGTTTAGAAAATCCCACAGAAATCCTTGTTTTTTCAGGGATTAAATTAGCTTATGCCACTCTACAGATCCTCATACTTTTATTACGTTTATCCGTTGCTATGCGATCGAAGGGCAAACCAATAAACAAAAACGCTTCCGCATTTTATATTAGTAGGGACTTCCTAGGGCATTTTTCTAGATACAGGTATGTACGTAGAAAAATTTTGAATATTTTTTTTTCATCATTTTAATTTCAATAATCATTTTAATTTTTCTTGAATAATTTTTATACTCTAATTATACTATACCATTTAAGTTGCTTATTAAATACCAGAATAACCTTAAACTCTGTCTACGTCTGAAGTAATCTGTCAGTTGATACAAAATAAATACCCAGAAAATAGTTTGAAATGGTATTTATTTAATTTGAATTGGTATTTATTTAATATACAATTTATACATAGGGTGATCGATTCACAATGCTTACAAACTGGGCTCCAGAAAGATATTTACAGTTAAATTCTGTAACAGAGAGAAAAAATATCAGAGACGATAAGGTTTTAAGCCATTAGTCCACCACGTTGGCCAAGTGCGGATTGCCAGACTCCATACACCATTTTCAACATTATGGAAACCTGGGCATTCCGGTTTCCTCGCGATATTTTCTTCACCGTTAAAATATATTTTAACACCCCGAGTGATATTTATTTGCTTAAAACACACAGAACTCCGAAAAGTGTCTGGGATTCGAACCCTGGATTTTCCAAAGGCAGAAGTTTACTAGGCTTTCACCAACTTTTATTACAGTGATTAGTTTTATTTATACCTACTATACTAAAATACAAACCTTACCTTAAAATAAAAGGAACGACTCTAACGAAGATCCAAATAAAAAAATTAAGTGGCACTCGGGGACTGCCGCGGTAAAGCTATTGCATAGCATTTTTTATCAACTTATGCAATTATAATATTTATGCAATATTTTTTTTGCATAATAAAAATTATGAAAAAAAAAATTAAAAAACAAACAAACAAGAAAAGCGCACTGTCACTTCTTCGCGAGCGAGATTCGAACCTGCGACATCTAAAGAAAGCGGCCGCTCGCCCACTGCGCCAAACAGAGCTAAATGTGAACCTCTAAAATGTTGAACGCTTACTGAACGACGGTATTAGGTTTTTTTTTTCGTTACGGAATTTCTTGATTCGGTCGCCGCGCTCAAACTGTTTGTCCTAGATCAAAGCCCGCGATAAAAGCTATGCAATAGCTTAATTAATATGTTCAGCACAACAATATTGCCAATAGCCGTTCTATTCTTCAAGTCAGTCTCAATGCTCAGTATTTTTACTGTTTACACATAAAGGACGAAAAGCAACAAATTCTATTGAATCAACAATGGCTAGATTTCCCATGAGTATGTTCACTGGACGAGTTGCGAATGAAATAGCCTTGTACCAATATGTAGACGTATATGTGCCTACACTACATAAACGTATAGGAAAACTGGCGTAAAGGAAAAATATTGGAACAAACAAATTGTTTCACGCAGCACGGATCAACGAAAATATTTGATCACAGTATTTTTGTTCAATTATAATGTTCAGTTTTCTGATTCAAGCAACAAAATAATTATCTCTCTCTATTTAAACAAAGTGTGAATTCTGTAGGTAGCAATACTGTAGTGGTACTCCCTAATATCTCCTCTAATCGAGACGCCTAATTCATCAAAATCGTCTCAGGTGCTACGGTGGGATAGACAGAAATAGATACATGCATACTACAAACATACATAGACTGCTGAAATCATAACACTTCCTTTTCGCTTTTCCATAGTCGGGTAACCATGGTTAGTATAGTAAAAATGCTTGCGATATTTTAAAGAGATAGAAGATTATCAAACTGCGTTTCATTAACCCCCGACGCAAAAAGAATGTCTGTCTGTGTGTGTGTGTGTGTGTGTGTTTTTTTTTTTCATTTGTAAGCCAGTTTCCTTGCGGTGGTTCTTAGCTATGTTTGGTTAATATCGGTCTAGCAGTGTAAGAGTATCAGCTCTTTTAAATGATGTAAGGCATTTTTGGCGTATGATTACTTGATTAAGTACTTCACGTGTGCCAGTATAATTGTTAAATGACAATTAATTGATAACTTCGACCTGATGCTGCAACCAGAATGGTCTCAAGAGAACCCGACTCTTCGAAAAGCCACAGCAGACATATCGTATTTGGGTTCAATAGATTAGTTTCAATGAGTAGTTAGCTTGCAGGTTATGCAATGTTATCTTGCAATACGGTCAAGTTGACCTGGTGCTGGTATCTAGTTTGCGGGATACCCAATTCTTCATCAATTTACTAACAGCAGATATAGTGTGTTTGGGTTCATTAGAATGGTCTCAATGAGTAGGTGCTAGATAGATGATAGAGAATCGAGAATCAAGGAGAAGTATCTGATGATGGAGCAGAAAAGTGGGTAACAGTTTAGTACAGTAGTCCGGCCGTAGATTCACATGTCGGGGTTGATTAAAATTTTCAATTACACTTGTTGTTCAATTATAATGTTCAGTTTTCTGATTCAAAGAACAAAATAATGATGTCTCTCTAGTTTGCCTTTTGAACAAAGTGTGAATTCTGTTTGTAGCAATTCTTTAGTGGTATTCTCTAATATTATCTTCTCTAATCGAGACACCTCATTCATAAAAATCGGCCCAGGTGCTACGGTGGGACATACGTAAATAGATACATGCATACTACATACATACATAGACTGCTGAAATCATAACACTTCCTTTTCGCTTGCCATAGTCGGGTAACGATGATTAGTATAATAAAAACACTTTCGATATTTTATAGAGATAGAAGATTATCTATCTGCGTTTGATGTTAAATTCTAGTCTATTATTTTACAGATAACATTTATAAAATAGTTTACATATTATTTGCAACAGAAAAGTCACGAAATACAATAGAAATAAGTCTGAAAGAGTCATTCCACAACCTCAAGTTGCATGATAGCAAAAAATGGCAATGCCTCAAGTTAGATTAAACAAGTTTTCAAAGTCGCGCAAAATGTTAGTGGAGGCTCTACGTAATTTTCTTTAGAGTACTTTTCATTTTAGCCAACGTTCCCGAAAATAGAATTTGAATTTTTTTGTGAGAATTTTACTTATTATCTGACTCCATTTCAACGTTGCCAAGCTAGTCGGAAAAGTGTTAATTTTGTTTAATTTTATTTGATATCTTAGCAGTGATTCTGTGAAATGTTATGAATTATGATATTCTTTAAGTTTTAATTAAAACTAGACTTCATTTAAGTGTACTGGATTTGATTCCCGAAGATCTGAAGAACTGAGGACAACTTTAAAATAATTTTATTGGAAAGGACTTTAAAACAATAATTGAAATTTAAATTGAGAGACAAGAATCTAATAGAATTGTAGTTTACAAAATCAAGTGCGAAAGGATAAAGAGTTGCGCGATAGAAAGAGAGACGACTTCTAGGTGAATATCTAGAGGCGTCTTGAATTGCACTTTATTGTATAGTATGGTTGAGCGAAGCAATGGCTGGATCATGCGTCATGCTCGTGAACGGGTCCCACCAACGGGAATGGGGCTACTTTCTGTCTGCTCGTTTTAACACGTGTTGGATTATAATAATTAGGTATGCTTTTGTGAAACTCATTGTGGAAACACTGCATACATAGCATAGTATCTATTGAATTGTAAATCTGTTTCAAAAAGAGCAACCGCCGAGTTTCTTGCTGGTTCTTCTCGGCAGGAAGGGCATTCCGAACTAGTGGTAGACTCATCGACGATTCAAAAGCACTTGTGAAAAGTTTATTTGAATAAAAAGAAAACATTTCTATTCTATTCTATTCTATTCTATTCTATTCTAGTAGCAAGAGTCGCTATTTAATGATTTTGCTAAGTGAATCTTTTGTACCTGTACTATTCAGGATTCTGTGATAAAACTAGCTTTTGATGCCCTAGAAAGTTAATAACCAAATTAATTAACATAATTCCTTGATAAAATAACTTGATTATCAATTTAAAATTTTCCCTCCAAAGGCAGAATTACAAAATTATCGCAATCTGAATATTCAATAAGGAAATTGAATAATCCATTAAGCGTTCTTCAATTAACCTTAGCGCTAAGTTGGCAACACAAAATCTCGAATCGCACCTATCTCGTGATCGAGGGATGCTGCTTCTACTAATCTTTGGAAACTAGTTAAGTTGTATCTTGGGGTTATGTTAAATGTCTTATAGTTACGAAGATTGTGGAAATTTTGATATGATTATAAGTACTTATGCACCAATCTATATCTATACTAATATTATAAAGAGGAAAGATTTTTTTGTTTGTTTGTTTGTTTGTTTGTACCGAATAGTCTCTGTAACTACTAGACCGATTTTAACAATTTTTTCACCAATAGAAAGCTAAGTTACCAAGAAGTAACATATGATATAATTTATTGTCAAAAAATTAGAGATCCTTAAGAAAATTGCAATAATGTAACCCAAAGTAGGAAAATTTTGCCTATAAAATGCATTATTTGGCGTGTGCTGAGAAAACTATTGATGCTACATAAAAATGATGTACTACATGATTAAAGTACTCATTATTCTCTACAAAAAAGCCCCAAAGGGAATATATCTAACTATCATTTTTAAGTCACAATAGTAGCTTTTGTGTTCTAAAATTTAATTAGATCGCCTTTATTATCGTGGTATTGATTCTTCCTTACTAATACGTCATACTAATATTATAAATGCGAAAGTGTGTTTGTTTGTTGGTTTGTCCTTTAATCACGCCGCAACAGAGCTACGGATCGACGTGTTTTTTTGCATGGGTATAGTTGAGGACCTGGACAGTGACATAGGCTCCTTTTTATCCCGGAAAATCAAAGAGTTCCCGAGGGATTTTAAAAACTACTATGTACATAGAGATTACTAACTACGATAAAATGGCTTGCCCGGTGCCCATTTAAAACGTTTCAAATTATTTGTGAAAGTATTACGAAGCGCCAACAAGAATTACTATGCTCGTGTGCGTGTCGGCCTGCCACTGAAGGCGAATCATAGACCAAAGTATTCATCTATGATTCTAA
The DNA here is from genome assembly GCA_029955525.1 of Oeneis ivallda. NCBI lineage: Eukaryota > Metazoa > Arthropoda > Insecta > Lepidoptera > Nymphalidae > Oeneis > Oeneis ivallda. The sequence continues at coordinate 18,579,028 of JARPMR010000020.1, read as the reverse complement.
CACAAACAGAACAACTAACAGACTCTTTCGTAAGGATGTGACTACACACATTGAAACATTATTGGAGGGTCGAGCCATGTTATAATAATCAATTAGTGTCTTAGAATAAGTATTTAATCTAAGGTTAAAGTATAATGTATATTTTCATTTCATTTTCATGTTGATAAGATGGATATAAATTCATGGAGTAGAGAGTTATCCAGATATTTGTCAATGAAACAATATACGGTAGATCATTCCTTAGTCTCAGCAGTGTCAGCCAGTGTCTATGGAAAAACTCTGGCTCTAGTGCTTTCAAACTTAAGTTAACTGCGTAAATCAATTAATGTCAATTAGTATGAATGAAAAAGGGATGAAAAAATTTGCCGTTCAATTCCAAAACGAAAACTTACTTAGTGGTCAGTGTCCACATATAAATCTTGTTTTTAACCAAATTCAAAAAAGGAAGTAATTAATTCGTCGGAATCTTCCGATTATACTCGAAGATGATTGAACTCATTTGGAAAATTCTCTTTTTGTTTGAAAGGGTATATACACTTCCCAAGTTTTTATCGAAATCGGCTAAGCGATTATTAAAAAATCTACGATAACTTATCTACTTTGTAGTGGTGCGGGCGTTTGAAGTCGGTTTTTTAAAAATAATTTTTGACGTGATGATGTCTTCTAAATCGATGAACACCGGCTGCACGCACAAAAAAGTTTCACGTTCCGCCTGAACCTGCGCGTGCAAGCGAGAGCGCGGAACAAGCGATGGAGAGGCACGATCGGTCCAAGCGTAGGCTTGTGACCGCCGCCGCCCGTCGCTGGCGGGCGGCGGCGCTCGCTCCACAGCGCGCACGCGATGACTGGCGGGCCGCCGGTCATCGAGTGCGCGCTGTGGTTAACGGATGTGTCGCAAGCCAGTTCTAGCAACAATGTTTCTTTATGACGTTATCACGTAAAACTATCGTCCGTAAACCGACTTTACAGACAACCAATTTTTTATATTAAATTATGTATTAATAGTTTGTATGAAAAAATTATGGTAATTTATATGAAGTATAGGTATCGTATCAATAGAGGGTAACTTTTGTAATGTCATTGAATTGATCATAGATTACAATTAGGCTTAGGATTAGATTAGGCTTCATGTCCAGAATTTTATCTGAATTTATTAACCTTGAAAAGTACTAGACCCACTAATTGCAAGAAACATTTGATTCTACTTGCTGACATACAATTAATAGGTTCCTTTTTATCATTATTTACCAACAGTCTCGTAGCTTGTGTTTTTAATGAATGATATAAAACATGTCAAGGGTCTCCCGCACGTAATGACACCCGAGCATAGGCCTAGAGATAACATGAATATTTCATTGCCCCTTTTTTATTAAAAAAAAAAGATATTAGTCAATCTGAACTTGACTAATATTATCTTCTTCCCCACCAATAAGCAGAAAGTGTCAGCACGCCATTTTAAATCTGAATGAATGAATGAATGAATGAATGAATGAATGAATGAATGAATGAATGAATGAAATTTTATTCACAAAAATGCAGGTACAACATGATTATAAACAGGAAATCGAGCCTTATACATTTAACCAGTACTGGTGTGTGAATATTTATAATGTCAATTTAAGTATACACAAAATGTCAATATTAAAAACTAATACATAATTTTAAATGTTATTCCATAATTTTGAATGTATTTATGTCCATTAAATTGTCAAAAATAATCAATAAAAATAATAATCTACATATGGACACTGTACTTAACATTATCCATGTTCAATACATTATACAATAGTAGTGCAATTATAGTTTAGGTACGAATTATTAATTAGAGATGCTGTGGTCTGTTAAATAATCATTAATATGGTAATAATTTTTATTTAGTAATAATTTATAAATTTTATTTCTAAATACGGCCATAGGCTTTCCTTTTAAGCTATCAGGCAATTTATTAAATAATTTAATTGCCATGCAATACGCACTGTTAGAGAACAATTGTCTGGTTACCAATTGTCTAAAAGTTATTCCATTGATAGTATTCGTATTCGATGACATTAGCGTCAAAGTAAAATAATCCTTGATTGTATTGATTTAAAGTCACAAATTCAGTACAACCAATTTTAACATGAAGCGTTATGGAGCGTTCGAAGAGCTGATGGTCGTTGGGGTCCCAAGGTGTTGGAATGGCGACCCCGCACCGGGAAACGCAGTGTTGGCAGGCCCCCCACCAGGTGGACCGACGACATCAAACGAGTCGCAGGGAGCCGCTGGATTCAAGCGGCGCAAGACCGAAGCCTGTGGAAGTCCATGCAGGAGACCTTTGTCCAGCAGTGGACGTCTATAGGTTGATAAAGAAGAAGTTATGAAGTTATGGAGCGTATCGTATGTACCTAAACGTATAAGTATGCATACACGAAATTGAGCTCTAACTCAATGCTGTAATGGTTTATTTTACTTTTTACACTAAGGACAACAGTGTTGGGGTTGTGGGTACGACAATAGTGCAATGGTGAGGATTGAATCGTCACTTTTAATTTTTCAGTTCGTTTGGCTATTTAGGCAATTTTTTACTTTATTGAAGCGCTGAATGTAATATCATTTAATGCGAAAGTGACTTTGTTTGTTGGTTTATCCATCAATTAATAATAATGTCCTCCCGACCGAATTTGATCACTGCGTCCAACCGGTGATTAGCCATCTGTACGGGAGATAAATTATACTGCACAAGTGTGTGCGCAATCACAGGTGCACTCTCTATTCCCTCACTCTCATATTCCGATGAGACGGAAATCCGACACTACCGCAGAGCGGTCCCGCGCAGGACCGATGGCTTTACCGTACCTGAGGCACGGAGTTGACACACCGCCAACTTAATAACTTCTGGCTAGTACTGATGTATTGGGTTTTCTTGACAGAAAAACCCATACATAATTTACTGTCCTGACCCGGGAATCTAACCCAGGACCTCTTCATACGCAGTCGAACATGCTTACCAACGAGGCATCCATCAATTTCGCAGCAACGTAGACACGGATTGACATGTTATTTTTTGCATGGGTATGGTTGAGGATCTACAAAGTGACAAAGGCCAGGGCTTTTAGCTTCATCAAAGATTTTAAAAGCCTCACTCCACGTGGGAAATAGCTAGTTTCCGATGAAAATGAAAATATTTTGCAATATTGATTTGACAGGTGACTCTTTGACTTTTAGCTAGACACCCAGGTATGAAAAGCGTCCTAGTGGGGATTAATAACTCGGGTTTAATCCCCAGCCTTCAATGTACTGGCTTCATACGTCGTGATTTACTGAGAGCGACGACTCACAGAGGAAACGGTATTTTGTGTTCGGGGATGATTAATTTTTGGAAGAATTTTCCGCTGTTTTAGCAACTTTTGTGTCATAAAGGCCTAGTTTTTCTTTTTTTGGTAATTACTATGAAGCGAAGCGACATGTTGCAGTATTGTAGTGCACGTAATTTGAAATTCAATGAGTACAAAATTGTCACCATTTTTTCCAAATGCAAGTTAAAGATGCATCATTGTTTTAAATCAAAGCCTTGGTTTCCGATTTGGGTATTTCATTTGTTTCATAATAGTGATAATATTAATTTGTCTTGCTTATTTCTACCAAACTTCATTATTTATTGATAAAAGACCATGTTCGACCGGCAGTGGGTGATACTGTTTGATTCGATAAAAAAAGACCTATTCATATGTAATGATATATCCCATAGTGTAAGGTGTCGTTATAACGACACCTTACACTATGGGATAGACAAGAAAAAAAAATTCATCCCCACTTTACATGTAGGCGAGGTACCTTAAAAAAAAATATTTTTCACAATTTTATTTCACCACTTTGTCGGCGTGATTGATATTTATACCCTTGTCAAATTACAGATTTCTAGTACCAATAGTCTCTGAGCGCGGACGGACAGATAGACAGACAGACAGACAGACCGACGGACGGACATGGCGAAACTATAAAGGTTCCTTGTTTACTACGGAACCCTAAAAATTACGTTTGCTCTGATTTTAAGACTAATGTCATAGCACCGATCGATGGTCGCATCTAAGCGGCTATTGGTACTATTTACCTTGACTATTATAGAGTCGTCAGCCGTGAGCGAATTTAAGCGGATAAATGATACGCTTAGAGCCGCAAATTGCGGCATCGATCCTCTTTGGGCGGTAATCCCGAACGATACGCTCTTTGCTCCGTGATCTGGGCGATTAAGACGAATTAATTATACATACTTAATGCCCATTTATTATTCAAATGAGAAGGCTAAAATTTATAGCTCCTTCTTCTGGGTTACAAAGTGATTTTGGAGGTAAATAATCACGCTAATTTCACGGGAGGCTATAGGTACTTGAAAGCTTGCCGTGCCATGTTAAATCAAGCGGCCTATCTAATACTCGTTTTATATATTAACATTATATATATTAACACTTATATATTAACATATTGGATAGCTGTAAACCCTTGTTCAAGAAACTCAATATTCTCTCTTTACCGAGTTTATACATCTACCGAATTTTTCCCTAATTTTTAATCGACCGAGCGAAGCGAAGGTCTTTGAGTTAACTAGGGCGATTTGCACTTGTCCGTCCGTCCGTCCGTCCGTCCGTCCGTCTGTCAGAGCCTTATAACTTTTGAATTACTGAACGTAATTACTTCAAATTTAGATATAATATGTAAACCGATGGCCTCCAGCCGAAAATGGCTTAAAAAGTTATAAAAATCTTTATTTCAGGGGGGCTCTCATAGAAGCGAATGCGAAGTAAAAAAAAAAAAATCGCGTTACATAAAATTGTTACGTATCATTTTAAAGATAATTTTGAACTGAGTACAAAAATATTTTTTTTTTAATTTTTCCCTTAAAATTGACGAAATGGGGGGCTTTCAAAGTGGCGATTTTATACGCTCGCTTGAAGACGCTCTCTAGAAAAATCCGCTATGGATTTTCAAACTGATTTTATGTTTTTAGGTCACTTATATCCTGTACTTGAACAACAAATACTAAAATTATATGAATATTATAAAGAAACGAGATTATTTAATTTTTAATGGGCGTCAGTAATTCATATAGCATCAACATAGCTTCACAATAATGCTAATAGATGGCGCAGTCAGTAACTATTCCCATGGAACTACGAGTTAAATTCAATGTTTGATAAATAATTCAATGTTTTCACTAACGTTCCCTAACCTTTACGGGCTACCTATAAGTTAGGTGATTGATGTTTTCTGTCAACTTATTTATCACGATCCTGTACGGGACACCTAAAAGGATATTGGGACGGATGTTAGGACTTAGGATTGTATTTAGGAGCTACCTACGTTAAGAGACTCCTACTTAGGGGATGATTTAGGTATGTTTGGTGAAAACGGGCATAATAATAATGTCAGTTTTGGTTATCATGTATCGATTGAATGAATAATCATGGGATACCGTTACCGCGAGGTCTCAGTTCGGGGCGAACCACTAGTAACTTATAAGTTATAAAAAATTTGGGAAAGGTTCCACATGTAGAAATTGTTTAAAATAAAATTGAAAATCGAAATTTCGGTCTGTCGAGCTGGGATTCGAACCATCGACATTTGGCTGTTAGGCGACTGCAGAAGCCACAAGGCTACGGAGACCCATTATTGTACCGCGAAAATACCGAACACAATGCCAAATTAATTAATCGAAAGGAACTACGATCCATCCGGGTGTCCCTTGACACCTCTCATGTTTTTTATTGTAAATCTTTCATATGCGTATTCCACGAAAAAATTTCACTTACGTATTCATAAAGAAAATTTATAATTTTTATAAAAAAATATCAGTCAAATACCCAATTCACCAAGCATCCACTATTTTCAGCGCGACGTCGTCGCTCTATCATCCCTATATAAGGTTTCGTGGGATCTAGTTTCTCTATTCAAAATACATAACGTTATACTTCTCAACAATTTTCATGAAAAGCACATTATTTCTTCGCGACGTGCAGTGAAATTCTTTAGACGTCATACAAAAAGCGTAAGGCGGTCGCTCACAGAGAACATTCGCCTGCAATGTAACAAACGATTCGATTTTCAGCATTACGTTACAATACTGCCTCACTGTCTGAAGAGCATTCGCTGTATGTTAACAATCTGATTCGATTTTGAGCATTTTCTTTACGTTACAATACTGACTCACTGATTGACTAGCATTTGCCTGTAATGTAACGACCTGTTGGAGACTTCGCCTCCAACCGGTTTACCGGCGGGGGGGTGCGGACTGCGGGCGCGGGTAGCGCGCGCCTGGGCCAGACCTTATTCTTCCTCTCTGGGACTGTGCGATCATCGTGTCAACTTAATCATTACTGCAGTCCACTATACACTGTAATTTATACTCATACGAAATAAAGGAAGTTATCGTGCCATCAAGACTTTATTATAAACACATCTGCTCAACCACGACCTAATATTCGATTTTGAACAATCACCTGAGGCTACATCGATACACATTGTATCACGGGTGTTACAAATTGAATCATTACATGTTGCGCACTGTAATGCTCGGTTCTTTTCTCTCACTGATGTAATGTTACAAACTGCATCATTATAGGTTGCGCATTCTTCGCACTCACTGATGTAATGCTCGAAGTTATCCTCTGTTACATGTTAATGGTCCCGGTGAGAGACCGCCTTAATGTATTCTCTTGGAAAACCACGAAGTAAAGCTTTCATTTTGATATTTTAGAGACGTGTACCGATATAAATATGACACTAATGTAAGTAGGCCGCGAAGTGAGTAACAGATCAAATTAGGTACCTATACCGTTTAAAGAGTAAATTACAATTCCACATTTCTAGATTTTTTAGATAGTTCTACAAGTAAATAATATTATTTTGGTATCATAATAATCTATCAATTAAATTGTCATAAATCGTGCAATAAAGAAAAGAAGGCGAGATAGATTCAGCCGCAAGCCTATAAAAAGTATCATATATATTTTCCATTAACTTAAAAGAAAATTATTCAATATCGTACGCAGCGGGCGTCATAATTTTATGGGTAAATAAAAACCCCGAGGGGAATAGGGTTCATTTATAACAGGCCGGGTTCCGCACATTAGCCCGTCCCATTTGGCAGCATCGGCTCTCCACGCATTTGCATGAATTTGCCCTGTAGAGAGATATTTACCCGTTACTTACAGAAAGGAATAAACGACATACCTAATTCATAAGAAAAAGAAGATTTTTCGGTTACTTTTCCTTCGGATATGGATTATAAGATCATAAGGGTATTTATAAGGTAGACTTTGCCCGTTGCTTCGCTCACGTTAAGTTCTATTTTTCTAACCCCTATTTTACCCCTTAGGGGTTGAAAAATCCTTCCATAACGCATACCTAAAATACAATTACAATACCCATAGCTATCTGTATCCAAACAGCCCGATCCGTCCAGTGCAGCGGTTCGAGCAGTCAGTCAATCAATCAGTCAGTCACCTTTTCCTTTTATATATTCAGATAAGCTTTTTGTAAGTAAGTAATAAAATCTTTAGTAAATATCATTCGTCTATGAATAAAACTGATAAAAAGTGAAAGGGATTCTATTTATGTCTATCCTGATGCCTAGTGAGGTAAAAAATATCGAGATGGCAGAATAATATATTGGAACTGACATCACACATCTATTTTTTGTATCCACGTTCGAGCAAATAAAATCTTTACCTTTATTTATAGAGCAAGATCCCAGTGCCGCCAGACCTAAGTTATTTTCTCAGCAATTATTTGTGTACGATAGAGTACTGTTCGAATGTCCTTTCAGTATATGCGTACCAGCTAGATTGTGCCGACGGCCAATTTCCAGATACCAGGTGCTAAAGGTAGGTAAAAACTAGAATAACTTATCTTAAATTCTCAGGGCTGATTTTCATATATGTTTTAAAGAATATTGTAAAAATTAATAAATTAATACTGCCAGACGCTTACCGCAGGCGGTTACTTTAGCCAGACGCTTTGAAGCTCCCAAAAAAATATATAATTTAAGTTAACTTATATTCTCAGTTCTGATTTTTATACATGATACTCAGGGAACTATTGCGATATTATCTGTAAGCTGCCAGACCTGTTGGAAGGGTCAAACATCCCCCCAGACACACATTATGCGTCCCCATAAGTATGAGCGCTAGAACATGATTCACTTGTTTAAGTGTGTGAGAGATAATATCATAATACTATAAGATCTAGAGAGAGAGAACTATTGCAATATCTTCTGCAAGCTATACCCAGGCAAAAAATCACGTCGATCCGTAGCTCTGTTGCAGAGTGATTGAAGGACAAACCAACAAACACACTTTCGCATTTATAATATTATAGTATGATGATATTATCTCTCACACACTTAAACAAGTGAATCATGTTCTAGCGCTCATACATATGGGGACGCATAATGTGTGTCTGGGGGGATGTTTGACCCTTCCAATAGGTCTGGCAGCTTACAGATAATATCGCAATAGTTCCCTGAGTATCATGTATAAAAATCAGAACTGAGAATATAAGTTAACTTAAATTATATATTTTTTTGGGAGCTTCAAAGCGTCTGGCTAAAGTAACCGCCGGCGGTAAGCGTCTGGCAGTATTAATTTATTAATTTTTACAATAGGTAGTGTAATGTTACACACTACTTCCAAAGTCACTTTACCTAACGCCAATGGTTCGACATGTGGAGTTCTTATTGAACTAAAAATTTTGTTGAACCTTAAATGTTTATTATTTACAGTCATGCTTCATTTAGTAAGCGATGAAAAGGAAAGAGAGAAAAAAAAATTTCCTCCTTTTTTTTTTAAAAAAAATATTTTGAAAAAAAAAATTGTGGTGAAAAAAAAAGAAGTTTTGTACATTGTATATCACCGTTCATTGTTAATAAGCAATTAAATCAGAATCAAAATATTTTTTGAGCAAATTATTAATTATAAGCCACGGCTTAAGGCGGGCCTGACCAGGTCAGCCTTAAAACATATTTAAAACATAACACATTCTTTAAAACATATATGAAAATCAGCCCTGAGAATTTAAGATAAGTTATTCTAGTTTTTACCTACCTTTAGCACCTGGTATCTGGAAATTGGCCGTCGGCACAATCTAGCTGGTACGCATATACTGAAAGGACATTCGAACAGTACTCTATCGTACACAAATAATTGCTGAGAAAATAACTTAGGTCTGGCGGCACTGGGATCTTGGACCATTATATTTTTATCCTTAAAGCCAGAGTGGGTATTTTTTTATAAAAGTTATCTATGTGGATTATGTTGAAGTTGAAATTTGATTTGTACATATAATGTGTACGTAGGTAGGTCATACTTACGAATTAAATCAGTACTATAATGCGATTAAGATATTTTTTTATAATATAGATAATATATATCTATAATAATAAAGAAGTGTATAAAAAAAGTGGAGATATTTTTTTTGCGGTGGTCGATTCAACTCATTTAAAACTGCCAGTTTGACACTTTGTAAACAGTATGTTTATCATGTTCATAAACAGTGTTTTTTCGAAAACACGATACCTTTTATTGATGTTAAAATACCTTGTAAGTTGTTCGTCTTTTACTTTCCATATTCGGTAGTAAACAATATAGATTTTCTTTTTAATTTTAGTACGTAGTACATGCCTCAACAAGTTTCTATGACTATGCCTTTCAACTTTGAAGTTGACCTGAAAATAATGGCGTATTCTTGGACTTGCCAAAACTGGATTTCTTACAGTTCCTTTAATACAGAAACCTAAAAACGTAAAGATATTGATATATATCAAAAAAACAAGGCTGAAAAATACTACGATATATCAAAAAGCTTTGAAACTAAACAGCAAATAATATCTACAAATTACTAGGTAGATACCTTATACCTCTCTTACCTCTATATATAATATCTTATCAATCTCATATCTATATCATATACCTAAAAACCAGTATCGGGACATTATATTTTATACTGTCTATTATTATATCTAGTTATCAGTATGCTCAGTCCAAGTTTTTATTGGTTTGATCTATAATTAAACGTTGCCATTAGCATCAGAGTAAAATGAACCATAATAGTATCAATTTAAAGTCACAAATTCAATACAGAATTTTAATTTGGAGCATTTTCATATACCTACCTAAACGTATAAGAATACATTCACAAAATTGAGCTCTAATTCAATACTTTTATGGTTCGTTTTACTTTGATACATCGCCATTTGCCATCGTTTACTATTACTATTACGAATTAATACTCTGACTAAGCATGCTGTTAACATTTATGTTGTCTTTCCGTAGTTGGACCCAGTTACTTGTTGCCTGAAGAGGAATTAATAGGCATTGTCATTCCGTAAAAATAAAAAAAACTTGAGAGGTGTCAAGGGACACCCGGATGGAACGTAGTTCCCTTCGATTAATTAATTTGGCATTGTTGTGTTCGGTATTTTCGCGGTACAACAATGGGTCTCCGTAGCCTTGTGGCTACTGCAGTCGCCTAACAGTTAAAAGTCGATGGTTCGGTTGGATGGACCTTTCCCTAATTTTTTATAAAAATAAAAAATTAGGGAAAGGTCCATCCAAAGGTTAATTGAAAAATTCCACATGTAGAACTTATTAAAAAATAAAATTGAAAATAGAAAATTCAGTCTGTCGAGCTGGGATTCGAACCGTCGACTTTTAACTGTTAGGCAACTGCAGTAGCCACAAGGCTACGGAGACCCAATATTGAACCGCGAATATACTGAACACAATGCTTTCAAAAAAGTGTCGGTTTCAAAAAAGTGTCGATCCGTCTAGCCCCCTTCCGAGTTCCGTACTGCGCGATAAGGAACTACGTTCCAAAAACAAAACGCTCCTGCGGGTTAAAAAACTTATTTCACGACATAGTCGAAAGCAACCGCTAGTTTCATATAAATTCACAAAGTGAATCATGTTAGATAAACAATTAATCAGTACTAATATTCTACTAAAAGGTATTATTTTCCTGAAACTTTCCAACAATAACAGCACTGAAGTTTATCGTACCAAATAGTAATTAGGTACAAATGAATCAACTGAATGAAAAGACTGCTAAAATCATAACCCTTCTTTTTGCTTTGTCGTAATCGGGTAAAAAAATGTAGGGTGTCCCAAACTCACTACATATCGCTTCAAAAGCCTCCCACTTACCTGCGAATAGTTTTCGTTCGGGAAATGGAAAATTCCATTTGGCAACATCTCGTATCGACACAATTTCTTGCCTCCACTCAAATTCAATAACTTTCTCACGCATCACGAACCTATGGTCTAGAAGCAGATGGGAGATTTTGAATAGGTAATTGTGCTAAAAGTTAAAAATATAGGATACGTTACGTTATTTCAGAGCATTGAAATTTTATTTACTAATATAATATCGTTGACTAGGAAGCTTAACCATAACTTCCTACGAATTAATTTTGATAGACACCAAAACACTATCCATTCAACAATTCCAGTTTATGGCATAACTAAAGGCTTTTATCATAAACAAAATAGAATTTTGCAAGTAGGTAATTATCAAAAAAATTAAAAGTGCGTAATGTCAATTGGCGATATTTTGTTCAATTTTGATAGTGTATAATGATTTGATCATAGCTGCTTCATTTTGAAGAAAACTGATTCAAACTGGATAACTCATAATTGGATATTGATAATACTATGAACGGGCTTTCATGTCAAAGTTGTAACTACCTTAGGTAACATAGAAACGATACCTATAGCACATTTTTATTGGTTATAAACTATATCCTCTTTTCCCATCGGATCTATGACTATTTGTTATGCTTTTACGCCAATATTCAATATGATAAAGGAAATGCGTTTACCTTTGCATTAACGTTCATTGCAAGAGTTAATAGTGTTATGCGGCTCAATGCTTGTGTAAAAGGTTTACTACTACATAATAGGTACATTCCTATCCTATAATCTGTTTAAATTTAAGCTATTAAATATCACGTTTCAACGGTGAAGGAAAACATCGAGAAGAAACCTGCACGCGTGAGAGTTCTCTATCATGTTTTCAAAGGTATTTGAAGTGTGCTAATCCTACTATCATACTAATATTATAAATACGAAAGTGTGTTTGTTAGTTTGTTGGTTTGTTGGTCTGTCCTTCAACATGCCGTAAAAGAGCTACGGATCGACGTGATTTTTTGCATGGGTATAGTTGAGGACCTGGAGAGTGACATAGGCTACTTTTTATCCCGGAAAATCAAAGAGTTCCCGAGGGACTTTAAAAACTAAATGTACTCGGGCGAAGTCGTGGGCATTAGCTAGTAATCTATAAGGAGATCTATACTCAGAAGTGAGGCGTTGATTGGTTGTTGATACCATTATTACATACATTAGTATATTTGAGCCAAGGTTTGCTTGATAAACCTTTTTATATGAAAGTCACTCTCTCCCCAAGTGCGTCCCCCCATACAAATGTTTTATATTAACAAATAATAAGCAATCCATTTCAATAAAATTTTTTGTTTCAAAATATACGTCTATTGTTTTATAATTTTTTTAGTATATTTATTTAAATTTTATATTATGTATCTTCAATTAAAAAAATCATCTATGCATTCACTTCCATTCTCTGCCGTATCTCTTTGCAACTTACCAGGATTTTAAAAATAACAATTTACCTACCTACGCGGCAATCAGTGCTGTAAACTAATAACACACGCTATCGCAATAATAAAAAAAACCGGCCAAGTGCGAGTCGGACTCGCGCACCGAGGGTTCCGTACACCAAAAGTAAAAGTAAAACGATAATATTATATTAATTTGCTTATTTATCGTTAACTTTGTTTGTAGAGGTTTATTGTGATTATAAAAAAAAACTAAAGGCCTTTCATATGATACCCCACTCGGTATAATTATCTTACTTTGAAATTTCAAACCCCTGATTTTTCCCCTTTTTTTATTAAACTAAAATAATTTTCGGAATGATTTTATTTTTCCTGTAAAATATACATAAACCTCTATTGACCATAATTATTTCAGATTTTTCGATTGGTAAACTACGGAGATAAGGGGGGGGGGGGGGGGGGAACGGTATTTTTTTCGAAATTTTGGCCGATTAATCAAAAACTATTATATATAGAAATAAATAAAAAACTGTTTTAGAATGCACAAGTAAAGGCCTTTCATATGATACCCCACTCGGTATAGTTATCTTACTTTGAAATTTCAAACCCCCGATTTTCCCCCTTTTTTAATCAAACTATAATAATTTTCGCGTTGCTTTTATTTTTCCTGTAAAATATACATAAACCTCTATTGACCATAATTATTTCAGATTTTTCGATTGGTAAACTTCGGAGATAAGGGGGGGAACGGTATTTTTTTCGACATTTTGGTCGATTACTCAAAAACTATTATGTATAGAAATATATAAAAAACTGTTTTAGAATGCACAAGTAAAGGCCTTTCATATGATACCCCACTCGGTATAGTTATTTTACTTTGAAATTTCGAACCCTCGATTTTCCCCCTTTTTTAATAAAACTAAAAATAATTTTCAATTTTTCTTTATTCCAATGATGTTGGGCCACTATTATACACAACTATACCTAATTTCATGTCGATAGCTTTAATAGTTACTGAAATAATCGACTGTGACAGACGGACGGACGGACGGAGAAAGTCTCACCATGAGGGTTCCTTTTTACCATTTTGGTACGGAACCCTAAAAATCGAAATTCTCTCTTTATTTCACTAGGAAAGTTATAAACGTCCGTCACTCAGACGGGCGTGCGAGAATTCTCGAGCATGCAGATAACTTTTAGTGAATCGGGAAACGTTTTGTTCGAAACCGTCCGACCGCCCAGTCGGACGATGAGCCCACATTAACTTAAAATAATGAAAGTTTTTAAAGCAATGTGGGGCTCATCGTTTATTTCATTCATTATTTAATCAAAAAAGGCCTTAGTTGAACAATGGTGGTAACTGTTCTCTCGATGTATTTTTAGTGGCCACACCACTCTCAGTACAACAAACTGATAAATAACTAAGGTAAGGGCTCCTTATTCCGAGGGGTTCTAAAATTGGCACCTTATTCCGATGTATTATAGAAAAACAGCTTTTTCTACCGATTACCAAGCTCATGTATACTGCAAGATATCTTAATCAATTGATAGTTTATCGTTCCGTGTTTGATTGGCTAAAACTGCTAAAAGTGTGGCTAAAAATGTTATAAGTTTTAAATTATCCATCCGATTTTGCGGTAGCAGTCGGCCCGAACGCACGCTTTATACATTTTGAACCTTGTGCACGTGAGAAACTAAATTTTTATTTAAAAAGGTATTGTAGAAACACTGCATACATAGCGTAATATCTATTATATTGTAAACTTGTTTTGAAAAGAGTAACTGCCGAGTTTCTTGCTGGTTCTTCTCGGCAGGAACGGCATTCCGAACCAGTGGTAGACTCATCGACGATTCAAAAGCACTTGTAAAAATGTTTATTAGAATAAAAAATATTTCTATTCTATTCTATTCTTATCTATTCTATTCAGTGCTTGGTGAAGCCTAGCCTTTTAGTTGTCTGTCGCGTGTACTGTGGGCGCGTCTTGAACTTAGAGAGCAAGACAACCTCTTCTTTCAGAACAGTGCGGGACTATTGCATGCAATTTTTTTTAGTTTCTGACACCGCTACAAATGTTTTCTAAAACATAGATTACTAGTAGTAGTAGGGTTAGTTTATTTGCGTACGAAGCTGTCTCATTTGCCCGAAAACAGAGGTTTTTGAGGGGTCATAATTTTCAAAATACATATTAACTATAATCTTACTTTCATTATTGATGAGATTAATTTGGTTAATGAAGAGAAAAATCGATATCAGGCTTAATTTTACAACTAGAAAATGTCTAGACCAACGACATAGAATAATAATATTCCTGTTTGTAATGTTAAAATAACAGCTTTTTACTAAATGCATTTAATAATTTATGAAAATATACATACATATATATGGAAAACGAAAACACAATTTTGACATGTCTGTCTGTCTGTATATCTGTCTGTCTATCTTTCTGTCTGTTTGTTCCGGCAAGTCTCGGGAACGGCTGGACCGATTTTTAATGGGACTTTCACGAGCAGATAACTGTTGTTAGAAGGAAAACTAGACTACTTTTTTAACCAACTTTCAATAAAGGAGGAGTTGTGTTTTTCTACCTGAGAACATCGATAGGTATCTCCGAGATTTTTGAACTGATTAATTGCGTAAATATTTTTTTAATCCACTGAGAAACTGCGAGATGGTCCTATAGCGGGTTCCAACTCCTCAAGCCTGATGCTGCAGGGGCTGTACCCCAGTACAACTGTATGAAATATGCCAATTTTGAATAGCGATATTGTAGATACTAAGTAAAGACTAATCAAATCGATCCGTTGCTTCGTGACTGAAGAGCAAACCAGCAAACATAATATTATACACTTTCAGACACTAACTCAACGCGAACGAAGTCGCGGGCATCAGCTTGTGAATAATATAAATGAATCTACCACTGGTTTCGGAAAGGTACTTACAATTCAATACATGTTAACATGACCATAACAAACATACAGTGCTCTCTGCTTACATAACCTTCCTCATTAGGAA
The DNA here is from genome assembly GCA_029955525.1 of Oeneis ivallda. Lineage (NCBI taxonomy): Eukaryota > Metazoa > Arthropoda > Insecta > Lepidoptera > Nymphalidae > Oeneis > Oeneis ivallda. Next base: position 18,563,414 of record JARPMR010000020.1, on the reverse strand, counting down.
GGTATTTACTAACTACGTACATGCAAAGCATACCTTCCACCAAAAATTTTTCACTCCGTAATTATCATTTATCATTATGACAGGCTGTGTCATCGCATTTTCGATGTTATTAGTGATTATTACAATGATTGTACCTATTCTACCTGTGAGCGATCTTTCTAGCGCGATTCACAAATCATGCAGCGCCATCTATAAATGATTTCAAAAATCAATACATAAATAAATCAAATTGCTTTAATAGGTACATAGACAACATAATTATGTATGCTGTATTTATTAAGCAGTGACAGCCTGGTGGAGGAATACGTTCTCCTGTTCGGCGAGTCGCAGGTTCGATCCCGGGCAGGCACCTCTCACTTTTATGAGTTATGTGCGTTTAAGCAATTAAATATCACAAGCTTCAACGGTGAAGAAAAACATCGTGAGGAAACCTGCATGCCTGAGAGTTCTCCATAATGTTCTCGCATTGGGCCAGCGTGGTGGTTTCTCTGAAAGGAGACCTGTGCTCAGTACTGAGCCGTTAATGATGATGATGATAATTTACTTTTTTATTTTTTAAGAATTTTTGATATCTTTATATAAAAATCTCGTGGCACGATGATATGACAATTATTGAGATCAATATTTGTTATTGCAAATTAAAATAATAATATGTTAATTACACGACAGTCATATATATAGAGTTCAAGATTTAGGTTGCTAGGCAACCTAGCAACCTAAATCTTGAACGATGTTAGATTGCGAGATTGATCTTAACCCAAATAGACTACTTATCTTACTAATCTTTACTAATATTAAGTATAAACTATTTTTTTTTAATATTATAAACGATTTTCTAATATTATAAACTTGGGTATAGTTGAGGACCTGGAGAGTAACATAGGCAAATTTTTATTCCCGAAAATCAAAGAGTTCCCGAGGAATTTCAAAACTAAATCCACGCGGACGAAGTCGCGGGCATCTGTTAGTATAATAATATATAAAAGGAAAAGGTGACTGACTGACTAATATATCAACAAACAGCTCAAACTACTGGACTGATCGGGCTGGAATTCGGCATACAAATAGCTATTATAACGTAGGCATCCATTAAGATAGGATTTTTGAAAATTCAACCCCTAAGGGGATAAAATAGGGGTTTGAAAAATTAAAATTAACGCCAGCGAAGCCGCGTGCAAAAGCTAGTTTTATAATTGCAAGTGGGCAACAATGCGCTTGGAAAAAATTATATAAAGTTTCAGTTTTATTTCCCTGGGAAAAATGTCTGTCACTCAGACAGACGGTCGTTCGAGAATTCGTGAGCATGCAAATAACTTTCCGTGGATCGGGAAAACGTTTTATTCGAAACCGTCTGACCGGGCTCATTGCCTTAAGCATTCATATTATTTAAATAAAAAGAAAGGGCAAATAATATCTGTAGGAATCTGGGTACCAGTTCTCTAAACGTTTTCCATTGATCGTATTCGTATTCGATGACATTAGCGTCAAAGTAAAATAATCCTTGAATGTATTGATAGTGAATGAATTGAATATTTTGACGATCTCCCTGGTTCAGTGGTGAGTGCTGTGGTCTTATAACTGGGAGGTCTCGGGTTCGATTCCCGGCGGGGTCAATTTGGGAATTTATAATTTCCGAATTGTCTCTGGTCTGGTCTGGTGGGAGGCTTTGGCGTGAGGCGTTGAAACGTGCCGCCAAGCGATTTAGCGTTCCGGCACGATGGCGTGTAGAAACCGATTAGGGGTATGGGTTGAATGTTCACTGCCATACCCCTTACAAGTTAGCCCGCTACCATCGTAGATTGCATCGTCACTTACCATCAGGTGAGATCGCAGTCAAGGACTATCTTGTCATCGAATAAAAAAAAATCTACCACAGGTTTCGGAATGATACAATTTAATACATGTTAAGATGACCATAAGCATAACAAACATACAGTATAGTGTATTATCTATGCATACAGTGCTCTCTGCTTAAATAACCTTCCTCATAAGGAAGGTATGCACTAACTACGCACATGCAAAGCATACCTTCCACCAAAAATTTTTCACTCACTCACAATCATTATTTAGCCTGCGACTTTATAATTGTTTATTACAATGATTGTGCCTATTCTACCTGTGAGCGATTTTTCTAGCGCGATTCACAAATCATGCAGCGCCATCTATAAATGCTTCCAAAAATCAATACATAAATAAATCAAATTGCTTTAATAGGTACATAGACAACATAATTATATAAGCTGTATTTAATAAGCAGTGACAGCCTGGTGGAGGAATAGGTTCTCCTGTTCGGGGAGTCGCAGGTTCGATCCCGGGCAGGCACCTCTCACTTTTAGGAGTTATGTGCGTTTAAGCAATTAAATATCACAAGCTTCAACGGTGAAGAAAAACATCGTGAGGAAACCTGCACGCCTGAGAGTTCTCCATAATGTTCTCGCATTGGGCCAGCGTGGTGGTTTCTCTGAAAGGAGACCTGTGCTCAGTGCTGAGCCGTTGATGATGAGGATGATAATCTACTTTTTTATTTTTTAAGAGTTTTTGATATCTATATATAAAAAAATTAAGTGGCACTCGGGGACTGCCGCGGTAAAGCTATTGCATAGCATTTTGTATCAACTTAATGCAATTATTTATGCAATATTTTTTTGCATAATAATAAATTATGCAAAAAATATAAAAAAACTATCAAACAAGAAAAGCGCACTGTTACTACTTCGCGAGTGAGATTCGAACCTGCGACATCATACACCATACGGTAAAGAAAGCAGCCGCTCGCCCACTGAGCTACTTGTGAACCTCTAAAATGTTGAACGCTTACTGAACGACGGTGTTAGGTTTATTTTCGTTACGAAATTTCTTGATTCGGTCGCCGCTCTCTAACTGTTTGTCCTAGTTCAAAGCCCGCGATAAAAGCTATGCAAAATCTCGTGGCACGATGTATGCTCGGGATAAACTCGAAAACTACTAAACTGATTCTGATCAAACTTCGTAACTAACCGTAATTTGGTCCTACTTAAAAGGCTAGTTTTATCATAATTATTGACATAAATATTTGTTATTGTAAATTAAAATATGTTCATTACACGACAGTCATACAATATAGAGTTCGAGATTTAGGTTGCTAGGCAACCTAGCAACCTAAATCTCGAACGATATTAGATTGCGAGATAGTCTTAACCCAAATAGACTACTTATCTTACTTATCTTTACTAATATTATAAACTAGCTGATGCCCGCGACTTCGTTCGCGTGGATTTAGTTTTTAAAATACCTCGGGAACCCTTTGATTTTCCGAGATAAAAAGTCACGTCGATCCGTAGCCCTGTTGCGGCCTGATTTAAGGTCAAACCAACAAACCAACAACCAACAAACCAACAAACCAACAAACCAACAAACCAACAAACCAACAAACCAACAAACCAACAAACCAACAAACCAACAAACCAACAAACCAACAAACCAACAAACCAACAAACCAACAAATAAACACACTTTCTCATTTAAAATATTAATAGTAAGGATGCGAAAGTGTGTTTGCTTGTTGGTTTGTCCTTCAATCACGCCACAACAGAGCAACGGATTGACTTGATTTTTTGCATGGGTATAGTTGGACCTGGAGGGTGACATAGGCATCCCGAAAAATCATCCCGCGGGATTTTAAAAACCAAATCCACGCGGACGAAGTCGCGGGCATCAGCTAGTGTATAAATAAATATTCTTGATATGAGTTTGAGAATAGTGGTGCTCACGTCAGTTTGCCGCCAAAACTAGACTACTAAAGATGTGTGTGGTCTTCTTATGTGATATACATAAAATTACCACGTCCCACGTCTGAGCTTACCGTGTTATTTTTATAGGTAGTATTATAAAAGAAAATAAATTGGTCCAAAAACAAATCATACTAATATTATAAATGAATAAGTGTGTTTGTTGGTTTGTCCTTCAATCACGCTGCAAAAGAGTTACGGATCGACGTGATTTTTGCATGGGTATAGTTGAGGACGGAGAGTGACATAGACTAATTTTTATCCCGAAAAATCAAAGAGTTCCCGAGGGATTTCAAAAACTAAATACACGCGGACGAAGTCGCGGGCATTAGCTAGTATTATAATAATATATAAAAGGAAAAGGTGACTGACTGACTAATATATCAACAAACAGCTCTAAACCACTGGGCTGATCGAGCTGGAATTTGGCATACAAATAGCTATTATAACAAGATTATAACGTAGGCATCCGTTATGATAGGATTTTTGAAAATTCAACCCCTAATGGGATAAAATAGGGATTAGAAAAATTAAAATTAACGTGAACGAAGCCGCGTGCAAAAGCTAGTTTTATAATTGCAACTGGGCCAAACAACTGGGCCAAATAAAACTGAAACTTTATGTATTTTTTTTCCAAGCGCATTGGCTTGGAAAAAAATTACATAAAGTTTCAGTTTTATTTCCCTGGGAAAAACGTCTGTCACTCAGACAGAAGGTCGTTCAGGAATTCTTGAGCATGCAAATAACTTTCCGTGAATTGTGAAAACGTTTTATTCGAAACCTTCCGACCGGGCTCATTGCCTTAAGCATTCATATTATTTAAATAAAAAGAAAGGGCAAATAATATCTTTAGGAATCTGGGTACCAATCGTCTAAAAGTTATTCCATTGATTGTATTATACTATTCGATGACATTAGCGTCAAAGTAAAATAATCACAAATTGATAGTCACAAATTCAGTACAACCGATTTTAACATGGAGCGTTATGGAGCGTATCGTACATACATAATAGTATAAGAATGCATATACGAAACTGAGCTCTAATACAATGCGGTTATGGTTTATTTTACATTGATGCTAATGTCAACGAATGCGATTACGATCATTGGAATAACTTTTGACTCGCACCATTGGACTATAAGTTTTTTGACGTTTTTTTATTCTATGTTAAGATAGTCCTTGACTTGATCTCACCTTATGGTAAGTGACGATGCAGTCTAAGATGGTAGCGGGCTAACTTGGAAGGAGTATGACTGTGTTTCAAATCGCTAATCTGTTTCTACAAGCCGTCGTACCGGAACGCTAAATCGCTTGGCGGCACGTCTTTGACGGTAGGGTGGTAACTAGCCACGGCCAAAGCAGTGGAAATATATTGATGTAGGTATTGGAGTTATAGACATCGGAATAAAATTGAGGGCAGTATTAGCACTCAAGACATTTTTGAAAATTTGTTGGATGATTCACATCAATAAAAAAGGTTTGGTAGATAAAATTGCCATTTCAATTTTAAGTTTCAAAAACGCTCGACGGTGTCATGGCGTCATTAGTGACGTTGTTTTTCATGTTTTTCATCTTCTTCTTCTTCAAGTGCCTCTCCATTACTGGAGGTCAGCCGTCAGCTTTTTGAACCTCTCCTTGTCCATGGCTAAACGGAATAGTTCTTCGACCGACTTGATGCCAGTCCACTCCCGTATGTTTCTGAGCCACGACTTCTTTCGCCTTCCAACACCTCTTTTTCCGGCAATTTTCCCCATCAAAATAGTTTGCAGCAGGCGGTACCTCTCGTTACGCAATATATGACCCAGGTACGAGATCTTACGCTGTTTGATGGTTCTCACTAACTCGGTGTTCTTCTGCATTCGTGCAAGGACTTCAGCGTTAGACACTTTAGCCGTCCAACTTATGCGAAGCATCCTACGATAAGTCCACATCTCGAAGGCTTCTATCTTTTTGCGTAAGTCTTCCACTAAGGTCCATGCCTCGCAACCATATAAAACAACGGGCCAAATGTAGCATTTTAGGAGTCTGATTCGGAGTTTTAGAGAAAGTTGACGGCCGCAAAGAACTTTTTTCATTTTCATGAAAGATGCGCGAGCAATTTCTATGCGAACTCGGATGTCAGTTTAGCTTTTCCACGAGTCTGTTAGCCATGACCCAAGATATTTGTATTTGTCAACTCTCTCCAAGATGTTAAGTCCGATACGTATATGTGACGTTAAATGTTTTTCATAGGAGATTGTCAAAGTTCGCATATAATTGTGACGCATCGCTCTGATTGGTGTTCAATCCAACATGGCTGATTGCTGTTTTTATCGTTTTATTTTAATCAAAATTAACATCAATATTGTTCAAAATAGAAAAATAAATAAGATTTTTATAATCCATGAATCCTATTTCATTAAATAAATTCATAATTATTCTTGCTGATTGTCATCATGCCTATGGCATATCCGGCGGTTATCACTAATTTTCATCCACCTTTAACAATGAAGGTAAAAATACTGACTTGTATAACCCACTTCGATTTTAATGGTGGACAAGTTGAACTACGGTTACTTTAATCACTTGACCTGTGACTGGCCTTATTGCTGGGGTGACTTTTCTCTAGATTTTCAAGCTAGAATAGTAAGTTACAGTAAGTTAGCTAGCTACTCGTTCTGGTCCAAAAATAACTTAATAAATACCTATCCTGAAATAAATTGTACTATAGATTTTTTTTCTGTTCAAACGTCAAAAATAGGAGCAAGGCGATTGAAAAATCGGTCCTATTTTTTCACAAGAGTCTATTTAGTACATACGCTTACGAAAAAATAAAATCATTTCACGAACAATCAATCTCATAGTCAAAGTATAGATTTGAACTTTTAAATTTGGTTTTTTCTTAAAACATGTACCACATTTTCCATTTTAAACAATCTATCATTTATTCAGCTTATCATTATATGCAGGCTTTTCCAAAGTAGGTACCTACCTCTCATGCCATTGAATCGATGGCTCATGCACTTTGAGACGGTGAATTCTTACGACATGATTGATTTTTATACCCAGCGTTTTCAAGTGATTGATAGCCGGCTATGTAAGTATGAAATTATATTGCAAGCGGTTGAACGGAAGGCTTGAGAGTTTGATTAATGGGGCGAGGATGTCCGTTAAAAACTTCAATTGTTGCAAAAGCTTGTTAGAGCAATTTGTCCTCGATAAATTATGAATCCGCCCCTCAACGGAACGTCGCGAGTTCATCAATCATGTTAAAATCTAAGGGCTCAAATTAAGCCCCTATTTTAAGTCCTCTTTGTTTGGATTATGGGCCACTTTTCAGGTCGCTGCCTTGGTGATGTAGATAATCCGTTGAATTTCGTCTCACGGTAGGAAGGAAGAGATATGACTTATGAATAGTAATTCAATGGGTTGCATTTTTGAAACTGTTTACAATTCAGTATGTTTCACATAGTGGTGTTTGCACCTCTCACCGGGATGTCCAGTGTTGACAAAATGAATAGAATAGTATTTTATTCAAATTAATTTTTACAAAGTGCTTTCGATAAGTTAAGAACCTAATGATTGAACCCAAGCTAGGAGAACAACAAAAGAATTGCAGCGAGCATCTGGATACGAGCTATCCAAGAGCGCGCTGTGTGGAAGTCCCCACAAGAGCTAATAGACTGGACTATGAAAATTTTATAGAATTTATACATTTTACAGTCCACTAAGAAATCGAGAAACTTTAAATATATTAGGTGAATGTTAAAATGAGCTATGAGCATCATGTAATAATGATTAAAATAATCAACATCATACTAATATTATAAAAGCGAAAGCGTGTTTGTTGGTTTGTCCTTCAATCAAACCGCTACAAAGCTACATACGACGACACCACTGTGTTTGTTGGTTTGTCCTTCAATCACGCCGCAACAAAGCTACATACGACGACTCGACATACGACGACGACGACGACGACATAGGCTACTTTTTCTCCCGGAGAACCAAAGATTTCTCGAGGGATTTTAAAAACTAAATCTACGCGAACGAAGTCGCAGGCATCAGCTAGTTAGACATAACCTTGACATCATGAAGTTTTCACCGGAAGAAATTGTAAAATCGAAACTTCCGTAAAATAAGCTACTTACTAACAATTCAACACGGCCAATTTTCGCAAAGCCCAATAGATCGAAGGAAAAGTCTGATAAAGAAAAGCTAATAAAAGTTACCACAGCATTCGCGACGAAACAGACATATTGTGCGTCGTAGCAAAAAGTTTAGTTTCATTTTTATTCGCTAGCGTTATGTACAAAAAGTTTCATTTCATTTTTATTTTGTAGCCCAATAGGGTATTATTGTCTTGTGTTATGAAGTTTTTCCGTTTTGATTTTGTTGTTTGATGGTTTTTTTTTTAATTGGAGCTTTGTTGAATTGGATATTGCCATTTTTACTCGTTTCGTTTCGTTGTTTAAATACTCGTTTTATAAGATGAGTTCAAAAAAAAACGTGAACTACGCACTTTTTTTTTTGAGATATTGAAGCTTGGTAGTTGGCTTTCGCTGCGACTGGTGTTTAGCCAAGCCCAATGATAAGATTTAAAAGTCTGATATAGAAAACCATGAGGGAGGTTTCGACCATTCCTTCTACGTATCTATTATCTATTTTACATTTAGATATTTTTCTCCGACGATAAGATGAGCTAGCAATATACGAGTATTTTACTGTGAAAAAGGATTTTAAATTTTTGTAAAATTCATAAAATCCTTAAACAGCACACAACAACAAACACATTAAATTCTAAAACTTTTAGCACATAGTTGTATTAAAATTGAGATATTCATTAGCCAACCTTCCCTCCAATTAATTAAACAGATTAAAATTTATAACAACCCCTCAAACTTTGCCGAAAATGTTTCGAAACCAGACGGTCGGAAAATTGATAGTAACCCTAGCATTAACCTGTATAATATTATGAATTTTGAAATTTTTAACCTATGCTCGTTGGTATTTTATAACTTTATAGGCAAGACCCACTAACCTCTATAATTAATCTACGATTACATGTCATTTTTATTTACCTCTTTGACGCCATTTTGGCACTGTAAGCAGATACGAGTGTTCAAGGAACTAAAATTAGTGAGGGCACTGGTTTACAACAGCTGATAGTTGATACTTTTTGGCATTTCCTGCATCCTTATATTATTAGTTCCAGAGACACTCTTATGTCAAGTGTGGCGCTTCGAATTGATCGATAAATAATAATTTGAGCTGTCATTTGTCCAAGATCCCAGTGCCGCCAGACCTAAGTTATTTTCTCAGCAATTATTTGTGTACGATAGAGTACTGTTCGAATGTCCTTTCAGTATATGCGTACCAGCTAGATTGTGCCGACGGCCAATTTTAAGATACCAGGTGCTAAAGGTAGGTAAAAACTAGAATAACTTATCTTAAATTCTCAGGGCTGATTTTCATATATGTTTTAAAAAATATTGTAAAAATTAATAAATTAATACTGCCAGACGCTTACCGCCGGCGGTTACTTTAGCCAGACGCTTTGAAGCTCCCAAAAATATATATAATTTAAGTTAACTTATATTCTTAGTTCTGATTTTTATACATGATACTCAGGGAACTATTGCGATATTATCTGTAAGCTGCCAGACCTATTGGAAGGGTCAAACATCCCCCCAGACACACATTATGCGTCCCCATATGTATGAGCGCTAGAACATGATTCACTTGTTTAAGTGTGTGAGAGATAATATCATCATACTATAATATTATAAATGCGAAAGTGTGTTTGTTGGTTTGTCCTTCAATCACTCTGCAACAGAGCTACGGATCGACGTGATTTTTTGCCTGGGTATAGCTTGCAGAAGATATTGCAATAGTTCTCTCTCTCTAGATCCTAAGCTATACCCAGGCAAAAAATCACGTCGATCCATAGCTCTGTTGCAGATTGATTGAAGGACAAACCAACAAACACACTTTCGCATTTATAATATTATAGTATGATGATATTATCTCTCACACACTTAAACAAGTGAATCATGTTCTAGCACTCATACATATGGGGACGCATAATGTGTGTCTGGGGGGATGTTTGACCCTTCCAATAGGTCTGGCAGCTTACAGATAATATCGCAATAGTTCCCTGAGTATCATGTATAAAAATCAGAACTGAGAATATAAGTTAACTTAAATTATATATATTTTTGGGAGCTTCAAAGCGTCTGGCTAAAGTAACCGCCGGCGGTAAGCGTCTGGCAGTATTAATTTATTAATTTTTACAATATTCTTTAAAACATATATGAAAATCAGCCCTGAGAATTTAAGATAAGTTATTCTAGTTTTTACCTACCTTTAGCACCTGGTATCTGGAAATTGGCCGTCGGCACAATCAAGCTGGTACGCATATACTGAAAGGACATTCGAACAGTAGGTACTCCATCGTACACAAATAATTGCTGAGAAAATAACTTAGGTCTGGCGGCACTGGGATCTTGCTCTATATAGGGACAAACAGTCCAGTGTTAATCATAGATTAATTTTATAGAGGTCAATGCCAAGATCGAAACATTTGGAAATCTATGCAAGAAACCTATGTCAAGCATTGGATGTTTATAGTTTGGTAAACAAGAACAAGAAGAATTTGAAGCTAATGAGGTTATTTTCTTCAATCTAGTAACTTTATCTATGATAATGGCAGGTGAACTCAGCTTTCATGTTTGTTGTCATTAAAACCCATGAATTCTCAGTTTCGCGTGAAAGGTTGCCTAGTATATAATAATAATATCGTTTGTTTTTCCAAAATTACAAATGATTTTATAACAGATTTGAACGATGATCCCACAGAAGTATAAACTGTGTTGCGGTGATCATCGTCCTCCTCGTCCATTAAACACAAGATTAAAAATATTATAATTTTTACCCGACTAGTGTCAAAAGCGTTGGGAAGTTTTGTATCTACTGGTTTGTCTTTATTTTTGGGTTCATCAGTTCCTTTCTATCTAATTTTACCAGACTAGTCGTACGATTTTGATAAATAAATACGATATTGTTCTATTGCTTCATTTATCGATGAGCTATAGGGGATACTCTGGTTGTAATACGAATTTTCTCATTTTGATTTTTCCCTCCAGGTATATTCCAAGCTTGTGAGCCTTCTTATAAGGCCCGTAATTAGCGACTATGTTTTGGATTAAATTGTGTAAGTAACCATCCATTATAGTGATGCGTAATTATGATAATAATTTAATATATTTGACCGAGCGAAGCGAGGTCTCTGAGTTTACTAGAGCGATTTGCACTTGTCCGTCCGTCCGTCCGTCCGTCCGTCCGTCTGTCAGAGCCTTATAACTTTTGAATTACTGAACGTAATTACTTCAAATTTAGATATAATATGTAAACCGATGGCCTCCAGCCGAAAATGGCTTAAAAAGTTATAAAAATCTTTATTTCAGGGGGGCTCTCATAGAAGCGAATGCGAAGAAATTTTTTTTTATTTGCGATTCATAGGTTTTCTGTGTATCATTTTAAAGACAATTTGGAACAGAGTAGAACCGTATTTTTTTTTTAATTTTTTTCCTAAAATTGACGAAATGGGGGGCTTCCAAAGTGGCGATTTAATACGCTCGCTTGAAGACGCTCTCTGGGAAAATTATCTATATATTTTCAAGTTGTACTTATTTTCTTACTTCACTTGTATCCTGTACTTGAACAACAAATACTAAAATTATATGAATATTATAAAGAAACGAGATTATTTAATTTTTAATGAGCATCAGTAAATTTCACATAGCTTCACAATAATGCTAATAGATGGCGCAGTCATTAACTATTCCATTGAACTAGGAGTTACGACTACGATTTATCCCAAAAACAGTTTTGCGTCGACCATTATTATTTAGGTACATAATATAATAACATATTATTCAATTAAAATTATTCTTTAGTTAAATATCATTTTGTATATTTTCTATTCGCGTCGATAGATGACGATTTGTACAGATGCCCCTAACCCGTTTTCACTCGTTAGTACCTACATAATAATTCAATGTTTTCACTGACGTTCCCTAACCTTTACGGGCTACCTATGATAAGTTATGTGATGATTACTGTCAACTTCTTTATCACGATCCTGTACGGGACACCTAAAAGGACATTGGGACGGATGTTAGGACTTAGGATTGTGTTTTGGAGCTACCTACGTAAAGAGACTCCTACATAGGGGATGATTTAGGTATGTTTGGTGAAAACGGGCATAATAATAATAATGTCAGTTTTGGTCGTCATGTATCGATTGAATGAATAATCATGGGATACCGTTACCGCGAGGTCTCAGTTCGGGGCGAACCACTAGTTTAGATAAATTTAATGTAGAACAAGCTAGCTTCAAGATATTCTTGAACATAACACCGCATCTCGCGTCAGAACGTTCATTAATTAAAGTCTGATCCCGCGGTCCAGTCTAATTGATACGCCATTGATACCGCTTTGAGTGTGTCTTCCCTCTTTATGATACAAATATTCTTTTTTTTTATTCGATGACAAGCTAGTCCTTGACTGCAATCTCACCTGATGGTAAGTGACGATGCAGTCTAAGATGGTAGCGGGCTAACTTGGAAGGGGTATGACAGTGAACATTCAACCCATACCCCTAATTGGTTTCTACACGCCATCGTGCCGGAACGCTAAATCGCTTGGCGGCACGTTTTGACGGTGACAAATATTCTAAAGTGTTTGGAGTAGTTATGCCATCTAGGTGTATCCACATTTCCCCCTTTACTAAAAACTTTTACCAATCACTTAACACCTTCCTAGTATGTTTCGATAAACTTCATGCCTAGCCAAGTCACATAGGGGACTGTGTGTCATTTTTGAAAGCTTTTGATACGTATTGTATTAAAAACTAGCTGATGCCCGCGACTTCGTCCGCGTGGATTTAGTTTTTATGTATTAGGGCCGATTTGACCAACGTAAAATAAGTCTTATCCGAGCATGAGTTTGATATTTTGACAGTATTTTCAATTCAAAAACTGTCAGAATGCTCAATTTATCCCAAGATAAAAAGTCACTTGACGATGGTGAAATCGGCACTTAGTAAGGAAGAATTACTACTACGATAATAAAGGCGATCTAATTTAATTTTAGAACACAAAAGTTACTATTGTGACTTAAATATGATAGTTAGATATATTCCTTTGGGAACTTTTTTGTAGAGAATAATGCGTACTTAAATCATGTAGTACATAATTTTGATGTATCATCAATAGTTTTCTCAGCACACGCCAAAAATGCATTTTATAGGCAAAATTTTGCTACTTTGGGTTAGATTATTGCAATTTTCTTAAGGATCTATTTTTTTTTAAATAAATTATAGTCTATGTTACTTCCTGATAACTTAGCTTTCTATTAGTGAAAAAATGGTTAAAATCGGTCCAGTAGTTACAGAGCCTTATCAGTACAAACTAACAAACAAACGAACAAACAAACAAAAAATCTTTCCTCTTTATAATATTAGTTTAGTTGTAACACTGACAGTCAAGGTGTTCAATACCGTGGCTTGTATCGTTTCTCTGTGTGTTTAAATCCTCATTGCTGAGAGTTGCAACCCATTCCATTAATCATATAATGAATAATTGAAGATCCCCCTAGAGATGGCCCCTATCTCTAGGGGGATCTTAAATTATTCAATCCAATTACTCACTGGAGTCACTGGTCAATGTTGCTTAGCTAACGCAAACGACTCATATGAATGGTCGTAAACAGATCATACAACTCTCAAGGCTTGTGCTATGTATGTTTCAGTCTTTTTTTGTCAACTTTTAACCTATTGCATAGCTTTTATCGCGGGATTTGAACTAGGACAAACAGTTTGAGCGCGGCGACCGAATCAAGAAATTCCGTAACGAAAATAAACCTAACACAGTCGTTCAGTAAGCGTTCAATATTTTAGAGGTTTACAAGTAGCTCTGTTTGGCGCAGTGGGCGAGCGACCGCTTTCTTTACCGGATGGTGTATGATGTCGCAGGTTCGAATCTTACTCGCGAAGTAGTGAAACTGCGCTTTTCTTGTTTGTTTGTTTTTTAATTTTTTTTTTGCATAATTTTTAGTAAGCAAAAAAAAATTTTGCATAAATATTATAATTGCATAAGTTGATAAAAATGCTATGCAATCGCTTTACCGCGGTAGTCCCCGAGTGCCACTTAATTTTTTATTTAATCTATCATATTTTCTCAAATAACTTTTATCCGTGAGGCGATCTCCGTCGTTCATCTCTGAAAATATGCATCAGATTTTCTCTTTTAAAGAATTGGCCAGGCTGTTAAGTGCAGCAGTGCAGCCATTATTCCAGGTGACATGAAAAAAGATTGCTTCAACTTGATGTGATATTAATATTAATGGGAATATCCATTATATTATAAAAAACCTCGAGGTAAATATAGTATAATTTTATAAATGGAGTGATTCTATCCGTTATTTACACAGAACATTATACATATTATAAAATTGTTGGGTAACATAAAACTATGCAAACGGAAGTCATTACCACCGCAAATGGCCAATTTACTGCTATTTTGGCAAATATAATTGGCAAATGGAGGCCCGAGGCAGGTCTTTTTCGCAGTTTCAAATTTTAATTCGCGAATAAATCCATCAATTTGTGAAATTTTTGGCAGTGCGTCGGTACTGTAATATGAATTATCTTATTTACTATTATTATAGGTTCGCATCCATTTTACATCTGTATGTATAATATTTAATTAATATTATAAACAGAGCGGATTTTTCATTACGATAGTGGATTCAAAATCTATTAATTAAGGAGTATGGCTTTAATACCCGAAATATATTATGTGGAAGATGCAAAAACTGGCGCAGTTACAAAAGGTTTTTCTTGCTGAATACTTGAACTGTATAATATACAATATTGTTTGGCTTGAGTATCCTGCACAGGCCATATTAGCCGCTACATTATCACTGGGCGAGCGCAAAGCTCTGCTAGGGATTTGAGCCATAGTTAGCCACAGTGGGTAATTATTAGGGCGAGCGAAGCGAGCCCTATCACTTTCCCACAACCTGATCATTTTTGTGGTACACATTACTGAAAAACTATCACGCTTATAGATTTGTGCTTTAACAAAGTAATTTATCTTTATATCCAGATGTGTTATCTGTCAAAAAAAATATAATTTTATAGCCATTAAAAAAAATGAACATTAACAATTTTGTATTCATTGGATAGAATGTTATTGTACTACTAACACCATCTGTTAGAAAACCAAAGAGTTAACATCGCTGCAACAGAACTTATTATCCGTTAGAAAAACTACGCGAGCCCTCACAAAGCTCAGCTTTTTGCTAGTATATTTATTATTAATTAAAGGAACGCGTGAGATATGTACCTGTCAATTTTGTTTAGTTTAGAGACAACAGTGTGCAACTAGTGTGTGAATTAGCCATAATGTGTTTCTAATACCACTCCTGTGCGTCTCGGTGCAACGCTTGGTCGCTGCTTCCATCCAGTAAGATTTCAACATCAGGTGCTAACGTGACCTTTTTTCATACATTTAGTACACTCAAAATATTTTGGTGGTTAATATGAACGTTGATAGTAGTAAACTATCAAATGAATACGATTTTCTTAAACAATCGTACGGCTGCGTTCCTGTACGATGTCGTGTTGATATCAATCAAAGGCATTCAATATTTAATAGTGTTCCATTTCCCTCTTTGATATCTTGTGTCCATCTTGAAATCTTGAATATCTTGTGTCCATCTTGAAATCTTGAATATCTTGTGTCCATCTTGAATCTTGAATTTAATTACTACGTAGTGACCTACGCGTATACATGATTATTATTGAAATCTGATACTATCTGTACTATTAATTACGAGTATAATTCATTCCACAGCTGTCTAGGTTGTACGGCTTAGACTTCGTCGTTGAGTTCGTCGTCAAAATATTAAAAGAAATCAAAGTGTCAGACAATTTAGGGTCACTCAAAATGCACATACTAGGCTATGCCCGGAGTATTCCTGCTTCATCAAATTACAAATTAAGAGATAAACGTTGTTATCCCAAGGTGCTTAAATGGTGAAACAAACAGCAATGAACGTAGGGTCGAAAGACCACCCTCCCCCTCTCTCCCTCCCAGGCAGTCTATGGGCACATATCAGAATATAATGAACAATACAAAGGGTTTGGTCAGGCTGTGAACTTTAATTTGAGAGTAGACTTTAAAGTTCCAGAGTAAAAAACTTTTAAGAACATCGTTGCTGCAGCGATGAATGATTCAGTGCGTTGAGAATAACGCCGCAAGTCTGAGAGAGTCATTACTACGTAGGCAAGTGGAGACCACTTGCCGTTCTTTATGCTATTCATTAAAAATACGTACAACGATGCATTTTGAAGCATGAAGTTTATTATTATATATCAGAGATACTTATACGTTAATTTATTTTATTTTTGAAGAAACGTTTATTTTTACTCACGATGGAACTTCTTGGTGCCTTCTCATCATCACTGAATACGGATCCCATCTCAGAATGAGAAGTGTTTGGTCACAGTTCACTGCGCTGGCCAATACGTGTGGATTGGTAGACTTCACACACCTTCCAGAACATAATGAATGATTCTCAGACGTGCAAGTTTCCTCACGACGAACACACATTATTCTAAAAGGTTGGTGTCGGGGTTTTGAACCTTAGACTCCCCATGAAGGAGACCAGAGTCTTAACTAAGTAGGTACTAGGTCATATTCCTTCCCAGGGACACTTTATTTTTTTTTAATAAACCAGGCCGGAGAGAATGTTATACAAATAAAACCGATCCAGCGACTGTGCAGTGTGCTCATTAATTTGATTCGCTTCGACTTCATTTATTAAAAACACTACGGCTCAGTTGTCTTTCATTCCACTGTCATGAAACATTGTTATTTTTATGCCTTGATTCATGTATGAAGCCGAGCGACATCTTTTTTTTTAATTTACAATTGCGTTACAAACGTTTAATGCGTGCTTGGAGGTACGAGGGAACACACAAACACAAATATACAGAAACACAGAAAAACAGATACTTTTCCAAATCGGTTCAGGTGTCTTCGAGTAATCGGTGAACATACATAAAAAAAAGATTCCAACGAATTGAGAACCTCCTCCTTCTTAACTTAGTTTTTAACGGACTTCAAGTCGGTTAAAAACTAAATTTTTCCTGCGGCTTCACTCACGATACGTTTGTTTTTTCAAATACCCCCTTTTACCCCCTTAGGGGTTGAATTTTCAAAAAAAAATCTTAGCGGATGCCTTCTTCATAATAGCAATCTGTATGCCTTTCAGCCCGATCCGTCCAGTGAGTTGAACTATGTGTTGATAGATCAGTTAGTCAGTTAGTAGTTTCCTTTTATATATTTAGAAATACAAAATGTTCTTATCTTCATCGCGTGAATATCGTCCCACTTAGAAATAGTTTTCGTTTCGGAAATGGAAAATTCCATTTGGCAACATCTCGTATCGACACAATTTCTTGTCTCCACTCAAATTCGATAGCGCCTTTACGCATCACAAGCTCTGTTATGCCAATATCGAATGTGATAAAGGAAATGCGTTTACCTTTATGTCGTATGACGACGTTGGAAGGTTTTATGTCTTTAACACGTTTCATATTTCAAAGAAAATCATACAATAACCCTGAAACGCTAAGGTTTTATGTCTTTAACACGTTTCATATTCCAAATAAAATCATACAATATCCCTAAAATTCTTTAAGGCGTCTGTTAGACAATACGTTTTACCAAGGTTTTATCAAAGTACCACTCGTATAAATAAAAAGATAAATAAAACTTTATTGACCTTAACCAACACAACAAATTAGTTAACACTAAGAGTCTACTATATGCCTATTTAAAAGTAATTGGTGTGGAATGGTCAATGGGCCACCCCCTCAGCTTGTGCCGCAGCATGAAAGGCAGGTATGTACCTACCGGACACACCGCAACGCTGATTTTCAGGAAGGGCCCAAGGGCCGAAACGTCACGGACCACCACTGTGGTCACACAAGAAAAAAAATGAATTAAAAACAAAAATAAAATAAACAATGAAAGCTTAAATTTTAGATACAACTTAATATTACTTGTATCAGATACAATTTCACCCTCACCACATGGGTGCCGGGAGCACTTCGACCATCCGTTGATGTCAGATCTTTTTCCATGCACTACCAAACTGTGGATCCAACTTCCTGCGATGATGTTCCCACTAAACTACAACTTTATTATTATTCAAGGGGCAGACTAACAAATTCCTCAAAAGCCGGCAACGCATTGTGGTGCCTCCGGTGCTACAAATTTCCCTGGACGGTGGTAATCACTTAATATCAGGTAAACCGACTGCTCGTTTGCTCGCCATACATATATAAAAAACTGCAGTTTTTTATTTGATGACCAGAGTAGCCTTTGTCACTTTATCAACTCAAAATCTACTTAAACCTTCTTTAAAAGTAAGTTTCCAAAACAGTATGTTCCTTTTATTATGCTGTCTATGATAAAAATTGTCTGTGAGTATCATACAGAGGATGCTACTTTGTATAAATCTATGATTTTTCAAGATTTTTTTTAATTTGTATATAGTACTAGCTGATGCCCGCGACTTCGTCTGCGTGAACTTAGCCTTTAAAATGCCTTGGGAACTCTGACTTTGCGGGATAAAAAGTAGCCTGTCACTCTCCGTCCTCAACTATAGGTACACTGCAAAAAATCACGTCGATCCGTAGCTCTGTTGAGGCGTGATTGAAGGACAAACCAACGCACTTTCGCAGTTTTAATATTTCACCATATAAAGTGTAAGTGCATATAGTCAACGTGGTTTTTAGGGTTCCAACGGGACTCTATTACTAAGCCTCCGCTGTCCGTCCGTCCGTCTGTCAGCGGCCTGTATCTCGTAAACCGTAATAGACAGTTGAAATTTTCACATATTTTGTATTTCTATTGCCGCTATAACAACAAATAATAAAAATTAAATTAAATTAAAAAAATAAAATAAAATTAAAATATTTCCATGTAGGTACCCATGGAAATATTTTAATTTTTTTTTTAACGGAACCCTAAAAGAGCGAGGACCGACTCGCAATTGGCTGATTTTTTTTACACAGGTAAAGTTGACGACCTGGAAAATAACACAGGCTACTTTTTGTCCCGGGAGCATACATTTAAACGCCCGCGCCACTACAAAGTATATAATTTATCATAGATTTTTTTAAAAACGCTCGACTGATTTCTATAAAATTTAAATGGGACCACCTGGGAAGTAAAACCACCCTTTGAAACAAAAAAAGAATTTTCCAAATCGGTTCAGGCGTCTTCGAGTAATCGGTGAACATACATAAAAAAGTTTCCGTTGAATTGAGATCCTCCTCCCTTTTTTGAAGTCGGTTAAAGTAATAATAAAAATTAGTTCAAATTTAACGAAGTTATGGAGTATAACAGTCTAAATAGTTCAAACCCTATCTCAGAGAACATACATCCATCCATCCGTATACGACATCTATACAAGCATACATCCGTATACATCCATCACAAACTTTCACATTAATGATATTAGTGGGATAATATGAGTAATAATAAGTAGGACATGATATAATTAAAGTATTTATTGTTAGTAGGAGGAGGATACAAACATACATAAATACATGCATACACACATACAGTAGTAGTAGATATGTGTGTATGTATGTTCGCATACATGCATGCCTACATACATACATACATGCATACATGCATTCCATACATACATACTCACATACATACATACATACATTCATATATACAAACATACATACATACATACATTCATACATACCTACTACTACAGTATGTGTGTATGTATGTCACTTTTCAGGCCCTTAACTTTACCTGCGCTAAAAAATAATCTAAAACTTCAATCTAAAACTCCGTTGGCGCATAATTGAAGGATAATTATGTGAAAGTAACATACGAATATCCCGCGGGAACTGTTTGTTTTCCTGGGATTAAAAGTAGCCTTTGTCACTTTTCAAGTCCTCAACTATGCCTATCCAATAAACCACGTCAATCTGTAACTTCGTTGGCGCCTAATTTAAGGATAAATATGTGAAAAGTAGAACACTAATATCCCGCCGGAACTGTTTGCTTTCCCAGAATAAAAAGTAGCCTTTGTCACTTTTCAAGTCATCAACTATGCCAATCCAAAAAACCACGTCAATCTGTTACTCCATTGGCGCATAATTAAAAGATAAATGTGTGAAAAGTAGTATACTAATATGCCGCAGGAACCGTTTGTTTTCCCGAGATAAAAAGTAGCCTTTGTCATTTTTCAGGCTCTTAACTTTACCTGTGCAAAAAAATCACGTTAATCTAAAACTCCATTGCGCGTATTTTGAAGGACAAATGCGTAAAAAATAGCGATGCTATCCCGCAGGAATTGTTTGCTTTTCCGGGATAAAAAGTAGCCTATGTGCTATTCCAGACTATATTCTATGTCTGTGCCAAATTTCACCAAAATCGGTTCATTCGTTGTCGCGTTAAAGAGTAACAAACATCCATCCATCCATCCATCCATCGATCCAAACATCCATCCTCACAAACTTTCGCATTTATAATATTAATAGGAATAATAGGATAGGATAGGATCTACACATGATCAGTCATTATAATATCTAGCAATGTACTCACTATGACTGGACAAATCGATACCTTGTACTATTTGTATTATTTATTTCGTAATCCATCCCTAATCCCTAAGAAATTTTCTATTGATAATGAAAAACTTCAATAACTGTGTTTATCCTACTTGATTGTTGAATTGGAATTTTTTACTTATTCTCGATGCTGCGGATAATGTAAGCGTGATTTAAGTACAATCAGCGCCATCTATCAGTGCTTTTTCAAAATTCCGCGGGAACCTTGGATTTTTCCGGGATAATTTGTAGCCTATGTGTTATTCCAGGGTATAATCTATCTCCATTCCAAATTTCAGCCAAATCCATCCAGTAGTTTTTGCGTGAAGGAGGAACAAACATACACACAAACTTTCGCCTTTATAATATTAGTAGGATGGGCTTTTGTTGGCTAAATACACAAAGGCTTTTAGTTAAAATAAAATATAAAGTTTTTTTTAACCTAAATCATCGGATGAAGTCGTGGATATCTTTTAGTTCATCATACTTTTCTGTATCTAAGAACAAAGCACGTATCTTTCAAGATATTCTTGTACATTATAAGTTTATAGGAAAAACGACGACGACGAAATCTTTCGATAAACATCCCTGTAAAAGTAATGTTATCCATTCAATATTATGGACACTTATGATGATCGAATATATTATTATGATTCATTAACGTTCGTCGGCCTAGGACGACAATTTAAGTATGGATTAGACATAAGGATATATTTATAGTCTACACGCAACTCGGACGGGGGGAAAGACGGGGAGTTAAGTTTTAGACACAGTATAAGGAGGTACAGTAGGTCGACGCCTTAAATTTCGATCTCGATCTCGACGATCCAAAAAGAGCGACCTGAACCTAGAAGAACATGCTTATTAATGATTCAACTATAATTTATCCATTTTATTAATAGTTTTTTGACAGCTCACTCTCACTCACTCACAATATAATATTGTCACACTCTGAGACTGAGCTGTCAAAAAACTATTAATAAAATGGACAAACATAATAATTTTAATTTCAAACTTTCAATTTTTAATTATTATTATTGATTAGCTGATGCCCACGATTACGTCCGCGTGGATTTAGTTTTTGAAATCCCTCGGGAACTCTTTAATTTTCTGGGATAAAAAGTAGCCTATGTCACTCTGCAGGTCCTCAACTATACCCATGCAAAAAATCACGTAGATCCATAGCTCTGTTACGGCGTCATTGCAGGACAAACCAACAAACAAACACACTTTCGCATTTATAATATTAGTATATTCGTATGATGAGAATGATATTATTTATTGCGATGTTCAATTTGAAATAATATATAATATACAAAATATAAATTAATAGATATTGTTTCCTTGTAACAAACCTAACGCCACCGTATATGGGGGCATACACGGTGGCTACGCTATCTAGACATTGTCGGCATTTACCACGAGATCAAAGGCGTCGACCTACTGTATCTGCTTATACTTTGAGTATCGTATGCGCGTTCCTCCCTGCCCACACCTAAGGTGAGGCCAAAGAGTTGCGCGCGGACTATAATATAATATAGTACCGTGTTCCATTGGGGTTAAAGCATCGCCTATTAATAAGTATGTCCAGGCCTTAAATGAAAGCCAATACATAACTTTTAATCGTTCAAAGGAACACATTTTAGTTGTTTTCCGCTCGCCAACTCGCAAGAATAGGTACTTGCTACTTGGCGAGGTTACTATTGGTGTAAAATAGCCAGTTCTTAGCAATCCTGGCGCTTGTTTTCGGTACTTAGCCCCCGCAAGTTTGGCCAAGTTTCGCGCTTTGAATACAGCTCTTCTCTATGAAGCTAATGGCGTATTGTGACAAAGTTTATTTTAGGGTTAGTGTTCTACACAGGAATTTCCAGTCTGCTTCCTGCAGTACTTTAAGGAAATTGTGTACGTTTTCATAATAAACTTTGAAAAGAAATTTCGGAATAATGTTCACTTTTTTATATTGAAACGCAAACTTATTGAAAAGTAGGAAAGCAATTATTGAAACGAGAATAACCTTGGGTATGTTGCAGATCTAAGTTTTAAGTGATTTTGTGAGTTGGAAATTGCAAAAAAATACCTATACCCAAGTGAGTTTTGTGGTTTCTTCTCAGAATGTAATCTGCCTAAAATTTGGAATCTTGGTAGTTTTATTTCTACTTGGAAGTTATCCCTACTAATATTATAAATGCGAAAGTGTGTTATATATTATCCCGCAGGATTTTTTAGAATAGAATAGAAACATTTTGTATTCAAATAAACTTTTTACTAGTGCTTATGAATCGTCTGACTCTACCACTGGCTCGGAATGTCCTTCCTGCCGAGAAGAGCCAGCAAGAAAGCGGTTGCTCTTTTCAGAACAAGTTTACAATACAATAAATACTATGCTCTGTATGCAGTGTTTCCACAATGAGATAAGTTCCAAAAATGCATAACTACTAACTTTTTAAAAACTAAATCCTTGCGGACGAAGTCGCGTGCATCAGCTAGTAGATCATAACAACGTAATATTGATATTATAAACTAGCTTTTACACGCGATCTCGTCTGCGTGGAGCTTATAAAGCAATTTTGCGGGACTAATTTTTTGCAGGAATAGTTCAACTATTTGTAGGCACATAGATATACAAGAAGTCATGTTCATCGCTGGTCTGTTGCTGCGTGTTTGAAAGACAAACCAATGTATGTACTAACTAATTTCATATTTATCTTCTTCTTCTTTATCAACCTATAGACGTCCACTGCTGGGCAAAGGTCTCTTGCATGGACTTCCACAGGCATCGGTCTTGCGCCGCCTGAATCCAGCGGCTCCCTGCGACTCGTTTGATGTCGTCGGTCCACCTGGTGGGGGGTCTGCCAACACTGCGCTTCCGGGTGCGGGGTCGCCATTCCAGCACCTTGGGACCCCAACGACCATCAGCTCTTCGAACTATGTGCTCCGCCCATTTCCACTTCAGTATCGCGACTCGCTTAGCTATGTCGGTGACTCTGGTTCTCCTACGGATCTCCTCATTTCTGATTCGATCCCGCAGGGACACTCCGAGCATAGCTCTCTCCATCGCCCGCTGAGCGGTCCTGAGCCTACTTATGAGGCCCTTAGTTAGCGACCATGTCTCGGATCCGTAAGTCATCACTGGCAACACGCACTGTTCGAAGACTTTAGTCTTCAGGCACTGAGGAATTTTGGACGAGAAGACATCTCGGTGCTTCCCGAACGCTGCCCAGCCGAGTTCGATTCGGCGGTTGATCTCTTTCTCGAAATTGGACCTACCTAGCTGGACTGTGTGTCCCAGGTAAATATACTCGTCGACAATTTCGAGTGCAGAGTTCTCAACAATTACTGGGTGGAGCGGTGCATGAGCATTGGACATGATTTTCGTCTTGCTCATGTTCACTTTCAGGCCCACCTGTTGAGAAACCCTGCTGAGATCGTTGAGCATTGTATTGAGGTCTCTCAGAGTCTCTGCCATGACTACTATGTCATCGGCAAATCGCAGGTGAGTGGTGTACTCGCCGTTTATGTTGATGCCAAGCCCGTTCCAATCCAGAAGCTTAAAGACGTCCTCCAACGCAGCGGTAAAGAGCTTCGGGGAGATAACGTCCCCCTGTCGCACTCCACGCTGCAAGTGGATTGGCCTCGTAGTCTGGTCCTGTATACGTACTGACATTGTGGCGTTTTCATACAAGTACTTCAACACTTGGATATACTGGTAGTCAATCCGGCATCTCTGCAGCGACCTCAACACAGCCCAAGTTTCCACCGAATCGAAGGCTTTCTCATAGTCCACAAACGCTAAGCAAAGTGGCCGGTTATACTCTTCCGTCTTTTGTATAACCTGCCGCAGCGTATGAATGTGATCTATGGTACCAAAGCCTTTTCGGAATCCGGCTTGTTCGGGAGGCTGGAAGTCGTCGAACCTACGAGCGAGACGATTCGTAATGACTCTCGAGAACAACTTATAAACATGACTCAACAACGAGATGGGTCTATAATTCTTCAACAAGGTATTATCACCCTTTTTGAAGAACAGAACCACCACGCTCCTGTGCCATGCTTCCGGCTTCATATTTATAATAATTAGTAAAGATGGTCGACGTTTACATAATAATCTTATTTTCCATTTCTTATTAGCCGCAAAAATTTCGACTAAAATAAAGCGTTGCACACATAAAAAATTTGTTTTTATTTTATAGCCATGAATGATAAAGAAACAAAGACATCACAATAACAACTATTGGGGATCATAAATCCATCTTAATACATGTGTGACATATCACGTCCGCCTTGATGCGCGCTCAACGCTTCTACCACTTTTACGAGGCACCTTGCTTCATAAAAGTTTTTGTATGGTACAAGTAATAAGATGCTTAGATATATGGTGACATCGCTGTGGGTAAAAAACAAACACCATTGGGGATCATATCTAAGAACATGTGTGACATGTCACGTCTGCCTTGATGCGCGCTCAACGTTTCTACCACTTTTACTGAGGCACCTTGCTTCGTAAAAGTTTTTGTATGGTACAAGTAATAAGATGCTTAAGTAGGTTATGGCAACCTCGCTCCCGTTAAAAAACAGACATCACAATAAAAACTATTGGGGATCATAAATCTATCATAATACAAGAAGCACCTTGCTTCGTCAAAGGTTTTGTATGAAACAAGCAATAACTGGGCGTAAGTAAGCTTGCACGTAATAGGTATTTCAATAGTACAGATACGCTAGAGCACGGGAACTCCTTAAACGTGTTACTTACCGTAAAAACCCACGTACTCACAAGCAATAAGCCTATCCCGTGAGTGATGACATTTTACCTACAATACAAGAAATTGTGCTTCAGAAATTGATAAAGATATTTTGTAATCATTATGTGATATGACAAGTCTGTTTTGATGCGCTCTATCAGTTTTGCGAGACAACTTGCTTCGTAAAAAAATGTGTGTGGGATAAGTGATAAGATTAAACGATGCTGTGTTTATAAATTTCAGTCTCGCATTGCTACCAAATAATTCAAACTTACGAGATTTCGTTTGACATGAACATTGAATGCTGAACAATTTGGGGATATAGTTTTTCAGTAGGTTATTGCGATTGCCTAAAATTTCAAAGTAGGTAAATACATTACAAGAATTGCCTTATTTCACACATTTTTTTCTCTAGATCATGAAGACCTTATGCAACTGATGCAATAAAATAATTATACTAAAATTATATGCATACTACTTGTACTACACATAATATTGATACTACGAGTAGATACTTTTAAATGGTGAAAACTAGCATTTAGCGACGTCATCCGCGTGGAGTTGAATTCTGCAGGAACCCTTTGTTTTTTCTGGCATAAAAGTAACCTATGTCACTCTCAAAGTCCACAACTATACCGATACAAATAAAATTACGTTGATCCGTTGCTACGTTACTGCGTGCTCGAAGGACTAACCAATAAACATACACACTTTCGCATTTACAATATGAGTAGGTACCTATTGAGAATTTTAAAATAAAATTTTAAACTTGGACCATTTCCTTAATGCCCTCAACGAGGCGTATCGAGGGACCTTATGCCAGCTCACGTCTAACGTATGTTTGTATGACTCTCAAAATATCTTAGTTACGACCACCCGTTCAGCCATTGTGGGATGGATGTCGAGAACATTGACTAAAAGAAATGGATAGATGGAGCCCTTCAAAAAAAAACGTCATCTTAAAGCTTACGTACAACATCTGTGGTATTAATTACTATTTTCTATGGATGAAAAACTTAAAAGCTTTATTACCCAAAAAAAACCATTTTGCCATGCCCTTGGTCTTTCAGAAAAACCTGTGTCGTGAAGACCTTATCACGGAGGAATACTAAGCGGAATAGAGGAATATTTACCATTACTAATAAATACCAAAATTAAGTGAATGATTATATTGAGTATAAAATATGAATATTTACCTATAATTGATCTAAATTAAGTTGCTGCTCATGAGACATTATTTATCCACAAATGGCTTACAAAAAAATTGGGCTTACGTAAACTGGCTCACTAATATTTTTCAGTCCTTTTTATTACTTCCTAAATAACAAAAGTCTCTGTGCAGGTCAAAGCAATGCATATTTCTTAGTGCAAGTTTATAAATGGTAAGAAATTCAGTTTTTCCGGAAGTGTGTTAGTAGTGTTCTTTAAATGATGGTCTTTATCAGTCTATATTTTTCCTCTAGTCAATGGTGGAGGGTTAGACGTTCTTCTTATGTATATAGCCGGGTTCCGGTTGTACAGAGATTGTAAAGGCTCCAGGACGCTTGCCAAGTGGATTTTTGTTAGGGTTAACACGCATATTATTACGAGTGGAGTTTATAGTCGAGATAAACGCAAGATGAAAGGTTTAGCTGTAGACATTGGTTAAGCATAAAACTATTTAAGTGTAGTGTAGGTACAGCTGTTTTTTATATTAAATAAAAAACCGGATAGTATGGATAATAGTAAATACGAAAGTGCATCAGCTGTCTGTCTGTGTATTACTTTTGCATGGCACATCCGCTGAACAAATCTTAACGTTATTATTATAATAATAAACACATAAATCCCAGGAAATCAAAAAGTCATCAAGACCGAAAAACCGAAAATAATAAATTAAATTAAAAAACTAAATCCACGTTGACGTAGTCACGAGCATCAGTTTATCCTACTTCCTACTAATTATACTAATATTATAATTCTACTTCCCATTAGGATAAGATAGGTACTATTCTACTAATATTATAAATGTGAAACTTTGTGAGGATGGATGGATGCTTGTTAGTCGTTCACGCCACAACGAATGAAACGATTTGCTTGAAATTTTGAATTGAGATAGCTCAGGATAAACTCATAGGCTACATTTTAACCCGGAAAATCGAAGAGTTCCCGCGGGAATTTAAAAACCTTAGTTACACATAACTGCTAGTGCAGATGATAGCATTTTGTCTGAGACTAATCTGAAATTAATTTATACACTGTTGGAATCAGAGGTTTAAAAAGGTCTTTTATATTTTGACGTCTTTTTACTGGCAGATTATGATCATTTTGCGAAATTCCTTATAGAGTTATCGAGTAAAAGCCTCTAAATACGTTACTAAAACAATTCACCCTATTTGTTTGTACCCATTTAGAAAGATCATCAAAACGGCTAATAGAATGTGCCAGTAACTTTATTAAAAGGGGTCTCGAAAACGCGTCCCGCCAAATGAACCGGTGATCAGATTTCCCGTCGCAGCGAACTGTCGGAGACTATCGCAATGGCAATTGAGGGGTGCTTTCCCGCCCAGTAAATTACCATTTGCATACAGAACACCCTTAGCTGTGAAGTTATTCTGGTGAGTAATAGAGCCTTTAAATACTTTAAATACTTCTATTCTATAAGTCCCCGTACCCACGGAGCGGTTTTGACGCGGTTGCTAGCCCGCGGCCTCCGTAGAATGCAGATTTGTTTGGAGGATGAAGTAGGATTTTTCACGGTGCGGTTTGCGCCCGCAGCGGGCGCGGTTGCTTGCGTCGCCTGCAGTAGAATCGCGCTGGTCGCGGTCGCCCGCGAGCTAGGCCGCCGTCGCCCGCGGACTCTACGATCGGTCGCGCGAACGACGACGATGCGACGTAGGCGGGAAGTATTCTCTCTTTCCGGTGCCATTTTAGCAGTCCTTTCTCGCAACCGCGGCGGCTGTGGGAGCACATAAACCTGCTGTGTCGTGAGTATAAATAAAACAGCGGTTGCGGGCCCGCGGCGCCTCCGTAGAATGCAGATTTGTATGGAAAATGAAGTTTCAATTTCCACGACGCGGTTTGCGGCCGCGGCGGGCGCGGTACTAGCGGTACCGCAACCGCTGCGGGCGCGGGTGCGAACAGCGCCGTGGAAACCCAGTCTTACGCGTTCTAGTTCTCGCTTTGCATACTTTAGCTGCGTCTAGGTCATCCGAGCACAAGTGCATTCCATCTGTTCACGAAAAAACGTATGGACGTAACAAACTTTCTTTTTCCTGCTAACTTTTGCCTGCGACTTTGTCTGCGATGTTTAGATGGTGTGTTAAATGAGTAGAAGTTTAGAAAAATCTCACGGAAAAAAATTTCCAACATAAATTTTATGGTCTATTAAAATAATGTTTCAATCCAGGTCTTTAACTATACCTATGAAAATAATATATTGTTGACTAGACAATACAGCATTGTAAAGTCGACATCTCTTGAGGATGCTCCGGTGTCGGGGCGAAACGTGCGTCGAGATTAGTGTAAAAGTCTTGTGTGGTGGTGCATGTGAGTGGTGGTGGCATTGCTTGTTTGGGAACTTTGCTTTCTTGCTTGCTTGGGAAGGTGAGCGGTGCTTAGCTTGTTACTGCATGTTCGACCATACAGATTTTTTCTTTTGGCGGATTATACCAAACTTTTTCTTGCTAATCATGAACTTCCGCAAAGTAACGCCTGCTTCTATCCAAATATATTGCTATTGTAGATACCTACCTACTGTTCTTTACTTTAATAAAACTGGAACTAGGACTAGAATTTACTATTACTACTACTATTACTACTGTTAGAACTTATTCTTAAACTAAAGTTGTGTGTATTTTGCGCGTCTGTATTTTAACGTAAAATTTCCGCAAATGTTTAAAGGCCATAAAACGAGTCCGTCCCCAAAGTAGTATTCCACCCCTGAAGTACTAGAGTAGTGGTGTACCCCGAGGTGGTATTCTGGGTCCGCTAAGCGGTTTTTGATGTCGCCTTGTCCGCAGAGGCGTCGTAAACATGTCGGCGAATAGGCCCGCTCGCTGAAATGTTCTGACACGACTGGGAATAGTGGTGTGAACGAAATTAAGGCCGCCTTACGACTGACTGTCACACGTGATAGTATAAAATACTAGCAAATGCACTATTTTGACACTGTGGAATTAAGTATTGGAACGTAGTTCCTTATCGCGCGGTGCGGAAGGGGGCTGGACGGAAAAAATTAAGACAAAATTGAACCGACACTTTTTTGAAACCGACACTTTTTTGAATGTGAATTTGGCATTGTGTTCAATATTTTCACAGTACAATATTAGATCTCCGTAGCCTTGTAGTTTCTACAGTCGCATAAAGGTCGATAAGGGTCGATGGTTCGAATCCCAGCTCGACAGACTGAATTTTCTATTTTCTATTTTATTTTAAATAATTTCTACATGTGGAATAAAAAAATTAGGGAAAATTTTTATTATTAATTTATTATTTAATAAATTAATAATAAAAATGAAAAAAATTAGGGAAAAATTCCACATGTAGAAATTATTTAAAATAAAATTGAAAATAGAAAATTCAGTCTGTCGAGCTGGGATTCGAACCATCGATCTTTAACTGTTTAGCGACTGTAGAAACCACAAGGCTACGGAGATCTAATATTGTATTGTGAAAATATTGAACACAATGCCAAATTAATTAATCGAAAGGAACTTCGTACCATCCGGGTGTCCCTTGACACCTCTCAACTTTTTTTTAAAATTCTCGCGAGAACTCTGATTTCTCGCAATGAAAGTATTATATTTTATTGTAGTACTCGTAATTATGTAAGCTTATACATATTTATATACCTATAGTCCAGAAAAGGAAATATAGCTTGTTGGCAATTGGCTTATAATATTATGTCAGAGCCTTTGACAAATGAACCACATATCATTCGTCTATGGTCAGAGCCATAGAAATCTTATTAACAAGGCAAGTCAGAGTCAACAAAACTATTAGAGGAATTTTATTTTCCAAAATTAGTTTGTAATGTAACCTGACACTGCAAAACAATCCTATTGATAATAATTGAAGTCCAATATAATTATGTATTATAATTCCTAAGGCTCTGACTTGAACTTGGATTTTTCACCGTTCAGAGGCCCCACCACCAATGCTAAAAGTTTTAATATTTGTATACTGTTTGACATGTCATACAATGACGACTTTGAAGTCGTATTACTTACTTTAAGGTCGTCATTGTATGAAATGTCAAAAAAATACAGGGTTAATTGTAAAATGCCAACAACTTTCTACGGGCAACTTCTATGCATCAAAGTAAATAACTTTTGTTACACGACTTTTTAAAATTCCTAAAAATAAAAAAGTTTTTTTTTCATACAAAAATAAATAATATTTATGTTTCGGTTCTAAAATTTTAAAAACTCTATGCGACACGTGTCAAATGGAATAGATAGGTGGCGTATTTGACGCGCCGTCATTCGATATTCGGTACTCACCGAATACTTGTCCGATACTTACGTCTGTCGCCGCGGAAAGACTTTTTGGTGTTCGCGATAAACGCGAAATTATGGACTTGCAGGTGATAGCTCAACCTGATGTTAGTAATACATATCACAAAGCATTTGTAAATACGAAGCGATAACTTCGGACATTAATTGTTGCGCGGTTCGTAGTCGACGCTTCATGCAGGTGTGGAAGAAACATTACATAAAATGACTATAGAGTTAAAAAAATTACAGACTCTTCAACAAAAACTTAGTTTTTTTTTCGTGAATTTATTGAGTTATGTGAAAAGTCGTTGAACAAATGTTGTTCAGTATTATGCACAGAAGTTACATTACGAGGTTGTTGGTAAATTAAAATTAACACTGTATAGTAGTAATACTACTACTTTACGCGGGTACACTCACTATAAATATAGGTACAACTGATTAATTCAAACGTTGAACTAAACGTTGGTGGCAGGGCTCCTGTTAAAGAAATAATATTATAAGGTTTATATAGACCGTATTAGGTATATTTTATTTTTATCATCTGAAGTACTTAACATAAAAAACAAAAATGCTCACAACCTCGTTATTTTCACCGTAATTTAATCTCCCCGCATCCGGAGAAAGAAGCTATCTAATTTAATAACTTTTCCTAATAATCAAGCAGTTTTTGTACCTCCCCTTCACTACGG
This sequence comes from Oeneis ivallda, assembly GCA_029955525.1. NCBI lineage: Eukaryota > Metazoa > Arthropoda > Insecta > Lepidoptera > Nymphalidae > Oeneis > Oeneis ivallda. Next base: position 18,532,042 of record JARPMR010000020.1, on the reverse strand, counting down.
GAGCGGAGTTAGCGGGCGGTTGGAAGCGGCATTTTTAATTTATCGCTTAAGAGCTATTTATGAGTTGCAGCCTTACATCTTTGTAAATTTGTAGTCCCTGAATATTAGTTATTAAGTATCTAAAATTCGAAGAACAGAATATGATCGTTGGGGTTCCAAAGTGTTGGCAGACCTCCCACTTTTTAAATACAAATTCAAAATTATTTATTTCATGTCGGCCACTTGTGGCTCTTATGACAAGTCGAGACTCTACCACCGGTTCAGAATGCAGAATCTGCTGAGTAGAGTCGGCAAGAAACTCAGCAGTTGCTCTTCTCAAGACAAAATATTACAATATCGATGTACAGCTTATAATGTAATAAGGTACACTATCTTGTGGTCAGCTGGTTGCCAACCCGATTTTATCCATGCAACTCTGTCATTAAGAAAATCGCTAACGTTGTAATAACATACTAGGGTGGTAGAGGCGACACAAGACCGAGGAAGTTCATGTGTGATGTGAGATATTAATTGTTTAACAGTGGACATCTATCGGTGGATAAAGAAGAAAGAAGGATAAAGAAAGAATAAGAAAGAAGAATGTAACTAGTTATTCCACTGATTTATTATTGCTTATGGCTGCGCAAGCTGGTTATTATTATTGCTGATGGCTGCGCAAGCTGATTATTATTATTGCCTATGGCCGCGTAAGCTGGTTATTATAATTGCTTATGGCTGCACAAGCTGATTATTATTATTACTTATAGCTGCGCAAGCTGGTTATTATTAATGCTTATGAATGCGCAAGCTGTTTATTATTATTGCCTATGGCTGCGCAAGTTGGTTATTTTTATTGCTATGGCTAAGCAAGCTACTTATTATTATTGTGTATGTCCACGCCAGCTGCAAGCTGTTTATTATTACTGCCTATAGCTGCGCAAGCTAGTTATTATTGTTTATGGCTGCGCAAGCTGTTTATTATTATTGCCTATGGCTGCGAAAAGTGGTTATTATTGTTGCTTAGCAAGCAATGATGAGTTGCGAACTGTGAAGCAATGGCTGGGTCATGCGTCATGCTCGTGAACGGGTCCCACCGGCGGGAATGGGGCTACTTTCTGTCTGCCCGTCTTACCATGTGTTGAATTATAATTAGCTATGCTTTTATGGAACTTCCCCTCATTGTGGAAAAACTGCATACATAGCATAATATCTATTATATTGTAAACTTGTTTTGAAAAGAGCAACTGCCGAGTTTCTTGCTGGTTCTTCTCAGCAGGAAGGGCATTCCGAACCAGTGGTAGAGTCATCGACGATTCAAAAGTACTTGTAAAAAAGTTTCTTCTTCTTCTTCTTTATCAACCGATAGACGTCCACTGCTGCACAAAGGTCTCTTGCATGGACTTCCACAGGCCTCGGTCTTGCGCCGCGGCCTTGATCCAGCGGCTCCCTGCGACTCGTTTGATGTCGTCGGTCCACCTGGTGGGGGGTCTGCCAACACTGCGCTTCCTGGTGCGGTAAAAAAGTTTATTTGAATAAAAAACATTTCTATTCTATTCTATTATATAATTATGGATGCGCAAGCTGTTTATTATTACTGCCTATAGCTGCACAAGCTAGTTATTATTATTGCTTATGGCTACGCAAGCTGATTATTATTATTGCTTATGGCTGGTTATTTCTCCCCATAAAAGTAGAAAGGTGACTACCCTACGTTTTTTTTTCAAACTGCAAACCTCACCTGTATGTGAAGGTAGCCTTAGAAAGTAACTTAAAGTTACTTAAGTAACTTAGAAAGGTAAAAGGTACAAGATAGTGAAAATTATACCCCGCTTATTTTGGGGAGCGTAGAATACTAGTCAAGCTTAGCATGGCTAAATTAAATTAATCTTTAAAGAAGATGGACCCCTATAAAGCAGATTTTTATATCACCCTGGCAACAGTAACTATTCACTACCCTGTTATTAAAGATATCAAAAGAAGATTAAGGGACGCTGAAATATTTTCACTTTGAAAGTAAGCGTCCGATATTTATGCGAAAGTCCATTTGCAACAGAAAAACTCTGTATATTTCGCGCGGAAATTTTTTCCGCATCATTTTAACATTTTAACAAGTAGGTGTGGAAAATTTTCCTTTTTCAGGAAATTTATATTGTAGCGTGCGTTCTTTTGGAGTATATGTTGTTATATTTTCTGTTTTCATAAAATTAAACGCTAATTTAATAACAGCAGAGAATATAACAGACAATAAAACAGTCTTACTAGATGATGCCCGCGACTTCAACCGCGTGGATTAAGGTTTTTTCGATTCCCAGGGAAACTCTTCAATTTTCCGGAATAAAATGTAGCCTATGTGTTAATCCAGGGTATGAGCTATGTTCTTTCCAAATTTCAGCCAAATTGATTCATTCTTTGTGGCGTGAAGGAGTAACAAAAATCCATCCATCCTCACAAACTTTTGCATTTATAATATTAGTAGTGTTTATTTTTAGGTAAGTTATCTACAACTGCACCGCACGCCACCGAAAGCAATTTCACCCTTACCACCTGGGTGCCTGGAGCACTTCGATTGTCCTCTGTTCCCGATCTTTTTTCCCCGCACTCTCAAACTGTAGAACCAACACCCATCCACGGTGTTCCTGCTTAATTACATGGGGTTATTCAAAGGGCAGACCAACAAACTCCTGAAAAGCTGGAAACGCGTTGGTGGTGCCCTTGGTGCTACAAATGTTCATGGGCGGCGGTAATCACTTAACATTAGGTGACCCGCCTGCTCGTTTGCTCGCTATTCATATAAAAAAAAAGTTATTTAGTAACGTTCCTGGTCCAAATGGAAGGTTTAAGTTTGAGATTTGTGCTAAAATAAGTTGGGTAAGAGGAGTATGTGTCTCTTTTATTTATTCTATGGTTAGATAACCCTTGTCTGCGATCTCAACTGATGGTAAGTGACGATGGTAAGATGATGATGATAAGCGGGTTGAAGAAGTAATATGGCAGCTTGTATTAAACGCAAACCCCCAATCGGGTTGTACAAACAAGTCTTTGATGACGGTCGAGTGACCAGGCATGACCGAAGACTTCCACCAGATCAGACATTTAAGAAATTATAACCGTCCAAATTATCCTCGGTGGGAATCGAACTCGAGAAAAGAGATTGTAGGACAATTCAATAAACAGATACACTTTCGTATTTATAACAAGAGAGGATGTAAAAATGTGTACGCGTGTGTACCTGATATTAGAACCGTTGACCGCTCGGGTTTCCGGCCCCTTGCCCATTGAGCTCTTAAGGCTTTAATAATTATTCATCATCATCAGCAACCCATCAGGTCTCTTCTCAGAGAAGAGTAATAATACATAGTCCCCCATGCTGACCCAATGCAAATTGGCAGACTTCACTCACCTTTGAGAACATTATGATGAGCTCTTAGGTGTGTAGGTTTCCTCACGATGTTTTCCTTCACCGTTGAAGCTTGTGATATTTAATTTCTTTAAACTACACTAATAAATAATTAATATTATATTGCTTGCGAATACTTATAAGTTAACTTTGAACAAATTATTTAACGAGGTTAAAGTTAAAAGTGGAGATGCAATCAATAATACCGTTACCATATTATTAATTTCTCCCGCGTTACCGAGCGCGGGTGAAACTTGGCCAGCTTTGAATTAGCAATAAAGGCTTTTGAATAGGTTTAATGAGAAATAGTACATTACACATCTAGGGCAGGAAAATAAGAATTCGCCTCGGACAACAATTACATGTGATCTGAGGCTTTCTTATTTACTGCCCGTGGTGTGTATACTATTTTTCTCACCTCCGGGCGGAAAGCGTCAATTTTCCTCCCGCTGCGCTAAACGAAAATGTCGCTTTCCGCCTCCGTCGAGGAGAAAAATAGTATACACACCACGGGCAGTAAATAAGAAAGCCTCAGATCACATGTTTATTGACCTCGGCTTCGCCTCGGACAACAATTACATGTGATCTGAGACATTTCTTATTTTACTGCCCTAGATGTGTAATATACTATTTCTCCTCGACGGAGGCGGAAAGCGACATTTTCGTTTAGCGCAGCGGGAGGAAAATTGACGCTTTCCGCCCGGAGGTGAGAAAATTTCTTATTGTACCTAGTGTACTTTACAAAATGGTTTTGGTTGGTAGAGACTGAAAATGACTCCACATCGACTGTGATCGTAACCTAAAAAGTCTATTCATTATGTATTTCATTCATTATGATGTAACAATGATGTAACATTTTTGACATTCGTAAGCGCTTTTGTAAGCATAAATCGAAGAAAAATAAACAATACAATACAATACAATACAATTAATCATCATCATCATCAATAGCCTATAACAGTCCACTGCTGGACTAAAGGCCTCTCCCAACGGGAGGGTTTGCCCGTAATCACCTCGCGGGGCAGACGGGTTGGTGATCGCAGTAGATGGTAGTAGTAGCACAGAGGACGCTGCTGCCCGTTCTCCGCTATACTCCCTTAGTCGCCTCGTACGACACCCGCGGGAAGAGCAGGGGTGGTGACAACTGTATTCTGATCTGCCGTCACCACACGGCACTATCATACTAATAAGTTATTAATATTATCATATTATTATTCTATGATCTCATACTTCATACTAATATTATAAATGTGAAAGTGTGTTTGTTGGTTTATCCTTCAATAACGAAGCAGAGCTACGGATCGATATGATTTGCATGGATATAGTTGAGGACCTGGAGAGTGACATAAGCTTGTTTTATCCCGGAAAATAAAAGAGTTCCCGAGGGATTCTAAAAACTAAATCCACGCGGATAAAGTCGCGGGCATCAGCTAGATAATAATAAATAAAATTCATTCAACTCAACCCTGAGAACTATTGGGTACATACAGTCTCCTCTCAGTATGAAAAAGGTTTAGTCCACCACGTTAGCTAACTGCAGATTATGGAATGCAGGTTTCCTCGCGATTTTTTCCTTCACCATTAAAGCAAGTAATATTTTGATTGTTTGAAATGCACATATCTCTAAAAATTCAGAGGACCTCCATTCAATGACACCAAAGTTTTAGCCTCTGGCCTATCACTGCTGGTCTATTCACATATCCATACTAATATTAAAAATCCAAAGCTTTGTATATCTGTTTGTTACCTTTTAATTGCTCAACCAGTGAACTAATAGATGAAATAATACCCATAGAATATGTATTAAATCCTCCTGGACGAATTCGCAAGCATGGGCAACTTCGATCCGGCTATTTGTCTGATGACTTGTCTGGTAGAGATCGCTTTTTAGCGAAAAGACCGCCTTGTTGTACCTACGTAAAATGTTCTTGCTTTTGTTAATCACTGGTTTGTGTGCAATAAAGTATATAATATAAATAGACTTTTTGACTAACCAACTATCAGACCTATTCCCGGACTGAACACCAGACCTATAATTACTCGGCTGAATTCTGCAAATTAAAAAATAATATTCAAATAAAAACAAAAAAAAGAATTCATAAATAGTATTCTACTCATAGTGGATTCTCAGAAGATTATTATTAATATGAAACGCAAAGCTTCAATAATATAAATGCTATACATAGAATACTGTGACCGTATTTCGCGTTATCTTTTATGTTGCAGTTCATATTTAGTTCATATTTTATTTTCACAGTGGGTGTCTTTATAGGTTAGTTCTATACAGATAGCGTAGCATAATAATAATCTTTCTATTACAGTGGATAAACGTTTACGCCCGTTTAGTATTGCCAAAAAGTGTTCATATAATATACAGTGGCGTTGTCTGTTGTTACGGTCCAGTAAACTTTATACCCAGTTATGCTTCGGTGAGCGGAACACTTTAATAAAAGTTAAAATTAAAACCTATACTCTCTCTAATAGGTAATCCCTGTATTTTGACGAACTGGGTGTTGTTGAGAGTAAGTTTTGTTGTTTTGTCAAAAGGTTGGGCGTTGTATGTCGTTCCTAGAACTTACCGACAATTACAGATAGATTGAATATAAACACGATCAATCGGTTTTGAAGGCTCCGAAACGAGTTTGTTTTTTAGTAAAGAGATCTTGACCTTTAGAGTAGGTATTCTTAGTATATGAGTACCAATTAGAATCATTTGAACAGCTTTGAATCCATTAGAAAAGGTTTTTGTTTAAACACCCTTAGGAATCATCAAACAAAATATCCCTCCCTGCTTAGAGCATTACTTAGAAACCTCATTTTGCTTGAAAGAATAACAACATTCTTTATTTGAACAAAATAAAGAACAAACACATTGTTGATTTTTGCGAAGCCTTTGTACGAAAAACATCACGATAAGTATCTTTAAAAAAATACTTTTAGCGGTAAAACATTTGATCGTTATTTTGTATCGCAGGAAAAATTCAAGTTTATTTAAGGATGTAACCACGTAACCGTGCAATTTGAGGTCCATAGGTTCTGTATATAGTCCATAGAGGGGTTCATAGGTTTATGAGTCTATATGACACACCAACTCGACAACAGCTTATCGCAAATCAAATGCGTTAAGTCCGGAGCGTGCTACTCAGATACCTCTTTTGTCGCGTACAATAATGTTTCATTGATTCATTGAGGGCAGTGATGGCCTACTGGTTAGGACAGCGATCTCCTATTGGGGGGTCTCCGGCAAGAAACTCAGCAGTTGCTCTTTGTTCATTTCATTTATCTCTACACTAATTTTCATACATTTCATTCATCTGATTCCACCGTACCATCGGCCCACATCGAGAACTCATAAAAGGTCGGAGATCAAAGGAACCAATTATTACAGTAGCGTTGTCGCGGTTTCCACTACTCTGTATATTTTAACTTCATTTAAATTTCGCAATTAAATGGCGGTACATCGTGCGCTCATTTAGCTGTATGATAAAGCAATTAGGGCTTGCATGGAAAAAGGGCGTAATACTCCGTTACTAATTTAACGTCCTTTTTATGTTATTACTAGTTGATGTTCTTGACGATTAGTGGTTTTTGATTTCTAAAGGATTTTTTGATTTCTAAAGGTTTTTGATTTCTAAAGGAAAAAATTAAGGAACCGACGCGACACTCGACACTTTTTTGAAACAGACACTTTTTTGAAACCAACACATTTTTGTTGAATGTGAATTTTGCATTGTGTTCGGTATTTTCGCGGTACAACATTGGGATTCCGTAGCCTAGTATTTTTCCCTAATTTTTTATAACTTATAAGTTATAAAAAATTAGGGAAAAGTTCCACATGTAGAAATTGTTTAAAATAAAATTGAAAATGGAAAATTCGGTCTGTCGAGCTGGGATTCGAACCATCTACTTTGAACTGTTAAGCGACTGCCGGAACCACTAGGCTACGGAGACCCATTATTGTACCGCGAAAATACCGAACACCATGTAATCGAAAGGAACTACGTTCCATCCGGGTGTCCCTTGACACCTCTCAAGTTTTTTTTAATTTTCTGGCAGGCGCAGACTCAGGGCCTCTGTACCCTGTATTTTACCCTGTATTCGCAAACTGACCCAAAAGTTTATCCAATGGAACGGAAAGGCGATATTCACTGTAGGTAGGTACAATTAATTTATTTTTCTTAATTTCACAGTTGATTTCATACACGAAAGCCATTAATTACGAAACTACCACAAGCCATTTTGGCTGTGTACCGATCAAGTATACCCGCGGTAAGATCTGTTTTTGTACGGGAAGCGTTCACTGAGCTTTTACACTCGACGACACGATGCATATTGAATCGACGACATACCACAAGTAGATACCTTGAACATGTAGAAGTGCTGAAAAGTTCGACTGTCAGTACTTGAACACGTGGTTCAATATATCGTATAGTTTATATTGTGCTGACAAGTCGGTTCCGTCTTAGTTTAAGGTTTTAGTTTCATTATCAAAGTGTTTTGAGTATTTTGTATTGTACTTTCTTCACTTTCGCATTTATAATATTAGTATGATTAGTATAAGTATGATATAAAAGGAAAAGATGACTGACTGACTGATCTAGCAACCCACAGCTCAAATACTGGAAGTATCGGGTTGAAATTTGGCAAATAGATATTATGACGTAGGCATCCGCTAAAAAGGATTTTTGAAAATTCAACCGGTAAGGGGGTAAAATAAAGTTTGAAAAATCATTAAACTTAACGTGAGCAAAGCCGCGGGCAAAATCTCGTATTTAATATGACGTAGAAATAAATTGTGAAAATGCATAGAACCCCATGTGAAACGTGTTATATAGGAACATTATCGTATCGGGAGATATAAAAACATGCATTGTGTTAATTTCCCTGGAGCTGTGTGATGTGTCGGGCCATCAATCAGCGTCAATGTCGTGTGTGCCTGCGAGCTTGATTTGGGCTTCATTTTTATCAATCGCGTCAACTATTTTGGTTTAACGTTTGATGGGTGGCTGAAATAGCTAAAAAATAATGGCAGAATTGTACCTGAATGTTTTAGGAGGCGTCTACGAATATGATTTATACAAAACAAAGTATTTAAGTTAGTCCGCTTTTATATGAAATTAGTTTTACATCTTTTGCCTTGGTTAAATAATTATTAAATAATGAACCATCATCTGACTAATTCATATCGCGCTTTGAGTTCGGATCAGTTTGGATCGTTTCTCGATGACATTGCTCGCCCGGAAATTCAAGAGTTTGCCTATGTAGAGAGTTCTATAGACTACTAAGTAACACATCCCAATGTCAAATTAGAACTTAAAATAACACGGAAGTAGGAATTACGACTACGTCTTTATACCTATCAACCATATTTTTGAAACCTCAAAATACATATAAAGTTGTTAATATATTTTTTTTGTGAGTTCCTCAAATGAAAAATCTTAGTGATTATTTTTTGGTAATGGAATTCAGGTAAACTGAAGTATGGACCCTTGCCTTTTTTCTTTGAATTTTATCCCCGTTTTCACCAATGGAACGCAGTTCCTTATAGCACGGTACGGACTTGGCGGATAGGGGCTAGGCGAAAAAAAATGTAAGAATTTTTCCGTCACGACCTTTGTATGTTGTCTTCGTTTATTACACACGTTCCGTCATAGCTTTGGTGGCGTAGCGGCTAAACGAAGAAGTGAAACTATCGGTTCTGGGATTCGATTGCTGACTTCAGATTATTGTTGTTTATTTTTTATTTTATTTTATTTTTATTATTACTTAGTTTATTATTAAAAGGAACTTCATTCGAACCGAGTATTCCACGACACTCACGCATTTTTTTCATTTAATAACAGTTAAAAATAATTATCTAACAATAATGTCCTAATGCTAACATAGAAAAAAACCACAGAGGTTTGGCTTCAAACACTTACTTACCACTTTAAAGGTTCACTTTAAGGACTACCTAAGCTAAGTTCAACTTAACTGACAATTTCCCGTCCCAACCATCTCTCCTCGACGGTGTTCCCACTCAATTTTAACATGGGGTTATTCAAGGAGCGGACCAACATATTCCTGAAAAGCCGGAAACGCCACTGGTGCGCTATGTTGCAATGCAAAGGTTGCATAGGCGGCGGTGATCACTTTAGAATTTTAGATCAAGAGACCCGCCTGCTCATTTGCTTGCTATTTAGGTATAAAAAAAATTCACCTTCACCAATCTTTTAACACCTATGATGAAAATTTTGTAGCCTACCTCCATTAATTGAGATGAATAAGATAAATTATTTTGACGGCTTAAGAGAGCGTTATACCGTTTGCCATCACGGCATACGAGTTGGTCTACCTCAAGGCGTTCCAATAGATGTTTCACATCAAAAAATATTGTAGCGTATTATAATATGTATAGGCATTAAATACAGATAAAATAAGCTTTGATTTTGATTGGTTATTTATCCATCTATCCATGACGTCGAAAATACTGATTGGTGGTGTTCCTTAATTAGAAACAATTTCAAGTAGCTTTCGTGTTAATTTAAAAAGGTTATTTAATTAACACTAAAGTAACTTAAAAAATTAAAAAAAAAGTTTATTTGAGTTTGTGTCCAACTTTCCGAGAGGCCGGACAAATCAAATCAATCTATTAATTTTAGTCAATGATATGTCTTTCACATAGAGAAGCAAACATCGAGCGATAAAATTGATTACTGATAAACATTTTTTATGATAACTGATAAACATTTTTAGGTGTCTAGAACGAAACATATTTTTTAGCAAAAATATAAGGGTAGATTTACATATTCACTGTCATGTGCCAAAAAAAGATGACAATAATTCAAATATTCGTGCGTGAGCGAAATACAAATTCTACAGTTTCTACTCAATATTGTATCGACAATATAGAGTAGAAACAATAGAAAACTTGACTTTTTAATACAAAAATATAGATAATCTCTCTCTCTCTTAATCTATTAATAACACTCCTGTAAGAATCATCGATGTATATCCTATGATAAAGATATTATAATGATAATTACAGACATCCAGTACACAGAGTACTGATTGATAGAGACAAATTACAAGGCCATTTTGTATTGGCCTTGACGATAGCAAGTTAGATTCAGGGTATTTTGCGTTACATCGCACGCTCTAGTAATACGACACCTCTCTAATTTTGGGTAACTCCGGGGGAAATTTGAATAACGAAGTTACTCCGTTCTTTCGTTTATGATTGAATAAAACTCGAACGATTTAATAAAAATTCAAATATTCCTGCAATTTAATTAAGCGCCCCTGATAAGAAAGTTTCTGGCTCTCATAAAATGTCACATTCCGGGATTCCGGGAGAAAAGGGAAATCAAAATATTGTTTTACTGCGCTTTATGTTCAGACATTTTTACTTGATGATTAATTTTTATTTTATTGTGTTATTTATAACCCACATAATATCACAAATTAAATAGTTTGGTTATAATTTAAGTACGAAATCATTATTAAGCTTATTAACTAATTATTATGAATTTATTCCTTTGCGTATAGTGTGCGTCTCCAAATGAATGTGTGAATTGGCGAGAACAATTCCAATAAAGGAACATTAAAAATATCGCCGAATTCGTTTGACTCGCATAACGCGAAATTCCATCTTTCAGTCAGATTATATGGGAAATCGATTCTATTCCGTTTGATACGTTTCACATGTCTATGGCAGGTTCCGTCAAGGTGATGATACCCAATATTTTAACGGAAATGTGCATTGATATGACAGTATCTTTTTAACATTAAAACTAAAATCCCGATGGGAAAAATCAAATTCTTGATGCCAAATCTTGTAAAAAATTAGGGATTTCATTTTTATTTTTTGATTTATGTCCGTGAGAAAACTTGGTACCAGGCTTGCTCGTTAGCCCCCGCGACTTCTTCCGCGTGGATTTAGTTTTTGAAATCCCTCGGGAACTCTTTTTCGGGGATAATAAGTATAATATGTCTATATCACTCTCCCGGTCCTCATCTATACCCATGAAAAAAATCACGTCGATCCGTAGCTCTGTTGCAGCGTGATCGAAGGATAAACCAACAAACCAACACATTTTCGCATTTATAATATTAGTATGATATTACTTTTATTATTATAAATTTATGTACATTGAATATATTCCCGGTGGGGCTTTGGGAATGTACAAGTTTTAAATTGTCTCTGGTCTGGTCTGGAGGAAGACATTGGGCGTAGCTATTGCAGCTATGTTGTCATCGAAAAAAATTACACTGTAGGAAAATTTCACGGGAAAATTAATTTGGAAAAGCGAAGGAAATAACCCTAATCAAACCGTTTGCAACCCATAAAGGCAATCCTCCCGATCACTATTCCGCAGATTAGTATCCAGATACGTTGCGAAAAATTCAATTAACGTAGAACCGTCCGCTATCGCCCGTACATCAAAATCTTCGATGACTCGAGCTCCAAGGCTTCACGGCAAATCCAATTTTTCCTTTTTTAGGGTTCCGTAGTTAACAAGGAACCCTTATAGTTTCGCCATGTCCGTCCGTCTGTCTGTCTGTCTGTCTGTCCGTCCGCGGTTTAGCTCAGAGACTATTGGTACTAGAAATCTGTAATTTGACAAAGGTATAAATATCAATCACGCTGACAAAGTGGTGAAATAAAATTGTGAAAAATATTTTTATTAAGATACCCCTACATGTAAAGTGGGGATGATTTTTTTTTTCTTGTCTATTCCATAGTGTGGGGTGTCGTTGAATAGGTCTTTCAAAAATATTGTGGGTGTGGGTACACCATTTTTCGATTCAGGGATCCGTTTGTGAAATATGATATTTTAAAGTGCTAAATTTTATCAGAGCCCCCCCCCCCCGCGCCAGCTAAATGGTTGTATAAAGAATACAAGAAAAAAATTCACAGCAGTAGTATATATAATGAATTTTAAAGGAAAACTATCACGGCTAAGTAGGGTTCATTAGTTAATGAGTTTTATCTGTTTTTTCTAAGTTAGGTATTACACGTAGTGTATGTTGCATATTTTGTAATATATTATAGTATTTAAACCATGGAACTCAAAATAAAAAACACTATCCTATGTCAGCAATAATATTTGAGACTTTCAACTACGGAACCCTACAAGCTGCGCGTGGCCCGACACGCACTTGGCCAGTTTTTTCAACTAAAATCGGACGCTACTGTTTTCCAACACTATCCGCCAGTGTATCCAAATTGGTTTAATTAAATCGGGGTACTGTAAATTGAGTGATCCAATTAAAATTCACGGAAAAGATCCTACTTTTTTTGGATAAAAGCTGGCCTTTGCGGAATTCAATGATTTCATAATATACTAAGAAAACCGAAATTCACAGATCCGTGGACAGAGTCGGGAATCTAATTATTCACTATATTAATAACTATACTATTTTGTTACTTATTTGAATATGGTATTGTTGGGTTTTCTATTCACAATTAGGGGTTCCTTCGCATAAATTAATATTAGTATAGTATCCGCGTTCGTACGTCGCAAATGCCATACCACAGTCCACACTAATAACTAATGCACGGACTGCCGTGCATGCCATTTGAATAAAGTGAGTCTTCGGATCACCACATCTAATATGTAGTACATTTTTTTTAAATAATAATAATAATGATTTATTTGCCACAAAAAAATTTACATGAGGAACAATAAACGTAATGCGGCCCTGGCAGCTAAACTAAGTTTATAGTCGTATGATAGCTGCCAGTGCTTTCCCCGATATAGTTAAGCATACAAACATTCATAGGTCTAATAAAAAAGTAAAATTTACATCGATAGACTATATATGGAGCTGGTGTCTTGCGCGCTAGACAAGTCAATGTCTAAAGAACAATTTTGAGATTCCGAACCGCTCACATTTTTATTTATTGGTTTGTCTTTCAATCACAGAATGTATTTATTCCTCGGTTTAATTTCTCACCAAAATTGGCACTAACTGCCGCACTCACAGAGTCGCTAATCGTTACTTAACGACTTAATCTTGGATTTTAAAAAGTTTCATTTTTAGAAGTTAACGCTTCGTTTGTACATTAATGACAATTCGGTAATAGATTTAATGATAATTAATTAATTAATCATTGAATAATATAATTTAATACATGTGGCTGAGTGCGGCAGTTAATTACAACTTACAAGTCAATGATTCTTCTTCTTCTTTATCAACCGATAGACGTCCACTGCTGGACAAAGGTCTCTTGCATGGACTTCCACAGGTCTCGGTTTTGCGCCGCCTGCATCCAGCGGCTCCCTGCGACTCGTTTGATGTCGTCGGTCCACCTGGGGGGGGGGGGGGGGGGTGTCTGCCAACACTGCGCTTCCCAGTGCGGGGTTGCCACTCCAACACCTTGGGAACCCAACGACCATCAGCTCTTCGAACTAGTCAATGATTAATTAATCTTAATTTAATGAATGACTCTGAGTGCGGCAGTAAGAGTGTTGTTTCTTGTGCACCTAGGATTTTCATCAAAATGCTATCTCACCTGACGTTAAGTGACGATGCAGTCTAACGGTAACGGTAGAAGGTAGAAGGTAGTATTTTAATTTGTATCTGCCACAAAAGGATTGGAAGCAATTCGAGGGCAATATGAGAGGATAAATATGTAGATGGATCGCACAAACGAGTTTCCATTACCGCCGCCTATCTTACACGCGTCACGGAAGATGGATGATGCCGTCGGATGCTATCTCGACGGCGTTTTGACAGCCTCAACTGGCAAGTAGAAAAATACGATTTAGGGTTAGATTTCATTAACGTGTGATTAACGTGCCTGGATTATTATTTATCTTAATCATAATTATAATCACTCAGGCACGCTTGCAGAAACGCCGGGTTATCCTTTTAACCCAGAGTTAGCAGTTAACTCTGGGTTAAAAGGACAGATTTGACAGATTTCGTATAAAGCTTCAGTCAAAATTAAAAAAAATATTATTTATTCCTAGGTTTAACTAACCCGGCGTCTCTGCAAGATGGCCTCACTCATCTCAATAATCACTGTATACAAAACTTCTCTAATTTTTTTTTTGGATTAAAATAAATCATTATTTTAGGGGATAGCCGAAGTTTTTACGAGACGCTATAAAAATCAAACAGATGACACACATCAATCTTATGACACACCTCTTTTTTTGTGGGGGGCTAAAAACTAAGTAAGTACTGAATTTTTAAACTAAGATCTAGTCTTTAAAAACTTAAGCCACCGTATACACCTACACCGTACACTTACACTTAATCACACGAGTAACCGAACAGAGAGGAAGCTTCCTAACAAGTGCGAAGAAGTATACCTATTCTGCTAGGGTTGTCACCTGATGCATGTCAACAATTTAAGGAAAAAATAATTTAAAATTAAAGTTTGTATAATTACGTATAATTTCAGTTAAATCCTGAACTTGAACAACAAATACTTAAATTAACAAAAATGTAAAGAAACGATTTTTTTTAATGAACATCAGTATTTTTGCCATAACTTCACAATTAATGTTAATAGATGGCATCGTCATTTCCTATCGACTATTATTATTATTCTTCTTCTTCTTCTTCTTCTTCTTTATCAACCGATAGACGTCCACTGCTGGACAAAGGTCTCTTGCATGGACTTCCACAGGCCTCGGTCTTGCGCCGCCTGAATCCAGCGGCTCCCTGCGACTCGTTTGATGTCGTCGGTCCACCTGGTGGGGGGTCTGCCAACACTGCGCTTCCCGGTGCGGGGTCGCCACTCCAGCACCTTGGGACCCCAACGACCATCAGCTCTTCGAACTATGTGCCCCGCCCATTTCCACTTCAGTATCGCGACTCGCTTAGCTATGTCGGTGACTCTGGTTCTCCTACGGATCTCCTCATTTCTGATTCGATCCCGCAGGGACACTCCGAGCATAGCTCTCTCCATCGCCCGCTGAGCGGTCCTGAGCCTACTTATGAGGCCCTTAGTTAGCGACCATGTCTCGGATCCGTAAGTCATCACTGGCAACACGCACTGTTCGAAGACTTGAGTCTTCAGGCACTGAAGATTCAAGCTTTAGGTTCTTATTATTATTACAAGCTTTTATTTAACTTGCAATGTATGTATGTATGTATGTATGTATGTATACATGGGTATATGTATTAAACGTACATACATGTAAACATACATGTATCAAATCTTACAAGATGAGATAGAACCATTTTTCCGGTTGAGCTGAAATTTTGCGTGTATGTGTAAATCGGATGATATTGCAATATTATTGGGATATGGAGCTGTTCTGATGATTGAGCTGGAAGATGGCTATAGGAACTCTATAAACAACTCGCTAACCTCATCAAATTTGGGCTCGTTTGATTCGTCTTGACAAGTACTCTGGTCTGAGATGACCTTCAGGGTCTGATAATGAAGCTGGAAGGTGGTTTTGGCAACTTTAGTAATAAAACTTTATGTACTTTAGTAATATAACTTTATTATTAACAAGTTTGGGCTCGTTTGATTAATCTTGAAAAGTACTCTGGTCCTAGATGATATCCAGGTTCTGACGATTGAGCCTTAAGGTGGCTATAGGAACTCAGTAATTAAACGACGTAACCTCATCGAGTTAGGGCTCGTTTGATTCGTCTTGACAAGTTCTTTGGTCCTAAATGATGGTCCATGGGTAATGTAGCCAGCTACGAAAAGCTTGTCTTGTAAAAATATATTTTTTAATTTACACTAGTTTTGTATGACAAGTATTAATAATTATGTTATTCAATTATCAAATATCAATAAAACTATTAATAACTTCACGTCGTTATTTTTGCAAAAGTTTATTCGTTACAATTTATAAATAATTGTGTTTGTGTCGATAGATGACGCTGTGCACAGATAATTAAATTTGAATTGGCGGGTCCTTTGTTAATGTTCCCAAAAATTATAAGTATGGGTCAATTTTGGTCGTCATGTATCGATATAATATGATGAAATATCAATATTAATACAGTAACGCATACTGCACATGTGAGAAAACGGAGTTTGGATTATTATAAAAAAATCTATATTCATTATTAATTACATTTTACTCATTCAATAAAAAACAATGTTAAATTTGCTTTACATAGGTAACAGTTAATAACTAACAATATACTAATCCTGACGATAACATACTTAAAATAATATATAAAATATATCGCAACTACTGTAACAATTTTAATTAAGAAACTGAAACGTGTACATGAAAGGAAATTATTACTATATTTCTTATCTTGTGTGCAAGAGTTTGGCATTTTTACACTATTACATACATATACACAAATAAATCTAAACTCACAACAAAAAAACACTCACTCTTCGTCTATTTATTTCCACTAAACGCACGACCGTCAGCCCTTACGTCCTGACCCTGACTTACCCTGAGCGGCGCGCCGCGGCGTGTCGGTGAATGTGTCGGTGAGAGCTCACGCACACAGCGTTGCGCTATGTATGGGTGAGCCCGCCGCGAGCCGTTTGTATGTAGCTTCCGCTCTGTTACTTTAATATACCTACTCTGTGACTTAATACACTTCTTTATTTACAGTTTACTAGTTACCCTTCTTTTTTACTTACCCAGCTGGTGCACGTATTATTATTATAAGCGCGCGTGCAGTTTTCCGATGGTGAGTATAATTTTGCGCTGACAACAATCTATCAAAACATGATCAAAACAATCTTTTATCTAAGCTAGTTTAAATATTTTATTTTTGACAAAAACTTGTATCAGCTTTTGTACGAGAGCTAGCAACGTTGGAAAAACAACAATTTTAGTAAAATTGGTTCTTTAATATGTCTTTCTCTATGCTCTTCCGAACAGGGTGCGGCCCGTCTGGCTGCCGGTTAACGTTGCGTTTATTACTGCGCATCACAACTTTGCAGGCAAAAATATCGTAATTTAAAACCATTTTAGGATGTCTGTAATTTTGAAATTATTATCTTTATACATAAAAAAAGTACAAATTTAATTTGCCAGACATTAAGTCGGTTGTTTACTCAATACCCATACCTATTCTCTCACTCTCTCAAAAACGTTGCTATTACTCAATACCCAGACCTATTCTCTCACTCTCTCGAAAACGTTGTTAGCTCTTATACCATTTTCTATTAGCAAAAAATAAAGGTGTTTGTAGTTAAGTATTCTATAGTAATATGTAGGTACTCATATTAGTCCAATAAAAAAATTAAGTGGCACTCGGGGACTGCCGCGGTAAAGTTATTGCATAGCATTTTTTATCAACGTATGCAATTATAATATTTATGCAATATTTTTTTTGCATGATAAAAATTATGCAAAAAAAAATTAAAAAACAAACAAGAAAAGCGCACTGTCACTACCTACTTCGCGAGTGAGATTCGAACCTGCGACATCATATACCATACGGTAAAGAAAGCGGTCGCTCGCCCACTGCGACAAACAGAGCTACTTGTGATACTCTAAAATGTTGAACGCTTACTGAACGACGGACGGTGTTAGGTTTATTATCGTCACGGAATTTCTTGATTCGGTCGCCGCGCTCACTGTTTGTCCTAGTTCAAAGCTCGCGATAAAAGCTATGCAACAGCTTAATAATAGTTAGCGTTCGTGAGCCGTGTGTGAACACACATTCACTATATCTGCACAAACTCACATAGGTATAGTGTCGCAAATTTAATGAGTTCAGCTATCCATGGTAAAGTTTGTGGATAGCATAGTACTTCTAAGTGACAATATCAATAAAGTAGATCAGCGACACTCGCACTTTCACCCATGATAGGAAGTAATCTTTAAGAATGATTGATTCCCCGCCACATAAGGTGATATGTCACAGGGTTCATCTATCTTGATTTAGTATCAACAAAAGCAAAAGATTAGGGCACGAAAAAGACTGATATAGAGGTTATGGGGTCGTGAAAGGAATATTTTCTGTTCTTTTGGTAAATAAATGTTAGTTGATACTTATGAACACAAATGTTAATAATTTATCAATATAAAAAATTATTTTTATAAAACCGACTTCAAACGCTTGCGCCAGTACAAAGAATATAATTTATTGTTGATATTTTAAAAACCGCTTTACCGATTTCGATAAAATTTCAATGGGACTATCTGGGAAGTATATCCTTTGAAACAAAAAATAAATTTCTAAATCGGTTCAGACTTCCTTGAGTAATTGGTGAACATACATAAAAATAAAATAAAAAGATTCCGACGAATTGAGAACCTCCTCCTTTTATTGAAGACTGTTAAAATTGGTTTTGATTAGTTTTAATTTTGTAAAAAAAGCAGAAATTTTAATCTTGAGGCCACAGAATACATATAATTTAATATAAAAAATTCTTTTTAAACAACCGACATCAAACTCCCGCTTTACTACATTACACACACACTATACAAAGTATTTTAATTTATTATTGATATTTTTAAAACCGCTCGACCGATTTCGATAAAATTTATATGGGACCACTTGGAAAGTATATGCCCTTTGAAACAAAAAAAATATTTTTCAAATCGGTACACACGTCTTCGAGTTATCGGTGAGCATACATAAAAAAATAAAAGATTCCGATGATTCGATGATCATTTGATCATCATTCGATGATTTTTGAACATAATTATTATTATACAGGGAATTCAGGGAAATTTACTTTCATCTCTACGAGTACATTAGGATGATTAACCTTATTAATATTTTAAACATAATATACATTAAGAGAGCCGTATATCTTGTTCGTATTAACATGAAAAATTTTAGAGATTCCAGAAAAAAATATCAGAGCTAACTTTGCCCGGAAAATTATCTTGTGGTGCAAATTAAAAAAATATTTTGAGCGTACTAGATTAACCTTTTTTTTGCTAATCTAAATATAAGGCTCTATGGAAGAAAGTAGATTATGATTAAGGCGAAAGTGTGTTTATTCGTTTTTGAATTATAGTTAAGAACTTATGCATAGAGAGTGATTTATGCTACTGTGGTCTGCGTATACCTACCGGATAAACAAAGAGTTTAAGCAAAATTTTTAGAAACCTTCTTTGTGGGCGAATTCGCGAATAAAATTCAATTATAAAATTGGTTTACCTCTAGATCGAAGATCTAGAAGTAAACCAATTTTAGCTTTCATTCTAGAAGTAACTTGGCTAGAGGGGCTGGTATCCGTCAAAGATCGGCTGGCATTCGACATCATTAATCTTGTAGACTGTTGCCAAGTGATGGTAAGCGTTTTCAGATATCGAGTGGGCTTGAAACGCTATTTATTACGCCGGTTTCTTTGATTTTGTATGGCTTATTGAACTCGAATAATCCACTACGGGATTGTCTAAAAATGATTGCTACAGTGTGCGAGACGATATTACCCTCTGATTGGCCAATTCTCTCTCGCTATTACAACCCAAAGTTAAGGTTTTCAATGCTAATTAAATAAATACATATTAATCAAATGAGGCAGACTTCATACATCTTTGAGAACATTATGTACCTATTCAGGTTTCCTCACGATGTTTTCCTTCAGGCCGGCCGGCAAGAGGCCGAAGTCAACCACTAAAATTCTAAATTCTAAATTATTTATTTCACGTAGGCCAACCTGTGGCTCTTATGATACGTCATGACTACCACCGGTTCGGAAAGCGGATTCTGCTGCTCTTCAAAATAATCATTTTACAATATTATTTTGTAGCTATTACATTGTAATTAATTTTTTATATTATATCCTGTGGGCAGCTGGATGCCAAGCCGATTTAAACCATGCAACTTTGTTAGAATAGAATAGAATATTTCCACAATGCGGAGAAGTTCCAAAAATGCGTACTACAATTCAATACATGTTGAGACGGGCAGACAGAAAACAGCCCCCCATTCCGGCATAGGCAGATGACTCCTAAAATTAAATAGGCAATCAGATAACGATCCGTCGAAAAAGAAACTCACTCGTCACAGATCGAAGTAAATCTCGATTTTTTTCAAATTATACCAGTAGTAGGTACTCAAATAAAACTATAAATCAATCCAGCAAACCAGATATAACAAATAGCGCTTCAAGCGCACTCGTAGACCGAAAGCGCTACACTTACCGTCATTCTATGACAAAACGAGTATTGTCTGCAGATTAATGACTTCGTTCCCTCGACTGACCTATGACGAATAGTCGCTGGAATCAAGGGACCAAGTAAAGAAACGTTGCTTTAACGCGTTTACACTCTTGTAAATCGGCGACGATGAAAAATGAGTTCTAGTTTGTTATGAATTTATGGAATTTTTCAGCGGCCAAACTTGGACCGATGATATTCCCATGAGTAGGTAAATTTTGGTACGGCAGGCGTTGATGTGTCCACATACATCGATATGATTTAAATATTTATTTAAGTCATTGCAATAATCTTTAGTACTAGATATGTATAGATATACCTACTTATAATAAAACTGTAACTGGAAGATGTCTGTACATTTAAAATATTTTGAAAATCTTAACCGGGGGATGCTTTACGATACTGAGCTCAAAACAGATTTTTATTTAATTTTTGTTTGTCTGTCTGTCCGTGTCTGTCTGTCTGTCTGTCTGTATGTCCGCGCATCACGTGAAAACTACTGAACGGATTTAAATGAAATTTGGTATAGTGGTAGCTGATATTCCGGGTCAACATAATTATAAGTTTTTATCCCGATAAGACATGAGTTTTTTCCATGATACTGGATGAAATTTTTTGTTGATTTTACTCCATAACTCTGTCAAATTTAATCCGATTTTAATAATTCTTTTTTTGTTTGCAAGTGATTAAGTACACTAAAATACTATGTTTTGTCTAATTTTGAAGAAAATTTGATAAATATCATCGGAGATAGAGGACATAACTCTTCACGGATAGGAGCGAGTAACTCGCTTATGGGACAAAGATTAAAATCGAATACGTGCACACCATATTTAAATGAGGGTTTTAGACATAGGCATAGACTAAATCATTAACCTCCAGGCTCCAGATGTTTGTACCATTATGTTTGTTTTCTAGCCTACCCTAGCGAAGCCGGGAGCGGCAACTAGTTTTATATAAACCAAAGTATTTGTTTATTCGTTTGTTGGTCCTTCAATTACGCAGCCACGGAGCGACGGATCGTAGTAATTTTTTGTAGCATGAGGGGGTGTGCGCTCGTTAACAGTAAACAGATTTGATTTTTACAGTAGTAGATCAAGTTACAATTATGCGAAAAAAAACACGCAAGAATTACATCATACTGCCAAGGGACGTGTCTGGGCAAAAACATAAAATGATGAAATTTGTTCGATAATAAAAAATCGCGAAGTTAGGTCTAATTTTTAACCAATATTCATTTATTTTCAATGTGTTGCATATTACAGAGCCAAAATTTTTACATTAAATTCCGATTGATATTATCAAGGGAGTAGCCTAGCGAATTGAAAAGAAAATGAATATTTTACGAGTTACAAAGTATTTTGGCGCTTACTACACTCCTATTCCGCGCAAAACGCTATCTTTTGTCGCGCCTCACATGAGGTTGTGGCTATGTTTTATCTCATCGCGAAATCTGATTTTTTTTTGGGGTTACACGCGCTCTTAAGGGCGTCATCCGTTGCTCCATTACTACGTGATTGAAAGACGAATAGCCAGCCAACAAAACAACAAACAAAAACACTACGCATTTACAAGATAAGAAATGGTTTTTCGGTGCTTAAAGTTAAATTTCTGTCTATTTCTATTTAGGTATAATATGATTAAAGTCACTGTCAGTTGGATATTTTCGCAAGATATCCTCGCGGGACTGACATGTCCGATGTCGTGATATTTTCCATTAGAGAACCGACGCGCGACGTCTATCTTGCCTTTAGTGCGGCCCAGGATTCATTACTGACCCGTGTGGTACGAGTTATAAACAAAATGGCTGATGCATGCGACTTTGTCCACGTCCACGTTTAGTTATGGGATTTTTTTATAATCGTGGGGATATGCCAGTTATTTTTGTTCCACAATTAGTCCTCAAAGGTATGTTTGTACAACACCAAATATTATGGCGGCTAGATACACAGCTTGTCCGTACATCTGGCACTGCTGCGAGAGACACGTTTCAGTCCCAGTGCCGGTGAGAAGGTTTTAGTTGTAAATTATTTATAATAAAATTAGTTTTAAGCTATTGCATAGCTTTTATCGCGGGCTTTGAACTAGGACAAACAGTTTGTGCGCGGCCACCGATCAAGAAATTCCGTACCGTAAAAAAAACCTAACACCGTCGTTCAGTAAGCGTTCAACATTTTAGAGGTTCTCAAGTAGCTCTATTTGGCGCAGTGGGCGAGCGGCCGCTTTCTTTACCGTATGGTGTATGATGTCGCAGATTCGAATCTCACTCGCGAAGTAGTGACAGTTCGCTTTTCTTGTTTGTTTGTTTTTTAATTTTTTAAATATTTATTTAATATTTATATAATAATAAAAATTATGCAAAAAAAATATTGCATAAATATTATAAATGCATATTAAACTCCGCCACTGGGGTCACTCAGTGCCAGTCCCAAGCCTGGATAAAGGAGGAGGGAGGACCGCCAACACCTGGTCCACACTCTTAAGATCATCAGAGTGAAAAGGCTGCACACATACACCAGCATTAAGTAATGCTAAGGCACAAACTCAGGGTCACCCAGCGAGCGATGGAGAGAGCAATGCTCGGTATCTCTCTGCGAGATCAAATCAGGAATGAGGAGATTCGTAGGAGAACCAAAGTCACCGACATAGCTCAGCGTGTCGCGAAACTGAAGTGGAAATGGGCGGGGCACATAGTTCGAAGAACTGATGGTCGTTGGGGTCCCAAGGTGTTGGAATGGCGACCCCGCACCGGGAAACGCAGTGTTGGCAGACCCCCCACCAGGTGGACCGACGACATCAAACGAGTCGCAGGGAGCCGCTGGATTCAAGCGGCGCAAGACCGAAGCCTGTGGAAGTCCATGCAGGAGACCTTTGTCCAGCAGTGGACGTCTATAGGTTGATAAAGAAGAAGAAGAAGAAGAAGGCACAAACTACAAGTTCGTATACGAGCGAGGGTGAAACGTCGGCACCCTTAATACTGCGTCGAATTTAGGGAAGGATAAACCTGAAATTAAACCTGGCGTGACTCGGCGCCAAAGGTGGCAGCCTTACTGCCGGATCTAGGATGCAGGGAGGGAGCCAATCACTCACTCATCTGAAAACCCAAATATGATTAAGAAAGGAAAAGCAAAAATACCCGATCGATATAAACCAAAACGACCCGGCTATGTCAAAACGGCAAACGATTTTATCTTATGTACTTGGAATCTTCGATCACTTCACCGATCTGCGGGACTTAGGTTACTCTACCAGCATCTACAACAACACAGAGCAGATATTACAGCTTTGCAAGAGATGAAATGGACAGGTCAAGGAGTTATTGAAAAACCGGATTTTTCCGTATATTACAGCGGTCATAAAAGACAACACATTTTCGGTACAGGATTCATTACTAGCAAGAGACTAAAGATTTCCAAGATTTCCAACCAATTAACGAGCGAATGTGTACTATGAGAATAAAAGGAAGATTCCACAACTTTACTTTTATAAACGTCCACGCACCTACTGAAGAAACAGATGAAGAAGAAAAAGAGCAGTGGTACTACGACCTAAAAAACACTTACGTCAAGGTCCCGAGAGGTGACGTTAAAATAATACTTGGCGATTTTAACACTAAAATTGGCAAGGAAAATGTGTTCCGGCCTACAATTGGCTCCCATAGTCTTCATGATACGTGTAATGATAACGGCATACGTTTGGTAAATATAGCTAGCTCTCTTAATATTATCATAGGCAGCACTTGTTTCCCACATAAAAACATTCATAAAATTACCTGGATTTCGCCTGACGGACAAACTAAAAACCAGATAGACCATGTTTTAATAGACTCTAGGCACTTCTCTAACCTTCTCGATGTAAGGACTCATCGAGGTGCTAATATAGACTCTGATCATCACCTCGTTGTTTGCAAGATTAGAGCTCGCATCTCGCGGTACAAATATAGTAAAACGGAAAAAGTTTAAAAATTTAATATAGATCCACTTAAAAAGGACAAACACACACAATTAAAATATATAGATGCCATCTGCCGTTTACTTACTCGTGATGATCAAGTGCCAGAAGATGCTGAGAATGTGAACGTCGATGAACACTGGAACCGATTGAAAGAAGCGATATATGCTGCTGGAGAAGAAACGCTCGGTATGCGGAACTACAGTCAACGTTCTGATTGGTTTGACGCAGAGTGTCAAGAAGTCACGGACAAGAAAAACATAGCGTGGCGTAATATGATGGCATCTGGTACCCGGCAAAAGACAGACATTTATAAAAACCTCAGACGACAGGAAAAAGCAGTACATAAAAAGAAAAAAAAAGCACCCGAAATGCAAGAATTAGAAGACCTCAATACAGATTATTGTCAAAAAGAAACTTGCGCTTGCGATGCGATGCACTTTCCTGCCTGCTTTTTAATATTGTGCTAGACAAATGTGTGCGAGATTAGAAAATAGAAAAAGAGGCCACTATTTTCTACAAATCTGTACAAGTACTAGGATATGCAGATGACTTGGACCTAGTAAGCCGAACACGACAAACCCTAGACAACGCATACCTAGCACTGGAGAACGCAACACAAGCGGCTGGATTGTGCATCAATCAACAAAAGACCGGTAAGAAATATATGCCGGTAGTGAGGGACCAACACATTCCATTGAATGAAGAAATTAAAATTGGCACAAAAACCTTTGCTACAGTTAGAGACTTCATATATCTCGGCTCCCTCGTCACATCAGAGAACGAAATCTCAATAGAAATTCAAAGGAGAATTACTTCGGCAAACAAATGTTATTTTGGTCTGTTACGCTACCTCCGATCTAAGATTCTGCGAAGACATCTTAAAATACTCCTATACAAAACTTTACTTAGGCCAATTCTTACTTACGGGGTTGAATGCTGGGTTCTAAGTAAGAAGGATGAAAACAGCCTGCTAATTTTTGAGCGAAAGGTCCTGAGGAGGATTTTCGGTGCTGTTCAAGATAATGGTATCTGGCGCATTCGTTACAATCACGAACTCTATGGACTATTTAAAGAACCGAATGTAGTCAAAATCATTAAATTGTCACGAATGCGATGGGCAGGACATGTGCAACGCATGGACGATTCAAGAGCCCCGAAAAAGTTGCTTGACAGTAAACCAGAGGGCCGTAGAGGCAGAGGAAGACCTAGAGGCCGGTGGATTGACGGAGTGGAAAAGGACATGAGAGTTTTGGGGGTACGGAGTTGGAGAGAGGCCGCTAAAGATCGCCTCAGATGGAGAAATTTGCTTGACCAAGCCAAGGCCCACCCAGGGCTGTAGCCTTTTGATGATCATGATTATAAATGCATACCTAAGTTGATAAAAAATGCTATGCAATAGCTTTACCGCGGCAGTCCCCGAGTGCCACTTAATTTTTTATTGTAAAATTGTTTTTGAATTTAAGTGTGACACGAGTATATCTGTATAGCAATTTTAAACTCCGGACATTTTTATATGTATATATTTATTATTTATTTATTTTTTCGATAATTGAAATTCAGTGCTGTAAAATATGAGTCTTGGTTACTTGAAATAAATGAATTATTATTATTATTAAAGTCGTGAGCCTTTGTAATGTATAACCGTCATCGCGGATTTTGATTGATTGCATTGTATTCGTTAGAAAATTTCATTTGCGCAAATAGCTGCTTTTGGCCTATCTCACATATCTACTTAAACTGTACTGTTAAGGGATAATGTTTCTCCGTCATCTTGTGCATTAGCATAATGTTTTTGGAACGTAAGTTCCTTATCGCGCGGTGCGGAAGGGGGCTAGACGGAAAAAATTAAGGAACTGACACTCGACACATTTTTGAAACCGACACTTTTTGTTGAGTGTGAATTTTGCATTGTGTTCGGTATTTTCGCGATATAACATTGGGTCTCCGTAGCCTAGTGGCTCCGGCAGTCGAATTTAAATATTAGGGAAAGGTTCCACATGTAGAAATTGTTTAAAATAAAATTGAAAATGGAAAATTCGGTCTGTCGAGCTGGGATTCAAACCATCGACTTTGAACTGTTAAGCGACTGCCGGAGCCACTAGGCTACGGAGACCCAATGTTGTATCGCGAAAATACTGAACAAAATGTAATCGAAAGGAACTACGTTCCATCCGGGTGTCCCTTGACACCTCTCAAGTTTTTTTTAAAGTACGAATATTTCTATCAAATAACAATCAATATGCAATAACAGTATGTATCAATAGCAATGACAGTAATGCAATTTTGCATCAAATTTTTTTTGGAACGTAGTTCCTTATCGCGCAGTACGGACGGGGGCTAGACGGAAAAAATTAAGGAACCGACACTCGATACATTTTTGAAACAGACACTTTTTTGTTGAATGTGAATTTTGCATTGTGTTCGGTATTTTCGCCATACAACACGGCGTCTGCATGGCCTAGTGGATCCGAAAGTCACCTAAAAGTTCAACGTCGATGGTTCGAATCCCAGCTCGACAGACTGAATTTTCTATTTTCAATTTTATTTTAAATAATTTCTACATGTGGAATTTTTCCCTAATTTTTTATTGTATAAATTGGATAAAATGTTATTGTACTACTAACGCCATCTGTTAAAAAACCAGAGTAACTCTTTGGTTTATAATATTTGGCTTTGGTATATAGGTTTGATTTGGTAATTCATCGTAGTTAATCAATTTAATACTAGATGACACCACTAGTTTATTACAATTCCTTCACTAAAATTAATCGAAAGGAACTGCGTTCCATCTTGGTGTCCCTTGACACCTCTCAAGTTTTTTTTACATTTTTTCGCCTATTTAAATTAACGCATACCAAGCCTAATTTAGTCGTATAATTATTAATTCCCAAAAAGAGTTTTTGATTTCGCATGACGGGAATTTTAGTTAGCAATTCATGTCTCACCTCAATGCAAATCGGGATAAGACGATAGGTATCGCAAATGGCTCTATATTTCATGACTTCGCATATTGAACAACTGATAGGACATTAGTGGAGAAGAGTTACTGAAAACTATTGGGGATTTCAAGTAATGCCACTCTAATCTTAAAAATAAGACCTCCATTTAAGAAGAGTTGGGGCTGAATTTTAAACAGCAACTGCACAGCAGCAGACAATTGAGACATTGCATTATTCATGCAGCCGAACGCCGCTGGGTTCTCGATACCGACTCGCAAACGTTAATGCGACAGTAACGTGGATTAGTGTATTGTGTAGTTTCTTTATTTTTATATCTACGTACTAGCTTTTCTCGAGATAAAAAGTATTCTTATCTCACTTATCTGTGCACAAAATAAAATAAAATAAAATAAAAAATCCTTTTTCAAAAACTGACTTTAAACGCCACTACAAAAAAAATTTAAATTTGTACATATGTATGTTGAAGTCGGGTGGGTCTAAATAGAAACTATGAAACGGATCAGCGATGCTAGACAGAGTTCAACATACGTGTACAAATTAAAATTATTTTATACTATGTAGTGGCATTTGAAGTCTGTTTTTTAAAATGGATTTATTATTTTATTTATTTTAAGCTTTTTAGTGTAGCTTCATAGGATCAATCTACACATTTTCTGATGACGAATGATTTGCTCTTATCCATAGAGGAGTTTCGTCCTCCGTCACCGAAGATATTCATCAGATCTTCAGAAAATTTTAATTTAACTAATCTTACGATATGTCCTTTCTAATTAAAAAAATATATTGAAATCGGTTCAGATTTGACGGAGTTATGGAGTAACATCGCCAAAAAAAAATCGCGTCGAATTGAGAACCTCGTCCTTTTCTTAAAGGCGGTTAATAAAATCGATCTAATACTCTATGGCTGCGAGGAGAGAAAGATGCGCACATTTTTTTAATAATAAACAATTTAGTACTCTAGGTACATCCTTGATAATACCATCTCATCGAGTTGAAAAACTGAAGTAGCAGTGGGCACTGGGCAGGGAACATAGCGCTTAGAAGTGATAACCATGGAACTAGGAATTACGACTACGTGTGATAACCGTTACGTTGGAGCTATCAGACTATGAGAGTCCGATAGAGAGAGAGAGAGAGAGAGAGAGAGAGAGAGAGAGGAACAGAGTGTGCACCTGAGTAATATATGTAATATATCCTCACACAGATGTAGAAATTAGTCTCTGTGGAGATAATCCGACCGCGCCGTCGCCGAATTCGGTCGGGTGTCTTTTATATTTTTGTCTATTCATAATTGTATTTATTCCATTTTCCAGGTAAAATATGGAGCTCGAATTCATAGCATGCTCGTCTTAAAGTAAAACGATCTCACAAAATCTTAATTTGTTCCCAGATTCAATTTAAACTGAAACTTCAACACCATATTATTATTGATACTTTGTATTTATGCGTGAATTTTCAACTTTTCTCCGTGCTGATGGTACAGCGAAAAGTTCAAAGGTTGTTCTTTTTAATATATCATAAAAAAAAGCTTTTGAAAACAGTAACCCCTGATGTGAATATTTACTTTTCATATTTTCATCCGGGTCCGTCGCATACGGTTTTGTTTTTGTAAAGTTATCTTTGTCTTAAGTTTTTTTTGTAACAAAGATAAGTGAACTTTGGAATCATACGAGTATCTTTTTGACATTTTATTCGGGTGACTTGAGATGTTATTTGGCATACACAGAGTTCGAAGCCATGGTATGCACTATGCAATGTTGGGTTTTAAATCTCCCGTTGCCCACCGCCATGCGTTCTGATATGCGTTCCAATGTCGACGCAAACTCGCGTTTCATAATAGAATATTTTACTCCTAGCGAGAAATAGCCTAAAAATATCTAAATGAGATAGTTTAGGCAATAATAAATTGGGAAGTGCAAGTTTCTGTTCACAAAATTATAAAATAAATTTTATATTTTATCTAAATGGTAACTGCTATTATACGTTATCATATCAGTAGTATATAATATAGTTCATCCGCTCAAATAGTTTGCATTACAAATATACAAGGTATTTTGGAAACTACCTCATTTATTTCAAATTTTCCAGATTAACGAAACAACACAAAATCAAAATACTGGTAGTATAAGATCTGAATCATCACTTTATATGCATATACTCTCATCACAATTCAACATACATTAAAATTTAGCGCTACGCACTTTACACAGCGGGTCACATATTAAGTCGCGCCGCCTTCGACATGGACCCGGTGGCCGCTATTTGTCGGCTTTACAAAGGGCGCCAACCATTTGAGCGAACGAATACTATACAGACGACGTCATCACATGGCGTCTAGTGATGTTTCGTCGTTTACGCGCGGAAATTTAAAATGCAAAATTTAAATGCATTTTTTTGGTATCGATTGAATAGTAGTATATTATCACCATAGGATCAAAAGACACTTTTCATAAAAGAGCAAAATAGGTACCCTATTATGCGAGCCACGTCGTGGCGCCACCACCCAAGTAACAACTCGTTGTCGTATAAAAGTCGTGACAACGTTTTGTATTTACCTTTTAGTCCTAAAGAAAGGTCGTATAAACGTTATTATAACGTTTACAAAACGCGAAAATGGCCCCAGTTATAAGACCATTTGTCGTTTAATCGTCGCATAAAGGTCGCGACGATGACCATTTACGTCGTATAGACGTCCTGTAGACGTTGCAGAATAGAACGTTTTGATTATATAGAAGTTACGAGATAACCCTTACATAACTTGCTAAGTTATATAATGGTCATATTAACGTTGTGAAGTGACTAAAACGTCGTATTAGCGTTATGCGAGCGACTGTTTTTTGTTGAAGTTGAAAAGAAATCGTACGTGCTCTTGTGAAAAAAATATAAACTAAAAATTTATGGTTAGAAGGCAAATAAGTATAACTAATTCCATTAAAAATTAATTATTCTATGTTTGTATTATATTGCGTAGCGTTGATTTCGACTGGAAACTTAATTTTTACGAGAAAGTATATATGAAAATACTATGAATATTTTAATGCCCCCCCGTGATTTTGTGTTTTATGCATTATATTTAAATAATTTCAAATTATCTCTTCATTCAAAACTTGCGGCCATGATGTTTTAGTTAGTGTCCAACCTCTATACGACGTTAAAATAACTAGATGTCGTGTAAAGGTTTTTGTGACGACCATTGAAAACGCCATGTTTTAGACATTAGGGTTCCTCAAGCTAGGGTGTATAAACACTATTTTAGTGTATAATCACTATTTTTTTCTATTATTATGTGTATAGATATATATTTCCTAACTAAAATTACAATATAGCCTAATTATATGGCTAATGAGTAATTTTACTTTAACCTAAACTTATAAATAATTATCTCCTATACTTACTAAGAAATAGTCCATAGACGCATCTCAGTTTTTTTCAATTCATTGAAGACACTTTGTTCTTGTGTTCTTTAAGGCCGCTCTGACACTAGCACTACCCTATCACCAGTTACTATAATCACTATTAAATTTTCACTTCTAAGAAGTAAGAATACTAGCTCTAAGCTAGCTATAGATAACATAATAATTTAATTAGATTTTAAGATAGGTAAAGTATTTCTATGATGAATTATATAACCCCATCTAACTTTCTATAAGCGTAATTTAATCGTATAATTAAACTACTAGGTAATTCCCTTAAAGAATTTTCGATTTCGCATGACGGGAATTTTAGTGTTACTGGCTCCCTAATAGTGTTTGTACGATGATGCCACCCTGTCAGCTGTTTTATATCAATATTACTTAGTATTAGTCTACATTTAGTATATTATACTCATAATATTATTTATTTTAGTAATATATTACTACTAAAAACATAATCATATTATATCAATCCTTAATTCAGAAAACTAAGTTAGTTTTAATAAATAAGATAGTATTATCTACACAATTAATTATACAGAACCTTTTACTGAAAGTATGATACATTCTTTTCTATAGATTACAGAAGATTTTGGACGTACTTATTTGGTGTACTTTTCAATATCTGAAAAGATTTATTTACTTTTCGTTTGAAAGTCCCACTGCGTTTATTTTGTCTCCAATATTTTTTATTTGCGTCTATTTTTTCAATTTAAGTAATATTATTAGGTGTAGGATAAGTTGTATTAAAGTTGGGTCTAGACTCCTACTCAACTTTAAGTCTTATTAAAGTTGGAGTTTGACACTTATAGGACTTAATGTCTTGTAATAGTTATATTGCAGTCACAAGAAAACTACTTGGTCGTATAAAAGGCTTAACCACGACGACTAAAAAACAAAGTAATGTTAGTTATATAAATGTTATGAATTAATGTCTACATGACTTTCAGTCATATAAATGTCATACACCGACGTTTATACAACCATACGAATGTCGTATAAGCGTTGTGGCTGTTACCATTACATAACGTCATATAATTTCGTTGTATAGACGTTTACTCGACTATTTATTATAAATTAATAGTCCCACGACTAAAAGGTCGAATCGATGACATCTATAGGACGTTATTGTTGTCTAATTACCATTATAAGACTACTATACAACATAACGTCGTATAACTCAGATTTATACGACTTTTTTGGACTTTTTTGCTACTTGGGCAGTCATCGTCAAAATGGCGAGGAAAAGTCAAAATACAGGGGCGTGCGTAGTGTGTATTTTTTATTGAGTAACCAACCACGCAATAAGTTATAAGGTAAAATGGATTTTAGTAAAAACTAATATATAATATTATTAGTAATCTATATAAATAAAAATGAATGTTGGTAAGCGCATAACTCAAGAATGGATGGACCAATTCGGTTAATTTATTTTTTTGTATGTTCGTTAAGTTCCACAGAAGGTTCTAATACAAAAAAAAAGCAAAAAACTAAATTCACTCGGACGAAGTCGCGGGCATCAGCTAGTATATAATATTAGTAATATATAATTACACTAGCGGCACGCTATGATGGCCGGTTTGACACATTACAATAGTGATGTGGAATGTCAATTTATTCTCGAACAAAAAACAATTAAGTTTTGTTTTTGTACCTGATTAAATAGGTTTAATAAAACAAAAATGTATATGTTTATTTAATTTATTTGAACGAACTGAATATTTGAATGAAAATGAATATACATACTTTATATGCACACAAGAAACATATGAATACAAAAGATACCAAAAAAGGTTTTTAAAAATTTTCAATTTAGAAAACCAAATGCCGAGTTGTGGTACATATCATATAAAAATAAAAATTTTACCTTTTGTATGAAACAGCTGATATTTTTTTGCGATTTCAGAGGTTTGTCCACATAGTGAAAATTGTTCATATTCACAAGTACATTCACCCCTTAAATGGTGCAAACTGATTTTTCTACACTTGTATACATTTTAGAAATCAATTTAATAAATAAATTTTGAGTCCTAAACCTAAAACTACATTCGATAAAATTTATGAATCTCTGCACATCACTATCGTCAATAAAGTAATACAATTATTTCCTTCAAAGTCGTTATCAATTAATACGGAACTTCATGAGCGGACAAACGTCAAACCGGCCATCATAGCGTGCCGCTAGTGTAGTAATATATAATATTAGTTTTTACTACTTATAAAACCCACCCTTGTAAAAAAAGTTTCAATAAAGAATTTTGAAGTTTAAAGTCCATTAAAATATACGAACGACTTTCGACACTCACTGTTAGATGTTTATTGTACTTTACGGGGCCGTCGTACTGATCTCCTTGACAAGCGAAGGTTATTTAGGAAAAAGTCCTTAGAGATAAAAAAAAGAAAAAAACGTGCATGGGCCTGGAAACGTGCTAATTTGGAAAGGGTATGGCAACTAGGGAGTTCTAGAAATTCAGAAATTATATTATATTATGTGTTACATAGTAGGAGGTTCCATTGAGAATAAGACCTTACTACCATTTAGAAAGTAGGTGTAACGCAAGGCAGGCACGTATGCCAATATTCTGAAAGCATGCTTACATATTCAACGTGGGTTTAAAACGTAACACTGTACAAAAACGAATACACATAGTAATAATGTATTGTAGAATGCAGAATATACTCGTAATAATATGCTCTAACATAATATTTTAGAATACTTATACCTACTCGTAGGATTCTCCCTACATTTCGCTTTTAGTTCAATGAACAGTAATTTTTGGGCAATTAAAAACTTTTTAGAGAATAATATAAATAGTAGAGATGTGCTGACTATGACTTTTGTCGACTAGCCGATTAGCCAATTAGTCAGTTGTAAAGCGGCCGACTAATCGACCGACTAGTCGGCTAAAGCCGATCACGGTTTCCGCGGTATTCCGCAACTTCCGTGACCTTTCGTCAGCGGATTCGCGCGCGTCGCAACCGTGGTCGCCTGCGAGCGTATCGGAACATGTTTTGTTTACTTCTAATTGTTTCTTAATTTGACAACTGATTGATTTCATTTCAAAATGTGTAAGACAATAAAAATATTAATTAACAATCAAGGTTTTATGTTACTTAATTCCTCCTCTATTATACATTTATTGAGAAAAACATACAAAGTAAGAAGCCGGTTAATCGGCGCTCTTAGCCGAATAGTCGCTGACTAGTCGCCAACTACGAAAGTTGCCGGATAGTCGGCTCTCTTTGCCGAATAGTCGCTGACTAGTCGCCAACTACGAAAGTGGCCGGATAGTCGGCGCTCTTTGCCGAATAGTCGTTGACTAGTCGCCAACTACGAAAGTGGCCGGATATTCGGCTTTACCGACTAGCCACCGACAAGGCGGCACATCTCTAATAAATAGTAAAAAGTTTTAAGTATTTTCATTCGGTTTGTTTGTCCAGTTTTCAGCGCGTGGACGCAACTAAACTATTTTAAAGTTAGATTGAGTTCACAACTGTATTCAAGCGCTTGGTTCTACTTGTGTGCGGGGTCAGTAAAAAGTTTTTAGATTTTTCTATTCTCTCTCTGCAGCGTTTCCTTCATAGCTGAGGATTGCGACTCCTTCCATCAGTCACATAATGTTGTGGGTATTTGGATTGGCTCCCAGATCAGCATACCAGGCTTAGCGAACGGTATACAAATTTTACACCATAGACAAATAAGAAATCGGAATATGTTCTTGATTCTTCAACAACACCCCAAGAAATAATGAAAGTCGTTTGTAGGAATGGGCGTGACTTTAGATTATAATTAAATTCCGCAGTCAATTTTAGATTTGCCTTTAGGTATACCTGCCTATAAGTTTAAGAAAGCTCCTACTTATATTTTGTAAACATTTCTATAAATAAATACAAAATACTCTAGAGAGTACTCTATTAGAGATAATATTATTTGAGAAAGCAATCACAGTGAACCATCGTCACAATTTCTATATTCTATCTTCAACCCTCAGAATTTAACACTGAGCATATAAAAGTTGCACCTTTCTTTGCACAAGCACATGCATGTGCATGCGCATGTGCATGCGCATGTGCATGTGCATGTGCACATGTGTGCACATTAATGTTCTGCAAAAAGAATCTGCAACCTGCATTCCGAACCGGTGGCAGAGTCTCGACGTGTCATAAGAGCCACAGGTTGGCCTACATGTAATGAATAATTTTGAATTTTAATATCCCCGACTGTATAATTATACTAGCTGATGCCTGCAACTTCGTCCACGTGGATTTAGTTTTTATGTATTAGTAAGGAAGAATTACTACTACGATAAAATAATAAAGGCGAACTAATTAAATTTTAGAACACAAAAGCTACTATTGTGACTTAAATAAATGATAGTTAGATATATTTCCTTGAGGACTTTTTTGTAGAGAATAATGCATACTTAAACAGAGTAGTACATAATTTTTATGAATCATAAATAGTTCTCTCAGCACACGCCAAAAAATGCATTTTATAGGCAAAATTTTGCGGGTCACATTATTGCAATTTTCTTAAGGATCTCTAATTTTTTGAAAAAAATCTTTCCTCTTTATAATATTATTATATATTATACCTATAGTATAGATGACTAGTGTGCATTGTAATTGGCTGCCGTTTACGAAAATAGGAGGAGAATATAATATTGTAAACAACATACAGCCTTTAGGCGTCAACGCGCAACGTCAAACTTTCTAGACTTTTACGTTATACGCGCGATTTGACAAGCAGAAGTTCGCGAGAAACTTGGTCCAACATTTTTACCCGGAGCTCAAAAGTTTGTACAAGATTCAAAGGACATTTGTAGAACTTTCCATTCCCTTGAGGCTTTTAAATGTACGATTATTTTATCACTTAAAACATAATTTATATTCAACTAGCTTTTCTTTCAAAAACTGAGAAACAAGTATATCTTTATTTTCTATCGAAAGCCAAAATACCAAGTTCCATGAAACTTGGATGGATATAACTTGAAAAATAACTTGAAAAAAATGAGTTTCAAAAAGTTTCATACAAACATTCATCCGAAACTGTGAAACATTCGTTTCGCTACGGAGGTCATCGGTTCGCTTGTTTTTGTTGTTGTTTGTGAAATGAAACTTTTGACGTGATAAGGTCTTATAAATCGATGAACACTGGCTGCATGCACGAATAAGTGTCACGTTCCGCCTGAGCCTGTGCGTGCAAGCGAGAGCGCGGAACAAGCAATAGAGAGGCACGATCGGCCCTAGCGTTTATAGAGAGCGCCCGCCGTCGCCCGCCAGTCATCAATGTTTCATTATGACGTTATCACGTAAAACTATCGTCCGTAAACCGACTTTACAGACAACCAATTTTTTTTATTTGTTTTTGTGAAATGAATGGCCACCTACTGGGATTTAAACTCTCATGAATAGGTTTATTATCACATGTAACTAGTGATAATAACATGCAATTAATTTTATAACAATGGCTTAACGGGCTTTCTGAGCCACGGACGAATTGAAAAGGCCAAAAGTCAACGGACGAAAAGTTTTACGTTGGTTAAACTAGCAAAATAAAGCTAAACTACACTACTTATACAAAAACTTAAAAGAGATGGCAAGAATCTTTAACATGCACAATGATTTCGATAAGGTAACGTCGATAAGAAAGTGTTATCAATAATGTGTTTTTAGCGTAGTTTTGGAAGTCATAGAAAAAACGCCCCTTTTACGGAGAGCTTCTATTGTATTTTACATTTTTCCTGTAGGTAAAATAGCGGTGTATACAAATATTATGGTGGCACTTTTATTAGTATGCCTTCCGGATATGAGTACATTTCCCATACACCTAAATGTCAAGGTTTACAACCTCACAAAGTTCGCGTGTACCGAACATAAATGGTTGGGCATAAAATATATTTTTACAAGGCATTTAATAAAATTAAATCGTATGAGATTGTGAAGATTTGGTAGAAAAGTAGTTAATTGTACCCTTTAATCGTACGTAACTAGGTAGGTTTACTTGCAAGAGAACCTTGCGTTTTAATGTAATGCAAATTATAAAGTTTTGATCTAAAACAAATATGGATTCAGATTTTAAGCTATTGCATAGCTTTTGTCGCGAGCTTTGAGCGTGGCGACCGAATCAAGAAATTCCGTAATTAAAATATACCTAACACCCTCCACTCCGACCGGCACAGCGGTGCGGCGTTGAAAGCCGTGCATCGTCTAACGTCGTTTCAGTTCGGCAGACTTCGACACGTTGTTTGTGTGCGTGCGACTAGACGTATGCGTGTAGACTGTACGAAGCTCGCACGGATCGAGACGAGCTGCTCCGAAATCGGACGAATACGTAAGCAGCTGTTTATGAGAAACTATATAGGTGTATAGGGTTGATAAAAAATGCTATGCAATAGCTTTACCGCGGCAGTTCCCGAGTGCCACACGTATTTTTTAGAATAAATACTCCTAGAAACGCAATAGTCGACGCGGTGATAAGCCATTTTTAGTAAGCCGAAAGCATATTCCTACGCAGTATCGTCGCGTTAGTACGACGATCTCGCAGAAAATTACTAAAAAATAACGTACTGTGCTGTGAAAAGGAGTCATAATTCATCACAATAACCATCAAAACCTAATTAACACAGTACAGAAAATAATTACATGGCACTCACAAATTCATTGCTTGTTTTGAGCTTACGTTTGGATCGGAACTTTGTTAGAAAATTCCGATCTATGAGTAATTAATCTAAGGATTTAGATGTATGTATTTTAATCTCGTTAGAAATCTTCAATATTCTGGAATGTCATGTCCTTCTTCAGGAAGTATGAAACATTCTTGCCATGTTGAAATCAGTTTAGTGGTTTGGTTGTGAAAGAATTACCGCCAGAACGATTACTTTAGATACAGACAGACAGTTATTTTCAATTTTATAATACTAGTAAGTAGAAACGGATTTTATTTTGTTACGGTGTTGAATTTTGGTAAATGTACTCTAATGGTCGAATATTTTTTGAGCTTTGAGAATATTCCAACAATGCTATTATTTACTCTAAGGGTTGGCAAACATTTGTTGCCATTTTGTTACCCTTCGTAAAGCAAAGAGTTTGAAAACGTGACACTTATTCATGTGAATGAATAAAATAAACGTAGGTTTATGGCTAAAGTACAATGTACAATTACTTATTATGCCTATGCACTACACCCTCTGCAATGTAATCACGTAATGGGTAAAATACTTACCTAATTGATTGATAAAAAATTCATCATCATCATTAGCAACCCATCAACGGCTCATTGCTGAGCGCAGGTCTCCTCTCAGATAAGGGTTATAGGCCATAGTCCACCACGCTGGCCCACTGCGAATTGGCGGACTTCACACACCTTCGAGAACATTATAGAGAACTCTCGAATGTGTTGTGTGACTCTCAGTTGTAGAAAGTGATATTTAAATGCTTAAACGCACATGATTCCGAAAAGTCAGAGGTGCCTACCCGGGATCGAACCTGCGACCGCCCGAATAGGAGACCACAGTCCTAACCACTAGGCTATCACTGCTACACAGATATTATAAAAAATAACCTAATTCCAATTGTAATAACTTAATCATAACTTACAGCTAGTAAAATCAAGTGTATCTTTTTGCATAGACTAAAGCCTATTCCAAAAATGCAACAGCAGCAATGTTCGAAAGAATTGAATTAAGAGTGGCCAAAAGGCAAAAGGGTTATTCAATTTTTCGCACAGTACTGTAGCGTTTCCCCCTGGATCACTTATAGAGGAAAATCCCTACCCGGACTATGGTCCGAGTTGGTCGTGCGTTGTGGATCCAGTGGGAATGCTAACAGAAGTTCTGTGACTGTGTGACTAGGGATGTGTGAATAAAAATCTTTCCCTAACAAGTTATATTTGTTTATTCAGGCATAGGTAACACACTAGGTTATTAAAAATTTAGAAATTAAACACAGTTTAGAATAATTATATCACTGGCTAGTATTTTGACCCACCAATACCTACCCGTCAACTCATATCATGGGCTAACTCCGGCTGGCGGAAACCTCAGGGGTGTGTCCGAATGGACAACGCACTAGGAATGTGTTGACGGATAAGCAGGTTGAGACAATGATTTAAACTCATTAAACTAAATAATTAGATTTAATTGAACTAAAAAGAAAATTTCATTTACAAAGGAGGTTATGTCTTTGTGTTCACCATATGTTAACAACTAATCGTGTCATGCTATTTTATAAAACTCATAGATAATAATAAGGTTTCTATTTAGAATTATACTTTCATAGAAAAACAAAAATGAAAGAAAAGAAACGGGTCCACCTGGTAAGAGTGCTGTCGGCTCGAAGCGAAGACCATGTCGTGGCCGAAATATGCCCTCCAAGGTACGGCACGCCCCTCGTTGTCGACAATGCACCACCGAATCCCGCTTACAAGCGAGGATGCGCAGGATAGGCCCGGATGTAAAGGTGTGACGTCACGGATGAAACCACGCCATCATCACCAACAAAACTTTCACTAAATTTCCGACGAATTGCGTCGGAATATGAAATCCCACGCTCGCTGCAAGGAGAAATAAAACAAATTTCAACAATTTGTATCACAGCGACACGTGTATCTCTCACAAGGAAAAAACCACATAAGAACTAACCTGCATTTTCGCAGTCTGCGTTTCCCCACCCAAACACCAAAATTAGGTCAAACGTTAGGCTGGAAAGATTGGAAAACGCACTTTAGTATCGCGGACTCACAAAAGAAAATACGAACACGCCAAAATTTATACTCACTATTCATTTACAATAAAATTTTCACTCCAACAAGGTATGTCCGGCCATGTTGTACAACTCAATGCTTTCTTAACCTCTGTCCGGCATGTCTGCCCTCCACGGTGGTCAACCAACGAAAAGACAAAACTCAGAAATCAATTTCGGGTCGAACACCGAATGGGTTCTCCCGAACTTGATTAAATGTTAACTCGCGTAAATGCCTTCTAACCTCTTCCCAAGGCGAAGGCTGTCAACTGTCCTTGATTAACTGCAGATCAATGTCAACTTATGTTGGTGACATCTGTTTCGTACCATGTTTTTATAACAGCGCCCTCTTTCGGCGCTGTGGCAGATTACGAGACTTCAGACGTCTCGACAGGAGCTTACGCCCCCGTGGTCCCACAGATGGAGTTAGCAGTCTCACTTTATACATAAAATAATTGAATGGTTTTTTACGAAAATCTTAAACGAACTGATATTGAAAATATCATGTTACAATACCTCTCCTCCCGGAAGAAGGTTCGACGAAGGGGAACCGTTCGCTGCCCTCAGCGTTCTGCACCCAAAAGACAAAAAAAAACCAAGAAACTATTTGTAACAAAAAAAATTCTACCATTATACTCGACAAACATATACTTATCCCTAAACAAACAAAGATTTAAATAAGTTACAACTTAGCCTAACTGACTTAACCTATGGAAGTGAATTTCATGATATACCTAACCTTTGTCCTATATACAAAACACAAAAATAAACATATTTACAATGACACCATTCATTGTTTGAATGATTTAAAGTTGCTTGATGTCTCGGCGTCAGTACCTGAAATGAACTAGCACTTGTCAATGAATCAATGCCTACGACTCTTGCAGCTAAATCCTATTTTTATATCAACAGCCTAGCTGTGAAATGAAAGAGAACTTGTCTCAATATACAATATACAACAGTTTAACTGTTATAAAATAGAGAGCAAAAGCTTCTCAAAGTATTCGGTTAACAATAACCGTCTATCCAAAGTGTCATGGAACTAGTTCCTAGCATCCAAAGAGCTAAATGAACACTGCGATAGTTGTCTCTGCGCAAAGCGCAGCAAGATACAATGCGAGACTAAACTTCGCATAAAGAAGTCTCTGTGCGTAGCACAGCGAAGAAAATGCGAATCCAATTCGCCTTTCACAATAAATGTGCACCCAAATATAAGTGCTATGGTTGAAAAAAGGTAACGCGATTGTCTCAGCTCACATGTGATTCCACAATTCCATCAACGTATCTACATCTCTCACATACAACTTTCATACTTCACGCTTATACCTAGGTAGTAACTTACAATTTAAGTGTACCACACCCTAACACATCTGTGTGTGAATACTGTATCGTATTCAGACACTGATTCGGAACTGGATTTGAACTGAGTAACAATCTAAGCCTTTAGGTCTTTAATGTGCCAGGAACCAATATTCGTACCATCCATCCTCTCTAACTCGTACACAAGTGGGGATAGTACTTTGGTTACCCTACATTTCTCATATTTTGGAGCGAGCTTTGCCATTTTAAATTTACTGGCGTCACTTTGAGTGTAGGAAGACCTCCATACCCAATCTCCAACCGAGAATTTTGCATTTCTACGCCTAAGGTTATAATGTTTGGCGTTTTTAGCGTGTGCTTGGAGTAGCTTTTCGCGCACTTTGTCAAAGATCTCTTGCAAACAGCCAAAGTTCCCTGCATACTCCTCTCGTGGCATACCTACTGTATACTCGTTGTTTGTATCCATGTAGAAGTTACCATTTACTACTGGTTCGCGGGCATGAACCAAGAAAAATGGAGAGAATCCAGTGGATTCGTTCACCGCACTATTTATTGCAAACTGAATCTTACTGAGGTTCTCATCCCAACTGCGGTGGTTGTCTTCAACGTAAGACGCGACCGCGGTCATAACAGTTTTGTTGTAACGTTCTACTAGGTTTACCTGTGGTGTATACTTTGGAGTATAGTCCAATCGTGGCACATTGTATTTCTGGAGGGCCTTTTTGAACTCTGAACTAGTCAGTATCGAGGAGTTATCGAGGATAACCCTCTCTGGCACCCCCTGAACTAATATGAGACCATTCTCCAAGTGTTTAACCACCTGAGCTGATGTTGCACGACGCAAAGGGAAAAGAAGGGTGTATTTTGAGAAACAACACGTAACAACCAGAAGGAAAGTGTAGCCAGATCTGGATCGTGGCAGCGGACCAACCAAATCCACTGACACTACCTGAAACGGTCGACAACAAACCTTCGGTTTACCCATCAATCCTGGTGTTGCTTGAGTCGAGTGTTTATACGCCTTGCATACTTCACAAGCATTCACAAATTCTAATACATCCTTATACATTCCTGGCCAATAGTACCTCAGACATAACCGTCTGTGGGTTTTAAAAATACCGAGGTGTCCTGCAGTTGCTTCACAGTGATTTTCTCGGATGATTGCAGATCTCTTATTTTTAGGTATAACCTCTTTCCAATCAAACTCACTGGTGAGGTTATACTTACTTTTACTAAAACGGAAAAGAATGTTATTTTTAATCATAAAATTTGGAAAATTTGTTGGATATGATCTGCAACCATTATATAATCTGTCATACCACTCATCATTCGTACTGGATGTAGGCGTTGAAGGAGTTGACTGAATCGCCTCTACTTTCATCAACCGAGACAAGGCATCTGGGACCACATTGTCCGTGCCCTTCCGGTGTTCGATTTCGAAGTTAAACTGAGACAATCGGCAACCCCACCTAGCTAATCTACCAGACGGGTTTTCTAAGTTTAAGAACCATTTTAGTGATGAATGGTCAGTGACGATTTTGAATTTTCTAGATCCTAGATATGCTTGAAATTTCTCTACTGAGAAGATTACGGCTAATGCCTCCCTCTCAGTAGCACTATAATTCCTCTCACTTTTATTCAAGGATCTGCTGACGTACGCGATCGGATGTTCCACCCCGTCAACGACTTGCGACAACATACCTCCTAGACCATACGATGAAGCATCGCAGTGAACGATAAATGGTTTCTCGAAGTCGGGAACTGCAAGTACAGGTGCAGATACGAGCGCGTTCTTCAGCACCGTGAAAGCTTCCTCTGCTGCGTCGTTCCACTGGAACTTCGGCGCGTTCTTCCCTTTACTGGTGAGCTTATTCAACGGGGCTGCAATAGTTGAGAAATTTCGAATAAAACGCCTGTACCATGGACAAGTTCCTAGAAACACTTTTACTTCATGAGCTGTGGTTGGAGTCGGAAAATTTAAAATCGCTGAAATCTTGTCAGGGTCCGTACGTAGACCATACTCGTCAACGATATACCCGAGATACTTAATGGATTCCCTAAAGAATTTGCATTTATCAAACGACACTGTAAGATTTGCCGATTTCAATTTATCAAGTACTCGGTTTAATAATAACAGGTGCGTTGAAAAATCAGACGAACATATGACTATATCGTCAATATAACAAAATACGAATCCATTTTCAACGTCACTGCTAAAGTTCTGATTAATCAGCATGTCCATAAGTCGTTGCTGACGAGCTGGTGCGTTGCATAAACCAAAAGGCATCACCTTGAAATGAAATAAACCTCGACCTGGCACCGCTAGTTTTCTCTTGAGAACTCTCTGACAGAGGAATCTGCCAAAATGAGGATGATAGATCTATTGTTGATAAAAACTTAGCTTCCTTCAAACTGTCCAAGATCTGTGGAATATAAGGAATTGCATAAGAGTCCCCTTTTGTAACAGCGTTCAGCTTCCTACAATCTAAGCAGAATCTCCAATCGCCGTTTGATTTTTTCACCAGAATAGCCGGATTATTCCATGGACTTTCACTAGGAGCAACAACGTCTAAGGCTAACATCCTGTCTAATTCCGCTTGAAGAGCTAACTTTTTCTCTGGAGACAATGGATATTGTTTCACCCTAATCGGTTCAGCATCTCTAGTGTCGATCACATGCTCCATTAACGAGGTTCTACCTAACCCTTTTTTCTAAAAAGAAATATCGTTATATTTTTCTATTATGGCTTTGGCTATTTCTCGTTGATCGGAGGACAAATTGTCGAACGGCTGGATAGCGTGGACATTCTTGGTAGTTAAAGCATCACAAAAACTTAAAGGTGAACATCGGTAATCTATTCTTTCAAATATTTCTGGGGCTACACCAAACGCCTTCCAGAAATCGCATCCTAGAATCATATCCGAGACTATGGCAGGAACTACATAAAACTTTATGGCACAGGTAATGTTATTAAAAGATACAGGTAAATAAATATGACCTAGTGATTGAAGTTGAACTCCATTTGCCACTGTACATGAACTGTCAAAGAAAGGATTGAATGTATAACCCAGTTGTACAAAATGTTCATGGGCATTGTTGCCTAAAATAGACATACACGCTCCTGAGTCGAGTAATCCGTAGACTTCTAAGTTAGCAATATTAATTTTTAAGTATGGCCTAATGTCATCTTTTTGAGGTGCGAATCGAACTGTAGCTAAGGAGCCAAAAGTATTGAATTTTGAAATATTATTATTTAAGTTGCCGCAGTTCGAGCTAACTAGTTTTTTTGAATTAGCCTTATTCTTTTTACAATTTGGGCAGGTTAACTTTGTAAAACCTGGTGTTTTACAAGTGAAGCAGTATACCTTCCTTTTCGCGGGCTGTTTCTGTACATTGCTAGGCTTGCAATGACAGCAGCTACCTGATAGACCTGGTTGTTGTGGGTTAGCACCACTACTATTTTTATATTGATGAGAAGAACCGGTCTTGATGAAAGGCTTATCAGGAACCTTATTTTGATGAGAATTTTGTCCCTGCTTATCCATGCCCTGGTTATTTACAAAAGCCACGGGTTTACTCTTAGGTTTATATGAAAATTCTGGGGTAATTACATTCGTCGACTTGCCAGGCTCAGCGAAGTAAGTTGCTCGCTGGCTAGCCGCTTCAATTTTCCTACAACTTTCTTTCAGTTGACTGATCGATTCAATGGGAACCAGCGCTAGTTGTTGAGAAAATGTTGGGCGAATATTGTGCAAAAGAATTTCCAGTTTGGCAGCCTCCGACAATTCTGTCCTTAACCTACCGAATAGACAGGCCATAACAGAAAAATATATGTGGATAGGCTCATCCACCCCCTGAGTTCTGGATCTAATTTCACCCAGTAGCCGGTAATCGTAGTCTACTGGGTCAAATTCTTCCAGTATCAGGTCCTTTAGGTCAGACCAAGTACGTACCTGCTGCTTGATTCCTCGGAACCAAAGAAGCGCTTGATCGCTGAACAACTGTGCCGCAGACTTGAAAAGTTTCTCATCCGATACCCCGTAACAGCTTTGTAACTCCTCGATTCTCTCAAGGAACGAGCGAGGATCCGTTGTTCCG
The DNA here is from genome assembly GCA_029955525.1 of Oeneis ivallda. NCBI lineage: Eukaryota > Metazoa > Arthropoda > Insecta > Lepidoptera > Nymphalidae > Oeneis > Oeneis ivallda. Next base: position 18,487,128 of record JARPMR010000020.1, on the reverse strand, counting down.
GTGAACTTAATGTTCCACTTGGCAATATTTTTCTCGCTGGAACACTCGACCGTTGGAGCCTCTGGTGCTGCTGTTGATGTTCCTGGAACGGCAGTGGTTGGGGATTCAATATATGTTGTTATCAATCTTTCAAGTTTGCGTTTTAAATCAGCTGTTTTCGTGAGGATCTTATCAGGTTCACTGTCTGAAATCCTATTCAACCTATGATAGAGGTGGTACGCTAGGGCTTGAGCTCTAGCGAAGGAAACCTTTTCTCTAGACTTTTCCCATTTCCCGAATAGAGTGACCAACTCTTGAAACTTTTCAATAATTACTGTCAACTCTGAATCAGCGCTTAGATCAGTCTCTACAATGGCTTCAGATGGACATTCTAATGTAAGTTTACGCATTTGGCGTCGAAGGTCATCAACAGTGTTAGCTGGAGTTTCCGAACGAATGGAAACTTCATAAATTAATTCGTCCTTCCTTAACGAGTGAAATTGTATAATCCTAGACTTTTCCATTTTTGTAACGGATGGTGTACACAATTACAAACAAATAATAAATTAATTAAGTTGATATCACTTAAATTAATTGGAAATGCTAAATTACTAAATTAATTTTAACTAAGAGAAAGTCTGGTATAATATTATACAAACATTAAATGCACTCTAAGTACGAGTATGGAAGAATATTATTATATGTTTGAATTTATGGTAACACTGGTATTTACCTATATTGGTTACAATTTAATATGGTGATACACAAAGTCATAATATAAAAATCCCCTAGCACACAGCCACAAACTTTTATAAAAAATTTATGTGATTTTACAATTTGGTATTTACTACTATTGACTTTGTAATATTTCAGTGATTATACGAGTTTTAAGTTGAACGTCACTATAATTAGTAATCGCTCTAAGAAAAAATATTATTATTGGTTAATATCCATAAGGATAGCACTGTGTTTAGAAGTATTGAGTGAGTAGTAGTAAATAAACAAAAAAATCTTTATATACTATCAATTAATATTCGCAAAGCAAACAAAGCAAATAATATACACAAAATTTAAATTTAATAATAAAATCACATAACGGTACCACTGTATTACTAGTGGATTTAAAAAGAATTATGTGAGGGCGTCACTGTATTATCAGTGGCTATACAAAATTAAAAAATAAACAGGTATATTATTTTTCCGCCTAGGTATATAGTTAAAAAATCAATCACGAGTGGGCGCCACTGTATTACAGAACTACTGTGACTGTGTGACTAGGGATGTGTGAGAATAAAAATCTTTCCCTAACAAGTTATCTTTGTTTATTCAGGCATAGGTAACACACTAGGTTATTAAAAATTTAGAAATTAAACACAGTTTAGAATAATTATATCACTGGCTAGTATTTTGACCCACCAATACCTACCCGTCAACTCATATCATGGGCTAAATCCGGCTGGCGGAAACCTCAGGGGTGTGTCCGAATGGACAACGCACTAGGAATGTGTTGACGGATAAGCAGGTTGAGACAATGATTTAAACTCATTAAACTAAATAATTAGATTTAATTGAACTAAAAAGAAAATTTCATTTACAAAGGAGGTTATGTCTTTGTGTTCACCATATGTTAACAACTAATCGTGTCATGCTATTTTATAAAACTCATAGATAATAATAAGGTTTCTATTTAGAATTATACTTTCATAGAAAAACAAAAATGAAAGAAAAGAAACGGGTCCACCTGGTAAGAGTGCTGTCGGCTCGAAGCGAAGACCATGTCGTGGCCGAAATATGCCCTCCAAGGTACGGCACGCCCCTCGTTGTCGACAATGCACCACCGAATCCCGCTTACAAGCGAGGATGCGCAGGATAGGCCCGGATGTAAAGGTGTGACGTCACGGATGAAACCACGCCATCATCACCAACAAAACTTTCACTAAATTTCCGACGAATTGCGTCGGAATATGAAATCCCACGCTCGCTGCAAGGAGAAATAAAACAAATTTCAACAATTTGTATCACAGCGACACGTGTATCTCTCACAAGGAAAAAACCACATAAGAACTAACCTGCATTTTCGCAGTCTGCGTTTCCCCACCCAAACACCAAAATTAGGTCAAACGTTAGGCTGGAAAGATTGGAAAACGCACTTTAGTATCGCGGACTCACAAAAGAAAATACGAACACGCCAAAATTTATACTCACTATTCATTTACAATAAAATTTTCACTCCAACAAGGTATGTCCGGCCATGTTGTACAACTCAATGCTTTCTTAACCTCTGTCCGGCATGTCTGCCCTCCACGGTGGTCAACCAACGAAAAGACAAAACTCAGAAATCAATTTCGGGTCGAACACCGAATGGGTTCTCCCGAACTTGATTAAATGTTAACTCGCGTAAATGCCTTCTAACCTCTTCCCAAGGCGAAGGCTGTCAACTGTCCTTGATTAACTGCAGATCAATGTCAACTTATGTTGGTGACATCTGTTTCGTACCATGTTTTTAAAACAGCGCCCTCTTTCGGCGCTGTGGCAGATTACGAGACTTCAGACGTCTCGACAGGAGCTTACGCCCCCGTGGTCCCACAGATGGAGTTAGCAGTCTCACTTTATACATAAAATAATTGATTGGTTTTTTACGAAAATCTTAAACGAACTGATATTGAAAATATCATGTTACAGTGTCGCTACTGTGAATTGTCAGCGAACTCCATTTAGAAGGAAAAGTATCATGTTATTTTTTGTTTGCTTATACGCTTCACGATTATCGACCGAGCGAAGCGAAGGTCTCTGAGTTTACTAGAGCGATTTGCACTTGTCCGTCCGTCCGTCTGTCACAGCCTTATAACTTCTGAATTACTGAACGTAATTACTTACTTCAATTTTAGATATGATATGTAAACCGATGGCCTCCAGCCGAAAATGGCTTAAAAAGTTATAAAAATCTTTATTTCAGGGGGGCTCCCATACGAAATGGGGGGCTTTCAAAGTGGAGATTGTATTCGAGGCTAGATTTCTAAAACCACTTTGTTTTAAAACTTGAAACTTACACATAATTTGAGTTATATTCTGTACTTGAACAACAAATACTAAGATTAGATAAATATTATAAAGAAACGAAATTATTTGAGTTTTAATGGGCATCAATGTTTTTAACAAAACTTCACTATACTGTTACTAGATGGCGCTGTCTTTAATATTGTAAATATGCATCCCATCCACGAAAGCAGATGACGATTGACGTCATCAGATTCGGCGCGTTTTAATTACAATATAATATAGTTAAAACTACCTTATGGGAATTATGGGATACCGCGAGGTCTCAGTTCGGGGCGAACCACTAGTGTAATTTAAGCTTAATTTAAGAGGTCTCAGTACGCTCGACCGAAGTTGCCGGCGCACGTGGGTAACCTGATTGCTATTTCACCTAACATTGTGTTAGAAAGAGATAGACTCAGTGTAGCGACTAGCGAGTACATGCGCGCATACTTCCGTGCTACCGTCCCGCTCCCGCTCCGTGTCGGGTGAGAGGCGCGATAATTTTCACCGAAATCAAGCGCGCGAAAAGGGTTGTTCAAGTCGTTTGGGAAAAGTGTTTTTGAGAAAAAACTGCTTAATGCATTGTTGCAAAGTAAACTTATTTCATCTAATGAATAAATAAACTATGTTTAATGATAAATCGTTTGAGAATTTTCATACTCCTAATCTTATTTATCAGCGCCCAAAATTGTCATAAATTTAGTGTTAAAATAATAATATGAATATTTCGAGGCTCGTAACTTTAAAATCAATATTTTTTCAATGATTTATTTATCAATAAACCTAGATAAAAACGAAACAGATCGATATTATACTTAGTTTTGAGCCTACCATATCAAATAATGTAGTAATCACCCTTATACGTTTGTATGAAGAAAGTAATGGATTGGGTACCCTTAAGTGTTCTCCCACTTATTTCTTATGCTCTGATGTCAATTAAAGACCATGGATGATCATAGAAAAAGTATTAAAATTGGTATTTATTTATATGAAAAGATATCAACGGCATTAGCAGTGTATGTATCTGAAGATTTTCTAATGTACCTACTATTTAAGTTGGAATACTTACGTATTATTAATTACAATTATGTAGTACACTAGTTCCAACATAATAAGTTCTGATAGTTTAGGTAGATGAAACTGCGTGGAGTCGTCGTGGTTAAAAGTCAGAAATGCACTCTTACATTTGCGCTTTTGTCGTATTGTGATTGCGTCAGCTAGAGTTTAGAACGTGTGAGCTCTTTATTCGCTCAATGAGCGTCTTACAAGTAAATCGATTTTTTAATGAAACAGGAAGTCTTCAAACAGCTGTGGTGCAAAGCACTTTCATAAAAAATTTTTTGTTTGACTAACACAAATAAAATCTCAAAGAACGCCAAGATATTTTTAAGGTTATTAAGTATCCATTTTGCGTATAAAAGGCCCGGGAGAAGATGAGGCGTAAATATAATATTATTTCTACCAATATTAAACAATAGGTAAAGAGATTTTGTTGACTGAATTCTGATAGCTTAGCTCAAGGCCGCTACCTCCACTTTCTTCTTTTGTATTGTAACATTTTGTTGAATAATATGAGACAAAATTGATCATGCAAAGAGATTAAAAATTAAAAATAAATTGTTTCGATTTAATTTCTTGCTTATTGAAATCGATAAAATTTAATTTAGAAAAGCGTTTTGATATTAAAAATCATTTTAAATAAACATACAAGTAATACATTACAACTAACAATATACATTGTAGTATGAGCTGTAAGAAATTCAAAAAGGACTGCTTTTATTCAATGATATACAACGATTTTAACTAAGGAAAATGGTATCACATTACTTCGCTGTCCCTGTATTATTATGAAAAGCCTTTTAGGTTTCAAAAAATCTTACAACCTTATATTGGGAACTACCATTCCTACCATTATGGATTAAAGCAATATTATTTATAACAGTACTGTTTTGACATATCATATTATGTCAATATCATGCATTATCTTTTAAAACAGACTGGCAGACATTATTACATTATCAGAGTAAATATATGTCAGAAAAATGCATCGGCAGCGTCCAAAAGAATTTAATAAAAATTGCGACACAAAAATTCTGTTTTTCTCGCAGCACCCGTGATAGTCTGCAAATTGACAATTAGTCGCTTTCGCAACGAAATAAAGGTTTTGTTTACCCACCTGCTTCAGTTTTGACTTTTGAGTGAAAACATTGTATTACACAGTGCCCATTTTGGCAACAATTGTAGCATTATGAATAATTTGTATGTAACAGAGATGAAATTAAATTCAAATAAAATATTGCTAGTACTAGGAGTATTAACCACTGGAGGAGTATAAAACACACCTTTTTTTTCATACTTTCTCATTATCTTTCTTTTCGTTCTTGTAATTTACTATCTATAAGTGCATTTACCTAGTTATAATTAACTTTTTTACGCCTTTTATTGACTAACATACTGTTATTAGATTATAGATTTAAGATTATTGTATGGAAGTTGTTGGTGTATTAAAATAAAAATAAATAAATAAATAAATACTCACTAAATACTCAACTGATGAAATTACGTTATGTTTTATATTATGTTTATATCTGAATAATTAAGAATTTAAGCACATAAAATAAAATCAGAGTGACTGCTGGGGATAAAATAATAATATTTTGCAGCTGAAAATACATCATGTTTTTCTATGCTGTCGATTTATTTAAAGAATTCATCTTATTCGACTAAGGGCCATTTCACCAACGTAAATTAAGTCTTATCCAAGCATAAATTTGATATTTTGGCAGATTTTCAGTATAAAAACTCTTAGAACTCGCAATTAATGCCTCGGTTAAACGTCACTCGACGTTGGTGAAATCGGCACTAAGTAAAGTTCAGTTTTGGCTGAATTAAATTAAGTTGATATTTTGATACGTTTAAGTTTTCTGAATGGTCATTAAATAATGGAAGATGAAGAAGTTTGTAGCACGAATGACAATTACTGTGAAACTTGCAGAGCTCTTTAAATCACAAACATTTTGCAGTGATTCAAACTGAGGTTGAAAGTTTCGAAAGTGAGCCCCAAACGAAAATGAGACAAATAAAACCAAGAGCAAGTATAAGTTTGTCGCTTATTTAATGTACATTTCAAAAAGTAAGTACGCCCCCCAAACAGCAAACCGCAGTTGCAACCACTAGGCTATCACTCCTTACAGGATTGTGGCATATCAAAGACATGCAATAGATACAAGTAAAATTTAAAGCTTACTTGTATCTTCATTACAGAATAAGTTTTAGAGCTCACTTCTTAATGAAGACTTCAGGAAAGAACGTGCTGGATTTTAAGTTGCAAGTGTACTACAGTAGACAATTGAAACTATGCATAATGGATGACACCGAGCGCCTGCGGCCTTCCGATACCCATTCGCTAAACATTCGCTAAACATTCGTGGCAGAAAAAGTATAATTTTTCAGAGAACTCTCAGGCGTGCAAGTTTCCTCAGGAGTTTTTCCTTCTCCGTTGATGCATGTGATATTTAATTGCTTAGAGAAGTCAGAGGTCGACCCGGAACCCGAAATCGAACCTAGCAATATACCGAATAGTAAACCACAGTCGCAATCACTAGGCTATCACTCCTTTCAGGATTGTTGCATATATATGACATGCAATAGATACAAGTAAAGTTGTAAGCTTACTTGTATCTTCATTACAGAATAAGTTTTAGAGCTCACTCCGTAATGAAGACTTCAGGAAAGAACGTGCTGAATTTTAAGTTGCAAGTGTACTACAGTAGACAATTGAAACTATGCATAATGGATAACACCGAGCGCCTGCGGCCTTCCGCTAAACATTCGTGGCAGAATAATATAAAAAAATATTTTTAAAAAACCGACTTCAAACGGCCGCGCCACTACAAAATATGTAATTTATTGTTGATATTTGAAGAACCGCTCGACCAATTTCAATGGAATCTGGAATCAAGAAAGTATACCCTTTGAAACAAAAAAAGAATCTTTCAAATCGGTTCAGGCGTCTTCGAGTAATCGGTGAACATACATAAAAAAAAGGATTCCGACGAATTGAGAACCTCCTCCTTTTTTGAAGTCGTTTAAAAAGTATAAGTTTGCAAGTTTTGTGTTTATTATTTGTTGGTTTGCCTTTCAGTCACACAGCAAAGAATATACCTGGAGCCGGTAACATAAAAAGTCTTCTTATGCGGATTCGATGTATTCGAATTAATAGTTAAACATTATACGTTTATAATAAGCTTGTTATGCGTTAATTTGAAAGCCGAAACAATGTTAATTTTTTTTCATAAATTCAAAATATTTTACCGTCATCGTGGATGTTGATTTTTTACAGTGCATTCGATAGAAAATTTCTTATTTTTTCTGGAAATATTTCGAACCACTGCAAGAAATCAACACCCGCGATGACGGTAAAACATCTTTGAATTTTTGAAAAAAAAATTTTTTTAACATTGTTTCGGCTTTTCAAATTAACGCAGACCAAGCTTATTTATTGTAAACGTATAATGTTTATCTATCAATTCGAATACAAAATTTTCGAATCCGCTATGAGGGGACTTTCAATGTTACCGGCTACCGGATGTCTTAGATTGGCGTGATATTTTGACACGATCCATCCCGGGTCGATCGACCTCTGACTTTTCGGAGTTATATGCGTTTAAACAATTAAATATCACCTTGTATTGATTGGGTTTCATATTAAAAAAAAATCTCGGGTGCGTGAGGAATGGCAAAGAAAATATTCGTAGATACATTTTTAATTTAATTCTATTTCGTACAAACTCGCCGTTGCATTCCCACGATGCACGCAACGTTTTGTTGGCGAGATGTCTATAGAATAAAAGGGGACAAAGACATTTTAATTTCCTATCCCCACCCGTATCACTGGGCATTAGTGGTGGCTCCAGAGTTTTTCTTTGTCCTTACTCTGTGTTTCCCCTTTTGTTAGTGTCATTTGCCGTCTGTCTTTTAACATTAACGAGAAGCTTTTAAAATGAAACCTATAACGTCATTGGAGTCTTTTTTATTGTTAGTGTTTTGTTATTTTTTGTTTGCAGCACTTTTAATAATTGTTTTTCCGACTTGATTCAGAAGCGTTATCTGATGTAGGGGTAAAAATGTTGATAATTTTAGTCTTTGGCTTCTACAGAAAACATCTCTTGCCTATGCCTCGGAAAGTATATTAAGCCGCCGGTTCCAATTGCTAATGTCACTAATTTATTTCATCACCAATTCCCGCCCTCTGTTTTGATGAATAAATATGCAGAGAAAGGTCTAGGGCATATACGACCAATACAACACTAGCAGTATTAGGTATTTCAATTTTGTTTTAAGACGTCAATTGACAACCTTAAAGTAATTAATTTAAGATTGACATTGTATAACATGTCAAAACAATTTTGAAATAAATACTAATTATATCGGTAGTAGGCCCAGATAGATAGTCTACAGGAGTACCGAAGTACTCTGCCATTGCGATGCATTCCCTTAGATACATTCAAAAAGAAAAGTTCTCAAAAAGAACCAAAAACCATAGGAAACTGCATAGGAAATCGCGCGGTACGAAAGGGGGCTAGATGGAAAAAATTAAGGAACCGACACGACACATTTTTGAAACCGACACTTTTTGTTGAATGTGAATTTTGCATTGTGTTCGGTATTTTCGCGATACAAAATTAGGTCTCCGTAGCTTAGTGGCTCCGGCGTCGCCTAAAAGTTCAACGTCGATGGTTCGAATCCCAGCTCGGCAGACTGAATTTTCTATTTTCAATTTTATTTTAAATAATTTCCACATGTAGAAATTGTTTAAAATAAAATTGAAAATGGAAAATTCGGTCTGTCGAGCTGGGATTCGAAACCCATCGACTTTGAACTGTTATGCGACTGCCGAAACCACTAGGCTACGGAGACACAATGTTGTATCGCGAAAATACCGAACACAATGTAATCGAAAGGAACTACGTTCCATCCGGGTGTCCCTTGACACCTCTCAAGTTTTTCTTCTATATCTTTCGTGCCACTACTTAAGATTTGCGACAAACATATTGTGACAAAAGCCTGAATGAGCGCGTATGTAAATAGTTATACGAGTATACATGGGATCGTTTTATGTTAACCATGGCCATTTATATACCGCGAATGATTGATTCAACAGTCTATTTAAGTGAAAAATCTCCGCCACAAGCAAACGGTGCAATTTTTTACAGAAGCAATGTAATGTAACACATTTTGTTGATAAATTATTCGGCTGGCACGCCCCTTCATTCAATTTCGTGAATAAATAGCTCATGCCAGGCGCAATCGGAGATGTATTTATGGCGCCATTGCTAACATATACCACAGACTTCGCTTGCATAATAAAAGGATCAAATACACTCTCTCCTTAAGATAGATGTTCCTTTGCCAGTATAAGTTTCATACCTTATCACCTGAGTACGAATAATCAACTTCATCACCCTGTTCTCCAACTTCATCACCTTCTTCTTCTTATTAATGAACGGATAGACGTCTTTCACGTGCCTCGGACTTGTGGCTCGTGTATCCATTTATTGTGCGCACTATGTGCAGTATAGTCTGTTCAATAAGTTAGTTTACTTAGGGTTACTTTTTCCATTTATTCTACCTTTCCACATTAATGTGTGCATATTTTAAATTAAAATCAGATTTATTTATTATTTAAATTATCAAACTGTTTGACTCATGGATAATTCTTTCACAATGTTGCGACAACCTATGTATTTTTAAAAATTACCCATGTCAACTGACTTATTGAACAAATTTTACATAACCTATCTCGCAATAAAAAAACGATATAAAACACCACTACCGCTTATGTTTCATCGAAAGAAGAGAAATTTCATAATTTATATTTTCCGCTTTTAAATATTTACGAGCAAAGAACAGAGTAGAGTATCAAGTAAGATGAAAATTACATTTTTTTCTCTACAAACATTTAGCGAGTCGCTATCGCAAGGCCGGAGGCGCTCGGTAGCATGCATTATGCATACTTTCAATTGTCTACTGCTGTACACTTGCAACTTAAAATTCAGTCTGCACCTTCTTTAAGGTAGTTTTTATCTCTTTTGACGTAACTTCCGAGATCTAAAGCCTTTCTAAAGCGAGCTTTTGTTTTTGTCTTATTAGTATTTTTCGGGATCTCGCCCACGAGTTCTTTTGGTAGGATTTTTTTTGGTTTTACTTTTCTTTTGAAGTTCCTTTCGAGATCTGAAGCATCTTTTAAAGAATAATAACATCTCTTGACTATTTTACTTTATCCAAAAGCGTTTTTATTCATAACGCTTAATTTTTATTCATTTTTATTTAAATATGGTTGAGCGAAGTAATGGCTGGGTCATGCGTCATGCTCGTGAACGGGTGCCACCGGCGGGAATGGGGCTACTTTATGTCTGCCCATCTTGGGATAGAAGTTAGTCGGTATGCATTTTTGGAACTTCCCTCATTGTGGAAACACTGCATATATGGCATAGTATTTACTGTATTGTAATTTTGTTTTGAAAAGAGCAACCGCCGAGTTTCTTGCTGGTTCTTCTCGGCAGGAAAGGCATTCCGAACCAGTGGTAGATTCATCGACTATTCAAAAGCACTTGTAAAAGTTTATTTGAATAAAAAAATATTTCTATTCTATTCTATTATTATTATGAAATTTAATCTCTATTAATATTATGAGTGCAAAAGTTTGTTTGTTTGTTGATTTGTCTTTCAATCATACAGCAACGGAGCAATGGATCGACGTGATTTTTGCATGGGTATAGCTGAAAACCTCGAGTGATATAGCCGATTCCGGAAAAGGAAAAGGTTCTTGCGGAATTATTAAAAAACCTAAATCAAAAAGCTAGGCAGTAAATAAATCAAGTTACGTTATTGGTGAAGTTAGAGTTATCACTGAATTAGTACGTAATATTTATGGAATTTATTACTTGAGACTGCCTATTCAGTTTTTAGGTAAAGCACTCAGATGTTAAATCACCTTCGAAATGCAAAAAAAAATCATCTTTATATTATTCCTCCAAATATAACGATAGAGCGCTTTACTTTTTTGAAGATAAATAAAAGAAATGCAGTTAAGAAATAATTTTCGCAATCTTTATATTTACAAACTAATTGCTAATTATAGTTTCTATCAAAAATTCATCTATACTAACTGTATGGTATGAAAAAAAAACTTCAAAATAAAATATGTTAAAAATTTAAGAGATTCGATCAGTCGGTTCAAAATTCAAGAGCTTAACAAACAGAACTTGAATTTTTGTAGTGCTGTGCTGGAGTAAATAAAATATTTATAAAATGAAATGATTCCAATTAATTTATTGATATAAATTGTGTTAAATATAATGGATAATTCACATTTATATGTTGGCTAAGGTAACTACCGACCTTGCGCTTTTCCTCCGGCTTTTTTATACCGTTGAAATAAAGTGAAAATAATTTTCCTAAAGGCACATAATTCCGAAAAACCAAAGATGCTCGCTTGGAATCGAACCCTTTTAGGGTTCGATTCCAAGCGAGCATTCGGAAGGCAGAAGTTTAATAACTTGGCTAACACCGTTTCTTTCTTAATTGTAGCGATATACTTACGTAATAATAAAATAATGTGCTTTTCATATATTGAATAAGAATTCATTGGCTCCACTATTTAAATAATAATGAAGGCTAAAAGCAAATAAGACATTTCCCCGTGCCCCGAAAACTTCTTGAAAAGCTATCGCGTTTAAAAAAATAGTTTAAAAGTATGCAAATAACGATATCACATGATGGAAGAAAACGATTGGATGCACCATCGCGAAATTGCTCGGAGGCATCGAGTGTTATTTTAAATTTTGTATTAGCCTAACAATTCTCGTCTCTATACCCCACGCAATAAAGGCGAAGAAAACTATTGGAATATCCTCTCAAACTCTTATGCAAATTCGTAGGCTTATAGGAATAGACAGGGCACTCAATTTTCTCCTGAACAGCAATATATGTGGTAATATCAATCGCATAACATAAGTGGGATGGGCCGGGTCCTTCCTTTTATTGATGTCTGTCACATTATTGCGGTCGGTATTTTGTGTTTATCCGGCGGAATTGACAGTAATATATTTATTATAGGATGGGAATATTATGATTACCTAGCTATGTATCTATCTTTTTTCTTTCAATGTCTATGAAGAATGAGATGAGATTTTGTTTATTTGTCATATTTATGCTCAGAGCTTTATTGGTCAATTTATGATCTATTTTATCTCAAAAACCCCGATTTTTTCATAAGATGTGTCTAAAGGTTTCTAAATTTTCAAAGCTTTAATTTTTGGTTTTAAAGTAAAGTTTTCTGTGAGTTTACTTTTCTACTAATATAATTTTTATAGAGCATGAAATGGTTTTTTTTACATTACCTACTAGTTATAATTAGGCACTATCACTTTTTCGAGATAAATCATAGTTTGTATTTGAAGGGTACAGGGAAAGTAGGGTCATTGTCAGTTTTTTTCTTTGCGTCGTCAACGCATATAGAAGAAAATTCAAAATCTTTCAGGATATAAAACAATAAAACGCTAATTTGAAAACCGTTATGATTGTAGAAAAAAGATCACTGAGATCATAGCTGTTATGATTGTAGAAAAAAGATTACTGAGAAAAAGAAGTATAAGAAGAAAAATAGAAGTATACCCTTTAAAACAAAAAGAATTTTCCAAATTGGTTAAGGCATCTTCGAGTTGTCGGTGAATATACATAAAATATCTGACGAATTGAGAACCTCCTCCTTTTTTGAAGTCGGTTAAAAAACAACAAAAGTGGTTGGTAAAATGATGTCAGATAAATCATACGAGTACATAGACTGGCCATTGATTCCAAGTGTCACTATAATTTAAATTGTTAATTCAAAAGCCACGTGTCGTGTTTCCTGGCTGTTTCATCTGAAAGTCAAAGCTAACCTGAACAATTTGCCACTTCACTAGCCAGTTTCAAGTCCTTAAGATACATTACAAATATAATACACATCAGATTCTATAATTTCTAGCGGTCACTTAATTCCCTTCACAAAACAAACTTGGTTCCCTAAGTGGCTTCAGTAATCAAGGGTCATCAAGGGTCAAATCGTTCTAACACGCCATCACGATAAGGGTCGCACAAAAATACGGGTCACGGTCGATAGCAGAGTGTGATCATTAACAAGCTTACATTATTTCCAGAAGAAATATTAAGTGGATGGATCGAAAAGCGAGCTACAAAATTGCTGAAAAACTTGCTAATAAGTAAAGTCCGGCAATAATACAAAAATTTATAAATTCATTTTTTTATTGATGTTGCGGTATAGTTTATAGTCAACTAGCAACGAGAAGCAACTCATTAAATTAATTGAGTTGCTTCAAGGTTGCTAGCTAGAGACGCCAAAATATAGGCTTTATGGAAAGAACATATCAAATTGCATTAACTACTAGCCTTCATAAAGTGCCTCATGATAATTAATCTATACTAATATTATAAAGAGGAAAGCTTTTTTTGTTTGTTTGTTTGTTTGTACCGAATAAGCTCTGTAATTACTGGACCGATTTTAACCACTTTTTCACCAATAGAAAGCTAAGTTATCAGGAAGTACCATAGGCTATAATTATTAAAAAAAAAAAATTAGAGATCCTTAAGAAAATTGCAATAATGTAACCCAAAGTAGCAAAATTTTGCTTGTAAAATGCATTATTTGGCGTGTGCTGAGAAAACTATTGATGATACATAAAAAGTATGTACTACATGATTAAAGTACTCATTATTCTCTACAATAAATTCCCCGAGAGAATATCTCAATATATAAGTCACAATAGCTTTTGGGTTTAAAAATTGTATTACATCGCCTTTATTATCGTAGTTTAAATTCTTCCTTAATAAGACATATTATAAATGCGAAAGTGTGTTTGTCTGTTGGTTTGTCCGTCAATCACGCTGCAACAAAGCTAACGATTGACGTGATTTTTTGGATAGGCAGGACATAGGCATACCGGAAGATCAAAAATATCCCGCGGGATTTTAAAAACTAAATCCACGCGGACGAAGTCGCGGGCATCAGCTAGTAATCTATGAAGTTTAACATACAGTGGTAATAAGTCATACCAACAGTTTTCCTGTAGCCTGTTTAAAATATTTCTGAAGGTGATACTGAGAAACATTAGAAAGACGGAATCAGAATTAACCAAAAATATTTATAGTTTATGAAAGCAATCAGAAATTTTAAACTCTATACTCTGGCTGTATGTAGCTTCACGAAAGCAGCCATCTGGATATTATCTAGGATCAGAGTACTTGTTATGACGAATCAAACGAGCCCAAACTGGATGGGGTTACGTCGTTTTATTACAGAGTTCCGATAGCCATCTTCCGTTTCCATCATCAGATCAGCTCCATGTCACAATAATATTGCATTGTTATCCGATTTACACATAAATGTAAAATTTCACCTCGATCAGAAACCGGGAAGTGGGTCTAATTCATCTTGCAAGATTTGACCCAAACAAACAAATAAATAAATAAACTGGTCAAGTTAAATAAAAGCTTGTAATAAAAATAGAACTTATTAAACTCGCATCTTGTTCAAAACAAATGCAAAGCTAAAAAAAATTGTGTATAATATCACTGAAATTCGCGCAAGATATCTAGTTGCTGCAGCTACAAAATTGCAGCTATATGTTGCCAGAAAACTACCCCGTTTGGATATTTAAGTGTTTTTAGAGAATTCGGCTATATTACTCCACAAAAGCGGTTAATTGTCCATTTGCGGGCAGTGGCGCGTGCCGCGTGAAAAACAGCATTTTCCCTCGTTGCCATTTTTAATTCAATTCTTTCCAACAACGCTGATGTTCCAGTTTTCGTTGCACGCTACGTGTTTTGTAGTTAGGGTGCAATTGTTAGAAATTGGAATAGCACAAGATCTCTTAGTGCCACTTGCACCAACGTTGAGTAACGTTTAACCGAGGAATACGCAAATTCGATGTTCTGACAGTTTTTGTTTTGAAAATCTGCCTAAATATTGAAATATCTCGGTTAAACGTTACTCGGCGATGTTAAAATTAGCACTTAAGCTATATAGTTCTATTTTTGGCAAATCTTCACCAATATTATAAATATGAAAGTGTGATTGCTTGTTGGTTTGTCCATCAATCGCGCAGCAACAGAGCAGCGGATCGACGTGATTTTATGCATGGTTACTATATCCAAATATGAGGACTTCAAGAGTGACTGTCGGCGACTAGGATTAAGATTATAGCTTATAACTTCCTCCTTTCTTTAAGTCGGTTGAAAATTTAGAACAAAGAACTATTGTGTGCTTTTAATTTGTATAAGTTACACTGAAATTTATGGGTGCGTCAAGTGCGGCGACTAGATTAAAAAGTCTCATTGTGTTATCGAGACGTTAGAACACTTATGAGGGTCTCACGCACAGATTTTTTTGGCGCCGAGTCTCAACTGCTAATGTAATAAATTTAAATGTGTCCTTAGCAGTTTATAAGTAATAAGTTGTTTTTAAAATCATCTGTTGCGGCGCGTCGGTTTAAGGGTCGTATACACGACGACACCCGGGAACTTGTCCCGCAAAAGTTGACGGGACGCGGAGTTAGCGGGGCAGAGTAAGGCCCGCCGTTTTGCACTGGTAGGCGTCCCGTCCCGTGCACCCCTGTCGTGCACCTCTACCGCGACAGGTAGACTAGCTTTGTATAGAGGAAGAGAGTTACTTTTGGAAATAAAAGTATAGTTTCCAATTGCAGTGCTCTGGGTTGACTGACTGGCGATCGTTCTTTCCTTCAGTATTTAAACAAAACTCTCGTGGGAGTACTCTAATATTCTCACGATCGCCAGTGAATAAGCCCTTTGTTAGGTCTCTTTATTTCATCGTATTTTTAACACTTCATAATTTTAAAAACAACTTATTACTTTAACAAAAGTTAAAAACTGCTAAGGACACATTTAAATTTATTACATTAGCAGTTGAGACTCGGCGCCAAAAAAAATCTGTGCGTGAGACCCTCATAAGTGTTGTCGATCACACAGTGAGACTTTTTATTCCAGTCACCGCACTTGACGCACCCATAAATTTCAGTGTAACTTATACAAATTAAAAGCACACAATAGTTCTTTGTTCTAAATTTTCAACCGACTTAAAGAAAGGAGGAAGTTATAAGCTATAATCTTAATCCTAGTCGCCAACAATCTCCCCCTTGTGCGTAGCACCAATCTTCAGTCACGGCGATGGTACTAGCACAACTATTCTAGAACTTGGTCATTGTAACACTCCTCCTCTTGTTTCGACGTCGGCAATCCTTGTTCTGCCATCAGGGCCTGGATAGATTTGGTATATTTTTCCCCTTGGCCATGTGCTGCATTTGCAGCTTCACTCTTCTGTTCTGAGCTTCTCTGCTCAGAGTGAAGCAGGAAATGATGCCATATCTTGCAGGACTTGCAAGCTGGTTTTCTGCACTTTTCTTTTCTGTGCCTTCCCCTTAAGCACTTGAAGCAGATGCGTTGCTTGACTGCTATTGCCCATCTCTCTTCAACGGGCATCTTCAGGAAGCGTTGGCACTCTGTCAAGTAGTGATCACCTTGACAGCTTATGCAAGTCCATTTCTTTTCTTTATTGACCTCTTTCTTTGTTCGTTGAGGTTCATCTTCTTCTTCTTCTCTGGTGGTGTGAGTTGCTTCACGTCCACGTTGCTGTTTCTTCTTTTCTGAAGGTGCATAAGCTCCACACGTGTCTGCTTGCTTGTTCAGGAATTGTGACATCAACACAAGATCTGCTTGATTGTTCAATGGCTGTGGTGGTTGCACAACTGCTGTCGTGTGGCTGTCAAATGCTTGTCGTATAGCACCTGCCAGGGTCTGGATCGTAGACATCAGGGGCTGTTCCGTCTTCACGATCCCTTGGTTTTCTTGAAGATCTTTTTCTGGCGTGATATCTTTTATATCTTCCAAAGGAGACGTCCGGATCCAGTTCTGAACGCACAATGCTCTGTCGTCTAGTTCTTCATCCAGATCGTCTTCTGAAGCTGAATCTTCAACTGTTTGTTTTTCGAGTCTGATTCGTGCCAGATTAGCTGCTGCTTCAATGCGCTTCAATTCTAAACGCGCTAGCTCTTCCCTTGCTTCCAAGTTGCGTAATCTGGCAGCAGAACTCCTCGTTCGAACTGACTTGACTGATGCACGGGTTGAACCACCTGGTTTTTCAATCATCAGGGATCTGTTCTGGTTCTTATCCTCAGTCGTCTGCAGTTGTTTGAGTCTAGCACTGTTTTCTGTAAATCTCAACTTCGTAGCTATAGTAGATTCTGTCACGGTGGTTCCTGATGATTCCGCGATTGAAGCTTTCGAAGAAATATTCGATACCGTGGCTTCCGAAGTCATAACTGATGTGGACCCCTCTGATCTGGTGCGCTCACTCGTCTCTTCAGCATACTGTGATGCAGTTGAGCTTGCACTTAGGGGCACATCTTTAACCTTCTGGGACCTGGTGAGAGGCATGTCTGTAGGTCCCGATTCGTAGCTTCAGCCTTTCGAAGTCTTCAATTTGCAGTTCCAGGAATTCGTCTTCAGGGATCCGGCTCGAAGGACCACGGCGCGTCGGCTTAAGCCTCGTATACACGACGACACCCGGGAACTTGTCCCGCAAAAGTTGACGGGACGCGGAGTTAGCGGGGCAGAGTAAGGCCCGCCGTTTTGCACTAGTAGGCGTCCCGTCCCGTACACAGTGAGACTTTTTATTCCAGTCACCGCACTTGACGCACCCATAAATTTCAGTGTAACTTATACAAATTAAAAGCACACAATAGTTCTTTGTTCTAAATTTTCAACCGACTTAAAGAAAGGAGGAATTTATAAGCTATAATCTTAATCCTAGTCGCCGACAATCTCCCCCTTGTGCGTAGCACCAATCTTCAGTCACGGCGATGGTACTAGCACAACTATTCTAGAACTTGGTCATTGTAACACTCCTCCTCTTGTTTCGACGTCGGCAATCCTTGTTCTGCCATCAGGGCCTGGATAGATTTTGTATATTTTTCCCCTTGGCCACGTGCTGCATTTGCAGCTTCACTCTTCTGTTCTGAGCTTCTCTGCTCAGAGTGAAGCAGGAAATGATGCCATATCTTGCAGGACTTGCAAGCTGGTTTTCTGCACTTTTCTTTTCTGTGCCTTCCCCTTAAGCACTTGAAGCAGATGCGTTGCTTGACTGCTATTGCCCATCTCTCTTCAACGGGCATCTTCAGGAAGCGTTGGCACTCTGTCAAGTAGTGATCACCTTGACAGCTTATGCAAGTCCATTTCTTTTCTTTATTGACCTCTTTCTTTGTTCGTTGAGGTTCATCTTCTTCTTCTTCTCTGGTGGTGTGAGTTGCTTCACGTCCACGTTGCTGTTTCTTCTTTTCTGAAGGTGCATAAGCTCCACACGTGTCTGCTTGCTTGTTCAGGAATTGTGACATCAACACAAGATCTGCTTGATTGTTCAATGGCTGTGGTGGTTGCACAACTGCTGTCGTGTGGCTGTCAAATGCTTGTCGTATAGCACCTGCCAGGGTCTGGATCGTAGACATCAGGGGCTGTTCCGTCTTCACGATCCCTTGGTTTTCTTGAAGATCTTTTTCTGGCGTGATATCTTTTATATCTTCCAAAGGAGACGTCCGGATCCAGTTCTGAACGCACAATGCTCTGTCGTCTAGTTCTTCATCCAGATCGTCTTCTGAAGCTGAATCTTCAACTGTTTGTTTTTCGAGTCTGATTCGTGCCAGATTAGCTGCTGCTTCAATGCGCTTCAATTCTAAACGCGCTAGCTCTTCCCTTGCTTCCAAGTTGCGTAATCTGGCAGCAGAACTCCTCGTTCGAACTGACTTGACTGATGCACGGGTTGAACCACCTGGTTTTTCAATCATCAGGGATCTGTTCTGGTTCTTATCCTCAGTCGTCTGCAGTTGTTTGAGTCTAGCACTGTTTTCTGTAAATCTCAACTTCGTAGCTATAGTAGATTCTGTCACGGTGGTTCCTGATGATTCCGCGATTGAAGCTTTCGAAGAAATATTCGATACCGTGGCTTCCGAAGTCATAACTGATGTGGACCCCTCTGATCTGGTGCGCTCACTCGTCTCTTCAGCATACTGTGATGCAGTTGAGCTTGCACTTAGGGGCACATCTTTAACCTTCTGGGACCTGGTGAGAGGCATGTCTGTAGGTCCCGATTCGTAGCTTCAGCCTTTCGAAGTCTTCAATTTGCAGTTCCAGGAATTCGTCTTCAGGGATCCGGCTCGAAGGACCACGGCGCGTCGGCTTAAGCCTCGTATACACGACGACACCCGGGAACTTGTCCCGCAAAAGTTGACGGGACGCGGAGTTAGCGGGGCAGAGTAAGGCCCGCCGTTTTGCACTAGTAGGCGTCCCGTCCCGTACACAGTGAGACTTTTTATTCCAGTCACCGCACTTGACGCACCCATAAATTTCAGTGTAACTTATACAAATTAAAAGCACACAATAGTTCTTTGTTCTAAATTTTCAACCGACTTAAAGAAAGGAGGAATTTATAAGCTATAATCTTAATCCTAGTCGCCGACAATCTCCCCCTTGTGCGTAGCACCAATCTTCAGTCACGGCGATGGTACTAGCACAACTATTCTAGAACTTGGTCATTGTAACACTCCTCCTCTTGTTTCGACGTCGGCAATCCTTGTTCTGCCATCAGGGCCTGGATAGATTTTGTATATTTTTCCCCTTGGCCACGTGCTGCATTTGCAGCTTCACTCTTCTGTTCTGAGCTTCTCTGCTCAGAGTGAAGCAGGAAATGATGCCATATCTTGCAGGACTTGCAAGCTGGTTTTCTGCACTTTTCTTTTCTGTGCCTTCCCCTTAAGCACTTGAAGCAGATGCGTTGCTTGACTGCTATTGCCCATCTCTCTTCAACGGGCATCTTCAGGAAGCGTTGGCACTCTGTCAAGTAGTGATCACCTTGACAGCTTATGCAAGTCCATTTCTTTTCTTTATTGACCTCTTTCTTTGTTCGTTGAGGTTCATCTTCTTCTTCTTCTCTGGTGGTGTGAGTTGCTTCACGTCCACGTTGCTGTTTCTTCTTTTCTGAAGGTGCATAAGCTCCACACGTGTCTGCTTGCTTGTTCAGGAATTGTGACATCAACACAAGATCTGCTTGATTGTTCAATGGCTGTGGTGGTTGCACAACTGCTGTCGTGTGGCTGTCAAATGCTTGTCGTATAGCACCTGCCAGGGTCTGGATCGTAGACATCAGGGGCTGTTCCGTCTTCACGATCCCTTGGTTTTCTTGAAGATCTTTTTCTGGCGTGATATCTTTTATATCTTCCAAAGGAGACGTCCGGATCCAGTTCTGAACGCACAATGCTCTGTCGTCTAGTTCTTCATCCAGATCGTCTTCTGAAGCTGAATCTTCAACTGTTTGTTTTTCGAGTCTGATTCGTGCCAGATTAGCTGCTGCTTCAATGCGCTTCAATTCTAAACGCGCTAGCTCTTCCCTTGCTTCCAAGTTGCGTAATCTGGCAGCAGAACTCCTCGTTCGAACTGACTTGACTGATGCACGGGTTGAACCACCTGGTTTTTCAATCATCAGGGATCTGTTCTGGTTCTTATCCTCAGTCGTCTGCAGTTGTTTGAGTCTAGCACTGTTTTCTGTAAATCTCAACTTCGTAGCTATAGTAGATTCTGTCACGGTGGTTCCTGATGATTCCGCGATTGAAGCTTTTGAAGAAATATTCGATACCGTGGCTTCCGAAGTCATAACTGATGTGGACCCCTCTGATCTGGTGCGCTCACTCGTCTCTTCAGCATACTGTGATGCAGTTGAGCTTGCACTTAGGGGCACATCTTTAACCTTCTGGGACCTGGTGAGAGGCATGTCTGTAGGTCCCGATTCGTAGCTTCAGCCTTTCGAAGTCTTCAATTTGCAGTTCCAGGAATTCGTCTTCAGGGATCCGGCTCGAAGGACCACGGCGCGTCGGCTTAAGCCTCGTATACACGACGACACCCGGGAACTTGTCCCGCAAAAGTTGACGGGACGCGGAGTTAGCGGGGCAGAGTAAGGCCCGCCGTTTTGCACTAGTAGGCGTCCCGTCCCGTACACAGTGAG
The DNA here is from genome assembly GCA_029955525.1 of Oeneis ivallda. Taxonomy (NCBI): domain Eukaryota; kingdom Metazoa; phylum Arthropoda; class Insecta; order Lepidoptera; family Nymphalidae; genus Oeneis; species Oeneis ivallda. The sequence goes on along the minus strand of JARPMR010000020.1, from coordinate 18,465,986 downwards.
ACTTTTTATTCCAGTCACCGCACTTGACGCACCCATAAATTTCAGTGTAACTTATACAAATTAAAAGCACACAATAGTTCTTTGTTCTAAATTTTCAACCGACTTAAAGAAAGGAGGAATTTATAAGCTATAATCTTAATCCTAGTCGCCGACAATCTCCCCCTTGTGCGTAGCACCAATCTTCAGTCACGGCGATGGTACTAGCACAACTATTCTAGAACTTGGTCATTGTAACACTCCTCCTCTTGTTTCGACGTCGGCAATCCTTGTTCTGCCATCAGGGCCTGGATAGATTTGGTATATTTTTCCCCTTGGCCATGTGCTGCATTTGCAGCTTCACTCTTCTGTTCTGAGCTTCTCTGCTCAGAGTGAAGCAGGAAATGATGCCATATCTTGCAGGACTTGCAAGCTGGTTTTCTGCACTTTTCTTTTCTGTGCCTTCCCCTTAAGCACTTGAAGCAGATGCGTTGCTTGACTGCTATTGCCCATCTCTCTTCAACGGGCATCTTCAGGAAGCGTTGGCACTCTGTCAAGTAGTGATCACCTTGACAGCTTATGCAAGTCCATTTCTTTTCTTTATTGACCTCTTTCTTTGTTCGTTGAGGTTCATCTTCTTCTTCTTCTCTGGTGGTGTGAGTTGCTTCACGTCCACGTTGCTGTTTCTTCTTTTCTGAAGGTGCATAAGCTCCACACGTGTCTGCTTGCTTGTTCAGGAATTGTGACATCAACACAAGATCTGCTTGATTGTTCAATGGCTGTGGTGGTTGCACAACTGCTGTCGTGTGGCTGTCAAATGCTTGTCGTATAGCACCTGCCAGGGTCTGGATCGTAGACATCAGGGGCTGTTCCGTCTTCACGATCCCTTGGTTTTCTTGAAGATCTTTTTCTGGCGTGATATCTTTTATATCTTCCAAAGGAGACGTCCGGATCCAGTTCTGAACGCACAATGCTCTGTCGTCTAGTTCTTCATCCAGATCGTCTTCTGAAGCTGAATCTTCAACTGTTTGTTTTTCGAGTCTGATTCGTGCCAGATTAGCTGCTGCTTCAATGCGCTTCAATTCTAAACGCGCTAGCTCTTCCCTTGCTTCCAAGTTGCGTAATCTGGCAGCAGAACTCCTCGTTCGAACTGACTTGACTGATGCACGGGTTGAACCACCTGGTTTTTCAATCATCAGGGATCTGTTCTGGTTCTTATCCTCAGTCGTCTGCAGTTGTTTGAGTCTAGCACTGTTTTCTGTAAATCTCAACTTCGTAGCTATAGTAGATTCTGTCACGGTGGTTCCTGATGATTCCGCGATTGAAGCTTTCGAAGAAATATTCGATACCGTGGCTTCCGAAGTCATAACTGATGTGGACCCCTCTGATCTGGTGCGCTCACTCGTCTCTTCAGCATACTGTGATGCAGTTGAGCTTGCACTTAGGGGCACATCTTTAACCTTCTGGGACCTGGTGAGAGGCATGTCTGTAGGTCCCGATTCGTAGCTTCAGCCTTTCGAAGTCTTCAATTTGCAGTTCCAGGAATTCGTCTTCAGGGATCCGGCTCGAAGGACCACGGCGCGTCGGCTTAAGCCTCGTATACACGACGACACCCGGGAACTTGTCCCGCAAAAGTTGACGGGACGCGGAGTTAGCGGGGCAGAGTAAGGCCCGCCGTTTTGCACTAGTAGGCGTCCCGTCCCGTACACAGTGAGACTTTTTATTCCAGTCACCGCACTTGACGCACCCATAAATTTCAGTGTAACTTATACAAATTAAAAGCACACAATAGTTCTTTGTTCTAAATTTTCAACCGACTTAAAGAAAGGAGGAATTTATAAGCTATAATCTTAATCCTAGTCGCCGACAATCTCCCCCTTGTGCGTAGCACCAATCTTCAGTCACGGCGATGGTACTAGCACAACTATTCTAGAACTTGGTCATTGTAACACTCCTCCTCTTGTTTCGACGTCGGCAATCCTTGTTCTGCCATCAGGGCCTGGATAGATTTTGTATATTTTTCCCCTTGGCCACGTGCTGCATTTGCAGCTTCACTCTTCTGTTCTGAGCTTCTCTGCTCAGAGTGAAGCAGGAAATGATGCCATATCTTGCAGGACTTGCAAGCTGGTTTTCTGCACTTTTCTTTTCTGTGCCTTCCCCTTAAGCACTTGAAGCAGATGCGTTGCTTGACAGCTATTGCCCATCTCTCTTCAACGGGCATCTTCAGGAAGCGTTGGCACTCTGTCAAGTAGTGATCACCTTGACAGCTTATGCAAGTCCATTTCTTTTCTTTATTGACCTCTTTCTTTGTTCGTTGAGGTTCATCTTCTTCTTCTTCTCTGGTGGTGTGAGTTGCTTCACGTCCACGTTGCTGTTTCTTCTTTTCTGAAGGTGCATAAGCTCCACACGTGTCTGCTTGCTTGTTCAGGAATTGTGACATCAACACAAGATCTGCTTGATTGTTCAATGGCTGTGGTGGTTGCACAACTGCTGTCGTGTGGCTGTCAAATGCTTGTCGTATAGCACCTGCCAGGGTCTGGATCGTAGACATCAGGGGCTGTTCCGTCTTCACGATCCCTTGGTTTTCTTGAAGATCTTTTTCTGGCGTGATATCTTTTATATCTTCCAAAGGAGACGTCCGGATCCAGTTCTGAACGCACAATGCTCTGTCGTCTAGTTCTTCATCCAGATCGTCTTCTGAAGCTGAATCTTCAACTGTTTGTTTTTCGAGTCTGATTCGTGCCAGATTAGCTGCTGCTTCAATGCGCTTCAATTCTAAACGCGCTAGCTCTTCCCTTGCTTCCAAGTTGCGTAATCTGGCAGCAGAACTCCTCGTTCGAACTGACTTGACTGATGCACGGGTTGAACCACCTGGTTTTTCAATCATCAGGGATCTGTTCTGGTTCTTATCCTCAGTCGTCTGCAGTTGTTTGAGTCTAGCACTGTTTTCTGTAAATCTCAACTTCGTAGCTATAGTAGATTCTGTCACGGTGGTTCCTGATGATTCCGCGATTGAAGCTTTTGAAGAAATATTCGATACCGTGGCTTCCGAAGTCATAACTGATGTGGACCCCTCTGATCTGGTGCGCTCACTCGTCTCTTCAGCATACTGTGATGCAGTTGAGCTTGCACTTAGGGGCACATCTTTAACCTTCTGGGACCTGGTGAGAGGCATGTCTGTAGGTCCCGATTCGTAGCTTCAGCCTTTCGAAGTCTTCAATTTGCAGTTCCAGGAATTCGTCTTCAGGGATCCGGCTCGAAGGACCACGGCGCGTCGGCTTAAGCCTCGTATACACGACGACACCCGGGAACTTGTCCCGCAAAAGTTGACGGGACGCGGAGTTAGCGGGGCAGAGTAAGGCCCGCCGTTTTGCACTAGTAGGCGTCCCGTCCCGTACACAGTGAGACTTTTTATTCCAGTCACCGCACTTGACGCACCCATAAATTTCAGTGTAACTTATACAAATTAAAAGCACACAATAGTTCTTTGTTCTAAATTTTCAACCGACTTAAAGAAAGGAGGAATTTATAAGCTATAATCTTAATCCTAGTCGCCGACAATCTCCCCCTTGTGCGTAGCACCAATCTTCAGTCACGGCGATGGTACTAGCACAACTATTCTAGAACTTGGTCATTGTAACACTCCTCCTCTTGTTTCGACGTCGGCAATCCTTGTTCTGCCATCAGGGCCTGGATAGATTTTGTATATTTTTCCCCTTGGCCACGTGCTGCATTTGCAGCTTCACTCTTCTGTTCTGAGCTTCTCTGCTCAGAGTGAAGCAGGAAATGATGCCATATCTTGCAGGACTTGCAAGCTGGTTTTCTGCACTTTTCTTTTCTGTGCCTTCCCCTTAAGCACTTGAAGCAGATGCGTTGCTTGACTGCTATTGCCCATCTCTCTTCAACGGGCATCTTCAGGAAGCGTTGGCACTCTGTCAAGTAGTGATCACCTTGACAGCTTATGCAAGTCCATTTCTTTTCTTTATTGGCCTCTTTCTTTGTTCGTTGAGGTTCATCTTCTTCTTCTTCTCTGGTGGTGTGAGTTGCTTCACGTCCACGTTGCTGTTTCTTCTTTTCTGAAGGTGCATAAGCTCCACACGTGTCTGCTTGCTTGTTCAGGAATTGTGACATCAGCACAAGATCTGCTGGTTCTTTATCTTCGTGGGCATCTGCGAGGGTCTGGATCGTAGACATCAGGGGCTGTTCTGTCTTCACGATCCCTTGGTTTTCTTGAAGATCTTTTTCTGGCTTGATATCTTTTATATCTTCCAAAGGAGACGTCTGGATCCAGTTCTGAACACGCGATGCTCTGTCGTCTAGTTCTTCATCCAGATCGTCTTCTGAAGCTGAATCTTCAATTGTTTGTTTCTTGAGTCTGATTCGGGCCAGATTAGCTGCTGCTTCAATGCGCTCCAATTCTAAACGCGCCAGCTCTTCCCTTGCTTCCAAGTTGCGTAATCTGGCAGCAGAACTCTTTGTTCGAACTGACTTGACTGATGCGCGGTTTGAACCACCTGGTTTTTCAATCATCAGGGATCTGTTCTGGTTCTCCCCTTCAGTCGTCTGCAGTTGTTTGAGTCTAGCACTGTTTTCTGTAGATCTCATCTTCGTAGCTATAGTAGATTCTGTCACGGTGATTCCTGATGATTCCGCGATTGAAGCTTTCGAAGAAATATTCGATGCCGTGGCTTCCGAAGTCATAACTGATGTGGACCCCTCTGATCTGGTGCGCTCACTCTTCTCTTCAGCATACTGTGATGCAGTTGAGCTTGCACTTAGGGGCACATCTTTAACCTTCTGGGACCTGGTGAGAGGCATGTCTCTCGGACCCGATTCGTAGCTTCAGCCTTTCGAAGTCTTCAATTTGCAGTTCCAGGAATTCGTCTTCAGGGATCCGGTTCGAAGGACCATCTGTTGCGGCGCGTCGGTTTAAGGGTCGTATACACGACGACGCCCGGGAACTTGTCCCGCAAAAGTTGACGGGACGCGGAGTTAGCGGGGCAGAGTAAGGCCCGCCGTTTTGCACTGGTAGGCGTCCCGTCCCGTGCACCCCTGTCGTGCACCTCTACCGCGACAGGTAGACTAGCTTTGTATAGAGGAAGAGAGTTACTTTTGGAAATAAAAGTATAGTTTCCAATTGCAGTGCTCTGGGTTGACTGACTGGCGATCGTTCTTTCCTTCAGTATTTAAACAAAACTCTCGTGGGAGTACTCTAATATTCTCACGATCGCCAGTGAATAAGCCCTTTGTTAGGTCTCTTTATTTCATCGTATTTTTAACACTTCATAATTTTAAAAACAACTTATTACTTTAACAAAAGTTAAAAACTGCTAAGGACACATTTAAATTTATTACATTAGCAGTTGAGACTCGGCGCCAAAAAAAATCTGTGCGTGAGACCCTCATAAGTGTTGTCGATCACACAGTGAGACTTTTTATTCCAGTCACCGCACTTGACGCACCCATAAATTTCAGTGTAACTTATACAAATTAAAAGCACACAATAGTTCTTTGTTCTAAATTTTCAACCGACTTAAAGAAAGGAGGAAGTTATAAGCTATAATCTTAATCCTAGTCGCCGACAGTGACATAGGCTACTTTTTCCCGAAAACAGTGTTTCCGTGGGATTTTTAAAAGCTATCGTGAATAATATTTATTATGTAAAATGAATTCAGCTTTTCAGACAAAAGACTGATAAAATAAATAAATAAATGGTTGTCTGTAAAGTCGGTTTATCGGTCGATAGTTTTTACGTGATAACGTCATAAAGAAACAGAACTGGCTCCATCCACTAACCACAGCGCGCACGCGATATCTAGTCACAAGCGAACGCTTGGGCCTATCGTGCCTCTCTATCGCTTGTTCCGCGCTCTCGCTTGCACGCGCAGGCTCAGGCGGAACGTGACACTTTTTCGTGCGTGCAGCCGGTGTTCATCGATTTATAAGACGTTATCACGTCAAAAATTTGTGTATTGTGTTTAATAACGTCACCAGTTGTGTAGATAACCTGGAGAGCGAATGTTGCCAAAAAGCAACAAAAACTTTATTTTTCTATAGGATGATTAAATTAATTCAATCAAAATATTATTGGAGTGCAATATTAATGAAATCTTTTCGCAATTTTATATAATGATGTTCTAAAATGAGATCGCTTGTGATAATATCATGTCCTCACCCTTTATTTCTCGCTAGCAAACTTTCATGCCAAAGAAATTCTGTAAAACTTGGCTTACACTGCAAGCTCATCCACATTTTAATATTAAGTAAGGCTAAATCCAAATAATTTAAAAGTCATAATTTATGTGCCAGCTTTATAGCCAATAACCATAAAATTTCCCCAAAACCTTTTATATAAATTAATGTATTCGTCGAACTAACGTAATTTTTATATTCGTCGACTATGGTCTCTTTAATTTATCGGTCCATTATTTTAATGCATCTCATTTATATGGTTTGAATATAATATTATTTATAGGATAATATTATGTTAAATTTATTAAAACTGCTATAATTTTGGTCATCTATGCGGCCACCTAGTAAATTATTAAGGTCTTCGCACACTACGCGGAGGACGGCTTGCGGCCACAAAATCTAAGCGACCAATTGGCCGCACGAATACCGAGGTTAGCTAAATGCAAACTTTGGTAAGTGTCCCTTGATGTATGAGTATGTACGGCCAAGGTTGTTTCTATCACGATGGCCAGTAGAGGTCGTTGTCTCTTAGTGTGAACATAATATTATATCAGTTAGAAACTGTTAGAAACACGGATAATATGTTGTGAATGTGTCATGATTTTAATTTATTAATAAGATATTGTTTTGATTTTTGTTGACCGAGTGTCATGATTTTCAATTAAATAAGATAATATTTGACCTAAATTATGTAGCATGAAACGGGAAATAAAAAAGTAGTTAGGAATAGAATTTAATTTGACTTGAAAATGTATTAAAACGGAAATGTAAGCTGATTGGTTGAATGGAAGGGGAAATTGTAATCATCCATTCCATCCATTTTGTTAGTCTAAAAATATAGAAGGGAAATGTGAATTAGTTTAAAGTTAGTTCTCGTTCAGCGTGGGAGCCGACTGTGGCTCCATAAGTGTTTTCGATATTTACTTTTATATTTTAAAAGATGTGCTGTCGTGGAGTTTCTTTGCCCTTTTTCTCCACGACTATAGCACCTTGCGAAACGGGCATTAGAGTCATTTTTATAATAAATGGATCTATACTGAACAACATAATAAAATACAGATAGATGTTGATGAAGGAGTTTTCTTTACAAATGAAACGATCACTCGCCGAGAACTGACTTTTATTTATAACTACCAACATAGAATATAAATTTTAACAAAATATCGCAGGATAAACTTCAATCAGATAAATAGGTGAACAAATTCTTACCTCTCGGATTACAGATAAAACTGAAGAGAAAACAAAAGTGGAAAACCACTTGCCGAAATCCTTTACAGCATTGTGCAGTAATTCTGCTGACATTTTCTCTATAGATTTGTTATTTGCCTCTGGCCTTATAATTATACGACATCGAACAAATCTGATCTTCTGACGTCTACCCTAAAAGACCATTCCTAATGTACAAACTTCCACAATCTTAAATCAACCACATTCTAATCTGTCTTCAAACAATTCCAATTGCATTCCCCGGAATATAAACCGGGGTGGATCGCGAGGAATTCAGAAACTTTTAACATGGGCTCACACCTTTGGATATTAATTGAAAAAGATGCTTTAAGGTGATCGCTTACTACAGAGGCGCACGTTTCGTCAGAGCCGCAATTTATGTTGCATGAAATAAAGAGTAGCTATGACATCAGCAGCAAGATTTGCCCACGTGTAAACAAGGCTTTTTACCTCTCGTCGTACCTATCCCACTAATCCTTATTTCCTTATTAATATTATTTGAATGCGAAAATGAGTTGTTTATTGTATGTCCTTCAATCACGCAGCAACGTAGAATTAACAGTTCAACGTGATTTTCTTAAAGCATAATTGGTAACGGCATAGTTTTCAGGCTTTTGAAAAATATAGCGTTATCAAAATTCTATGCAAGAGAACTTTGTCCAGTGGACGTCTATCGGTTGATGAAGAAGCAGATCTTCGTTTCACGTTTTATGTCTATACTAATTTAATAAAGCGGAAGAGTTTGTTTGTTTGAACTTTGTTGGAACGCGCTAATCTCCGGAACTACCAGTCGGATTAAAAACAATCTATTTTTTATTTGATAGCTCAATTCTTGAGGAAGGTTATAGTCTATTCAACATCACGATACTACATTGAAAGCCAAGTAAAAAGAAAAAATAAAAGTGGGCAATATGATGTGGTTAGTCGGTGGCCGAACGAGATCCGAACCAAAGGCTACTTTTTATTCCGGAAAATCAGAGAAGGAAACCCACAAAAACTAAATCCACGCGGACGAATTCACGGGCATCAGCTAGTACCTAATGTATAATAATATATCATTAGGATTTATGAAGAGCGAAAGTAATCCGATTAAGCCTTAACCAATAACGTAGGTAGGTAAGTCAAACGGCTTTAACAGGTCGTATAGCACTTTGTAGTAGGAACATGGTTATTCAAGCAGGACTTATGGTCCGTGAACCAGAGCAAATTAATTTATGCACTCAGCCGTGACCAGTGGTTACGTCTCTCATTACGTCAATAATGCAGGCCCCGTGACAAATGCGTACGCACCGTATTAATGTATGCAAGTGTATTAATCGGAAATTAGTTGCTATACGGAGATTAATTAAGGTATTGGGAGAACGCTAATTATTATTATTACGTCTTAATCAAGTTGGCGCAGACCTAGAACCTACACTTGATGAACCATGAGATTGGGTATGTTTGATATAATATTGATAGAACAGAATGTAAAAGTTTTTTTACCTAAGATGGATGTGTAGCGTTATTACTCCAGTCGACAGGTAGTTTCATAAGGAAAAAGGTCAGAAGATAATGAAACTTTAGGATATTGTTTAGGGATGGTTATCTAACATTTTTTCAAGTTTTGGACCGCAAGGACCCTGTGCTAAAAGAGGGGGGGGCTGCATAATTTCGACCTTCCTCCGGGTTTTCCTCAATAACTTTTTTCCTTACGTCCAACGGCTTTTTTTGTACAACGTGAAATTTCCAATTTTGACCATACAAACTGAAGCTCTTTGAAAACCGAAGGAAGGTCGAAAACTTTGCAGTCCCCCCCCCATCCCTCTTTTAGCACAAGGTCCTCGAGGTCCAAAACTTGAGAAAATGTTAACCATCCCTGAACAACATCCTAAAGTTTCATTAACTACCGACCTTTTTCAGACCTTTGTTAGGCCACATACTGTACCGTCCTCAAAACTATCTTCGTTTGGTACAGGTGCCTTAATATGCCCGGACCTGATAGATTGTGCAAGAAAGTGGACCCTAGCATAAGCCGGGACTATAGTCGGAATTTTAATTCGATTCCAGATTTGACAATTTCAGTGTTGCAACGTTATGACAAGTACTAAATAGTGACGTTACGAAATTATTCGATACGGAAATGGAATATTTCCGAATCGATTCCTCTCGTTTATAGTAGTATATCTAAACAACTACTACTTTAATAGAAACTAAGTATATCAGGAAATTAAATATTTCTGAACGGATAATTTAGTTATGACGATTAATTTTTTTAAGGATCTGAGAGTTTTCTTTAATAATTGTGTGTGAAATAAATAAAAAAATGTGATCATGAAGGAACATGAGAAATAAAACAAATAGATGTATTATGGTAATATTTTATTTTATAAATCGTCGCCGTCTTCGCTATCGCTATCGCTGTCACTTTCTGTAACATGTATTATAAATGTGTCTGTGATATTGTCAATTAAAATATCTAGCCTACTCATTTTTTCCTCTTCTTTGACAACATGGGATACGCATTTAGACCATTCGGTAGCCGTAATTTTTTGAATGCCTTCCTCAAATAAATTTCTCACGTCTGTCAATTTGAAGGTTTTATTATTTTGAGCTACATGCCCCTTTACCTGCGCCCATATCAATTCGATAGGTTTCAGCTCGCAATGGTAAGGGGGCAGTCTTAAAACCGTGATCCCATGTTGTGCTGCCATTTCGTCTACAGCGTACTTATTAAAAGACTCGTTATGTGGAATCAGTTCTAAAAGCGTAGCTTTAACCATATCTGGTTCGTAATGAATATTTTTATTTAAAAGCCAGTCTTGAATGGCAGCTTTTTTCCAGCTCATTTTTGGTGCCGTTTCCAATTTTCGGGAGTGGTAAGGTGCATTATCCATCACCACAATTGAGTTTGGTCTTAATTTTGGTAAGACTCCAGCGAACCACTCCTCAAAACAAACTGCGTTCATCTCATCATGGTAATCTTCACAATTTTTCTTTGCTTCAAAAATCATGAGCCCCTTTTCCAGGAAGCCTTCTTCACTACCTATATGGCTAATTATGAGACGTTTGCCTTTTCCAGATGGATTTTTTAATCCACTGGTCAGTCCCTCCAAAAACGCTTGCCGAGATGATGTGACTTTCTTGTCCACCCAAGTTTTTTTTACAGTATGACCTAAAAATAAATATAGTACATTAACATTCAATATTACTATTAAATTTAATGTAAAATGTATATAAATTCAAAATGTTAGCCTTACCTGCGTTAACCCAAGTTTCGTCTTGATAATATATATGTCTCCCTTCTCGTCGAAACTGACATATAGATCGCAAGTAACGCTGGCGCCATGTTATTATATCATTTCGATCAATAAGTGTGCTCTTGCGTGACCGTGCAACAAATTTAAAATTAAGATGCTTCAAAATTTTTCTGAGGGTGTCTTTGGAAACCTTGGGCATTTCTGGATCATCGTTCATCACTTGTAAAATCTAAAATAGTAAATTTTATAATAGTTTGGAATCATTACTTATATGTATATATAAAAGATGTAGGTATAATAATACTGTCTGACTGATTGACTAACCTTTGCAATCGTTGGAGGTTCATTTCGGTAAAAGAACTGATGAACAAGTCTTCGTATTGCGGAGAATGTAAATTCATCAATTTTGTCTTTGAAACTTCGCTTTGGTCCAGTTTTTTAGGAGGAGTTGGCGCCGCACCTTTATTTACTTCCTTCAAAACGTTACAAACAGAGCGTGAGGTTATTCCCAATATGTCAGCAACTTTGCTCATACATTCATTTTCTTCCACTACTTCAAAGGCCTCCAATTGCGCAGAAGTTTCATTTTTCACGTACTTGTAGGCATTGCGGATCATTACTTTTTCAGTAACAGTGAAAGCTTTTCGTGGACGTTTTTTTCTTGGGGACAAGAAAACATCCACGTCTTTTTGTGATGTACTTGGCTGAGGATCCATTTTGATGGAAAACCAAAACAAATAGATTCACTCAAAGTTCACAAAAAAACTATAAACGTAACAATAAACACAACGTAACAAAACTTTAACAAAAACCCAACAAAATAACAAAATATCGATTCGCAATGAAACAAGATATTCGTGCAGTCAGACTGGGAGAATGAAGCCGAATGACAAGATAAACAAAATGGCGATAGCTGCACGAGCGCGCACGGGTTGCCAATACAGAAAACTATCTATGTTCTTTTATTATAAGTTTTATTTTTAATATAAAAAACAAAAATATTAACTTTTTATAAAATAAAGCAGCGGTTACTAATTAATAAATAATTATTATGAGTAATTATGTATTTATTTAAATAAAAATATATATATATGGGGGGTGTTCTTGTTTATTTTAATTAATAACAACAGTATCTTACACTAGCGGCACGCTATGATGGCCGGTTTGACACATTACAATAGTGATGTGGAATGTCAATTTATTCTCGAACAAAAAACAATTAAGTTTTGTTTTTGTACCTGATTAAATAGGTTTAATAAAACAAAAATGTATATGTTTATTTAATTTATTTGAACGAACTGAATATTTGAATGAAAATGAATATACATACTTTATATGCACACAAGAAACATATGAATACAAAAGATACCAAAAAAGGTTTTTAAAAATTTTCAATTTAGAAAACCAAATGCCGAGTTGTGGTATATATCATATAAAAATAAAAATTTTACCTTTTGTATGAAACAGCTGATATTTTTTTGCGATTTCAGAGGTTTGTCCACATAGTGAAAATTGTTCATATTCACAAGTACATTCACCCCTTAAATGGTGCAAACTGATTTTTCTACACTTGTATACATTTTAGAAATCAATTTAATAAATAAATTTTGAGTCCTAAACCTAAAACTACATTCGATAAAATTTATGAATCTCTGCACATCACTATCGTCAATAAAGTAATACAATTATTTCCTTCAAAGTCGTTATCAATTAATACGGAACTTCATGAGCGGACAAACGTCAAACCGGCCATCATAGCGTGCCGCTAGTGTAAGTATAGTTTATAGATTTACCATCATGAACTTACTGGGAGCGATTCAAATGCGTGCCTTTTAAGACGCTCGCTGCGTGCCGGCTCGATCCAAATGCGTGGCCATTATTTTTTCTCATACATAGAATAAAAGCTTTTTCAGGAAGATTATTATTTATCTATTCCCTCTGTAGCTGTAGGTAAGTTGTTGCTTAATAACAGGAATTTATAGAATTTCGTAAATTTCGCCTTCTCGTGAGGGGCAAAAGCCTTGAACTGAAACTGTGGGAAATGCGTTCTCATAACGAAAGGCATGTTTATAGCTGGCGTTAATTCGATATGTAGGAATGTTGGTCCGTTTATGTGTAACTGGCTCATGGATTTCTACAACTTTATTTTAAGCTATTGCATAGCTTTTATCGCGGCTTTGAACTAGGACAAACTGTTTGAGCGCGGCGACCGAATCAAGAAATTCCGTAACGAAAAAACCTAACACCGTCGTTCAGTAAGCGTTCAACATTTTAGAGGTTCTCAAGTAGCTCTATTTGGCGCAGTGGGCGAGTGGCCGCTTTCTTTGTATGATGTCGCAGGTTCGAATCTCACTCGCGAAGTAGTGACAGTTCGCTTTTCTTGTTTGTTTTTTTTTTGAATAATTTTTATTATGCAAAAAAAATATTGCTTAAATATTATAATTGCATAAGTTGATAAAAAATGCTATGCAATAGCTTTACCGCGGCAGTCTCCGATTGTCACTTAATTTTTTTTATTATTTGACAAGCCAACAATTACTTATTAATTATTTCATTACAATAATTTATATTACAGCACAAATAAAGTTATAGTCATGTTCTGCTTGGTCAATAGATATTCTTTAAAAAAACAAAAAGGATAACCAACGTGAAAGAGCCCGTACTGAGCAGTGAACGCTAATTGTTTGTTGGCCGCCTTTTCCTGTCGGTAGTCCACACCGGCTCGCTGCTAACTACCTTTCTGATACTCGATACTCCAAACACGTCATAAACGACGGCGAAGTACTTTTTAAACCCCAAAAAGAGGGATGTTATAAGTGTGACGCCGATGTCTGTCTTTCTGTTTGTCTGTGTGTGTGTGTCTGTCACATCGTAGCTCTCAAACGGATGCACCGATTTCGATGCGGTTTTTTCATTTGAAAGCCAGTTTCCTTGTGGTGGTTCTTAGCTATATTTGTTTAATATCGGTCTAGCAGTGTAAGAGTATCAGCTCTTTTCCAAAATGATGTAAGGCATTTTTGGCGTATGATTACTCGATTAAGTGCTTCACGTGTGCCAGTATAATCGTTAAATGACAATTAATTGATAACTTCGACCTGATGCTGCAACCGTATCATACATAGTCCGGCCATAGATTCACATGTCAAGGGGTTTTTTTTTAATTTAAATTTACGCTTGTTAATAACAATTTTACTGTCTCGCGGTTAACATGTTTGTTTCACATGAAGTCCCGTCTTTGATGTGCGGATCGACCCAAAAATTTATTGGGTTTTTCTGTCAACAAATTCTCAGTACTAGCCTGGAGTTAAGAAGTTCACGGTGTGTCACACCCGTGCCTCGGAGAGCATAAAAATCATTCCTGCGCCTAATCTCTCTCCGTTTGTGTTGAACCCACTGGACTATGAGAGTGTGTGAATGGAGTGTGAGAGAGCACCTGTTTGCGCATACACTTGTTCACTGTAATGTCTCGTGTGCAGATGGCTAATCTCTGTGGAGCATGGAGGTTGGCGCCGTGACCGGATTTGGTCGGGAGGCTATGTTGTATAAAATGTTTTGACAGTTCATTCTTTTTTTCTGATAAAGATGTTTAAATTTGTAAAAATCCATATTTTATTTTCTAAATACAACTTTTACTAATCTTATATATATAAAAGAAAGTGGTGTTAGTTACACTATTTATAACTCAAGAACGGATGAACCGATTTGGCTGAAAATTGGTGGAGAGGTAGCTTAGAACCAGGAGACGGACATAGGATACTTTAAAAAAAAAAAACAGAACAGCGGATTGATGCGATTTTTTGCATGGGTATAGTAATGGATGTAGTAGTGGTTCCTCAGACCGGGAGAGCTACTTTTTATCTCGCATAATGAAAGAGTTCCCGCGGGATTTTTAAAAACTAAATCCATGCGGACGAAGTCGCGGGCATCAGCTAGTCTTAAATAATTATCTCTCTTAAATGTATTACTTAATGTTAAATACAGTCATCATCATCAATAGCAACCCATCAACGGCTCACTACTGAGCGCAGGTCTCCTCTCAGAGATGGGTTATAGGCCATAGTCCACCACGCTGGCCCAATGCTAATTGGCGGACTTCACACACCTTCGAGAACATTATGAAGAACTCTCAGATGTGCAGGTTTCCTCACGATGTTTTCCTTCACCGTTGAAGGAAGTAATATTTAATTGCTTAAACGCACTTGACTCCGAAGAGGTGCGTTCCCGGGATCGAACCTGCGACCCCCCGAATAGGAGACCACAGTCCTAACCACTAGGCTATCACTGCTATACTTCTGTTAAATACAGTAGTAGCATCTTTTCAGTTTTCATGTCGCTTTCCCTAGCACAATAGAAAACTATAGGCAGCTACACAAATCGATTTTTTAACTTCATTAAATTACCTATTCCTTTCATGTAAGTAAATAATATAGTAAGCTTCTATTCTATTCTATTCTATTCTATTCTATTCTTGTAATATAAATAAATATACCTATGCTTTTATATTTAAATTCCCAGTATTTAGGAAAATGTACCCACCTATATCTATTTGTTTTATCTCAAACACAAATATCTGAGACAAGCGAGAGAACTCATATAACGGGCGCAAATACATAGAAATAATAGAATAAAGGTAGGCACAACACGCTTCACTCAAATATAGTTATTGTGTACTAAGAAATTACGATCAATTTAGCATGCACAGATATCGTAGCTAGTCTGTTAAGTATAGAACTTCTTATTAGTTCGACCTCGAGAGGATGGGTCAACTAAGGTCTGCCCCAAAGGACAAAAGTTTAATTATTATGACTCCGGCCAGTCCTGCCTAATAACTGAAGCGTATGATAAAATTCACAAAAGTACCCTAACATTAGTGGTATCAGAGACACCCAGCCATTAAGTAACCTCCCGGGGTTTAATAGTTTGATGTTCTATAGTTTAATTACTCATTTTGTTACTCTATTATCTCATTTCTAAATAAGCAATTACTATATATCTTTAGGGGTCGATTAGATGATTTAGAGCCTCAACAGTCTAACGGCTGAGGTGCGGACTGAAAACTGAAAGGTCAACGGTTCGAACCCCAGCTGTCGCACTATCATTGCGTTAGTCTACTCATGCGATGACAAGTGCCAGCCAACAAGAGCAGTGCATGGAAGCAGTAAAGCAGTGGCAATAGCCAGCAACGTAGGTGTGCGCACAAGCATAAGTCTGAAATTGAAAGCACACGTAAGCTGCCGAAGCAATATTTTTTTCACGCACTACCAAACTGTGGAACCAACTCAATTGGACGGTGTTTCCTAACAACATGGGGCCATTCAAGATGGACTAATAAATTCCTGAAAAGCCGGCAACGCGTTGTTGGTGCTTAAAATTTTAATATAAAAAAGGTATTAGACATTTTTTCCTCAGGTTAAAATTAACCGAGTTAGGGATGTTTTAAGTTTAGGGGTAAGTTAAATTTTGATTTCAGACCTTATTTGACTGGACTAACTCCAGTTGACTAGGGCAGTTGTGGGAATTCCACAACTGCCCTAGACATCCATCACGTAATA
Organism: Oeneis ivallda; assembly: GCA_029955525.1. Classification (NCBI taxonomy): domain Eukaryota; kingdom Metazoa; phylum Arthropoda; class Insecta; order Lepidoptera; family Nymphalidae; genus Oeneis; species Oeneis ivallda. Next base: position 18,449,800 of record JARPMR010000020.1, on the reverse strand, counting down.
CACTGAAGGACGTCAAGCAAAACACCGATTAGTAATGTCGCGGAACAAAAATGAATGTCGCCTCACTAATTGTTTGGAGACCCGGGGACTGACGCTGCTGGAGCAAGAAATTGTATTACCCGGGCCTGGAACATTAAAGCATTATCTGCGAACAACTTTTCTAGAAATTAAAATATACCTACCAATGTATATATTATACTAAATATATTTTGTGATTTATTATTTTAATTCTTTACATCAATGTAATATAATTATGTATGATTTGTTCCTATTATACTGACTAGTTTTGCTTGCGGTTCGGTTCGAAAGTTCGGTTTTTCATACCCCTTTTTTACCCCCTTAGTGGTTGAACTTTCTAAAATCCTTTCTTAGCGGATGCTTACATCATAATAGCTAACTGTATGCCAAAGAGTGGGTAGTGGTATCCATCCAGTGGTTTAAGCTATTCTGTGATAGATCAGTCATTCACTCAGTCAGTCAGTCACCTTTTCCTTTTACATAATAAGATAATAATTAGGTATGTGTGTTTCATTTCATTTATCATTAGTCAACCTAATTGTGCCGATCGATCCGCCGAGTGTCGCTATATTTTGTGTATTAGGCCCCTACTTATAACTTAAATTGTTACGTAACTACCTTTACCTTTTGCCTGTGACTTCATCACCAATCACCATTCCATGGCCCCGGATCTCCGCGGTGAACAAAACGCATTGAAAGCAAATTGAAAGTTAAAATTGTTTCTATTCTAAATCCAACATCCATCTCCTAATTATGACCTAACATCCACCCCCTAATCACTAAAGATACACCTCCTATAAACAATTGATAAGGAAGAATTATTTTGAGTCAGGTCTGTAATGTTATTTTCAAACTACGATATATTGCCGCTGTGGGTCTAGTGAGCCAAAATTACGAGGTATAAGAATTGCTTTTATTCGTTTAAAAATCACACTAATATTATAAAGGCGAAAGTTTGTGTGTTGTGTGTGTGTATGTTTGTTACTCTTTCACGCAAAAACTATTTCGCTGAAATTTGGAATGGAGATAGTTTTTACCCTGGAGTAACACATAGGCTACATTTTATTCCGGAAAATCAAAGGGTTCCCGCAGGAATCAAAGAACCTTAAACGACGCGGACGAAGTCGCGAGCATCATCCCTTCAAGTGGCGCGCAACCAGATTTGGGATTCGATAAATTAGCACACGAATACGCGCGTCCCAAATCTGGCTATTAGATTAGATAATATGAGATGAGATATCATGAGATCTTGCTATCTATTTCAATAATTATGTATGGACAAGTATATTAAATTAAAGCCTAATTCAACACGATTCCAACAATATCAGTCTTATACATATTATGGTTCTATACAAAATTTTAGAGAAATTAGTTTTTAATTAGCGCGCGCCGGATTTCCCACGCGTGAACAGATGACGCGGCGCAATTTAAGCATAGAGTCCCAATTCTGGCCGCGCCAATCCAAGGGCTAGTATAATATACATTCAAATTGTTTGAGTCGCGTTAAGCCAAGTAAAACAGAAACAGGACAAAAGACAATGAACGTACTCGCAGTTTCGCTAATTATTTAGAGACCGAGGGTCGGTCGCTGGTAAACCGAGAAATACTATTATAGAAGTCTCTCGTGCCGCCCAGCGCGTCTCATACTAACGAAGTTTGATTCTTATTATTTTAACCACTAGCTTTTTCCGCGACTTCATCGTTAGGTATATATTATAAATCCCGAGAGAACCCACTGCTTTTCCGAGATAAAAAGTAGCCTATGTCATGCTCAAAGTCCTCAACTGTATTACCATGTTGCCAAAAGGCCCCAATAAAAGAATTTTTTGCTCTATGGGTTTGTTAATGAAAATAAAAAAAAATTGTACTTACTTAAATTATATGGGCAAGTGGTGTTCCCATAGAAATCTTAATAACTAGTGGTTCGCCCCGAACTGAGACCTCGCGGTAACGGTATCCCATGATTATTCATTCAACCGATACATGACGACCAAAACTGACATTATTATTATTATGCCCGTTTTCACCAAACATACCTAAATCATCCCCTATGTAGGAGTCTCTTTACGTAGGTAGCTCCAAAACACAATCCTAAGTCCTAACATCCGTCCCAATGTCCTTTTAGGTGTCCCGTACAGGATCGTGATAAAGAAGTTGACAGTAATCATCACATTACTTATCATAGGTAGCCCGTAAAGGTTAGGGAACGTCAGTGAAAACATTGAATTATTATGTAGGTACTAACGAGTGAAAACGGGTTAGGGGCATCTGTACAAATCGTCATCTATCGACGCGAATAGAAAATATACAAAATGATATTCAACTAAAGAATAATTTTAATTGAATATGTTATTATATTATGTACCTAAATAATAATGGTCGACGCAAAACTGTTTTTGGGATAAATCGTAGTCGTAACTCCTAGTTCAATGGAATAGTTAATGACTGCGCCATCTATTAGCATTATTGTGAAGCTATGTGAAATTTACTGATGCTCATTAAAAATTAAATAATCTCGTTTGTTTATAATATTCATATAATTTTAGTATTTGTTGTTCAAGTACAGGATACAAGTGAATTAAGAAAATAAGTACAACTTGAAAATATATAGAAAATTTTCCCAGAGAGCGTCTTCAAGCGAGCGTATTAAATCGCCACTTTGGAAGCCCCCCATTTCGTCAATTTTAGGAAAAAAATTAAAAAAAAAATACGGTTTTACTCTGTTCTAAATTGTCTTTAAAATGATACACAGAAAACCTATGAATCGCAAATAAAAAAAAATTTCTTCGCATTCGCTTCTATGAGAGCCCCCCTGAAATAAAGATTTTTATAACTTTTTAAGCCATTTTCGGCTGGAGGCCATCGGTTTACATATTATATCTAAATTTGAAGTAATTACGTTCAGTAATTCAAAAGTTATAAGGCTCTGACAGACGGACGGACGGACGGACGGACGGACGGACAAGTGCAAATCGCTCTAGTAAACTCAGAGACCTCGCTTCGCTCGGTCAACAAGCCAAACTGTTCCCATGGACGCTTGTACCTGTGGACACAATCGATTCCGTCGAAACTAGTAACCTAATTTGACCGTAAAGGTGCCGTAAAGCTTCTTTGTCTATGGTTGACAATTCGTGTTCAAATTACTCTTTTTTATTTTTATAATAATAATAAAGCTTAAAGGGCCAATACGTGAGTAGTTTTGATTTTTTTGAGTAGTTTACAGTAATTGCACATTTCATTATATATAAAGCAAATAATATACATAATGCTAATACCTACACCATTGCTAGCTGTTGTACTCGTATCATTGTTAGATAGTGGATGTATGTATGCTATTATTATTATAAATTTTATCAAGTCTTAATTTGATGGAGTTTTCAAGTCGAACCAAACTATATTATTTGTGTAGCTTTTGTATCCTAAAACTGTATGAATACGTTTGAATAGGCTTATTATAGTATTGTGATCATACAATAAGGCGGTCTTATCGCTAAAGACGATCTCTTTCAGACAACCTTTGGGCTATAGGGAAATATTTAGAGTTAAAACATTGGTAGGTGGTGTTATGATATAAACATGCTTACCTTAACAAACTAAACTAATGTGCGCAATAATATCGTAACATTAAACTAATATACACAAGGCCTCCTTAAGGTCATTATTTAAGAGAGAAATAGCTGCCTGCAGATCATCTGGACCTATAATCATCAATAGCTACTGCTGGACTAAAGGCCTCTCCGAACGGGAGGGTTTGCCCATAATCACCACGCGGGGCAGACGGGTTGGTGATCGCAGTAGTTTGAGTTTGAGTTTGAGTTTGAGTTTGTCAGGTCGGAGAAAATCTTGGCGTAAAACAAAGCGGCAATGGAAAGGGAAAAAAAGTACCTGATCCCTATTCCGTATTGCAGCGTCCAAAGATAGCCCTAATAGTAGAAGATCCGAACCTAAGTCGGCCTTCACCGAACTGATAATAGAATAAAACTTATTTTATAATAAATTTAGTATATTAGAAAATATATTAAAAATGGGTTTGTTAAAAAAATCCTGGACAGAATATTTTCAATTATTTTTAAAAAAAATATTTTTCATTTAAATGTTGCAACATCAAGATAATAAGAAAATTTTATCCTGAGTTAAAGTATAAAACATATAGAATGTGCAGACGTTGGATTGTCTATTAATTACGTGGACGAACTACTGGGTTGCCAGGTATAAACAGGTATGTCGATGCCAGTTACTTTCACTTGATTGGATAATAGAAAAAAATGTATATCAACATAAGCGCTGTTTTATTGCGAACACGTTATCATCATAATATAGGGTCATCATCAAATCATTTCTTTTTAATAATTAAAAATATTCTGTCCAGGATTTTTTTAGCAAACCCATTTTTAATATATTTTCTAATATACTAAATTTATTATAAAATAAGTTTTATTCTATTATCAGCTCGGTGAAGGTTGACTTAGGTTCGGATCTTAGACTATAATGTTTGCCAACTTACGGTTAGAGACGGCACTACAAGAAGAAGAATATGCGCAATATAAAGCTAACTAACACCATGGAAGTAAAAAGCCATAAAAAAGTCGTGCGAGCAAAATTGTTTACGAATAATTTAAATGACAGCCATATAGCTTAACAACCTCCTAGTCTAGAGCCTCCAAGGCCACCTAATAACATTTATGTCGTACCTAAGTCATCAATGAGTCGATGCCATTTTCTAGTTTGCAAGGGCCTGTACATACTCAGTATATAATGATAAGGTAACGTTAAATCAGTGATAGCCTAGGGGTAAGCAGTGATAGCCTAGTGGTAAGGACTGTGGGCTCTTATTCGGGGGGTCGCAGGTTCGATCCCGGGGACGCACCTCTGACTTTTCAGAGTCAAGTGCGTTTAAGCAATTAAATATCACTTGCTTCAACGGTGAAGGAAAACATCGTGAGGAAACCTGCACACCTGAGAGTTCTTCATAATGTTCTTGAAGTTGTGTGAAGTCCGCCAATTCGCATTGGGCCAGCGTGGTGGACTATGGCATATAACCCTTCTCTGAGAGGAGACCTGCGCTCAGTAGTGAGCCGTTGATGGGTTGCTAATGATGATGATGATGAACGTTAAATCACTAAAGTATAGTAGGTACCGCTCTAATAGGCATACGCTAACTTTGATGATCTATTTCTGATTAATTTCTTGAAATACCTCAAATAATATAATTTTGCACTATCAATATTCTATTTAATTCCTTTACATTTCATTTTATTGAGATACATTAAACCTAAATTTACTCTAAAATTAAAACTACCTACTACATTAAAATTAAAATTATTCTAAAATTAAAACTAAAATAAAAAATTAAATAAAATCTAAAACCCCATCGAAGCCACTGCAGTGTGGCATGGTACCCAAGATGCTGGCAGCATTACCCCTTTGGATGGCCAAGCTAATCCTTTGGGCAAGGTAGCTGCCAGCTCTTGGATCCCCGGTAGACTCGATCACCTTTTTAGTTAGCTCTACAAAAAGCGCTCGAGCCTCCGGGCCCCACGGCCCCAGGGTCTCTACACCAAAAGGCACAAATATGAAACCACTGTCAAGTTTTTCATATTTGCGCCTCTTAGCCTGTTCGGCGCTAGTAGCCGCTGCACCCGCCACAGAGGAGGTCGCATGGATGTGGGATGCAGCCAGAGTATCTACACAGGTGGCATCCCACACAAGCGACCTCCCTGCCCTCCAAGGAACAAGCGTCATACCATCAGGTCTCCTGCCATCACTACGTGCCAAACCAATAGGTTCTAATACAGCTGGCACGTGAGCAGTAGCAAGAGACCTGCGGATGATGTCGTTGAGGGCATTGTGGCGGGAGAAACGACCAGCGCTCTTCGAACAGGAGAGTCCGTGATGACCGTAAGCGTCGACGTGGTCACCGCAGTGGCAACGGTGAGGCTGGGTTATTTTGGCGCCGAGCCTAAGGCCAACTACCACTGCAAGAGTGGCGTGGTTTAAAAGAGTGCCTAGATTAGCAGAAGGGAGAGCATGGAGCCAGTGGCCGGATTCTTTCGCAGAGACAGCGAGAAGACGAGCACGGTCTTTAGAATTTGCTTCCATTAACATTGCGTCAAAAGTTTTTTTACAAATAATGTCATCCCACTGTCTCTGGGAAGGAAGAGAAACCGGCAATTGATTTGGGCTAATCGTTGACCATTCATTTCTTGCCTCTGCCAAGCACGACACCTCAATTGATCCCAAAGACTGGGATATAATTTTTTCAAAGAGAGTGTGTGTACTATAAACAGAGGAAAGAAATGCTGGCAGAGAGACACTAGAAATTTTGCGGATTCCCAGACCTCCATACCTGATCGGAAGAGAAGCCTGGGCCCATACTTGATCAACTATCGGACAATTTAAGATGTCAGATAGAATATTTTGTATAAAATTATCCAGATTTTCCAATAAATTATTAAATTTCCAAAGAGGTGAACATCTTAGGAAATAAGTAAATTTTGGGACAAATAAGCAGAATCGAATGATGGTCATTGCCATATGAGGATTAATATCGAAAAGGTGATGGGAAGTGTTTTTGAATTTAGAAATTAAGTCAGTAAAAAATTGAGGAACTGAGGCCTCTAGAACAGGTGCTCCTAGGAGGCGAAGTGACTCATCATTTAAAATTTTAATACCCGGAGCTAAAGTATTGAATTTATTTAATATGTGCAGTTTAGATTCCGCCGAAAAAGAATTAGGAATATAAATTTCACATTTATCAAAGTTAAGTTCCAAGCCAATAGTTTTAAATTTTGATATAATAATTTCTAAATCCTCCAAAACCGAATTCACTTCGCCGCCCAAGGTTCCATCATCCAAATACCAAACATTGAATTTGGAATTTAGAGCCGAAATTATAGGGTGGATGGCCAAACTAAAAATAACTGGTCCAAGCGGATCCCCCTGCTGACAGCCGACAGCGGAGCTCAGAACATTCTTTTTGTGTACGAGCTTTGAAGGTTCCCGGTAGCACTGCGCCAAGTACGGGAAAAACTGTGGACATTTATTTTTTACTTCTGAGAGGAGGACCCCTCGATCCACTGAATTGAAGGCATTCTTCACATCAATTTTAAGGAGTACCTCCTCCCGGGAGCCAAGGAGGAATGTGCGAGCAGCATGAACAGCTGCTTCACATCCCCCCTTTACCCCAAAGCCTAACTGAATTGGGACAAAATTAGAAGATATCAAAGGAAGAATTTTTTTACAGCAAATTTTGGAAACGACGCGCCGAATCGTTGAACCCACTGCTATGGGGCGAATACCACCATCCTTTTTTTTTAGGGCACATAAATTTGCTCCATACAAGGTTTTAGTTATTTCATGGGGTACTCGTCCAGATAGCATCAGGTTCACCAGATCAGTGATGGATTTCAGAAGGGTACCACCTACGTCAACGTTTGCACCACAAACTAAGTCTCTAAAGTGTTGTGGTGACAAACCATCGAGCCCTGCAGCGGAACCATTTCTGAAAGACATCAGAGCTCCCAGCACGTCATTTGTAGTGGCCTGAAAAAGAAAATCGTTATTTGTCGGTGGGTCTGGAAAAGAGGAATCAGGAGAAGGAGATGGGTGTTTAGAACGCAGTGCTTCCAGAGTCTCCGCTGTATCAGGGGCAATTGTGTCACTGGAGAATAAAAGTCGAGCCGCTCCCTTAAGGTCGCCGTCGCTTATTTTATTTTCAATAATTTTTTTTTTATCATAATTATGTTTCAGATATTGATGAGATTGTGTATGTGTTACATGTAGTGGATTTAACTGTATGGTAGTATTGTAAATATTGCTGTCATTTATAGTGCAGTTATTTTTTATTTTCTGTGTAAGGGAGAGGTTTTGACTCTTATCCGCGTGTAGCGTGCGGTACGCGAAAGTGAGCAGGAGCTCCCAGCTACGACAGGTGTTATGAGAGATGACATTATCTATAGTTTTTTTTAAAGAACATGAAACTGAATGGCGTGAACCTCGAGGAATGCGTCTGATTAATGGAATGGAATTCTTAAAAGTACTTAATGATTCCCAAAGGTTACCATCAAGTCCTTTAATTGGAAGGGAAGAACATGAAATGGGAGGTATCGATGATGCAAATGATGATTTGTGAACTCTACCTACATGAATTTTCAAACCTTTACTATTTTTAAACTTTATATTTTGCACTGATGTATTGGTTTAATCGAGATAGGTACTTATAGCCAGCTTCTGGGATGTTGCGATTAATTTTGTTCCACATTTAGCAATCATCATCATCATCATCATCATTAGCAACCTATCAATGGCTCACTAAACTGAGCGCAGGTCTCCTCTCAGAGAAGGCTTATAGGCCATAGTCCACCACGCTGGCCCAATGCGAATTGGCGGACTTCAGACACCTTCGAGAACATTATGAAGAACTCTAAGATGTTCAGGTTTCCTCACGATGTTTTCCTTCACCGTTGAAGCAAGTGATATTTAATTAATTGCTTAAACGCACTTGACTTTGAAAAGTCAGAGGTGCGTACCCGGGATCGAACCTGCGACCCCCCGAATAGGAGACCACAGTCCTAACCACTAGGCTATCACCGCTTGCATTTAGCAATATAAACCATTATATTTTATCATAATCCAACACTAGTTGTTCATCTTAACCCAATTTCTCACTCCACAGCTCGCTGTCCCTCAGCCTCTGAGCAATTATTACGGCGACATTCATTTTTGCGTCATTCGGATTCCCATTTCACTTGACATCCCTTGAGTGGCAACAAAATGTTTTCCTTGATACCAACTCCAAATATAGAGGGTGCTTTCACCCTCTATATTATGCTCCTTAGGGCATGCTAACAAATACTGAAACTAGGGATTCAGTACATGATTCTAAGCTGCTTAGCGTTTGGAATTTTTCATCGGTCTTTTAGTGACAACTTTATCAGTTTTTTAATTAATAACAACATTAAATCGTGCATGTAGCCTCGGCGTGATTTTTAAATTGAAAAACAAAAAATGACAACATTTAACACAAAACAGCACTGCAAAGCATTCTGAACGCATTATTGTACTGTATGTATTATGATAAGCTTCCTGTTACTCAAAATCCCAAAACTTACTATAAGTTGCGGGCAAAAGCAAGAATTGTATAAATAAAATCTAGATTCAAAGAATACAGTGTTGTCCCTTAGCATTAACTTTTCAAGATCAGGAAAAACCTATCCTATATAACCTATAACCTATAAATATCTTACATTACAGATTAAACATTATTGTGCACGACGAAAGTGAAAAGTGACCTAAAACTCCTAAAAGTGACCTAAAATAGTGAAACGGTGTTGTGTATATAGTGCTTACATAGTGTTAGGTATAGTATGTACTTAGGTTAAGGTCTTTGGTTGTATGTACTTACTGTATTAGGCTAAGTCTCATTCTTATTGTACATAGTTATAGGTAAATAAAGACAGATTCTAACCCTTTAGTCGTAAGTTAGGTTAGGTATCATTGTATTATATTGTATTTTGGTCAGGCGTAGGTTTAGGTACTTGATAGGCTAGGTACCCTAAGCTGTAAATCGTAGACGTAGACAAAGAAATTGTATTCTTGCGTCGTAAAGCGTCACTCGCCCTTGGTAGGCATTCTGGAATTTACCTAACTAACGTTGTAAACAAGTTACGTAATCGCGAGCGTTCTAGATTCTAGAGAAAGATAGAAATAATGAGGAAATTTCTAGATCAGTCCCCTATAAAAGAAAATGTGTAACAGGGACAGACATACAAAAGTCAAATGAGTGTAAAAGGGTTAGAAATAACTATAAGTGAATGAGACAAATAAAGCGCCACTCCCCCCGCTTCACCCCGCTCGCTGGACAAAATTGTATAAATAGCCGACCCCCGGGCGACGTCGGCACTTCCGCGGCTCCAGCGATCAAGACAAGAAGCTCAAGGAGAGAGAAGACTCTCCGAAGAGTAGAAGAGACACATCACCACTCCAGCGGGCGGGCTTACAGCGACGGGCGGTGGATCTCTCTCTGGCATCGGACCTTTCATTTCGCCCTCCCCCCACCGACTCCCTGACCGACGAACCAGTGCGCGTTCGGGCTTCTGTCCTGAACATTGGTCTGCTTCGATCCGGATTACATACGGCGGTCAGGGGTGCGGGGATGGTGAACACCAAGTCCCGACCGATGTCAGACGAGGGTCCTAGTGCGTCGGGCGACACAGCCCCTGGCATCATGCCGCGCACCGCCAACGATCTCACGTCGCTGCCGCTGGAGCGTCGCTTCGCGTCGGACAGTCAAGCAACTGCCCCGGGCCCCGTGCCGCGCGTCGCAGACACCATGCCGCGGGAGTCACCGCAGTCTCCCTCACCGAGTCCGCGGTCGTCACAGTGTTCCTCGCCAGCTCCGCCGACGTCGAGCTGCGAGATGTTATCGCCGGCTTTCCGTCCCGGCTCGTCGCCCCGCGCGTCGCACCCCGCGGACGTCCTCGCGTCCGCGCCGTCGTACATAGGTGCACCCCGCGCGCCGCACCCCGCGCGCACCCCCGCGCCCGCGTCCGCGAGTGCCGCGATGCACCCCGCGTCGCACCCCGCGCCGCACCCCGCGTGCGCCCGCGCGCCCGCGTTCGCAAGTGACAGTGTCGCGTCGCACCCCGCGCCGCACCCCGCGCCGCACCCTGCGTGCGCCCGCGCGCCCGTAACCGCGTGTGTTAGTGCTGCCACCGCGTCGCATCCCGCGCCGCACCCCGCTGGCGCCTACGCGTCCGTCAGTGCGCCGTCGTACCAGCCACGTCCAACGCCCAACGCACACGAGCTGCGCGCCTCCAGGATACGCCTGCTCGAACTCCAGCAAGAATTGACTCGGAGGGACATCGAGCTACAGAAGCTGCGCATCGAAGAGGCAGAGAGCATCGCGCTCGGCGTGCAGGGCAACGCCGACCAACGGGTCAGCAGCTGGCTACAGGATCGTGAGGTACGACGTGACAGCGCACAATTGGCATCAGACGGACCACACGTGAGTCAATTTAATTATTTAAATAAGTGTGATCAGGGTGCGAGCCTTCAGCAAGCACCAACCGCTCTGTGTTCCGAGGGTGCTACGTCCGGTGACTACACCCACCCCGCGCCGACGTCGGGGGTTACGGACACAGAGCACGGACCTCCCGCCCTGGTGCCGGAGTCCACCATAGGTTTAAATAATAGTGAAGTGTCACGGCAAGCCGTCATAGGACCCACGATCGCCGGGTACCTCGAGGCTTGGCCGACGACCGACGACCGCATAGCCAGAGAGGCTATGCCCTTAGCCCAGCCCACTCTATCGGGGGCCGACCCAGGGCTTGTGCCGCGGCCACTAACAAGTGCGACAGCCGCGTCACCATATAATAGCAATAATGGTAGTGAGTTGTTGAATATGTTCGAGCGTCAACAACAATTGTTTTTACAAGGTCTGTCGCAGCTCTCACAGGCAGTAACAACGCCCGGCCCGCGCAATACAGCTAGGTCGCTAGTTGAATTACCGACCTACGCTGGCGCTTACGACGAATGGTACGCCTGGCGGGACACCTTCCATGCTACGTCACGGCATTTTGAGGACGCCGAGAGCAAGGCTCGGCTCCGACGTAGTCTGCGTGGCCCGGCGAGGGACCTGGTCGACGGTCTCCTCAAAACCACGGCGTCATCGGCCGAGATCGTCGCGGCGTTGGAGAGCGTCTACGGCCGACCCGACTGCATTGTCTACGCGGAGCTGGAAAAGTTAAAGGCGCTGCCGCGCCTTACGGACTCAGGCAAGGAACTTCCAGTATTCGCATGCAAAGTAGACTCTGTAGTGTCGACTATTGTAGCCCTTAAACAAGAGGCTTATCTTGTTAGCCCTCAAACACTCCACGCTATAGAGGAAAAAATGTCAGCTCTTTACAGGACGAGGTGGTTCGACTACGAAGCGAGGCAGCCCGACACTGAGCCCGGCCTGCTGAAATTACGCCGCTTCTTGACCACCGAGATGAAGCTGCAAGTGCGACACATCCGGCCCGAGACTGCAGCGGCTCCGAGGCCGCCCGAGCAGCCGCGCCGGGTGCAGCGAACACACGCGGCGAGCGACGAGAGCTCACCGCCACGACCCAAGGATGACAAAAGGTACGACGACGCACACTCACCTAAGCGGGCAGACAGGAAGTGCGCGATCTGTACTCGCGGGTCGCACACTGTCCCGGAGTGCCGTACCTTCAAAGGCCTGTCCCTAGACAAGCGCTGGGAAGCCTGCCGTCAGAAGAAGCTGTGCTTCCGATGCCTGGGCCACAGGACCTATAGTCATCGGTGCAAGAGTAAGAAGTGCGAGCTTGACGACTGCCCGTACTTCCATCACCGTCTACTGCACCAGTCGCCGACCGACGACAAAGCAGCTGCCTGCGCGGACGACGAGAAGGCCATGAGGGCCGTCTGCTCCGCGACAGGGATACCGGCGCTGCTCAACATTGTACCGGTAATTGTATCCGGTCCCAAAGGGAGAGCTCAAGTCTTCGCGCTACTTGACAGTGGTTCTACAATCACGCTCATCAAGGAGGACGTAGCACGAAAAATTGGCGCGCAAGGACCTTCACGTCAGCTGAATATTGAAGGTATTGCAGGCTCTAAATTCAGAAAGGCTTCGCAACTAGTGACAGTTGCTATCAAGGGGAAGCACCACAAGGAGGAGCACTTCATAGACGCGCGAACCATACCGGATCTTGGCATCTCCGGACAGGCGGTCCCGCGTGCTGTCATCCAGAAGTGCACACACCTCAGGGACATTGCCGATCAGCTGCAGTATGACTATGTAGTGCCGTCTATACTGATCGGCCAGGACAACTGGGAGTTGCTGCTATCGCACGACTGCCGCACGGGTAGACACGACGAGCCGGTCGCTACGCTCACCGGGCTGGGCTGGGTGATCCATGGCCTGTACAACGCGAAGACAGCAGGCAAGGGGCAGGTAGTAGGCGTACACCGAGTGACAAAGGTACGCCTAACGGACGACAACCTAGACACGCTCCTCAAGGAACACTTCGCCCTGGAATCGCTCGGAGTCGAGCCACGCCGGCCTCAGTCGGACCCAGAGCTACGCGCATTGAACATCCTCGACGCTACCACTCGCCGGCGAGAGGACGGAAGCTTCGAAGTCGGCCTACTGTGGAAAAATGAAGCGGCCGTTATACCCGACAACTACGAAGCCGCTCTACGCCGCCTCGAGGGAGTCGAGAAGAAGCTGGATAAGGATCCCAGCTTAAAAGCGCGATATAAGGAACAAATGGAGCGCATGGTAGAGAACGGCTATGCAGAGATCGCCACCACGAAACCTACTCCGGGAAGAACATGGTACCTGCCGCATTTCGCAGTGACGAACCCAGCGAAGCCAGGCAAGACTCGGATAGTGCATGACGCGGCCGCTAAAACGAAAGGTGTGAGTTTAAACAGTTTATTATTAACAGGCCCCGATCTACTGCAATCTCTACTTGGCGTAATCATGCGCTTCCGGCAAAAGAAGGTCGCTGTTACAGCGGACATAAAGGACATGTTTCTACGTATAGGCATCCGCGAAGAAGACCGCGATGCATTGCGATTCTTATGGCGAGGCGACGATCGGGACGGTAGACCGAGCGAATACAGGATGAAATCGGTTATTTTTGGCGCGACGTCGTCACCGACCGCCGCCATATACGTAAAAAATAGGAACGCGGAGGAATTCCGTAGCGAATTTCCTGACGCTGCTGATGCGATTGTGAGAAACCATTACATGGACGATTATCTGCAATCTTTCAGCTCCATCGAGGAAGCCCAGCGGGTCGCCAGCGAGGTGGACTACGTACACAAGAGAGGCCACTTCGAGCTGTGCAAATGGACGTCCAATGAAAGGGCAGCCATCGAGCAGTTCACTCCCGCGCCGAGCGAGTCCAGCCGCGACATGGACACCGGCGGGAGCGAGAAGATACTCGGGCTTGTCTGGCGACCACAGGCAGATACGCTAGGCTTTAATCTGAACATGGCGCGAGTAGCGCCCAACGTACTTAACGGCGAGAAGGTACCGACTAAGCGTGAGCTCTTACGTACCGCTATGTCGCTTTTTGACCCTCTAGGTCTCGCCAAACCGGTCACGATCCAGGCGAAGCACATCCTGCAGGACACCTGGCGCATGGGCATCGGCTGGGACGACCAGCTGCCACCAGACCTGGCAGAGAGATGGCACAGCTGGCTGCGAGACCTGCGAGGCCTGGGCGACATCGCGCTGCCGCGCTGCTACCCCGCCTACGACGGCGCCGAGGAACGCGAGCTCCACACGTTCACGGACGCGAGCGAGACGACCTACGCAGCCGCCGTCTACTGGAGGGTCAAGCGCCCGGACGGCCAGGTGGAGGTCAGCCTCGCCGCGGCCAAGGCTCGGGTAACACCAATAAAAACTGTTTCTGTCCCACGGTTAGAGTTGCAAGCCGCAGTGCTAGGCTGCCGACTAGCCAGCACTGTAGAGCAGGAGCATGACCAAAAACCGCTTCGTCGCGTTTTTTGGACCGACAGCAAAACAGTTTTAGTCTGGCTACGAGCTGGTCCTCGAGTATACAAACCATTCGTTGCCCATCGAATAGCGGAAATAGAGGATTCGACCCGGGTACTCGAATGGCGTTGGGTGCCTACTAAAGACAACGTCGCGGATGATGCGACCCGTAAAATTCCAGTTGACTTTGGCAACGACCACAGGTGGTTCAGGGGACCGTCGTTTCTGTACAATGACGAAGCGGCCTGGCCATCCGAGCCAACTCTCCCCGCCGTTCTCACGGGGGAAGAAAAGACGACAGTCACTCGGAATTCGACGAACATCAGCGACTCGTTGCCCGACCCAGGACGCTTCTCGTCCTGGCTTAGGTTGATACGGGCAACAGGTAGGATAATACAGTTCATTAGATTGATTCACAGGTGTACGCGCAATAAGGCAGCCCACACACGGACACGACGCAACGCAGAGGCCGACCCGGAGTGGACTTCGCGACTGAAGCCCCAGCTGCCGCCGCGCTCAACACGACGACAAGCTGCCGCCGCCCCCGACCGCTTCGCCCCTCTCACGGCGGAGGTCCTGCAGGCAGCCGAGCGCATCTGGCTGCGAGCGATGCAGCAACAGGCCTTCTCCGCCGAACTCGCCTGTGCCGCTGACGGCACAGCCCTCCCGTCAGACAGTCGCATCCGCAACCTGGCTGTCTTCATCGACGACGACGGCATCATGCGGGTGAAGCCGAAGACACCACGCCAGAGCTGCGCGCGCCGCCAATCGCCGACGGTCGCCACCCGTACACGCGGCTGTACATCGACTGGGTTCATCGCGAGCTGCATCACGGTGGCATCGAGACAATCGCCAACGAGGTCCAGCAACGACTGTGGGTCATCCGTTTGCGCCCTGCCGTCAAGGGCGTACTCCGGAGCTGCCAGCCCTGCCGTCTGCGCCGAGCCAAACCATCAACACCGCCTACTGGAAACCTGCCGCGCTGCCGACTAGCGCACCACCAGAGGCCGTTCACCTACACCGGCCTTGACTTTTTCGGGCCGCTCTCCGTCACCGTGGGCCGACAGCATCAGAAGCGCTACGTGGCGCTTTTCACCTGCCTCACGACACGCGCCGTGCACTTGGAAATGACGACACATATGACGACGGATAGCTGCATCCTGGCCATCAGACGCATGATGGCACGCCGAGGCCGAATCGCCGAGATTTGGAGCGACAACGGCACCAATCTACGAGGAAGCGATGCAGAACTGCGCCGAGCACTCGACGAGAAGCAGCTGACCGACACCGCTGCTAACCTGCTCATCAAATGGCGCTTCATCGTCCCGGGCGCGCCATTCTGGGGCGGAGCCTGGGAGAGGCTCGTGCGGAGCGTGAAGACAGCGCTCCGAGTCGTCCTACACGAGCAACACCCACACGAGGAGACCTTGGCGACGCTTCTCGCCAAGGTAGAGGACACCGTCAACAGCAGACCGCTCACTCATCTGCCTGACGACGAGCGCCAGGGGGCGCTAACACCGAACCACTTTTTGCTTGGGGGACCATCAAGAGTGCCGCAGCCAGGCACGTTCGACGACTCCGACCTTGCTCTCAAACGACGATGGAGGTACAGCCAGCGCCTCGCCGATCTATTCTGGGCGCGATGGCTGCGAGAGTACCTGCCCACGCTTCAACACCGGCGGGAGCCTCATGGACGAGGTGAAGCTGTGCGAGTCGGCGACCTGGTCATCATCGTCGACGCTTCACTTCCTCGCAACACCTGGCTTCGAGGCATCGTGGAGGCCGTCTACCCCGGCGCAGACGGCATCACGAGGGCGGCGGACGTGCGAACGACAAAAGGCATCCTTCGGCGGCCGGTCCAAAAGCTCGTCGTGCTACCCATAGACAATGAAGCTGAAGCTTCACGGCGGGAGAATGTGCACGACGAAAGTGAAAAGTGACCTAAAACTCCTAAAAGTGACCTAAAATAGTGAAACGGTGTTGTGTATATAGTGCTTATATAGTGTTAGGTATAGTATGTACTTAGGTTAAGGTCTTTGGTTGTATGTACTTACTGTATTAGGCTAAGTCTCATTCTTATTGTACATAGTTATAGGTAAATAAAGACAGATTCTAACCCTTTATCGACCGAGCGAAGCGAAGGTCTTTGAGTCTACTTGAGTGAATTTGCACTTGTCCGTCCGTCCGTCCGTCCGTCCGTCCGTCCGTCCGTCCGTCCGTCCGTCTGTCAGAGCCTTATAACTTCTGAATTACTGAACGTAATTACTTCAATTTTAGATATAATATGTAAACCGATGGCCTCCAGCCGAAAATGGCTTAAAAAGTTATAAAAATCTTTATTTCAGGGGGGCTCTCATAGAAGCGAAAGCGACGAAAAAAAATTTTTTTTGCTTTTCATAGAGTTACAGTACGTCATTTTAAAGATAATTTGGAACAGAGTACAAAAGTATTTTTTTTTAATTTTTTTCCTAAAATTGACGAAATGGGGGGCTTTCAAAGTGGAGATTATATTTGACCTCACAACGGAATAACCATTGAGAGCTGGGGCTTGAAAGTTTTATAATTTTAGCGTAATATCATGTACTTGAACAACAAATACTAAAATTAGATAAATGTAATAAGGAAACTAAATTATTTAACTTTTAATGAGCAGCAACAACAGAACTTCACAATGATGTCAATAGATGGCGCTCTCATCTCATATAGCAAATGCAGCTTTTATGGCAGCCCGCACACAGTCAATAATATTGACGAAAATATTGACGAAAATATTGACAATATTTTCGTCAATATTTAGACCCCGCACACTACACAATAATATTGTCAATATTTCTAACAAAAAGTGATTCAGTACGGCGTAGAAGCTTGATTCGCGTGCACGTGCTAAAATGGATACAAAGAAAAAAACTCTATTGACCATAATTATTTCAGATTTTTCGATTAGTAAACTTCGGAGATAAGAGGGGGCAACGGTATTTTTTTTTTCGACATTTTGGCCGATTAATCAAAAACCTATATATGTAGAAATAAATAAAAAACTGTTTTAGAATGCACAAGTAAAAGGCCTTTCATATGATACCGCACTCGGTATAATTATCTTACTTTGAAATTTCAAACCCCTGAATTTCCCCCTTTTTTAATTAAACTAAAATAATTTTCGCATTGATTTTATTTTTCCTGTAAAATATACATAAACCTCTATTGACCATAATTATTTCAGATTTTTCGATTGGTAAACTTCGTAGATAGGGGGGGGGGGGGCGGTATTTTTTTCGACATTTTGGCCGATTACTCAAAAACTACTATATATAGAAATAAATAAAAAACTGTTTTAGAACGCACAAGTAAAGGCCTTTCATATGATACCCCACTCGGTATAGTTATCTTACTTTGAAATTTCAAACCCCCGATTTTCCCCCTTTTTAGGGTTCCGTACCCAAAGGGTACCAACGGGACCCTTTTACTAAGCCTACGCCGGTCCGTCCGTCCGTCCGTCCGTCCGTCTGTCAGCGGGCTGTATCTCGTAAACCGTAATAGATAGACACATGAAATTTTCACATATTATGTATTTCTATTGCCGCTATAATAACAAATAATAAAAATTAAATTAAATTAAAATATTTCCATGGGTACATGGAAATCTTTTAATTTTTTTTAACGGAACCCTAAAAGAGCGAGGCCCGGATCGCACTTGGCCGATTTTTTAATTAAACTAAAATAATTTACGCGTTGCTTTTATTTTTCCTGTAAAATATACATAAACCTCTATTGACCGTAATTATTTCAGATTTTTCATAGATAAAAACTATCTATATATGTATGTAAAAGAAAGTGGTGTTAGTTACACTATTTATAACTCAAGAACGGATGAACCGATTTGGCTGAAAATTGGTGGAGAGGTAGCTTAGAACCAGGAGACGGACATAGGATACTTTTTATCCCGTTCGACCTGACACGCACCTGACATGGAATAACAAAACGCAAATGACAGTGGAATAACAAAACCTAAATGACAGCTAAACGTAATTTTGTCTTTGGTTAAGTATGGTAAAAAATTTGACAATTATAAAAATGATCGCTAAACGTAATTGATAATATCATCAGTAATATGTTTTCTCTTTGAATCATCATTAACAATGCCGCGAGTAATATTATAAATGCGAAAGTGTGTTTGTTTGTTGGTTTGTCCGTCAATCAAGCTGCAACAAAGCTACGGGTTGACGTGATTTTTTGGATAGGTATAGTTGAGAACCTGGAGGGTGACAGGCATCCCGGAAAATCAAAGAGTTCCCGCGGGATTTTAAAAACTAAATCCACGTGAACGAAGTCGCGGGCATCAGCTAGTTATATATAGAAATAAATAAAAAACCGTTTTAGAATGCACAAGTAAATTTTTATTAGTTACTGAAATAATCGACTGTGACAGACGGACGGACGGACGGACGGACGGACAGAGAAAGTCTTACCATAATGTTCCATTTTTACCATTTTAGTACGGAACCCTAAAAAAGAAAGAAACGATGGCTTAAATACTGGATGACAAAAAAAGTGGAATTAAATCATTTAAATCTATTAAATGAACTTCGAAATACAGAAAAAGATGATTTTAAAAATTACATGAGCATAAAAGGTAGCTTTCAAAAATTACTATCTTTAGTAACCCCTTTCTTAAAAAAACAAGATACTGGAGATGTCCTCCATTTTTGGTTGCGAGCGCACGTCCTCCTGCCTTGAAATCTTTTTTCAACTAAAATATTGACGCGCGCCCGCACACTGTCAATATTATTGTCAATATCCCTGCCTCCCCCCGATATTGACGAAATTTCCGGACTTCGACAATAATATTGATGAAACCCCGCACACAGTCAATAATATTGTCAATATTCGTAAATATTGACAATAATATTGACTGTGTGCGGGCTGCCTATGTAACATAATATATTCAATTAAAATTATTATTTAGTCATTTAGCAAACATCAATAAAACTTCACGTTGCAGTTTGTTTTTACATGTTTTCTGATCGTGTCGATAGTTGACGCTGTGTACAAGTAATTTAATTTGAATGTTCCAAAAAACTATACCTAAGTTTGATTGAGGCCTTGAGGATTTCACTATAACAGTTCCCTAACCTTTACGGGCTACATATGTTAAGTTAGTTGACACTTTCTGTCAACTTTGTTATTACAAACCTCTACGGGACAACTAAAGGTGAAAATGACATATGGGATGTTAGGATTGTATTTAGGGGCTACCTACGTAAAGAGACTTCTACAAAGGGGATGATTTAGGTATGGTTGGTGAAAACGGGCATAATAATAATGTCAATTTTGATCGTCATGTATCTATTGAATGAATAAGTAAATAAGGGAAACCGTTACCGCGAGGTCTCAGTTCGGGGCGAACCACTAGTCGTAAGTTAGGTTAGGTATCATTGTATTATATTGTATTTTGGTCAGGCGTAGGTTTAGGTACTTGATAGGCTAGGTACCCTAAGCTGTAAATCGTAGACGTAGACAAAGAAATTGTATTCTTGCGTCGTAAAGCGTCACTCGCCCTTGGTAGGCATTCTGGAATTTACCTAACTAACGTTGTAAACAAGTTACGTAATCGCGAGCGTTCTAGATTCTAGAGAAAGATAGAAATAATGTGGAAATTTCTAGATCAGTCCCCTATAAAAGAAAATGTGTAACAGGGACAGACATACAAAAGTCAAATGAGTGTAAAAGGGTTAGAAATAACTATAAGTGAATGAGACAAATAAAGCGCCACTCCCCCCGCTTCACCCCGCTCGCTGGACAAAATTGTATAAATAGCCGACCCCCGGGCGACGTCGGCACTTCCGCGGCTCCAGCGATCAAGACAAGAAGCTCAAGGAGAGAGAAGACTCTCCGAAGAGTAGAAGAGACACATCACCACTCCAGCGGGCGGGCTTACAGCGACGGGCGGTGGATCTCTCTCTGGCATCGGACCTTTCATTTCGCCCTCCCCCCACCGACTCCCTGACCGACGAACTAGTGCGCGTTCAGGCTTCTGTCCTGAACAATTATAGATGGACTGAAAAAAACCGTATGGGTTTCGAAACCCTGATATTATACGAATTTGTTATATTAACCTTTCAAGGCTAAGAACTTCAGCTATTCAAATTACCATAATATAAAGTAAGTAAATAAAGAATGCTAGTTTCTGTTGAAGAATTTAGCAGCCTACCGATGGTAATTTCGAATAATAAATCAAAACCACCATTAACTCTACTATTCATGGTTTTCATGTTTTATGGTGCTATCGATCTCATAAAACGTTGAAACAACACTATTTTTCATGTGGTTTCCCCATTTTCGCCATTTTTTCCCCAATTACATGAACATTAACATCTTTCCGTGATATTTTTTTCCGTATTAAGACATCAATCCAAGGAATAGTAAAACCATTTGGCGCGAGTCCAAGCAAAAACAATAAAACTAAAGCCTTCGTGAAAATAAAGGGAAGTTCGAAATTTCATTTAGACCCTCCGTGCTCGGTGTTTGTCCAACACTTAGTTATTATTTGGATTGTCGATGTTATTATGACAGGATGTCCATGAAAATTGTAAGTATTGGGAGTAATGGGAAGCTTATCCCATAAAGTGATTCCTACTTTATGTGATTACTAGCATTTGCCGCCGCATTTTTGACTTCGTCCCCGTAGAATAAAGTTTTTGGGTGGAACTTTCAAAAACTATGAAACACGTACTTCTGTATTTTCAATCGGAAGCCAAAATTCCAAGTTTCTTGGATCTTGAAAAATACTTAACTTTAGAAATGAATAACTTTCACACAAACATTCATTCCCTATTTGAAGTAAAGTGCAATTATGGTTCTTGCAGCACCTTGTTAAATATTTTACACCGATTCTCTATCACTGAAACAAATTTTTTGAGAAACGTGTTTTACTATAGATAGAATACGTACATGTTTCACTTTAGGGTTAAGACCTTAATCTTATATCTTAATCAAGATTTCTAATATGGCCGTGTCGAATCCACTCCGGCGGATAAACTGACGTGAGCTCTCCTCGCTAGAACGAGGTGCTGAAGTTGTAATGAATCGGAAAAGTTTTCTCCTCTTAAAGACATTTGCGCAATCTTATGTTAGATTGGGGACTAACTACACGTGTTCGTAGCATGAATTTAGCTGAATCATAAATTCATAACTTTGGTGCAAGTACTTTATTATAAGCTGATGCCCAAGACTTTGTCTGCGTTGATTAAGGTTAAAAAAGTATCGTCTCACCTCTTTAGGCATGGAATTTCAGAATACTCTCTTTAGTAGGTACACCTTTAGAGAACCCAAGGAATATTTGTCAACAGCTTGGTCAAGCCGCGTGTTATCTGTTAATTAGGTACGATACTGTTTTATATCTTAATCATAGGTAAAGAGCACACACAATCCTACAGTAAAAACTACGATCTACACCAATAGGCATAGAAGAGTTTTCTCAAATTTTTTGATGATTTTTGAAAATTAGATGACGACTTCGGAAACGTGGATTATGTTTTTTTTTAATTCCCGCGGTAACTCTTGAATTGTTCGGGATAAGATGTAGCCTTTGTGTTAATCCTGGGTATGAGCTATCTCCATTTCAAATTTCAGCCAAATTGATTCATTCGTTTTCGCGTTAAAGAAAAACAAACATCCATCCATCTATACATCCATCCTAACAAACTTTCGTATTTATAATATTTAGGATAATTATATAGGATTAGTGTGATAGTGTGATGTGACGTGATGTGAAGTGATTTTTAAGAGATTTACCATTTTTCAAAAATCTAATTGCAAATGGAACGCAGCCAAATAACTAATTTATAACTTCGTGATTTTAGAACGTTTTTTTGAAAGTTTTACTTTTGCTTTACAAATTTCATTCGACATTCAATTTAAATTTTATTTATACACTTATCGAAAATTAAACGTTTGCTATATATTGAACCGACTAAAATTAATGACTTGGATTTCAACACGAATCTGTATGGGTCCGCCCTAACTGCAATGGGTGCAATGCTGTAATTCAAAGTATATTGTTTTGTTAAAACTTCATTCGCTAGGAAAGGCGGAATTTAATTCTTGGATACATTTCGGTCTCACAACTCGAACCCAGTTAAGTTACCTATTCATGTCTTAAACCTACTTCTTACTAAAATGTTGCACCTTGTTTTGTTTGGTAAATATTACTTTATCTGAAACTTTGTAACAATTTACTCTTAAGAAAATTTAACAACTTACTTTCATCTTAGCTATTCTTCTTTATTAACCAAGAACCTTCTTATCTTTAGACTTCCACGGGTCTCACTCTTGCGCGCCTATATCTTGCGGCTAACTGCAACTCGCCTGATGTCGTCGGCCTATTCCTTCGGCGACGTTCTTCACTCACATCACATATTCTTCATTCAATAATATTATGGCACCTTTGAGTAACAGTTGAATATGAATAAAGTAGGAAATACTCAATGGCTTTTCTCTTCGCTTCTTTAACCTGGGATTTGTTTCCGCAATTAGGCGATGTCCGCCCATTTTGCGTGAGTCCACGGGTATGGCTTCCCACTAGATAACTCCAGCCAGCCGAGCTCATTCCAAAATCCAAGCCGGCCATTCAGGTCAGCGAGGACTTCTGGGAGTAGAATAGAATAGAATAGAAATATTTTTTATTGAAATAAACTTTTTACAAGTGCTTTTGAATCGTCTGACTCTACCACTGGTTCGGAATGCCCTTCCTGCCGAGAAGAACCAGCAAGAAACTCGGCGGTTACTCTTTTCAAAACAAGTTTACAATACAATAAATACTATGCTATGTATGCAGTGTTTCCACAATGATGGCAGTTCCAAAAATGCATACCTACTAACGATGCAATATATCTTAATATAGGCAGACATAAAGTAGCCCAATTCCTGCCGGTGGAACCCGTTCACAAGCATGACGCATGACCCAGCCGTTGCTTCGCTCAACCATATTTGAGGGAACGTAACGTAAAGGGAGTGTTGCTGGAGAGCCCATGTATATTTTTCGTTGGTCGGATACTCTCCTGCACTGCACAATTTAAGCTTTGTCCTCAAGAGCTCTATCAGTTTGGCTTAATAATTTGCTTTATTTACCTTAACCATCTGTGACAACTTCAAAATACGTGTAAAGTAATAAGTATTTGTCTTTCGAAGCTTTGCCCCTATTTATGGGTATTCATATAGGTATTCATATAGGTATATGGGTATTCATATAGGTATTCCTATTATTCATAGAGTGATTCATGTAGTCTGGTCGCCCGAGTAGGTGGTACTTTTAATACGCATTAAGTACGCACTGGCTAGCAAATCTGTGTGATTCCTGATAATAATATTCCAAGCCAATAACTCTTAGGAAGTGGTAGTTGAAAGCATTAACCCTTTAAGATCATTTGTGAAGGGATAAGCTGATCAAGTTTGAAGTTGCCCTAAATAGGGTGACCACCATTATTATACCTATTCGTTTTAAGTTTAGACTAGCTTTGAGCTAAAATAAACAAACGCGGTATAATTTGCTATAACAATAAATAATAATAACCTCCCGACCGAATCCGGTCACGGCGGCCAACCTGCTCAGAGATTAGCCATCTGCGCGGGAGATATTATAGTGCACAAGTGTGTGCGCAGACACAGGTGCACTCTCTATTCCCTCACTCTCATAGTCCAATGGGACGGAAAATCTGACACGACCGGAGAGAGATAAGGCGCAGGACCGACGGCTTTACGTGCTCTCCGAGGCAAGGGGGTGACTCACCGCCAACTTCCTAACTCCGGGCTAGTAAAGAGAATTTCTTTACAGAAAAACTCGATACATTTTTTTTCGTCCGACCCGGGAATCGAACCCGGGACCTCGTCATCCGTAGTCGAACATGCTAACCACTAGACCAACGAGGCATAGGCTAGAGGCTAATAACATGTCACAAAAACACTTGTCATTTCAAGACGCTTGTTTAATATAACGGATACGGGCGTACCATTAATGAAGCCTGTCTCCATCAGGCAGATTGATCAGATCGTGGAAATATAAAACAGTTTATTTTTCGAAGGAATCCTAATCATTACAGGAAAAATATGTGGGAGGACAAGGTGCCAGGCTGATGGCTGGAAGCAGAGGAAGAATGACGATGAAAGTGGCCCAACCCGATATTATTGGAGAGATCAAGAGGCAAGACTTCGTTAGCTTGGACACCTCTAGAGGATTGGAATAGATCATCGTATGCCGTGTGGTGACGGCCGATCAGAATACAGTTGTCCCACCCCTCCTCTTCCCGCGGGTGTCGTACGAGGCGACTAAGGGAATATAACGGAGAACGGGCAGCAGCGTCCTCTGTGCTACTACTACCATCTACTGCGATCACCAACCCGTCTGCCCCGCGCGGTGATTATGGGCAAACCCTCTCGTTGGGAGAGGTCTTTAGTCCAGCAGTGGACTGTTATAGGCTATAATTGATCCTGCAAGAAAGGCGTATTTACAGGAAACGCCATGTTGGATGATGTAAGTTATTGCTGGTTGGACGAAGCGAGCAAGGATCTGCAAGCTCTAAATACGCTCTTCTGGTGTCGGAATAATAACGTCTTTGAGTCTGGGTGAGACCTATAGAGGGCACTCTCACTCAGCTCAGACTCAAGACTGAATAGAATAGAATAGAATAGAAATGTTTTTTATTCAAATAAACTTTTTTACAAGTGCTTTTGAATCGTCGATGAGTCTACCACTGGTTCGGAATGACGTTCCTGCCGAGAAGAACCAGAAAAAACTCTGCAGTTGCTCTTTTCAAAACAAGTTTACATTGTAGTAGATATTATGCTATGTATGCAGTGTTTCCACAATGAGGAAAAAGAGAATTTACAGGTTAATCATTACCTACTGTCTCATGAATCGCTGGAACGAATTATATCCACACATTAAAACGAAACAGATTTATGCCATGACATATTTATGTCTTATTTTAACTTTATCTTGAGTCTTGAGCAGAGCCAGAGTCTAATCTATATATAGATCTCAGCCTTAGCCAGCGAGAAAAATAAGAATAAGAGTTTTTAAAATTAAAACCCTAAGGAGGTGAATTAAAAAACCTAATTTGAATCGGGCGACAATGGGGATAATAGCTAAAAGGTTGTATTATTTCCTTTGCATTAATCAGCATATGGTCACCCTAACAAACCAATTGGCTCTAATCGAAGGGACGTAGATTCAAGTCTATTTGTCACGAGAAATTAGTAACTTAATTTTGTGCTTAGTTTAACAGGGATAACTTTAGACCTCCATAATTTAGAGCATTAGCCCACGGGATTAACGATTCTTGAATATTAATTGATTGGAAAAACTTGGAGCCAGTGTAATTAGGCCGGCTAGCTTATTGTCTTTTGCTAAGTTGGTATAAAGTAATTAGGAGCTAATTACATTAGCAGCTTGTATTATTATTTATGCGCATGTTGCTACTTGCTAGTGATGATCTATGGGTTCCAAAGCATAGTCATTAACTCTGGGTTTCATTAGAAGACTAGTACTCTTCCCTGGAATATCCCTGGAACAAGTCAGTAATGAGAAATCTGTGGGAGAATCAGAGCAGAAATACTGACATAGCTCATCTATTCGCCTAACAGAAGTGATACTGAAGGGGCACATAGCTTGAAGAACCAATTTACTTTGAAAGATGGTTGAATGGAGCTCGAATGGTAACTCTCGTTTTAGTTTTTATTAGCATTTTTTTATTAAATAGACTAGCGCTTGACTGCAAACTCACCTGATGGTTGGTGAAGATGCATCTTCACTAACCATCAGGTTAGTTTAGGCTACAGTCTAAGATGGAGTGCGCTTGCCTAGAAGATGCCTATTCACTCTTGATTTAAAGGTACCCAATAATATTTAGTTGAAGAAACGGAAGCATTCCGTTTCTCCAAAATTCCAAAATTTTAGCGGTGTGTATTATGACCAAGGAAGCTAAGCGCTTAAATTAAATTCAAATTCAAAATTATTTATTTCACGTAGGCCAACCTGTGGCTTTTATGACGCGTCAAGACTCTACCACCGGCTCGAAAAGCGGATTCTGCTGAGAAGAACCGGCAAGAAATTCAGCAGTTATTCTTTTAAAAATAATCATTTTACAATATTATTATGTAGCTATTACATTGTAATAAGTTTTTTATACTATCTTGTGGGCAGCTGGATGCCAAGCCGATTAAACCTATGCTACTTTGTTAGAACAGAATAGAATAGAATATTTCCACAATGAGGGTAAGTTCCTTTTGGAACTACTACAATTCAATAACTATACTAAATAAATACTATAATTCAAAAACGCGTACTACAATTCAATACATGTTAAGACGGGCAGACGAAAAGCCGCCCCATTCCCGGCGGTGGTACCCGTTCACGAGCATGATCCCGCCATCGCTTATTGGGAGATCGTGGAATTTCGACCACCTAGCAATGTGCAGAATGGTTCAATTGAATGGTGGAGCGGTGCAGACCCATTCATTTTCCTAACACCCCGTATACATGAATAGTGGAACTGAGGGGTAGACAAAATTTCGCAAAAAGTCTTGCATTAGCTTACTTCAACATTTTATATCAAAAGGTACGATAAAAAAAATGTATATTGAACTTTTTAAATCATTTAGGTAACAGTGTTCTGAGTCTAGACGTAATTAATTTTCCTTTGATCGTTCTACATCAAACGATCTATGGTAATTACTTAATGCAGAGAGGTGTAAAATTACTAGAGATAGTTAGGTACATCGCATAAAAGACCTCAACCTGAACCTGAACAAAAAGAGCAGTCGTGCTTGTTTTACCCAACGCATCAGACGAAGGGTAATGTTAATCGAGTGTACTTATCTACGAGTAGGTATGTCATGTACACATTTATGAAGCAGTGATAGCCTAGTGGTTAGGACTGTGGTCTCCTATTCGGGGGGTCGCAGAATCGATCCCGGGTACGCACCTCTGACTTTTCGTGGTCAAGTGCGTTTAAGCAATTAACTATCACTTGCTTCAACGGTGAAGGAAAACATTGTGAGGAAACCTGCACATCTGAGAGTTCTTCATAATGTTCTCGAAGGTGTGTGAAGTCCACCAATTCGCATTGGGCCAGCGTGGTGGACTATGGCCTATAACCCTTCTCTGAGAGGAGACCTGCGCTCAGTAGTGAGCCAATAATGGGTTGCTAATGATGAAAATGATGATGCGTTATGCTAAGCAAAATAGCCAGTATGAAATAAATATTGTAAATTGTACACAAAATTATGTGGAGAAAAATATATAGATATCTATCTATCTATCTGATGAAAATTACCCCTAAAAGTGTTTCTTTTTCGATTTTATTCAATTTGGTAAAAATAAAAGGTTTACCGGGTTCTTTTTCACAGGTTGTGATTGGCGGAAGAAAGCACCAATCAAAACTCAGTATGAAATATCAAATATACCTAATAATTATCAATCAAAAGAACTGGCGAACATTCGCTGCAGCATTGTGGTTGTTTGGCATAAACTGGTTTAATAACGTTTTATAAACATTATTAAATCACTCCTTTAAATATACCGGTAACCGATATGATTTCAGTCCGTTCAAACAATCAACAGTTAAAATTGAAGTACGATATTTTTAACAGGCCATTTACCGGTTTCAAGCCGTCGTACAGTTATGAGAAATGTACCTAAATAAACAGGTAGGTTAAGACACTATTTTTAGTATGAATATCGGAACAACTTTGTAGTTGACACTGTGAAACACTTATCACACTTATCCTCAGCACACTTTGCGCTAGTGATAAGAGCGCATGTTAGAGTGCCTCATGAGATCACGACGAGAGCTCTTATATAAAGAAGATCGAAGATGTATACTAATTGCCAAAGACATCTTAGAGACATTTTAACTGGTTTACATAATAAACTCTTCTTTCGATTACATCCATTGCCTATACGCATATAAACGTTACGTCTGAAACTATTTTCACAAAATTAGGCAAGGGCATAGTAAATTGTGAAATTGTCAAGTCAAAGTGATCCTTTAACGATTTCACTTCAATGTTTTTTCTGGTCTGCCAAAGGTCTAAAAGACCTCGGTGCATTTTGCAAACGGCGTTTACACAATGGTTTGAACTCGCTGAAAGCATCGGGCCAATGTGTTATGTAGTAGAGCCCTAATGTCTATTATCCGGGTATTATAATCCAATGCCGGCTTAATGAGAAATCGATGCGGCGTAAAATGTATTTAACAATACAATTTACTTGGCGGTATCTTGTTTATCGTGGATTAATTATGCGGATGTTGGGCTGACTGACACAGGTACACGGGAAATAATATACTCGTACAATTAAATTGATGATGCATGAAATCCAATACATTCGTAACACGGGCAGTATTATAACAGGTGTTACCATTATAATTATCGCAGAATTCGGAATACTTATAGAAGGGATAAAAGTACGTGAGCTTTGATCTAAAGTTTGTTTAAAGTTCCGAGATGTCTTCTCGTCCAAAATCCCTCAGTGCCTGAAGAGTCCCTCAGTGCCTGAGAGTGCCAGTGTTCGAACAGTGCGTGTTGCCAGTGATGACTTACGGATCCGAGACATGGTCGCTAACTATGGGCGTCATAAGAGTTGGCTCAGGGTCACTCAGCGAGCGATGGAGAGAGCTATGCTCGGTATATCCCTGCGAGATCAAATCAGAAATGAGGAGATTCGTAGGAGAACCAAAGTCACCGACATAGCTCAGCGTGTCTCGAAACTGAAGTGGAAATGGGCGGGGCACATAGTTCGAAAAGCTGATGGTCGTTTGGGTCCCAAGGTGTTGGAGTGGCGACCCCGCACCGAGAAACGCAGTGTTGGCAGACCCCCCACCAGGTGGATCGACGACATCAAACGAGTCGCAAGGAGCCGCTGGATTCAAGCGGCGCAAGACCGAAGCCTGTGGAATTCCATGCAGGAGACCTATGTCCAGTGGTGGACGTCTATAGGTTGATAAAGAAGAAGAAGAAGATCTAAAGTTTAGATGCTTGAAAGCTTTGGAATTATTTCTGTAAGAAAGTGTTTTGTCTAAAAATCGACGACAAACTGTCTCGTCATTATATATTATAGAAGATGCCAATTCTATTATCTTACTGAGAATTCTGTGTTTTTAGAGCTGTTGTTGCCTTCAGAACTCAAAGCTTCAGAAGTTATGTTTGTTTTGTCTTAATTTATTTTGTTTCTTTGAGGTTTTTAATATATTGCATGAAACTTAATTTGGGTCACAGAGTAATCTCATTTTATGTATATGAATTTCGTACACATTTTCAGCAAAAGTTTATTCGTTGTATAGTACCTAGTACCTACCTACTTAAACTAATGAGTTTAAAATCTCCAAAATTATTTCTCGAAGTGTAATTTGTACACTTTTTTGATGGCTTTAAATATATAAAAAAAAAATATTATATAAATTGTTTTCTAATTACTTACGTTACGAAACTAGTTCAAAATCTTTTTCAATAACCATTCAAAGGGTAACAAAATAGAGTCGGTAAGATGCAAAGTGACACACTACATAATTAGAGATTGTTATAGTAGTGTGAAAGGGAAAGCACTGTATTCGATGCCTTAACATGAGTAGCCTAATTATGTCACGCACTCTCCAAACATTTCTGTGGTGGTGTCGTGTGATGCGGGTTGTTACGTTCCCTCAAATACGGTTGAGCGAAGCAGCGGTGGCTGCGTCATGCTCGTGAACGGGTGCCGCCGGCGGGAATGGAGCTACTTTTTGCCTGCCCATCTTAATATGTATTGAATAATTGTAAGTAGTATGCATTTTTGGGACTTCCCCTCATTTTGGAAACACTTGATACATAGCATAATATTTATTGTATTGTATTGTTTTAAAAAGAGCAACCGCCGAGTTTCTTGCTGGTTCTTCTCGGCATTCCGAACCAGTGCACAGTGGTAGACTCATCGACCATTCAAAAGCACCTGAAAAAAGTTTATGAGAATAAAAAATATTTCTATTCTATTCTTTTCTTAGACAATAATTATGTTCCTTTAGTTTTGAGTTTGTGCACAGCTAAATTATTAGCACTACTTTATAAAGTAATGCATGCTAGACCGTGCTGCAAATGTATTTACAATTGCAAAATTTAATCTCGCCGAATTGAACGTGTAAAATCTCACAGGATTTTTAATTTCCACATTTTAACGCTGTTATAATATTAGCGTAGGTACGAAAATGGTTTATCTTTTAAATGAAGATTTTTTGTTAACCTCAACATAAAATTCATAGTCATTAGTCATTCATAGAAGTCATAGGAAACACTGCATATATAGCATAGTATCTATTATATTGTAAACTTGTTTTGAAAAGAGCAACTGCCGAGTTTCTTGCTGGTTCTTCTCGGCAGGAAGGGCATTCCGAACCAGTGGTAGGAACATCGACGAATCAAAAGCACTTGTAAAAAAATTTGTTTGAATAAAAAACATTTCTATTCCATTCTATTCAATCATACTATGCTGCCTAGTATGATATACGTATTTATACATAACGTTCTAACTTATTTAAATTTTGGAGCTACGCCAGGCTACTTAGTTAAACTGGGTCTACCTGAATTATGAATAAGTTATGTATGAGGAGTTTCTAGCCTTATGATTTAGCACTTTTTAAGTCAGTTGCAATTAGTCAGTTAGCCTATGTCACTCGCAAAGTCCTCAACTATACCCTTCAAAAAATATCACGTTGAGCCGCTGTTCCGTTGCTGCGTGATTGAAGGAAAAACCAACAAAGCGTCTGTCTGTCTGTCTGACTCACGATAAACTCAAAACTACTGAACGGATTTCCATGCGGTTTTCACCAATAGACAGGGTGATTCACGAGGAAGATTTAAGTGTATAATTTGTTAAGGTTTTGTGTAAAGTGGTTTAAATATGACGATAATTGTTGAAAATGTCGGAATAATTCAAGCCGCTCGTCTGGGCGCCTTTCATAGAAAACGTCCATTGAGATTTAACAAACCAATGTATGGTGGTGGGATAGGTCTATACAGATGAGTCCACGATGGACTATCCATATATCTATCTTTTAAGGATAGCTTACTATACCCATTTTAACTACTAAAAAAATGGTCTCGTACAATACGGTAAATGGAAATCTATTTAGACCTTTGAGTAATAAACCAGCAATGGATAGGAATTGACGCCTAATTTATTTGCAAAAAAGTCTGTCAATTACGGTGGGGGGCGAGGTAGCACACATGAAAACTTGCTTACTACAGGTGCATTTTTCCATCACGTCGCTATGCACGCACACAATATAATTAGCAAACACTACCTTAAATTATATGCACACAATCACATTCACACACAGGGACGCTCTATCATTACATGAAACAATCGCATCATATGTGTAAGCATTTTAGGGATTTGACACTATCGATTATCGACTTTCGATAAGTTCTTCTAATAATTATTTACAACAGAGTTACTTTATTCGAGAGTAAATTTTTTTGTTCGAGATCTTTAACATGGTAGGTACCTATATAGAAGCGCTAGGAAACGAGGCTCTTGCCGTTATTTTAGTCATAATATGCCTTTGCTATTAGATTGACTCTTTGTAGGCTTTTAGTACTTGCGTAAAGATACAGCTAGAAACTTTGACCTATATTGACGATGGAAAGCGATCTAGCTTATTTCGAAAAATAACAAAATTACTTTTTTATATATTTGGAAGAAAAAGATACTGCGTCGGATTGTTGGATTTTCGTTTTCCTACGACATTATTTTTCTAAGATACTATGTTGACCTTCTCTGCATGTTTATAGTATATATTTTTTGTTATTCATATTTTTAAACGTTCTCAAAAATGCTGTAAATACTAAGACACAATCTATTTTTCAATATTATACAGATACTTCAAAAAAGTTATCAATACTTTTTAGCAGTGCAGTGCAGTTAGGTTTACTGTAAGGACTTAGGATTATCTGATTATTAACAGATTTTGTAGATACCAAGATATTTACTCCGTCACTATACTCTCAATCTCATGCTAAGAGCATGCTGTAGGTACCATAGTATATCACCTTAGAGAAGCTGTTTAGTTATGATTTAAGATTATAAGCCACCAGGGAGTGCTGTACTTTGTCATTTTGAATACGTAGTGGGTATTAATATTGAACACATTGATTTTTTAAGTAATCTTGTTTAAATAAACATACAGCATTTTTAATGAAACATCATTTGTTTTATTTATGTTTAAAGCGAAATTTACGATGTATCTATTACTAAAAAGTATATTAAGTACAAACTGTTAGGACTACATCATGTTTCCTTAAAAATAGATACATCATAATCAGCATTTCAGAGTTTAGAGTTATTTCGTGGTTTCATATCTTTCAAATACCAAGTTACAGCAACATTGCTTCTTGAAATTGAAAAACTACTACTTTAGAATTATATAATTAGTATCATCTGATGTGTTACATTAAAAAATATGATTTTTGAAAAAAATCTGCTCCTGATAGCTTATTATGAGCTGTTATGATTTTTTAAAACGTTATTGGCTCTGGTTTAAAGTTCACTTTTTTGATTTACAAGATCGTTTTCCAGCGTTGAATAATATTCTCTCAGTCCAGCATGGAGGAAACATAAAAAGTAAAAACTGAACCCTAAAAAAAAATTTTATTTAAAGTTATGATTGGTAAGTTAAAAGTTGTACCTACACACTTTACTTGGAAGGCTTATTTTTTTCATCTACTTCATCTGAACGAAGTGTATATTTGTTTGTAATGCTAGGCTGCCGCCATGGCTATACTGGCCACCCCATCTGTTATAAAACACCGCCAAGCTATTTAGCTTTCCGGTAAACCTAGCGCGATGAATAAGAAGTATGGGTACTTTAATTCAATTGCCAAGTTTTAATGAACCAAATAATATGTATAGAATTTAAATTATTTTTTTTCGTCAATGAACCATTAGTAAGACGATAAAAATATCTCGGTATAAATAATTTATACAATCCCCCCACCAATATCGACATATGAAATCTTGCTGTCCAGCCCTAATTTTATTGCGGTGTGGCCGACTTCATAAAATTAAAGTCCTAATTTTCGACTAAGAAAGACTTACGTGGAACTAATCATTATTATTAAACAATTTTTTAGTCTCGTTTTCATTATTTTTTGTATTATATTTGTAAAAATCCTTTCTTAGCGGATGCCTACGTCATAGTAGATGTGCGTTGATAGATCAGTCAGTCAGTCACCTTTTCATTTTATATATTTAGAAAATTATACCACACTGGCTATATGGAAATATATACCTATAACTTTTGAAATAATTGAGTAAAACTAATATTATGAACTAATAAACTAATTTTATGAATTCGCTGAGTTTATGGAGCTCTAGCTGCATCAATGCATTTTAAACAATAGTGGGAGAGTACCAGCCAATCAGACACCATTGCGATCGTTATAATAATGCAATCATTTTAACCGACTTCAAAAAAGGAGGAGGTTCTCAATTCGAATTTTTTGGTATATTTGTTACGCAATTATTCCGCCAAATAATGAATGGAATTTGATATTTTTTTTTGTTTAGTAGGGCATACTTAAGAGGTGGTTCCCATATAAATTGTTGTTGATATAATGTTAGATGTTACTCCATAACTACGTCAAATCTGAACCGATTTCAATTTTTTTTTGAAAGAACGCATAATAAGGTTGGGCCTATTTAAAAGGTGAAGAGAAGGTGATTCATATCTTCGGTAATGGAGGAAGGAACTCAATGATTAAGAGCGAATTGCTCGCGATCAGAGATATATACTAAAAAGCTTAAAATAATAATGTAAAAAAAAAATATCTTTAAAAAACCGACTTCACACGCCGATCGGGCAAAGTTGGGCTAGCGTCGCGCATTGGTTTCATCATTTATATTTAGGCCCGCCCGACTTCAACATACATGTACAAATTAAAATTGTTTTATACTTTGTAGTGGCGTTTAAAGTTGGTTTTATAGAAAGAATTTTTATCATTATTTGATAATCCCACAGACGATCAAAGTTCGTATTTATATATCTAGTCATATTTTACTTAAAGCTTATAAATTAGTCGTTCACCCCTTCCTATTCTATCGTGATTTTAATTCTATGGGATCAATTTATAATGCAGTTCATGAAAAAGGTCTCTAAACGAATAGTAAGTAGGAAGATTAATTTTCAATATTTTCCCCAAATTATTTCATGTACGATTAAGTAGCAACATTTTCAGATCGACAGTTTTCTTAAGTTTTCTGCATAAGTATTGCATTATTTGGATAAAATAATACATGAGAAGTAAATAAATGTTATCCTTTAGTAAACTGGATTTTTTAAATATTTTTTTAGAATAAAATACTCTCATATTCGGCATTTATAGCGGAGCTCATTCCCCGCTAACCATACGTAGTTGACAGGCGCGTGACTCGAGTCAAACAGTTTTATATAACGAGTATGAGCACTGCTCATACCCAACTTACAGAGGGGTACGCGCGTCAATTCTTCTCCTGTGTTGGTTTATTACTCAAAGATTTAGACAGATACATTATTAATTATTATTAACTTAAATACGTTAGTTACCATAAAAATTTCATGCACATTATGATAATCTTTTACATCATATTATAATAATGAATATCTTACGAGTTATCGCAAAATAAGATTATGCTCTACTACCCGTGCGACGCCTGGGCGGGTCGCTAGTTTATAATAATTTATTAGTAAGGATTTACCTTGGGGTTAATAATAAAATAATTTGGTATCAAATAAGGCGAAAAATAACGAAAAATAAGTGCGGGACACTAAAGGTAGGTAATTTCACCCTGACATTCCAAAGAAAGCAGTTCTAGCGAGAAGAACGCTCCGGGACAAATGTTTACGTAAGACTTGCTAGAAAATCAGTACATTTCTATTCAAATGATTATTGTGGATCCCGCGATTACATTTATTTTTGCCATTCTAGTATCGTTGGTTGGAACGCTCGGTTACTCGGACTCTGCATAATATCGCAATGACATTAGAAGTGAATATAGTGTAACGTTGACCGTTGTCTCTTATTTTGTTGCGCTAGTCTAAGGAAATGTACGCTAAATGAAAAAAATAGAATCTTTGGATGCATATTATGCTAAGATATTATGTATAGGTACGTATCCTTATCATACTAATAGGTATTGTAAATGCGAAAGTGTGTTTGTTTGTCCTTCAATCACGCCGCAACGGATCGACGGATCAACGTGATTTTTTGCATGAGTATAGTACTTTTTATCTCGTAAAATGAAATAGTTCCGGAGGGATTTTAAAAACTAAATCCACACGGACATCAGCTAGTAAATAATATAATATTATAAATGCATCTTTGTCCAGCAGTAGATGTCTAGCTGTTGATATAGAAGAGGAAAGAAGAATACATTAGTCTTATTCTAAGTTTATGTATTACTAGCTGATGCGCGCAACTTCGTCCGCATGGATTTAGTTTTTAAAAATCCCGCGGGAACTCTTTCATTATCCGAGATAAAAAGTAGCTCTCCCGCTCTGAGGAACCACTACTACATCCATTACTATACCCATGCAAAAAATCGCATCAATCCGCTGTTCTGTTGCGAAGTGATTGAAGGACAAACCAACAAAAAAACACACTTTCGCATTTACAATATCAGTAATGATTTATTATAACACTTTTTATAATTGTCAAATTTTTTACCATACATAACCAAAGACAAAATTACGTTTAGCTGTCATTTACGTTTTGTTATTCCACTGTCATTTGCGTTTTGTTATTCCACGTCAGATGCGTTTTTGTTATACCACGTTTTATCACTTTTTATCCCGTTCCACCGCGTTTCCGTCAAGTCACTACGGTGGAACGGGATAAAAAGTATCCTATGTCCGTCTCCTGGTTCTAAGCTACCTCTCCACCAATTTTCAGCCAAATCGGTTCATCCGTTCTTGAGTTATAAATAGTGTAACTAACATCACTTTCTTTTATATATATAGATGTATTAGCATTACCTGGTAACGCTATATATTTTGCGTGATATTAAAGAATTATAATTAACTCTATGATTCGTAGACAAAAATGGAAGAAATTAATGGATTTCAGCCAAGCAAAAGTTCTTTTCAGAACTATTATGGAACCGTTTTTATTCTTCCACAAAACCTTTGCATTATTATTTATTACTCTACCAGGCAGGTAGAGTGTATACCCGCGTAATTGTTGCAATTACTGTCGCCTTCGCGTGTTTATGATTTTGCTGTTATTTACACTTCAGTAGGAGTATATTTAACGTTTAATTTTAGAACAATCGCCTTCACTTACGTTATAGAAAGAGGTTAATTTTTAAACAAAACTTAACCTGAAGTAATTTAATATTACATAATTGTTCATTAATGTAACAATTTAATTATTGTTTCTGGGCCGATTTCAGCAACGTAAAAATGCTATCCGAGCGTTAAGATATTTTGGCAGATTTTTAATACAAAAACTGTCAGAACACCCAATTTTTTCCTTGGTTAAACGTCACTCGACGTTGGTGAAATCGGCACTAAATTACATAAAATTCAAAAACTGGATGTTTAAAAAATATATAAAGTAAAAAGTTACAAACTACATTGAAGTCAATAGTAAAATACGTGCCCGTTTGTTATCCTCAAGCATTTCTGAGCGAGCCCCATACGCGCGAAAGAAGAATGGCGAATTTGGACCCAGGACTTTTAAAAACCGTTCAGATTCAGAAATCATTTCATTTTAATTAAGTAGTATTTTTCAAAGTATTTTTCTGTGTAAACTGCATATTTTTAGAAGTTGGGGATCAAAAATATAATTATTCACAATTACACAATATAATTAACCGTTCTAATGGCAATACTTAACATTTTACGGAGTAAAGAGTAAAAACTTGTCAAATTATTTATGTCAATGTCAATTGTCAACTCCCTTTAAATAGGAAGACTATAGTCGCAATTCCTAGTTCCATGGTCAACTCACTCAAATGTCCTTGGAACTAGGAAGATGAGTTGTAATTCCTCATAATCATCATCATCATTAACAACCCATTAACAGCTCACTACTGAGCGCAGGTCTCCTCTCAGAGAAGGGTTAAAGACCATAGTCCACCACGTTGGCCCAATGCGAATTGGCGGACTTCACACACCTACGAGAACATTATGAAGAACTCTCAGGTGTACAGGTTTCCTCACGATGTTTTCCTTCACCGTTGAAGCAAGTGATATTTAATTGCTTAAATGCACTTGACTCCGAAAAGTCAGAGGTTCGTACCCGGGATCGAACCTGCGACCCCCCGAATAGGAGACCACAGTCCTAACCATTATGCATTTGGCATTTGCGCGTTTATTTTATTTTTTCGTTCGTTTTGTGTTTGTTATGCATTGTAGTGTATTAATACTAACGATTTGACGTGATTTTGGACAAGACACAACATTTCTTTCTGAACTTAAAGTAATTACAAGCAAATTGGTTCCAAAGCAAAGTTCCTTACATATCGCTCGATAAGATGACATCAGACGAAAGTGATGAAAGTAATGGATCTATCTTAATCTTTTTCCAAAAAATAGAACTGCATGACAACCACCATCACTTAGTCGTTTTCCTACTTCCATGCGAATACCATTGGCCGCATTGCATGACAGTACCTACTAGTCGAATTACCATGGAACTAGGAATTGCGACGAATTACACATTTTAGGTAAGGTTGGTAGGAAGCGTGTTCTCATAAGTATATTCAGACAATAATATTCTGTGCATAGATTATTTAAAGCACAGATTAATGATTGATTCAAAGCTATAGTGGTAATTTGCCTTAAATATATTAAATGGAAACATAACCTCATTTTTAACAATTTACTATTGAATATCTTTTTTCTCCCAACTTTATTTGATTGACTTTGATAAAATTTTTTGTTAGTCTGGTTTACTAGAACAAGTATCAGAAGTTTGATTCGTGAACGTGGGCCGCAAGTCTGGGTCAGAAACACTATGGGGGTCCGCCAAACTCCTTTCGAATCGACATGCTCTAGAAACTATACCTGTTGGTTTAGTCAGAATCCATGCATTGAGCCGGTGTTACTTATTATTTAAATTTTGGTGCAATTAATTCTTTTGTTACTGATTCTTCGGATAATTTTGTAATGCATGATGTCTAACATGATAATATACTAAACAGACATAGGTACGTATATAAAGACTTATAATACACCCATTAGCGTCAGTTATTTAAACAGGCTTTAAAAATATACCGTAACTTAATACTACGCTAGCAAGTATCAACTAACTAACTTCATAAAGAAAATAAATGAATATTATAAACGTTGTCTTTTCATTTCAGCGAGCCTACTTCATAACTCAGGTTATTATTAAGTGACGGCAAGGCAGCCTTTTCCTGCCTTAGTGTTAAGCGTGTTATAATCTTTTACCTCGTTTGTAAGAACAGTACGCTTGGTCCAAGTTCAATTCGTTTGATCGTAATAGTAAACGATGACATTAGCATAAAAGTTAAACGAGCCATAACCGCATTGAATTAAAGCTCAATTTCGTGTATGTATTCATAAGAATTTGAATTTGAAACGTATAAACGTTTACGTATAAGAAAACGCTCCAAATTAAAATCGTCTGTATTGAATTGGTGACTATAAATCAATACCATTATGGTTCATTTTACTTCGATGCCAATGTCATCGTTTACTATTACGATCAAACGAATTAAAACTCGACTAAACATACAGTAGGATAAGAGGATAAGCACCTGATACTTTATTGAAACTACATTGTGGGTTACATGGAGCCACCATTTGTACAAATTTCATAATTTTATCATTATTATCGTTATGAGCAATGATAGCCTAGTGGTTATGACTGCAGTTTTCAATTCCGGGGGCCGCGGGTTCAATCTCGGGTATGCTCGGACATTGCGGAGATGTGCGTTTAAGCAATTAAATATCACATGCTTCAACTGTGAAAGAAAACATAATGAGGAAAACTGCACGCCTGAGAATTCTCCCAAATGTTCTTAAACGTTTAAAAACTTAAACGGTTTGTGAACGGGTGCCACCAGCGGGAATGGAGCTGCTTTATGTCTGCCCATCTTAAGATATATTGCATTGTTAGTACTTGGTAGTTGGTAGGTATGCATTTTTGGAACTTCCCTCATTGTGGAAACACTGCATACATAGCATGGTATTGTATTGTAAACTAATTTTGAAAAGAGCAACCGCCGAGTTTCTTGCTGGTTCTTCTCGGCAGGAAGGGCGTTCCGAACCAGTGGTAGAGTCAGACGATTCAAAAGCACTTGTAAAAAGTTTATTTGAATAAAAAATATTTCTATTCTATTCTATTCTAAAGGTGTGTGAAGTTAACCAATTTACATAGAGCCTGCATGGTGGACTATAGCCTATAACCCTTTTCTGATAGGAGATAATTATCTCTGCGCTCTGTAGTGTGCCGTTAACTAGTTGATGATGAACCTTAACGTTGAAGGAAAACATCGTGAGGAAACTTGCATGCCTGAGAGTTCTCCATAATGTTCTCTAATATATGTGCCAATAAGCATTGTGCCAACGTGGTGGACTATGACCCAGCCCTTCTCTGAGAGGAGACTTGCTCTCAATTATAGGGAGTCGTTGATGGATTACTGATGATGAATAGTTAAACTGTTCTGGTAGGAGGCTTTGGCCGTTTTTTGTGATTTAGCATTCCAGCACGACTGCGTGTAGAAACCGATTAGGAATAAGGGTTTAATTTATACTTTCATAAGTCTTCTTAGTTGACCCGTGTGACAGAGCATGGGAGCGTCTTGAAATAATAGTCGATAATAAAAATACTTTCACTATATTTTCGGGCAGAGTTTCTACCTTCAATATTTTACAAGAATGAACGTCTGTTAATCCAATACCTTACAGTACTGCCAACCAAACTAATATTATTAGTATTAGTGTTCCGAATACTATTTTACAAAACAGAAATAATTATGCTGCACGAAATAATTATATTACAATTATAATGAACTGAGTAAATTATTTAAATAAGAATTAAATATTCAGGCAACTCAATATCAATCAAATACTTGTGATTTAGTATAGTAGTCTAACAATTCTGCCAACAAAGTAATCATAATAGTATCAGTGCTATTTTACAAACTAAAGATAATTCATAGATGTATATATTCGTAAAACATAAAATAATAAATATTACGATATTAACCATTCATAACAAAATAAGATTTACTCATTACTAATTATTATTTCTAATTAAAGTATTTGGTGTATAATCCGGAAGTAGCGTGTATGTAACGGTCCAGCATGGCATAGCTTAGCAAGTGGTTTATAACACTCGGCCATCCTGCAACGCGCGTGTCCCACGCGGTGTAGGCAAGATCCTTCATCGTCATCCCCGCTTTATTAGTAACCTGGAAGAAGAAATAAATCGCACAGTAATCTGCATTGGCAATATTTGTCATATTTATTTATTTATTTATTGTCCTATAAACATTCCATGCTTAATTTTTCTCCAGGAAGTACTAGCTTCCATCAATCACATCGTAGTGATTTTATACTCAGTACATCACACAGATAATGGATGCTGCAAAGACAATAACTAAAATTGGTAACTCAGTCGGTAAGTTCAATAAGCCACGCAGAAATCATCTTGTAGAGGTCACACAGACATTATTTTGGAGAGGTCACACAGACATTATTTTGTAGAGGTCACACAGACATTATTTTGTAGAGGTCACACAGACATTATTTTGTAGAGGTCACACAGACATTATTTTGTAGAGGTCACACAGACATTATTTTGTAGAGGTCACACAGACATTATTTTGTAGAGGTCACACAGACATTATTTTATAGATGTCACACAGACATTATTTTGTAGAGGTCACACAGACATTATTTTATAGATGTCACACAGACATTATTTTGTAGATGTCACACAGACATTATTTTGTAGAGGTCACACAGACATTATTTTGTAGAGGTCACACAGACATTATTTTGTAGTGGTCACACAAACATTATTTTGTAGAGGTCACACAGACATTATTTTGTAGAGGTCACACAGACATTATTTTGTAGAGGTCACACAGACATTATTTTGAAGAGGTCACACAGACATTATTTGTAGAGGTCACACAGACATTATTTTGTAGAGGTCACACAGACATTATTTTGTAGAGGTCACACAGACATTATTTTATTGATGTCACACAGACATTATTTTATAGATGTCACACAGACATTATTTTGTAGATGTCACACAGATATTATCTTGGAGCGGTCACACAGACATTATTTTGGAGATATCACACTGTACAGACATAATATTTCGACTATTCCAGTGAGCTTTATTATTTAATGTACTCCGAAAAGAGGCATTACACTGAAAAATTTTGTATTTGTTGTGTATGTGTGTTTGTTGTAGCAAAATAAAGATATTTGTCTTATTTACTTCACTATTTAGTTACTTAGTTTT
The DNA here is from genome assembly GCA_029955525.1 of Oeneis ivallda. Taxonomy (NCBI): domain Eukaryota; kingdom Metazoa; phylum Arthropoda; class Insecta; order Lepidoptera; family Nymphalidae; genus Oeneis; species Oeneis ivallda. The sequence continues at coordinate 18,407,763 of JARPMR010000020.1, read as the reverse complement.
TTTTTAATATCATATATAAATATATATTATGTATTCATATAATACATTTTACTTTATTATTATCTTACTGTCTCGTTTTAAGTGTGTAATTTTATATAAATAACATGTTTTTGAAAGTTAAAAGAATTCGAGCAAATCTATGGGATCATCCTAATCCACTTCCTTTCATTAGACAAACTATCTACATCGGAAACACTAAGTTTGTAGAATCGACACATTAACCCTGAACCATTTTCTTTTTTAATAGACAAAGTCCTTTGATGCTACAAATCATGTACAAACTATGTACGGCTCAGCCTTGCATAACTTGTAAGGACCTTTCTACGTAACGTGTGCGGTGTGAACCGTCAAATAGTTTTTTTTTTCATTACCCCTATGCTCCTGTCGATATTCTATTTTGTAACCCTAGTTATTATTTTATAGCAAAGTCTTGCATTAGTTGACCTAAAAGAATAAGCTGGCAGGCGGGAATTTTCATGAGTGTATATTAAAATGAATGGGGAAAGTGTGGTAAGTAGTGATATCTTATTCCAGATACAGCATCAGGGAGTTTCTCTTATTTTTATTTTACAAGCTAAACCTGGCAGTTGGATTTGGGACTTGCTGCATTCAATACATGTCTTGAGTCGAGTTTCTTTGGCAATCTGTTTAAGATAGCGAATAGTGAAAGCTTTTCCCCTATCATCATTTTAGCAATTGAATATTATTTATTTTAAATTTTAACTGTCTCAAATGAATTGCAATTTCCGACTGCCTTAGCAAACATGAATTTTATAAAATAATCTATAACAACTAATCATGCAACTAACACATAGATATTCTTATTCCTGAAGGATCCAAGTTGTCAGAGTTTAAAGTGTGTAGGTATGTACCTACCTATGTATGTGTTTTACTTTTTCTACTGTATATACTTAGTTTCCCTTGTTTCCTACGATACTCAAACTTCCCATAAGTGCACTGTTCTATACATTATTCTCACGAATACAAATATTACCGAAATAGTTTTTTTTCCAAATTTCCACAACCGTGGTATGTAGTTTGGGATAACAAAACCGGTCACCATGTACAGTGAAAAATGTTATTTTTACCATCTATCTATAATATAATAAAACTGTAACAGGTCCAATTCTGTACATTGAAGATATTTTGAAAATTTTTGTTTGAGGGCACTCTATAATCGATACTGAAGCCAAAACAATTTTTTTTTTAATTTTTTGTCTGTCTGTCTGTCTGTCTGTCTGTCTGTCTGTCTGTCTGTATCTTGGCCGCGCATCACGCCGAAACTACTGGACGGATTTAAATGAAACTTGGCACGATTTAAGTTAATACTACGAGGTATAATATAGGATACTTTTTATCCCGAAATTCAGCACGGTTCCCTTGGGAGAGGGGATGAAAGTCAAAATGTGTATTTCGCTGTAATTCATTAAGGCGTATTCCGATTTAATCCATTCTTTTTTTGTTAGAAAGCAGGTTCTTTAGAGATTGTCCTGTAATTATTTCAAGGTCGTCAATTTCGTAGTTCAGAAATTATAGACATCACGATCTTCAGTATAAGGGTCCAAATAACTTGAACCCCGGAATCTACAAGATACTTTGAATGAACGGCTCATCTTAAGCTGGCAATCGTACTTTATCGTATATAGCCATCGTGGATAGCCCTATTTTGTCAAAGTCAAACTACTCCAAAGGCGTCAGATTTTGCCAAACGATCATTATACCTACATACTACATAGTAGGTATGGATGTAATACATTGTATGGACTTAATGCTACAGTGTTTTCCTATGCAATTTAATATTCTAATCATACTAATATTAAAAATGTGAAAGTGTTTGTTTGTTTGTTTGTCCTTCAATCACGCCACAACAGAGCCAGGGATCGACGTGATTTTTTGCATGGGTACTATAGTTGAGGACATAGGCTACTTTTTATCCCGGAAAATCAAACAGTCTTATTCATAAAAATCCCTTATTATAGGTTTAAAACGTTCATTAGCTAAAATGCTCTTTAGGCCTATTAAACGTTTCATAACTTTCTTTATTCATAAAGGTTCAATAAACCTGTTTACGAGGGATTTTAAAAATCGGCCAAGTGCGAGTCGGGCCTCGCTCTTTTAGGGTTCCGTTAAAAAAAATTAAATAAAAATATTTCCATGTACCCATAGAAATATTTTAATTTAATTTAATTTTTATTATTTGTTGTTATAGCGGCAATAGAAATACATAGTATGTGAAAATTTCATCTGTCTATCTATTACGGTTTACGAGATACAGTCCGCTGACAGACGGACGGACGGACGGACAGCGTAGGCTTAGTAATAGGGTCCCGTTGGTACCCTTTGGGTACGGAACCCTAAAAACTAAATCCACGCGGACAAAGTCGCGGGCATCAGCTAGTTATATTATATAATTATTTATTTAGTCTGGATTTATGGTAATTTTCTGTAAATGCTTTAGTGGTTGCTGAAAATTTGGTGATCTTATAATTTGAGGGTAACCAGTCAGTTTGACTCATTAATTTGAAGAATCGGATCTGTGAAAGGGTTCCTACTTATTCCTACTAATAGTACACACATGAAAAGTCCATATGCTTTCGCTGTAAATATATAAGTATAATGCGTTACCAACTGATTTCGAAAACTTGTCATTAAATGTGTTATTATGAGGTTAATAATTTATAACTTTGTTTATTATCATTAGATTTTAAATACTTACTAAAAATGTTGTTTTTGCTTTTTATGTTAATTGTGTTGTATTTCTTTTAATTTATTTGACATTGATTTTTACTTTGCATTGGTTTATATTTTGAAATTGTTTAATTTGTATCCTAATATTTTCCTTAATACTACCTACCTATGACCTTTCGCACCAAATATTTGCATACTATTAAGTTAGTTGAATGTTGTGGACTTAGTATTTTTTGTTACCATCACACTATAATAACATTCTGGCAAATAAATGATTATTATTATTACTAAGCGCATCTACGTGTTTCATTCGCTGCCCTGACCTGTAATCATATTTGCAAATCGAAATCCCGAATAGTGAGCCACCACTGAGCAAAACGATGAATTAGATCCTTTTAAACGATTAATTGCAAAACAGCTTTACTATTATAATTATCAAGCACTTCCTTTCAGTTAATTTAAGTTTAAAATGCATTTTCCTATTCGGAGCCCTAATACCAACTTACATATTTTTTGTGAGGTTAAAGCCCTGTTATCTACGCACAGCCTGTATTTCCACTAATATAACTGGATTCGCGTATTCCAACGTAGATTCACGTATACCTATTATTCCAGCTTCAATCAAGTCCTAAAGCTTTTGCATGACAATTTCATTTTCTATAAGAAACAACCATACGGATGGTTTAAAATATATGTATGTATATACAAAATGGTTGTGTCTTCTGAATGTGCATTTCCATCAGGTCTGTGCTAACCTAGCTCTTTCGAGTCTTTAACAATATTTTTCAAAATTTAATAAGCTATTGAATAAAATGCAATGTTTATTTCGCTATATCAATTTCACCTATTCCCGATAATAAAGAAAAACTAGCAGACTAGATAGCTGAATCAAGTCAATATTTTGAACATTTTCAGGGATAATAAATAATAAATTAACACGCGCAAACAATTATGATCTGGCAAAGAAATTACTATATCACCTATATTTGTATATTTAGGAGTCCTTCGATGCAGATGACTCTGCCAGCGATAGTATAGCATAATTTATCTAATTGCAAATAAACTGAGTTTGTCAGAAAGTGCAAATTTTCATAGGATTAAACATCAAGACACATTAAACTACTTGACCGTCACTGGAAGCTTTATATTGAGAGTAGCATTTCCGTTTCCGTCGATTTCTTGTCAGTTTTCGTACTTTTATTGACGTCACATCCGCTATGTGGCGCCACCTGGCGGCGTCGTGCTCACAAAGTTTTCGTTAAAGGTTGAGCTCGGCCCTTGGTTCATTGGCGTTTTGTTTTCCGTCGAAGCAACAGCTTGCAAGCAGTCTATACGTAACATTGCAAAGCTTATATATTATTAAGTGTAAGTGTAGTTCGTGTGTGAAATTAATTCGCAGTAAGTACCTACTTGTATAAAAATAATAAGTGATCATTATTTTTTTAACGGGTTTTCCGTTCGGATCACTGGTTAATATTTGTTAAAAATTAAAATTTTGTATTTTAATGTTTTCGTACACGTTAGAAAAAATAATGACTACCTTCCTTTTATATTTATTTTTATAGCCGTTGTTAACATACTTTGAATTTCAGATTTTGAATTTCAGTTATGGATAATTTACCGAAAGACGTGGCCGGTCCGAGTGGACAGGCTCGTAAGCGTGCGCGCAGCCGCTCCAGTAGCTCCCGACATGGATAAGCTATCTTAGCTAGCTACTTATCTGCCGTTTAGGCTAATCACAGCGCCCAAAATCTTTTCCATGCTGACAAATTGTGTAGCTCAAATATTAAGGGAAAGGTGGAATATAAGAATCCTAGTTTATCTAGAGATTAGTGAGTTACACAAATCCATTGTAACTTCGAATGATAATGAGATTACAGCTAATCATGACGAAATTGATGCCCAAGTTAGTGGTGAACATGTCACACCTGATGAACTTCAGTGTGAAATTGAATCAAAGTGCTTAAATTTTACTTCGATGTTGAGGTTTCATAGACCTAGAAACAAACGAGGAGGTAAAAATGTATGATACCTCATCTAGCCAACGCATCTAAAGCTTATGCAGCTATCACACACTGCATCTCAAAAATTAGCATTGCTATCAGTATTATTTTCTTGGGCCAGGCAGGTGAGTTTTATAAAATTTCATCGGATCTTTTACAATTAGTGTGGTCACAAAGCAGATAGCATTGAGACGCGCCGTGAAACTATACGAGCCGGGTTCGCGACCCCTTGGTGAAAGCTTCATTGAATAAAAATTCCTCCTTCAGCTACTCATTTGTTTAATTCAGAACAATTTACGACTGCATTGGAAAAGGCTGGTTCGGTTCGCACACCTTAACGCTGACAAATATTAATAAATTTAATCACCGCCCCTCGCGGGGGCAAGGTGCTCGATACGTTTCCGTTCCATCGCGTGGAACTACTCGGTATGGACAACGCTTGCAGACTTTCCTGCATGAACATTATAACACACCCTCGCGGGGTGGATAAATACTAATAAATCTGATCACTGCCCCTCGCGAAAGGCAGAGTGCTAGATACGTTCCCGTTCCATCGCGTGGAACTACTCGGCATAGACAATGCTTGCAGACTTTCCTACAAGAACATTATAACCCACCCTCGCGGGGTGGATAAATACTAATAAATCTGATCACCGCCCCTCACGGCGGCAAGGTGCAAGATACGTTTCCGTTCTGTCGCGTGGAACTACTTGGCATGGAAAATGTTTGCAGACTTTCCTGCATGAACATTATAACCCACCCTCGCAGGGTAGATAAATACTAATAAAATGTCTGATCACCGCCCCTCGCGGGGGCAAGGTGCTCAATACGTTTCCGTTCCATCGCGTGGAACTACTCGGCATAGGCAATGCTTGCAGACTTTTCTGCATGAACATTATAACCCACCCTCGCGGGGTGGATAAATACTAATAAATCTGATCACCGCCCCTCGCGAGGGCACGGTGCTAGATACGTTTCCGTTCCATCGCGTGGAACTACTTGGCATGGAAAATGCTTGCAGACTTTCCTGCATGAACATTATGACCCACCCTCGCAGGGTAGATAAATACTAATAAATCTGGTCACCGCCCCTCGCGGGGGCAAGGTGCTCGTTACGTTCCCGTTCCATCGCGTGGAACTACTTAGCATGGACAATGCTTGCAGACTTCCTGCATGGACATTATTATAACCCACCCTAGTGGGGTAGAAACCAACGTATCAATGATGCCTACAAAGGTCAATCTTCCAAAAGGGAATATGACCATTCTATGAATACAAAGGATAAAGAATCCTTTCACCTATGGGGCTCGCGGCCCGTACGAGGAAGCCACGGAGGATGATCTTCTGGGCCTAGAACCTCCAGAGGAAACTAGAGAAGTTGACTCGACTTCTTTCCAAACAGGCCGATTAGTGCACCGTCTTTCACAATGGAAGAAAATGGGGGCACCTGTTGTTATACATAGGTTATTCAAGGGTATCGCATACCCTTCTTTGTCCCAATACAAGCAGAAAGACATTTCACACTCCTTTTTTGGAGGAAATGTCTGCAATAATATACAAAATGAAAAAGCAAAGGATCTTAAAGGTTGCACCTTGCACACCGAGCTTCCTGTCTGCACTGTTTCTGGTGCCGAAGCCCGACGGGTCATCCCGACCAATATTAAAGCTCAAAGATCTAATGAATTTGTACAGGCGGAACAATTCCACTTAATAAACATGTACCGCATTCCAGACTTTCTTCAACCTGAAGACTGGTTACGCAAAGTCGACATAACGCAAGCTTACTTTCATGTAAAAATAAAAAAGTCTCAAAGGCGTTTCCCACGCCTCCTATACAAGGACGATTTTCTCATTACAAATCAAAAATTGCAGAAGCTACGCAATCATGTCAAAATCACGGTACAGTTACTACAGAGCCTGGGCTGGCAAATAAATTTCGGAAAATCGGTTCTATTTAGGAATACTATGGAGACCCTGGCATAATCAAAAATTTTTTCCCAAGGAAAAAATCAATAACAATCAGAAAAGTGAGTCAGATTACAAAGGAAAGAAAAATCACTCTAAAAGAATTGCAGAAAATAATAAGTATTCTAAATTTTGCTAGTTTCGTAGTCGCACAAGGACGGCTCAATCACCGATGTTCAAAAACACTTCCAGACTCATCCCTGACTTATCTATTACAGCCAGATGCCATAAGGTAACTGATATGGTAGAATCAGAATTGCCAGTTACTGACGACTCCACAATTACCCTCCACCAATTTCTTAGTGACGGATGCCTCGGATAATGTTTGGGGCGGAATGCTGAACAATCTTCCTCCATCAGATACTGGTCATAAAAGGAACAAACACTACATTCCAATCAAAAGGAAATGTTGGCCATACTAAATTCCCTTCAGAATCATGCTCAGTTCTTACGACACAGCTCAGTCCTGAATCAGTGCTACAAGACAGCAGTAGCTCATTTACGGAAGGAAGGAGGGACGAAGGCACTACCACTATTGAAAATACGTTCCAAATCCTCGAGCTATTAGATCACCACTAAATTGATCACAGCGTACAATATATATCGGGCAGATACAACAATCATGCGGATCATTTGTCACGTCATCGCCCACCACCAGAGTGGCATTTACAAACACCTTGCGTGGAAATAGTGTTTGCGAAATGGGGAACGACGCTCTATTCCACGACGGATTCAGTGTCCCATGGAATTTTCCACTCGCGTGGGTCTTCCCGCCATCGTTCTTAATACCGAGAGTCCTGACTCATCTGAATCAGTCCACGAGAATTTTCTTAATAATGGTACCTCGATGGGGGAAAGTTTTTTGGCGCACGGACCTCAGAGCCCGAGCGCTAACTGCACCACTGACCGTGAGGCACCTAAACAAGTTTCTCATTGATGTAGCAACGGGTCTGCCATCTCCGAAAGTCGAGGATATCGTGCTCGAGTTTGGAAATGTCTGATAGAAGCGATAGAAATATGGAACTCGGCAAAGTTATCATTACTTAAAAAATCTTGACGAAGATCTACCCTGTAAGCTTATGAATCAGCTTGGAAAAGTTGGTCTTTTGGTCTTAAAATAAAAATATTATCACTAAAATTCCTACAGGTTCAGAATTAGCACAGTTTTTGGCAGATCTATATATTTTGAATGATAAATTAACTTATAACACAATTCTATTACACAAATCTGTGGTCTCGAAATTATGTAACGCTGAGACATCGAGCAACTTGAGTATTATGTTCTTGTGAAGCACATGTTATAACCAATTACATTTAAGAACCCAGTGGTTTCCAAACCACTAGTTTGGGATGTTAGTGATTTGACTTCGTATAAACGAAATAAATAAATAAACAATCAGTTTCAAATATCTCGTTATATTGCAGTATTATTACTGTTATGTTCAGGAAGACGTATAAATGACCTAACTTTACTTAGAGTAGATGACAAGCATTGTGTAAAAAGTAATGATTTTATAATATTGTGGCCTCAATTCGGGTCAGAAACCCAGCAATTATAGACAGTCAGGCTGGATATTGCTCGTGAATAAGAATAATCGTAACCTTAACCCTCGTAACGCAGCAAACTCCAGTAATTTATTTGTAACAGTAAGAGATTTGGCTAAACCCGCCTCGCGTACAGTTATAGTAGGCCGGGTCAAAACCTTGTTCAAAGACGCTGCTACTCCTGGTAGCGTTCGCTCCGCGGTAGCTTCCAAGAGTTGGTGGGAAAATAATTCCATCGATGAAATCTTGGCTCGCGGGAAGTGGCAATCAGTCAATACATTTCAAAAAATTTATAGACGTGAAAAGTGTCACTCAATTGTTCAATCCAATAAACTTATAGTTGGTTGTTTGTTATATTGACGTCTATATTGGTTATGATTAAAATTGAATTGAAATTCTTTTTAAGAAACACAACACATTACTGATTGACATTGTTTTGATGCTTTATTATAATAATAATATGATCACATTGGCGTAGAAGTATAACGATATAATAATCTAGTATGTGGCGTCACCAGGCGAAAACAAACAGGGTCTCAATATAAAGCTTCCAGTGACGGTCAAGTAGTTTAATAGCAGCGTTTTACCTGAAAATAAAACGCATATTAAAATACTTACCTCACTGGAAGCTTTCAGTAATTCCTGCCTGGTGATATTGAGCCAATGAACCAAGGGCCGAGCTCAACCTTTAACGAAAACTTTGTGAGCACGACGCCGCCAGGTGGCGCCACATAGCGGATGTGACGTCAATAAAAGTACGAAAACTGACAAGAAATCGACGGAAACGGAAATGCTACTCTCAATATAAAGCTTCCAGTGACGGTCAAGTAGTTTAATAGCAGCGTTTTACCTGAAAATAAAACGCATATTAAAATACTTACCTCACTGGAAGCTTTCAGTAATTCCTGCCTGGTGATATTGAGCCAATGAACCAAGGGCCGAGCTCAACCTTTAACGAAAACTTTGTGAGCACGACGCCGCCAGGTGGCGCCACATAGCGGATGTGACGTCAATAAAAGTACGAAAACTGACAAGAAATCGACGGAAACGGAAATGCTACTCTCAATATAAAGCTTCCAGTGAGGTAAGTATTTTAATATGCGTTTTATTTTCAGGTAAAACGCTGCTATTAATATCGCTTTGTAGCGGTATGCAGACATAACATTTTAAGGAAGATTTGTATTGCATATTAAAGTCTGAATCTACTAATTATACTCAGGCTTCGTCCGCGAGATTAGCTAAACACATTGTAGTAACACTTATCGTGTTGCCTTTGTGCTATGACGGTTGAAAGCCCTAAACTAAAAGATTTATATTTGTTAGATGAGGGTAGACGATAATTCGTTCGGTATCGTGCACCACTGTATATTCCGTGGTATCGTATTTGATTGCTCAACTTGGAAGTAAAATCCGTTATCGGATTACCGATTGCCGATTATACATCGGATAACTGATCGATTAATAATAAAAACACCTACCTCATAGTATTTGTACGCTAGTTGAGGTACCGGCACGCGGCGCTCAATTTGGAAATAAAATCCGTTATCATCAATAGTAATCATCGGCTGCCCAATAATCAGATCTATGTTGGAATTATCATAATCAGTTTTCTTTACGTTACCACTTACACACACATACACACCCATTATCTATATTTACGTGATTTTCTCATTGAATAAAACGTATGAGTACCTCCAAAGCCTCATTGGAACGGACGATGGTTAAAGTTCTAGTTAAACTTTTTCGCTTTATTTCGCGTTAGTATACTGAATTTACTATCGATATTAATATCTTAAGCGAAGAGTTTGCAAATGCTCAGAAAATTATTAATAAGAATGTATATCATAGAACTCACCGGGGATGCTTCCTGCCGTACACTAGCTGGTGTAAGATGTATGCCCACTGCGTTGACAGGTTTCAAGTGTAGAAGAGTTCCTCAGTCCCGTACCCCGCATACTATCCAGCCTGACGGCAGATTTCTTCACTGGAACTTTACGGCCCAATTTCACTCCAGGTTACTGCGACGATGTTGCAGATCCGCCATCACTTACACTTTTCTCCACGTTGACTTTCGCGTCGTAGCTGGCAACGTACTGGCTTATATAATATAGAAGTTATAGTCATCTAAATTGTACCAATGGCGAACGCAGCCACGTAGACAAAGCTGCTGTAAAGACTGCATCAAGTTGATCAATTTTACGTAACCAATCGCTTATGGTACTTGTTTTATCTCTGGGTCCAAATTTGAGAATAACTTCTGCATCATCATGCGTCACTTGGCGTCGTTCTATTGGCAGCGGCGTTGCGTCTTCCGGCAAGGGCGTGGAGTTTTCGGAAGAAGAAAAAAAAAATACCGCATTCTTCACTGTTCTGCGCTCTCTTCTTACTTCCGAGACACATCACCACTTCTGAAGTGTGACAGAGCATGGGAGCGTCTTGAAATAATAGTCGATAATAAAAATACTTTCACTATATTTTCGGGCAGAGTTTCTACCTTCAATATTTTACAAGAATGAACGTCTGGTAATCCAATACCTTACAGTACTGCCAACCAAACTAATATTATTAGTATTAGTGTTCCGAATACTATTTTACAAAACAGAAATAATTATGCTGCACGAAATAATTATATTACAATTATAATGAACTGAGTAAATTATTTAAATAAGAATTAAATATTCAGGCAACTCAATATCAATCAAATACTTGTGATTTAGTATAGTAGTCTAACAATTCTGCCAACAAAGTAATCATAATAGTATCAGTGCTATTTTACAAACTAAAGATAATTCATAGATGTATATATTCGTAAAACATAAAATAATAAATATTACGATATTAACCATTCATAACAAAATAAGATTTACTCATTACTAATTATTATTTCTAATTAAAGTATTTGGTGTATAATCCGGAAGTAGCGTGTATGTAACGGTCCAGCATGGCATAGCTTAGCAAGTGGTTTATAACACCCGCTACCATTTTTAACCTTCAAAAAAGGAGGAGGTTCTCAATTCGTCGGAATCTTTTTTTATGTATGTCCACCGATTACTTGAATACGCCTGAACCGATTTGGAAAATTCGTTTTGTTTTAAAGGGTATACTTCCCAGGTGGTCCCACTGAAATTTTATCGATATCAGTCGAGCGGTATTTAAAATATCACCAATAAATTACATACTTTGTAGTGGCACGGGCGTTTGAAGTCGGTTTTTTAAAAGAATTTTTTAGATTAAATTACATAATGAATAGTCACTTACCATCCGCTAAGAACGCAGTCAAGAACTATCTTGTGATTGAATAAGAATAAAAAAAAACGTATTTAAAGTGGCTTACCGCTGCAACGCACACAATCTTCATGGGATGCCTTTATTCAACAAAGTAGGTACAAGATAACTGCGGCTGTCACCTGACAAGTTCTTTATAAGAGCGTCTTTCATAATTTTCATTCCTTTATCCACTTCTAAGGCATGATCTTTTATCTACTAGCAAAATTAAAAGTGCATTATAAAGAACCTTTCTTTTATGAAGAACATAATGAAACCTATAATGGACCTGTAATTTTAATTATGTTTTTTTATGTGGTCTTATCTAATAACTTTACAAAGTTTATCCGTTTGTAATGACGACAATCTGCATTTTGGCCCTGTACAGCCAGGATAATTCTTCGCGCAAAAAACAAACTCAAATTACTTAATGTAGCTAAATTGTGGCATTAAAGAATATAAGACGTCTACTCTACCAATATCTATCAGAAGAGTCAGCAAGAATCTCAATTTTAACATCTGAGTTCACTTTCTTAAATACAAAATAATAAAACAGTTTGTTATTATTTCAATGTAACAAGTCGGGCCAATAATTTTTTTCACTAAAATAAGTTTAGTGGTAGCCTATAATTGATAGTGAGGTGACCCCCCGTGCCTTGGAGAGTTTACTCTTAAGTGATCTCTTTTCGACTGCTGATTTGATATTTACACAGATTACCACAACAAAAACTGTCAAAACGTAAATTTTAAACGTCGGTTAAAATTTACTTGGCGCTGATAAAATAAGCGCTAAGTCTAAAAGTCAAATTCGTAATTAAAAACTTACGATTTTAAACAAACTTTTCATCTGTCTGAAATATCAGCATGATGTTTGAACTAGGTCATGCCTAAATATTAGACCATTAATTCTTCAAAAGTCATTCCAATTTATATTCCCCTCAAAAAGCTACTTTTTTAATATTTGAAATTCAGGTAGGTATCATTAAAACATGACAGCATAAAATACTGGCAAAGGTTCATTCAACATTTCTACCTTTTCTGTTATGCGCTGACTTTTCAATACTTAGGCAGAAAACACATGAAGCCGTGAAAACGCTGAATCTTAATTAGAAAATACTAGACATTTTCAACTTAATTAATTTACCAACTTCTTGTAGTTAACTTAAATCTAAATTTAAACAAATTCCTAAACATCTAATCGTACTTTAAATCGAATATGAAATATTGCGACGATATCTTTTTCCGTTATAAGTACTATTTTTTTTGAGAATTAGTTGCTACATTAATTGTAAAAAGGTCTGCTGTAAGGTGTTATTCACTCTCTCATAACATTTTGAATCAAAATTTAAGAGTGTGTGGAGGCCGACTACACTCGTTGGCTCTAACGAGTTCAAATGCGAGGATATACTATCTTGAGTACTGGCACGAAGTGGCACTAATTTTCATTGAATATATCGACAATAAATGTCAAATTCGCAATTTTGTGTCCTATTCTATTTTGTGACACCGGTAGCACCGTATAAGGGGCGAACGTTAAGGTGAAATAACGTGTGAAGCTTGGGTAAGTTTTATTGCATGGAAGTCAACTCTACCTACCTAGCATAAAAGATATAGGTATACAAACAATTACTTTTTGAGATACTTAAGATAATATGAAAATGCACCATAATTCAGGGCACCGAATCGGTTGATAATAGTAATTAGGTATATCATCACAGAATAGCGCAAGTAGGTAACTTCTCAAACACTCTTTGTATTTTTGCACTTTCAGTGTAATTTTTTACTTTCAGTTTCATAAATACAGATGAAATACAAACGCGCCTGTATCGCCCATTGTGTTGCAAGCTTTATTGTACCTTTTAATCTCTCGCGAAATATGAAGATTTTTCACGCGCAGTTGCTTTTTGAAAATGGGAAATGTGAAAATCATTCATTCATTTTCCTAGGTATCCAGGTCCACACTCGAGTTAATTATCGGATACTGAAAAGCACCAAATGTATGAAAGTTATAAGTGACGTGTATTTCCTTTTTAACCGACTTCAAAAAAAGGAGGAGGTTCTGAATTCGTCTTTTTTTTATTATTTTTATGTATGTTCACAGATTACTCGAAGACGTGTGGACAGGTTTGAAAAATTCTTCTTTTGTTTCAAAGGGCATACTTTCCAGATGGTCCCATATGAATTTTATCGAAATAGGTCGAGCGATTTTTAAAATATCAACAATAAATTAAATACTTTGTATAGTGTGTGTGTAATGTAGTAAAGCGGGAGTTTGAAGTCAGTTGTTTAAAAATATTTTTTTATATTAAATTATATTAATATTGATTACGCCGAATTTTAATGGTGGCAGGTTGGGGCTGGCGTTCTTAACAAAATTTTAGAATTTTCACGTCATATTTTTCTTACTGCTAAATTGAGAGTAGTATAGGTAGCTAAAGTTTTAGGTTGCAATATTCGTTTCTCTTGTATCACAATGTTTAAAGAAAATGTTGCTTGGATCGTGGTCATACCGGGGCCAATGCAACTGGATCGAAATGTGACAGTTAATCTAATTACAACACCATCGTGGTACGTACTCTTTTAGCTTAATTAATTAGGTTAGGTTCTTCTTCTTCTTCTTCAACCGTGTAATCCAAGACTTCCTTCCACAGGGCTCGGTCTTGCGCCGCCAGAATCCTCCCTGTGACTTGTTTGATGTCGTCGGTCCGAATAGGGGGGGGGTCTGCCAACACTGCGCTTCCCATTGCGGGGTCGCCACTCCAGCACCTTTGGACCCCAACGACCATCAGCCCTTCGACCTATGTGCTCCGCCCATTTCCAATTCAGTTTCGCAACTCGCTGAGCTCTCGTTCTTCTACAGATCTCATCATTTATGAATTGATATCGCAGGGATACTCCGAGTATAGCTCTCTCCATCCCTCGCTGAGTGACCCTGAGCCTTCTTATGAGGCCCACAGTTAGATTAGGTTGTTTTTAAACCACGAAAAAGTCTAAGGAATAAGTACTTATAAATACTTCTAACATAAGATACGAAGCCATATCGCGTCGATTCTGATGAATATTCAACCTAGGTACCTACCTATTTAAAAGCGGTGGTAGGGTAGTGGTAAAGAGTTCTGCTTCCTTTTCGAAGGGATAGGGGTTCTATTCTATCCCAGGCTCGCATCTCTGACTTACTAAGTACAACAACTGACTTACTAAGTATAATGCTCTCTACAATTCATATCTATTCAATAAATATAATTTAAAAAACGAGTGTGTGTGTGTTTAGACCACACGACTGAAGAAAAACTTACGAAACGCAACTGGCTATGAGAGAAAGAGAGAAGGAAAATGTATGCTCGCACCTCTCTCTTGCCCCTACAGTAATATACGAAACGTAACTTTCTCTTTCTATCTTCACTAACTTATATCTCCCTCTCAACTTCCGTTCGCCTCGCCTGATCACACTTTTAGTAACGCATTCACCAGCTTACTCCCCAAGTTAAGCGTGCGTAAAGAAGCTTTACTTCAAAAAGCAACCCCTTAACTACATTCAATTTAAACAAAGTAAGTAAGTCTCACTCGAAGTATCTTTTTCCGTCGAGCCGCGTCAGCAGTTCCCTAGAGAGCTCTCCGACAGTTGACGGTCGACACTGTTTACACTAATTGCCGCAGACAGCCGCCGCGCTTTGAGTTCTCAGCTCCAACTAACTGGAGTGTAGTTCCACAAAAACCATCTTAACCTGGTTCTATTTAAGATTAACAAAGTGAGAACTCAAATAAAGTTTTGTAACTATAAAGTTAAACTATTATATAAACCATCTTAACCTGGTTCTATTTAATTTTAAGATAAATAAAGTGAGAACTCATATAAAGGTAATTGTAAGTATTAAGTTTTTTTATTTAAGACTATTACATTTCGCGTCCCTCTCTCTCGCACATTCTAATATTTTAAATAAATAAATAAACATTTATTCAGCTTTTAACAACAAGTAAGTGTGTAGGAACAAACAAAATAAAAAAGACAAAGAAAAAAAAAGAAACAAAACTTCAACACTAAATTATTGTTGCTTTTTTAAAAATTAAAGCTGAAAAGGCTACTGCTTCAGTATTAGAATGCTGAGCGCTGATTTTCAGGCATAGCCTTAAATGAAATCGCGCGCCAAATATTCATGAATGATTGTAAAAATTTCAAATATTTTTGACAAATTACGGATATTTTAGACATATTTTTTGATAGAGAATAAGAGCGATAAAAGTTGATAGTAGTTTTCGCCATTTATACCACAGACTCTACCGCAACTAACATGATAATCTTCCGTCTAATTACATATTATAATGAGTGATGATTGCATTGCATTACATATATAATATCTGCATAATGTTCTGCTCCAACAAATCAATCATGACTCAAATAAATAGGATTCGCTAGGATTCCTACTATTAAAATAGAACCCGAAGAGAAAAATTAAATTAAAAATAAAAATAAACTGAAGGTAGGCGTAATAAATTTTGTTATTTCATGAAATTTCGACACAAAAATTTTCCTTTATACTGCAGCAAAATAAAATCGAACCGAAAAAATAGAACGTTTCATTTAGACTAAAGAATTTTGTGAAATGATAGATAGGTATAATAGAGTGGAAAATAATGCTACATTAAACATCTCGACTATCTCCGACCAACATTAAAATGGACGGATGGTTTTCCATTCATTTTAAAGTCTATTCGGGCTCATATTTCACAATAGATTAAAAGATGAGCGCTGAAATTCAGAAGAAGTTTTTACATCGGTAAAACGATGAATAAGTAGTTAGTGTTCAAGGAATGCTGTCAGGTGTTCAAAGCCTGCGTCAATATTATTATCATTTATGATCCAAGAAGCTTATACTTAAAGCTTCTTGTTAAGATCATTTACTTACTCGTAATTAAAAAGATTCAAAAGAGCTAGGATCCAGAGCCTTGAAAAACGTAAAAAAAATCTATTACAATTTACAATATGATTACAATATTCGTAAATCGATGATTACAATTAATGTCTATTGAATTGAATAAACTCCTTGAGAAACTATAATGCACAGTGTCTGATTTGAGATGAAACCCACCCGGATATTATATTTTCCGTATATTTCATAATATCTTTTGAGAGCTATAAAACTCCGTACGTCATGATCTTGACTGATGATTTTAAGATAAATATTCTATTATGAAGTGCCATATTAATTATAATTAATTCACATGACACTTACCTCATTGCTGCGTCAGCTTTGATAATTTTGTGATCTAGCTGTATAATCAAAGAATAGCCATACAAAGAAAAATCAAATAACGGAAAATTCTAGTATCTATAGCAATTTATCTGGACAGTGCTTTTTGGAAAAATAATTATGTTTGACACGAAACATTTAGGATTGGTAGCTTAGTGCGAAGCGACTACTTATCTTAAATCTATGTTTGACACAAAGACTAATTTTCGAATGTTGTTTCTCTTCATCGCTGCGTCAACGTTGAGAACAAGGCTGTGTAATTAAAGAATACGTACTGATTGCAATTTGCCAAATAGGTACCTTTTGCACGGGAAATAATGCGATTTCATTGTGACATCTATAGAGTCAGTAAATACAGTAATTAATTGTATCCATTCTGATTGTATCGGCCTACGCTGACAATGGCAAGTGCAAATATAATTGGAATATACAGCCTTTTTCCATACTCAATAGCCGGTGATAGTTGAAGAGCTGGTAGGAAATTTTTAAGTTTCAGTACCATGACTTGCAGTTATTTTTTGTCGGTTAAATTTTGACAAGGCATAAGTAAAAAAAAATTTTTAAAAGAGCAAAAAATTTCTCATTCTGTATACCTAACCTTATCGTTCAATACATTTTATTTTTTCGTTATTACGTAATTTTTGTTATGTCTGCGGTCATATTTTTTTTAAAAAGGATTTTTTTAAATAATCTGAGTGACGTGACGTAGGTACGCGTTCTTCTCCTAATTCAATTAAAAAATTAGAAATTAACGTGGTTGTCGTACTAAAAGTTCTATAACCTCATATTTAAAACCTTATAGAAATATCAGTGCACTCTAGGCGATAAAGCTCAGGTTTCTCCGAAAAAAAAAACACTTCATGTTCATCATCATGATCTCCATTGAGCCAATAGTGTTAAAACATAGACCAGGCGGAGAGTGCGTGAGAAAGATGTTGAAATCTGATGCGTTCTTGTATGAATTTTGCAATGTACTATGAGTAACATAGACTAATTTAATGGTTCGGTTTGGTCGCACTTAGGCAGCGAGCGTAATAGACTATGACCTAAGCCTTTAATTCTCATTCGAGAGGAAAACTGTGTGTCCCACCAGTGGGACAGTGATGGATTTATGATGATGATAATTATGGGTAGCTCGTGGGAAACAGATCGTCGTCTGGCTGCTCAATATTTTAATTTGTTTTTAATTTGAGCCGGATATAAAAGAACTTTCGGATTTTAAAAAGTAACTTAACAAATTTTCATATTAGCTCCTTGTCTATTTTTTCATACTCAATACGTTTATTGTGTAAATTAATGAGTCCTTGTAGACGTCAGTTCAGCGTTCCATTCAAACTTTTCAAAAAAAATAAAATTTAATTGCGTATGCAAATTAATGTAAAAGATCCCGAACGATGTTGTTTTTATTGTTATTTTATAAGAGCTGTTTTATAGCAATTATCCTACTAATATTATAAAGGCGAAAGTTTGTGTGTATGTTTGTTCCTCTTTCACGCAAAAACTACTGTATGGATTTGGCTGAAATTTGGAATGGAGATAGATTATACCCTGGAATAACACATAGGCTACAAATTATCCCGGAAAAATCCAAGGTTCCCGCGGGATTTTGAAGAAACACTGATAGATGGCGCTGATTGTACTTAAATCACGCTTACATTATCCGCAGCATCGAGAATAAGTAAAAAATTCCAATTCAACAATCAAGTAAGATAAACACAGTTATTGAAGTTTTTCATTAGCAATAGAAAATTTCTTAGGGATTAGGGATGGATTACGAAATAAATAATACAAAAAGTACAAGGTATCGATTTGTTCAGTCATAGTGA
Organism: Oeneis ivallda; assembly: GCA_029955525.1. Lineage (NCBI taxonomy): Eukaryota > Metazoa > Arthropoda > Insecta > Lepidoptera > Nymphalidae > Oeneis > Oeneis ivallda. Next base: position 18,389,223 of record JARPMR010000020.1, on the reverse strand, counting down.
GTACATTGCTAGATATTATAATGACTGGTCATGTGTAGATCCTATTTCCTATCCTATTAATATTATAAATGCGAAAGTTTGTGAGGATGGATGGATGGATGTTTGTTACTCTTTAACGCGACAACGAATGAACCGATTTTGCTGAAATTTGGCACAGACATAGAATATAGTCTGGAATAGCACATAGGCTACTTTTCATCCCGGAAAAGCAAACAGTTCCTACGAGATAGCAAAGCTATTTTTTATGCATTTGTCCTTCAAAATACGCGCAATGGAGTTTTAGATTAACGTGATTTTTTTGCACAGGTAAAGTTAAGAGCCTGAAAAATGACAAAGGCTACTTTTTATCTCGGGAAAACAAACAGTTCCCGCGGGATATTCGTATGCTACTTTTCACATATTAATCCTTCAATTATGCGCCAACGAAGTTACAGATTGACGTGGTTTTTTTGATAGGCATAGTTGAGGACCTGAAAAGTGAAAAGGCTACTTTTTAAGGTATTTTTTTTAAACAGAACCCTAAAAGATCGAGGCCCGACTCGCACTTGGCCGATTTTTATTATTTTTTGTTATAGCGGCAATAGAAATACAAAATATGTGAAAATTTCAACTGCCTACCTATTACGGTTTACGAGATACATACCGCTGACAGACGGACGGACGGACAGCGGAGGCTTAGTAATAGGGTCCCGTTGGCACCCTTTGGGTACGGAACCCTAAAAACCACGTTGACTATATGCACTTACACTTTAAATGGTGAAATATTATAACTGCGAAAGTGCGTTGGTTTGTCCTTCAATCACGCCCCAACAGAGCTACGGATCGACGTGATTTTTTGCAGTGTACCTATAGTTGAGGACCTGGAGAGTGACAGGCTACTTTTTATCCCGCAAAGTCAGAGTTCCCAAGGCATTTTAAAGGCTAAGTTCACGCAGACGAAGTCGCGGGCATCAGCTAGTTATATTATAAAAATTTTAAGCATTACTTATTTTATCAGCAGCTTTATTAGCGACTAGCTGATGCCCGAGACTTCGTTCGCGTAGAATTTGTTTTTAAAATCCCACAGGATCTCTTTGATTTTCCGGGATGCCTATGTCAAATTCCAGGTTCTGAACTACACCTATCCAAAAAAAATTGCTACTTTGGGTTACATTATTGCAATTTTCTCAAGGATCTCTAATTTTTTTGAAAATAAATTATAGCCTATGTTACTTTCTGATAACTTAGCTTTCTATTGGTGAAAAAATGGTTAAAATCGGTCCAGTAGTTACAGAGCCTAGTCGGTACAAACAAACAAACAAAAAAATCTTTCCTCTTTATGATATTATAATAGACGTCTAAATACGCAAAGTAAGAATAATCTAATAATATCCATGCATGTAAGATGCTTCCATTTTTTCATGATCATGTCTTTTAAATAGCGCCTATGTTACCTATCCTCGGCCTTTCGCATCCAATCGACGCCTGCCTCTTTCCGGATGTTATCGCTTTATCTAGGCATTAGGTACCATTTTTCCATTTCATCAGCCAGAGTGCATCTACTGTTGGACATAGGCCCCTTTTATATAGGCCTTTAAACGGTCCTTCGCATCCAATCGTTGCCTACCCGTGCCCCTTTCCGGATGTCATCACTCTATTTATCCATCAGGTTCCACATACAGCTACATAATACTCCCAAATACAAAGTTTTCTCTTCATTAATATCTTCACGATTTCGAATTTAAACTCGTAACTTGTTTTGACACCCTTAGTTATAAAAATAACACACGCAAGGTACAAATTACAAAAGACAGTTATAGTAGTCATTTGCAGCAACGGTAGTTAGTAATTTATATGCGAACACAATAATAGCTGAAGTTGGAACTGGGTAGGTATTAGTTTAAGAAAATTTACGTTCGATATTTACTGTTAGAACACTGCAATTAAGTCAATATCGTACTTTACTAGATTACTTAGTTAGGATTTAGATAACTGTATGTTATTAAAACTTACCTATTTGTATAATCAAATAATGCTTATTTACTCAGACTTACTCTACGTACTTAAATTACTATCTTCGTAGTCTTCGCTACTAATCTTTAAAGTAAAACTGAAAGACTTCAGGGTCCGAAAGCTGGAAACTCCAATAACTTGAGTCAATGTTCCTTAACCGTTACAATCAACTTATGTCGCTGGTCCACCAAGTAGGGGGTCTGAAAACATTTTGCTCTACGGTGCGAGGTCACCAGTCCAGCACCTTGGGACCCCAACGACCACCAGTTCTTCAAACTATATGCCCGACCATTGGGACTTCACCTTCGCGACTCGATTGGCTATGTAGGTAGGTACTTAATATTAAGAGGGAATTAATTAAACGGGCTAACGAGAACGTCTGATTGGCACGACAATATTTATCAGACTTCTGAAGTCTATTTACTTTTCAATTATTTCGGACTTGCCATCGTCTTATCAATTAATTAATCATTTTATTAAAATCGGTACAGTGAATATTAACTGTGAGAAGACCAGTATAAGAATGGAATCTGTCGAGTTTAAAAAGTGTCGGGGCCTGTTTCACCACTCTCCGTTAAAGTGTCTGGTATATATCTAACAGATAAAATATCTGCTAATATCTGATAAATCTGTGTGATATCTTTTGAGTTTAACTGCAAGATTGACTTATCTGATACTTATGAAAGAGAAAATTAAACGCTATCCATCAGATAAGTTGTGGATAGGCTATCAGGCACTTTATCTTCAAGTGGTGAAACAGGCCATGAATCATTTTAGCTTTGCACTAATGATGATTATGTTCATTCAATGACATTTAGAGCCTTTTCTCAATCGTCAAATAAACTTAAGCAGACCAAATAATGCCATTTTGATCAAATTAAATTTTGATCATACCCATCATACCCATCATACATCAATTTATGATTTTGACAGACTTCTAATGCTAAAACAAATTGTCAAAACTTCAATTTTATTCCTCTATCGTTTTGCGATTGAAACCATAGTTTCTTACTCTAATAAGTGTCAATTTCACCAACATCAAGTGACGTTTACCGAGGCATAAAATGGGCGTTCTGACAGTTTTTGTATTAAAAATCTGCTAAATACGCTCGGATTTAAGACTTATTTTACGTTGGGGAAATCGACCCTTAAAAGTAAATAAAGGTATATGTTCGCGCCATGTACCTGTCCAGAATTCCTAGTTCCATGGTCGTGACGCTAGCAATCTCTTTGGCTCGCAATGAAGTTGACAGATGCCAGTTTTAAACTTGCCGCGGTTTTGGGGCGTGGTTTTTGCAAGTTCACTTTTGTTTTTGACAGCTAATACGTACATGTAAAAATCTCGGGTCGCGCGCACCGTTTGGCGTTTTTGAGTGTGTTGAGGCCAACGGCTTGGCCAGCGAGTCAAGGCCTGGAACACGAGATATAGGGGCCCATCAGCTATAACCTGAGTCCAGGGTCGCTGCCCTAAGGGCCTTTCTCCGCGGTCAGATTTGTTCTCGACGTAACTGGTAGGGTTGCACTGACCTTCCTTGCCGCAGTCCTTCTTGTATAGGGCCTGAGATTGGTATGATTAGTGGTGATTATGTAGGGTGTGTTGTGGAGTTAAGTGTGCTGGTGAACGTCTCAGAGGCCACTCGCAGGAGCAGGCAGGCAGACAGTTATGGCCTGCAGCTGTGGACGCTGGGCAGGCGTAGCACTGTACACTTGGTTTATCACTAGTAAGGCCCAACTGGAGTTGGTCAAAGTCACTTTCGCCGGGCGGTTGACGAACAAGACCGGCGGGTTCCAAAAAGTTCTTTTGTTATTAGGCTTATAGTTAGATCGACACATAGATCGCTCAAGGGCGCAACAAAACCGTAAAATAAGCTAAATCTAGACACTCAAAAGCAAAACGTGCGCGAGACGACCGGAAATTTTCGTGAAAAACGTGTTGGCTGTCAAAAAGAAAAAAGGCTTGCAAACCACACCCAAAATCGCGGCAAGTTTTTCCTTTCAAGTGTCATCTGTCAATTTCATTGCGAGCCAAAGAGGTTGCCAGCGCCATCGACCATGGAACAAGGAATTATGGCGCGAACAATCCCCCCGCCCGTGGGCGTAAGGATTTACGTCCACTTACTAGTAAATAGGTAAACGTGATAAGGAGCAAACGGCTCGCTGCAAGACAGAGTCTCCGACCATTACCTCGGCAACCCTGGGAACCCCATCAGACCCGTAGATCAGCTTAAGAATGCGCCCACGGCGCCAGTATAAAGGCAACAAATTAGGTTCCTTAATCAGCACTAGGTCACCAACTTTGGGTGGATCAGATTTGTCAGCCCACTTAACCCGCTGCTGCAAAAGATGCAAATACTCTAGTGACCAACGGTGCCAAAAACTCTGAGTCATCTGTTGCAGCAGCTCAAACCGGGACAAACGTGAGACCTTCACGTCCCTGAAGGGGTATTCGGGTAGAGCGTTAAGGGGCTGACCAATCAGAAAATGACCGGGAGTTAAGACCTCCAGGTCATTTGGGTCAGATGAGAGGGGACAGAGTGGCCGAGAATTGAGTACAGCCTCAATTTTGCAAAACACGGTGGCGAGCTCTTCAAAGGTTAAAACAGTTTCGCCTATAACGCGCCGGAGATGAGTCTTGGCCACCTTAACCACAGCTTCGAATATTCCACCCCAATGAGGGCAAGCTGGGGGGTCAAACTTCCAGGTTACCCCCATCTTGGACAATGCTGTACTTAATCTAATCTTATTGCTAGACAGGAATTCGACAATCTCTTTTAAATATCTATCAGTGCCCTTATAATTTGTGCCGCAATCCGTGCGAATCAGGTCAGGCAATCCTCGACGAGAGACAAATCTACCTAGCGTGGCTACAAAGGCTTCAGTGCTTAAGGCACTCACAAGTTCTAAATGTACCGCCTTGGAAGCGAGACATACAAAAACGCAGAGGTAGGCCTTGAGCGATCTGGCGTTGCGGAGGTTAGAGCTCTTGATGGCAAACGGGCCAGCAAAATCAGTGCCAACCCCAGCAAAGGGTCGAGTGGCTAGAACGCGGTCGGGGGGCAGATCACCCATCATGGGCTGTGAAGTATTAGCCTTCAAGCGGTAACACGGAATACATTTGAAAGTGACGTTCCGGATGGTGCGTCTCCCTGCCAGAATCCAAAACTCGCGCTGTAAAATAGCCGAGAGTGCATTACAACCAGCGTGGGCATTTTTAAGATGGTAGTGTGTCACTAGCAATTTGACAAAGGTGCCGTCCTTAGGTAGCAAAAGGGGGTGGCGAGCACCATAGGGCAGATTGGAATTCTTGAGGCGTCCTCCAACGCGTAGCATTCCGTTATTGTCCAAAAAAGGGTTTAGGCGAGCAAGGGGGCCCTTCAAAACTAAATCTCTCTTTAGAGTGTCAATCACGGATGAAAAATGCTCCACCTGAACCACACGCACCCAGTAGTTCCGGGCGTCTTAGCGTTCAAGAGGGGAAAGCACAGGACTCAAATTTTTATTTTCTGAATTCCGCCCATTATGGATAAAACGTCGAATCCAACCGGTAACACCAATTAGTTTATCAAGGGAACTGTAACGGTTCAAAAGAAAGTTCAAGTCGGGGATCTGTTTATCCTCAACCACTCCGACTCTTAAGCCCGGCAATACTTCGGGAGCGGAAAACCTATTTTGAGGCCAAGTCGTCTCGGATTGGGATAGCCAACTTGGATCCCACCAAAGGTGATGGTGGACCAGTGAAGAGGCCTCACAGCCGCGGGAGGCGCAATCGGCCGGGTTCAGTTCTCCGGGTACGTGTCTCCAAATCACCGGTACTGCAGAGCTCTGAATTTGGGAGACCCGATTCGCAACAAAGACCTCTAAATTGTGAGGCGCGGCTCGTAGCCAGCAAAGGACAATCTCACTGTCCGTCCAAGCATAAACGTCGGTCAGATCGACCGCAGATGCCAAAGAGGAGCGGACGTGGTTCAAGAGACGTACCAGAAGGGTGGCGCCAGACAATTCTAATTTCGGGATAGTTAACCGTGACCGAATAGGGGCCACCTTGCTTTTTGCCAAGACGAGATGCGTCGCGACCTCACCGGCGACATCGACAGTCCTCAAATATACCACGGCGGCGTATCCTCGTTCGGAGGCGACGCAAAACCCGTGGAGACTGGCATGACACCTTCCTGTTGGTAGGAAGCGTCGAGGCATGGAAATTCGGTTAACTTCAGGAAGTGAAGACACAAGGGAGTTCCACTCCTTCAATAACTTCCCAGAGAGTGGTTCGTCCCAACCGAGTTCAGCAATCCAAAGCTTCTGGAGGAAACATTTAGCCAAAAATATTACGGGAGTGATCCATCCATTGGGATCGAAGGTGCGAGCAACCGTAGACAATACGGAACGCTTAGTCCAGACCTTAGGAGGTGGGTCTAATTTGACCCGGTAGGTGAAAACGTCTTGGACGGGCTGGTACTGTATTCCAAGGACCGTCAGCAAATTGGGATTTTCGGGATTTTCAAAAATATGAGGATCCTGCTGATCCTTTCCCGGAAGATCCTTCAAGACGTGAGGGGAGTTGGACAGCCACTTGCCCAACTCATAACCTCCGGACTTCAGTATTGCAATCAACTCATCGCGAAGAGTCAGAGCTTCCTCAACGCTCGAGGCTCCCGTGCAAATATCGTCCATATAGACTGACGATTCCAAGGTGGCTGATGCGCGAGGGTAATTCAGTCGCTCCCGGTTAGCTAGTTCTAACAAGGTCCTGATAGCAATATAGGGGCTTGACTTGAGTCCATAGGTCGTGGTGTTCAATTCAAAGACACGCATTGGCTCATTAGGATTTTCGCGCCACAGAATCATTTGGTATCTCCGATCATCGCGATGTACGATCGACTGTCTAAACATCATCTTGATGTCAGCTACGAAAACAATTTGATGCCGGCGGAAATGCGTGAGGATATCGGAGATATCCTTGATCAGCTTAGGACCGGAGTGCAAGCATTGGTTCAATGTCACCCCGTTGGATGTGGCCGCGGAGCCGTCAAAAACCACTCGAATCTTCCCCCCAGGGGTCTTCAAGACGGCATGGTGGGGTAAGAAGTAGTGCTCGTGTGCGCGCCAATCAAAATTGGATGGTGACATATGCCCCAGGCCCTCGTACTCGCGCATAAATTCAACGTACTTGGAGCGGAAGGTGGAGTCGCGCCGCATGCGCCGTTCCATAGACAAGAGCCTCTTTTCCGCCAAGGCCCGCGATTGACCAAGCGGGGGGCGAGAAGCGAGAAAGGGCAAGCGAGTTACAAATCGCCCATCAACACGGCGGCCTGTGTTGTTTTGATAAAACAACTCACATTCAAGGTCAAGAGGGTCAACTCGTGCGGCATGCGGCGGCTCCTCAACTTCCCAAAAGCGCTGAACCACGTCCGACAGCGTCAAGCCGGCTGCTTGCAATTGGTCCAGCACCGGTAGGTCCGAAGACCATAGCACGGGTCCAAAAAAGCTAGAACCGAATATAGTGGACATGGCACATAGGCCGTCCTTCTGCAAAACCCTAATTTCCCCTGACAAGACCAGGCCCAACACGTCGGAACCCAACAAAAGGTCCGTAGGACCGGGTTCAGTCCAGTGGGGGTCAGCTGGGTTTAGGCCTGATGCCCAGGACACCGCAGCGTCAGCTATTCGGACCTGCGGTAGGGTACCTAAGATATTGTCAAGGACTGGCACCTTGACCAAGACCCTAAGATTGCCCGTAACGGGGCCAAACATTAATTCCGCTTCCCCGTTAGGAGTCGAGGGCTCTATACCCCCGATACCTATCACCCGTCCTGTTCGAGGACTCCAAGGGAGCCCTAGCTCACCCACCAAACGAGAAGAAGCAATACAGCGCTGTGAACCCGAATCCAAAAGGGCGCGAACGATTAAAAATTCACCCTTCGGGTTGAATACCTTCACTGAGACAGTCGGCAAAAGAATGGTCTGACAGACGGACTGCCGGAGATTCAAGGTCTCAGGAGAAGTTGCTGTGGTGGGGGCTAGGGCGGCAATTACCTATTGGTGGTCGTCCTCATCAAACCGGTCCTCTAACCGGGGAACCTCCAAAGGTGCGTGGGACGGACCTCCATTTGGGTAAACCCATGCGTCATCTCGTGGCGGCAGCACAGGCCTAGTCATACGGGCTGAGGTCGGTAGGCCGTAGTAAGGCTGTCGACCCGCTCGAGGTGGGCGGCGTTCGAGGCGTGGCCACTCATGAAGCGGAGGTGAATAGCGGGCAGACTGAACCGTAGACGGAGCCGCCACAAATCTCCCATCAGAACGTCGAGGGGGGTTGGCGCCCCCCTCACGGGGGGGTGAAGCCCCCATAGGCGGGGTCGAAATCCGGACGCGTCGGGATTCATGGCCCTGATCAGGAGACCGACGCAAGTAATCCGGGGAGCGATCGGTAAGAGCGCCCCCGCCCGTGCGGGGCGCGCCCTCACTCTCCACCCGGCGGCCAACACCATTCTTGTTGGCGCACAAAATCTCCAGGTGGTTACCCCTACAAATTGGGCATGGCCGTCGCTGTTGGCAGTCCCGTTGCATGTGAGCTTCCAGACAGCTATAGCACCAGTGGCGGTCTCTTGCAATGCCCCTCCGATCCTTGATCCGCTTAGAGAGAAACTGGGGGCAAGAAAGCACCCGGTGGCCTGGACGCCTGCAATAGTTACAGGGGGCGGGTTCAGTGGCAGCAAGTCCAGTGTAAACGGGCATTGGTCTCCGGTCGGAGGCCCTTTTACCAGGGACGCCAGTGTGACCCTTTTCCTTCCTCAGCTGGGCAGGCCGCTCTGGGGTCCTTGAAGGACCAGCAATACCGGAGTTATCAGCCTGCCGGCACTCTTCCTCAAGGAACTTTAAAAGGTCCGAAAAGGGGGGCAGGTAGCTGGCCCCGTCCCCACCATACCTTTGCTCAAAACGCAGTTTCAACTCGGGAGGTAGGCGGGACAACACAATGTGTAATAAAAGGAAGGACCACTGGTCCACGGGAAGCTCTAAACGCTTAAGAGCGTTGCAGGCTACAATCAGTGGATTTAAGAGCGATTCTCTTAAATGAGACACCCCATAAACACGTGGCAGCGCTAGAATTTGTGCCACGTGTGTGTCTGCTAACCGGCGCACGTTGGCATACCGCCGAGTCAGTAGTTCCCGCGCGGTGGTATAACTCTCCTCGGAGAGGTCTAGGTGGCTAACTAAACCCAGAGCCTCTCCCTGCAGGGAAGAGAGTAGATAGGCCAGTTTCTGGCAGGGAGACAGGTCTCTTCTCGCGTCCACCAGGCTATCAAAGAGGCTGAGAAAGCCTAGCCACTCGCTCAGGTTGCCAGAAAAGTGGGGCAAGTTTATTGTTGGCAACTTGCCCTGTAACGCAGGCTGAGTGGTGGGTCTGGTGGGAGACTCAAGAATAGAGCTCATTCTCGCCTCCTTCTTGAGCCTCGCGGCCTCCTCCACCAGACCGTCTGTCAGCTCAAAAAACTGTTCGTAGTCCCGCACTGAGGACTCCAGCGATTCCGGAGGTAGCTCCAATGCCATGAGGTCTCGGAAGGCCCCTTCGACGACCGCCTGCCTGGTCCGCACCTGCTCGCACCGCTGGAGCAGTGCGGATGCCCGGTCCTCCCGGCCTACCAAGGCGTTGGCTGTAGCAGCCCAACGCAGCTCTGATTGAATTTGCACGCTCAATTTTTTGTGGGCTGCCATCTTAGGTAGGTACAAAACAACTTAAATAAAGGTAGTTACAACAAATAGATAACAAAATCAAAACAAAGTTATTTGTTACAAGTTATGTTTCAACTTCGACCAAACAAATTAATAATCAAACAAGAATTACCCACTTTAAACACAAACAAATTACTACTTAAATACTATTTATTAATTAGAATTATTTACTTTAAAACAAGAATTATTTATTTTAAATACATCAAACAAACTACTTTGTTACCTAACCACGAGGGGTTCTAGTAAACAAACAAAGTATTTGTTGGTTAAAAGTTCCAAAAGATACAATTTAAGCTATAGACTCATACTAGGCACTGCAAATTACAAATTGGCTTGGTAAGAACCTACAATTATCAAATTATACCAATATTAAGTTTATTTATTACAATCTACATCTAACTGTTGGCCAGTTACGGGCCACAAACAACAATTAGATACTATTAATTATTAATCAACAAAAATTAAGAAAACAAAATCTCAATAATTGCAATCATTATACAGGCCTACATGTGACAAGGTAGGCCACGTACTAGCAACTCAATAAGCCTGTGTATTAACAAGTTATAAATCAATAAGTTTACAATTAATGAGTTAACCCTAGAACGGCCAAGTAAAGTCACAGTAATGCCAAATCTGTCCGCGGAATCAATTTAACCGCGCTCTGCTTACCAAATGTTGAGGCCAACGGCTTGGCCCACGAGTCAAGGCCTGGAACCCTGGTTATAGGGGCCCATCAGCTATAACCTGAGTCCAGAGTCGCTGCCCTAAGGGCCTTTCTCCGCGGTCAGATTTGTTCTCGACGTAACTGGTAGGGTTGCACTGACCTTCCTTGCCGCAGTCCTTCTTGTATAGGGCCTGAGATTGGTATGATTAGTGGTGATTATGTAGGGTGTGTTGTGGAGTTAAGTGTGCTGGTGAACGTCTCAGAGGCCACTCGCAGGAGCAGGCAGGCAGACAGTTATGGCCTGCAGCTGTGGACGCTGGGCAGGCGTAGCACTGTACACTTGGTTTATCACTAGTAAGGCCCAACTGGAGTTGGTCAAAGTCACTTTCGCCGGGCGGTTGACGAACAAGACCGGCGGGTTCCAAAAAGTTCTTTTGTTATTAGGCTTATAGTTAGATCGACACATAGATCGCTCAAGGGCGCAACAAAACCGTAAAATAAGCTAAATCTAGACACTCAAAAGCAAAACGTGCGCGAGACGACCGGAAATTTTCGTGAAAAACGTGTTGGCTGTCAAAAAGAAAAAAGGCTTGCAAACCACACCCAAAATCGCGGCAAGTTTTTCCTTTCAAGTGTCATCTGTCAATTTCATTGCGAGCCAAAGAGGTTGCCAGCGCCATCGACCATGGAACAAGGAATTATGGCGCGAACAGAGTGTCTAGATTTGGTTTATTTTACGGTTTTGTTGCGCCGTCGAGCGGTCTATGTGTCGACCTAGCTATAAGCATAATTGTTACTGTTGTCTGTAACAAAGAACCTCTTTTTTGGAACTCGCCGAGCTTTGCCCGCCACGCGATCGGGGAAAGTGTGTGTGATTAAGGTTTTGGACCTAACTAGTGATAAACCAAGTGTACAGTGCTACAGTGCTACGCCAGCCCAACGCCCACAGCTGCAGGCCATAACTGGCTGCCTCCCTGCTGCTGCTAGCGGCCTGAGAAGCTCACCTTACACTTAACCTAACAATATACTCACTCACATACTCACCACTCTCATACTATCTCAGGCCGTACCAGGATTGACTGCTGCAAGGAAGGTCAGTGCAACCCTACCATCATTAAGTCACCACTACGTTGAGAACAAATCTGACCGCGGTGAAAGGCCCTTAGGGCAGCGACCCTGGACTCAGGTTATAGCTGATGGGCCCCTATAACCAGGGTTCCAGGCCTTGACTCGTTGGCCAAGCCGTTGGCCTCAACATTTGGTAAGCAGAGCGCGGTTAAATTGATTCCGCGGACAGATTTGGCATTACTGTGACTTAACTTGGCCGTTCTAGGGTTAACTCATTAATTGTAAACTTATTGATTTATAACTTGTTAATACACAGGCTTATTGAGTTGCTAGTACGTGGCCTACCTTGTCACATGTAGGCCTGTATAATGATTGCAATTATTGAGATTTTGTTTTGTTAATTTTTGTTGATTAATAATTAATAGTATCTAATTGTTGTTTGTGGCCCGTAACTGGCCAACAGTTAGATGTAGATTGTAATAAATAAACTTAATATTGGTATAATTTGATAATTGTAGGTTCTTACCAATTTGTAATTTGCAGTGCCTAGTATGAGTCTAGTGGCTTAGTACGGGTAATTAAAAACTTAATTTTTCTTTTATCTTAATTTATGTTATTGATTGACTTAACATGAATTATTGATAGCTTAATTTGTATCTTTTGGAACTTTTAACCAACAAATACTTTGTTTGTTTACTAAAACCCCTCGTGGTTAGGTAACAGAGTTGTTTGTTTGATGTATTTAAAATAAATAATTCTTGTTTAAAGTAAATAATTCTAATTAATAAATAGTATTTAAGTAGTAATTTGTTTGTGTTTAAAGTGGGTAATTCTTGTTTGATTATTAATTTGTTTGGTTGAAGTTGAAACATAACTTGTAACAAATAACTTTGTTTTGATTTTGTTATCTATTTGTTGTAACTACCTTTATTTAAGTTGTTTTGTACCTACCTAAGATGTCAGCCCACAAAAAATTGAGCGTGCAAATTCAATCAGAGCTGCGTTGGGCTGCTACAGCCAACGCCTTGGTAGGCCGGGTGGACCGGGCATCCGCACTGCTCCAGCGGTGCGAGCAGGTGCGGACCAGGCAGGCGGTCGTCGAAGGGGCCTTCCGAGACCTCATGGCATTGGAGCTACCTCCGGAATCGCTGGAGTCCTCAGTGCGGGACTACGAACAGTTTTTTGAGCTGACAGACGGTCTGGTGGAGGAGGCCGCGAGGCTCAAGAAGGAGGCGAGAATGAGCTCTATTCTTGAGTCTCCCACCAGACCCACCACGCAGCCTGCGTTACAGTGCAAGTTGCCAACAATAAACTTGCCCCACTTTTCTGGCAACCTGAGCGAGTGGCTAGGCTTTCTCAGCCTCTTTGATAGCCTGGTGGACGCGAGAAGGGACCTGTCTCCCTGCCAGAAACTGGCCTATCTACTCTCTTCCCTGCAGGGAGAGGCTCTGGTTTAGTTAGCCACCTAGACCTCTCCGAGGAGAGTTATACCACCGCGCGGGAACTACTGACTCGGCGGTATGCCAACGTGCGCCGGTTAGCAGACACACACGTGGCACAAATTCTAGCGCTGCCACGTGTCTCTGGGGTGTCCCATTTAAGAGAATCGCTCTTAAATCCACTGATTGTAGCCTGCAACGCTCTTAAGCGTTTAGAGCTTCCCGTGGACCAGTGGTCCTTCCTTTTATTACACATTGTGTTGTCCCGCCTACCTCCCGAGTTGAAACTGCGTTTTGAGCAAAGGTATGGTGGGGACGGGGCCAGCTACCTGCCCCCCTTTTCGGACCTTTTAAAGTTCCTTGAGGAAGAGTGCCGGCAGGCTGATAACTCTGGTATTGCTGGTCCTTCAAGGACCCCAGAGCGGCCTGCCCAGCTGAGGAAGGAAAAGGGTCACACTGGCGTCCCTGGTAAAAGGGCCTCCGACCGGAGACCAATGCCCGTTTACACTGGACTTGCTGCCACTGAACCCGCCCCCTGTAACTATTGCAGGCGTCCAGGCCACCGGGTGCTTTCTTGCCCCCAGTTTCTCTCTAAGCGGATCAAGGATCGGAGGGGCATTGCAAGAGACCGCCACTGGTGCTATAGCTGTCTGGAAGCTCACATGCAACGGGACTGCCAACAGCGACGGCCATGCCCAATTTGTAGGGGTAACCACCTGGAGATTTTGTGCGCCAACAAGAATGGTGTTGGCCGCCGGGTGGAGATTGAGGGCGCGCCCCGCACGGGCGGGGGCGCTCTTACCGATCGCTCCCCGGATTACTTGCGTCGGTCTCCTGATCAGGGCCATGAATCCCGACGCGTCCGGATTTCGACCCCGCCTATGGGGGCTTCACCCCCCCGTGAGGGGGGCGCCAACCCCCCTCGACGTTCTGATGGCAGATTTGTGGCGGCTCCGTCTACGGTTCAGTCTGCCCGCTATTCACCTCCGCTTCATGAGTGGCCACGCCTCGAACGCCGCCCACCTCGAGCGGGTCGACAGCCTTACTACGGCCTACCGACCTCAGCCCGTATGACTAGGCCCGTGCTGCCGCCACGAGATGACGCATGGGTTTACCCAAATGGAGGTCCGTCCCACTCACCTTTGGAGGTCCCCCCTGAGTCTCAATATGAGATTCCCCGGTCAGAGGACCGGTTTGATGAGGACGACCACCAATAGGTAGTTGCCGCCCTAGCCCCCACCACAGCAACTTCTCCTGAGACCTTGAATCTCCGGCAGTCCGTCTGTCAGACCATTCTTTTGCCGACTGTCTCAGTGAAGGTATTCAACCCGAAGGGTGAATTTTTAATCGTTCGCGCCCTTTTGGATTCGGGTTCACAGCGCTGTATTGCTTCTTCTCGTTTGGTGGGTGAGCTAGGGCTCCCTTGGAGTCCTCGAACAGGACGGGTGATAGGTATCGGGGGTATAGAGCCCTCGACTCCTAACGGGGAAGCGGAATTAATGTTTGGCCCCGTTACGGGCAATCTTAGGGTCTTGGTCAAGGTGTCAGTCCTTGACAATATCTTAGGTCCCCTACCGCAGGTCCGAATAACTGACGCTGCGATGTCCTGTGCATCAGGCCTAAACCCAGCTGACCCCCACTGGACTGAACCCGGTCCTACGGACCTTTTGTTGGGTTCCGACGTGTTGGGCCTGGTCTTGTCAGGGGAAATTAGGGTTTTGCAGAAGGACGGCCTATGTGCCATGTCCACTATATTCGGTTCTAGCTTTTTTGGACCCGTGCTATGGTCTTCGGACCTACCGGTGCTGGACCAATTGCAAGCAGCCGGCTTGACACTGTCGGACGTGGTCCAGCGCTTTTGGGAAGTTGAGGAGCCGCCGCATGCCGCACGAGTTGACCCTCTTGACCTTGAATGTGAGTTGTTTTATCAAAACAACACAGGCCGCCGTGTTGATGGGCGATTTGTAACTCGCTTGCCCTTTCTCGCTTCTCGCCCCCCGCTTGGTCAATCGCGGGCCTTGGCGGAAAAGAGGCTCTTGTCTATGGAACGGCGCATGCGGCGCGACTCCACCTTCCGCTCCAAGTACGTTGAATTTATGCGCGAGTACGAGGGCCTGGGGCATATGTCACCATCCAATTTTGATTGGCGCGCACACGAGCACTACTTCTTACCCCACCATGCCGTCTTGAAGACCCCTGGGGGGAAGATTCGAGTGGTTTTTGACGGCTCCGCGGCCACATCCAACGGGGTGACATTGAACCAATGCTTGCACTCCGGTCCTAAGCTGATCAAGGATATCTCCGATATCCTCACGCATTTCCGCCGGCATCAAATTGTTTTCGTAGCTGACATCAAGATGATGTTTAGACAGTCGATGGTACATCGCGATGATCGGAGATACCAAATGATTCTGTGGCGCGAAAATCCTAATGAGCCAATGCGTGTCTTTGAATTGAACACCACGACCTATGGACTCAAGTCAAGCCCCTATATTGCTATCAGGACCTTGTTAGAACTAGCTAACCGGGAGCGACTGAATTACCCTCGCGCATCAGCCACCTTGGAATCGTCAGTCTATATGGACGATATTTGCACGGGAGCCTCGAGCGTTGAGGAAGCTCTGACCCTTCGTGATGAATTGATTGCAATACTGAAGTCCGGAGGTTATGAGTTGGGCAAGTGGCTGTCCAACTCCCCTCACGTCTTGAAGGATCTTCCGGGAAAGGATCAGCAGGATCCTCATATTTTTGAAAATCCCGAAAATCCCAATTTGCTGACGGTCCTTGGAATACAGTACCAGCCCGTCCAAGACGTTTTCACCTACCGGGTCAAATTAGACCCACCTCCTAAGGTCTGGACTAAGCGTTCCGTCTTGTCTACGGTTGCTCGCACCTTCGATCCCAATGGATGGATCACTCCCGTAATATTTTTGGCTAAATGTTTCCTCCAGAAGCTTTGGATTGCTGAACTCGGTTGGGACGAACCACTCCCTGGGAAGTTATTGAAGGAGTGGAACTCCCTTGTGTCTTCACTTCCTGAAGTTAACCGAATTTCCATGCCTCGACGCTTCCTACCAACAGGAAGGTGTCATGCCAGTCTCCACGGGTTTTGCGACGCCTCCGAACGAGGATACGCCGCCGTGGTATATTTGAGGACTGTCGATGTCGCCGGTGAGGTCGCGACGCATCTCGTCTTGGCAAAAAGCAAGGTGGCCCCTATTCGGTCACGGTTAACTATCCCGAAATTAGAATTGTCTGGCGCCGCCCTTCTGGTACGCCTCTTGAACCACGTCCGCTCCTCTTTGGCATCTGCGGTCGATCTGACCGACGTTTATGCTTGGACGGACAGTGAGATTGTCCTTTGCTGGCTACGAGCCGCGCCTCACAACTTAGAGGTCTTTGTTGCGAATCGGGTCTCCCAAATTCAGAGCTCTGCAGTACCGGTGATTTGGAGACACGTACCCGGAGAACTGAACCCGGCCGATTGCGCCTCCCGCGGCTGTGAGGCCTCTGCACTGGTCCACCATCACCTTTGGTGGGATCCAAGTTGGCTATCCCAATCCGAGACGACTTGGCCTCAAAATAGGTTTTCCGCTCCCGAAGTATTGCCGGGCTTAAGAGTCGGAGTGGTTGAGGATAAACAGATCCCCGACTTGAACTTTCTTTTGAACCGTTACAGTTCCCTTGATAAACTAATTGGTGTTACCGGTTGGATTCGACGTTTTATCCATAATGGGCGGAATTCAGAAAATAAAAATTTGAGTCCTGTGCTGTCCCCTCTTGAACGCCAAGACGCCCGGAACTACTGGGTGCGTGTGGTTCAGGTGGAGCATTTTTCATCCGTGATTGACACTCTAAAGAGAGGTTTAGTTTTGAAGGGCCCCCTTGCTCGCCTAAGCCCTTTTTTGGACAATAACGGAATGCTACGCGTTGGAGGACGCCTCAAGAATTCCAATCTGCCCTATGGTGCTCGCCACCCCCTTTTGCTACCTAAGGACGGCACCTTTGTCAAATTGCTAGTGACACACTACCATCTTAAAAATGCCCACGCTGGTTGTAATGCACTCTCGGCTATTTTACAGCGCGAGTTTTGGATTCTGGCAGGGAGACGCACCATCCGGAACGTCACTTTCAGATGCATTCCGTGTTACCGCTTGAAGGCTAATACTTCACAGCCGATGATGGGTGATCAGCCCTCCGACCGCGTTCTAGCCACTCGACCCTTTGCTGGGGTTGGCACTGATTTTGCTGGCCCGTTTGCCATCAAGAGCTCTAACCTCCGCAACGCCAGATCGCTCAAGGCCTACCTCTGCGTTTTTGTATGTCTCGCTACCAAGGCGGTACATTTAGAACTTGTGAGTGCCTTAAGCACTGAAGCATTTGTAGCCACGCTAGGTAGATTTGTCTCTCGTCGAGGATTGCCTGACCTGATTCGCACGGATTGTGGCACAAATTACTAGTGGTTCGCCCCGAACTGAGACCTCGCGGTAACGGTATCCCATGATTATTCATTCAATCGATACATGATAACCAAAACTGACATTATTATTATGCTCGTTTTCACCAAACATACCTAAATCATCCCCTAAGTAGGAGTCTCTTAACGTAGGTAGCTCCTAAATACAATCCTAAGTCCTAACATCCGTCCCAATATCCTTTTAGGTGTCCCGTACAGGATCGTGATAAATAAGTTGACAGAAAACATCAATCACCTAACTTATAGTAAAGGTTAGGGAACGTTAGTGAAAACATTGAATTATTTATTAAACATTGAATTATTTATTTATTATGTAGGTACTAAGGAGTGAAACCGGGTTACGGGCATCTGTACAAATCGTCATCTATCGACGCGAATAGAAAATATACAATATTTAACTAAAATTTAACTAAAAAATAATTTTAATTGAATAATATGGTACAAAAAAAATTACAATACAATTATTGTATTAAAATAAGTAACTAAATAATAATGGTCGTAGTCGTAACTCGTAGTTCCATGGGAATAGTTACTGACTGCGCCATCTATTAGCATTATTGTGAAGCTATGTTGATGCTATATGAATTACTGATGTACATTAAAAATTAAATAATCTCGTTTCTTTATAATATTCATATAATTTTAGTATTTGTTGTTCAAGTACAGGATATAAGTGACCTAAAAACATAAAATCAGTTTGAAAATCCATAGCGGATTTTTCTAGAGAGCGTCTTCAAGCGAGCGTATAAAATCGCCACTTTGAAAGCCCCCCATTTCGTCAATTTTAAGGGAAAAATTAAAAAAAAAATATTTTTGTACTCAGTTCAAAATTATCTTTAAAATGATACGTAACAATTTTATGTAACGCGATATTTTTTTTTTTACTTCGCATTCGCTTCTATGAGAGCCCCCCTGAAATAAAGATTTTTATAACTTTTTAAGCCATTTTCGGCTGGAGGCCATCGGTTTACATATTATATCTAAATTTGAAGTAATTACGTTCAGTAATTCAAAAGTTATAAGGCTCTGACAGACGGACGGACGGACGGACGGACGGACGGACAAGTGCAAATCGCTCTAGTTAACTCAGAGACCTTCGCTTCGCTCGGTCGATAAGGGCACTGATAGATATTTAAAAGAGATTGTCGAATTCCTGTCTATCAATAAGATTAGATTAAGTACAGCATTGTCCAAGATGGGGGTAACCTGGAAGTTTGACCCCCCAGCTTGCCCTCATTGGGGTGGAATATTCGAAGCTGTGGTTAAGGTGGCCAAGACTCATCTCCGGCGCGTTATAGGCGAAACTGTTTTAACCTTTGAAGAACTCGCCACCGTGTTTTGCAAAATTGAGGCTGTACTCAATTCTCGGCCACTCTGTCCCCTCTCATCTGACCCAAATGACCTGGAGGTCTTAACTCCCGGTCATTTTCTGATTGGTCAGCCCCTTAACGCTCTACCCGAATACCCCTTCAGGGACGTGAAGGTCTCACGTTTGTCCCGGTTTGAGCTGCTGCAACAGATGACTCAGAGTTTTTGGCACCGTTGGTCACTAGAGTATTTGCATCTTTTGCAGCAGCGGGTTAAGTGGGCTGACAAATCTGATCCACCCAAAGTTGGTGACCTAGTGCTGATTAAGGAACCTAATTTGTTGCCTTTATACTGGCGCCGTGGGCGCATTCTTAAGCTGATCTACGGGTCTGATGGGGTTCCCAGGGTTGCCGAGGTAATGGTCGGAGACTCTGTCTTGCAGCGAGCCGTTTGCTCCTTATCACGTTTACCTATTTACTAGTAAGTGGACGTAAATCCTTACGACCACGGGCGGGGGGGTTGTTCGCGCCATGTACCTGTCCAGAATTCCTAGTTCCATGGTCGTGACGCTAGCAATCTCTTTGGCTCGCAATGAAGTTGACAGATGCCAGTTTTAAACTTGCCGCGGTTTTGGGGCGTGGTTTTTGCAAGTTCACTTTTGTTTTTGACAGCTAATACGTACATGTAAAATTCTCGGGTCGCGCGCACCGTTTGCTGTTTTTGAGTGTCTAGATTTGGTTTATTTTACGGTTTTGTTGCGCCGTCGAGCGGTCTATGTGTCGACCTAGCTATAAGCATAATTGTTACTGTTGTCTGTAACAAAGAACCTCTTTTTTGGAACTCGCCGAGCTTTGCCCGCGACGCGATCGGCGAAAGTGTGTGTGATTAAGGTTTTGGACCTAACTAGTGATAAACCAAGTGTACAGTGCTACAGTGCTACGCCAGCCCAACGCCCACAGCTGCAGGCCATAACTGGCTGCCTGCCTGCTGCTGCTAGCGGCCTGAGAAGCTCACCTTACACTTAACCTAACAATATACTCACTCACATACTCACCACTCTCATACTATCTCTGGCCGTACCAGGATTGACTGCTGCAAGGAAGGTCAGTGCAACCCTACCATCATTAAGTCACCACTACGTTGAGAACAAATCTGACCGCGGTGAAAGGCCCTTAGGGCAGCGACCCTGGACTCAGGTTATAGCTGATGGGCCCCTATAACCAGGGTTCCAGGCCTTGACTCGTTGGCCAAGCCGTTGGCCTCAACGGCCATTAGTGATACCTATATTACAAAACAAGAGGATTAAAATCTGTTTTACAATAAAACCTATATCTTTCCTAGATAAAAAACTTGATTTAAGAATACCCAAGGTTCTTTATAATGCAGCTTTTAATTTTGCAAACAGATAAAAGATAGCGTCTTACTAGGGGATAAGTGAAGAGAGATAATGATAATAATTATTATGAAAGACACTTTTAAAAGAACTTGTCAGGTGGCAGCTGCAAATTAAGAGACTTTTTATATTGTTGGTTTTATTACGAACTAGTGAACTAGGGGTTAATTCACTAGTTTAGGAGCTAAGACAGGGGTTTTCACTCGGATATATACAGTTCTAGATGATGCCCGCGACTTCGTCGGATTGGATTAAGGTTTTTTAATTCCCGCGGGAACTCTGTAATTTTCCGGGATAAAAAGTAGCCTATGTGCTAATCCTGGGTATGAGCTCTCTCCATTCCAAATTTGACTCAAATCCGCCTAGTAGTTTTTGCGTGAAAGAGTAACAAACATACACACACATATACATACATTCGCTTTTATAATATTACTAGCTGATGCCCGCGACTTCGTCCGCATGGATTTACTTTTTAAAAATCCCGCGGGAACTCTTTCATTATCCGAGATAAAAAGTAGCTCTCCCGGTCTGAGGAACCACTACTACTACATCCATTACTATACCCATGCAAAAAATCGCATCAATCCGCTGTTCTGTTGCGACGTGATTGAAGGACAAACCAACAAACAAACACACTTTCGCATTTATAATATCAGTAATGCTTTATTATAACACTTTTTATAATTGTCAAATTTTTTACCATACTTAACCAAAGACAAAATTACGTTTAGCTGTCATTTGCGTTTTGTTATTCCACTGTCATTTGCGTTTTGTTATTCCATGTCAGATGCGTTTTTCTTATACCACGTTTTATAGTGACATGACGGAAACGCGGTCGAACGGGATAAAAAGTATTCTATGTCCGTCTCCTGGTTCTAAGCTACAACCTACCTGTAGTAGTACCTCTCCACCAATTTTCAGCCAAATCGGTTCATCCGTTCTTGAGTTATAAATAGTGTAACTAACACCACTTTCTTTTATATAAATAGATTAGTGCGATTAGTGTGATGTGACTAAATGATGCCCGCCACTTCGTCCGCGTGGATTAAGGTTTTTTAATACCCACGGGAACTCTGTAATTTTCCGGGATAAAAAGACACATACAAACTTTCGCCTTTGTAATATTATAGTGTGATAGTGTGATGAAGTGTGGTACACAGATTTTCGGTTGTTTTTATTTTTGCTTAAAAAAAGGATTAAGGACTTTGTTTTACAAGTATTAGTAAATTGATTAGTAAGTTAAGGCTTGACTTATCATAATGACCTACAGTCAATAAGTAATTTCGGTTTTTAATTTGTTGGAAAATCCATAAAATTAAGGTTTTTTATATAAACGTTATACAATGTAAGGCGCTCTATTCTTGCCGTAAACCGAGGGTAGTTGCATTAAGACTGTGCCGAGCGAAATGTGCCAAACAGGCAGTCACAGTTAAGTTGATAACATCAACAGCATTTGTTCAATACATCTATAATATATACATTAACCATAACGAAGAATGCGTTAACAATTACACCGTGGAAAAAACTTAAAATGATTAATATTTTAGCCTACAAAATTACATAAAGTTGGATGAAAACTGCAAAAACGTATGCTGGCGTTAAGCGATTATTTATATTATAACAATAGAAATCTAACGTAATTTTCAGTTCAAACAAAGCATGAATATTTATATTATAATATATCCTTCTCAAATATTTAAATTACTGTATGACCATTAAGATACATATTTATCAAAAAGCACTTCAAATCTGCCATACATTTTTGTATGGCGGCCACGCGCCGGTTTAAATACGCGTCGTTCGTGCTCTGTGATTCAGTCGTCCACGAGTGTTCAGAGTGAGTCCACGTCACTTTGCAGAACAACCCACCGATCGCGTCTCGATCGTAATCTCGTGTACGTCTATCGACAAAACGATGTAAGTATTTTTTGTGAAAAAACACAAAAATTCTTATATCGCGTATGGTGTGGAATCTATTGACAATAGAGCAAAGTAATGTACTACAAGTTTTATAGAGGACATCAATATCTACAAAAAAGTCGGCAATACCATAAATCTAACTATTACAGATATGTCACAATAACTATATATTCGCCCTATAGTGAATAAGAATACGCTAGTGTCCGTATATCTGTCTGTTCCCTCGTAGCTCCCTAATGAATACACCGATTTTGATGCTGTTTTTTTATATTTGAAAGACGTGATCGAGATGGATCTTAGCTATGATTTACGAAAATCTGCTTAGGCGTTTGAAGAAGATGAAGCTCATTTCCTACTTGTCCCCGCCATTTTGAATTTTTTTGTTAATGGACTGATTTCGTTCAAAATCGATATTTAGGCTTCTCTGGGGTCAAGAAAGAGGAAATCGATGTCAAAATTTAAAAAGTCACCGCCATATTGGAATTCTTTGTTATTGGACCGATTTCGTTCAAAATCGATATTTAGGCTTCTCTGGGGTCAAGAAAGAGGAAATCGATGTCAAAATTTAAAAGTCACCGCCATATTGGAATTCTTTGTTATTGGACCGATTTCGTTCAAAATCGATTTTTAGGCTTCCCTGGGGTCAAGGAAGAGGAAATGGTTGCCAAAATTGTAAAAAGTGCCGGCCATATTGAAATTCTATATTATTGGACCGATTACGTTCAAAATCGATATCTAAGGTGCCCTAGGGTCAAGAAAAAGGGAAGGGTTGTCAAAATTTTAAAAAGACCCGCCATATCGAAATCCTTTGTTATTGAACGGATTTCGTTCAAAATCGATATTTAGGCTTCTCTGGGGTCAAGTAAGAGGAACTGATTGGCAAAATTTTAAATCGGTCCAATAACAAAGAATTTCAATATGGAGGTCACTTTTTTAAATTTTGGCATCTATTTCCTCTTTTTTTACCCAAGGGAAGCCTAAATATTGATTTTGAACGAAATCGGTCCAATAACAAAGAATTTCAATATGGCAGTCACTTTTTAAATTTTGCCATTTATTTCCTCTTTCTTGACCCAAGGGAAGCCTAAATATTGAATTTGAACGAAATCGGTCCAATAACAAAGAATTTCAATATGGCGGCCACTTTTAAAATTTTAGCATCTATTTCCTCTTTCTTGACCCAAGGGAAGCCTAAATATCGAATTTGAACGAAATCGGTCCAATAACAAAGAATTTCAATATGGCGCTGACATTTTTAAATTTTGGCAACCAGTTCCTCTTTTTTTACCCAAGGGAAGCCCAAATATTGATTTTGAACGAAATCGGCCCAATAACAAAGAATTTCAATATGGCGGTCACTTTTTAAATTTTGGCATCTATTTCCTCTTTCTTGACCTAAGGGAAGTCTAAATATCGATTTTGAACAAAATCGGTCCAATAACAAAGAATTTCAATATGGAGGTCACTTTTTAAATTTTGGCATCTATTTCCTCTTTTTTTTTACCCAAGGGAAGCCTAAATATTGATTTTGAATGAAATCGGTCCAATAACAAAGAATTTCAATATGGCAGTCACTTTTTAAAATTTTGCCATTTATTTCCTCTTTCTTCACCCAAGGGAAGCCTAAATATCGAATTTGAATGAAATCGGTCCAATAACAAAGAATTTCAATATGGCAGTCACTTTTTAAAATTTTGCCATTCATTTCCTCTTTCTTGACCCAAGGGAAGCCTAAATATCGAATTTGAAAGAAAGCGGTCCAATAACGAATAATTTCAATATTGATTGACGATTGATGATTGACCCTTCCAATAGGTCTGGCAGCTTACAGATAATATCACAATAGTTCCCTGAGTATCATGTATAAAAATCAGAACTGAGAATATAAGTTAACTTAAATTATATATATTTTTGGGAGCTTCAAAGCGTCTGGCTAAAGTAACCGCCGGCGGTAAGCGTCTGGCAGTATTAATTTATTAATTTTTACAATATTCTTTAAAACATATATGAAAATCAGCCCTGAGAATTTAAGATAAGTTATTCTAGTTTTTACCTACCTTTAGCACCTGGTATCTGGAAATTGGCCGTCGGCACAATCTAGCTGGTACGCATTTACTGAAAGGACATTAGAACAGTACTCTATCGTACACAAATAATTGCTGAGAAAATAACTTAGGTCTGGCGGCACTGGGATCTTGGACCATAACAATTATTATTGTGTTTACATGATAACCACCAATTTTAAAAAATATGAGTTACGTTCTTTTGCGTACAGTCGGCCGGTTAAGCTAGGCAATCTCGCTGTTGTGTGCGTGCGTTCACGACTTGACGCACACGTCTAGCGAAATACCTAAACAGCGCCCGCGTCTTATGCTCGGCGCAGTCTTAAAATATTGACCTGAGAAACTGTGTAAAACTGAGGGTAGGCGCTAGTAGTAATTTTGTGGATTACTTTACTTTTTATTCCGTTGTGCGTACACGTTTTTATTGCCCCCACACTGTATATGAGGTGTGTTAAAATAAAGTAACTTTTTACGATCGTAAAAAGCCCGCACTCTTTTGTTTCGTGTACGTTTTTCGTTAAATGGATCATAAAAGAGATTCTAAAATTATAATTCCGGTTTGAACGCAACGTTTTTATTTTTTGATTTCGTTTCTATGTTTGTACAGAGCCTTTGCAGACGGTAACTTTTAAAGCATCAGACGCGTTCAAAATGGGCTGCGGGGAACTATCATCGTCACAACATCGAATGGAATGGCCTGCATATGAGTTACGCAGGACGAAGTTAAAGGAAAGAACAAGAAGCCGGACTGTTCGCCGCCGTGCCTTTCTTAACCACAGCCTTTCGCGCTAGATAATAATCAGACTATACATTTCACATAATAGGGTATTTGACTATATTAAAAATATCGTTTCATCTGGTGTCATCCGAAAAGACTATTGTCTAAAAACATTATTCCATACGACAAAACTAAAAAATAAAGCTTTATTTAATTAGAAAACATTAATTAAAATTGCTATAATTCTGGCTATGTTCACGAGATCGAAAACGTTCTTGAATCTCGAATGACGTCACAGTTCACGCCACCTCTAGGCTTTGGAATTGTCATTGAACTGTGACGTCATGTAAACAACTGGAACGTTTCCACGGCAATTTATTTTTTGAATTTATTTTTATGAAAAATACTGAAAATTATGCCGAAATATACGTTTTGTTAGCTTCAGCATAGCATTATTAACAATTTAACATGATTTTCTAAAAGTAGTCACCCTATTATTGCGTTGCATTCTTGCTCAGAACCATAGACTAGAATATAATACCTATGTGCTGCACAGCTAAGCTCTCTCCTTCTCTCTTCTCTTCTTTATACTAGGATTTGTTTCTTTCTGTAGGCGATGTCTATCCGTTTTGCGTGAGTCCATTGAATTTGGTACTCTAGCTACTCGAGCTCACTCCAGAATCCAAGCAGGCTCAGGTCAGCGAGGACTTCTGGCAGTGTTGCTAGACAGCCAATGTGTAATTGCCGTTGGTCGGCCCTGCATTAAAGTTGTACGTGGTCCGACGTGTCTCTCCAATGCATGCTCTGCGTAGAAGGCTGTCGGTGATACCTACTTAAAATAAGTGTTTGTTGGGCGAACAGTTTTCTGTGATCGTACCTACAGCAAAATATAGCAGTTTCCCTGTAAGACAGCCGGGCTCATTCTTTTCCCAAAAAAAAAAGTTTTTCAGTCACCAGCATAATAACCATAGTAAATTTTAGATTGTTGCTTGGATGCGCCACTCCACCTCTGAGTCAATGTGAATCAACCCTAAACCACATGCATTAACTTTAAAATCCTTAGATATACTAATTTTAGTAACCATTTTTTTACTACATTATAACTCTGTAAAATCTCAAAGCTACATTAGTATTATTACAACGAGCTGTTTTCCACTGTAACTCTACGTCTCCCTAGATAGCACTCACAGAAGCTCAGGTAAACCTGGCTTTTAGCTAAGTATCTCTGGCTTCATGCCAAGTATAATAACTACAATATTATATTATACACTATTGTCTTTTTAGACAAATTCAGTATAAAAAAAACTTGAGAGGTGTCAAGGGACACCCGGATGGAACGTAGTTCCTTTCGATTATATTGTGTTCGGTATTTTCGCGGTACAGCATTGAGTCTCCGTAGCCTAGTGGCTCCGGCAGTCGCCTAACAGTTCAAAGTCGATGGTTCGAATCCCAGCTCGACAGACCAAATTTTCCATTTTCAATTTTATTTTAAACAATTTCTACAAGTGGAACCTTTCCCTAATTTCGACTTTGAACTGTTAGGCGACTGCCGGAGCCACTAGGCTACGGAGACCCAATGTTGTATCGCGAAAATACCGAACACAATGCAAAATTCACATTCAACAAAAAAGTGTCGGTTTCAAAAATATGTCGAGTGTCGGTTCCTTAATTTTTTCCGTCTAGCCCCCATCCGTACCGCGCGATAAGGAACTTACGTTCCAATTTTACAAACGCAGAGTAACTTTTACCGAGGCCTAAAGTTGTATTAGCAGATTTGTCACGTAATCCTTAATCCAGGTAGGTAGGTCCTATTTTGAGAAAGAGATCAAGCGTCATTGACCAGATAGCGTCCTGATCCGAAGATCCTGATCAGCTTGAAGATCCGAAGTCTTCGAAAAGTTCGCATTGCCAGTGACAACTAACTATATGTATGATGCCCGAACTAAATAAATGATACGATATGATGATGATGAAAAGCATATGTGTTAATCCTGGGTGTGAGCTATCTCCATTCCAAATTTCAGCCAAATCGATACAAGACTCCAATGTCCAGTAGTGGACGTCTAGCTGTTGACAAAGGATAATCCTTTCTAAGCACACTTACGCCCATTTCCACTAACCTTAATCATCCCCTGAGTAAGATCTTTACATAGGAAACCCAAAACACGATCCCTTTCCCAATATTATTTCCACCTTTTTAACCGACTTCAAAACAGGAGGAGGTTCTCAATTCGTAGGAATCTTTTTTTATGTATGTTCACCGATTACTCGAAGATGCCTGAACTGATTTGGAAAATTCTTTTTGTCAACATATCGACAATAAATTATATACTTTGTAGTGGCGCGAGCGTTTGAAGTCGGTTTTTTAAAAATATTTTTTTTATATTATATTATAGGGGTTCCCTTAAGTTTCGTGAAATTGAGATTGACAGAAAGCGTCACCTAACTTAGGTAGACCGTATATGTTAGGGAACGTTGGTGGAAACTATTATAATAATACTAGCTGACCCAGCGAACTTCGTACCGCCAACAAAAATATTTAAAGGGGTGGGTCACCCTCATTATTTAGAGGTATGAAAAATAGATGTTGGCCGATTCTCAGACCTACCCGATATGCACACAAAATTTCATAAAAATCGATCCAGCCGTTTCGGAGGAGTTTGGTAACAAACACCGCGACATGAGAATTTTATATATTAGATTATATTGAACTGATCAAGCCAGGACAAAGAAGATTCCTATAAAAGCATGTAACTCTCGTATATCGGACACAGTTACCAGGAGACAAGGGAAACTATAAATTTCCTGTATCGATGGCCAATACGGACTGGTTTTATGCACATTTTCCTATAAAATTCTTCTTGTAAATCGCAACCAGTTCTAGCCAAGAGCTAGTGAACAATCAGTTTAGGTCTTTAGCTTTAATATTATTGTAATTTGCAAAGTGTGTTTGTTTTTCATTGATTGACGTGATTTTTTGCAAAACAATATTTTAAAGCCTGGAAAGTGAAATACCTATCGAAGGCTATATTAAAATAATTAGAGAGTTCACTCGGTATTTTCATAAACCTAACTCCACGCGAACTAAATCGTAGGCAAAAACTGCTATAGATTAATGTATGTAATATTATCTGTAGAGGAGCAAACTGAAAATCAGCGCTGGGTACAATGCCCAGCATAAGGCTGAGTTTGCGGCCTTAATAAAGCAATAAAAATTATTTATTATTATTATTACCTATAAATGCAACCGTGTGTTGATTTTTTAGTTTGTCCTTGGAACAACAAAGGAACAACAGTTCGGCCAAGTTTTTTGTATACGTATCAGTATAGTTGCGAGATAAAAGGTAGTCTATGTCACTCTCCAAGTTCTTAACAGCTATATCCAAAAAAAACACGTTGATACGTTGCTACGTTGCTGCATGATTCCAGGATAATCCAACGAAACAAAAACCACACTATCTTATTAATAATAAGAAGGACAGTAAGGATTTTGTAGAGAACGCTGATTTTGTTTTGTTGCTCTCTGAGTAAATTCACAAAATGGTGAGACGTGTACAATTTATTACAAGTAATATTATAATTAGTTGACCCCCCACCAGGTGGACCGACGACATCAAGCGAGTCGCAGGGAGCCGCTGGATTCAGGCGGCGCAAGACCGAAGCCTGTGTAAGTCCATGCAAGAGACCTTTGTCCAGCAGTGGACGTCTATCGGTTGATAAAGAAGAAGAAGAAGAATATTATAATTTATTTTAAGGTAAGGTATTTCAATTTTTAACATGATTTGTTGTATTAAAACTTTACAAATACTAGGTGTTAGTTATTTATAAGATGTAGCTTAATAGATACAAGAAACTATCGCATTTTACCCTGTAATGATAGTGTATTTAAAGGTGAATAAATAAACTATACAAATCGCGATCCCTAGCTCCCATACTAGTTATTCAGTCTACCGCCGGATCAAGGCATTTTACTAGGAGACATAGTTTATCGGGCTATTCGTTTGAATCCACTTCCATATAGATGAATGTCGGGAGATTTATGCAAAGAAAGGCATTGCAAGTTTCTGCTTTGTGCACGATTTTCATTCATATTTTCTTATTATAGTTCTGTCCATTACCAGTTTACCTAGGTCTTATCTCAAAAAATTTAAACTCGTTTAAACGTTGATTAAAAATATAACGCTGTTAAAATAAGTTTACGGTTGAAATAAATTAGACTAGATGATGCCCACGACATCGTCGGTGTGGATTTAAGTTTTGAAATCCCGCCGGAATTCTCTAATTTTCCGGGATAAAAGTAGCTTTTGCCACTCTAAATTCAAATTCAAAAATTCTAATTCATTATTATTTATTTCACGTAGGCCAACCTGTGGCTCTTATGACAAGTCATTCATTCTACCACCGGTTCTGAAAGCGGATTCTGCTGAGAAATTCAGCAGTTGCTCTTTTCAAAATAGTCATTTTATAATATTATTATGAAGCTATTACATTGTAATAAGTTTTTTATACTATCGTGTGGGCAGCTGGGTGCCAAGCCGATTTAACCTATGCAATATTGTTAGAATAAAATATAAAACTTCCACAAAGGTACTCAACTATACCCATGCAAAAAATCACGTCGACCCGTTGCTCTGTTGAGGCGTGATTGAAGCAAAAACCAACAAACCAACAAACAAACATACATACTTTCGCCTTTATAATATCAGTAGGATTAGTAAGGAAGTAAGGGTATAAATAAGAATGTGCGATAAACGTTTATAACCACACGCTCGAGCACGTCCCCACCTAGACACTTTCTACGGAGTTAGCGTCAATAAAACTACTATTGAGACAAGAACAAAAATCTAAGCGAACTTCTATCCCTCTACATAAAGTGACACGGCAAAGTCTAACAACAAAGTTTCACCTGGCCGTTTAGTTTGTTGGACAACTTAGCAGCTAGACACAGGAACGCTTTTACGGGCACGCTTTGACGTCTTCACTGCAAATTGACACAAGGAAGGCCACTTACACTTGTTGGGAAATTACGGTGAGTTTTGAGAATCTTCTTCTTTGTCAACCAATAGACGTCCACTAAAATATAACAGAGAACGAGCAGCAGCGTCTTCTGTGCTACTACTACCATCTACTGCGATCACCAACCCATCTGCCCAGCGCGGTTATTATGGGCAAACCCCTTTAGGGATTATGGGCGGCCTTTAGTCCAGCAGTGCACTGTTATAGACATTGAGGATGAGGATGAGACATCCATTGCTGGACAAAGGTCTCAAGCATGGACTTCCACAGGTTTCGGTCTTGCGCCGCTTGAATCCAGCGGCTCCCTGCGACTCGTTTGATGTCGTCATCAGGGGAGATCTGCCAACACTGCGCTTCCCGGTGTGGGGTCGCCATTCCAGCACCTTGGGACCCCAACGACCATTAGCTCTTCGAACTATGTGCCTCACCCATTTCCACTTCAGTTTCGCGACTCGCTGACTTTTGTTAACCTATACGGATCTCCTCATTTCTGATTTGAATTTTGAGGATGCTACAAAATTATTACAGTACCAACCTATTACCTAGTCAAGTTGGTAAAATATGATGGATGGGTGACCAATTCGAGGTCCGAATTTACCACCTTCCCTGTTCTCTATTTACTCGACTAAAGCTAAAAGAAGAGTTATGATTGTTGTTTAGCAGTCTATGTATCTGACTATGTACGAATGTTCAACCAAAGCGGTTTAACTATTGTATATTATATAACTAACTATTATCGACCGAGCGAAGCGAAGGTCTTTGAGTTAACTAGGGCGATTTGCACTTGTCCGTCCGTCCGTCCGTCCGTCCGTCCGTCTGTCAGAGCCTTATAACTTTTGAATTACTGAACGTAATTACTTCAAATTTAGATATAATATGTAAACCGATGGCCTCCAGCCGAAAATGGCTTAAAAAGTTATAAAAATCTTTATTTCAGGGGGGCTCTCATAGAAGCGAATGCGAAGTAAAAAAAAAAATATCGCGTTACATAAAATTGTTACGTATCATTTTAAAGATAATTTTGAACTGAGTACAAAAATAATTTTTTTTTAATTTTTTCCTTAA
Organism: Oeneis ivallda; assembly: GCA_029955525.1. Taxonomy (NCBI): domain Eukaryota; kingdom Metazoa; phylum Arthropoda; class Insecta; order Lepidoptera; family Nymphalidae; genus Oeneis; species Oeneis ivallda. Next base: position 18,358,372 of record JARPMR010000020.1, on the reverse strand, counting down.
AATTGACGAAATGGGGGGCTTTCAAAGTGGCGATTTTATACGCTCGCTTGAAGACGCTCTCTAGAAAAATCCGCTATGGATTTTCAAACTGATTTTATGTTTTTAGGTCACTTATATCCTGTACTTGAACAACAAATACTAAAATTATATGAATATTATAAAGAAACGAGATTATTTAATTTTTAATGGGCGTCAGTAATTCATATAGCATCAACATAGCTTCACAATAATGCTAATAGATGGCGCAGTCAGTAACTATTCCCATGGAACTACGAGTTAAATTCAATGTTTGATAAATAATTCAATGTTTTCACTAACGTTCCCTAACCTTTACGGGCTACCTATAAGTTAGGTGATTGATGTTTTCTGTCAACTTATTTATCACGATCCTGTACGGGACACCTAAAAGGATATTGGGACGGATGTTAGGACTTAGGATTGTATTTAGGAGCTACCTACGTTAAGAGACTCCTACTTAGGGGATGATTTAGGTATGTTTGGTGAAAACGGGCATAATAATAATGTCAGTTTTGGTTATCATGTATCGATTGAATGAATAATCATGGGATACCGTTACCGCGAGGTCTCAGTTCGGGGCGAACCACTAGTATAATATTAATATATAACTTTTTTTATTGAACCGATTTTGATAAATAAGATGTCAATCGTTTCGTTATTATTTCCGGGCGACATAGGCTACATTGTAAATGAATAAAATCAATATGACTGATGTTAAATCTGTCAGTGTCTGTTACATCTTGTCTGTGAAAGTCCCGTCAAAATCGGTCCAGCCGTCCAGAACACACAAACATACAAACAAACAGACAAAAATTTTAAAAACCTTGTTTTGGGTTATACCTAGTAAAGTTCAAATAACCATATCAGGGGCAGTTACTTCTAAAGTACAGACATCAGACAGGCATTTAAATTTTATTAGTAAGTATAGAATAGAGGTACTTATTCTACAGTAAAATATACCAACCCAACTTTTGTAAGCGCTTTTATTGTATATTTTTATATTTCATTGAGCCTAAATCGAAAAAAATTTATAATAACCGTTCATTTCATTTCATTAAACAATTTTCATTCTAAATTAGTCCTTCGATATAGTTGAATTCTGTTTTATGAATTATTTCTTTATTTGACTTCTCTCTACAGAAATATTATCTTATTAAATCATACCAAGAGATTACAAGAAAAACAATAAATTAAGAACTTCCCAAACTTTTGTTTGAAATAAGCAAAAGTATGCAAATTGCTCAAGAAAAACATTTAGAATTGCTTAGTAGGTAGGAACGAAGCAAATTCGGTGTAAAGTTACCTACAATTTCAATGAACTTAAACTTTATTGGTATCTAGAGCCTTCAAACTCAGCTCAATAATGTTCGAATTAGTTATCTCTTTTTAAGATCCTTGAAAGGGAACTCATTAGCTGAAAAGAGATGGGATGACTCCCTCGTAGCTCCCAAACTTATATTTTGAGATAGTTATGAGGTAGCACTCATGAGCAATCCATCAACGTCTCACTACTGAGCACAGGTCTCCTCTCAGAGAAGGGTTATAGGCCATAGTGTACCACTATTTTTTGCACTATGGGACCCCACAATTGCTGAAATGGCGTTCCCGCACCAAGAAGCGCCGTGTTGGCAGACCCTGGACTAGAGATATTACTAGGTGGACGGATGACAGACGAACTCGTCTGAATAAGTCTCAGGGAGCAGCTGAATACAGGCGGCGCAAGACCGAGCAATGTGGGAAGTCCATGCAAGAGACCTTTGTTCAGCATTGGACATCAATTAGTTGATAAAGAGCAAGACGTAAAACAAAATTATTTACGCAGCAATCTAATAAACCCTTTTATCTATATATCTATCTATCTATCTATCTATATATATATATAAAAGAAAGTGGTGTTAGTTACACTATTTATAACTCAAGAACGGATGAACCGATTTGGCTGAAAATTGGTGGAGAGGTAGCTTAGAACCAGGAGACGGACATAGGATACTTTTTATCCCGTTCGACCGCGTTTCCGTCATGTCACTATAAAACGTGGTATAAGAAAAACGCATCTGACATGGAATAAAAAAACGTAAATGACCGCTAAACGTAATTTTGTCTTTGGTTAAGTATGGTAAAAAATTTGACAATTATAAAAAGTGTTATAATAAAGCATTACTGATATTATAAATGCGAAAGTGTGTTTGTTTGTTGGTTTGTCCTTCAATCACGTCGCAACAGAACAGCGGATTGATGCGATTTTTTGCATGGGTATAGTAATGGATGTAGTAGTGGTTCCTCAGACCGGGAGAGCTACTTTTTATCTCGGATAATGAAAGAGTTCCCGCGGGATTTTTAAAAACTAAATCCATGCGGGAGAAGTCGCGGGCATCAGCTAGTATATTGATAGAAGGTAGCATCACAGTCGGTGGATTCGTGGTACCTAGTAGACCTCAGAAGTGGCTCAAATATGCGTAGAAAGCACAAAAAAGCAAACATAATAATATTTAAGGTTTATTTTAGTGGCACCGTATTTACAAAATAAAATTTTATTCCCTTTAAAAATGCATGTGACCACAATTAATAACTCATGACTCAGTAATTGGTTCCAACTCGGTCGATTGCGAGCTCGTTCACCGAAACGAGCTATTCAGGCGAAAGACTCGATAATTTCAATGAATAAATATTTAAGGAATTTAAATTTAACATCGCCGCGGAAAAATGTTGACGTAGCTGTGAAAGTAGTTGGTCACTTTTGCTTATCGTCAGAAAATGGGATCCATAATATTAAGCTTGCTAAGCTTGGAGACAATTGGCCAACCTGCCCCTCTAGCCAAGTTACACTTCGTTGTATCTATTCTCTTTCTACGATCGTTGTCACTTAAAGTTTCGGCTTGGGCTATGACTAGATGGCGCTGCAGCTGATCAAAGACAGAAGTGTATTGATAATATTTCGTCCGTGCAGTAAAGAAGCACCCAATGGAAGATCAAACAGTATTAAATCATTACAAAGTATAGAAAAGAAGAACTACATACTTTGATATTGTTTAACATATTAATATAATAGTTGTTTAATTCAATTTGTAACAATGGCGAAAACCAGAAATCTTTATCTAATTTTTTTATTTTTTTGCGGCCCGCGACTCCACGACTAACACGTGTTTGTGGCCCCTATAAAAAAGGTTGAGTACCACTGGTCAACACGTATTCATGTACGCGTGTTCAATATAGCTTACACTACGCGTACACTGGAACACGCACTCCGTAGTATGGCTTATTTCCACGTGAAAACAGAAATCCACCGCGCATGAATTCGCAGACAACCTCGTGTTGTTAACAAAGCATTTGCATGAAAATTGAAAGTACCAATCAATTGATTCCAGCAAAACTAAGAAGAGCCGAACTTAAAGCCCCCACTACCAGCTCAAACACGATTTGCATACTCGTACCTGCCCGTAGTTTTAATTAATTCAACGTAATTAGTGAGCTTTGCCCGACTGGCGACTGCTCTGTTGCATTCAGTACCCGTAATGGACCCAGCCCGGGCGCTGATTTTGAGGTTGGTGTTCAACAAATTGGTAGCGATAGAATTTTCATTCAAAGTTTGTTCGCTCCTCTAAACTTATAAGAATTTTGTTTCTAACACCAACACTTCTTAATAAAATATTCTAGACTAGATGATGCCCGCGATTTTGTCCGCGTGGATTAAGGTTTTTTTTAATTCCCGCGGGAACTCCATAATTTTCCTGGATAAAGTGTAGCCTGTGTGTTAATCCTGGGTATGAGCTATCACCATTCCTAATTTCAGCCAAATCGGTTCATTCTTTGTGGCGTGAAATCCATCCATCCATACGTAATACATCCTCACATACTTTCACATTTATAATATTAGTAGGAATTAGTAGGATAGAAGGAAGTAGGATTATGCTCTTAATTAATTTATAGTAGCCTCAATGGCTCAACGGTTAAAGGTGCGGTCTGAAAACTGAAAGGTCGCAGGTTCAATCCCCACCCGTTGCACTATTGTAACCACTCCCAACACAACCTTTCCGCTTATTTGGAGGGGAAAGGAGAATACTAGTCAAGATCAGCTTAGCTGATATCCTTCCTTACTAATATTATAACTGCGATATTCCTTACTAATATTAGATACTATAGCTGATGCCCGCAACTTCGTCTGGGTGTATTTAGTTTTTAAAATCCATCGGGAACTCTTTGATTTTCCGGGATAAAAAGTAGCCTATGTCACTCTCCAGGTCCTCAACTATACCCATGCAAAAAATCACGTCGATCCATAGCCCTGTTGCGGCGTGATTGAAGGACAAACCAACAAACAAACACACTTTCGTATTAATAATATTAGTAAGGATTGGCGGAATATAGCATAATAATTTGTTTTTCTTTGATTATCATGAAATTCCGCAAAGTAACGCCTGCTTTTATCCAATACTACCTATTCCAGATTTTTTGGATCCTATTTGTTTAGATCCTATTGGATCGTAGATAAAAAAAGCTAACATTTCACGATGCCTTGGAAAAAATATTTTTTTTTGCTATGTACTACAATAAGAACCGCTAATTTCCTTTAGGATAAATAGAGAACATTCTCCAATGATCATTCATCTATCATTCATTCGGTTTATTAGAGCTTACAAATACCTAAATAATGCCTACTAATAAAGTCTGACTAGTGAGGCGGTAGAGGCAAAGGCATTATCGTCCCAATTTGAGGCCCCCTTCAAAGCGGTAATTTATTTTGGAAATTTTCCGTGAGCCTTTGCGCATTTCGAGACTTCGAGACTAAAGTTATTTTCAAAGGATGTGTATAATATAACTGAGGAAACAACAATGCTAAAAGTTTTGGCGATTTTATTAACATAACTAGACGATGCCCGCGACTTCGTCCGCGTGGATTAAGGTTTTTTGATTCCCACGGGAACTTTTTACTTTTCCGGTATAAATTGTTGTATGTGTTAATCCTGGGTATGAGCTATCTCCATTCCAAACTTCAGCTAAATCCATCCAGTAGTTTTTGCGTGAAAGAGTAACAAACATACAGACACAAACTTTCGGTTTTATAATATTATTAGTATGAAATGTGATGTGATGTGAAGTGTGATGTGATGTGATGTGATGTGATGTGATATGATAACTTGGATTTAAGTTATGTGGTCTGGAAATGATACCAGAACTTTAAATAATAATTTTTCAACTACGTTCACAAGAGTTTTATTTCATTCTTAAAGAATTTTATCCACTTCTTATAATATTATTTTTCATACTGTTTATACTTTATATCTACAAAATAATAATATATACCGCTGCAAGTTAACGTAGCGGTTATGGAAAAAGGCATGAGGATGCAGAAGTAATCAGTTAGACGCTCGTTGAGCGGAATTATAAGTACGAAGTCTTTAGTATATAGAGTAGGAAGATCAGACGTCAGCAGAGAGACCTGCAACCATCGTTGGGTGTAGGTCTCTCGTAAGAATTTCCACACGACGCATTCTTGCTGCGTGTTGATATCTTTTATCCACGTATGGTGGGTCTGCTAGCAATGCATTTAATCTACGTGACACCGCCACTTTAGCACGTTAGGATTCCAACGTCTTTCGGTTCTTTGAACTATATCCCACCTATTGCCACTTTGTTCTTCTACGGATCTAACGCAGATCTCACGTAGGAAAAACCAAGCATAGCTGCCTCTATCACCCGCTGCCTGACGCTGAAGTTTTTATGAGATTCATACTTAGCGATATTTTTCTTTAGGGAGAAGGCAGCCTGCTACTTTTGAAGCAGCGATCACTGTTTTTATGGCCTTTTGCGTACATTCTGCGATCGAAAGCCATAAAAACGCGAACGCGTATGAGTCGCGATTTTTCGCAATGCAGTTGCAAAAGGCCATAAAAACGCCGCGATCATTGCCGCTAAAAGTTGCCAGAATGCCCCTGCCCTCTCCTTTAGTTGCTACCAGTGACTCAGGTACTTATTTAGCATAATACATATTATATTAAATGATTTACCTTTACCAAAAATCGGTCAATCCGCCTAAAGAAGTTTTCACTTCAATAAAATAGCTCTCCATCAAAATGAAGAAATATTATAAGCCTCAATTATATTAATGTACTCGTCAAGGCCCACGCTCCGACTTTGTTTCGTACAGCTTAATGGGAACAAACTAAAAAATGAAAGGTGTGTAGGAATGGAGGTGGAACCTCATCCCTTGCTATGTTATTGTACCTGAAGCTAGCATTATATTAGCATAATATTATGCTTTAAAAGGATGGGATTACTGTTGCCGCTACACTGTGACACGACCTAATTCACTACGTTGTATGTGAGAAGACGAATGCGAAAGCGCAATTGCTATTTCGCATAATTCGCCCCAGTCTAATCAAGCGAGTGCTCAGAGGACCTATTCACACTTGATCGTAAACGACCGCACGAGGCTATCATTGCAGCGTTGCCAACTCCTATAAATCCGAGTCCCTAGGCTCAGTATCAAAAATCGCTAAAAAGTCGCTAAAACTGATTATTCTCGGTGGGTTCCTATTCCTCGGAGATAATGTAGCCACGTAAACATATCTATCGTATAATGGCTAGTTTTTCAAACCAGGTTTAATATTAGAACAGTTGAGAGTTTAAAAACTGCTATTAGCAGTTCTATAAAATCGGTTGAGATCATTCAAATTTCAAAATTGGCAACACTGTTATCAATCATTATTTGAACCAAAATCAGCCAAGCTGAAACACAACAGTTAGCGTATTTTCAATCTCGTGATATAATTAACTGAACTCTATGACTCCCTTATTTAAACAACCAAACCAACTCCAAGGTAAACAACATTTAACTAACAAATAAATTTAATTAACCGACTTCAAAAAAAGGAGAAGGATATCAATTCATCGGAATTTGTTTTTTTTATGTATGTTCACCGATTACTCGAAGACGCCTGAACCGATTTGGAAAATTCTTTTCTTGTTTGAAAGGGTATACTTCCCAGGTGGTCCCATTAAAATTTTATTGAAATCGGTCGAATGGTTTTAAAAAAATCAACAATAAATTATATACTTTATAGTGGCGTGGATGTTTAAAGTCGGTTTTTTAAAAATAATTTTTTACATTAAATGATTTTCTAACAGTTTTTCTATTGGTTTGTCAACGTCATATTTATTCGTTGGCTAAAGTGTAAAGCAAATAAAATAAAAATTACTTAATTACCTACCCTGTCGAGCGGCGCGGCCATTTTGTGACCTTGGGCGCTTGTGCAAGGCACATTGTGGATGGGCATTTTTGCATTAAAATCCGCTATTTATCTATTTTTTCACCCCCTGCCCGAGCGTAAGAATGAAGTGGCCGTTTCCACCACCTTCTGCACTCCGCTACTACAAAAAAAAAACTAGAAAAAATTATGAAAAATATTTTACACACACAGATTGACTTTTTCGCAACTTAACAGCATACCGAACCAGTGAGCAGTGGTAGAATTACTTTACGATTAAAAAGCACTTTATTTGAATAAAGAACTTTTCTATTCGGTAGGTACTATACTATTTTTAGTTTTTATATAATTGCTCTGAATTAAGTTCGAAACTCGAAATGCAAGAGCAACGTTTCACGTTTTTAATCGAAAGCGTCAGACGACTTAGTGTAAATAGTCCCTAACATCACTTGCTTAAGCGCTGGCAAGATTGTACCTTCTGTTTTTCTGCGGCGGTTTATGGTAAGTGCCGCAGTAATTGTTCTTATATATCAAGTCTAGACTTCGAGATCGGTTGCTGGTGAAATATAGTTTGGTATGCAAATTTTATACTTTACAGTTTTCTGTGGCTAAGCAGAAAAAATTAGCAGAAAAATCTTCAATCGGTTAAACTTGAGCTAGCTTAAAGGCCAGGGCAAACACAATGCTTTTAGTAGTGACGATCAGCGTTTTTAGGGTTCCGTACCAAAATGGTAAAAATGGAATCCTTATGGTGAGACTTTCTCCGTCCGTCCGTCCCTCCGTCCGTCTGTCACAGTAGATTATTTTAGTAACTATTAAAGCTATCAACATAGGAATAGTTGTGTATCCCAACATCATTGGAATAAGTTTTTAGTTTTATTAAAAAAGGGAGAAAATCGGGGCTGAAATTTCAAAGTAAGATAACTATACTCAATGGTGTATCATGTTATTATGAAAGTGCTTTATAATTAAATTCTAAAACAATTTTTTATTTATTTTTATACATAAAAGTTTTTGAGTAATCGTGCAAAATGTCAAAAAAAATACCGTTCCCCCCCTTATCTCCGAAGTTTACCAATCTAAAAATCAGGAATAATTATGGTCAATAGAAGTAGTAGAATAGTAGGTAATTATGTATATTTTATAGGAAAAATAAAATCAATGCTCTAACTAGCATAGTTTTTTTTATATCAACAATAAACCTCTACAAACAAAGTTAACGATAAATAAGCTAATCTATATATATAAAAGAAAGTGGTGTTAGTTACACTATTTATAACTCAAGAACGGATGAACCGATTTGGCTCAAAATTGGTGGAGAGGTAGCTTAGAACCAGGAGACGGACATAGGATACTTTTTATCCCGTTCGACCGCGTTTCCGTCAAGTCAATATAAAACCTGGTATAACAAAAATGCATCTGACATGGAATAAAAAAACGAAAATGACAGTGGAAGAACAAAACGTAAATGACAGCTAAACGTAATTTTGTATTTGGTTAATTATGGTAAAAACAATTATAAAAATTATAGTTTAACGTAATTGATAATATCATCAGTAATATGTTTTCTCTTTGAATCATCATTAACAATGCCGCGAGCAAGACGATCAAATGTTTCCTGCTACAAAGCTACGGATTGACGTGATTTATTAGATAGGTATAGTTGAGAACCTGGAGGGTGACAAAGATTTCCCGCGGGATGTTATGAACTAAATCCACGCAGACGAAGTCGCGGGCATCAGCTAGTTAATAATATAATGTTATCGTTTTACTTTTGGCAGTGACTTAACGCAGAGTTGGCAGACCCCCCAATAGATGGAACGACGACACCAAACGAGTCGCAGGGAGCCGCTGGATTCAAGCGGCGCAAGACCGAAGCCTGTGGAAGTCCATGCAGGAGACCTTTGTCTAGCAGTGGACGTCTATAGGTTGATAAAGAAGAAGAAGAAGTTTTACTTTTATTTCTAGAGTACGGAAGCCTCGGTGCGCGAGTCCGACTCGCAATTAATTGGTCGGTTTTTTTCCAATTTTCGTCGCTTTTCGGAAGCTCGATGCGACGTCCAAACGCTACAAAGACGATTGCCGCTGTTAAAAGCATCCCTGTCTGCCCTAGCCCTAGTAAGTACCTACATTGACCACGAGGATGTACCTAGGTTTTAAAAAAAATCTTGTTGGTTGGAATTTTACTTTAAGCAGATAAAACAACACATGCCTCAACGGTGAAGGAAAACGTCGTGAGGATAACTGCACGCATTAGAATTCTTCATAGTTTTCTCAAAAGCGTGTGAAGCATGCTAATTTTAACTGGGTGGTATCGTTCAAATAGTCACCGTGATGGTGAAGCAGTTATTTTTGTTTATTACAAACAGACTTCTATTTTAGTGCCAATTTCACCAACGTCAAGTGACGTTTAACCCAGGAATAAATTGGGCGTTCTGACAGTTTTGTATTGAATTAAAAAAAATATTAAATTTACGCTGGGATGACTTATTTTACGTTGATGAAAGCAGCCCTTATTTTTTATATAGATTAAAGGTACGGTAATAATATAATTAAGTCACACCAATATGTAAAAGCCAGTTAGAATATAGCATCGAATATTTCGTTAATCTGAGTAGTTCCTGTAAAATCATCATTATTGTTTGAAGCCACGGACTTGTGAAGCACAAATTGAATTGAATTTGTACGAACTAGCGTTGGTTATTTGACTAGGGGCTTTATTTTACTAACTAAAAGCGGGACGGGCTTACTGAGGGCGTGATGATAATTAAAATAATGTAGGGATTTTCGTAAATTACTATATTATAATGTTACAAACAAAATATAGGGATGTGGGCTGTGAATGATAATATTGTTATTTTTGAACTTTACAACAAGTATTCAGACATGGTTTTAATGAAAGCAGTTTAGAAAAGTTGAAGTAAGTATATTCCACGAAGAAAATTTTAGTAAAAGTCAGTGGTTGTAAAAACAGTTACAGTACACTTTTTGAATGCTAGGAATCAATTTCACAAGTGGATTTACTTACTTTATTTTTGTAAAAACATGAAAAACATCAAAACTAGGTTTTGCGGCTTCGCTCACGTTAAGTTCGATGTTTCAATCCCCTATTTTACCTGCTTAGGGGTTGAATTTTCATAAAACCTTTCTTAGCGAATCTCTAGATGTCATAATAGCTATCTATCATATTCCTAGCCGAACCCGACCAGTGATTTGAGCAGTGTGTTGATAAATTAGGCAGTCTGTCAGTCACCACCTTTTCCTTTTATATATTACTAGCTGATGCCCGCGACTTCGTCCGCGTGGATTTAGTTTTTAAAATCCCTCGGGAACACTTTGATTTTCCGGGATAAAAGTAGCCTATGTCACTCTCCAGGTCCTCAATTATACCCATGCAAAAAATCACGCAGATCCGTGGCTCTGTTGCGGCGTGATTGAAGGACAAACCAACAAACACACTTTCGCATTTATAATATTAGTAAGTATGATTAGAATATTAAATTACATAGGAAAACACTGTAATATTGGATATCCATACCTACTATGTAGTATGTAGGTATAATGATCGTTTGGCAAAATCTGACGCCTTTGGAGTAGTTTGACTTTGACAAAATTGTATCCACGATGGCTATATACGATAAATTACGCATGCCAGCTTAAGATGAGCCGTTCATTCAAAGTATCCTGTAAATTCCGGGGTTCAAGTTATTTGGACCTATACTGAAGATTGTGATGTCTATAATTTCTGAACTACGAAATTGACGACCTTGAAATAATTACAGGACAATCTCTAAAGAACCTGCTTTCTAACAAAAAAAGAATGGATTAAATCGGAATACGCCTTAATGAATTACAGCGAAATACTCATTTTGACTTTCATCCCCTCTCCCAAGGGAACCGTGCTGAATTTCGGGATAAAAAGTATCCTATATTATACCTCGTAGTATTAACTTAAATCGTGCCAAGTTTCATTTAAATCCGTCCAGTAGTTTCGGCGTGATGCGCGGCCAAGATACAGACAGACAGACAGACAGACAGACAGACAGACAGACAGACAGACAGACAGACAGACAAAAAATTAAAAAAAAATTGTTTTGGCTTCAGTATCGATTATAGAGTGCCCTCAAACAAAAATTTTCAAAATATCTTCAATGTACAGAATTGGACCTGTTACTGTTTTATTATATTACTAGCTGATGCCCGCGACTTCGTCCGCGTGGAAAAAGTAATAAAAAAGAATTGTTTTATGTTAATCGTTAGGTTTTTACGATTGTACTACGCCACTATATAATATTCTGTACCTACTTGGTACCTACAATAATACAATATCAATTCAAAATGGAAATTTTGTAAATACCCACAATTTAGGCAGGACCAGCAGCATCAGGATTGAGGAGTTGGTAACTGGTCTTCAATGATGGATTGGCAACTGGTCTTCATTCTCACCTGCATCACTGGACTACAGTCCAGTGATGCAGGCGAGAATTTTGGATTGCACTACGCTTCTTTTTAGTTTATACTTGGCATCTACAGTAGCAACTGAAAATCGATATTTTCTTGAGCGAAGCGAGTGCGAAAATTTTTTGATCGCACTACGCCTCTGTGTAGCCCATACTATTTGGTATCTACAAAAGCAATCTATAATCGACATTATCGCTAGTAAAGCCAGTGCGACATTTTAAGGATTGCACTACGCCACCATAATTATAGTCCATACTTGGCACCTACATAAGCAACACAAAAGCGACGTTATCGCGAGCGAAGCAAGCGCGAAATTTTCAGAACTGCACTACTTAACTATGTACTCCATACTTGGTTTATACTCACAACAACAATTAAGAAAATACATTTTCGCCAACGAAGCGAGCGCGAAAATTTTAAGATTTCATTTTAGGGCAAAATTTTTAGGGCTGCACTACATAACTGTGTCATTCATACTTGGTTCTTACAGTATCAATCAAAAAAGACACATTTCGCGAGCGAAGCGAGCGCAAAAATTTCCGATTGCACTACGCTTATTTGTAGTTCATACTTGGGACCTATTTTTTGATCGCATTAAGTACGCCTCTGTGTAATCCATATTAATTGGTTTAAACAAAAGCAATCTATAATCGACAGTATCGCTAGTAAAGCGAGTGCGAGATTTTTTACGATTGCACTACGCCACTATGTAGTCCATACTTGGCACCTACATAAGCAACATAAAACCGACGCTATCGCGAGCGAAGCGAGCGCGAAATTTTTTAGGAATGCACTACTTAACTATGTTCTCCATACTTGGTTTACACTCACAACAACAATGAAGAAAAGACATTTCCGCGAGCGAAGCGAGCCCGATTTTTTTTACAATTGCGTTACATCACTATGTAGTCCATACTTGGCAATCGAAAACGGACATTTTCGCAAATTTTTAGGGCTACACTACTTAACTGTGTCCTTCATACTTGGTTCTTACAATACCAATCAAGAAAAGACACAATTTCGCGAGCAAAGCGAGCGCAAAAATTTTAGATTGCACTACGCTCCTTTTTAGTTTCTACTTGGCACCTACATTAGCAAGCGAAAACCGAAATTTTCGCGAGCGAAGCGAGCGCAAAAATATTTTGATCGCACTACGCCTCTGTGTAGTCCATACTAATTGGTGTAGACAAAAGCAATCTACAATCAAAAAATTTCGATTGCACTACGCATATTTGTAGTTCATACTTGGCACCTACAGTAGCAACTGAAAGCTGATATTTTCGCGAGCGAAGCGAGCATACTTGGTTTACACTCACAACAACAATTAAGAAATTTTCGCCAATGAAGCTAGCGCGAAAATTTTTACAATTTCATTGCATCACTATGTAGTCCATACTTGGCAATCCAAAACAGACATTTCGCAAAATTCTTTAGGGCTGCACTACATAACTGTTTCCTTCATACTTGGTTCTTCTTCTTCTTCTTCTTGAGGTGCCATCTCCTACCGGAGGTTGGCTATCATATTGGCTATTCAGACCTTACACACAACTGCGCGGAATAAGGATCGAGTACTCAGTCCGAACCATGTCCGGAGATTCTTGAGCCAAGAGGTCCGTCTTCTTCCAGGCGGTCTCCTTGTATCTTTCCCTGTATTATTAGTAGGAGCAACTTGTACTTATCGCCACGCATTATATGTCCCAGATATTGCAGTTTTCGCTGCTTTATTGGTTCGTTATACTTGGTTCTTACAATACCAATCAAGAAGGCACATTTTAGCGAGCGAAGCGAGCGCAAAATTTTTCGATTGCACTACGCTTCTTTGTAGTTCATACTTGGCACCCGCAGTAGCAACTGAAATCTGATATTTTCGCGAGCGAAGCGAGCGCGAAGGTTTTTTTGATCGCACTACGCCTCTGTGTAGTCCATATACTAATGAGTACATAATTTAATATAATTTTTTTACAAAACAAAGTATATATTTTTTTTTCTTAATTTTTTAAAACCGTTCAACCGATTTCGGTAAAATTTAAAAACCACCTGGGAAGTACCCTTTCAAACAAAAAAGTAAGAATTTTCCAAATCAGTTCAGGCGCCTTCAAGTAATCGGTGAACATACATAAAAAAATTGAAAAAATAGATTCCGACGAATTGAGAATCTGCTCCTTTTTCGAAGTCGGTTAAAAAGAAATCTACAATCGACATTCTCGCAAACGAAGCGAGTGAGACATTTTTTACGATTGCACTATGCCACTTTGTAGTCTTCACTTGGTTAGTACCTGCAATATGAATTCATTATCGACATTTTGTAAACACCCACTATTTAGGTGGGTATTATCATCAGCAGCATCGGGATTGAGAAGTTGGTACCATTAGTAGTTGTAGCATGGGGAGGAGAAGGGAGGTGGATGATTCCTAAACCGAACCGAGCGATAATTAAATTAGCTGAATAGATTGATGCCATCTAAGAATACAAAGCTACTGTGGGACATTTTAGTAAACGGAAAACGGAGACGCGAAATTTTTTACGGCTGCGTTATGCCACTACGCTAAGTAGTTCATACTTATTGTTACCTATCATTGGTGAGCAGTACCCAGCAGCATCAGAATTGAGTCCTCTTTTACGGCTCCACTACACTATTATATTTTAAATATTTGGCACCTACAATATCAATTCACAATCGACAGTTCGTAAATATCCATGATTTAGATGGGCAGTACACTGCACCATCAGGATTGAGGAGCTAGGGCCTGGAGGTCAGTGATATAGTCTAAAATTAGTATGTAATGAATAGCTCAGGTCAATAAGATCTATATACGTATATTATATCGTACGCGAGTGACCTGGAACTATCCGAGAGAAGTTTTGTCCTATATCTCCGATAATATCTAGCAGATCTTCACCAAAATTGGTCATTGTATTTCTTGTCGTACACACTTTCAAATAAAGAAAGAATTATTAAAATCCGTTCAGATTTGACTGAGTTATGGAGTAAAATCAACAAAAAGTTTCATCCCCTATCCTGGAGTAACCTTATGCTTTATCGGGATAAAAACTATCCTATATGTTGACCCGGAGTATCAGCTACCGCTGTACTAAATTTCATTTAAATCCGTTCAGTAGTTTTCGCGTGAAGCGCGGACAGACAGACAGACAGACAGACAGACAGACAGACAGACAAAAATTAAATAAAAATCTGTTTTGGGCTCAGTATCGATAGTCAAGCATCCCCCAATTAAAATTTTCAAAATATATTAAATGTACAGAAATCTTCCAGTTACAGTTTTATTATAAGTATAGATAGATTTAGATTTAGATTAGATTATATAATAATATTTACATAATATATTATGTATACCTTATGAAACAGTGATAGCCTAGTGGTTAGGATTGTGGTCTCCTATTCGGGGAGTCGCAGGTTCGATCGCGGGTACGCACCTCTGACTTTTCGGAGTCAAGTGCGTTTAAGCAATTAAATATCACTTGCTTCAAAGGTGAAGGAAAACATCGTGAGGAAACCTGCACACCTGAGAGTTCTTCATAATGTTCTCGAAGGTATGTGAAGTCCGCCAATTCGCATTGGGCCAGCGTGGTGGACTATGGCCTTCTCTGAGAGGGAGACCTACGCTCAGTAGTGAGCCGTTGATGGGTTGCTAATGATGATGATGATACCATAATAATTATCACACTGAATACATACTAAATAGCATTGACTTTCTAAGCTTAAAATGCAATAATATGTTATACTACAATAGCAAACCTGTAATTTGTTTTGCGACATTTTTTGTGTGCTTTATACGCCACAATCCACTTTATCCTTAAAATATCTATGTTTTATCGTTCATAAGTTTTCATCGACTTTGAACAAGAAATATAAGAAGGCATTTTTTAAGGAAAACCTATTAAATTTCTCCGACACAAAACAATGCGCCTCACACTCACAGGTTATTTCCGTATTCCATAGCACCTTTGTTTGAATTTCAACAATCGAAGGGACGATCATTCAAAGGTTCAATTCCCGACCCTGCCATTAATAACCTGCAAGGAGCCGAGCGGGAATTTCCAACGCACGTTTTTCATTAAACCCTCAAGAGGTAATTTCTAAAATCAAACGACGCTAATGGAAATTGCTCATGGGTTCAAATATTCATTTTATAAAATACATAGAACACTAGCTTTAAGTTTAATAAGGCGTTATTAAAATATTGCGGGTTCCCTTTAAATTTTGCGAAATAAAAAGTATCTCACGTCAAGTCTTTAATATCAACGCAAAGAATTACCTACGTTGAGCCGTTGCTCTGTGGCTCAGTGATTGAGAGACAAACCAACAAAAACACATAAGCAGTAATAGTAGTAGTAGTAGTAGTAGTAATTAATAATGTACAAGTACTGAAAATATTAAATTTAAAAATGGCGTAAATCGCTCAATCATACGCCTCAACTTCCATTTAATATTTTGTTCCGAGCTTTCAAAAATACCTTAATATTCAACTTTAATGATGAAAAGGTATTATTATTTATATAAAGGTATAATATAAGTATTTAATGTTTAGATATACCTAATAATTACTTTCCATGCAAATTTCACCAATCCGAGTAATGGTTAACCGACGAATAAAGTTTACTTTCTGATAGTTTTTAATATGTCGCGGTCAAACGATAATATAAAGCGATGGTGAAAAGACATGTCCCAGTTTAGTATGGAGGGTGGTTTTTTATTCTGAGTGTCCATTAACCAGAACCAAACTGTCATCACGTGAAAGAGAAAAAAAAAATAAAATTAAACGCCATAAAAATAATAATTTTAGAGTCCTCGGTTTTTTTTAAATTAATTATGAAAAATACCGTTTGTAGAAAATATTTTTCAATGGATGGTAACACTAAAAACTTTTATAATCTATAGACTATCAAATCTGGCACCGGTTAATGTCACGTAAATGTCATTTTGAACCAAATACATGTCATTTTGAACCATGGAACTAGGAATCACAGACCAGGAACTAGGAATTACGACTAGGTACTTTTGAACTGCCTATTCGAAAATGAAATTATTTGTTCCTGACAATCATCTGACATTGACAACTTACATAGAATAATATTTTCAGTTTTTTACCGGTGTATAAATCACATGGAACTAGGAATTACGACAAATCACAAGCAAAAAAATGAGTCAAAACAAAAAATTTTTTTTTATTATCGGAGTCTTTAAAAAATCTGTAAATTATTTTGATAGAAGCCTTTTGGGATCTTTATCCAACTACATTAAAATCATCCTTGTTAATTAAATTCAAATTTAAAAAACCAATTTTGGACAACTCCTTTGCACTGAGAAGGTTTTAGAAAAGAAACAGTTTCTTTGAGTAAATTACCTCAACTATAGAGTTTTTAAACCTTCTAAATACCAATTAACTTTATTAAGCGTAGATTTTTTTAAGGCTATCTATTTAATCTATTAACTAATTTCATAATTATGTTTCAACCATAACTAGTGGTTCGCCCCGAACTGAGACCTCGCGGTAACGGTTTCCCATAATTGACGATCAAAATTGACATTATTATTATGCCCGTTTTCACCAACCATACCTAAATCATCCCATTTGTAGAAGTCTCTTTACATAGGTAGCCCCTAAATACAATTCTAACATCCCAATGTCATTTTCACCTTTAGTTGTCCCGTAGAGGTTCGTAATAACAAAGTTGACAGAAAGTGTCAACTAACTTAACATAGGTAGCCCGTAAAGGTTAGGGAACTGTTATAGTGAAATCCTCAAGGCCTCAATCAAACTTAGGTATAGTTTTTTGGAACATTCAAATTAAATTACTTGTACACAGCGTCAACTATTGACACGATCAGAAATATGTAAAAACAAACTGCAACGTGAAGTTTTATTGATGTTTGCTAAATGACTAAATAATAATCTTAATTGAATAATAGGTATGTTACATAAAGCTGCATTTGCTATATGAGATGAGAGCGCCATCTATTGACATCATTGTGAAGTTCTGTTGTTGCTGCTCATTAAAAGTTAAATAATTTAGTTTCCTTATTACATTTATCTAATTTTAGTATTTGTTGTTCAAGTACATGATATTACGCTAAAATTGTAAAACTTTCAAGCCCCAGCTTTCAATGGTTATTCCGTTCTGAGGTCAAATATAATCTCCACTTTGAAAGCCCCCCATTTCGTCAATTTTAGGAAAAAAATTTAAAAAAAAATACTTTTGTACTCTGTTCCAAATTATCTTTAAAATGAGGTACTGTAAACCTATGAAACGCAAAATTTTTTTTTTTCTTCGCATTCGCTTCCATGAGAGCCCCCCTGAAATAAAGATTTTTATAACTTTTTAAGCCATTTTCGGCTGGAGGCCATCGGTTTACATATTATATCTAAAATTGAAGTAATTTCGTTCAGTAATTCAGAAGTTATAAGGCTCTGACAGACGGACGGACGGACGGACGGACGGACGGACGGACAAGTGCAAATTCACTCAAGTAGACTCAAAGACCTTCGCTTCGCTCGGTCGATTAAGAAATCAACCTATTTTAAAACCTTCTGTTGAATGATTAAATATTTTAACAAATTTCCTTAAAATATTATGACTAAAGTTAGTAGCATTCTTGAAGATAAAAAAGGAAACTTCAAGCCTAAAGATAGAATATTAAAAAATATTTATGTATACTCTCCTAAAATCAAACGCCGAGAAGAGAGTTATATTTTTTTAGATGTTACAATAAATTATGTGAACACAATTTAATTATTTATATTATGTAGCATGCTTAAATTGCCTGCGGCTTCACTCACGCTAAATTCGATTTTTAAGACCCCTATTTTATACCCTTAGGGGTTAGAATTTCAAGAATCCTTTCTTAGCGGATGCCTGCCATAAAAGCTATTGGTAAGCTAGCAACGTTTTCGAGAGAGAATTTTAGTAAAGCTGGTTCTTTAATATGTCTTTCTCTAGGCTCTTCCGAACAGCATACGGCCCGTCTGGCTGCCGGTATACGTTGCGTTTATTACTCGCATCACACCTTTGCAGGTAAAAATATTGTCATTTGAAACCATTTTAGGAAGCCTGTAATTTTAACATTATTTTCTTTATACATAAATAAGTACAAATTTAATTTGCCAGACATTAATTCGGTTGTTTACTCAATACCCAGACCGATTTATTGTTGTAGTATACCGCATTATGCGGCATTATGCCCGTTGTTAGAGAGAAAGTAGCAAAGTAGGTAGGAGGAAGAGAGACAGAAATAGGTACATTACACTATTGAAAGTATTAGAAATAACTTTTTTATTTTTATATCATTTCATCTATACTTATAATAAAACTGTAACTGGAAGATTTCTGTACATTTAATATATTTTGAAAATTTTAATTGGGGGATGCTTGACTATCGATACTGAGCCCAAAACAGATTTTTATTTAATTTTTGTCTGTCTGTCTGTCTGTCTGTCTGTCTGTCTGTCTGTCCGCGCTTCACGCGAAAACTACTGAACGGATTTAAATGAAATTTAGTACAGCGGTAGCTGATACTCCGAGTCAACATATAGGATAGTTTTTATCCCGATAAAGCATAAGGTTACTCCAGGATAGGGGATGAAACTTTTTGTTGATTTTACTCCATAACTCAGTCAAATCTGAACGGATTTTAATAATTCTTTCTTTATTTGAAAGTGTGTACGACAAGAAATACAATGACCAATTTTGGTGAAGATCTGCTAGATATTATCGGAGATATAGGACAAAACTTCTCTCGGATAGTTCCAGGTCACTCGCGTACGATATAATATACGTATATAGATCTTATTGACCTGAGCTATTCATTACATACTAATTTTAGACTATATCACTGACCTCCAGGCCCTAGCTCCTCAATCCTGATGGTGCAGTGTACTGCCCATCTAAATCATGGATATTTACGAACTGTCGATTGTGAATTGATATTGTAGGTGCCAAATATTTAAAATATAATAGTGTAGTGGAGCCGTAAAAGAGGACTCAATTCTGATGCTGCTGGGTACTGCTCACCAATGATAGGTAACAATAAGTATGAACTACTTAGCGTAGTGGCATAACGCAGCCGTAAAAAATTTCGCGTCTCCGTTTTCCGTTTACTAAAATGTCCCACAGTAGCTTTGTATTCTTAGATGGCATCAATCTATTCAGCTAATTTAATTATCGCTCGGTTCGGTTTAGGAATCATCCACCTCCCTTCTCCTCCCCATGCTACAACTACTAATGGTACCAACTTCTCAATCCCGATGCTGCTGATGATAATACCCACCTAAATAGTGGGTGTTTACAAAATGTCGATAATGAATTCATATTGTAGGTACTAACCAAGTGAAGACTACAAAGTGGCATAGTGCAATCGTAAAAAATGTCTCACTCGCTTCGTTTGCGAGAATGTCGATTGTAGATTTCTTTTTAACCGACTTCGAAAAAGGAGCAGATTCTCAATTCGTCGGAATCTATTTTTTCAATTTTTTTATGTATGTTCACCGATTACTTGAAGGCGCCTGAACTGATTTGGAAAATTCTTACTTTTTTGTTTGAAAGGGTACTTCCCAGGTGGTTTTTAAATTTTACCGAAATCGGTTGAGCGGTTTTAAAAAATTAAGAAAAAAAAATATATACTTTGTTTTGTAAAAAAAATATATTAAATTATGTACTCATTAGTATATGGACTACACAGAGGCGTAGTGCGATCAAAAAAACCTTCGCGCTCGCTTCGCTCGCGAAAATATCAGATTTCAGTTGCTACTGCGGGTGCCAAGTATGAACTACAAAGAAGCGTAGTGCAATCGAAAAATTTTGCGCTCGCTTCGCTCGCTAAAATGTGCCTTCTTGATTGGTATTGTAAGAACCAAGTATAACGAACCAATAAAGCAGCGAAAACTGCAATATCTGGGACATATAATGCGTGGCGATAAGTACAAGTTGCTCCTACTAATAATACAGGGAAAGATACAAGGAGACCGCCTGGAAGAAGACGGACCTCTTGGCTCAAGAATCTCCGGACATGGTTCGGACTGAGTACTCGATCCTTATTCCGCGCAGTTGTGTGTAAGGTCCGAATAGCCAATATGATAGCCAACCTCCGGTAGGAGATGGCACCTCAAGAAGAAGAAGAAGAAGAACCAAGTATGAAGGAAACAGTTATGTAGTGCAGCCCTAAAGAATTTTGCGAAATGTCTGTTTTGGATTGCCAAGTATGGACTACATAGTG
This sequence comes from Oeneis ivallda, assembly GCA_029955525.1. Lineage (NCBI taxonomy): Eukaryota > Metazoa > Arthropoda > Insecta > Lepidoptera > Nymphalidae > Oeneis > Oeneis ivallda. The sequence continues at coordinate 18,337,455 of JARPMR010000020.1, read as the reverse complement.
ATGCAATGAAATTGTAAAAATTTTCGCGCTAGCTTCATTGGCGAAAATTTCTTAATTGTTGTTGTGAGTGTAAACCAAGTATGCTCGCTTCGCTCGCGAAAATATCAGCTTTCAGTTGCTACTGTAGGTGCCAAGTATGAACTACAAATATGCGTAGTGCAATCGAAATTTTTTGATTGTAGATTGCTTTTGTCTACACCAATTAGTATGGACTACACAGAGGCGTAGTGCGATCAAAATATTTTTGCGCTCGCTTCGCTCGCGAAAATTTCGGTTTTCGCTTGCTAATGTAGGTGCTAAGTAGAAACTAAAAAGGAGCGTAGTGCAATCTAAAATTTTTGCGCTCGCTTTGCTCGCGAAATTGTGTCTTTTCTTGATTGGTATTGTAAGAACCAAGTATGAAGGACACAGTTAAGTAGTGTAGCCCTAAAAATTTGCGAAAATGTCCGTTTTCGATTGCCAAGTATGGACTACATAGTGATGTAACGCAATTGTAAAAAAAATCGGGCTCGCTTCGCTCGCGGAAATGTCTTTTCTTCATTGTTGTTGTGAGTGTAAACCAAGTATGGAGAACATAGTTAAGTAGTGCATTCCTAAAAAATTTCGCGCTCGCTTCGCTCGCGATAGCGTCGGTTTTATGTTGCTTATGTATGTGCCAAGTATGGACTACATAGTGGCGTAGTGCAATCGTAAAAAATCTCGCACTCGCTTTACTAGCGATACTGTCGATTATAGATTGCTTTTGTATATACCAATTAATATGGATTACACAGAGGCGTACTTAATGCGATCAAAAAATAGGTCCCAAGTATGAACTACAAATAAGCGTAGTGCAATCGGAAATTTTTGCGCTCGCTTCGCTCGCGAAATGTGTCTTTTTTGATTGATACTGTAAGAACCAAGTATGAATGACACAGTTATGTAGTGCAGCCCTAAAAATTTTGCCCTAAAATGAAATCTTAAAATTTTCGCGCTCGCTTCGTTGGCGAAAATGTATTTTCTTAATTGTTGTTGTGAGTATAAACCAAGTATGGAGTACATAGTTAAGTAGTGCAGTTCTGAAAATTTCGCGCTTGCTTCGCTCGCGATAACGTCGCTTTTGTGTTGCTTATGTAGGTGCCAAGTATGGACTATAATTATGGTGGCGTAGTGCAATCCTTAAAATGTCGCACTGGCTTTACTAGCGATAATGTCGATTATAGATTGCTTTTGTAGATACCAAATAGTATGGGCTACACAGAGGCGTAGTGCGATCAAAAAATTTTCGCACTCGCTTCGCTCAAGAAAATATCGATTTTCAGTTGCTACTGTAGATGCCAAGTATAAACTAAAAAGAAGCGTAGTGCAATCCAAAATTCTCGCCTGCATCACTGGACTGTAGTCCAGTGATGCAGGTGAGAATGAAGACCAGTTGCCAATCCATCATTGAAGACCAGTTACCAACTCCTCAATCCTGATGCTGCTGGTCCTGCCTAAATTGTGGGTATTTACAAAATTTCCATTTTGAATTGATATTGTATTATTGTAGGTACCAAGTAGGTACAGAATATTATATAGTGGCGTAGTACAATCGTAAAAACCTAACGATTAACATAAAACAATTCTTTTTTATTACTTTTTCCACGCGGACGAAGTCGCGGGCATCAGCTAGTATAGAATAATTTTTAAAATACGGAAAAATTTCGTTTATTAATTAATATCATTTATAAATCTAATTTTAACTGAATAAAAGATAAGAAAAGTATAGCCGGATAATTTGTTGAATCGCGAATAAATTCGGAGGAACTCGAATGTTAGCGTGACAAAGTGTGGTATGTAACGGAGTTTCACACTTATTATTTATCAACTAGCCTTTGCCCGCAGCTTCGCTCATGTTAAGTTCGATTTTTCAAACCCCTATTTAGGGGTGAATTTTCAAAAATCCTTTTTTAGCGGATGCCGAGTGCCAAAGTCTATTTTAGCCTGATCCGTTCAGTGGTTTGAGCTGTGCGTCGATAGATCAGTCACCTTTTCTTATTCTATATTAGATTTAATTTACTCCACCAACAATCGATAAAAGACATAAACAATACATATTGCATACTACTTTTCCCTACTTGGCTGCTTTTTGCATAACTACGTCCATTTTCGCGACAACGCGACGTACATACTGTTTTTATAGCATTAAATCGGTCTGGGTATTGAGTAAACAACCGAATTAATGTCTGGCGAAAAAAATTTGTACTTATTTATGTATAAAGAAAATAATGTTAAAATTACAGGCATCCTAAAATGGTTTCAAATCACAATATTTTTACCTGCAAAGGTGTGATGCGCAGTAATAAACGCAACGTATACCGGCAGCCAGACGGGCCGTATGCTGTTCGGAAGAGCCTAGAGAAAGACATATTAAAGAACCAGCTTTACTAAAATTGTTGTTTTTCCAACGTTGCTAGCTCTCGGACCAATCTGTATGCCGAACTTTAGCCAGATCCGTCGAGTGATTTGAGCTGTGCGTTGATAGATCAGTCAGTCAGTCACCTTTTCCTTTTGTTCTTTACAGTATTTTATTGTATAGATTTACAAGAAGAATATTAGACTGTTCTTGGATCAGAAATTAGTAATGGTTAATTTAACGAAATTTGATACGTTAAAAACAACCCCTAGTCAAAATTTCGGCACCATTGGTAACGGCGATTTTTTGTGAGAAATTACGGTTTTATAATACTAAATTTATTTTATTAGGTAATGAATTTTTTATATATGTTATAATATAGCTGTAATAAGAATTTTCAGATTTACCATAACATCAAAATGAGGTTATTACAAAAGCTATAAGTTTCTTAAGGACAACGTTGCATGGAAGCAATCGGCTTTTCATGCAGTTAATAATTAGCTGCATCTACAAAGCTACATATTATTATTATTGCAACACTTTGTTGTCTTGTTTTTCAAACTTTTTTCTGCAGAAGCTTTTTTGCACCATTCAACAGATTCTTAACTTATCATAAAAGCTACTATAAGTCCATTTAGGCGCTTTGCACATGCAGCAACTTCAGTTGAAGAAACTATCAACTTTCTAAAAGTTTCCTGTTGCTACAACTAAATAACTCGGTTTACAGTTGCCGCAATTTAATGGCAATCTGTGAGCAACTTCGATAGCTGAGTTGCACTATCTACGTACAGCGTGACGATCAAAGAATATACTACTCTCTTACGAGAGGTGACGATGGATATCGAAGATGCAGCACTTGTTCTCATTTTATTACGTCAAAAACGACAAATTATTCATATCGTCGGTTTTGGATTTATCCGCTGCGGGGGACAGGGACAGGGAAAGGGAAAGAGGGAGAGAGTGTGTGAAATCGCTTGATGCGTTGCAATTGCCGGTTGGGGAAACCAGCAACTTTACACAACCGATACAAATTCGACAGTTGCTAGTGGCGGCAATTAGAATCTAACTTAGTAATCAATTGCAGCAACTGAAAACTGTTGTCAATCACCGAAACTCGCAACTCGAGTCGCTACGTGTGCGCAGTTCCATTGAGATATAGAAAACAACTAGTTGCCAGTAGCTGCAATAGTTGCTCCATCTACAAAGCGCCTTAAAATTTTAGAATGATGAATTTTGAATTTTGAATTTCTGAATTTTGAATTTTTGTATTTTGAATTTATACTATATCTACTTAGTATGGTAAAGTTTTAATCAGAAAATGGGTTAAGTACAGAATGAGATGGATCATTGTTATGGGTGGGGTACTGAATATGTCTTGCTTAGTCCCGATATTGACAGAGTGAGATGGGTCATTTTTGGTTGATTACGTGGACCAATAGCAACGCAGTCAAAATTTTCGGTACGCGTTTGTTAAAATCAACAGACTATAGTCATTGCGTCCAGTTTGTCTACTATCTTGGGTAGTTTTCCGGCTGCTATAAGATGATGATAGATCAAAGAAATAAAAATAATGTAATTAAATATGACATCTTTATAGTTTTCATGTTACGTAAAGTCACAGAAATTTTCAATTCGCCCTGTTAATTTTGAATTTTTGAATTTCGAATTTAAACCATATCCAGTTTGGTAAAGTTTAAATCACGAAATGGGTAAAGTGATTAATGCAACGAGCTTGCAGCGGTCTAACTACTTGTTGTTCGGAGTTGGGCAATGTAGCCGGCGCGCTGTGGTTTAATCTTGTCACCAGCTTGCGTCTCATACTGTCTAATTGTATAATATCAAATACCTAACTAGCTATTGCGTCCAGTTTGTGTACTATCTTGGGTAGTTATCGGACAGCGGCAAGGCGATGATTTTATCAGTCTCTTAGCTTCTGCCCGCGACTTGTAGTACAATATGAAATAGAAAACGATTCAGCACTCCGCTTACTAAAAGGCCACAAAGTGAAAAAACCTTATTTTGAGTTAAGTACAATAGACATAGGAGGGGATGTTTCTACAAATCTAAGATTGGTTTTAAAGTATATTTAAATAAAGTTTTTAAAGCTTGTATTAGGTATATGCCAAATTCAAGTTTAAAGTTATTAATATTAAATCGTTTTTTTTTTAATTTAGTTAACCGTGTTTAAGTATTGCGTTTTTTTTCCTGAAAAACATTTGAACTAAGTATATTATCATTGCTTCTAAGCGATGAGGTCGCCTGTTGTACCTTTTTATTTTTTAATTTTATTTCATTTAGTGTACAATAAATTGTGTTCATTCATGCTTCATTCACTCATTCACTCTGTAAGTACATTTTGTGTATATTTTTGTACTTACCCCTCTTTCATTCATCTTGCGCTACAATAAAATTTTCGATAAAAATGTATAACAAGATTTCGCACTGAGAAATATTTCAACTGCTAAAAGCATTAACGTGTAGCTCAATTGATTGGCTAGAGTTCAATGGGGTCGATCACAATGGAAGGGGGTTTTGTGGATAACCTGACTAACACATTGGGAGTTGCGGACTCAAAAGAGAAGACAGACAAAAAGAAGAGAGAAAGAAGAAGAGAAGACAAAAACTAATTTTTAAATTTTAGTCTTTATATAATAGTACTCTGTTCCAAATTATCTTTAAAAAGATATACTGCAACCCTATGAAACGCAAAAAAAATTATTTTACTCCGCATTCGCTTCTATGAGAGCCCCCCTGAAATAAAGATTTTTATAACTTTTTAAGATATTATTTAGCTGTTTTAATAAAAATAAAAATTATGGAAAAATAAATTAAAAAATTACTACTAATTATATTTACAAAAAATACACGCCGTCCATGTGATCGCTAATGGGCATGGTGCCCAAAACACTGGCGCTATTACCTCTCTGAAAAGCGAGGCTAAGCCAAGTATATTATAATAGTAGTTTTTCATAATTTCTGATAAATGATGTTAATTTTTGGACTGGAGAGATACCAAACATAATTTTCTATGCCACAACTTTAATTAGAGGTATTAACATAATTTAATCTAATCGTAAACATTTATTATCATAGTGGCGCGAAATATGTTCATGATTAAATGCTAAATGTTAAACATAAATATTTCAGATAATTAATTTTACGCTCTAAATAATACTTAATTAGAAACATGAAGGTACAATAATTTAGACCAAAAATGTTTTATCCGGACATCGTGTTATTTATCATCACAAACAAAGTTAAAAGTTAAGCCACCGATTTTGTAAATTTTAACCGGATTATCTCAAAATGTAATGAGAAAAAGGGAGGACGTTCTCAATGCGGCGTGTATTTTCTTATACGCCGATTTTTCCAAACCTTCTGGACCGATTTGTATTTTTTTAAATATATGTATTAATAAAATTTACTTACTCCTCAACCCTGATGGTACCATGACTGCTTCTTCTTCTTCTTCTTTACTCCTGGGAATTTTCTCCGCAAGTAGGCGTGTCCGCCCGTTTTGCGTGGTTCCACTGGTGCGGCCCTCCGTCGGATCACTCCATCCAGCCGAGCTCCCTCCAGAAACCTAGCAGGCCACCCAGGTCGACGAGGACTTCCGGAAGTGTTGCTGGAGAGCCAATGTACTTTTCTCGTTGGTTGGATACACCCCTGCATTTAAGCAGTACGTGTTCCGGTGTCTCGTCGTCCTCCAAGCATGCTCTGCATAGAGGACTGTCGGTAATACCTAAAATAAAAAGGTGTTTGTTAAGCGAACAGTGACCTGTGATCGTACCTACAACTACCCTTAGCTTGGTTCGGTTTAGTTGTAGTAGTTTCGCTGTGAGGCGTTTAGACTAGGCAATGGGGCGGTTTGTTGTATGGAGACCCCCGCATCAAATCCTCAGTCGATGAAACTTGGCAGGGTTGTAGTATGGGATGACCCAAAATTTATACAAAAATATCCAAAAAAAAATCCATGCGGAAGTTGGGTATTTATACCTAAAAGTACAAATAGCTTAATATTTTGAACAGAATAATTTCTCCGTCCAATTTTTTTTTACCAAACTAATTATTAGCCTTAATAAGAGGTACTTGATAAAAATCCAAAACTTTTTTCAAACGGAACTGTCATTTTTTAAAGAGGTTTCCTTTTTTTGTCCGTAATTTCGACCAGAAAATTGCTCAGTCAATTTTTTATTTTCAAATGTCCTTAAAATGTAATTTAGCATAACGTGTAAGAAAATCCAAAAAAAAATCCATACCAAAATCTATTTATCTTACTTCAACTGAAAATTGTTTATAACTCGGAATGAAAAATTTCTCTATCCAATTTCTTTTTTTTAACATAGTAGGTAGTCACATTTACACACTTATCCTAAATATCCAAAAAAAATATCACGAAGAACATCGATATTGAAACAGAGTTTTTGAAATCAAAACTGCGTTTTCGCGATAATATACCTTAATGCTTGAATCATTGGGTATAGTTTAGCGTGCGCGAGCGAAGCGACTTCACAAATAATATATTACTACATGACTTCTACGATGCTAAATAATAAACATAAATGTGTAATTCAACATTAATTTATTTATACAACCACTAATTGTAGCGACTTAGCTTCCAGATAATTAATGAGCTATTTCAATGGTTTAATTAAGGGCCCTTAAGCATAATTTGTTTCTCCGAATTAGTTTATTTTGGGAAAATTTAAACAAAAACAACATAAAATTGCCATAACAGCTTATATTAACTAATATTCATTTCCTTCACTGAAAATAAAATAATATGTATCTGCTTCAAACAACCAAAAAATAACATCTTTATTTTGAAAAAGTATAAAAAATTATGAAGCTCTATAATGTTTAAAAACAATTGTTTTTGGCAAAAGCTTCATTGATTACTTTGTTACCAAAACCTTTTTAACTGACTTCCAAAAAGGAAGTGGCTCTCAATTGAGCACTTATTTTTTAACTTATGCACGGTATTTTAGGATCCCTAAAAAAGTGACATACTGTTTTTATTCAAGACTAGCTGATGCCCGTGACTTCGTCCGCGTGAATTTAGTTTTTTTTTTTTTTTTGTATTAAAACCTTCCGTGGAACTTAAGGAACATACAAAAAAAGAAATTAACCGAATTGGTCCATCCATTTTTGAGTTATGCGCTTACCAACATTCATTTTTATTTATATGGATAGAAGAAGAAGATAGATAAATTCGTGTATTATGAATGAATACAATACAATAAATAAAAAGAGCATGACACTTTTTAGGGATCCTAAAACACCGTGTGTTGTATGTACAACGGTTTCTTCGAGATTTCTGAACCGATTTGGATAATTTTTATTTCACTTGCTAGAAAAAATTCTCGAGATGGTTCCCCAATAATTTCTGGATCCAACTTTTCAATTCTAATGCCTCATTCTGAAGTCGGGCGAGCATAAAAACACGCCCAATGTCAACATAATGTGTAGAAACTAAAAACTTTTTTTTAACACACTTGCTCATAAAGTGGCTCTAATAGTCTAGTTGACAAGTTCAAAATGGTACAAAATAGAGATACTGGTCTTAAAATTATGTGCGATAGCTCATTGGATCCGGAATGATGCCTAGAAAAATGTTCCAAAAGCGTGTATTAGCACATAAAAAATTGCAAAAGTTATAAACAATTAAAGATGAAAAAAAATGGCATTTCGTTTTTTGCCAATATTTCATAAACTATTAATATTTAAGAAATTTCAAAAAAAGATTCTAAAAGAAGAGGAAATTTTCAATAAAAAACTCCGAACTCACGGAACTCTATCTCCATTATTTATAATTTTAATTTAACGCTGAAAATAGGTCTGCGCGCGACATTTTTAGGTTGCGCGCGCGGCGTCAAAAGCGAGTACGGCACTTTAATTAATTTATTTAAGGTATTGAATATTTTTTTAAAAATTTGAAAAAATTATGGTGTGTTTTGAACACTATAAATAATTTATTCTCGTTGGAAATTTTACTTAAAGTTAATTTTTCAACAAGTTAAACAATTGTTAACTAACAAAATTTTCTCGAACTTCCGTCTTAATTGTAAGTGAAAAAAATGTTTAAATAATTGTCGTAAAAAATTTTCGCTTCGTAGAGCCTTTTTTACATAAATATTTAACAAGATCGCGCCATAAAAGTTAAAAAAATATTTATACTTTGTTTATAATAATTTTTTATACTTGAACAAAAACTGAAAAATCCAAGTAATGTTGTAAAGTAAAATAATTATTATAAACAAAGTATAAATTTTTTTTTACCTTTTATGGCGCGATCTTGTTAAGTATGTATGTTAAAAAGGCTCTATGGACTATCTACAGGCTCACGTCGCCGTGAGCAAAGTCGGGTCTTGTGACGTCATCACGCTCCTGCTCACTCCTTGTTATGGAGTAACATCGGCACAAAAAAAAACGTCGAATTGATAACCTGCTCCTTTTTTTTGAGTCAGTTAAAAATAGCCATAACAACTTATAAAATAATAATATCCATTTCTTTCAAATTCAAATTTATTTCACGTAGGCCAACCTGTGGCTCTTATGACACGTCGTGATTCTACCACTGGTTCGGAAAGTAGATTCTGCTGAGAAGAGCCGGCAAGAAAGTCAGCTCTTTTCAAAATTGGTATGTTATGCAGAAAAAATGTACCTAAATTTAACTAAACTCGCTCCTAAATCATCAATTTTCGGTGTGAAGAGGTGACGAAAAATCATTTTTATAGTACTAAAAAGAAAGATTTTTCACCAAACCAAAACCAAAAATTGGAGATAAAGGACCAATCTCTGTGTGTAGTAGTTTTTAGTTCCATTGTATTTTGTTCGAATTAGTTACAAAATGATCCGAAAACTCCAATAGTTTAACGGATTTGCATTAGCGCCCTTAAAATTGTGCAGTAATGTCGCTATGATATGGATTTCGTGCCCCTTTTCGAGCGGGATGGCAAATTATCGTTTTCTCGTGAGTGAGAAATAGAGTTAGACGCGCGACGTACTTTTGACGACGTACTATTTTTTACCTAATTACAAGTTACTTAAAATACAAAATTGCACATTATTATACACTCTTAAAGCAGTTTTTGTCTCAGCATTTAAACTAGTTTTACATCTGTGTGCGATTTTTCGCTTTAATACCATGACAATATGGTTCAGAACCATTTGACCGACACAGTCACTGTAGTTGCCAACAGTTTTTGATTGAAAATTGAACTGTCGACTCAACGACACATTCGATTATCGAGTACTGGCTCGCGTCACAAAAGGCAGATACTAATGTCAGTCTCGTCACTGAATAGATGAAGTCTCGTTATAGTCCGGGAGCCAGGTACAAATTCGGTCAATTATTTCCTCTCGAGCGAAACTTCGTGAAACGCATTAGGGATTTATATTATGAATATTCGCGACCGTCAGCTGCGACTCTGTGGGTGGGGCGGGCAGTGGCAGCCTCCAACGCATGGAGAAAAAAAAGTTTTTTAGTCATTTCCTCCCATTTGAAAATTTGACAGATTATAATTTACCTAATATTTTGAAGGAAAATTAAAGTCAGCTGACCATAACATGGTGGACCATGTTATGGTCAGCTGACTTTATTTCTTTTCTATATATCTGACAAATTTTCAAATGGGAGGAAATGACTAAAAAACTTTTTTTTTCTCCATGCGTTGGAGGCTGCCACTGCCCGCCCCACCCACGGAGTCGCAGCTGATGGTCGCGAATATTCATAATATAAATCCCTAATGAGTTTCACGAAGTTTTAATTGGGAGGGACTTGGTCATGAAAATCTGTCACTGGCTCCCGGACCATTACGTCAACTCACCACGCTCCTGCTTCCCTTGATGGATTAAATATAAAATATTTCTTTCTAAAATTTTTATAGTTTTTAATGCGCTTGATTATTTTTTTGGATATTTTGATACTTGATACAAAAAAAATAATTGTAATCATATCAATTAAAAAAATGGATGGAGAAATTTTGCACTGTGAGTAAAAGGGGAGTTTTTGAAAAAAATATAGTCTCTTGGTATATTGTTTGGATTTTCAAGTTGTAGGTACAAAACGGCTATAAAAGGACATTCCAGTGAAAAAAATTCACAGAGCAATTTTTCGCTGCAAGTTACATTAAAAAAACTTATTTTTCAAAATTTGGTGGTTTCAACTAGGAGTATATTTTGGATATTTTATATTTTGTTTCTAGACTTTACATGAATGTTTCAGGTGAAGAAAGTTTTGACCGAGCATTTTGTCGAACTGAGATATTAAGCATAAAAGAGTTTAGGTAAAAATACCTAACTTCCGTTCAAATTTTTTTTTGGATATTTATAAAATACGTTTAACTACTGATACTTTATCATTCTGTAAAGTATCATCGCCTGAAGAATTGCTGTTGGGGTCCACTAGCTTCATTGCCTAGACTAGTTGATTGAGGCGTGGAAACGCCTCTTTCGTTTGTCTGCAGTCTGTAGTATTTGCCCAAAGTTCGGCATGTGTACTTACTGTTTGGTTATGCAACCACGTTTTGTATTCACAGAAGGGTATGGGAACCATCGGCTCCGGTCCCATCACCTTCATTGCTGCGGCTCGCCATGCTAGTTCGTCGGCTGCGTCGTTTCCAATATTGCCACTGTGACCTTTTACCCAGCGTAGTGTGACAATGTTTGACTTTGTAATCTTTCGTAGTGCATTTTGGCAGTCAAGTATGAGTTTTGAGCAGGTCGTATTTTTGGCTAGGGCTCTCAAAACTGCTTGACTGTCTGTATTAATGTTTATATTAAAATTCGTTACCTGCCTCTGGGCCATAGCAATGGCTGCTGCTGTGATGCCGACGCACTCTGATTGAAAAACTGAGTTGTTCTTACCGAGGGCGTAGGCAATGTTGATATTTAGCTCGGGACAGTAGGCACCAGCCCCGGTGCCCGAGCTTGTTTTGGATCCATCAGTGTACACTTCGATGGTATCTATGTTAGATGACCGTGTTGTTATGTCTTCCATGTTGATCTTGTAAGTTTTTTCTATTACATGTATCTTTTGTGTTTTGTCACAAACCCACCCTAGTTGTGGACACTTCATTTGTTCATATGATAGTATCCGGGTGTGTGGTGTGATAGTTTCCTTCCACAGCCCGTAGGTTTTTATTCTGAGGGCTGCAAGGGTTGCTTCTTCCCTTATGTATATGTGTAGAGGTGGGATTCCCAGTATTACCTCTAATGCGTTTGATGGTGTGGTGCTCATACAGCCTGTGATAGCTATGCACGCTTGTCTTTGAAATTTTTGTAGTTCCTGTTGGGTTGTCGTAAGGAGTGTTCGTGGCCACCATATTAGTGACGCATATGTTAAGGAGCTTCTTACGACTGATACATAGAGCCACTTCATTATCTGTGGCTTAAGACCCCAGGTCTTCCCAATCATGCGTTTGCATTGATTTAGGACTATTGTAGCTTTTTGTATCTTTGTATCTACGTGTGTTTTCCAGTTTAGCTTGCTGTCTAGCACTACCCCAAGGTATTTCACTTCTTTTGATAGTGCCAGAGCACAGAGTTTGGGGGGCAGAGTTATTCGCGTCCGTAGGAACTACCTAGCCACTACCCTACACGTGCCCCCTGGGTGGTGCTAAATGAATAACAACGCCGGGTCTCGGGCGGCGGTGAATTAACCCGACCAAACCAGCCTAATCAGCTTGGTCTAACAGTGTGAGTAGGAAATGACTCACACAAACCGCAACCCTGTGAACTCTATCTGCAGGATCGGTAGCCTTGGCTTAATTGTCCGGACTATGAAGAAGACAACTTCTATAAAAAATTACCCTAAGTCTACGGTGAGATTCGTGCCAAGAGACTGCATGGCTGGTGGGAGACCAGTCGCAAACGATCCACATCGACGGACCTGGCAAACGTCGTTGTATTAGCCTTCTAGGGAGAATAGGCGTCACCTTCCTAGCGACCTGTTATATCGGCCTTACTCGTGGGAATAAAATGAACCAATCAAATACAAATAATCAACAAACTTCACCAAACTCTAAAAAACCAACCAACCCTAACAGCATGATCCAACAAACTCTGTATGAAAGCATGTTTACTCGGAACAGAAGCAACTCGACATCGTCTCTGCCAACTAAGCTTAATTACTATAATTACAACCAACAAAACAAGGAGAAAGACAAACTGGATTCACAGACCGATACCCTGCCGATTGTCAGTGACGACATAATATCAGACCATGAAGAATGGCAACGGGATGAAACTCCCACCAGAAGAAAGAAAAGGAAAGAAACAAGTCCAATTCACAATGACGGGAATAAAAAACAGAAAAATTCCCCAGACTTTGTGATTCCTACACGCAATAGTTTTGAACTACTCGATACTGAGCCTACGAATAAAACCAACAACACAGATAAAGTATATGTACCAAAGCCAGAACCCATCTTTGTTACGGGCGTAATTAATGTAAATTCTCTTAAAGATGTACTAAACAAATTTGTAAAAAGCGATCTTTACCTCATGACCACACTAAGATCTGGGCACGTCATAAAAATTATACCTAAAGACATCCAGACATACAAAACGATTCGAGAGAATTTCATTGCCGATAATATTTCACACTATACTTACCAGCTTAAAAGCGAGCGAGCGTACAGAGTAGTATTACGCGGACTCCATGCTTCAGAAAATACCACAGAAATTTCAAAAGAATTGTACGAAATTGGACATGAAGTGAGACAAATAGTCAATATCAGACATCGAGCTACAAAGGAACCGTTGCCTGTTTTTTATGTCGACTTGGAACCAAAACCAAACAACAAAGCCATTTTCGATGTAAAATACTTGAATAACATGAAGATTACGTTTGAAGCCCCATATAAGAAAAAGGAAATCATTCAATGCAAGAGGTGTCAGAGATTTGGGCATTCCAAGAACCAATGTTTCATGGCCCTATCGCTGTGTTAAATGCGGTAGCGCTCACCCTACTTCAACATGTACCAAAAAACCAGACACTGAGGCTACTTGCGCGAACTGTGACGAAAAACACCCTGCTAGTTACAAAGGATGCAAAGTGTACAAACAGTATAGAGAAAGAATTCTTAAATTAGACCCTAAGACAAAAGAAACACCAATGCCTAGCAATATAGAGATGAAAAACCCGGGTCCCCCCCCACCCGGGTTCAAAGCCTAACTACACAGATAATCAAAACCAAATTAAAACCTATTCAGAAGCAACGAAAACCAAAAAAGAATATACTCAAAAAGACATAAAGAACGACTTGGCCGACTTTACTGACTTAATGGACATAATGTTCGAAAAACTACAACATTCGATGTTGACAATGATGGAAAAAATCATGGACAAAATGATGGACCGTATGGTCCAGCTAGTCAGCAGCCTGGTTAAAAAATGACCCGAAACCTCCAAGTAGTCACTTGGAACGCCAACGGCTTGACGGAACGACGTCAAGAACTAGAAACTTTCCTCAGAACAGAAATGATTGATATTGCACTAATCTCTGAAACAAGATTCACACCGAAGACACACATAAACTTTAATAACTATACAGTGTATACAACCAATCACCCAACTGGGAATAGCCATGGAGGAACAGCAGTGATTATTAAAAGCAACATTAAACACTACCCTATTGAGGAATACCGAACAGAAAAAATACAAGCAACATCTATTAAACTTGTAGACAGCAAACTAGAAACAGTATTCTCCGCTGTATACTGTCCTCCAAAACATACTATAACTGCCAGCGACTTCGCAAACTATTTTTCTACATTGGGTAACAGATTTATATGTGCTGGCGACTGGAATTCAAAACATTTAAATTGGGGATCTAGGCTGACCAACACTAGAGGAAGACAACTCTGTAAAGCCACAGAAGAGATGAAGTTAGAATGTCATTCCGGCAGAGAACCTACCTACTGGCCTACCGACAGACTAAGAATCCCAGACTTATTAGACTTTTTTATTGTTAAAAACATAGATAGTAACTACTTAAACATAGAACCACGTATAGATCTCACATCTGACCACACACCAGTTATACTGAATGTTACTACAACAGTTAATCTGGTAGAACCCCCCCTTAGAATATACAACTTGAACACTACAGACTGGACAATCTATAAAAATATAATCACGACAGAGACAGAACTAAAGACCAAGATTAATACAATAGAAGAACTTGAAAGACAACTGGAACAACTTAATATGACTATTCACATTGCTGCCAATTCTGCAACTCCAAAAAAGACAGGTAAAGGAAAACCTATGAAACATAACTCATATCCAAAGGATATTAAAGAGAAAATACAAGAGCGCCGTCGTTTGAGAAAAACCTGGCATACTACTGGATATCCCAGCGATAGGACTGCATTCAATAGTTTCTCAAACGAACTCAAAGGCCTTATCAGCACCCTAGAAAATGATAATATTCAACACTATCTTTCGAACCTAGATCCAACGAGAGACACAAACTACTCGCTGTGGAAGGCTACCAAGAATCTAAAGCGCCCAAAAATCCACATATCTCCTATAAATGATGGAAAAGGAGGATGGGCAAGATCAAATAAAGAAAAGGCAACAATCTTTGCAGAACATTTGAAAACAGTTTTCCAACCATTCCCTGAAAACAATCCCGAACAAACTATGGAAATCAAGAAATACATTGAATCTGCGAACCAAATGTGTCTTCCATTAAAAAGTACCAGCCCAAAAGAAATCATGAAAGAAATAAGGAACCTTAAGGAAGGTAAAGCACCCGGCTATGACCTCATTGATGCCACATTACTTAAAAACCTGCCTCATAAAGGTGTAATGAAATTAGTTAACATCTTTAATGCCAGCCTAAGACTAGAACATTTCCCTGGGCAATGGAAAATTGCACATGTAGTCATGGTACCGAAACCCGGTAAACCCCCACACGAAGCTACTTCATACAGACCTATCAGCCTGCTACCAGTTATTGGCAAACTGTTTGAAAGGATATTGCTTAACAGGATGAAAGAACATCTAAGTGCAGTATTACCGAACCATCAATTTGGATTTCGGGAAAAACACGGGACAATTGAACAAGTACACCGTATAATTGACACCATTAGCAGATGCCTTGAAAACAAATTATATTGCTCGGCAGTCTTTTTGGATATCAGCCAAGCGTTTGATAAGGTATGGCATGACGGCCTCCTGTTCAAGATAAAAAAGCATCTCCCGCATTGTCTATTCGGAATACTTAAATCTTACTTAGATAAAAGATGCTACCAAGTGAAGTACAGCGATGATCTCTCAGAAGTTCACGAAATAAAATCAGGTGTCCCTCAAGGCAGTATCTTGGGACCTGTACTATACCTAATTTTTACAGCAGATATCCCAACAACTGACTACACCACGACTGCAACTTACGCTGATGATACGGCATTACTGTCGGCTCATAGCAACCCAGAAACGGCTTCATCACAGTTGCAAAACCACCTAACAGAAGTTGAGACGTGGCTGAAGCGTTGGAGAATAAAAGCCAATGAGAGCAAATCGGTACATATAACATTTACACTTAGGCGAGAAACATGTCCACCAGTAACGCTAAACTGCAAAGTTATCCCTCAAGATAATAACGCAAAATACTTGGGCATGCACCTAGACAGAAAACTTACATGGCAAAAACATATTAGGACAAAGCGGAAACAACTAGATGGAAAACTGCGGTCACTGAACTGGTTATTGGGACGCCAATCACAACTAAATCCCAACAGCAAGATGCTAGTGTATAAAACCACCATAAAACCAATCTGGACTTACGGAATACAGTTGTGGGGAACTGCCAGCAATAGCAATATAGATATCCTGGAAAGATTCCAGACCAAAGCTCTGAGAACAATGTTTGGCATCCCTCATTGTATAAGTAATAGATACATATACTTCGACCTCGGCCTAAAAACAGTTCGGCAGGAAATAGCTCAACACAGCCTGAAGTATCAGGAGAAGCTGACCGTCCATGTAAACAAACTGGCACACGCTCTAAGTGGAGAAGATGCTCTTCAGTATACCCGGCTAAAAAGAAGTGACATACCGAGCCTACATAAAAGATTTACCACTTGACAATAAGAGAGTCGTGTGAAAGGAATTTTCACACAATTGTGGCTCTTGAGGAAAACATAAACTGAGAAATCAAACTAAGAAGTGGCTTATTGTTGGAAAACAGATTGCCATGAAGCAGAAATCATCAAAAAAAAAAAAAAAAAGATAGTGCCAGACTTGTGCTAAACAGTGTTGGCATGTGTGGGATGTCCGGCTTCCTTTTGTTAGTAAACAGAATGAGCTCTGTTTTTTTAGGATTAACCGTCAGTTCGTTTTCTTTGCACCATTTCTCTATGAGTTTTAGTGCGTTTTGCATTATCGCACTCAGCGTATTTTCATGTTTTCCGCTTATGAGGATCGTTAGATCATCCGCGTATCCTATTGTGAAGAAGCCACGTTTGTTTAATTTTGTTATCAGGTCATCAACTACGAGGTTCCACAGGATTGGGGACAATACTCCTCCTTGTGGACAGCCCCTGGCTACTATGCCTCTAGTTGTGCCGTTTATGTTCAATTGGATTACCCTTTTTTCAAGTAGGGTTCTTATCCATTTTCGAAGTGTTGGTGGTGTTCCGTATCTCTCAAGAGCGTTATCAATGCTTCTGAAAGTCGTCTTGTCAAAGGCTCCCTCAATGTCTATGAAGGCTCCTAAAGTTGACAGTTTGTTGTCCAAATCGTGTTCTATCTTGCATACTACAGAGTGGAGCGCTGTCTCCGTGGATTTCCCAGTGCTGTATGCGTGTTGGTTTCGATGTATTGGTATGTGTCTCAGTGCCCCGTCTCTAAGGAAGCGGTCACCAAGTCTTTCTAATGTTTTCAGCAAAAACGATGTAAGACTGATAGGTCTGAATGATTTCGGCTGTGTGTAGTCATTTTTACCGGGTTATGGTAGGAATACTACTTTGACTTCTCTCCATAATAGAGGTATGTATCCAAAGGCTATACAGGTTGAATATATCTTCACTAGCCATGGTATTATTTTTGCTGCTCCCCATTGTAGGAGTGCAGGGAAAATATTGTCTGACCCAGCTGACTTAAAGGGTTGGAAGGTGTCTATGGCCCACTGAACCTTCTCGTGTGTAACTATTTTGTTGGCTATCTCCCAGTCGGCCTCTGTGGGTATCCATTGAGGTTCTTTTGTCCACACAGTTGAGTTTGTGTTCAGAATCCTGCAGCCTGGGAAATGTGTCTCCATTAGTGTCTGGCTGACTTCTTTGTCATCCGTGGTGTAGCTACCGTCGGCTTTTTTAAGTGAACCGAGTGTGCGGCTATTGTCCTCGGCTAGGATCTTCCGGATCCTAGTAGCCGTGTCGTACGTCTCTATGTTGAACAGAAACGTTGCCATGATTGGTTTTCTTTTTTTCGAACAAGTTTTTTGTACTGGGATTGTGCTACTTTGTAGTTGTCCCAATCTTCTTCTTGTCCGGTGTTCATAGCTCTGTTGAATAGGTGCCTCAACTTTTGTCTTTTCTTCTCAAGGTCGGGGCCCCACCAACTGTGTTTTAGTGTTTGTTTTGTCTTGCGTATTAGCATTGGGCATGCTAGCTCGTAGCATGTCCTGATGTTGTCCGTTAAGTTGTTAACGTTACTGTCTATTTCTGACACATTTTGTATTTTGAGATTATCCGCTACCTTTATGTGTCGTGTTATCAGTGCTTTAAATTGCTTACTGTTTGTTTTCCTTCGGTTTCTACGAGGTACCTCTTGTTTCTTGATCAGAGCCAGTTCGAAAGATATCCTTCTATGGTCAGAGAGCGATGGTTCGTCGCTCACATACCAGTTTCTGACTTAATCCGTTATTTTATGTGATGCAAGGGTCAGGTCAATGATTGTCTGAAAACGGCTCGAGACAAACGTTGGTTCTGTACCCTTGTTTACTATGTTAAGGTTAGTAGTTAGAAGGTAAGATACAAATTCCTCACCTCTTCTGTTGTTCGTAGCGCTTCCCCAGAGGGTATGATGCGCGTTGCTGTCGACCGAGATAACAAGGTCCGTATTATGTTCTTCACAGTGGTTTACCAGGTCCACGACTTGTCTTGTGGGGATCTGGCCTTCAATGGGTAGGTATAAAGATGCCAGGACTATTGGTCTAGGTGCCATCCCATTGTGTTGTTGTATTCCGTTCTGTATTTTTACTGCGGTTAGGTCTCTGAAACAGAACTGTGTTAGTAGTATCGCCGTTATACAGCGTGGTATGTATATGCATGTTCTAGGCGGCTCTTGCAAGCTATTATAGAAAATCTTACCATCACACTTGCCAAGGCCGCATATGCGATTTGCCCGGATCCACGGCTCTTGGATCAGGGCGATGGTCTCGGCCTCAACCTCCAGATACTTACGTAAAGTGGCCGTCGCGAGGTGTTTATGCTGGAGGTTGGTTTGAAGGACCCTTATACTAGAGAACGTGGGTCCTTGTTGTTATTTGGTCTGAGGGACCATCCTTTCCAACAGCTCTTTGATTGTAAGGGCTGTCGTGTCCGTCGAGTTTGACATGTCCGACTCCTGCGTCTCTCTCCACGCGGTGTAAGGTGGAGGAGTCGAGGGTTCATCCGTCAGCATTGCATCGATGTTCTCCAGTACAGTGCTGACGGAGGGCACGGGAGCACCGACGGCGGGTGTGTCATCTTCTGTCTGTGTGTCTGTCTGCGTGCCTTTCTTTCCGTCTGTCGCGTCAGTAGGCACGTCAGTGTCCATGCGTGTTTCGGGTTGGTAGGCTTCCTTGGGCGGTACATCGCTCCCTCCTTCTTTGGTGAAGAAACGGATGTAAATCGTGCCTGTGGAGTACGACACTTTCCTTACAAATAGAAAACATCCTCGCACGGGATGTTTTCTATTTGCTCCTTGGGTATTCCCAATACGAGGAATACTCCAGGAGTCCTACCTTGTACTCTTTGGTAAGTATACAAGGTCCACGTTGAGACCTCATACCAGGGGTTTTGGAGGGACAGGATTTGGTGTAAATGTCCTATCGCCTCGTCGTAGTTCGGCACAAAGAGTGCCGACCTAACCCGCACTGGTATGTCGGCCTGGTTTATCAACATGAGCCTTGTGCCCACCCGTGGCGACTTCAGTCGTGAAACGACGTCTCGCAGCCACGAGAGGGATTGTTCGTCAGTGCACCACAGCTTAAGCACTCCCTCGCCGAGGAAGGCTCTCCCCTCGAAGGATGGTGCGTAAGGTGTGGTGCCTGGTGTTGGTGGTTTGATGCAGACAGCAAAGATTTCTTTTTGGATCGAACCCTGTATGCTGTCTGCTTCCTGTTGAGTCATGTTGCCTCGAGGCACCAGCGTGATCGCTACGTCCAGGTGCGATTTCGCCGCGCGGGCATATGAGCCTGCTGGGTGCGTCGGTCTGTCTGTTCTTCGACGTTTCTGTACAACCCGGGGAGGGGTGTTGTCGTCAGGCCTGTTTCGCTTTTGGCTAGACTGGCCCGTCGACGGTCCGGGGTCGTTGGGCCCATCGCCTGCCACGCCGCTGCTCCGCCCTCTCCAGTACGTATTCGACCGGTGGGCGACAGGGTGCGGCCGGCGTTGGGCCGGAGTGTTCTCACTTGTGGTAACATGTTTTTGTCGGGTGTCCGCGGGCGGGCCTCGGCTGGTTCCCGGCTGAGCGGCGTCCTCTGCGCCCACGCTCTGGCTAGAGACGACGGTCTCCGCGGGCGGGCAGCGGCCCTCTTTGGGCGGCCGCCCACCTCCGCTTTGTCCATGCAAGCCTCTCTCCCGAGCGCGTTCGCTCGCGGTCGCCGTCCTTCCGAGTTCCTGTCTTGGCCTGCCGCCACTTTCACCCGTAGGGAAGTCCGTCCGTCTTGTGCTTTTTCGGGTGGTCTTCCTTTTTTTGGGTTTCTTCCTCTTGACCCTGGCCTCAACCAGTACCCATGGATTTTGGGCAGTGGGGGTCTCGGGGATGACCGCCGCTAGGGAGGCCAGGTCTAGAGGTCTAGGTGTGTGCGGGGACGTCCGTTTGTCAGTCCTAGTAGATATGTGGGGCGGGTCCTTCGGAATCCGGGTGTCAGAGCTTGGGGTCAAAGAGGTAGGAATGTCCGTCGTGGTGCGTTCGTTTGCCTGTGGTTGTCGGGTGTGCATAGCACAAAGCGATTGTTGGCCCCCCCCAGAGTACGAGGGGCTGCCTGTGGCCCTGTCTCCGTTCTTTGCTGGAGGCAGAGCCACAGTTGGGGATTCTCCGGCTCCAACATGGGAGTCGGTACCCCTCTGGGTAGTATCTCTTTAGATATCGCTTTCATCTTTCCGAAGGTTTGTGTGGATTGTAGAGTGTTAATGTGTGTACTAGTGTGTATGAGTGTATGTTTTATTTATGGGGACAGTAGGACTTAGGGTGGAGGTTATAGGAGGGGATCATGGACAAGGGTCTGAAGGATTCCAGCCAGCGTTGGGAGTGTCATTGGCTGAACCTCTTGTTCGGGGTGCCTACGACCGGACCACAGTCCGCATGCAGGCTGCGCTCCGGCCGCAGACAGACGCGGCTATCCACAACCTGCCGACCCGCCCGGTAGCATGAGGATGCTCCGCTAGAAGGTGATTAATGTTACGGGTCCACACTAGGAAGTGCCCGTACCCTCAATGCACCCTCTGCGCCGGGTTGACCATGACTGCTATGGCACCATCAGAAAAAAAATCTAAAAAGTTATTTTTAGATTTTTTTTTGATGAAACTGTAGTCCTTGACTGCTATCTCACAAGTTAAGTGACAATGCAAATTCTAAGATGGTACGGGTTAAATTGGAAAAGGTATAACACTATAGCAGTGTAGACTGTAGATATTATAACCCATATCTATTAAAGGATTCTACACGCCATCGTACCGGAAAGCTGCAGTGGTATTCTCTAAAATTGATTGAATCAGTATAACGATTGTAATGACCCCAGGGTACCAATTGTCTAAAGGTTATTCCTATGATCGTATTTGTTACGGCCCTCCGTTGCCCAGACCAGGGTGGAGAATACTAGGGCCCATCAGTAGCTTTCTCCACGGGCAAAGGAAGGTCGGGCCCAAAATGACCGATGGAAATTCTCTCCACTCCAGAGAGTCCACTCGTATCTTACATCTCGTACTCACCGGAGATTTCCGCGGTGGGTCCTTGCCAGGTGCCTAGAGGCGCCAGTAGGTGTGGTGGATGTGTGATGAGAGATAGGTGTGTAGTGTGTATGACCCCAAGGCACCCAGTTTAGACCAGTGTGCGGTCGCCCCTATAGATGCTCGGTCGATGCTTCGTGATTCCACTGAGCCTTCCGCCAACTCGTAAAGTAAAACACGGACCACCGTCTGCACTGTACTTGCACTGTATATATTATGGCGTCAATCGAACGTCAATCAATCCCGCACTTAACCGCGATGCAAATATGACGCGTAGTTATTAACATGAGACACCAACAAACTATAGTTCAAAGATGAGGCTCAATGCCCTCCAAAAACGTGAATTCACGACGTATAAAAGCGCAGTGTTCCAAATGGCGCTCGCACAGTTAAATTCACAAGTGACCGACGCGGCCCCAATTCTCTTAGTTCCCTCACAAGTCAATCGCGCGATGCTCCAAAAATGCTCACGTCGCGTGAACGTAACGAAAACAAAGGTCCTTTCAGACCGCCGCTGAACGATTCACAACGGATTCGCAAATTCAGTTGCGTCATCCAAATATCACACGCGATGCCAAAAACGACCGACGCGCCCGAGTGTTCGAAGCGAATGCTAGGAGGAATGCGAGGCGCGGCGCGGGCGCGCGGCCAGGGGTCGTTATGATTTAGTTTTAAACGAAACAAATCAACACCGTCGTAGACAATCTAGCCGCGCGGCGGGGGGCGTCGCGCGGGGGACGAGGAACATCCGATTAGCAAGTTTTGTATACAATTTAAATGAACCTCAATTCGAGCGCAAACAAACCCCCGTCCCGGACATAAGGACATTATGTCCGCGAGCAAATTGGTAAACGGGACAGGGTCGCGACAGCACGTTGCAAGACCGAATCTCCGACCAAAACCTCGGCCACCCTAGGCACTCCATCCGATCCATAAAGCAACTTAACAACGCGCCCTCGGCGCCAGTACAAAGGCAAAGCGTTGGGTTCCTTCACCAACATGAGGTCTCCAACCTGAGGAGGGTCCGTCTTGTCAGACCATTTAACGCGCTGCTGCAAAAGATGTAGGTACTCAAGTGACCATCGGTGCCAAAAACTCTGAGTCATCTGCTGCAGCAGTTCAAATCTGCTCAAACGCGAAGAGGTTACCTCCTTGAAGGGATACTCAGGCAGGGCGTTAAGTGGCTGGCCAATCAGGAAGTGGCCAGGGGTGAGAACCTCCAAATCATTTGGATCGGACGAGAGGGGACAAAGGGGCCGAGAGTTGAGTACCGCCTCAATTTTACAAAAAACAGTGGCGAGCTCCTCAAATGTCAAAATCGTTTCGCCAATAACGCGACGGAGATGCGTTTTTGCAACTTTAACCACCGCCTCGAAAATGCCGCCCCAATGTGGGCAAGCCGGAGGGTCGAATTTCCACTGGATGCCCTTCTTGGCCATCGCAGTACCTAAATAAGTCCTGTTGTTGGACAGAAATTCGACGACCTCTCTCAAATACCTGTCCGTGCCCTTATAATTGGTCCCGCAATCGGACCGGATCAGGTCAGGCAAACCACGACGTGACACGAAGCGGCCCAGGGTGGCCACAAATGCCTCAGTGCTGAGGGCACTTACAAGTTCCAAATGCACGGCCTTAGTGGCGAGGCACACGAAAACGCACAAGTAAGCCTTATGTGAGCGCGCATTACGAAGGTTGGATGCCTTGACGAGGAAGGGGCCAGCAAAGTCCGTTCCGACTCCGGCAAATGGTCGGATGGCCCTGACGCGGTCGGGTGGCAAGTCACCCATCATAGGCGGCGAGGTGGTGGCCTTCAATTTGTAGCATGGTATGCATTTAAAAATGACGCTCCGAATGGTGCGTCGGCCAGCCAAAATCCAAAACTCCCGCTGCAAAATAGCCGACAGAGTATTGCACCCAGCGTGGGCATTCCTAACATGATGGTGAGTCACCAGCAACCGGACAAAGGCGTCGTCCTTGGGGAGCAGTAACGGGTGTCGAGCCCCGTACGGCAGTTGAGAATTTTTCAACCGTCCGCCAACGCGAAGCATCCCAGAGTCGTCCAGGAAGAGGTTCAGGCGGGCCAGAGCGCCCTTGACGACGGAGCCCCGCTTCAAAGTTTCAATCACGGGCTCAAAATGCTCCTCTTGGACCATACGGGTCCAATACATCAAAGACTCGCGGCGCTCGCTAGGGGACAGAACGGAATCCAAGAATCGGTTGGAAGGGTCTCTCGAATTACGGACAAATCGACGCAACCAAGCAGTAACTCCTAAGAGTTTATCGAGAGAACTGTACCGTTCTAGCAGGGAGAAGTCCCGAGTGGGCTTATCCTTGACCACTCCTACTCGGGCTCGTAGGCCAGGCAAATCAATCGGTTCGGAGTATTTATTCTGGGGCCAGGATGACTGAGACTCAGTCAACCAACTAGGCCCCCACCACAGCGGGTGGTCAACCAAAGAAGGGGCTTCACAGCCGCGAGAAGCGCAGTCTGCGGGATTCAACTCCCCTGGGACATGTCTCCAGTTGAGAGACGTCTCAGAGTTCTGGATTTGAGACACGCGATTCGCTACAAATACCTCCAGATTGTGAGGTGCAGCTCTGAGCCAACAAAGTACTATCTCACTGTCCGACCAAGCGTAGACGTCCGTAATATCGATGACGGAATTCAAAGACGAGTGTACGTGGTTGAGGATTCGCGTGAGAAGAGCGGCTCCGGACAGTTCCAACTTAGGTATAGTCAAGCGGGACCTAATGGGAGCGACCTTGCTTTTAGCAAGTACAAGATGGATAGAAGTATGGCCAGAAGAGTTCACAGTCCGCAAATATACGACAGCCGCATAGCCTTTCTCAGAGGCGTCGCAGAATCCATGTAGGGTAGCCCTGCATTTCCCTGGAGGGAGGAAGCACCTTGGCATGGAGTTGATGTCCGGGAGGGAGGACACAATGGAGAGCCATTCTCGCAAGAGAGCGCCGCTAAGAGGCTCGTCCCAACCCAATCCGGATATCCAGAGCTTTTGAAGAAAGCACTTAGCCAGAAAAATGACCGGAGTGATCCATCCATTGGGATCGAAGGTGCGGGCTACTGTAGACAGCACGGAGCGCTTGGTCCATGCTTTAGGAGGGGGATCGAGTTTGACTCGATACGTGAAGGTATCCTGAACAGGCTGGTATTGGATACCTAGCACAGTCAACAAATTAGGATTTTCAGGGTGCTCGAATAGATGAGGGTCTTGTTGATCCTCTCCTGGGAGGTCCTTCAAAATATGAGGGGAGTTCGACAGCCATTTGCGCAACTCGTATCCTCCGGACTTCAGGATGGCAATCAATTCGTCTCTCAATACAAGAGCATCCTCGACTGTGGAGGCGCCCGTACAAATGTCGTCCATGTAGACCGAAGTCTCCAAAATAGAAGCCCCCCGAGCGTATCTCAAACGCTCCTTCTCAGCGAGTTCAAGGAGGGTTCTCATGGCGATGTACGGGCTGGACCGGAGTCCGTAGGTGGTGGTGTTCAACTCGAACACCTGGATCGGATCGCTGGGCTTCTCGCGCCACAATATCAGCTGATATCGACGGTCATCGCGATGGACCACTGACTGTCGAAACATCATCCGAATGTCGGCTACAAAAACCACTTGGTGCCGACGGAAGTGGGTCAAAATGTCGGATATGTCCTTGATCAATTTAGGACCAGAGTGGAGACACTGGTTCAGGGACACGCCGTTTGACGAAGGAGCGGAGCCGTCAAAAACTACCCGAATTTTACTCCCCGGGGTCCTCAAGACCGCATGGTGAGGGAGGAAGTAGTGCTCCTGTGACCGCCAGTCGAAGTTGGACGGTGACATGTGACCCAGCTCTTGGTACTCGCGCATGAACTCGACATATTTGTCGCGAAAGGCTGGGTCGCGCCTCATACGGCGCTCCATGGAGAGCAAACTCTTTTCGGCCAGGGTCCGAGATTGGCCCAACGGGGGCCGTGAGTCAAGAAAGGGTAAGCGAGTGACAAAGCGGCCGTCAACACGACGGCCGGTATTGTTCTAGTAGAACAACTCGCACTCACGGTCCAGAGGGTTGACTCGAGCCGCGTGTGGCGGCTCCTCCACTTCCCAGAACCGCTGGACGACGTCCGAGAGTGACACGCCCACCACAGAGAGCGGTTCGACCGTCGGAGGGGGTGGAGACCACAGAACTGGTCCAAAGAAACTGTGCCCAAATACAGTGGACATGGCTGATAAGCCATCGGGCTGTAGGACTCGTATCCCACCTAACAGGATGAACCCCAGCACGTCGGCCCCCAGCAACAAATCTATAGGCCCCGGTTGGGACCACTGAGGGTCTGCCGGTCTCAGACCCGACGCACAACGAACCGCGCTGTCATTTATACGGACGTTAGGGAGAAACCCTATAATGTCATCGAGGACATTCACCTTAACTAAAATGTGAAGGTGTTCGCTGGCAGGGCCAAACACCAACTGAGCTTGTCCCCTAGGAGCAGGAGGCTCGGCACCTCCGATACCTACCATTGGAATCAGAGCTCCAGGGGAGCCCTAGTCTTCCCACCAACCAAGTTGAGGCCACACAGCGTTGTGAACCCGAATCCAATAGAGCGCGAACTGTTAAACAGTCGCCACTCGGGTTGTATACCCTCACTGAGGCCGTCGGCAATAGAACAGTTTGACAATTGGACTGTTGACGGCTCAAAAGATCAGTGGAGGTGGCCGTGGTGGAAGCTAGGGCGGCAGCTACCTAGCTGGAGCTGCCTCCATCGGACCCGCGGTCGAACCGGGGGTCCGGAAAGCGGCATTCCTCCGGCAGCTCCACCAATTGTGGTCGGAAATCACCGTACGGGCCGACCTGCGGAGTTTCGGGGAACCTTGGAGAGGAGTAGGCCCGAGTCATGTTAAATGTGGTCGGTACCCCGTAATACCGGTACCGACCAAAAGGAGGTATGTGGTACTCCAGCCGCGGCCGCTCAGCTAACGGGGGTGAGAAGGGTCGGGGTGACCGCTGAGTGGCCGTGAGGTTCCTCTCCACACGCTGAGGGGGGGTGACGACCCCCCCGCACCTGGGGGAACGACCCCCCGACTGGTCGGGGGAGGGACCCCCTTCAAAGCCAGGGGCACGGTGGCTGACTGGTGAGCGCCGAGCGTTTGCCGCCAGAGGGCGTGGCTGAGTGCCCCCGCCCGTGGGAGATGCGGGCCCGGCGGAGGCCCTAGAGGAAGAGCCGTCCGCACCCAGGCACAGAATTGCATGATGCATGCCCTGGCAGTGCGGACAGGGCCGCCGGTGCGGGCAGTCTCGTTGGAGATGCCGCTCCAAACAAGAGTAGCACCAGCGGCGCTCTTTAGCAATGGTTCGCCTCGCCGGGGCCGGCTTACTCCACAGTTTCGGGCAGGACGTCACCCGATGCGGTGCTCGGCAATAGGAGCAGGGGGAAGACTCCTTGGCCGCTAGGCCACTATACGAAGGTAGGGGCCGACGCCCTACCGCGGAAGCTCCACTCGACCTAGGGGGGGTTGGCGAGGTCTTGGCCGGTTGCTGGCGCCTTTCCTTGGACGCGGCCCGGTTGGCAACCCCGGCATCGTCCATGGTGCCTGCGGCATTCTCAATTTGCCGGCACTGGCCCTCCAAGAACCTAATCAGGTCCTTGAAGGGCGGAATGTGCGATACGCCGTCCCCGCCGTACCTTTCTTCGAAATGGATCCGAAGATCGAGAGGTAGGCGGGACAGCACAATATGAAGCAGCAGAAAGGACCACTGGCCCACCGGCAAATCGAGACGCCGCAAGGCATTGCAGGCTACCAGGACGGGGTTTAGGATGTCCGTACGTAGCCTCGCTCTGTCCTTTAGCAGCGGGAGGTTGAGGAGCCCCCTTACGTGCTCGTCCGCTATGCGTCGGACATTGGCGTACCTTCCGGCGAGGAGGTCTCGGGCGGTCTGGTACGAGTCGTCAGCCAATTTTAAATGACTGACGACGCCCAAGGCCTCCCCTTCCAAGGAAGCCAGAAGGTATGCCATCTTCTGGCTGGGCGTTAGATCTCTCCGGGCGTCCACTAGGCCATCAAACAGTCCTACATAGGACAGCCACTGCGACATGACCCCGGAGAAACGGGGGAGATCCAATGTGGGTAAACGCCCCAGCAGCTCCGGCTGAGTAGGCGGCTTCCGGGGGGACTCCGGCAGGCCGCTCAGCCGCTCCTCCCGAGCTTCCTTGGCGTATTTGGCTCCTGCCTCTATCATTTCGTCCGTAAGCGCGAAAAACTGTTCATAATCCGCGAGGCAGGAGTCCAAGACGCTCTTTTCTACCTCCGAGGCCTCGAGGTCCATATAGGCCTCCTCCACCACGGCCCTACGAGCCGCGACCTGCTCGAGCCGCTTCTGGAGACAATGGACCCGGTCGGGTCGCGCTACCAACAAATGGGCATTCGCGGCCCAACGCAGCTCCGCTTGCAGGCGAAGCGCCGGTGACTTTTGCGGTGGCATCACGACGCAATTAACTTAAATTTAGAACACAAATACACACACACAGCAGGTCCGCAAGATGCCTCACTAAGGCGACCGACACTTCAAACTAATCTACCTACCCCTAAAGAACAGACGCTTAGGCACCTAACCCTACAGGCGTGGTTCGACTACGATACGCAAGCAAAATTCAAAAATAAAAGAAAATAAAAACAAACTTTTTTCACGGCCGGGCGTGATTAAAGGACTAATCGCGCAACCACGCTCTGCTACCAGAATGTTACGGCCCTCCGTTGCCCAGACCAGGGTGGAGAATACTAGGGCCCATCAGTAGCTTTCTCCACGGGCAAAGGAAGGTCGGGCCCAAAATGACCGATGGAAATTCTCTCCACTCCAGAGAGTCCACTCGTATCTTACATCTCGTACTCACCGGAGATTTCCGCGGTGGGTCCTTGCCAGGTGCCTACAGGCGCCAGTAGGTGTGGTGGATGTGTGATGAGAGATAGGTGTGTAGTGTGTATGACCCCAAGGCACTCAGTTTAGACCAGTGTGCGGTCGCCCCTATAGATGCTCGGTCGATGCTTCGTGATTCCACTGAGCCTTCCGCCAACTCGTAAAGTAAAACACGGACCACCGTCTGCACTGTACTTGCACTGTATATATTATGGCGTCAATCGAACGTCAATCAATCCCGCACTTAACCGCGATGCAAATATGACGCGTAGTTATTAACATGAGACACCAACAAACTATAGTTCAAAGATGAGGCTCAATGCCCTCCAAAAACGTGAATTCACGACGTATAAAAGCGCAGTGTTCCAAATGGCGCTCGCACAGTTAAATTCACAAGTGACCGACGCGGCCCCAATTCTCTTAGTTCCCTCACAAGTCAATCGCGCGATGCTCCAAAAATGCTCACGTCGCGTGAACGTAACGAAAACAAAGGTCCTTTCAGACCGCCGCTGAACGATTCACAACGGATTCGCAAATTCAGTTGCGTCATCCAAATATCACACGCGATGCCAAAAACGACCGACGCGCCCGAGTGTTCGAAGCGAATGCTAGGAGGAATGCGAGGCGCGGCGCGGGCGCGCGGCCAGGGGTCGTTATGATTTAGTTTTAAACGAAACAAATCAACACCGTCGTAGACAATCTAGCCGCGCGGCGGGGGGCGTCGCGCGGGGGACGAGGAACATCCGATTAGCAAGTTTTGTATACAATTTAAATGAACCTCAATTCGAGCGCAAACAGTATTCGTCTTCGATGACATTAGCGACAAAGTAAAATAAATAATTCTTGATGGTATTGATTTAGTCACAAATTCAGTACAATCGATTTTAACATGGAGCTTATCGTACATACGTAAACCTATAAGAATGCATACACGAAATTGAGCTCTAATTCAATGGAGTTATGGTTTATTTTACTTTGACGCCAATGTCAATGATCAATGAAATAACTTTAGACAATCGTACCTCTGAATTAGCTGGTATTCTCTCATTATTGATTAAAATGCATTGATGTTACAAGAACACGATAAATTCAGTCAATTAAAGGTCATTGCAATTCTTACACTGATGCAATTATTTTTTCACACTACATGCTCGACAATGCCGAATTATATGTCACGTAAACCTTACCGAAAGCAAGACATTATACCTCTCGGCTTTAGCCGGGTTATAATGTTCTATTGAATTTCATTATAACCCGCTGGTCAATAATGTGATTTTCACTTTCATAACTCATTGCTATGTGCATAAAGTCTAATTTCGCTAAACAGAATGTGCCCGATTTTCGAAGACCGAAGCCATGGCCCACTAGATTCGCACTGAGACGAACTTCATTTGTTTGTCAAATCGAGTAGGCCACGCCAGCTGAAAGAAGTTGCTATAGCCGTAGCTAGTAGTACCTTTAGAAGATTCTATAAATATTTCAAAAAATAAAAAATAAAGAAAGAAGGAGCTATCGTATTGGTGAAAAGATAAATATGAAAACATCGTATACTATTGATGATCCTTGGACGCCTCTGCCACAGTCATCTTCCTCAAAACACGTCACATCCACATCAAGCCCACTTCATCAGAGACGACCTTCTCCAACCTTTACGGAACAATTCGACCCTCAGACACAAGTGTCTGAAGCCTTGAACACAACTCAAATAAACTCTAGCTCAACCTCGATAAACGTACCAAATAAAAATATAACGTTATCTTTCCATAATTGGACTAATGTCTCCAATATCAATTTGCACTTTTAATTTGCTGTAATAAACACTATCTAATAAGCCTGGTTTTTTATTGTCTCGCATAAAGTGAGAAAAGTAGAGTATACACCACCGGAATAAAACTGTTTTTTTCTTGGGCGCTTGAATCCCTCACTGCACTCAGGACTCAATCTTAATTCCCTCGCTTTGCTCGGGAATTAACTTATAACACCCTCGCTGCGCTCGGGAGTTAAATTTGGAGTCCTTCGTTACGTTCAGGATTCAATATAGCGCCCGTGACATAAAACAGTGCTTTATCCCCTTGGTGTATAATCTAATATTATACTACACCTGCTCGGAAAGTACCTTCTGATTTGTGTCATATCGAGAAAGAGCTAGAAAGAAAATACGTCTTTACGTGGAGACAAATCTGCGGGCTGAAAAAATGTATGAAATTTCATTACTTACGTGCTTTAGCGGGCTGAAAAGTTGTATGAAAATCAATTACATACGTGGTTGTCTTTTTTTAATTTTTGACAAAATTAGTTCAGTCATACAAAATACTTAAAAAAATTGTGGTAAGCAGGCTACTTTTAAGGTACGCCAGCTACTTTAGAGGTACTCCGTCTACTTTAGAGGTACGCAGGCTACTTTGGTGGTACGCAACCTACTTAGACGGTACGCACTGCAGGCTACTTTGGAGGTACGCAGGCTACTTTTAAGGTACGCCGTCTACTTTAGAGGTGCGCTGTCTACTTTAGAGGTACGCAGGCTACTTTAGAGGTGCGCTGTCTACTTTAGAGGTACGCAGGCTACTTTGGTGGTACGCAGGCTACTTTTACGGTACGCCAGCTCGTTTAGAGGTACGTCGTCTACTTTAGAGGTACGCAAGTTACTTTAGAGGTACGCAGGCTACTTTGGTGGTACGCAGACTACCTGTGTACCTCTAAAGTAGTCGGCGTACCTCTAAAGTAGCCGGCGTACCTCGAAAGTAGCCTGCGTACCTCTAAAGTAGTCACCGTAGAGGTACGCCGACTACTTTAGAGGTACGCAGGCTACTTTTAAGGTACGACAGCTACTTTAGAGGTACGCCGGCTACTTTAGAGGTACGCCGGCTTCTTTAGAGGTACGCCATCTACTTTAGAGGTACGCAGCCTACTTTGAAGGTACGCAGGCTACTTTGGTGGTACGCAGGCTACCTGCGTACCTCTAAAGTAGTCGGCGTACCTCTAAAGTAGCTGTCGTACCATAAAAGTAGCCTGCGTACCTCTGAAGTAGTGGGCGTACCTCTATGGTGATTGGTGACTACTTTGGAGGTACGCAGGCTACTTTAGAGGTACGCAGGCTACTTTAGAGGTACGCCGTCTACTTTAAAGGTACGCAGGCTACTTTGGTGGTACGCAGGCTACCTGCGTACCTCTAAAGTGGTCGACGTACCTCTAAAGTAGCTGGCGTACCTTAAAAGTAGCCTGCGTACCTCCAAAGTAGTCAGCGTACTTCTAAAGTAGCCGGCGTACCTCTAAAGTAGCTGGCGTACCCTAAAAGTAACCTGCGTACCTCCAAAGTAGCCTCCGTACCTCTAAAGTAGTCGACGTACCTCTAAAGTAGCCGGCGTACCTCTAAAGTAGCTGTCGTACCATAAAAGTAGCCTGCGTACCTCTGAAGTAGTGGGCGTACCTCTATGGTGATTGGTGACTACTTTGGAGGTACGCAGGCTACTTTAGAGGTACGCAGGCTACTTTAGAGGTACGCCGTCTACTTTAAAGGTACGCAGGCTACTTTGGTGGTACGCAGGCTACCTGCGTACCTCTAAAGTGGTCGACGTACCTCTAAAGTAGCTGGCGTACCTTAAAAGTAGCCTGCGTACCTCCAAAGTAGTCAGCGTACTTCTAAAGTAGCCGGCGTACCTCTAAAGTAGCTGGCGTACCTTAAAAGTAACCTGCGTACCTCCAAAGTAGCCTGCGTACCTCTAAAGTAGACGGCGTACCTCTAAAGTAAACTTCAATAATTAAAAAATGTGTCTGTTATTTTCCTCGTAGGTGTAGTATAAAGTACTATGTATCACTTGGGAGAAAGTGCGATTCCTAACTCGGGCGTATTGATACACTCGGCTTCGCCTCGTGTCTCAAATGACGCCCTCGTAAGTAATGGGTCACTTTCACCCCTCGTAGAACAATGTACTATTAGAGAATACCACTACTGAATCGTTTGTCTTTGTCGGTAGGGTGGTACCTAGCTATGGCACGGCCAAAGCCCTTCGATGTAAATTGTAAACAATCAATTATCTCCAAAAATATTAATAAAATTTGGTTTTGATTATTAAACTAGTGGTTCGCCCCGAACTGAGACCTCGCGGTAACGGTATACCATGATTTTCAATCGATACATGACGACCAAAACCGACATTATTATTATGCCCGTTTTCACCAAACATACCTAAATCATCCCCTATGTAGGAGTCTCTTTACGTAGGTAGCTGCTAAATACAATCCTAAGTCCTAACATCCGTCCCAATGTCCTTTTAGGTGTCCCGTACAGGATTGTGATAAAGAAGTTGACAGTAATCATCACCTAACTTATCATAGGTAGCCCGTAAAGGTTAGGGAACGTTAGTGAAAACATTGAATTATTATGTAGGTACTAACGAGTGAAAACGGGTTACGGGCATCTGTACAAATCGTCATCTATCGACGCGAATAGAAAATATACAAAATGTAGTAATTAATAGTTTATTGAAGTTTGATATTTAACTAAAGAATCATTTTAATTGAATAATATGTTATTATATTATGTACCTAAATAATAATGGTCGACGCAAAACTGTTTTTGGGATAGATCGTAGTCGTAACTCCTAGTTCCATGGAATAGTTAATGACTGCGCCATCTATTAGCATTATTGTGAAGCTATGTGAAAATTACTGATGCCCATTAAAAATTAAATAATCTCTTTTGACAAATTCATGCGAATGAAATAATTCCATTCATTAGAATTAATAGCTGATGCCCGCGACTTCACCCGCGTAGATTTAATTTTTGAATTCCCACGGTAACTCAAAAAATCACGTCAATCCATAGCTCTGTTGTAGCGTGATTGAAGGACAATAAAACACTTTCGCATTTATACCTAACAAGATCTAGTTTTTTTTAATGTATATATATTAGTAAGCATACCTACTATTAGTAAGTATTTAATAAGAAAGTTATTAGCAAGAAAAGGTTAGAACTATTTTGCTATAATCCGTTGGCGGATAATAGCAAAAAATTCTAACCTTTTCTTGTTAATCATGAACTTAAATAAATAACGCCCCAAAATAACGCCTGCTTCTATCCAAGAAAGTTATTGAACACACGCATGATTGAAGAATAAACCAACAACATTTACGCATAATCTAAAAATCTTCCTTGTTCGCTGAGGCAAGCATAAATAATAAGGCCCAAGCAAAGTTTGAAATTCACTACCAACATTCCTTTACGCAGCGTCAATTTGGCATTCTTTTTCTTCAACCTGAATGCCGCTGTGTGAATACAAAAGCGGAGGGTACAGGAACTGCTTCAGCATTCTTAGATGTCTGCTATGTATGGAATGTATGAATGAATAGAATAGAATAGAATAGAATGATGTAGTTAAATGAAGTTGGAAACACTTAAAACTAGTGGTTCGCCCCGAACTGAGACCTCGCGGTAACGGTTTCCCATAATTACTTATTCATTCAATAGAATGATGACCAAAATGGACATTATTATTGTGCCCGTTTTCCCCAACCATACCTAAAACATCCCCTAAGTAGCAGTCTTTTTACATAGGTAGCCCCTAAATACAATCCTAACATCCCAATGTCATTTTCACCTTTAGTTGTCCCGTAGAGGTTCGTAATAACAAAGTTGACAGAAAGCGTCACATAACTTAACATAGGTAGCCCATAAAGGTTAGGGAACTGTAGTGAAATCAGGCAGCAATAGGTACCTACGAGTAGGTATAGTTTTTTGGAACATCGGTTTAAAGATTTTATTTCTCAAGAAGAACATACTGTTCACTTAAACAGAGATGAAGTAGTTTTACATGTTTTAGGTATAAACACAGACGCATGCATTATATAATTCAAACCTATGTTCTAAATTACAACCATGAACTTAAATTATAACAACAAAACAAAAGTAATAATAAACTAAGTAAAAATATTAATAATAGCTGCTATGCAATATTATCGCTGATGTATATTTTCAAGTGGTTCTTATATTGTTGAATATTATTACTGTCCTTTAATGAATTTGGTAGATTGTTATATATTCGTGCTCCCTCACTTAATATATTTTTATTACCATAAGTTTTCGTTCGTGGCTGCCAGGTAAGGATTTTATGTTTATTCCTTAGGTTATGGTCCCTTATGCCCCTTATGCTTATGATATATAGTTTTCGTTATAATTTTTCTAATGAGATAGCAAGTGTTGTGTGTATATATTTGCTTAATATTAAAGAGCTTAGTTTTTTTATACAGGACTCCGGTTGGTGTACTGTGGCTAAAATGAAAAATCGCCTTTATTAACTTATTTTGAGCTCGCTGGAACCTACTGAGATGCGTTTGGGCAGCAGACCCCCAGATTTCTATAAAATACTCCAAGTGTGGCTTTGCGAGAGCGTTATAAATAGTTGACCGGAGTTTCTGTGGGATACAATTAGAAATTCTTCTTAATGCTCCTGTAAGTGATGCTAATTTTGAAATAATTTGGTTAATATGAGAGTCCCATATAAGTTTGTCATCTAATATGAGACCTAGGTACTTTTTGTTTTAGATCTATTTATAATAGTGTTATTTATCTTAAGAGGAGCATGATCAGGTATTTTTTTATTTTTAGCACTGAAAATCATGTATGACGTTTTTGCTGTATTGATTGTGAGAAGATTATATAGAAACCACTCGTTCAATTCAAATTAAATTATTTGTTCACAGCTTCGTCTATCGACACGATCAGAAAACATGCAAAAACAACAATGCATAAAACTTCACGTCGCGACGTCAAGTTTTATGCATTTTTGACTTTTTTATTCATCTATTCCATTGTGCGGGATATCTTTGGAGACTCTATACTTCTAATCTAAGGTTTGGATACAAACCTTAGATTAGATAAAAATATTGGGGGTAGTATGTTGTGAATATTTTTGCAACTCTATTTGACGTGACAACGTCTTATAAATCGATGAACACCGGCTGCACGCACGAAAAAGTGTCACGTTCCGTCTGATCCTGAGCGTGCAAGCGAGAGCGCGGAACAAGCGATAGAGAGGCACGATCGGCCCAAGCGTTATAAAGAGCGCCCGCCGCCCCCCGCCAGTCATCAATGATTCTTTATGACGTTATCACGTATAACTATCGTCCGTAAACCGACTTTACATACAACCATTTTTTTTGTTAAATGTACGTCGCAAGAAAATAAATGTACCTAAGTATAGGTACTGGTATCTATAGACACAGTGCTTACGGTTGGAAACGCGGCCAAGTAAATACAGATGTGTATTTGTGGAAAGAACTGCGGACCTGTGGCACAATCAGACGTTTGCATTATGCATGAACCACCCTAAGGCGACAGATGCTTGGAAACTTCCAGAAGGCTATTAATATTTGGGTGCGGCTTGAGCTTATGATAAGGAATAAATAAATAGTCATTTGTTGGCCACCGTGTTTTATGAATGAATGTTAGTTTTATGTAGAAACAAGCTATTGCTGCGTGGAGTTACTCAGCGGGCGATGGAGAAAGTTTTGCTCGGAAGTCGAAGTGTGAGATCAAGTCAGAAATGTAGGAGAACCAAAGGTACCGACATAGATCAGTGAGTAGCGAAACTGAAGTGGAAATGCCGCCCATTTCCGCCGCACATAGTTCGAAGAGCTGATGGTCGTTGGGGTCCCAAGGTGTTGGAGTGGCGACCCCGCACCGGGAAGCGCAGTTTTGGTAGACCCCCCGACTCGGTAGACCGACGACAGACGATCTATATAGTTCACATCAGTCGATTATGATGGATAAAGGAACATTGTCATCGGAATTTCCAATTTTCCGACCACCATACTATAAACTTTAAAGATTGCAACCCTCAGTAGCGAAGCAGAGTAAGTAAATTAAGTACGAAGGGTCACAGGGAGCGCTGGATCCCTGGATTCAGGTGGCGTAAGACCGAGGCCCGTGGACGTCCATGCAAGAGATCTGTGTCCAGCTGTGGACGTCTATCGGTTGATAAAGAAGAAAGAAGAACTATTAAACAAAAAGCCTACAATTCCAAGTTCAACAGGACTACTAATGATGCAAAAAGACGTCTGATAAATACCTAATAATAGCGTATTATAAACTCTGGTATTCTCTGGAGATACTTTTCAGCACAGACGAATGATATGGTTGGTGAATTGGTGTTTAGAATAGAATCTAAAGTGGACTCAAATAGAGCCGATCAGAGGATAAAATAGAGTTCTTAGAAAAGCTTTTCATCTACTATCTTATTTGCTTCTTTTTTTTTTATTGCAGGATAGGCTTGCGCTTGACGACAATCAATGCTGGACAGCACTGATGAGGTCTAGGTTGGAGCGCGCTTGCCTAGAAAATGCCTATTCACTCTTGCCTTGAAGGTACTGAGGTTATACGTGGCCGGAAACACAGATGTTGGAAGTGCGTTCTACACCTTAGCGGTTCGATTCAGAAACGTTGAAGTGAAGCGTTTCGTGCGAGCAGGTTGGATTTCAACCACGTAAGGATGCCAACGCTCACGATTTCTCGAAGTTCTGTGGTAAAACGGTGAAGGGGGGACCAGGTTGTGAAGTTCTTGAGCGCACTCTCCAAAGTATATCCGATAGAAGACCGATAGACAGGCAACATTGCGACGGTGCTGCAGACTGAGCATTTTTGCCTGGGTTAGTGACAGATCACCTATAATTCGGCGGGCACGGCAATCTACCGAGTCTAATGCATCGAGTTGGTACTTGGCAGAGCCGTCCCATAGGTGGCAGCAGTACTCCATGGCCGAGCGCACCTGAGCCTGATAGAGAGTCAGGCGCTGCTCAGGCGTGAAGCACCGCTTCATCCTGTTCAGGATACCAAGTTTTTTGGCTGCTGTTTTTGCCTTTGACTCGATGCATTTCCCGAAATTGAGGTTGGGCGAGATGTCTATGCCCAGGAGCTCAATATGGGCACTAATCGGTATGGACACACTTTGGAAAGTTGGAGTCAAGGTAAAGGGACTCCTTTTGGCAGTGAATAAACACGCTTGAGTTTTGGTGGCATTAAACTTAACTAAATTGGCGTCGCCCCAATCGGACACCTCCTTCAGAGTTAAGTTAATGCGATTCACCATGGCCTCTCTATAGGTATCTAGTACCTACTCGCCCCATACAGACGTTTGATTCTTATTTGAATCTAAAAACTGCGGACCAGTGACTTCAATGAAATACTTCAATGAAACTTTGTACGTATAGGGCGCGCTCGAAACCTCTCAAAGACTTCAGTTTGGATACTGTAATAACGTCTTATAACAAACGTTGTAATAGTTGCGTAATGATAGTGTAAGATGCAGAGCAACTGCTGAGTTTCTTACCGGCTGTTCTCAGAAGAATCTGCTTTCCGAACCGGTGTTAGAGTAATGACGTGTCATATGAGCCACAGTTTGGCCTACATGAAATAAATTTTGAATTTGGAATTTTGAGTATTCGGTAGCAACTTGAGTTAATTTTTGTTATTTTAATTATACTTGTTTTTGTCTGGCTTCTCTGCAGCAAGCTTTATTTCTTCATGTATATAAATATTAGATACGTAGCCTAAATATTAATGAACTAAATAATAATATATTCTTGCGATGTGCATGCTTATTTCCATTATAATATAGAGATTTATTTTATAAAGTGGCTTCACTGAGCTTTAATGAAAAACGTGCGCGGAAAATTTTCGTTCGATTACTTGCAGGTTATTAATGACAAAGGTGGGGGCAGAAATAGAAGTTTAGAATGATCTGCCCTATAGCTACGGTTCGACTGTATTAACCGTTCACCTCGAGTTAGCCGTCGTCGACCGTAATAAAATGACAGCAAAGGCACAACTACTAGTACCGTTGATAAAAATAATAATAATTGTATTTTTTGCTGTAACAACGATTGTGGTATGTTTAACAACTTGGAGAGTTGAATAGGCTACCTTCTATCGCATAAAAACTGAGGATTCAAGAATATTTTTTGATAAATATTATAAACTAGCTGATGCCCGCGACTTCGTCCGCGATGATTTAGTTTTTAAAATCCCTCGGGAACTTTGATTTTTCGGGATAAAAAGTAGCCTATGTCACTCTCCAGGTCCTCAATTATACCCATGCAAAAAATCGAGTCGATCCGTAGCCGTGTTGCGGCTTGATTGAAGGACAAACCAACAAACCAACAAACAAACACACTTTCGCATTTATAATATTAGTAAGGATGTGAAAGTGTGTTTGTTTGTTGGTTTCTTGGTTTGTCCTTCAATCACGCCGCAACAGAGCTACGCATTGACGTGATTTTTTGCATGGTTATAGTTGAGGACCTGGAAAGTAATATAGTCTAATTTTTATCC
Organism: Oeneis ivallda; assembly: GCA_029955525.1. NCBI lineage: Eukaryota > Metazoa > Arthropoda > Insecta > Lepidoptera > Nymphalidae > Oeneis > Oeneis ivallda. Next base: position 18,298,678 of record JARPMR010000020.1, on the reverse strand, counting down.
CGGAAAATCAAAGAGTTCCCGAGGGATTTTAAAAACTAAATCCACGCGTACGAAGTCGCGGGCATCAGCTAGTTTTTTGATAAAACTAACTCCACGCGAAAGAAGTTGCGGGAAGGAACTATATTTTTACCAACATCAACATTAATGCTCTTGGTGAGTAGAGTGCTTTAGAATTTAGATTCATTTGCCCAGTCAAATAAGGACGGGTAAACACAGAGCTATTGCATACGCGATTAGTCTGGTAATTAATTTTGTCTAGTGATTGATTTGCACTGATTACGTGTTAAATCAATACGTCCTATGTTTGCCCCAACAAGATCGAATTCTACTCTATACAGTACAAAGTATATAATTAATTGTTGATATTTTAAAAACCGCTGGACCGATTTCGATAAAATTTCAATGAAACCACCTGGAAAGTATTGGCTATGAAATAAAAAAAGAGTTTTCCTAATAGGTTCAGGCGTCTTCGAGTAGTCGGTGAACAGACATAAAAAAATCGGCCAAGTGCGTATTGGGCCACGCGCAGTGTAGGGTTCCGTAGTTGCTTTCAACTACGGAACCCTACACTAAAAATTAATATAATCTCAAATATTATTGCTGACCTAGGATAGTGCTTTTATTTTATTTATGAATATTGAATACATTTTGAGTTCCATGGTTTAAATACTATAATATTATATTACAAAATATGCAACTTATACTACGTGTAATACCTAACTTAGGAAAAACAGATATAACTCTTTAACTAATGTTTAATTGAGCCTTGATAGTTTTCCTTTAAAATGCATTATATATACTACTGCTGTGAATTTTTTCTTGTATTCTTTATACAACCATTTAGCTGGCAGAGGGGGGGGGGGGGACACTTGACTCTAATAAAATTTAGCACTTTAAAATATTATATTTCACAAACGGATCCCTGAATTGAAAAATGGTGTTCCCACATCCACAATATTTTTGAAAGACCTATTCAATGACACCCCACACTATGGGATAGACGAGAAAAAAAAATTCCACTTTACATATAGGGGAGGTACCCTAAAAAAATATTTTTCACAATTTTATTTCACCACTTTGTCGGCGTGATTGATATTTATACCCTTGCCAAATTACAGATTTCTAGTACCAATAGTCTCTGAGCTAAACCACGGACGGACGGACAGACGGACGGACATGGCGAAACTATAAGGGTTCCTTGTTTACTACGGAACCCTAAAAAAGAATCCGACGCATTGAGAACATCCTCCTTTTTTGAAGTCGGTTAAAAATCACGTTTGTTACTCCTATTTTCTGTAGTCAGGTTCACTTTTAAACTTTTTTATTGGGTATTTCGCTCCTAAGTCACTGTAAGGTGAGAATTAAATGGTAATTGGTATAAGTAGTTATAAAGCGTCTCGAACTTTGCCCAGGTGTGCTGGCGGGCCCAGATTTATTTATTCCCCCTAGTTATTTTTTATGCTAGTACTTATTTGTTTAATAAATTCCCCCGCTTCATCGCAAGTCCGTTTCGGGGAATCGTTACGAGTGAATTATGTTTTACTTTGGCAAACATCTGGCTTTTATAGGCGCTGAAAGTTTTAGATGTTGCTGAAATCTCATTATGTCGATACCCACGTTTCTTTTTTTAATTACACAAATAATAATTAAAGTTAATGTTAATAATCATTGTTAAACAGGGTTTATATTTGTTTTCAAATTTTGCCTTGACTATCTGTGGGTACACACTGCGTCAAACAAATAAAAATATAGTGGTTAAATATTACTTTTCTTATTCTTCTATATGAATTTTCACGTTATTAGTATCAAGAAAACAAAAATTATATTAGTATTGTCATGAAAACTGAGTCCGTTCCGCCACATCGAAACTAAGTATTACAGAGTCTATCTAGATTATCATCAACTGACAGATAGGTGTGTTTGCTCTTATCGAATAACTGTACCTACTACATTTTTGGAACGAAGTTCCTTATCGGACGGTACGGAATTGGCGGATCCCCATCCGCCAATTCCGTTCGCAAGGTGCAAAAAACTGTAAGAATTTTTCCGTCACGACCTTTCTGTGTTCCCTTCGTTTATTAATTATAATTAACTAGCTGATGCCCGCGACTTCGTCTGCGTGGATTTAGTTCATAACATCCCGCGGGAAATCTTTGTCACCCTCCAGGTTCTCAACTATACCTATCCTATAAATCACGTCAATCCGTAGCTTTGTAGCAGGAAACATTTGATCGTCTTGCTCGCGGCATTGTTAATGATGATTCAAAGAGAAAACATATTACTGATGATATTATCAATTACGTTAAACTATAATTTTTATAATTGTTTTTACCATAATTAACCAAATACAAAATTACGTTTAGCTGTCATTTACGTTTTGTTCTTCCACTGTCATTTTCGTTTTTTTATTCCATGTCAGATGCATTTTTGTTATACCAGGTTTTATATTGACTTGACGGAAACGCGGTCGAACGGGATAAAAAGTATCCTATGTCCGTCTCCTGGTTCTAAGCTACCTCTCCACCAATTTTGAGCCAAATCGGTTCATCCGTTCTTGAGTTATAAATAGTGTAACTAACACCACTTTCTTTTATATATATAGATAAACGAAGAGATATCACTCATATCAAACGTGTGTAATAATTATTACACACGTTTGATATGAGGCTTTGGTGGCGTAGCGGTTAAACGAAGGAGTGGAACTATCGGTTCGGGGGTTCGAATCCTGACTTCAGATTATTTATTTTTATTTTATTTGTTTTTATTTTTAATTTATTATTAAATGGAACTTCGGGAGGCTAATCATGCCTGCTGTAAAGCATTGATGACCTCATCTTGGCTATCAATAAATCAATGTTGACAAGGCATGATGGATATCAAGTTCAAACCTATCATGGAAAAAGTTTTGAAACCGGCCAGGTTTAGGGACACTGCACGCTCTAGTTACGCCATATCTCACTGGGACCAGCCTTAATAAATTCTCGAAGTACAAAAGTGTTGTGTGGTCAGTCACGTACAACAAATAAACAACTACTAACTGCTTTCAGAGCTCTTAATGCTTTAAACCACCGCTTAACGTCGCCCGGAGGCAGTTTAGTGCGAATTGTTCGCATTTTATCTGATACCGCGTGTATAATTGACCGTTTCACGCACGCGTAGTGATTTTATGTGCATTGCTTACAAGTTTATTATGGTCGTAAAATATCAGCTTTATCCTTCTACTTTGTCTGTATAAAATTTACTTTTTCTTGTGTAATGTGAAATTCAACAAAGATACAAATGGGCGATGTCCGTATTTAGCGTGTCCATTTCTATGTAAAGATTTTAATTTCATTAAAATCAGTTCATTAGTTACTATGACAGCCCTACAAACAATCGGACCAATTTTAATGAATTAATGAAAGTAAAGCGATCAAAAATCATTTAATTTAACATGCTCTTCATAATGTTCTCAAAGGTTTGTGAAGTCTGCTAATTTGCACTGGTCAGGGTGGTTTGCTATGACCTAAACCCTTCTTTTTCGAGAGGAGACCCACTATTGGGAGTGGGCCAGTGATGGGTTGATGAAATGAAGAAAGCAGATATAAAGGTGGTGCTAAAACGTGGTTTTTAAAACTACCTATAAGAGACCGATGTCCACAGTCCAGTAGTGGACATTATTTATTGCTTAACGAATAATGGAACTATAGGAGGATGTGATTATTCCAGCAGTAATCATCCAAAATAGCAACACACACGACGGAGCCGACGTGTCATCAAAGCGAATCAATCAATGGATAAAATTAATTACCCATCTAATCACGAAAGCAATCGCGTATCGTGTTTACTCGCCTTTATTTGACGGGTCTAATGAATCTAACAGCGTCAGCGATGAAAAAGGATGTATTCTGGGCCAAACAAATAATTGTAAATATCATTCCATTTTGCTTAGGCGGGGCATACTGATTTATGCAACTTATACTTATATTATTATACTAGCTATATACTAGATTTAGTTTTTAAAATCCAGCGGGAACTCTTTGATTTTCCGGGATTCAAAAAATCACGTCAATCCATAGCTGTTGCAGATTGACAGACAGATTGACAGACAAACCAACAAACAAACACACTTTCGCATCCTATTAATATTATAAATGCGAAAGTTTGTGAGGATGGATGTTTGGATGGATGGATGGATGGATGGATGTTTGTTACTCTTTAACGCGACAACGAATGAACCGATTTTGCTGAAATCTGGCACAGACATAGATTATAGCACATAGGCTACTTTTTATCCGGTAAAAGCAAACAGTTCCTGCGGGAAAACATCGCTATTTTTTACACAATTGTCCTTCAACTCCACGCGGACGAAGTCGCGGGCATCAGCTAGTTTATAATATGTATTAGTAAGGAAGAATTAATACTACGATAATAAAGGCGATCTAATTAGATTTTAGAACACAAAAGCTACTATTGTGACTTAAATATGATGGTTAGATATTATATTCCCTCGAGGACTTTTTTGTAGAAAATAATGAGTAAAGTACTCATTACTTTAATCATCTAGTACATAATTTTTACGTATCATCAATAGTTTTCTCAAAACACGGCAAATAATGCATTTTATAGGCAAAATTTTGCTACTTTGGGTTACATTATTGCAATTTTCTAAAGGATCTTTAATTTTTTTGAAAATAAATTATAGTCTATGTTACTTTCTGATATTGACCTTTCTATTGGTGAAAAAAAATTTAAAATCGGTCCAGTAGTTACAGAGCCTATTTGGTACAAACAAACAAACAAAGAAATCTTTCCTCTTTATAATATTATAGTAAGTATAGATAAAAGAAAAGTTACTGTCTGATTGAATGATCTATCAACGCACATGATACATGCACTATGATAGTGTGTATATCTATCGTTCTCACATTTTTGCTCAAAATCAGCATCGTTGAAGCTATCAAATAAATCTTAAATGCAAATAAAACACGTTTTGAAAATAACGTTGCTTAAACGAAACGAAATATAAAATTACTGACTTGTAATAAAATATACAGTAAATTTTTTCTTCATACTCATGACTAAGTGAGCAAAATTGTAAAATTGTTTTCTTTCATAAAATTTTCTCTACTTTCCAAGTATAGGAATGGTCTTAGAAGTTGTAGCGTGTTTACAAGTTACTTTCAACTTTTCCCTATCAAATTTTCTTATAAACTTCTAAATACTCGTAAAGTTTTGGTCAAACACATGATTGGGCGATCGTAACGGGCCTAGGGGTTACTATAGAGTACTACCTCTAATTTAGAACGTTAGATAATTGAATGGAGCGTCTTTTCTGGTTGGGTGGTACTAGCAATGGTTGAACCAACAGGAAAGTTTGGGTCACAGCTAAAAATCAGCATCTACGTGAGCTATTTTTTATATTTTATGTTAGTACCTGTACTTATGTGTTTATTTGGACACAGTTACTGAATATAAGCTACATTATGTTTTATTCAGTAATAATTTAGTAATTTACTTTAAACAGCTCTAAACCAGTAATGACGTCATGTCACCGGAACGAGTTGCAAAAATCCTTTGTTGGACTTTATATAAGTAGGCTTTTATAATAAGATCAGAAAGAATTTTTGATTTGATACAGATAACGTGTAAAAACTCATTTATAAAATTTAATGCAAAATAATTTGTAGCAATCGGCTTGGTATTTAGCTTCCCACAAGTTAATGACATTTTTGTTATATTGTTAAAGCTAAAAACTGTGCTAAAACTTTGCATTTTGAAAAGAGGAACTGCTGAGTTTCTTGCCGGCTTTCCTCAAGATAATCTGTTTTAAGTATATAATATTATACTAACTGACTCGGCGAACTTCGTACCGCCAACTTACCTATATAAATAAAACAAATAACTACTAAAACTATCCTATCTTTCAAGTTGGACCAAATTACAGATAGTTACGAAGTTTGATCAAAATCGGTTAAGTAGTTTAGGAGTCAATCGCGGACAAATAACGTGACACGTAATTTATATATATTAAGATTTACGTCAAAAAAAAGCCATAAGTTAACAACATGAAGTTCATTTCTCTCCAGTTTAACAAAATATCATAATATTTATACCTTTGCCGCACCGCTACCCTTCTGACCAAGCCCAATAAAACTTTCCATATCAAGTAAGCCACAAAAAATACTAATAATTTTCCATAACTTTCCAAACATCTGTCGTTCAGGATGGATTCATGCATAATGCAAACGTCTGATTGTGCAAATACACATCTTTAGATTTTTCTGATACTCAATGTAGGTCCTCCCTTTTTGTTGTATTTGTATTTCGACCTCTCCTTTCAGTTCAGCAGTTCGGCACATAATATATCCTGCATCTAGTTTTTTTCTACCTGCTCCCAAATATATTATAGTATATAACATACTGTTAGGGACGGTATATTTTTACAAGCTTTCATTTAACTTGCATTTAACATGTATGTATCTATGTATGTTTAGGTCAAATCTTGAAACATGAATTATAATCACTCCCTGGTCTCGGATTGAGCTGAAATTTTGCATGTATATCTAAATAAGATCACAATGCAATATTATTGTGACATGGAACTGATCTGATGATGGAGGCGGAAGGTGGATATGGGAGCTCTGTAGTAAAACTACGTAAGCCTATCGAGTTTGAGCTCGTTTGATTCGTCCTGACAAGTACTCTGGTCCTAGATTATCTCCAGGTTTTTAGGATGCAGCTACTAAAAGCTTGTTTTTAAGAATAAAATTATTAATTTACTCGTTATTCGTCGATTCGAACCAACGAGTAGCAACACAGGCGGCCATTACCCATCTCTTCGTCATTTGTGTTTTTTGTTTGTTCATTATTGAGTAATGGACGATGGACATCTGTTTAATTATATTATTTAAATGAAATAATTCCTTACTTTGTGTAATCAATGTCCCTTTTTTTAGTAAAAATAATAAGTATCCTCCAATGATCCCTTAAAATTGTTTCCCTCTAATCTCCTTACTGAAATTTTTGCCCTTTGAGCAGACGTGACAAAAAATATTCAATGTTTATATCTGAGCGTGTGCCACGACCACTGATTAGATAAGATATTTATCTATTCCATGGCCACGACCTCCAGAAACGAGAAAGAACAGTAAAACTTCGACTTGAGTGCTTTCAAACGTCACAAATACGGGTCATTCTACCGAAACGCTATTTTTGTGTTCGCATGAAATATATCGTAGCTCTGTACATTTTGAGTGGCTTTAATAGCTAATTTTTGAAATTTATGACCTTATCTAACACATCGAAAAACAATTTTTATAATTAATTATTAGATTTTACTTTTTTTTAGTGGTACAGTACGTGAGTGCTCACGTCCTGTAGAATGTTCGCGACATGGGGTGTTATAATGACGTGTCTCTAAAAAATATTTCAAAATGTCATGCATGTATGTCTAATTAAATAATATGTAAAGTATATGATTAAGAAACACCCCCTAAAATTGTAAAAAATACCACTTAATATTTTAAAAGTTTTTGAACATTATACAATGTTCGTGAAAAATAATCACACCTGTAGAAAGAAATTGCCAAAATCGGTGGAATTTTTATAATTTAAATTGCAACATTATTTTCTATTTCTAGCAATCCTTAAACCTGTACAAACATATTAGTGGCAGCCATATTTTCGCAGGTGATTTCTATTTCGAGAAACAAAAAATTGATTATGCGTTCAACATCAGTGTCAAAGTTAAGTCCTCACTTCTGTACTCAACAAAAAAACGTAAGTAAACAATTTAAAAATATTATAACTACATGGCGTCTTTTATTAGTTGGTTATTTATCGAAATCAAGTGAATTTTCTTTTCATAACCTAAAATTTCGCACAGGGGGCGTATTTTATGTTGAAATGTCACTTCTGTAGAACTCACTCCTGTCGACGTATTTTTCTACAGAAGTGATGTATTTCTACAGAAATGATGATTTGCTTGGTAAGCTTATAATATTTTGTCTTTGTAAAAAAGCTTTACTTGGATTATAATTTAATTTAAAATAAACTAACATACAATGCTGCCTTTTGTCGTTACTGAATGATTTCACAAACCGTACTGCTTTTTAAATATCTTCATTTAGAGGAGTGACTTATTTCTACAGAACTAAATTGCGTAGCTACTTTTGGTGCTTTTTGCAGGTATGGCGGATAAAAAGAGACCGGAAAAAGAAAAAAAAGATCATTTATAAGAGTAAAAGAAGGTATGGGTACGAAAGAGAGAGAAAAGATGTCTGAAGCTGAACTAGAAGAAAGACATAGAAAAGATAGAGAAAGATACAAAATAAATTTGATGGAAAAATAAAGTCGATTAGAGACTACACACCCAGAGCTCTATTTGATTTGTTCTCATTATGAAATTGGGTTTATTTACTTGACTTCCAATAAACGACATGAATGACATCAACGACTGATGATCAGCCTGATTTAACAAAATCAATTAATTCACAACCAGTAGCTGCACCACAACCAATTGATGATGATGATGGTCATTGCGGTCCCAAGGTGCTAGAATGGCAACCGTGCACCGGTAAGCGCAGTGTTGGCAGACCCCCACTGGGTGGACCGACGACATCAAATGAGTCGCAGGGAGGGAGAGCCGTTGGATTTAGGAGGGCGCAAGACCGAAGCCTATGGAGGTCCATGTAGGAGACCTTTGGCCAGCAGTGGACGTCTATCGGTTGATGCAGAAGAAGAAGATGAAATGTACAGGAACCCTAATAAGAAGGAAGAAATTGTTATAAAATATGCTACGCATCTGATAATACTTCTGATGAGGAAGAGATTTTTCCAATAAAAAAAACGAAAACTTTTTAAAGAAAATATGACACGCTCGATTTATGGAAAACGTTCAGACAATATTCTGAAATATGCTTCACCAAATAAATTTGTTTTTGTCAGACGAAGAAAATGATATTTTTTAATATTCCTAATTTTCAGGTTTTGTTCTACAGGAATGTTACAGTTAGGTCGTCATTTCTGTAGAACATTTTTCTTATTTTTTTGTATAATTTTTTACTTTAGTTTATTTTTTGTAATTGACATATTTAGATTGTTGACAACAAATACAATTAGAACTGATAATTCTTTTTTGTTTGCTTACTTTAATTAGTAGTTTTAAGAAAATTCCTGTCACTTATGTCGAAATTCTTATCACTCCTGTCGATACGACAATACCAAAATGTGCAATTATTTCTTAAAATTATAGTGATTGATCTCTTATTTTATTTTTAAGATAGTTATTAGGTTACATCTTATTATAATAAGCTAATAAAAAGTTTAATTTGTAAAAAAAGAAAAATATTTTATTTTTTTACCATTCGGTAGAATGACCCATACAATACAGTGAGGCTTTAACTAGTTTGATATTGTTTTAGTTATGTTTAAATTATTTTCTGTTCAAGTCAATGACGTTTTTTACCTTAATTTTTACTGAATACGTACATTTTTTCAATCCATACACCAATTTCAAACCTCTATATTATTATACTAGCTGGTGCACGCGACTTCATCCGCGTGAAAATAGTTTTTAAAATGCCTCGGGAACTCTTTGATTTTCCGAGATAAAAAGTAGCCTACGAGTATATTCTCTCCAGTCCTCAACTATACCCATGCAAAAAATCACGTCGATCCGTAGCTATGTTCCGGCGTAATTGAAGGACAAACCAACAAACACACTTTCGCATTTATAATATTAGCATAGAGTAAGGATAGATTTGTATGATACATCATCATCATCATCATTATCAACCCATCATCGGCTTAATACTGAGCGAGGTCTCCTCCCCGAGAAGGGTTATAGGCCATAATCCACCACGCTGGCCCAATGCGAATTGGCGGACTTCACACACCTTCGAGAACATTATGAGAATTCTCAGGTGTGCAGGTTTCCTCATGATGTTTTCCTTCACCATTAAACCATGTGATATTTAATTTCTTAAACGCACTTAACTTCGAAAAGTCAGAGGATCGAACCTGCGACCCCCCGAATAGGAGACAGTCGTAACCACTAGGCTACCACTGCTTGTATGATACGTCGCATTCCATTACATCCATTAGGAACGGCATTCTGAACCAGTCTTTGAGTATATAAGGAACCAGTGGTAGATTCATCGAATATTCAAAAGCACTATATTCCTGTTCTATTCTATTCTATTCTATTATTAATCCAACGCAGCTTCTAAATTCTTACAAAACTCCCTTTGTATCTCGAAAAAGCTCGAGCTTATAGGAGGCTCTTAACAATTCCCGCAGTAATTTTTTTTATTGAATTTTCAATGTAATACTGGCGGTGGTTCTTATTGGAGTAACATTTTTATTGCATTAGCTAATAGCGTTCGTGTTCGGCATCGCTACTGGCGGACACAATGCGCGCTGCGACGACGGCCCCGTGCCTCGACTGCCTGAGCAACCGCAGATATACAATTTCAAGTTGGCCGACTATCGTACAACTAAGTTGCGTACTTTACAATTATCAACCATATTGTGTGCGTAATAGGAAGGAATTTCGCCAATCATATATTTACAGTACCCGGCGATATATATTGCACATCGGCCTTTGGAATAAAACGCTATTCTATTCTATTCACAGTTCGACTGCATTTTTTATATATATGTTACGTGATGTGCTCGCCGATTGTGAAGAGATTTCAGTAATAATTACGTGAATTTCTGGCTAGCTTTCCTTGCAATAGATAATAGAAATAGCGTTTTATTCCAAAGGCCGATGTGCAATATAAATATCGCCGGGTACTGTACTATTATCAACCATATTGTGTGCGTAATAGGAAGGAATTTCGCCAACTATATAGTTGGACGGCTTATGGCTGTTTTCACCAACGACGTTTTACCGAGGAATAAATTGGGCGTTCTAACAGTCTGTATTGAAACTACTGTCAAAATATCAGATTCACGCTCGGATAAGACTTATTTTACGTTGGTGAAATCGGTCCTTAGTTGGTTAAGGCGCGCTTGCAGAAACGTCTTAACCAAGAGTTAGCAGCTAACTCTGGGTTAAAAGGAATTTGGCAGATGGCGTATACAGCTTCTGTCAATTTTTTTTTTTATTTTTTATTTTTACAAATTTATTCTTGGGTTAAATTTAACTCGGCGTCTCTGCAAGCGGGCCTAAGTAGTGCGGGCTACCATATTATGTCACTACCTATTAGTATACTCTGCGATTTAGTTGTCCAACGTGAAATTGTAAGTCTGCGGGTATTTTTACTTGTTGGATACTGCGTCTCCAATCTGTAATACTTGTGTAATACACAAAGTAGGTAATAAAATAACGCGTGAGTTAAATTTAAAATTTAAAACCCATGCAACCCCTGGTAGCCTGGTAACTTTAGAACTTATCTAAAAACCTTCTTAGACGTGATACCATAGAATATAATATAATACCTAGTATAAGTACACACATAATATTCAATCTGTAAAATCATTTTAATAAATAGCGACTCTTGTTACCACACAATAAAGAGCAATTCAGGTCGCATAGCGCTAAATTACCTACAGTCATATTCACCTAGAAATTGCCTCTCTTTCTATCGCGTAACTCACCCATTCGGACTACATTAGCCTATTAAATCCGTCGCGACGGGTCGGGACAACGCCTGGTAGATACTTGTAGCCTTTATACTAGAGTGCGAAATATAAAAATGCAACAAACTGCTTCAGTGGTTCCATCCTCCTCCATATTTGACTTATCACTTACTATTAGGTGAGATTACAGTCAAGCGCAAGTCTATATTAAAAAAAATCTAAATACGTCGAAACTGCGTGGGCAATAAACGTGATCCAACATCGATGAAATTCGATTATTATTTAAGTACATAATATTAATACAGAGGAAATACTTAGAAACGGAACTTGTATGTTGTTGTATGCAATTACCTACTAGCTGATGCCCATGACTTCGCCCGCGTGGATTTCGTTTTTAAAATCCTGCGGGAACTCTTTGATTTTCCTAGTAGCCTATGTCACACTCCAGACCTTCAATTTTACCTATGCAAAAAATCTGTTGCAGCTCTGTTGCAGTGTGATTTAAGGACAAACCAATAAACAAACACACACACACATATATTATAATATTATTAAGGATTAAGGATACTTACTTGTAGACACGCAAAATATCATCGAGTTCTACTTTTTAATTAATCAAACAAAAAGCAAACTTCATTTGCATGGGACGAGCTTTAGATTAACTCTACATAATAAACTTATGCGATGACGTTTTTTTCGGCTAGTGATAAATTTTCTTTCTGTCTTAAATTCTGCTCAAAGATCTGTCTCGAAATCGAAATAGAATTTTCTTTGCACTACATAAAAAAAAAAGACACCAAGAATTTTCCATTGTTAAATTTTCTTATCTTTCCTTGCGTGTTAGCGATGCTTCAGTGATTCGTTTCAAATGTTATCCATTTTCTTTTATACTTTAAAAAATCTCAATGTCTGTCAGTCCATCTGTTACGTCTTACAATCGGATATGAAGTCGATTTAACCCAATTTTAAATGAGGATCGTTCTGCTTGTTGTCGACATGAACTGAATGAACTTATCGGATTCCGTGATCATCGATCTGATTATTACGTATGCGATTTTAATTTTACTTCATCATATTATCTGGAAAGATACCTACAAATATTATAATATTAATTGCAATTTACTGAAAAACTTCGAAATATTCCAATATTCTTCTGAATTTTTAGCGTAGAAGTCTTGGGTTCAACTCCCGGCAGGGGCAATTTGGAAGTTATTAATTCCTAATTTAAAAGATCCGGCCACCATTTTAACGGTAGTTTGGTACCTAATTACAAGAACTAGAGAAGATTATAATATTATGTATTTTTGAAAAATTATTTAATTATGCCCATAATATCTCATCTAAATATCGAATCCAAGTTACTTGTAGGGGTTGTTACTTTCCCTCAAATATGGTTGAGGGAAGCAACGCCTGGATCATGCGTCATGCTCGTGAACGGGTGCCACCGGCGGGAATTTGGCTACTTTCTGCCTGCCCGTCTTAACAAGTTTTGAATTGTAAGGCATTTTTTGGAACTTTACCTCATTGTGGAAACACTGCATACATAGTATATTACCTATTGTAAGCTTGTTTTGAAAAGAGCAACCGCCGAGTTTCTTGCTGGTTCTTCTGGGCAGAAAGGGCATTCCGAACCAGTGGGTCTATCACAGACGATTTAAAAGCACTTGTAAAAGTTTATTTGAATAAAAAAACAATTATATTCTATTCTACACTAAAAAGCTCTATGAAAGGATTTTAACGATATTTGCCACAACAATCGTCAATCAAGCCACACCGCGTGCAGGCCACAAAGCCACAAAAAGTGACACGCTGATGTCGCCCGCATTAAGGAGGATTTACACGCTCCGACTCGGGTCATGTGGTTGGATGTAATGCAGACCAGTTGGGGCTGAATAAATAAAACAGTCACTTAAACAGTTTCGGTATAAGAACGAAATAATTAATACTACTACGAAATTCTAATATAAAAGTGAACGAATAGAAGCAGTGATAGCCTAGTGGTTAGGAGAAGCAGTGATAGCCTAGTGGTTAGGACTGTGGTCTCCTATTCGGGGGGGTCGCAGGTTCTATCCCGGGTACGCACCTCTGACTTTTCGGAGTCAAGTGCGTTTAAGGTGGAAGGCACGAGTCTGCCCGCGAAATTCAAATTTAATTTGGTTTTTCGCAATTTGTAAACTAAGACGACAAAGTAGTCTTATGGCCTTCTAATTGCGACAATGGCAGTATCATCTGCACAGGTTTATGTACAAATCTTTACTAGAAAATGCCCAGTTTAAGAAATTAATCAAAATATCGACTAAATTGTGAGTAACTCACGTCCAACTCAGTCTTTTGATTAATTTCTTAAACTAGTCACTTTCAAGTAAAGATTTTTATTTAAACCTGTGAAGATGATAATTCCACTGGCGCAATTAGAAGGCCATAAGCCTACTTTGTCGTGTTAGTTTACAAATTGCGAAAAACCAAATTAAATTTGAATTTCGCGAGCAGACTCGTGCCTTCCACCTTAAGCAATTATATATCACTTGCTTCGACGGTGAAGGAAAACATCGTGAGGAAACCTGCACATCTGAGAGTTCTTCATAATGTTGATTGGGCCAGCGTGGTGGACTATGGCCTATAACCCTTCTCTGAGAGGAGACCTGCGCTCAGTAGTGAGCCGTTAATGGGTTGATAATGATGATGATGATGACTACGAAATTCGCCTTTCACTCAAACAATTTTACATGTTAAATAAAAAAATATTTTTAAAAAACCGACTTCAAACAACTGCGCCGCTGCAAAGTATATCATTTATTGTTGATTTTTTTAAACCGTTTGACGGATTTCGATAAAATTTTAATGGGACCTTTCAAACAAAAAAGGAATTTTCCAAATCGGTTCGGACGTCTTCGAGTAAATGGTGAACATACGAAAAAAAAGATTCCGACGAATTGATACCCTCCTTCTTGTTTAAAGTCAACCTTTACAAACAAAAGATAAATTATTTTAGTAACATTTTGACAAGCCAAATAATATTTAAAGAACAAATAATTCCTTTTGTTATAATCCGCTAAACAGAATTAGGGCCATTTTCACCACCTTCTGATAAGTGTCGGATAGCTTATTCGCATATTTTGTCTTTGTCACTTGACATAAAGTAAGAAAGTGACAAAATTTACGGTTAGGCTATCCGACACTTATCAGAAGGTGGTAATACAGGCCCTAAATCTTTTAGCACTTGACGTACGTTTCGCTCCGTCACCGGAGCATCATCAGGAGATACTTATAGGACGTAAGTACGCAAAGGAATTATTTTTTCTTTAAATATCATGGAATTCTGCAAAGTAACGCCTGATTCTATTCAATAAGCTAAATTATATTAATTTTTATTTCCTATCGTGCTTGAATCAGCACATGTAAATAAGTCATTACATCGCATGGCTATTTGATTTTCACTCGTATGGAATCCAATTAAGACTGCTGTTGTTAGCTAGATATCAGGCACTAAACTGCAATTTAATCGCCATTATAAGGATCTTAGCTACAGTAGGCTACAGTATACGATTTCCATAACAATAAAAATCATAGAAATCGTGCTAATTGCCTATTTCATATCGCTGAGTTACGTTTTTTGACGCAGATAATGTTTTTATCAAAAATCTAGTATCAATCAAAATATCAATAGCCTTCTCGAGTGGAATTAGAAATTTTACCCAGCGGGGAATCGAACTGAGACTTTCCACTTGGTAGATCGCAAATACCCCTACTGAACTAAGGAGATTATTATCAAAGACTATCTACGTTTTGTATTCTAAGAACAATTAGTAATAGACGTTCAACTTTCTTTGACAGCACCATCGTGTGGAATTGGTAATTTCCAAGTTTACCCAGCTGGGGATAGAACCTGGGACAATTTTACTGTGGTTACTACCGCGCCAAGGAGGTCTTAGAAACTTACGTCCGTATTTAAAGAACAAGACGTTTAACTTTCCAACTGTTTGATTACATCTTGATAACCCCACCGAGTGAAATTATTACAAAGTTTACACCCGAGAACATGAAGTGAAACCACGAGTTAATAATAAGTAATAATATTATTAAACTGGTCCATTCGGCATAGTTTTATGTAGCGGTCGGACGCTGGACCGAATTTAATTAACCTCCTGCAGTTGGTAGAGCGCCGGACTTGTCCGCTGGGACGTGAAATGTGTGGTACAATTTATAAGCGGTTCATACTTTATCCGATGATAAAGTTACCCAACCTTACCTTTTTTGACTAGAAGAAAGAAAAGAAAGAAAACTATTTTATTTGATCAACAATAATTTAAAATTTAAACAAATTAAGAAAAAGAAATAAAAAAGCATAACTAAATATACTAAAATAAAAATAACAATTTAGAATGATCAAATATAGGACTACAGTTTCACTTTATGTAATCTGACGGTAGTTGACCATCTTAGGGCCGATTTCGTAACGTAAAATAAGTCTTATCCGACTGTAAATTTGATATTTTGACAGTATTTTCAATACAAAAACTGTCCGAACGCCCAGTTCATTCCTCCGTTAACGTCACTCGATGTTGGTGAAATCGGCACTAAAGCGGGGCTTCCACTGCGAAAGCGGGAAATGGTTAAGCGGGATGGACTCAGTGTAGATTAAGGGCCGATTTCACCAACGTAAAATAAGTCTTATCCGAAAGTAAATTTGATATTTTGACAGTTTTTTCAATGCAAAAACTGTCAGAACGCCCAGTCTATTCCTCGGATAAACGTCACTCGACTTTAGTGAAATCGGCACTAAATGGGTTTACACTTCCACTAATAAAGAACTTTGATAGTTACCTCAACGCCACTCCCACCGCTCATCAATCGAGCTCATTTTGAACTCTTTTATCTTGCTTGCTCAGTCTAGTTCATTTTTCAGTGCAGTTCATTTTTGCTCTGTGAAATAAACTGAGTCCGCAATCCGTTTGCGGTAGAAACTGCACTGCTTTGTTCACTTCAACACAGAGTTAAAACGAGCCACGATTATGTCTTGATAATAAATCTGTGTCATTTTGGCTCCTGATTCTACACTCGTCTTGAGTCTGAGTTGAATGTTATTAAGTGGAATCTCTGGTATTAAATAAAATAAATAAATAGTACTATAGTACTAAAAGTACAGTAATAAAATAGTAATAAATCTTAAATAGTAATAAATCTTATCTTGGGGGGTAAGGGAGCGCACCTTCATCTAGCGCTCCAACAGTCAACCTCACCTGCCCGCGGTGCCCCCTGCTGGTTTACTGACGAGGCTATGACGACCGACAGATGGCGGTATAACCATCTCATACTAGCTAGACTGAACAAATGGCACAGGCCGGTGTCGGGCAGCAGCGACATCGGCGCGATCAGTCTAGCCCTGCGATGACCAACACGCCTGCCCAGCGTGGTCATTATGGGCAAAACCCGATATGGAAAATGTCACAAGGCCTTAGGCTCAGGGTCACCCAGCGAGCGATGGAGAGAGCAATGCTCGGTATATCTCTGCGAGATCAAATCAGAAATGAGGAGATTCGTAGGAGAACCAAAGTCACCGACATAGCTCAGCGTGTCGCGAAACTGAAGTGGAAATGGGCGGGGCACATAGTTCGAAGAACTGATGGTCGTTGGGGTCCCAAGGTGTTGGAGTGGCGACCCCGCACCGGGAAGCGCAGTGTTGGCAGACCCCCCACCAGGTGGACCGACGACATCAAACGAGTCGCAGGGAGCCGCTGGATTCAAGCGGCGCAAGACCGAAGCCTGTGGAAGTCCATGCAGGAGACCTTTGTCCAGCAGTGGACGTCTATAGGTTGATAAAGAAGAAGAAGAGAAGAATAAATCTTAGGTCTACGCGCTCTACCATATATCTAATGGTGTACAAATTGTTAGTTTTTTTTAAGTTAAATTATTTCAGATTATTACATCATCACATAAGTCAAGTTTTAAATTATGTCATCAATTTACAGAATTTCAATACATCAAACAGGCAATACATTTTAACAGTCACCATTCTTTAAAAAATACTTATGGTTTCTCAGTGGCGAATTTTCGTCGCCTGTAAGCTATAACTTGTACCATTCCAAAGCCGTACAATACTCTACCACTCACTCTCCCTACATAAGTTATTTCCCCCCTCATAGTTAAGTTACAACTTGGATTGTGGGTCAGCAACTCGGCAACGTCTTGGGGATAAATATTGTAAGGGCAAAGGGAGATTTTATTGTTTGCACCCAAATATTGCGTTCTGTAACGTTATACCCTAATTTTCTTGTAGGTAGACTCTGCAGGTGAAATATTTTGTTGAGTGCAGGGTTAGTATTTCGTCTTGCTCTAGTTCATTTTTGGGCCCGCCTGTTGGGAGACCCTGCTGAGGTCATATTTAGTAGCGGTAGACCCCCCACTGCCCACTAGGTGGACCGACGACATTAGACGAGTGGCAGAGAGCCCCTGGATATAGGCGCGCAAGACCTGATGGACTTCCATGCAAGGGATCTTTGTCTAACAGTGGTACTACTAGTAGTAGTACCACTGCCTAACTTTTGCGGGTTACCTAAGCTAAGTTAGGTGACGCTTTCTGCCAAATTGCTTTTCACGAATCTTTAGGGAACATATAAAGATGAAAATTAAATTGGATAAGGAATTGTATTTACGGGCTACCTATAGGTACGTAAAGAGACTCCTAGTTAGGATTTAGATTTAGTTGGTGAAAATGGGCAGGGTGCCTACATACCCTAAGGTAAAATTCTACCTTTTATCCGAACCAGTTGTAGATAACATGTCACAACTGCCCACAGGTCAGCCTACATGAAATTAATAATTTAGATTTTTTTTTAATTTGGATATTTTTTGAGAATCTTTAGTTATTGCGTCCTTTTAGATTTTATGTATTTTAATAAAAACTAAGAGTCCCTCAGCTCCACCGCGTCAAGGCGTAATAAAGGCAGCTTATAAAATATAATCCCACGGTTTAAGCTTAAGAATTCACGAATTCACGGGCAGATTTCTAATCTGCGTGAAATTCTCGTTATCTTGCAGCGAACATTAATATAACTAGGTACTCTATGCCTGGACAAGTACATTTTGGTAAAGAGAAAGCCATGGAACTATAAAGCTTAGAAAAAAGTTTCTGATAAAGTTCCGCTCCAAACGTAGGGTCAAAAGTCAAAACAATGAATGATTGTGTGCCCTGTAATTATTTATTTTCTGGGACTGGTACTGATAATTATGTTTTTGATGGTTATTGTGATGAATTATGACACCCTTTCACATCATAGTAGGTACGTCTTTATTTAACAATTTTCTGCGTCGTACTAACGCGACGATAACGTGTAGTCGGCCTTTAAAGGCTTACTAAAAATGGCTTATCACCGCTTCTAAGCGTAATAGTTCGATGGAGAATGCTTTAAAAATCTGTTTTTATTTTTAAGTTTCCATTCATTAAATCTTTTAATCAGAATGAACAAAAACAAGATGAAAGCATTTATAAATTGAAAAACTATGAGTGGGTTCCCACGGCATACATTATTTACATTCATCTCAATCAATCGCCGGCCATAATAATCCTTACTAATATTATAAATGCGAAAGTGTGTTTGTTTGTTGGTTTGTCCTTCAATCACGCCGCAACAGGGCTACAGATCGACGTGATTTTTGCATGGGTATAGTTGAGGACCTGGAGAGTGACATAGGCTACTTTTTATCCCGGAAAATCAAAGAGTTCCCGAGGGATATTAAAAACTAAATCCACGCGGAAGAAGTCGCGGGCATCAGCTAGTTATGTATTAAAGCCCAGTCGCCAGTGGGCGATGAGGCGGGCCATGAGTTATTTAACATTGATTTTACCTCACTCACATAAAAAGTCATGCTTACTTACTTCTACAGACTGCGCTATAATTTTGTTCGACCCGAGCATTTTACTTACAGTACAACCCAACACGCGAGCCAGCCAATAATTCACATTACCTATGTTTGCTGCTGTTAATAGCAAAATCAATAAACTGATGACCTTATTTCTTATGGGTAGTGTAAAGTAGGGCACTTTTGATCTTCCTGGTGCGGTGTTCGGCCTGGGCTTTATTTTGTTTTTTTTTTTAAATACGTGTGGCACACGGGGACTGCCGCGGTAAAGCTATTGCATAGCATTTTCTAGTCGCACGCACACAAACACCGTGCCGAAGTCGGTCAGTTCGGCAACTGAAACGACGTTAGACGCAGTGTTGCCAACTGCTAGCTTTACACAGTTGCTAGACATTTTTCAAAATGTTGCTAGATTGCCAGTTTTACCCCAAAAAGTTGCTAGTTTATCAAAATGTTACAGTAGGTAGGTAGGTTACAATAAAATGTTAATTTCTGACAATCATTTGTATTATGGAACTAGGATTTGCGACTACGATGATTTGTATAATCATGCAAGAGAATTAAAAATGTCTTGTGTACCGGTGTACGTCATTAAATAAAAAAATAAATTAAGAATTAATCAATTAAATATCTTCCTCTTTAATTGATTAATATTTAATTAAGGGTTTTATTCAATGTCCATGGCTGGGGTTTAGTATCTTGCACTGATTTAAAATATTATAGTAGTGTATTATACTGTATTCATTGGTTGTAACTTGTAGCATAGCAGGAAACGGGGAATTGAGAATTCGCAACCAACGCCAACCTGTTCCTACCATAGCATCTATGACCATACCATAGATCTACTACTCTATTATACGAATCTCGATAGCCATACGTCTCATGATGAAAAGTTGCTAGAATAGGTAGCTAAAAAGTTTAGCTACAAGTTTCATGAAATTGTAGCTGTCCGTCACTAAAAAATAGCTAGATCTAGCTATAAAGTTGCCAAGTTGGCATCACTGGTTAGACGATGCACGGCTTTCAACGCCGCACCGCTGTGCAAGTCGGAGTGGGGTGTGTTAGGTTTATTTTCGTTACGGAATTTCTTGATTCGGTCGCCGCGCTCAAAGCCCGCGATAAAAGCTATGCAATAGCTTAAAAAAAAAGATAATATGAGAAGAGAGGAATGGAGACTATTAGTCATGCTGAACATGACTAATATATTCTCCATTCCCTTCAAACTAAGCGTAGCTAAAGCTTGTGTTAGCCGTCGGTGAAGGTTGAGTTCCACTATGAAGACATAAATTTAGGATTGGTAGCTTAGTCGCTAATTGATCGCCCGTCCTGCAAAAAATTGCTCCATAAATGCCGCAATATAATATTATAGTTTGTTTGTTTGTTTGTTGGTATGCCAGTTCAGGCGTACTAAGAACTGTCGGAATTCACTATACACCGACGGTATGTAGTAACGACTAGAATAGAATAGAAATATTTTTTTATTCAAATAAACTTTTTTATACAAGTGCTTTTGAATCGCTATGCTATGTGCTATGAGTCTACCACTGGTTCGGAATGCCCTTCCTGCCGAGGAGAACCAGCAAGAAACTCGGCGGTTGCTCTTTTTTAAAACAAGTTTATAATACAACTAGCTGATGCCCGCGACTTCGTCCGCGTGGATTTAGTTTTAAAGTCCCTCGGGAACTCTTGAATTTTCGGGGATAAAAAGTAGCCTATGTCACTCTCCAAGTCCTCAACTAAACCCATGCAAAAATCACGTCGATCCGTAGCTCTGTTGCGGAGTGATTGAAGGACAAACCAACAAACCAACAAACACACTTTCGCATTTATAATATTAGTATGATAGATACTATGCTATGTAATGCAGTGTTTCCACAATGTGGGGAAGTTCCAAGTGGCACCCGTTCACGAGCATGACGCATGACCCAGCCGTTGCTTCGCTCAACCATGTTTGAGGGAACGTAACAACCCGCATCACACGACACTCACGACTAAGCTACCAATCCGTGGCTAGTTACTAACCTGTGCTAAGCATTTTCTTCTTCTTCTTCTTTATCAACCTATAGACGTCCACTGCTGGACAAAGGTCTCCTGCATGGACTTCCACAGGCTTTGGTCTTGTGCCGCTTAAATCAAGCGACTCCCTGCGACTCGTTTGATGTCGTCGGTCCACCTAGTGGGGGGTTTGCAACACTGCATTTCCCGGTGCGGGTCGCCACTCCAGCACCTTGGGACCCCAACGACCATCAGCTCTTCGAACTATGTGCCCAGCCCATTTCCATTTCAGTTTCGAGACACGCTGAGCTATGTCGATGACTTTGGTTCTCCTACGGATCTCCTCATTTCTGATTTGATCTCGCAGGGATATACCGAGCATAGCTCTCTCCATCGCTCGCTGAGTGACCCTGAGCCTTCTTATGAGGCCCATAGTTAGCGACTAAAGCATTTTAGCATTAGTTAATTTTTTTCTTCGCTGCATACATACATTGTCTTCTTTCTGCTTCAGTCTGGCAAAAAGCTATAGTTAGAGTTCATGTGTAGTTAGTACCTACAGTACAGTTGTGTTTACTGTATAGATTAATGTGTATCTTTCACGTGGTACCTACCTATATTCTTCTAATGAAATGAGTGCCCTGTACAGATAAAGTCCTACCTCCAGTTTACACGCAAACAATATCTTTTTATTTGCCATACCTACTATAAATCTTTTCTTAATTTAACTTACCCAAATCCTCTTGTTTATAAAATGAATTATGTAACAATTTGTAAACAAGGAAAACCAATTTTTCAAAGTAAATGAGTTATGTATTATTTTGTTAAAACGTAATCAACTCAAGCTTTTGAAAGGGGGGATTGACGTGGCACAAAATTTATTTTAAAATTACAATTACAATTTACAAATTAATTGACAGCACCCTGTTTTAAAGGAATTAATTATGCGAATGTCAGCTGGGCTGACGCGAGTGTAAATATACGGGAATTGCAATATGTTACTAAAAGCACAATATACAGTTGACTGCTCGGCGTATTGTGTGTGCTGAATACGTTTATAATGACGCTGCTAATCTGTCGGTACATAATCTCAATAAACGGCAAAGCGTGTGTCGGGCCACACGTAATGTTCCGTAGTCAGAGCTTGATAACGTTATGCAATTTTTGAATTATGTATTTAAAAGTTTATTCGGATATATCCTTAGGTGTAGGTTAACACTTTTATAAAAAGTGAATAGTGATAATTTTATATAAAAAATTCTTTTTAAAAAACCGACTTCAAACGCCAGTACAAAGTGTATAATTTATTGTTGATATTTTAAAAACCGCTCGACTGATTTCGATAAAATTTCCATGGTTTCCATGGTTACCTGTAAAGTATCCTTTGAAACAAAAAAAAGAATTTTCCAAATCGGTTCAGGTGTCTTCGAGTATCGGTGAATATACATAAAAAAAAGATTCCGACGAATTGATAACCTCCTCCTTTTCTGGAGTCAGTTAAAAAGTATATAGTGAAAAGCAATGTGACATCTCTAGTTTCTAAAGAGCTCCATTCTCTAATTTGTGATCTTGGAAAAGTAGATCGACGACTGTAACGTGTTGCTACTAGTTGTCGCTTAAAAAAAGTAGATACATATCACTAATTTCGTTGCTGACGTGTAGTTCGTTCTTGGCTGTGGTGTAAAGTCGACACCCTCGGGCGCGATTCCCAAAAGCTGTGGGTTCGAACCACGCCAACCTCGGAATTTATGAGATGTATTCGAACGTTATGATAATACTGGTATTTAATCATTATTCAGAATAACGCCACTATATTTTGTGAACCCCTTTTCTGGGACGTGTGCTACATAATTCAAAAGAAAAAAAAGTATTTAAAACGATAGAGTACGACAGGTAAGTGCGGAAAAAAAATATTATTCATAACGAAAAACACAGGTATTTTTCATAACGTTATAATTATGCGTAATTAGAAAGGAGAACATAAAGTAGTTTTCAAAGCAGTGATAGCCTAGTGGTTAGGACTGTAGTCTCCTATTTGCGGGGTCGCAGGTTCGATCCCGGGCAACTCTGAAGTTACGTGCGTTTAAGCAATTAAATATCACATGCTTCTGCCGTGTGGTAACGGCAGATCAGAATACAGTTGTCACCACCCCTCCTCTTCCCGCGGGTGTCGTACGTGGCGACTAAGGGAATATAACGGAGAACGGGCAGCAGCGTCCTCTGTGCTACTACTACCATCTACTGCGATCACCAACCCGTCTGCTCCGCGTGGTGATTATGGGCAAACCCTCCCGTTGGGAGAGGCCTTTAGTCCAGCAGTGGACTATAGGCTATTGATGATGATGATGATGATGCTTCAAAGGTGAAGGCAAACATCGTTTTCCTTGTGTGATTAGTGATGTGCAGGTGTGCACCTGAGTTTCCCATAATGTTCTCGAAGGTGTGTGAATGTGTGCCAATTCTAATAGGGCCAGCGGGTTGGACTATGGCTACCACGCTGACCCGTCACGCCCGCGACTGTGACGCTCTGTCACTGTCGCGGGCGACTGACGGCTGACGTGATGTTCGGAAGTCTACTTTGAGACATCAATGCAGTAACTTATATCAAGTATTATCAAGTAGAAATACCGATCTTTGAACGAATACCGCTATACAGATTCCAATCGAGCGTGGCTTGCCAAAAGTATGCATCATTTATACAGGCAATACAAAATTCTGATCCAATATACCGCTACTTGATCGAAAATTTCTATTTCATTGCCAACAAACTTTAAATAAAATGAATATCTAACTCAGTTTGCGCAAAGTTTAATATTAAATATTTAGGTTACTCAATTAAAGAGACAGCTAGAAAAGTTTTGAAGTTATTTCAATTGAATTCGATGAAGTGTATTAGCTAACGTAAAGATAAATGTCATTTATAGCGTCTTTAATAATTTAAAGTATGTTCCTTCAGAGTTTATTTATATTTATGCTAGCCGATGCCCGCGACTTCGTCCGCGTGGATATAGATTTTAAAAATCTCGCAGGAGCTCTTTTATTTTCCAGGATAAAAGTACCCTAAATTGGTCTTCAGGTCCTCAACTATAGCCATGCAAAAAATCACGTCGATCCGTTGCTGCGTGATTAAAGGACAAACCAAATCATAAACGTTTGAAAGCGCATAATAAAAGATAATCGGCCAAGTGCGAGTCGGGCCTCACTCTTTTAGGGTTCCGTACATATGACCAAATCATTTTGTTAAAACTAAATACATATTTAGATATCTTAGTCCTTAGAAAGTACTAAATAAGCATATGGGGAAAATATGCTCGTTTGTTTTTGGTCACAACTTACAAACCGCATTATAAATCGGTGTTTTCAGTATTTGTTGTTTAAATACACTATATAGTACTTATTATACTTACCAAAATTTCAAATTCCTAACTAGTTTAGTTTTTGAGATAGACCCCCTAACAAAATTGGTCTAAAACCGACAACTTTGACGGCCCCCCATTTCTTCATTTAGTAGCTAAAAAATTAAAAAATATATATTTTAGCTTCATTTAATGAGCTCTAGACAATGACACCTCACATGCAAGGGTAAAAAAATAAAATTTTATTTCGACTCCTTTTCCTGTATGGGCCTATATTTTTAATTTAATTTATTTTTATTATTTGTTTTTATAGCGGCAATAGAAATACACATTATTTGAAAATTTCAACTGTCTATCTATTACGGTTTACGAGATACAGTCCGCTGACAGACGGACGGACGGACAGCGGAGGCTTAGTAATAGGGTCCGGTTGTCACCCTTTGGGTACGGAACCCTAAAAATATGATTGTTTAAAATAATTTTACTGTTTGGATACCACCTTGATCCTCGTCACGTTGAAACATTTGAGAATTAGTTTCATTACTAGGTATTTAACGTTATTCCTTTTACCCCTCATTCGCACGGGAGCTTTTTCAACGCCCGAAGAAAGCGTTCGGAGTAAGTGGATTACAATAAATTATTAAAATAAAACTACATACTTACTTAATTATTTCATTTTAATCAAACGGCAGCTCTTTAAATCTATACTTATAATAAACCTTTAACTGGAAGATTTCCGTATATTTAATAGATATATTTTGAAAATTTTAACCGGGGGATGCTTTATTATCGATACTGAGCCCAAACTGATTTTTAATTAATTTTTGTCTGTCTATCTGTCTGTCTCTATCTGTCTGCCTGTCTGTGTGTCCGCGCATCACGCGAAAACTACCAAACGGATTTAAATAAAATTTGGTTTAGTGGTAGCTGATACTCTGGGTCAATATTAAGGATAGTTTTTATTCTGATAAACAATAAGGTTCCTCTGGGATAGGAGATGAAAATTTTTATCGATTTTACTTTATAACTCCGTCAAGTTTGAACCAATTTTAATAATTCTTTTTTATTTGAAAGCGTATACTATCAGGCAGGTTTTGTCTAATTTTAATGAAGATCTGATAAATATATCTGATATGATAGAGGATATAATTCCTCACGGATGGCAACATTTTAAATAGGTATTATTGTGCTTTATTATGTAAAAGCCGATAGTTGCCACAAATTAGGAAATTACTTTCCTTTCTCTATACATATATCCTTCTCTATAGAAAAAGCAAAAGTGTTTTGTTTTTTGTACTGAAAAATATTTGTAAAAGTTTGGTTTATTATCTTCATGAAAGTAATAAACATTATCTGTTGTAGTGTATTTACGGACCTCTAAATTTTGGAATATCTATCCCATAATAGGGGATAGCTGCCTAATCCATATAAATAACATTTAGGATAGATGCCTCGATGAACTTTGATCGCACCTTTCAATCGCACAGAGACATGCAACACGGCCAAATTAGTATGGTAGTTGTAGTCTCTCGATAGATAAATAAAATAAAATGTAATTCATCCGCGAAACTAGAGTAAATTACAATCGAGGCAACTATAACCCTGGGGCAAAATCCCCTATGGCGTTGCATAGAATACACCTTGCGGAGTTCTCGCCTTGATAAAAATATCAACCTGAGGTAGACGCAACGCTTATTTAAACCCCGTGCGAACGGAGCCAAACTGCTGGATTATCGAAAATTGAAACGTCAAGTACAAGTCTTCATCTCAATTTTCTATTAACTCCAAATGCTATAAAATAGACCCTTTATTTTTTTTCATTTCAGCCCTTTGATAGCTTAGAATTAAAATTGAATTTAGTTTTTTGATGTTACTGAGGGAAGGTCATAAGCCCCTCTAGCCAAGTTACACTTCGTTGTATCTATTCTCTTTCTACGATCGTTGTCACTTGAAGTTTTGGCTATGGCTAGACTAGATGGCGCTGCAGCTGATCAAAGACAGAATTGTATTGATAATATTTCGCGGCATTTTGTATTGTTTTTTTGCATTTAAAACATTAATTATAATACAAAATGCCGCGAAATATTATCAATAGGTACACTTCTGTCTTTGATCAGCTGCAACGCCATCTAGTCTAGCCCTAGCCAAAACTTCAAGTGACAACGATCGTAGAAAGAGAATAGATACATCGAAGTGTAACTTGGCTAGAGGAGCACCCGTTCACGAGCATGACGCATGAACCAGCCGTCGGTGCTTCGAATTTCTTGCAGGGATTGTCATCGAACGTGATCTTGTGCCATTAGTATCCAACATATCCACATCCACGCGCTAAACTCAAAACATTATGGCCAAGTATGAGAGAGAGAGAGAGAGAGAGTGTTCACACGAGCACCGCGGCGGTCGCGTGATCGCTCTCATACTTCATACTTGGCCATTTGTTTGTGTTTAGCGCGCGACGCGACGTACCACGCGCCGCGTGTGCATAACCGTAACCTCAATCAGCTTGGGTTCCTAGGGTAAGATTTTTATAGATGGCACTCTAACTCAGCTCAAACTTAAGACTGAGTTATAGTATTCTATTTTTAAATTATTTTGTTTTACTTTCTACTTGAGATAGCGCAATTTAAATTAGTGTAACAGGCAGGTTAGTTTACCACAAATTTTCTTTGTGCAATTTTCTTCGTCCTGCTGCAAGACTACACACACACACCTACAACTATGTACCTACGAACATACAAACCACCTTATCTATATAAAATGTAATTAGTACATAGTGTAATTACGGCTCGGCCACGGCTGGTGAATCGGAGATCTTGGCTTGGCTTCTGCAATTAAAGCCGGCTTTGCTCGTGGCCGGTGGCGTTCTATCCAATTACGGAATGGTGGCCCAATTTATAAGAACCTTCGGGTACTACCTGTAGATTGTGTAATTATGTCCCTTTAGGTGGGCGTGAAGTGATCTGATAAGATGTTTTTACCTCCTTTACTGATCTTGAACGCCTACTTTGTATCTACCTAATACCTTTATCTTTAATTTTCAAATACCCAAACGCCAAATTATAAATGGAAAAACTAAAAAGATTGTAGATACCATAAGGGCATCCCGCCAAAAATTTTTTGAAGTTTTATCATTACTGACTTATAGCAACCGATTTTAAAATCATAACTTATCTATACCCTGTCAATACCCGTTGTGATAGTGCGATTTGACAAAGAACAGCGCCATCTATTTCTCGCGCCTAAATACAAATTCTCACCATAGTGGCCGTTTCAAGGGATCACCAATTCAATGGTGGGCAACCGGAAAGCCTATGTATTGCCTGTCGCGTGTGTACGCGTTTTGAAAAGAGAGCGAGACAATCTGGACCTCATAAGAAGGCTCAGGGATAGTTCGAAGAGCTGATGGTCGTTGGGGTCCCAAGGTGCTGGAGTGGCGACCCCGCACCGGGAAACGCAGTGTTGGCAGACCTCCCACTAGGTGGACCGGCGACATCAAACTTGTCGCAGGGAGCCGCTGGATGCAAGCGGCACAAGACCGAAGCCTGTGGAAGTCCATGCAGGAGACCTTTGTCCAGCAGTGGACGTCTATAGGTTGATAAAGAAGAAGAACTTTCAAAATCTACAATAATATTATAAAGAGGAAAGATTTGTTTGTTTGTTGATTGAAGGACAAACCAACAAACATAAATACACTTTCACACACCACTCATCTCGGTCTTGCGCTGCTTGTATCCAGGGGCTCCCTGCGACTCGTCTGATATTATGTCGTCAGTCCTCCTAGTGGGGGGTCTACCAACTCTGTGCTAACTGGTACGGGGTCACCACACCAGCACTTTGAGACCACAGCGACCATCAGCTCTTCGAACTATCTGCCCCGCCCATTTCCCCCTCTTCTTCGCGACTCACTGAGCTATTTCTCGGAATGGAAGAAGGGTTTAAGCCATATTCCACAACGCTGGTGAAGTACGGAATGGCAAACTTCACAAACCTTTGAGAATATTAACTCTCTGGCATGCAGGTTTCCTCACTATCTATCTACCCATATAATTGCTTTTAATGAACAACAAAACTACTTAATAAAATTCTTCATGTCAAAAGCTTTTAACGTCTAATGAGCGCTATTAGGAAAATAGAGCTTCAATTTTTTACGCCATAATGTATGAAGAAATTACAGAGTAATTATGGCGAAGACAATTTTTAACGACACCTGAACATGCAAACATTTAGGTGGATAAGAAAAAACGGAACAAGTTATAAGCAAAAGCGTTCGATTTAATGTCGTTTTATAACTGTGTCGTACTGGCAGGCCCCCATTTAGTGGGCCGACAACATTAAACGAGTCGCAGGGAGCCAGGGAGTTGGATTCAAGCGGCGCAAGACCGAAGCCTGAAGTCCATGCAGGAGACCTTTGTCCAGCAGTGGACGTCTATAGGTTGATAAAGAAGAAGAAGAAGATATACATTTGAGAACATTATAGAAAACTCTCAGGCATTTTATTTTTAATGTTGGCATGCATTCTTCATTGTTAAAGAAAGTGATATTTAATTGCTAACATTGAAAAGTCAGAGAGCGTACCCCACACTAGGGTCCGGTAGGTTTTGTAGGCAAAATGAGTCCCAATTCTTAACTTATATCAGTTATATCACATGAGCAACCCACTAACGTCTCACTACTGAGCGCAGTCTCCTCTCAGGGAAGGGTTATAGGTCATATTCCACCACGCTGGCCTAATGCGGATTGGTAGATTTCACACACTTTTGAGAACAACATTTAGAACTCTCAGTGCAAGTTTCCTCACAATTTTTTTATATTTAATTGCTTAGAATCACATAACTCCGAAAAGTCAGAGGTGCGTGCACGGGATCGAACCTGCGACCGCCCGAATAGGAGACCACAGTCCTAACCACTAGGCTATCACTGCTTAACTTATATAACTATTAACAAGCAAATTATTATATAAATAAAAATATAAAACCCGACTATTAATAACATTAAAAATAGCGTTAAATTTCTTTTAACCAGTGCAGTGTCTCTCAGGTTGATGTAAGGATTCTAACGATACCCCACACATCCAAATCTGTTCAGGCATTTAGAAATTAGGGTGGAATAAACCCTGAAAATATTATACTCCTTTTTTCGGGCAGTCGTTTAAAAAATCATAATTTTACTAGCAATATTGTTCTCAGCCTTGAAATCTAAACGTTTCTTGTTAGGTTTAGGTGAGGACTTTCTACATAGTATGTAGCTCCAAATGCCGGATCCAATTCTACAAGATCTTCATTAAGGTGGAGATTTTTCATTCGTTTTCTTCGTTCATTCAACGACAAAGAGCATTTAGTTCAGGAGCTTTTAGCTTTTCTCTAGATTAACTCTCAGCTATCGGGTTCAAGACAGGTGAAATTAGGAAAAGTAAGATCGATTTATAGGGGATTTGTATACTTGGTTACCAACATAAGACCTAAATCCTTACATATAGATAGATAGATAGATAGATCATCATAATAATCCTCTTCAACGTACTTGCCTGGTAGAGATCCCTTCTATGCTATAAAACTATTTTTTACTCGACTGCGCGACGCAAAGGAGAGGTAATGTGTTTATCAGTCTATGTATGTACGTATGTATGTTTAGATAAGTGGCATGTGAGCGCGAGGTTCAACGAGAACATAAACATTTGAAAAATTCAAAATGGCGGATTTTGGAACGCATAATGTGAGGTTCAAAAATTTTTTTTCTTCAAATCCTATGGAGTGGGGTATCAAATTAAATGGTTTGAAAAGGTGATTACGAAAATATATTTATCTACTCCAACATCGAAAAGTTCCAATTTCGAATTTGACACCTGAATCGAAATGAACCCTCTTTCGGTTTTGCTTCATTTCGATGCAGCTCGTTGTATGGGAGCTGAATCGAAATGGTTATCTTCTTAAAATAGGATACCTAAAGCTAAGGCTCTGAGTTCTGGCACTTTTGTACCGTTCATACAACAGAGGCGCCACAGGCGGCTGGTGGCGGCTTACGGAGTTACTTTTTGTTGACAGAGGCGCCACCGGCGGCTGGTGGCGACTTGCGGAGTTACTTTTTGTTACTTTAATGAGCCTACGGCGTATTTTGTTAATGATTTTATTTTCCTTCTCGTACTATCCTATTTTGATACTCGGCAAGCCTCGTATCAAAAAACAGCACTCGAATTAAAATGACCCTCATTACGACGCAGTTGCATAAATAGCTATTATCTACTCCAGCATCGAAAAGTTCCAATTTCGAATTTGACAGCTGAATCGAAATGAACCCTCTTTCGGTTTTGCTTCTCATTTCGATGCAGCTCGTTGTGTGGGAGCTGAATCGAAATGGTTATCTTCTTAAAATAGGATACCTAAAGCTAAGGCTCTGAGTTCTGGCACTTTTGTACCGTTCATACGACAGAGGCGCCACAGGCGGTTGGTGGCGGCTTACGGAGTTACTTTTTGTTACTTTATTGAGCAGGCGTATTTTGTTAATGATTTTATTTTCCTTGTCGTAGATAAAATCTTGTATGCAACTGAACGTAATTAGTCATTTTAATTCTCGTACTATCCTATTTTGATACTCGGCAAGCCTCGTATCAAAAAACAGCACTCGAATTAAAATGACCCTCATTACGATGCAGTTGCATAAATAGCTATTATTCAGTTGATATTCTTCAAAGCAGTCGGGTTTTTATTCTATATTTATAATTTAAGAATACACATACTAATAATGATTAAAAAACTTCCAAGTGAAATTCGGTCGAGCTTATTCGGTCGAGTATGAGTACCTTCATTGTCTCAGATGCTTAATATTAATGTGAAGTGTAAGTTTATAGTACTTTACCACAATGGCATAATTCAGAAGGCTGTACTCCTTCAGACGTCACAGATTGTAGGGAGATTTTTCACTCTGAAGCCCTGACCACTGGCTGCTTGAGTCCTACGCCGCAGCAAGCAGGGTCCATTTCATCTTAATATTTTTGAAGATGTTTTGGTATATTTATATTTTTTGTAAACATGTTAAAAATAATAAATATTAGGTATAGTAGGTACAATTTAATCATTATTAGTCATCACCTTCTTAGATCTTATGTTACATGCCCATATTCTTGTAAAAAAAAACCATTTCCTTTCATAGAAGCCATCTATTTATCGTTCCTCTTCTGTCTTTTCTGTACTTCTCTATGGTGTAGAAGCTTGGACGCTGACAGAAGCCATGTCTAGAAAACTGGAAGCGTTCGAGATGTGGGTGTGCGTTCGAGACGTATGCTAAGAATTTCTTGGAGAGATCGTGTACGATACAGCACTGTGCTATAAAGAGGAGAAAATCGGAATATTTTGGGCACGTGATGCGTAACACCAAGAAATTTGAACTCCTTCATCTTATCATGCAGGGGAAAGTGGCAGACAGAAGGAGGCCTGGCCGCAGAAGGATATCGTGGCTTAAAAACTTGCGCCAGTGGTTCGGAAAGAGCACAAGATCACTATTTAGAGCAGCGGTCTCAAAAGTTGAAATCACCCTAAAGATTGCCAACCTTCGCAAGGAGACGGCACGTTAAGAGGGGACTCTAGTGGGCCTTTCTCCATACAAACGCATTCTGCTGTTTTCTTCGTGGATAATGCCTCTAGAGCAAGGGTGCTCAACAGCAGGCCCGCGGGCCACAATGAGGCCCGCGGGTGAATTTTAAATGGCCCACGCAAGCAATGTTTCAAAACTCCCGTGCTCAGATACAAGAAATCGTAAAAAAGTGTAAATACTTTTCTTTGGCGGTAGATGAAACTTGCGATTTAACGAGTAGATCTCAGTTGGCAGATTTCAGGACTTTGAAAGTAAAAAACAAAATATTCAAATTTTTGTAAATCCCTTCATGATCAGTTTGACCGAAATAATTAGGTATCCTGCCAACATTCAGTTGGAACTCACTGAACTGCAAAATCATTTTTCGCTAAAAAATCTTTATAATGAAAACGTATCTTCGAAACCACAAAATTCTTCAGAAGATTTTGCAGATTTCTGGAAATTGGTACCAAAAGAAGACTTTCCTGAAATAACTGACCTAGCCTTGCAGTTGTTAAGCAGTTTTGGGTCAACATATGTTTGTGAGAAGGTTTTCTCAACTCTAAGTTATATTATAAAAAATAAATATCGGACGACACTAACTGAGCAACATCTTTGTGATTTGTTGTTATTATCAACATCTAATATGACGCCTAATATACAAAAACTAATACTACAGAAAAAATGACAGAAATCACATTAATTGCATCTATTTGATACAATTAGTTTGATGTCTTATGTCGCTTGATGCTCTTTTTATAGGTCGCGGCACGAAAGTTTAGCGCTGAACAAAATAGCTGCGCATGGGTTATTGTCGCGCAACCAATGACGACGGCCGGAATGCGACTGGAGAGCCAATCAGCGCCATGATACCTTATTTTCGACTTCTGCGCAATAACGGTCACCGCTAGACTTTCGTGCCGCTACCTATACCCTTTTTAATAAACAACTATTTTTCATAATAGCTTTGTTTTTTTGCATAAGTCCCAAAAGTAACTAAAATCGTTAGTGGCCCGCCGAAAATTTCCAAATTGACCGTTTGGCCCGACTGTTAATAAAGTTGAGCACCCTTGCTCTAGAGCAATGATTTTTTCCCAAAAATCTAGGTCTAAATAATACGTGCTGTTCGCGCCATAATTCCTTGTTCCATGGTCGATGGCGCTAGCAACCTCTTTGGCTCGCCATGAAATTGACAGATGACACTTGAAAGGAAAAAACTTCCCGCCGTTTTTGGACGTGAGTTGGCAAGTTTTTTTTTTGCTTTTGACAGCTTACACGTACTGAAAAAATCCGGGTCGCGAACGCACCGTTTGCTGTTTTTAAGTGTCTAGATTTAGATTATTTTACGGTTTTGTTGCGTCGTTAAGCGGCCTAAGTGTCGACCTAGCTATAAGCACAATTACAGACTGTTATCCGTAACAAAAGAACCCTTTTGGAACCCGCCGATTTTGTTCGCCAACGCGCTCGGCGAAGTGTGATCAAGATTTTGGACCCTAACTAGTGACAAGCCGAGTGTACAATGCCACGCCAACCCAGCGTCTTCAGCAGGCCATAGCTGGCTGTCTGCCTGCTACTGCTAGCGGTCTGAGAAGTTCACATTACACTAAACACCACAATACACCACACCACCACTCTCATACCATCTCAGGCCCTATACAAGGAGGACTGCTGCAAGGAAGGTCAGTGCAACCCTACCAGTTACGTTGAGAACAAATCTGACCGCGGAGAAAGGCCCTTAGGGCAGCGACCCTGGACTCAGGTTATAGCTGATGGGCCCCTATATCTCGTGTTCCAGGCCTTGACTCGCTGGCCAAGCCGTTGGCCTCAACATTTGGTAGTCAGAGCGCGGTTAAATTGATTCCGCGGACAGATTTGGCATTACTGTGACTTAACTTGGCCGTTCTAGGGTAACTCATTTATTGTAAATTAATGGACCTTATAACTTATTAATACACAGGCTTATTGAGTTACTAGTACATAGCCTACCTTGTCACATGTAGGCCTGTATAGTGATTGCAATTATTGAGATTTTGTTTTGTTAATTTTTGTTGATTAATAATTAATAGTATCTAATTGTTGTTTGTGGCCCGTAACTGGCCAACAGTTAGATGTAGATTGTAATAAATAAACTTAATATTAATATAATTTGATAATTGTAGGGTTCTTACCAAGCCAATTTGTAATTTGCAGTACCTAGTATGAGTCTAGTGGCTTAGTACGGGTAATTAAAAACTTAATTTTTCTTTTATCTTAATTTATGTTATTGATTGACTTAACATAAATTATTGATAGCTTAATTTGTATCTGTTAGAACTTTTAACCAACAAATACTTTGTTTGTTTACTAGAACTCCTCCTGGTTAGGTAACTAGAGTAGTTTGTTTGATGTATTTAAAATAAATAATTCTTGTTTTAAAGTAAATAATTCTAATTAATAAATAGTATTTAAGTAGTAATTTGTTTGTGTTTAAAGTGGGTAATTCTTGTTTGATTATTAATTTGTTTGGTTGAAGTTGAAACATAACTTGTAACAAATAACTTTGTTTTGATTTTGTTATCTATTTGCGGTAACGACCTTTATTTAAGTTGTTTTGTACCTACCTAAGATGGCAGCCCACAAAAAATTGAGCGTGCAAATTCAATCAGAGCTGCGTTGGGCTGCTACAGCCAACGCCTTGGTAGGCCGGGAGGACCGGGCATCCGCACTGCTCCAGCGGTGCGAGCAGGTGCGGACCAGGCAGGCGGTCGTCGAAGGGGCCTTCCGAGACCTCATGGCATTGGAGCTACCTCCGGATTCGCTGGAGTCCTCAGTGCGGGACTACGAACAGTTTTTTGAGCTGACAGACGGTCTGGTGGAGGAGGCCGCGAGGCTCAAGAAGGAGGCGAGAATGAGCTCTATTCTTGAGTCTCCCACCAGACCCACCACGCAGCCTGTGTTACAGGGCAAGTTGCCAACTATAAACTTGCCCCACTTTTCTGGCAACCTGAGCGAGTGGCTAGGCTTTCTCAGCCTCTTTGATAGCCTGGTGGACGCGAGAAGAGACCTGTCTCCCTGCCAGAAACTGGCCTATCTACTCTCTTCCCTGCAGGGAGAGGCTCTGGGTTTAGTTAGCCACCTAGACCTCTCCGAGGAGAGTTATACCACCGCGCGGGAACTACTGACTCGGCGGTATGCCAACGTGCGCCGGTTAGCAGACACACACGTGGCACAAATTCTAGCGCTGCCACGTGTCTATGGGGTGTCTCATTTAAGAGAATCGCTCCTAAATCCACTGATTGTAGCCTGCAAGGGTCCTAAGCGTTTAGAGCTTCCCGTGGACCAGTGGTCCTTCCTTTTATTACACATTGTGTTGTCCCGCCTACCTCCCGAGTTGAAACTGCGTTTTGAGCAAAGGTATGGTGGGGACGGGGCCAGCTACCTGCCCCCCTTTTCGGACCTTTTAAAGTTCCTTGAGGAAGAGTGCCGGCAGGCTGACAACTCTGGTATTGCTGGTCCTTCAAGGACCCCAGAGCGGCCTGCCCAGCTGAGGAAGGAAAAGGGTCACACTGGCGTCCCTGGTAAAAGGGCCTCCGACCGGAGACCAATGCCCGTTTACACTGGACTTGCTGCCACTGAACCCGCCCCCTGTAACTATTGCAGGCGTCCAGGCCACCGGGTGCTTTCTTGCCCCCAGTTTCTCTCTAAGCGGATCAAGGATCGGAGGGGCATTGCAAGAGACCGCCACTGGTGCTATAGCTGTCTGGGAGCTCACATGCAACGGGACTGCCAACAGCAACGGCCATGCCCAATTTGTAGGGGTAACCACCTGGAGATTTTGTGCGCCAACAAGAATGGTGTTGGCCGCCAGGTGGAGAGTGAGGGCGCGCCCCGCACGGGCGGGGGCGCTCTTACCAATCGCTCCCCGGATTATTTACGTCGGTCCCCTGATCAGGGCCATGAATCCCGACGCGTCCGGATTTCGACCCCGCCTATGGGGGCTTCACCCCCCCGTGAGGGGGGCGCCAACCCCCCTCGACGTTCTGATGGGAGATTTGTGGCGGCCCCGTCTACGGTTCGACCTACCCGCTATTCACCTCCGCTTCATGAGTGGCCACGCCTCGAACGCCGCCCACCTCGAGCGGGTCGACAGCAGTACTACGACCTACCGACCTCAGCCCGTATGACTAGGCCCGTGCTGCCGCCACGAGATGACGCATGGGTTTACCCCAATGGAGGTCCGTCCCCCTCACCTTGGGAGGTCCCCCCTGAGTCTCAATATGAGATTCCCCGGTTAGAGGACGGGTTTGATGAGGACGACCACCAATAGGTAGTTGCCGCCCTAGCCCCCACCACAGCAACTTCTCCTGAGACCTTGAATCTCCGGCAGTCTGTCTGTCAGACCATTCTTTTGCCGACTGTCTCAGTGAAGGTATTCAACCCGAAGGGTGAATTTTTAATCGTTCGCGCCCTTTTGGATTCGGGTTTACAGCGCTGTATTGCTTCTTCTCGTTTGGTGGGTGAGCTAGGGCTCCCTTGGAGTCCTCGAACAGGACGGGTGATAGGTATCGGGGGTATAGAGCCCTCGACTCCTACCGGGGAAGCGGAATTAATGTTTGGCCCCGTTACGGGCAATCTTAGGGTCTTGGTCAAGGTGTCAGTCCTTGACAATATCTTAGGTCCCCTACCGCAGGTCCGAATAACTGACGCTGCGGTGTCCTGTGCATCAGGCCTAAACCCAGCTGACCCCCACTGGACTGAACCCGGTCCTACGGACCTTTTGTTGGGTTCCGACGTGTTGGGCCTGGTCTTGGCAGGGGAAATTAGGGTTTTGCAGAAGGACGGCCTATGTGCCATGTCCACTATATTCGGTTCTAGCTTTTTTGGACCCGTGCTATGGTCTTCGGACCTACCGGTGCTGGACCAATTGCAAGCAGCCGGCTTAACGCTGTCGGACGTGGTCCAGCGCTTTTGGGAAGTTGAGGAGCCGCCGCATGCCGCACGAGTTGACCCTCTTGACCTTGAATGTGAGTTGTTTTATCAAAACAACACAGGCCGCCGTGTTGATGGGCGATTTGTAACTCGCTTGCCCTTTCTCGCTTCTCGCCCCCCGCTTGGTCAATCGCGGGCCTTGGCGGAAAAGAGGCTCTTGTCTATGGAAAGGCGCATGCGGCGCGACCCCACCTTCCGATCCAAGTACGTTGAATTTATGCGCGAGTACGAGGGCCTGGGGCATATGTCACCATCCAATTTTGATTGGCGCGCACACGAGCACTACTTCTTACCCCACCATGCCGTCTTGAAGACCCCTGGGGGGAAGATTCGAGTGGTTTTTGACGGCTCCGCGGCCACATCCAACGGGGTGACATTGAACCAATGCTTGCACTCCAGTCCTAAGCTGATCAAGGATATCTCCGATATCCTCACGCATTTCCGCCGGCATCAAATTGTTTTCGTAGCTGACATCAAGATGATGTTTAGACAGTCGATGGTACATCGCGATGATCGGAGATACCAAATGATTCTGTGGCGCGAAAATCCTAATGAGCCAATGCGTGTCTTTGAATTGAACACCACGACCTATGGACTCAAGTCAAGCCCCTATATTGCTATCAGGACCTTGTTAGAACTAGCTAACCGGGAGCGACTGAATTACCCTCGCGCATCAGCCACCTTGGAATCGTCAGTCTATATGGACGATATTTGCACGGGAGCCTCGAGCGTTGAGGAAGCTCTGACTCTTCGCGATGAATTGATTGCAATACTGAAGTCCGGAGGTTATGAGTTGGGCAAGTGGCTGTCCAACTCCCCTCATGTCTTGAAGGATCTTCCGGGAAAGGATCAGCAGGATCCTCATATTTTTGAAAATCCCGAAAATCCCAATTTGCTGACGGTCCTTGGAATACAGTACCAGCCCGTCCAAGACGTTTTCACCTACCGGGTCAAATTAGACCCACCTCCTAAGGTCTGGACCAAGCGTTCCGTATTGTCTACGGTTGCTCGCACCTTCGATCCCAATGGATGGATCACTCCCGTAATATTTTTGGCTAAATGTTTCCTCCAGAAGCTTTGGATTGCTGAACTCGGTTGGGACGAACCACTCCCTGGGAAGTTATTGAAGGAGTGGAACTCCCTTGTGTCTTCACTTCCTGAAGTTAACCGAATTTCCATGCCTCGACGCTTCCTACCAACAGGAAGGTGTCATGCCAGTCTCCACGGGTTTTGCGACGCCTCCGAACGAGGATACGCCGCCGTGGTATATTTGAGGACTGTCGATGTCGCCGGTGAAGTCGCGACGCATCTCGTCTTGGCAAAAAGCAAGGTGGCCCCTATTCGGTCACGGTTAACTATCCCGAAATTAGAATTGTCTGGCGCCGCCCTTCTGGTGCGCCTCTTGAACCACGTCCGCTCCTCTTTGGCATCTGCGGTCGATCTGACCGACGTTTATGCTTGGACGGACAGTGAGATTGTCCTTTGCTGGCTACGAGCCGCGCCTCACAACTTAGAGGTCTTTGTGGCGAATCGGGTCTCCCAAATTCAGAGCTCTGCAGTACCGGTGATTTGGAGACACGTACCCGGAGAACTGAACCCGGCCGATTGCGCCTCCCGCGGCTGTGAGGCCTCTTCACTGGTCCACCATCACCTTTGGTGGGAGCCAAGTTGGCTATCCCAATCCGAGACGACTTGGCCTCAAAATAGGTTTTCGGCTCCCGAAGTATTGCCGGGCTTAAGAGTCGGAGTGGTTGAGGATAAACAGATCCCCGACTCGAACTTTCTTTTGAACCGTTACAGTTCCCTTGATAAACTAATTGGTGTTACCGGTTGGATTCGACGTTTTATCCATAATGGGCGGAATTCAGAAAATAAAAATTTGAGTCCTGTGCTTTCCCCTCTTGAACGCCAAGACGCCCGGAACTACTGGGTGCGTGTGGTTCAGGTGGAGCATTTTTCATCCGTGATTGACACTCTAAAGAGAGGTTTAGTTTGAAGGGCCCTCTGGCTCGCCTAAGCCCTTTCTTGGACAATAACGGAATGCTACGCGTTGGAGGACGCCTCAAGAATTCCAATCTGCCCTATGGTGCTCGCCACCCCCTTTTGCTACCTAAGGACGGCACCTTTGTCAAATTGCTAGTGACACACTACCATCTTAAAAATGCCCACGCTGGTTGTAATGCACTCTCGGCTATTTTACAGCGCGAGTTTTGGATTCTGGCAGGGAGACGCACCATCCGGAACGTCACTTTCAAATGTATTCCGTGCTACCGCTTGAAGGCTAATACTTCACAGCCGATGATGGGTGATCTGCCCTCCGACCGCGTTCTAGCCACTCGACCCTTTGCTGGGGTTGGCACTGATTTTGCTGGCCCGTTTGCCATCAAGAGCTCTAACCTCCGCAACGCCAGATCGCTCAAGGCCTACCTCTGCGTTTTTGTATGTCTCGCTACCAAGGCGGTACATTTAGAACTTGTGAGTGCCTTAAGCACTGAAGCTTTTGTAGCCACGCTAGGTAGATTTGTCTCCCGTCGAGGATTGCCTGACCTGATTCGCACGGATTGCGGCACCAATTATAAGGGCACTGATAGATATTTAAAAGAGATTGTCGAATTCCTGTCTAGCAATAAGATTAGATTAAGTACAGCATTGTCCAAGATGGGGGTAACCTGGAAGTTTGACCCCCCAGCATGCCCTCATTGGGGTGGAATATTCGAAGCCGTGGTTAAGGTGGCCAAGACTCATCTCCGGCGCGTTATAGGCGAAACTGTTTTAACCTTTGAAGAACTCGCCACCGTGTTTTGCAAAATTGAGGCTGTACTCAATTCTCGGCCACTCTGTCCCCTCTCATCTGACCCAAATGACCTGGAGGTCTTAACTCCCGGTCATTTTCTGATTGGTCAGCCCCTTAACGCTCTACCCGAATACCCCTTCAGAGACGTGAAGGTCTCACGTTTGTCCCGGTTTGAGCTGCTGCAACAGATGACTCAGAGTTTTTGGCACCGTTGGTCACTAGAGTATTTGCATCTTTTGCAGCAGCGGGTTAAGTGGGCTGACAAATCTGATCCACCCAAAGTTGGTGACCTAGTGCTGATTAAGGAACCTAATTTGTTTCCTTTATACTGGCGCCGTGGGCGCATTCTTAAGCTGATCTACGGGTCTGATGGGGTTCCCAGGGTTGCCGAGGTAATGGTCGGAGACTCTGTCTTGCAGCGAGCCGTTTGCTCCTTATCACGTTTACCTATTTACTAGTAAGTGGACGTAAATCCTTACGCCCACGGGCGGGGGGATTGTTCGCGCCATAATTCCTTGTTCCATGGTCGATGGCGCTAGCAACCTCTTTGGCTCGCCATGAAATTGACAGATGACACTTGAAAGGAAAAAACTTCCCGCCGTTTTTGGGCGTGAGTTGGCAAGTTTTTTTTTTGCTTTTGACAGCTTACACGTACTGAAAAAATCCGGGTCGCGAACGCACCGTTTGCTGTTTTTAAGTGTCTAGATTTAGATTATTTTACGGTTTTGTTGCGTCGTTAAGCGGCCTAAGTGTCGACCTAGCTATAAGCACAATTACAGACTGTTATCCGTAACAAAAGAACCCTTTTGGAACCCGCCGATTTTGTTCGCCAACGCGCTCGGCGAAGTGTGATCAAGATTTTGGACCCTAACTAGTGACAAGCCGAGTGTACAATGCCACGCCAACCCAGCGTCTTCAGCAGGCCATAGCTGGCTGTCTGCCTGCTACTGCTAGCGGTCTGAGAAGTTCACATTACACTAAACACCACAAAACACCACACCACCACTCTCATACCATCTCAGGCCCTATACAAGGAGGACTGCTGCAAGGAAGGTCAGTGCAACCCTACCAGTTACGTTGAGAACAAATCTGACCGCGGAGAAAGGCCCTTAGGGCAGCGACCCTGGACTCAGGTTATAGCTGATGGGCCCCTATATCTCGTGTTCCAGGCCTTGACTCGCTGGCCAAGCCGTTGGCCTCAACACGTGCCTCTATCATTTCCTTTTTTTCAAAACATAATCACTAAAAGAAATATGACAATCCAAAAACCTGAAAAAAAACAAAACGTTTTTACCGTCTTGTTCAGAGGACTATCAGACAAATTTGATAAGTTTTTAACCAAAAAGATAATAATAGAAGCATAGATATACTTTTCGTCTAAATTTTAATATAAGAATTTCAGTCAATCTGTCCAGTTTTGAAAAAGGAAACAGCAGAATACGAAACTTCTTTTGGTCAAGGTTTTTGTAGGTAAAATCAGCCTGGGCTGCAGTTCTCCCTTTCGTACTATACGAGGGCAGGTTGGAGGTAGGTGCGACGGCAATAGTTTCTTCAAATACCTATTTTTCAAATTCCTTGGGACTAGAGTTCCCTCTTAAGAAGAAGATTTATTGATCCATCGCTACGCTGATCTAAAAGCAAAGATTTACGAAAACCATTTCGGTGATTGCATCTGTCTATCTAACAAACTGAAAGGTTTTGTCACACGCCGATTTCTTGCCAAGCGTTAAGCAATCCTGTTAAAAGTTGGCACGGGAATTGGCTTGGAGTGCTAAAGGCGAGTCACGCGACTTAATATTGTGGCGGCGGCCGTGAGATAACATCTCGGCATAACACATTGTCGCGACAAGGGAATGTGGTAATGCTATTTGAACGCGAAACTTTGTTGGCGCGAAAATGTCACCATACTTGTGTAAATATGCTGTAGGCAAATGATTTGCTATCGGTAGGAATGCGGTTTTGTAGTGACAGCAAAAATACAGTTATTATCATCATCATCATCACCACCACCACCATCACCACCACCACCACCACCACCACCACCACCACCACCACCACCACCACCACCATCATCATCATCATCATCATCATCATCATCACCATCATCAACAACAACAACAACAACAACAACTCCATCGCCCATTCACTACTGGGCACCAGTCTAATCTTTTCTCTCAATAAATTTCATGTCATTTCATTAAAAAGGGTTTAGTCCATAGAAGTATGGAAATCCAAAAATTAAAAGAATAATGTTTTTATAAACATAACTATGTTTTGTTTGTGCGTTTTTAAAAATTCCTTGGGAACCCTTAGAGCTTTTTCCTGAATAAATTGTACTGTCACTGGTCTTCACCTATGGGCATACCCATGCAAAAAAAATCGGCCAAGTGCGAGTCGGGCCTCGCTCTTTTAGGGTTCCGTTAAAAAAAATTACATAAAAATATTTCCATGTACCCATGGAAATATTTTATTTAATTTTTTTAATTTAATTTAATTTTTATTATTTGTTGTTGTAGCGGCAATAGAAATACACAATCTGTGAAAATTTCAACTGTCTACCTATTACGGTTACCGAGATACAGCCCGCTGACAGACGGACGGACGGACGGACGGACGGACGGACGGACGGACGGACGGACAGCGTAGGCTTAGTAATAGGGTCCCGTTGGTACCCTTTGGGTACGGAACCCTAAAAATTACGTCGATCTGTAGCTATGTTGCGGCGCCATTGAAAGATAAACCAACAAACAAATATTCTTTCACATTTATAATATTAGTAGGGATGGAACCCTCGGTACCAGATTCGCACTTGGCCGATCATATTTAAACATAAAGACCCACAAATCGTTACAAACAGAATTCGTATACGCTTTCGCTCAAAAGGAATCTAATCAAGCTCACACGCTGTAACTCGATCTAAATCAGATTATTTGATCAGAGGCATACATTTGAAGTGAAACAAAAACTCCTCTGAACGTTAATCGCGTGAATACGAATACATTTGAATTGGTAAACACGCGTTCATTCATTGTATTCATTCAATTTCATACCCACAAATACAATAATTGCATTTGATCAGAAGTAGACTCTAAAAACCGATGGGTGTAAATACTTACCTAGTTATTAGTGCTAGTTATTACACAAGTTTAAGCTAAGTATCAAATGTATGCTCATGAAAAAAGCATATAGTACAATAACTGAAGATTATACAAAATTAATGATAGGTATAAAACTAATGATAATAATTTAAATGTAAACTGTACACAACAATTGTAAAAAGAGCAACCGAAGACTTTCTGCTAGTTCTTCTCGGTTTAAATGGTATTTCCATAGGGTATTTCAAACCAGCGCTAGATTCACTCAAAAAATCAAAATATTTACTAGGAAGTTATAGATGTAGTAGACCTACACTAGTAGTCTACTTACTCTAGAGTTCTAGAGAGTAAGCGACTCTACCTACTACATTGTCTAGTAAAAGAATAAAGATATAGTCAAGGCCCCTGCAAGGAATTGAGATTGGAAGGTGGGGTTTTGAACAAGGTTAAAAGGACAAAAAGGGCAAAAACAACTTTTGATAATGGATTGTTAATTAACTGTAAGTGGATTGAAAAGCCAAGAGGAAATGAGAGTAGCCATCATAAAATTTTGTAATTAGGCACAATAATTAAAAGTATGGTGAATACGACCAAAAATGAAAAAGAAAATGATAATTTTGATAATTGTCAATATCAATTGCCAATGAAAGAATATTAATCTCTTAATTAATATTATTATTATGTGAAAATGATTCATGGTTACAAATCGATGGATTGCAAAGATTGCAAGCGTAGAGAGCACTAGATTTTTCAAAATAGTTCAAGATGTTTGACTGCCTCGACAAAAAAATAAAATAAAATAACGAGTAAAAATAATAAGTAATTTATTATCATTATAAATTCACAGATAAACACGTGAAGTAGCGTAAAATATATACTTCACAAATAGACACTTATTCCACCTTTTATCATTCTGTTCAATATGAAGCTTAATGAAAATTATTGTT
Organism: Oeneis ivallda; assembly: GCA_029955525.1. NCBI lineage: Eukaryota > Metazoa > Arthropoda > Insecta > Lepidoptera > Nymphalidae > Oeneis > Oeneis ivallda. The sequence goes on along the minus strand of JARPMR010000020.1, from coordinate 18,254,532 downwards.
CCTTTGTGACTAAACAACGTATCTAAGTCGATGTAGCTAAGTAATGAAAGACAAAATGTATTTACTTAACACAAATTTTCATACAAAACTGTCGTCTTTCATATACGTTTAATTTCAAGATAAATTTTCAACTTTCGCAGCATTAATTCCGCTTTGAATACGACACGTTGCAAAATCTTTAAAAGGATATTTTAAGCGGAGTGATATTAAAGTGGAAAGGAAATTATGTAGGTGTATAGTGCCTCGAGAGAAATTCAATAACCGTTATATTTTAATAATTTATTAAGCTCTATTTTTTTCCCCCCACACACATGTATCTTATTATGTAGTATAGTTGACACTTTAGACTTGCAGGAAGTCTTGTCTAGTCCATTGGTGTGTCGTCCCCTGTGGGTAAAAGCCTTCTCCATCTGTTGCCATCTCTGTCTGTCTTGGGCAATATGCATCCAGTCCTTTCCCGCTGTGTGCACGATGTCATCAGCCCACTCTTTGTCTTCCCACACGCCTTTTGCCTGCTGGACCTAGCCATTTTGTGGTTTGATGGGTCCACCTCTTATCCTTATATCTTTCTACATGTCCTGCCCACTTCCATTTCTGTGTTAAAGTATACTGATGAGCATCTGTTAACTTGGTTTTTTTTTAATAATATACAGCTACTTAATACCTCTATTATAAAGTTAATCTTATAGAGATATCCTTATGTTAGTAAGGATAGTGAACATCCTTACTAACATAATAGTAAATGCGAAAGTGTGTTTGCTTGTTAGTTGGTTTGTCCTACAATCACGCTGCAACAGAGCTACTAATCGGCGTGATTTTTGATGGGTATGGTTGAGGACCTATAGAGTGATATAAGCTACTTTTTATCCCGGAAAATCAAAGAGTTCTCGCGGGATTTTAAAAACTAAATACACGCGGATGAAGTCGCGGGCGTCAGCTAGTCTTGTAATATGTAAGTAGAGAAGAGAGAGAGAGAGAGAGACAGAGATGGTACATTAGAACGAAGATTCAATGAAGGAAAGCTAAAGTGGTAATAAGCTGTCCGAGCGCATTTGCCACTTCATAACTATAGCTACTACATCAGACCACAGACCACATCGGGAAACGCATTGTTGGAAGAACCCCATGAGATGGATGCACGATCGAGCGAGTCGCTGGCAGTCGCTGGATACAAACGGCGCAAGACCGTTGTCTGTGGCGATTCTTTCTAGAGACCTATGATTATATGAATGTGTTGCTATTGATGATAGAAGAGAAAAACTGTATGTTACAGTGCAATCATTAAATTTTGCTCTTTAAAAAGACACCTTTAATAATATGATATTTAGACGCCTTAATTTTAGTCAGTCAGTTAGTCAGACTAAAGCAGACGCATGTGATAAATACTGCTTAAACGCACATAACTCCGAAAAGTCAGAGGTGCATGCCCGGGATCGAACCTGCGACCCCCGGAATAGGAGACCACAGTCCTAACCACTAGGCTATCACTGCAGTCATACTATTAGGAACATAATAATACCTAAGTAAGAATTAAGGAACATAGGTATACGTATATTACGGTTATGTGTTTAGTTATGTAAACGCTATTCAGCTATTAGTGTGCATTAATTAAGTTTACTGATACAAATGTTAATTTTAGTGCAACGCTTTGATACAGCATATTACAGAATTTAGTAGGTACTAGTGTTCAAATTATGTACCTACTATCCAGTCTAATGAATAACATGCCGTTATATTATTTAGAATATTGTATTGCTTGTTTTGTTTAAGTAGCTTTTACATAATCAAGCATGCATTAATTTTTGGAATATGTTTGTTGTTTGTTGAGCGAAGCAACGGCTGGATCATGCGCCATGACTCATGCCCGTGAACGGGTGCCACCGGCGGGAATGGGGCTACGTATGGGGTTAAGTTTACTGATACAAATGTTAATTTTAGTGCAACGCTTTGATTAAGCATATTACAGAATTGTGTTCAAATTATGTACCCACTATCCAATGTAATGAATAGCATAATTTTAAATATTGTATTGCTTCTTTTGTTCAAATAGATTTTACAAAATCAAGCATGCATTGATTTTTGGAATGGTAAATAGCCACAATAGCCCATCGGTTACAGGGCGGACTGAAAATTGAAAGATCTCAGGTTCAATCTCCACCCGTTGCACTATTGTCATACCCATTATTAACACAAGCTTTCCGCTTATTTAGAAAGTTGCTAATAATTTATAATATTTATGGTATTCTTTACTTAGATATATAAAATTGCGTGAGTGTCGTGGAACAATCGGTTGGATCGAAGTTCCTTTTAATAATAAAAATAAAAAACCATAATCTGAAGTCAGCATTCGAACCCCAGAAGCGATAGTTTTACTCCTTCGTTTAGCCGCTACGCCACCAAAGCTATGCCGGAACGTGTGTAATAAATGAACACACAAAGGTCGTGACGGGAAAATTCTTACACTTTTATCGCCTAGCCCTCATCCACCAAGCCCGTACTGGTCGCTAGGGATGTCTAATTATCTAATTATTCACTATAACAATACTTTTTTGTTACTTGAATATAGATATTGTTGGCTTTTCAATTCACAATTAGGTACTTACTTATGAAGTTTTGTCGCATAAATAGCGCCTGCGTCCGTACGTTGCGAATACCACGGCCACACTAACTGTGCCACTAAGTGTGCAGAATTCAGTCCAACTCAGTTGAACACCGTAAGTGTTCGTCACCGCAAATCTAGTACTACATAATATACATCGGTGGCTGTCCCGTTCTACGATCGCTATGAAAAGGCGACAAAAAATTAAACTCACTCGATAAATAATCAACTATTTCATACAAAAAAATCTAATCAAAGCTCTCACATGATTTGATAACGAAATGAAACAAAAAAAAGCGATATTAATTCCCGACCGGCGCGGTGGAGTGAACATAAATCGCATTGATACGAGTAGGTACATTCACATGTGAACGGGCATTCATTCATTCAATGATTCATTAAAATCGATTCCATATCCACGGTTGCAGTTGATTTTATATTACCTGCTGAAAAGACTGCCAATGAGCCTTCTCCTTGATAATGACTGGAGATTTTTATTTTGTCTGTATTTGATTGATTTTAGAACTTTAAGGTACGTTTTCGTAGGCGACTACAGACGACAGAAGCAGGCGACGATGTGTCGCTGCGACACTATCTATGAATCTAGGTACTGGTCAAGAGTGTCGACTGTCGCCAGCCGATGGCCAAGGGGGAGGCAAGTTGACAGGGTTCCCACTGCATTTTTAAAAACCTTACCCCATGCGGACGAAGTCGGGGGCAAAAGCTAAGTATAAGTTTTTTAGCTTCACAGTTGAAGTCTGAAGAATTGTTCAGCGTATAAGTATCTGGATTTCAATGATGAAGTTTCTACTAGTACTATATTTTTCAAATGTCTAGGGGGGGCAGCTGCCCCCCTTGGCGACGCCCATGGTACTGGTTTCTACGTATTTCTATGAAATAACTTTCGTAGCAAGCGACACTTCGTATAATACAAGTACATACACACCAGTAGGGTTAGTATAAGATTTAATTTGATTGATCGAACATTAACGTCAAAGTAAAATGAACCAGAATAACATTGACTTAGAGCTCATTTTCTTGTATTCATTTTAAGTTTACACGTTTACGTTTATGCATTTTACTTTTAAGTGCTCGTACGTTTACGTATACGATACGGTCCAAATTCCAATACCAAATTCCATACAAGCCATCGTTTTTCATTAAAATACTTTTCGAAGATAGTTTCAGAATTTCCTGCAAAGACATCACTTTGAAACTGACACGTTTAAAATTATTAAATGAATATTTTAAACTCGGAGTGTTATTCCAATGGAAAGGAAATTAAATCTCAATAGTGCCATGAAAGAATTTCAATTATTGGCATTGTATTGGCAGCTATGCGTTGTGAACTATTGTTTGTATTCGTAACTGCAATGCCATAGATATTGAAGCCTATTTTTGTTTTAGTATTTTGAAGATAAAATAGCAGTGATAACCTAATGGATAAGATTGCGGTCTCCTATTCGGGGGGCCACAGAAGCGACCTCGCAATTAAATATCAAATGCTTCAACGGTGAAGGAAAACATCATGAGGAAACCTGAACGCCTGAGAGTTCTCCATAATGTTCTCAAAGGTGTAGTCTACCAATTCGCAATGAGCTAGCATGGTGGATTATGACCTATAACCCTTCTCTGAGAGGAGACGTTAATTGGGTTGCTCATGATGATGATGATGATGATGTTAAAATAGGCCTTGACAGCTGTTTCCTCACCTGGTGCTAAATAACAGTCTAAGATGGAAGTGTGGTAACTGGTAACTTGGTTTAGGTATGGCAGTCTTAAGTTTTTTTTTTATTCGAAGACAAGCTAGTCCTTGACTGCGATCTCACCTGATGGTAAGTGACGATGCAGTCTAAGATGGTAGCGGGCTAACTTGGAATGGGTATGGCAGTGAACATTCAACCCATACCCCTAATTGGTTTCTACACGCCATCGTGCCGGAACGCTAAATCGCTTGGCGGCACGTCTTCGACGGTAGGGTGATATAACTAGCCACGGCCAAAGCCTCCCACCAGACCAGACCAGAGACAATTCAGAAATAATAAATTGCCAAATTGGCCCCGCCGGGAATCGAACCCGAGACCTTCCAGTTATAAGGCAACAGCGCTCACCACTGAGCCAGGGAGGTCGTCAGTACCTTGAACGATTCGATTTGCTTCCCACGCGATTTCGGCGTTGTACCAGGCCAGGCGCATTCCGAATTTGACATTAAGAATAGCAAGTAAGCTATATTTTATCCCCGAAAATTAAAAAAAATTCCCGCGAAAATCAAAAATAATTCCACGCGAACGAAGTCGCGGGTATCGGCTAGTAACATAATAAAAAAGGATTCCCGTACAGTTAGTAACGTGTTGTAGGTATTTACGCTTCTTGGTCATAACTCATGCTTTGAAAGAAAGTAAAATAGATGGATATTCTCATAATAAAGGATTGTCATCACGTCATGTTACGGTAAAATGTCAATAATTTAACGAGGTTTCCAACGTTCGCGTGATACGAGTAGGTACTAGTGGTTCGCCCCGAACTGAGACCTCGCGGTAACGGTATCCCATGATTATTCATTCAATCGATACATGATAACCAAAACTGACATTATTATTATGCCCGTTTTCACCAAACATACCTAAATCATCCCCTAAGTAGGAGTCTCTTAACGTAGGTAGCTCCTAAATACAATCCTAAGTCCTAACATCCGTCCCAATATCCTTTTAGGTGTCCCGTACAGGATCGTGATAAATAAGTTGACAGAAAACATCAATCACCTAACTTATAGGTAGCCCGTAAAGGTTAGGGAACGTTAGTGAAAACATTGAATTATTTATCAAACATTGAATTTAACTCGTAGTTCCATGGGAATAGTTACTGACTGCGCCATCTATTAGCATTATTGTGAAGCTATGTTGATGCTATATGAATTACTGACGCCCATTAAAAATTAAATAATCTCGTTTCTTTATAATATTCATATAATTTTAGTATTTGTTGTTCAAGTACAGGATATAAGTGACCTAAAAACATAAAATCAGTTTGAAAATCCATAGCGGATTTTTCTAGAGAGCGTCTTCAAGCGAGCGTATAAAATCGCCACTTTGAAAGCCCCCCATTTCGTCAATTTTAAGGGAAAAATTAAAAAAAAAATATTTTTGTACTCAGTTCAAAATTATCTTTAAAATGATATGTAACAATTTTATGTAACGCGATTTTTTTTTTTTTACTTCGCATTCGCTTCTATGAGAGCCCCCCTGAAATAAAGATTTTTATAACTTTTTAAGCCATTTTCGGCTGGAGGCCATCGGTTTACATATTATATCTAAATTTGAAGTAATTACGTTCAGTAATTCAAAAGTTATAAGGCTCTGACCGACGGACGGACGGACGGACGGACGGACGGACAAGTGCAAATCGCCCTAGTTAACTCAAAGACCTTCGCTTCGCTCGGTCGATTACCTTACAAGCTAGTTACAAGGCGACAGGAGTAGCTTTCCGAGCTTCATTTAAATTTTATATGGCTTTAAGAACGTTGATAGTTTCCAAGAAGGCATATTAGAACTGGGTTTGAAAACTAAAAAAAACTTAATTTGGTTTTGGTACATAGTTATATTAAAGTCACCGACATAGCTCAGCGAGTCGAGCGAAACTGAAGTAGAAATGGGCGGGCACATAGTTCGAAGAACTGATGGTCGTTGGGGTCCCAAGGTGCTGGAGTGGCGGCCCCGCACCGGGAAGCGCAGTGTTAGCAGATGGTGACCAGGTGGACCTTAGACATCAAACGAGTCGCAGGGAGCTGCTGGATCCAGGCGGCGCAAGACCGAGGCCTGTGGAAGTCCATGCAAGAGACCTTTGTCCAGCAGTGGACGTCTATCGGTTGATAAAGAAGAAGAAGAAGACATAGTTATTGCGTCCGACGTTTAACGCGACGATCGGAAGTCTACCTTAAAGCAAAATTTAGACGGTGTCTAGTTCATCGTTCATTTTTGCGAATATTTTTGCGAAAATGAACCGCCCCAAGGGCGAATTTAGACGGTTAATTTTTCGAGATTTTTCCTTTCATTTACGAGGCTTCATTCATCGATAAGTCATCGAAAATGAACCGTCTAAATTCGCCCTTAAGGCAAAGGGCATTAGGGTGCATCTTCGCAAAAAATGTTCGCAAAAATGAACGATGATCGAGGCACCGCCTCAATTGGGCTTAAGTTTTCGACAAAATTATCATGCAAATGCCATTTGAAAAAGGTAAATTGTGTGTAATTTATCTTTTTCAAGTATTTCAGGAAAACAAAGTACCTGAATGTGACTTGTCTTAGTATACCAGCACAAAAGTGACCATTATCTAAGTGTTGTTAGTGAAGTGGTCGCTATAAACATGTGCTCACCGGAGATTGATGACTGCAGTAAAGCGAGCCAACTGTGATAAAATACAGAATAATGCGCCGCACCGGGCTGCGCTCTACGTTTTTGTCATATCCACTTACGTGTTTATTATTATATTATAATGAAAGAAGATGCATCATTTTTACAGAAATACCTAGATTATGAAGGTTCTCGTTCCTAATACACACCGCTAAAATTTGGAATGCCCTTCCGGCTTCCGTTTTGCCAACTCACTATAACTGACTAAAACTACCTTTAAATCAAGAGTGAACAGGCATCTTCTAGGCAATCGCGCTCCAACGGCTGCATCTTCAATTACCATCTCATCTTCATTATCATCAGGTGAGATTGCAGTCAAGTGCTAGTCTTTATTATGTATATTTAAAAAAAATGTGGGCGGGGTACGCGCGCCAATTAACAATATAGTGCAACAGTTTCCAAATACTCACTTTAATATTATAAAAGCCAAAAAAGAAAGCCAAAATAACAAGTTTTCATTCCTCTAAGTCATTTTTCAAGTTAAATCCATAAGATATTGAGGACTTCCATTCTACATGTAATCACCCTCTATTTAAGCCCCTTGGGGGAAGAATTTCAAAAATCCTTTCAGTGATCACTTAGGGCATAAATAGAATCTACTTTCAAAAATTCGAGTTTCTAAGTCCAGTGGATTAGGCTGTGCGTTGATAAATCAGTCAGTCAGGACGTCTTTTTATATATTTGTATAACTAGATTATAATAATGAACAATTAGTACCGACTTAACAAAGCTGTCCAAAATGAACTTTCAACAATTTGGCGTTTTCGTACCTGGCAAGTTGTTAGCTAGGTAGGTCCAATTTCGAGAAAGAGATCAACAGCCGAATCCAACTCGGCTGGGCAGCGTTCGGGAAGCTCCGAGATGTCTTCTCGTCCAAAATTCCTCAGTGCCTGAAGACTAAAGTCTTCGAACAGTGCGTGTTGCCAGTGATGACTTACGGATCCGAGACATGGTCGCTAACTAAGGGCCTCATAAGTAGGCTCAGGACCGCTCAGCGGGCGATGGAGAGAGCCCGTGGAGAGAGCTATGCTCGGAGTGTCCCTGCGGGATCGAATCGGAAATGAGGAGATCCGTAGGAGAACCAGAGTCACCGACATAGCTAAGCGAGTCGCGATACTGAAGTGGAAATGGGCGGGGCACATAGTTCGAAGAGCTGATGGTCGTTGGGGTCCCAAGGTGCTGGAGTGGCGACCCCGCACCGGGAAGCGCAGTGTTGGCAGACCCCCCACCAGGTGGACCGACGACATCAAACGAGTCGCAGGGAGCCGCTGGATTCAGGCGGCGCAAGACCGAGGCCTGTGGAAGTCCATGCAAGAGACCTTTGTCCAGCAGTGGACGTCTATCGGTTGATAAAGAAGAAGAAGAAGAAGTTGTTAACAATAGCTAGGTATATTTACCGACACTGCCTCGTTGGTCTAATGGTTAGCATGTTCGACTACGGATGACGAGGTCCCGGTTTCGATTCCCAGATCAAGCTAAAAAAATGTATTGGGTTTTTCTGTCAAGAAATTCTCAGTATTAGCGCGGAGTTAGGAAATTGGCGGTATGTCACCTCCGTGCCTCGATGATCACTTTGACGGTACTAAATATAATTCGTATATGCGATGAGCACATAAAACCGTCGGTGCTCCGTCTGATCTCTTTACGGTCGTGTCGGGTTTCCGTCTCAACAGACTATGAGAGTGTGGGAATAGAGAGTGCACCTGTGTTTACGCACACACTTGTGCACTATAACACCTCTCGCGCAGATGGCTAATCTCTGAGGAGGTTTACCGCCGTGACTAGATTCGGGGAAGGCATTATATTATTTACCGATAGAAAATAGTTTAGAGCTTACAAAACCCTCAATATTCTGCTTACTGGTTAATTAACAGCCTTTTATTATAACCTTAGTGAATAGAATATTAATACTACACAATAATATTAACGTGAGTTGTACTTCTTTCGAGTGCCTACCTAATAATTCTAATACCATTACAACCACCGATATTATAAATGTAGTACCTACTAGATACGCGATATAACACTTACCATGTTCAACTAATTTGCACTGATGTCCGAGCACTAGTTGTTAGTATGGCATGGCATTCGCGACATACGGACGCGGGCGCTATTTATTACTAATTTTCTACTATTAACTACTACTAACTTTCTACTTTCTACTATTAACTTTCCAGGTACCAAATTGTGACTTGAAAAGTCAACAAAGCCTATATTCAAGTAAGTAACAAAAAAGTATAGTTATTATAGTGAATAATTAGATAACAACATCGTAAATCGAAACGATAGATCAGAAATAAAAATTATTTCTTGATTTATTCAACTACTTGTTCATTTTCTCCCTAGCGTTAAGGTTGTCTGGAAGAGATCGCTATTTAGCGATAAGACCGCCTTTTTGTATCTACATTTTAAGTTTTCTTTTTTTGTAACCTGTAATTCATTTGTGTTTTGTGGTGCAATAAAGTATATACATACATACATACATACATACATACATACATACATACTTTTATAATACGAACGACCGAGCGATATTTTCAAGAATACAATATGCCTCCCGCACCCCGCACACAACGGTGTGCGGAGTGCTTCGCGCCTCTGCGACCGCGGCCGCGCAGTATTTGCAACTTTATTCACCATGCCGGCTTCCCTCTTTCGGCTTCTTTCGTGACACATTTCTTATTCCGAATTTCTTGTCTATATTTTTATCCGTCTACGATTACAATCATTTCTAGAAATATGATTACAGACGCTGTCTATTAATATTAATAAATACGGCCTTACAAAGCTACCCTATACGCGATAAGGATAACCTTTGCGTGTCTACATATCCAATTACCTACGAGTGTTACACACGATTCTCTTAGTATCAAATTCATTTTCTTTGTTTCGTCATATGGTAGTAGGTACCTCGTATAACCTTTTCAGTAAGAACCTACAAATGGTAATGTGTTTCATTGAATTATTTATTTTGTTGTTCATTGACGATGTCTTTTATTAATGTTACCTTACCGCTTAACGCTATAGACCTCGCTAACACAGTCGTAACAGCTGTGTTCTACATGTTGAACTTTTCCCTAATTTTTTATAACTTATAAGTTATAAAATTTTTTTTATAACTTATAAGTTATAAAAAATTAGGGAAAATTCCACATGTAGAAATTATTTAAAATAAAATTGAAAATAGAAAATTCAGTCTGTCGAGCTGGGATTCGAACCATCGACTTTTAACTGTTAGGTTACTGCAGAACCCACAAGGCTACGGAGACCCAATATTGTACCGCGAAAATACCGAACACAACAATGCCAAATTCATATTCAAAAAAGTGTCGATTTCAAAAAAGTGTCGATCAGTGTCGAGTGTCGGTTCAATTTTGTCTTAATTTTTTCCGTCTAGCCCCCTTCCGCAACGCGCGATAAGGAACTACGTTCCAATAATTAAATTGAGATTCTCTTTAGTTCTTCCCTTCACTACGGCGTTATTGCACGAGCCACCGCACGACACGATTAGCGGTCACGATACACAATTCTCGACATACTACACACGACGTGACGTTCGTACGTTTTTCGTACGAGTTACGATTCAGCAACCAATTTTGCAATTTGAGGTGTCGAGTCGTGCGTCTGCAAGTTTATACTTGTTTCGTACAGCCTCTATATCGTCAGCTCCAAAAATTCGTAACAACGACGACATAGCTAAAAAAATCGTCTGCAGAACGTGCGGTTCTGTGCGGTGTCGTTGTATGAGTAAACGGTAGGTACATAGAAAATTACTAATTTACTAATATTATAAATGCGAAAGTGTGTTTGTTTGTTTATTTGTTTGTTTGTTGGTTTGTTGGTTTGTCCTTCAATCACGCCGCAACAGGGCTACGGATCGACGTGATTTTTTGCATGGGTATAGTTGAGGACCTGGAGAGTGACGTAGGCTACTTTTTATCCCGGAAAATCAAAGAGTTCCCGAGGGATTTTAAAAACTAAATCCACGTGGACGAAGTCGCGGGCATCAGCTAGTAGAAAATATTACGAGTTTATGTGGCGCTCGGAGTCGTCACCGCAATTGATCTTGCCGTGCGGTGGCTCATGGAAGGGTTTAAATATTTTCGCCACCAGCTCGAAGACAATTTAAGTTTAGCTGAATTTAAAACTTTATTTGTTCAGGCTAACGCTTATTGGTCAGCGAAAACAGTGCAATAACTTAGACCAGTACTAACTTGCTGGATACAGTTATCTAGAGAATTTATCGCGAAGGAAATTCTCTTTCATTTGCACACTGGGAGCTAAGTCTGAATAAAAAGAAGGTGCTCGGACTTGAGACGAATTGTAACGTGGTCAAAGACCAGGTTCGAATCAAAGACATGTATTTACTCTCTTTTCTCAAATTTTCGGAGTTCTGTGCACTTTATGCAATTAAATATTCACTTTCAAACACTGCAAAACATCGTGAGGAAACCTGCATATTATCTGAGAGTTCTTCATAATTATGTTCTCAAAGGTGCGTGAAGTCTGCCAATCCTCATTAAGACAGCGTGGTGGATTATGGCCTAAATTGATAGAAGACCCGTGCCCAGTACCTACAGTACCCGGCGATATATTATATTGCACAACGGCCTTTGGAATAAAACGCTATTCTATTCTATTCACAGTTCGACTGCATTTTTTTAATATAATTATGTTACGTGATGTGCTCGGCGATTGTGAAGAGATTTCAGTAATTGCTACGTGAATTTCTGGCTAGCTTTCCTTGCAATAGAATAGAAATAGCGTTTTATTCCAAAGGCCGATGTGCAATATATTATATCGCCGGGTACCTACTAAGGCCGGCGATGGATAAGAAATTAGGATGGCATAGACTAATGTAAGAATAGAATAGCAATATTTTTTATTCAAATAAACTTTTACAAGTGCTTTTGAATCGTCGGTGAATCTACCACTGGTTCGGGATGCCCTTCCTACCGAGAAGAACCAGCAAGAAACTCGGCGGTTGCTCTTTTCAAAATTAGTTTAGGAGACTGCAGTCCTAACTAGAAGGCTATCACTGAGCTTAATGAGAGGAAGTTGTCAACCGACTTCAAAAAAGGAGGAGGTTATCAATTCGTAGGAATCTTTTTAAGCTATTGCATAGCTTTTATCGCGGGCTTTGAACTGAGACAAACAGTTAGAGCGCGGAGACCGAATCAAGAAATTCCGTAACGAAAAAACCTAACACCGTCGTTCAGTAAGCGTACAACATTTTAGAGGTTCTCAAGTAGCTCTATTTGGCGCAGTGGGCGAGCGGCCGCTTTCTTTGTATGATGTCGCAGGTTCGAATCTCACTCGCGAAGTAGTGACAGTTCGCTTTTTTTTTTGTTTTTTTTTTTTGCATAATTTTTATTATGCAAAAAAGTATTGCATAAATATTATAATTGCATAAGTTGAAAAAAAATGCTATGCAATAGCTTTACCGCGGCAGTCCCCGAGTGACACTTAATTTTTTTTTATGTATGTCCGCCGATTACTCGAAGACGCCTGAATCGATTTGGAAAATTCTTTTTTTGTTTGAAAGGGTTTACTCCCCAGATAGTCCCATATAAATTTTATCGAAATCAGTGGAACGGTTTTTAAAATATCAGCAATAAATTAAATACTTTGTATAGTGTGAGTAATGTACAGTACCCGGCGATATATATTGCACATCGGTCTTATGGCCGATGTGCAATATATATCGCCGGGTACTGTAGTAAAGCGGGAGTTTGAAGTCGGTTGTTTAAAAATAATTTTTTTTATTAAATTATTTTGAATAACAGACAGACACCTCAATTCCAATAATTTTTATAGAAGCTACTAGCTTTTTGCCGCAGCTTCGCTCACATTAAGTCCGATTTTTATACAAACAAAGCCCTGTTTTACCCCTTAGAGGTTGAATTTTCAAAACTCCTCTCTTAGCGGATGCCTACGTCATAATAATAGCTATGCAGCCCGATCCGTCCAGTAGTTTGAGCTGGGAGTTGATAGATCTGTTAGTCAGTTATTTTTTCGCTTTTCCCTTATACAAATCACATAACAAGTCTTTTTATAAGATTTAGACAGAAGATACATAAAACTACCTTCAATTTTATTTATTTCAATAACAAAACCTTGACTCTGTTTAGAAGTTACAGTTAGTACTATGTATAATATTGTATGAACTAGGCGCACAAAGTTCTCTAAATGAAGTGAATGCAATTTATAGTGGAAATTCGGAATAATTCGCCGTCTCAGCTGGAGTTTAATTGCTAGTTACGACTGTTGCTAATATACTGCGCTAATACTTTAGTTTATAGCGTTTGTATGGAGATTTGCTTATTCTAGGCAGAGAAAGCCCTAGTTAGGGTGAGGCCACACTGGCATCATTTTGTGAGTTGCATTTCGATCCCAGGCACCTCTAACTAATTCAGAGTACGTAAAGGTTATCCGTGTATGTTAAGCAATTAAACACCGCTTGTTTTACAGTGAAGGAAAATATCATCGTCATTATCATGAAGAACCCATTAACGGCTCACTACTGAGCGCAGGTCTCCTCTCAGAGAAGGGTTATAGTCACGGAAAAGATAAATACCAACAAATCAGTGGTTATAGGCCATAGTCCACCACACTGGCCCAATACGAATTAGTAGCGTACACATACCTTTGAGAACATTGAGAGAGAATTCTCATGCTAGAAGGTTTCCTCACGATGTTTTCCTTCACCGTTGAAGCATGTGATATTCTACGCACATAACTGCGAAAAATCAGAGGTGCCCGGGATCGAACCTGCGACCCCCCAAACAGGAGACCGCAAACCTAACCAGACCAGCGTGGTGGACCCTACACCCTTCTCATACGTTGCCCAGTGTGGGCCAACGTTGGCTGAGATGATAATGATGATGAATTTTTCAGACAATTGTGATAGACGCCGGTGCTGAAAAATAACTCGGAGACTATTTTCAGTTGTTTATTCTTCGACTTTCGCTTACAGAATCCTCCCCTCTATGTCGCTACATAGCTTTTATACAAAAAACGAATGTATTACGAATGTGAAACGAAATGTTACGAATGACGTCAGCCATTTTACACCAGTACACTATCTTTGATATTATTTTAACTACAAAAATGTGATGTACCAACTGGATCAATAATTTTAGTAATTTTAACAATTAACTATCTTAATAACTATATTAAATTAAAGTATACATTATATTGTATGGAATAGCATTTGATTGAATGAATGAGTAAGACGTATTAATGCAATGTTATTCATTCAATCAAATGTTTTCTTAATATTAAAATAATCCATGAACTGCTATTTGTCCTAATCATGTCTAATTCATATATATAATTATTCATAATTTCTAACATTCGGCCTTCCTGACATACAAGTTTGCCCTCAAACTTTTAATTATACACTATAATAATTATCAATAATTAATTCACAATATTGTATTACTAAATCTGATTCGCAAATTATATAAACATTATATTATTTACTATTTTATGTGTACTGTATATTGTAAATCATTTTAAACTCAATCTTTGCATTACTTATTTATTTTCATTTTTCTTTTCAATTTAATGGCTTTAATCATCGATTTTTTTTAACTTAGGCTTTACATTTACACATTTATTTTAATAAATAATATGTAAAACTCACATTTTATTTAAATTTTAACTTAATGCCCGGAATTGGCTTCAGGCAACCTTAACTTAATGCCCAGAATTGGCTTCAGGCAACCTTAACTTAATGCCCGGAATTGGCTTCAGGCGACTTTAACTTAATGCCCGGAATTGGCTTCAGGCGACCTTAACTTAATGCCCGGAATTGGCTTCAGGCAACCTTAATTTAATGCCCGGAATTGGCTTCAGGCGACTTTAACTTAATACCCGGAATTGGCTTCAGGCTACCTTAACTTAATGCCCGGAATTGGCTTCAGGCAACCTTAACTTAATGCCCGGAATTGGCTTCAGGCAACCGTAACTTAATGCCCGGAATTGGCTTCAGGCAACCTTAACTTAATGCCCGGAATTGGCTTCAGGCGACTTTAACTTAATGCCCGGAATTGGCTTCAGGCTACCTTAACTTAATGCCCGGAATTGGCTTCAGGCGACCTTAACTTAATGCCCGGAATTGGCTTCAGGCGACCTTAACTTAATGCCCGGAATTGGCTTCAGGCGACCTTAACTTAATGCCCGGAATTGGCTTCAGGCGACCTTAACTTAATGCCCGGAATTTGCTTCAGGCGACCTTAACTTAATGCCCGGAATTGGCTTCAGGCGACTTTAACTTAATGCCCGGAATTGGCTTCAGGCGACTTTAACTTACTGCCCGGAATTGGCTTCAGGCGACTTTTTTTTTCATAGTGTTATTAATGTTAATATATTTTAACAATTTTATACTTAATATCATTACTGTCTATCATTAGTATCTGATCAACCATTAGTATATACTTTTTTTTTTTATTTGACATACTCTTCATATTTTCATTTCGTAGTATTTTAGTTACTTAATAAGGTCTTAAATAGACTGGTAACAGTTGCCTGTTTCGTCCCTCATTTAAATTTAATCGTTCCTTATTTTTTTTTTTTTTGAGTCACCGACAGAGTAAACTCTTAGTTTTCCCCATTTTATCAATTTTTTTTAGTCTGTTCTCGAACAATATGGTTACTGACTTCTAGATTGTGTTATTTAATCCCCATTGAATTGTTTTTACCTGCCTACTTTTTTTTTACAAGAACATAAAAATTCTAATATTGTTCTGTTATAACCAATTTCCCAAAGTTGTTGATATAGATGAAAACTGATCTCGGGCGTCGACGAGGTATAAATAAAATCGACCCCTTATTAATTAGCACAAGTTCTTATTTGACAAGATACTGTATAATTTGTGTTACGTATATCACTTGATACAGGAATGACTAATATTTTAGTAGGAAGTATCATTGTTGTACTTTTTACGTAATTTGTACCAATAATAAAATTATTCAACTTGATATTTACTACATTTTATGTATATTTACTTAATTTTGATGAAAATAAAATGATCACTTAACCAACCGCAAAGTTTTTAAATTGGTAAGTATTTTGTATCAACAGAAGAAAAAAAACGAGAGATAGAATTTTTGAAGTAATTTGGTGTAAGTACTTGTTTGTGTCCTAATTATTTTCATTTAATGAGTTTGCTATCCAAATTGCTGTAAAATTAATGATGATTTTAGAAGTTATTTTTTCATAAAAACACTTGCCAGCGCTAGGTTGTAAGGGGAAACTCCTGCCGATTTGAGTATTATAATAAAATCCGAAGTCTAGGTTATACCTAGGCTTCATTTTATAATTTAGTTTTTAGTACTTTGAGGTGAAATTATTACTTGCAATTTTTTTTTTTGGATTAGACGATTTAATTATTTAAAACTAACTTGTAAATTCATTGCGGAGTTTTCCTAGCTTTAACCATTGTAATAAAAACAGATCGTGTATAAGTGAACTTACGGTGCCTTCGTTCAAATCATAATCAACGCCTAAAAATAGCGCGGTATTTCTTTTAGTTCCTTTTGTGGGTATCGAGCCAAGTCGAGACAAGTTGTAATTTTAAAACTACCGACTTATTTTATTACTATGGAAATTAGGATAATTAACTTTGATTTCCTATTTTAAATTAGTTTTTGCTTTAGATATTTACTTTCGTTAAATAATAGTGATGGCAGAATCGGTGACCCATGTGAGGTCAACGACTCTGCTCCTTGTTAAAACACTGGCGAGACCACTTCGCCGATATATCTAACTACTTCATGAAATTTTGTTGGGCAAGCAATGTTACTTAAAATCCTTAGGAACTAAATAATCATCCATATGTGCTAAACTTCACCTGAAATATTTATTTTCCGAATCAACAAGAGGTAAAGCTCAGTTTTGTCAATTTTGGTAAAGGTAAGTATCACAGCAGAGCTTATTTCGTGATATATATTTAGTTAGTCTGACTGAATTTTATAGTTCTGTACATTTTGTACCTATTTATATTTTATAATTTTTGAATAAATTTTTGTTTAGGTAAAAGTTTGTTAAGAAACTCCTACGCCTGTAATTACCGGAATTTCATCGCTTTCTAAAATTATATTCTGTTATGTTTTTTTTGTAAAATTATTTTGTTGGGTTTTGTTAGAACTCCTTTAGTTAATAATTCTCAGTCCTGTATGTATGCCAAAACCCTTGAAATACTAAGTTGGAATACTGAATAAAAAGGTAAGTAAATGGTCTCAATGCGTGAAAAATTTCAAGGTTCTAGTTTAGCCTTTCGAGCGTATTCCCATATAAAATTCTCAGGAATATCCCACAATTAATTTAAATCTAGTCATTATATAAGTAAATCTTACTTTAATTACTTTATGTGAAGATTACAAACGTACATCCCTTTTAAGTTTGCATGCAGTGATGAGTTACGGAAACCTTATTCACTTGTGCGTGGCTCTTTTTTTTTCCATGTTCTAATCGGGGAAGTGCAACATGAGGTGTCTGTTGATCGTCTCAACCACCAGAAATCCACATTTGGATGTCATAACTATTGTTTTATCAAATTCAGGGACTATGTTTTCATCATAGTGTAATCTTTGAGATTGACCAGTTAAGATCAAACCGTTTATAAAACTCATATATTAACATTAATATCACCATTCAACATACCAGACTACTCAGCTTCCCTTGGCGTCTGGCTGCGTCGCCGGGTAGATTCCCGGCTGCACGCCCGGGTGCATGCCCGGCCGCGTCGCCGGCTGGACTCCCGGCTGCATGCCCGGCTGCGTCGCCGGCTGGACGCCCGGCTGGACTCCCGGCTGCGTCACCGGCCGAGTACCGGGTGCGGCGCCAGCCGACTCCCGGCTGTATTGTCTCTATCCTCTCATCAGTTTGCGGCGTGCGGCAAGTTGTTATACTCTCGCGATGCTTCCCTTGAATTGGGCTTTGCGAGTGAGACTTCGACGCCCCAAAGGGCTTGTCCATGGCTGAAAATAAGAATTTTCGTGTAAGAGAACAAAATCAAGATTTTAAAATTTTTTGAAAATCAATGTAGATTGAAGTATTATTTTTTTTAAAATTCTGACTGGGTATTCTCATAAAATATTATTTCACTTAAGAATTATATTATATTATATATTATCATCTAATAATAGTCTATTAATTATTAATCTGTTAATATATCATAGTATATCTATAACCAATTAATTTTATAAAATACTTTTTTTTTAAATTATATTATATATATTTACGAAAAGAAAAAAAATATATATATATTTATGTATATTATGTATAAAAAAAAATAAAACTTATCTGCGTTCAGCGAATCCCGCTTCTGAGATGATAGACGCCGGTGCTGAAAAATAACTCGGAGACTATTTTCAGTTGTTTATTCTTCGACTTTCGCTTACAGAATCCTCCCCTCTATGTCGCTACATAGCTTTTATACAAAAAACGAATGTATTACGAATGTGAAACGAAATGTTACGAATGACGTCAGCCATTTTACACCAGTACACTATCTTTGATATTATTTTAACTACAAAAATGTGATGTACCAACTGGATCAATAATTTTAGTAATTTTAACAATTAACTATCTTAATAACTATATTAAATTAAAGTATACATTATATTGTATGGAATAGCATTTGATTGAATGAATGAGTAAGACGTATTAATGCAATGTTATTCATTCAATCAAATGTTTTCTTAATATTAAAATAATCCATGAACTGCTATTTGTCCTAATCATGTCTAAATCATATATATAATTATTCATAATTTCTAACAATTGTGAATTTTGTCACGAGTAGCTTCCCAAAGCTGTCCAGCCAAGTTGGCTATGGTTAAACTTCGACTACGAGCTGCATTTTACCTATGATTTTACGCCTCATCATTGCTGTCCCGTGTTGTGTGTGTTGCAGGCTTTAAAGTTTATTTATAAGTTTCCTACTAATCCTTCTAATATCCTACTTCCTAACTATCCTACTAATATTATAAATACGAAAGTTTGTGAGGATGGATGTATGGATAGATGGATGGATGTTTGTTACTGATTAACGGCACAACAAATGAACCGATTTGCCTGTTTGGAATGGAGATAGCTCATACCCGGGATTAGCACATAGGCTAGATTTTATTCCGGAAAATTAAAGAGTTCGCGCGGGAATCAAAAACCCTGACGAATACGCGGGCATCATCTAGTAATGAATAACGAAACAATTTCAAATGCCAATAGGTACCTACTTTGGCTACTTAAAAGAAGTTACCAAAAGAGAACTAATTAAGAAAACTCCTAATGAACAGAAAAAATTGAGACGCCAAAGTCGATGAATTAATTTAGTAAAATTGAACTTTTCCTTTCTTTCGCGATTGGTATTTTTTCTATTTTTATTTAAGAAACTTTGACGAAAAGTTATTGGCCTTAAATTGGATTTGGAGTTTAGCATAGCTTAATTAAAATAACAGAGCTATTATTATCGTTCTGCTACATTTTATTTTATTATCGTTCAAATAAAATATAGAATAGAATACTTAGAATAGCGTTTACTGATTAACTTAATAAGCACAAAAAAGAAATACACTTAAACTTACAATATTATACGTGAACCTCAATTGACCATAATCATTTCTGATTTTTAGATTGGTAAACTTCGGAGATAAGGGGGGGGGGGGGGGGGACATAATAAGCACAAAAAAGAAATACACTTAAACTTACATAACATAAATATCGTCGCTGTAGTTGGAAAATTAAACAACTAACAAAACGAATATCGCGAGTAAAACGCGTTTAAGTGTTTTTTGCGTCAAAAATGGCGTTAACTTTGTTTTCATAAACAATTTTGCCGTCCATGTTTTTATATGTTAAAGTTTGTGACTGTATCTATGTCCGAATCTATTTGACATACGTTTTGATTCATTTGTTTGTGAGAAGAAAAATAAGAAGCAACGATTTAGTTTTCCCTCACCAAAGTTTTGAATATTTGATACACTTATTTATTTTTTCATGTCAGTTATTTAGTATTTCTTCGTCAAGATTCCATTGAGGTTCGAAAAAATAAGTATATAAGTTGCTTTTATTTATTTTTTTCTCGAAATTTTACCGATTTTGCAGATTAATCAAAAAATATTATGTTTAAAATAATTAAAATCTGTTTTACAATGTACAGGTAACGCCCTTTCATATGATACCTCACTCGGTATAGTTATCTTACTTTACATTTTCAAATTTTCCTCTTTTTTAATTAAAGTTAAACAATTTTTGATTTCTTTTTATTCCATTGATGTTGGGCCACTATTATACACAACTATTCCAAATTTCATGTCGACAGCTTTGATAGTTACTAAAATAATCGACTGTGACAGACGGACGGACGGACGAAGAAGATCTCACCATAAGGGTTCCATTTTTACCATTTTGGTACGGAATCCTAAAAAGAAATCAATTTAAACGGTCGATTTTGAAAACCGTATGATTCCTTATACCTAATTGATTCTCCTAAAATAGGAGAAATCAGGAGGTTGAGTAACTATAAAATAATTGCTACAAGTTCGAAGAAAATAATGAAGTTTCAATTGAATATTAGCCAGCTGAACGGCCTCACAAAGTTAGCTTCTTTAAAGTACAAAGTTTGCAACAATATTAACTTTCCGGATTCAATGTTGCCAACCAGAAACATTGTATAGCTGAAAAGTGCTATTCAAAGGATCAAAGTATTATTTTTGAACAGCATTATCTCTTACACCCTTACACCGCAGTTGTTACAACTTGCTGCAAGAAGATTTTGCGAAAAACTTTTATGAAAAGATTTTTTTCTTTAAAAGTTTTTCTTAGGAAGGATTTCTTATTTTGAAAGTACTTTTAGAAGGTATTGTTAGTTAAGTATTGTCCATATGTACTTTTTACCTTCCCTCAAATATGATTGAGCGAAACAACGGCTGGATCATGCGCCATGCTCGTGAACGGGTTCCACCGGTGGGAATGGGGCTGCTTTCTGTCTGCCCGTCTTAATATGTATTGAATTGTAGTGCGCATTTTTGGAACTTCCCCTCATTATGGAAATATTCTATTCCATTCTATTCTATTCTATTCTAACAAGTTCCATGGGATAAATCGGCTTGGCATCCAGCTGCCCACAAGATAGTATAAAAAACATATTACAATGCAAATAGCTACATAATAATACTGTAAAATGATTATTTTGAAACGAGCAACTGCTGAGTTTCTTGCCGGCTCTTCTCAGCAGAATCCGCTTTCCGAACCGGTGGAAAAGTCATGTCGTGTCTTAAGAGCCGCAGGTTGGCCTACGTGGAATAAATAATTTTGAATTTTGAATTTTTGAATTTTATCAGCAAGTGGTGAAACCGGCTCTCTGCTATTTTGACGAAAAACTTGGCTCGAGAAAGCAGGTAGGTACCTATAACTTGCAACCTTCTTTGCTTGCAAGGCTTCATGAAAGTAACTTGGCCGGCCGTTCAACTGGCTAATATTCAATTAAAACTTTATAATTTCTCAGAAACCGTTAGCAATATTTCCAATTTACGTCGACTCGCAGTCGCAAATAACAATTTAGGCGCAATATTGGGCACATGCCTTTGAATAACTGCCCAATTTTAGAACGTATAATTTTAGAACTTTTATTTATAAATCTACAGTAATATTATTATATTATTATAAACGGATCCGAGACATAGTCGCTAACTAAGGGCCTCATAAGTAGGCTCAGGACCGCTCAGCGGGCGATGGAGAGAGCTATGCTCGGAGTGTCCCTGCGGGATCGAATCAGAAATGAGGAGATCCGTAGGAGAACCAAAGTCACCGACATAGCTCAGCGAGTCGCGAAACTGAAGTGGAAATGGGCGGTGCACATAGTTCGAAGAGCTGATGGTCGTTGGGGTCCCAAGGTGCTGGAGTGGCGACCCCGCACCGGGAAGCGCAGTGTTGGCAGACCCCCCACCAGGTGGACCGACGACATCAAACGAGTCGCAGGGAGTCCATGCAAGAGACCTTTGTCCAGCAGTGGACGTCTATCTGTTGATGAAGAAGAAGAAGATTATAAATTAGATAATATGTCTGTCTGGTACTAACCTCTTCCCGGCTTAATCGTTGTACTAATTTTGATGGACTCTCAGCATCGATATAGCTTGCATTCCGGAGGTTCCACGTAATTTTAAACACCTTATTCCACGTGGGCGAAATATTGCAACTTTTTAATCAAAATATTATATTTACTTAATAAAATTCCTAAAATAGAATACGTATAGAATTTTGTAAGTAGGTATTAAATTTTTAGATTCAGTAGGAGTCTCAACTTTAACATTAAATTCTGATGATTTTCCTAAAGCAATAAATAACCTGGAACAGTAACAAAAGGAAAAGTGAGGTCGATGACAATAAATGGATATTACAACCTCAAATTCAACGAAATAGCTATTTATGCAACTGCATCGTAATGAGGGTCATTTTAATTCGAGTGCTGTTTTTTGATACGAGGCTTGCCGAGTATCAAAATAGGATAGATAGTACGAGAATTAAAATGACTAATTACGTTCAGTTGAATACAAGATTTTATCTACGACAAGGAAGTAAAATTATTAACAAAATACGCCGTAGGCTCAATAAAGTAACAAAAAGTAACTCCGTAAGCCGCCACCAGCCGCCTGTGGCGCCTCTGTCAACAAAAAGTAACTCCGTAAGCCGCCACCAGCCGCCTGTGGCGCCTCTGTCATATGAACGGTACAAAAGTGCCAGAACTCAGAGCCTTAGCTTTAGGTATCCTATTTTAAGAAGATAACCATTTCGATTCAGCTCCCATACAACGAGCTGCATCGAAATGAGAAGCAAAACCGAAAGAGGGTTCATTTCGATTCAGCTGTCAAACTCGAAATTGGAACTTTTCGATGCTGGAGTAGATAAAATATTGTTAGGACTTTGCTCCTTTTATTAAATGAATAATGGAAATTATTGAAACACGTTTTCGGTTTCGGACTATGAAAAGACTTATGATTTTCGGTGCGTTTGGTATGGACTATGCCCAAGTGTGTATTTCGCCTTTAGAATGACATTTCGAATCAAATGGTAGATTCGCTTGTAATTTATATGTTGCTAATTTCCCTCCAAATAAGCGGACAGCTTGTGTTAGGAGTTTGTACGAAAATATTGCAACGGGTGGGTATCGAACCGTCGACGTTTCAGTTTTCAGATTGCACCTTTAACCGTTAGGCTACCTATTGAGGCTTATTATGATCAAGGTGCTGGAGTGGAAACCCCGCATCGGGAAGTGCAGTGTTGGCAGAATCATACACCCCCCAAAGAAATTAAAGAAAAGTTGATTGTCGTGGAATACTCGGTTGGAACGAAGTTCCTTCTAATAATAAATTAATATGCAGGATTCGAACCCCCTAACCGATAGCTGTTTCACTCCTAAAGACATTAAGGAACATTAAGGATTGTCCAAACGGACAAACATTAGTCGGCCTAAAGTGTGCGCGAACAAGTGTACATTATTTTTAGTTTATTACCAAACATTATTTATAAATTTTAAATAATAATAAAAAATAAAATAATAATTTGAAGTCAGGATTCGAACTCCCGGGCCTATAGTTTCACTCCTGCGTTGAACCGATACACTACCAAAGTTATGATGCAACTTATGTAATAAACGAAGGCAACAAGTGTCGTGACGGAAAATTCTTACACTTATTTTCGGCTAGCCTCCATCCGCCAAACCGTCCGAAGAGGAACTTCGTTCCAACATTCACTTCTCTTAAAAATCGTTCAAGTTTTCGTTTACCCACCGCATTATTAAAGTCCAGTGTACCTACCGTACTATTCGAATGTACACTCCACTTCACGCATTGGTGGTAGATCTATCGTCCATTCAGGTGATTAATATGCCTTTGAATTCTTTGCAGAGCCAACACAATGGAGTCTTTATAAAAGGGTATTGACTTTTAGTTCTTGTTACCTTTTGTAACGCGATAACGATCACGGAATTAATCGTACGATTCGTACGAAATTAAAATTGTGTGCCTTTTTTTTATTCGATGACAAGCTATTTCTTGAGACTGCGATCTCACCTGATGGTAAGTTACGATGCAGTCTAAGATGGTAGCGGGCTAACTTGGAAGGGGTATGGCAGTGAACATTCAACCCATACCCCTAAACTGTAACTTTTGAAAACAATAAAGCTCAAAACACACAAAACGCGAGAGAGAAATGTGAGTCAATTTGGGTCCTATTCTTATATTCTTACCTTGTTCAAAACCTAAAATAGGTACTCCTACAATCTCACGACTATTATAAGTGCGAAAGTGTGTTTGTTCGTTGATTTGTGTGTGGATTTTTTGCATGAGTGTACCCATGCAAAAAATCATGTCAATCCAGCATTTGAGGGCCTGGAGAGTGAGATAGGCTACTTTTCATCCCGGAAAATCAAAGAGTTTTCGCGGGATTCTAGCTAGGTATTTAAAACTAAATTAAATCTTATATCGATGAGGTAAATTTTAATCCCTCTTGAAATGATTTTAAATTAACCATCGTATACTAGAGGCAAGCTCCAGACGTCTAATGTGTGCCTAAGCCTAACAAGGCTACACTATACAAAAGCTTAAAATAGCAGTATGATCTCAATATTGTTTTGATATGTCATACCTATAATGTCAACCTTAAAGGTATTCCTTAAAGGTTGCTTATTATGATAACTGAAAAAAAAATTGAAATAATACTGCTAAGGCCTACTTAGGCCCTGAAAGTTTATTCCTTGAATTTCTGATTGAGTTTCGACCTATTAAGTAAATGTTTCGTTATTTAAAACTTCCCCAGGCCAGTACAAATTACTTGTTCCCGCAGCCTACTAAAATAGTAGGCCATGGTTATCTGCACAGTACTAAGCTGTTTTTAATATCATCCGCCCACAGAATCCCTAATAAAGGCCTATTTTATAGGTATAGATCTCGATGACAAAACTCGATGTCGAGTTCTTCTTAGCATATTGCCGACCCCTTACTATCTAACTGTGAAAGATAAAAATAACTACACAATTCAGAGGCTCTAAAGCTAACGCTAACTTGTGTGAATTTTTCTTGTAATATATCACAATTTTTTATCAAATCATGTCAATTTTCATAAATATTCTTCATCATCATCATTAGCACCCCATCAAAAGTTCACTACTGAGCGCAGATCTCCTCTCAGAGAAGAGTTTATAGTCCATAGTCCACCACGCTGGCCGTCGCTTCCAGAACATTAAGGAGAACTCTCAAGTGTGCAGGTTTCCTCACGACGTCTTCCTTCACCGTTGAAGCAAGTGATATTTAATTGCTTAAACGCACATACCTAACTCCGAAAAGTCAGAGGTGCGTACCCGGGATCGAACCTGCGACCCCGCGAATACGAGACCACAATCCTAACGTAACCACTAGGCTATCACTGCTTATTAATTTCCTTTATTTAATGTTTGATTTCCACAAAGTTGACATTAGAGTGATGCCTCAATGGCCACAGGCCACAATGAGCGGTAATTTTAGTCAATACGTCTTGTTCTGTGACAAATGCTTACATAAATAAAATACTTTTACTCTGTAAAAATAGAAGGTTGTATTTAACCCTGTTTGTATGTACAAAAGAATAAAAATAAATAAGGTTCCCGCATAGACGAAGACTCAGGTAAAACTGTAAAAGTAAGTAACTGTCATAGACTCATCGGCAACAAATAGCTGACTTCAAAGTCTGGAACATCGGCGCAAGGTGGATTGTCTGTCGGTAGGTATTCTACAAGATATATTTCAGAGGGTGTGCTCAAGAACTATTAGTGGTGGTGTGATGGTGGAACAATTTAGTTCCACCATCACACCTTTCTACCACCGAACCGCAAGGCATCGCTTTGGATCTGCACCGCTATGTGGTCGAAATTCCACGATCCCGCACTAATACGCTTTGCTTCCTCGTTCCTAATACGCACCGCTAAAATTTGGAATGTCCTTGCGGCTTCCGTTTTCCCAACTAACTAACTTGGGTGTCTTTAAATCAAGAGTAAATAGGTATATTCCAGGCAAGCGTGCACCATCTTAGACTGCACCTTACCCATCAGGTGCGATCGCAGATCGCATTTTAAATAGACCTACATTATTCTGACGTCATCTATGGAAACTCACACCAAAGTTTTCGAGATGAAAAAAATATACCTACTACTAAGGTCCGCTTGCAGAGACGCCGGGTTAATTAACCCAGGAATAAATTTGTAATTTTGACAGAAGCTTTATACGAAATCTGTCAAATCTGTCTTTTAGCACCTAACTCTGGGTTAAAAGGATAACTCGACGTCTCTGCATGCGCGCCTAAGGGTAGTTACATAACAATAAGCGCTCTTATACATCACTGGGCGAGTGTGAAACATGCAGGCGGATTTCGGCACGAATTCTCAATGGACTGGATTCCTATATTATATTCATTGAAAGAAAATTTTCCACATCTACGGTATACGAAAGAAATTTAGAGCTCCCTTGTGAATACCAAGTTACGTAGTCTACGTACGTAGCTATTTTACTTCACGTAATACTTATTTTGCTGAAGGTCAATGAAACATGTTTTTAATGATAAGAGCGGATCGGACGTCATCATCATAAAATGGAGATAACGCTAAAAGTATTTCATCATCTGTGTTGTCATCGCAAAATTCTAATTTGGTTTTTCGCAATTTGTAAACTAATATGACAAACTAGGCTTATGGCCTTCTAATTGCGCCAGTGGAATTATCATGTTCACAGGTTTACATAAAAATTTTTACTTGAAAGTGATCAGTTTAAGAAATTAATCAAAATACTGAGTTGGACGTGAGTTACTCACAAATGAATCGATATTTTGATTAATGACGTTTGTTGTTTTTCAGCTACCCGCAGATTACAAGTAATTTCGTCTTTATAAAGTTGTTTAACAAAATAATCTATATATATAAAAGAAAGTAGTGTTAGTTACACTATTTATAACTCAAGAACGGATTAACCGATTTGGCTGAAAATTGGTGGAGAGGTAGCTTAGAACCAGGAGACGGACATAGGATACTTTTTATCCCGTTCGACCGCGTTTCCGTCAAGTCACTATAAAACGTGGTAAGTATAACAAAAACGCATCTGACATGGAATAACAAAACGCAAATGACAGTGGAATAACAAAACGTAAATGAGAGCTAAACGTAATTTTGTCTTTGGTTAAGTATGGTAAAAAATTTGACAATTATAAAAAGTGTTATAATAAAGCATTACTGATATTATAAATGCGAAAGTGTGTTTGTTTGTTGGTTTGTCCTTCAATCACGTCGAAAGCGCAACAGAACAGCGGATTGATGCGATTTTTTGCATGGGTATAGTAATGGATGTAGTAGTGGTTCCTCAGACCGGGAGAGCTACTTTTTATCTCGGATAATGAAAGAGTTCCCGCGGGATTTTTAAAAAGTAAATCCATGCGGACGAAGTCGCGGGCATCAGCTAGTTTAATATAAAAAACTCTTTTTAAAAACCCCAATTCAAACGCCCGCGCCTGTACATAGTATATAATTTATTGTTGATATTTTAAAAACGAATTAGAAACGAAAACGAAAGAATTTCGATAAAATTTCAATAGGACCACCTGGGAAGTAAGTACCCTTTGAAACAAAAAAAGAATTTTCCAAATCGGTTCAGGCGTCTTCAAATAATCGGTGAACATACATAAATAATAAAATAAAAAGATTCCGACGAATTGAGAACCTCCTCTTTTTTGAAGTCGGCTAAAAACAGCGATAAAACTGGTATTCAATTATAATAAATTAATTCATAGACTTGGTCTCCACTTAGACACGCTTTTTTAATTAGTTACTTAGGTTAAGAAATTCTGAGAGACTTTTAAGAAGACTCGTGGTATTTTTAATTGCTTGCGTTGATGGCTTCGAAGATATTGATCTTTAATTTGAAACATTAAAGTGATGGACTTTAAATGATATTACCTGTGTGGTTTAGTATGGAGAGGAAAACACGATGATGAAGTTTAAATTTCCAAAAAACTGATAAATGTATTTTATAGACTAAGCTTAAATCACGAAGTAAAGATAGGCATTTTTTTTAAGAATATCAGCAAAGTTGAACTTGAATTATATTATTCTCCTCTCCCCTCCAAATAAGCGGAAAGCTTGTGCCAGGAGTGGGTACGACAATAGTGCAACGTTTGGGATTCGAACCTGCGACATTTCAGTATTCAGTCCGCTGCACCTTTAACCGTTGGGCTATTGGGCTTAAATTGTAAGCATTGTAGGCATTTTAGGCGTATAGCCTACAAACTTTTATGGAAATAACTCGAAAAATGTACAAAATTGAAAAAAAAATGTACTGTGTGCTCTATGGCATAAATAGTTGATAAAATCGCAAAAGTTAAACAAGCTGTAGAATTTTTATATTCCAATTGGTAAAAAATAGTGTTATCAAAAAGAGCTTCGGACGCAAAAAATATTACAGCCGAAAATATCTGTAAAATATTCATATACCTACCTCTACGAGAACATACATACCAGCTGATTCTCGGGACTCTACCCGTGTAAATTTAGGGTTTTTAAAAACCCTTAGAAACGGAGTATTCCTATCTGTCGCCCACACACTGCACTGCTAAAATCATAACCCTAGTAAAAAGATGTCCGTCCCTAGAATACAAAATATTATCAGCTTTGTTCCTTGTTTCGTCAAAATCTGTTCAGGGAACCGTGAAAGGGTAACAGACAAACAGAGACCATTTCGATCGTATTAGTATGCGTGAATGGGATTTACTGAAATAAAATCAAACCTATCAGAAACTTTATCAACTGACGGATTTGATACTAAAGATTTATGACTATGCATGACATTGACAGTGTTTAGATGTGATGAATAACTATGATGTACAATGTATATGATGTATGATGTCTGATGGTAGATAACTTATAACTGCGAGTAAGATATAACTTGTGTACCTAACAACAAACAGCTGTACAAATGATAGGGCAATGAAAAATCATATTATCTACAAACTACACCAAAATGTTATCTCTCTGTGGTGAGGTTACCCTCTTTTCTGAGGGTAGGTAACCTCTTTTCGAAACGGAAAAACAGAGTTCTTACGGTATACGAACACGATAGCACCTTACCCATGTAAGAAGATAAACAGAAACGACTGAAACACAAAATCGAAGTGATCGAACATTGTTACATTCAACTAAAAATACAGAGGCGTTATCAAAGCGAATGGAAAGTGAACCCAGCGAGACGTATTGGACCAGCTCAAAGATACATCGGGCGCAAATACAACGGTTCATTGAACTTTACATTGAGCTAATCCATCGATTTAAATTTAGAAACTAAAAACAATTTAGAAACTGATCGGTTTGTTCTGATTCTGCTTCGGAAAATACGCCATGAAAGCTTTACAGTTTTCCAAGTGAAATTGAAAATCTCTGTTGTTTCAGTCTATTTTTATATTGCATATTGATGTTAATTTTTTTCATTTCTGTTTTTTTTATTTTGGATTTAAATCAAAATATAATATAAGCAATGACAACTGTAACAGAAATATACTAATTTAATGAAATTATCTTTGATAATAAACACCTTCCTACAATACTGCGTCAATCTATTCTATCCTTACCTACTAATATTATAAATGCGAAAGTGTGTTGGTTTGTTGGTTTGTCCTTTAATCACGCCGCAACAGGGCTACGGATCGACGTGATTTTTTGCATGGGTATAGTTGAGGACCTGGAGAGTGACATAGGCTACTTTTTATCCCGGAAAATATCAAAGAGTTCCCGAGGGATTTTAAAAACTAAATCCACGCAGACGAAGTCGCGGGCATCAGCTAGTAAACAATAAGGTTCTTGCATATAATACAAATTATTCGATATTTTGATCGGTTTGTTTCCCATAAACACAACAGTTGACATTGGCTATTGTTTATTGCTTTGATGTCAGTTGTCACCCACACAAAATAAC
Source organism: Oeneis ivallda (assembly GCA_029955525.1). Classification (NCBI taxonomy): domain Eukaryota; kingdom Metazoa; phylum Arthropoda; class Insecta; order Lepidoptera; family Nymphalidae; genus Oeneis; species Oeneis ivallda. Next base: position 18,224,534 of record JARPMR010000020.1, on the reverse strand, counting down.
CGCAAGGGTCTGTTAATGAGAACCATCGATTCGTACCAGACATGGACTTATTCGATATACGTATTACAGTTTACAGTTAGCATTGGCTCGTATCGGTTAACAATGACAACAAATAGCCTTTGATACCATTCAACCACAAAGTCGACTTCGGCTGTCCGGCAAACAGGTAGGTTTACTTCATAAACATAGTAGGTATACCTAGGTAGATATTATTTACTACCTACCGTAAGGTTTACGCGGTTTACCTACTTAGGGCCGATTTCATCTACGTAAAATCTATGTCTTATCCGAGCGTTTCGATAATTTGACAGACTTTTAAATAGAAAAACTGTCAAAACGCCCAATTTTTTTTTTCGGATAAGCGTCTCTTGCCTCTGGTGGAATCAGCACTTAGTGCCTTTATCGATTGGTATTTTAACTAATAACCTGGACATTTACAATATTTTCTATGTAGGTAAAGTTCGGCCGTTCAGAGAATGCGTTCCTGACACCTATCAGTAAAATATTGTTTACCAAGTTATTTGACACTCAGTTTGGCACAAAATTATAACATTAATTGATTATTGATATAATAATGTTGTTTTAATGCTCATCAATTGTTAAAACGGTAAACAACCAGCAATAATATTTTTATCGTACCTAACTGCAACGCCATTACAAAGTTTCGTCGTCAGTTCAATCGCGACGTGTCAGGAACGCATTCTCTGAATGGCCGTAGTTTAATAACGGCTACGAGTACGGCGAACATCGTTCGCAACTCCAATTCAAGGCGCGTGCAAAAATCGGCCGGTATATTGCTATCTCTGTTTATCTATTCACATCGGCTCCATGCTTGGTGCGACAGCAATATTTAGCGTCTGAATTTGGTCTTTTTCCGTAAATACCAAAAATGATGAATGAAAATTTATTGTGTTTTTCACTTTGTGTTGTTATTTTGTAACTTGACAATATAAGCTATGTTGTGTATATGTATGTTCCTGATCAATTATCGACCGAGCGAAGCGAAGGTCTTTGAGTTAACTAGGGCGATTTGCACTTGTCCGTCCGTCCGTCCGTCCGTCCGTCCGTCTGTCAGAGCCTTATAACTTTTGAATTACTGAACGTAATTACTTCAAATTTAGATATAATATGTAAACCGATGGCCTCCAGCCGAAAATGGCTTAAAAAGTTATAAAAATCTTTATTTCAGGGGGGCTCTCATAGAAGCGAATGCGAAGTAAAAAAAAAAATATCGCGTTACATAAAATTGTTACGTATCATTTTAAAGATAATTTTGAACTGAGTACAAAAATAATTTTTTTTTAATTTTTCCCTTAAAATTGACGAAATGGGGGGCTTTCAAAGTGGCGATTTTATACGCTCGCTTGAAGACGCTCTCTAGAAAAATCCGCTATGGATTTTCAAACTGATTTTATGTTTTTAGGTCACTTATATCCTGTACTTGAACAACAAATACTAAAATTATATGAATATTATAAAGAAACGAGATTATTTAATTTTTAATGGGCGTCAGTAATTCATATAGCATCAACATAGCTTCACAATAATGCTAATAGATGGCGCAGTCAGTAACTATTCCCATGGAACTACGAGTTAAATTCAATGTTTGATAAATAATTCAATGTTTTCACTAACGTTCCCTAACCTTTACGGGCTACCTATAAGTTAGGTGATTGATGTTTTCTGTCAACTTATTTATCACGATCCTGTACGGGACACCTAAAAGGATATTGGGACGGATGTTAGGACTTAGGATTGTATTTAGGAGCTACCTACGTTAAGAGACTCCTACTTAGGGGATGATTTAGGTATGTTTGGTGAAAACGGGCATAATAATAATGTCAGTTTTGGTTATCATGTATCGATTGAATGAATAATCATGGGATACCGTTACCGCGAGGTCTCAGTTCGGGGCGAACCACTAGTTAGCTAAGATATCGTTGGTTTTATTATGAAACAAATAAGAAGAAAACATGCCATTTACGTTATAAGTCTACTGTGCATTTACGTCGTAAAAATATGCAAAACGCAATTCGTTTACATTTCATTTTAGTAAACTATTTTGAAAACATATATATCCAGGTACCTAGATAAATACAATTTCAATCCAAATAATCGCATAATATGATGGAAATATTCTCCAATTACAAATTATTTTGGGTATTACGTTAGGTATTACGTTTGTATGGGCAATTAATTCTCCGCTGGCCTCTTAAATAGACTAGACCATTTCGTTCGCAAAATATGAAGACCGTGGTTTTACTTCTGATATAGTAGGTACCTATTCTTACCGCACCAGAAAGCGTAGGTAGTGTTTGCGTCCCCACTAGGTGAACCACCGCTGGTGGAGGAACCACTGGATATACGCGGCAAAAGACCGAGTCCTGTGGAAGTCCATGCACGAGACCTTTAATCAGCAGTGGACTATCGGTCGATAAAGAAAAAAAAAATCAAATTCGAATCGAGCGAAGCAACGGCTGGATCATTCGTCATGCTCGTGAACGGGTTCCACCGGCGGTAATGAGGCTACTTTCTGTCTGCCCGTCTTAAGTTGAATTGAATTGTAGTACCAACGCTTTTTTGGAACTTCCACTCATTATGGAAATATTATATTTTATTCTATTCTAACATAGTTGCATGGGTTAAATCGGCTTGGCATCCGGCTGCATAATAATATTGTAAAATGATTATTTTGAAAAGAGCAACTGCTGAGTTTCTTGCCGGCTCTTCTCAGCAGAATCCGCTTTCCGAACCGGTGGTAGAGTCATGATGTGTCATAAGAGCCACAGGTTGGCCTACGTGAAATAAATAATTTTGAATTTAGAATTTAGAATTTTGAATTTTGAATTTTGAATTTTGAATTTTGAATTATTTTGACTGTCGGACAATATCTGAGCATTATTAACGGACTCACGTGATCGGTGGTTTGCGAAGCCGTTCGTGAAACAAGATGTTATTATTGCGTTCGCCCGCGCTGGTATCATTTATCATCCAGACATTGACCTATTGCCTTATCTTGAGGTCTTTACGTCACGACCGAGCCCCCTTCTCGTACGTAGTATTCCTGTACTTATGTCTGAGTCTTAAGGTTGTCAAACATTCTGTTTTTTGTCGTCATCTTCAGTTCAAATTTAATTTGGTTTTTCGCAATTTGTAAACTAATACGACAAATAAGGCTTATGGCATTCTAATTGCGACAATGACAGTATCATCTTCACAGGTTTATATAAAAATCTTTACTTGAAAGTGTCCAGTTTAAGAAATTAGTCAGAATATCGAGTTGGACGTGAGTTAGAATTAGTCTAAAAAGTAATTGTGAATTGAAAAGCCAACAATGCCTATATTCAAGTTAGTAACAAAAAGTATAGTTATTATAGTGAATAATTAGATATCAACATCGTAATTCGTAACAATAGATACGAAATAAAAATTATTTCTTGATTTATTGAAATACTTTTTTATTATGACCGACCGCGTGGTAAGCGGGGTGCGGACTGCGGGGTGCGGGCTGCGGCATGCCTCTGCGTTCGAATTGCAAGCTTATTTACCATGCCGGCTCCCCTCTCTACCTCAGCCCACGCTATCGAAACGGTACACGGTTCTTATTCCGAAGTGCCGCTCTATTTGCAGTTTACCCAAGTTTAGCATAGTTTACTCTCGCCAACCCTACTAGCAGTTTCCAAGCACATAGCAACACTTTATTATTCACCTTATTCGGTATGATACATAGTTCAGAGTTATCAAGTCTTATTTCACATAAATGATGCAAAGACAAACAGCAATCATACAAACGGTATAATTAGCCTTAATTATTATTAGCCTCCTTATCCCAACGGTTAAAGATTGAAAAATGAAAACTGAAAGGTCGATGGCTCGATTGTATTGGCCCGTTATGTAGGGGGGACTGGGGACACTTGATCCCCCGGGAGACTTGTTCCCCTGGCCATAAATCGAAAACGACAGTATATTTTAAATATCAGTACTTACTGGCAGCACTGATCTTTACTGTCATTATCAATGTCTGAACGTGAATTTGTCGGTTTACAAACGACAACTTCAGAGCAGTGGTGACATTTTGTTTTTGGCGGATGAAAATCTTTTCTTGTAAGTATTTTAATCGTTGTTTCTAGCTATTATTATTTATGAACTAGGAATCACATTCAAAATTATAGGAAACTGGTTAATAGACGTGTGTATTGATGAATCTTCTTTTGAATTGACTCATTATTTTGATTACGAAAAATTACTTTTTGTAAATAAACAGTCTCGGGTACACTTGATCACGGCAAGGTCGGGTAGACTTGATCCCGGGATCAAGTGTCCCTATAATATGTTTATGGTTGCTGAGTGTTTTTTTTTTTGTTTTAGATACAAACATAGTGCCAAAGACGTACAAACCTAAAGATGGCGTTAAGAAACGCAAACCTATTGATAAAAATAAACTAAAGGCAGCAGTTACATGTGTAAATTTAATTGTGTATTGTGTGTGTTTTGTGGTGTTGCACGGAAATACTTTCAAAGGCACCGCCAAAGCTTTCGATGTTCCTTTGATGTCATTAAAAAGATATGTTAAGAAACAACAAGCACAGCCCGAGGTTGAAATATCCTATGAACCTGATTACAGGCAATCTAGAAAAAAAACTTGTGATTATAAAGATAATATGAGAAAATATAGTTACCAAAGGATCATTGCTAATTGTATACCTACTACTAAGAAAGAAATGTTTGATTATTATAGTTATAAGAACAATTGATGCCAAATAAACATTATTTGTACAAATATATGCATATTTATTTATTAATTGTAAAAATAATTATGGGGGAACAAGTGTAAGGTACACTTGTTCCCCCATAATCAAGTCTAGCCTATACAAGGATCAAGTCTCCCTGCATAGGGGACATTTGATCCCAACGGAGAGTTCTGGAAAAACGTGAAAAAATATACTAGTTAATAATTTATTTCATGATCCAATAACGCAGAAAGGAAGACAAATAGTTTTTCTAGCTAATCACGTAATAATAACCTGAAACACACTATTATTTTACTAGTTATGAAAGAAAAAATAAAACTGGGATCAAGTGTCCCCAGTCTCCCCTACCTACTTACTGTCTTACACTGTGTACCTAGGTACACTGTAACCTAACACAAGCTTTCCACTTATTAGGAAGGGAGAGAAGTTCAGCTTGACTAATATTCTATAAAAAAATTGTCCATATCGCTTTAATCTGGTTGATTAGCCATAAACATACTATTAATTTACCTACTACCGTAAGATTTTAGCTGATTCCTAAAGGAACTGGTCTAGAGATGCCCGTCAGAGGTGATTGCGTTGTTGGTAAGTACCTTGACGATTCGAAAGCATTTTGTATAATTTTATTTTATGTAATAAAAAATTATTCGGTACCTTACATTCTAATTTTTAATTATAATCTAAGGTTATTAGCCTGTAGGTGTCACAGCTGTCAAAACGTCAAGACGTTTGTCATCAAAAGTCAAAATTCAAACATCATGTCTTTGATTATATAAACTCCATCATGTTTTGTCATTTTTATTTTGAATTTTGATGAAAGACGTTCTGTGCGCTTTCACTTTGGCTGCGCTGTTCGTATTTTCAGCTAGAAATTATTGTATCGGTTACTAAATTTTAAGTGATTAAACATCTGTGATCAACGTAAATTTTACGATCAACGTAAGTAATTTAATAAACTTTGTATTTCGTATTACAAAAAGTCAAGCATGAGACGTAGAGGTTATCTTGGTATCAACAATTATTCCAAAATATAATTCAACGTATTATTTCTCGTATTGTGCCTTATCAACAACTATATTTGGTTTTAGACTTGATTTTTTGCTTCTTTTGACAGAAAAATACCCAATTTCAGATGAAGTTTGGGTTAGGTGTTTTCATCAAAGCTTTATGTAAAATAACAATCTGTTGTTATGCTGGCCTTACTCTGATGTAGATTTGACTTGTAACTGGCTAAATTTTGTTTCCAAGGAGCTAAAGGCCATAAATTACATAGTAATATAGTTAATAGTTATTTCTAAACAGGTAACATCACAATACAATCAACTTACAACAACACTTAGGCTCAGGGTCGCTCAGCGGGCGATAGAGAGATATCTATACTTGGAGTATACCTACAAAATCAAATCAGGAATGATTAGATCCATAGTAGAACCCGCCTATTCAGAGTCACTGACAAATCTTATCAAGTCTCAAAGCTTGAGTGACAATGGGTGGAGAATATAGTTCGAAGATGGTTGTTGGAGTCCCAAGGTGCTGAAGTGGTGACTGTACAGCAGAAAGTGCAGTGTCTGTTTACCCTCCACCTCCACTAGGTGAACCAACTGCATCAGTTGAGTTGCAGGGACCTGCCGAAAACTTATGTTACATAATCAAGGCATGTGAAAGTCTATACAAGAGAATACATCTAGTTGTGGATGTCTATCATACTACACTAGCGGCACGCTATGATGGCCGGTTTGACACATTACAATAGTGATGTGGAATGTCAATTTATTCTCGAACAAAAAACAATTAAGTTTTGTTTTTGTACCTGATTAAATAGGTTTAATAAAACAAAAATGTATATTAAATTGTAAATAATGTTTATTTAATTTATTTGAACGAACTGAATATTTGAATGAAAATGAATATACATACTTTATATGCACACAAGAAACATATGAATACAAAAGATACCAAAAAAGGTGCCACAAAAGGCCATAATTAATCAGATTCGTCCATACTACTATTTTCACTGTCGTCACTGCTATCATCACCTACATTAATAATTATATGTTCGTTTTCTATAATATTATCTATTTTCACATCTCTTTCATAATCTTCCCTTATTAATTTAACAGTTCTATTCACAACCTTTTCCCAGTCTCCTTTAGTCACATGGTCACAAGCTTCTTCTAATAATTTTAGCATTTTTTTTGTGGTAAATGGGGGTTCTGTATTGTGTCTTGCAGCATATCCCTTAATTTGAGCCCACACCAACTCAATCGCATTATACTCACAATGGTAAGGCGGTAACCGTATAACTCTGTGCCCATGTTCTAATGCTATTTCGTCAATGACGTATCGGATCTTGGTTGGTTTGTTTTCTTTTAAAAGACGTACTAATTCCGCTTTTAACATATTCATGTTTGCATCTACGCCATTTTTAACGTATTTCACGCCATAACCAAATGCCGAGTTGTGGTATATATCATATAAAAATAAAAATTTTACCTTTTGTATGAAACAGCTGATATTTTTTTGCGATTTCAGAGGTTTGTCCACATAGTGAAAATTGTTCATATTCACAAGTACATTCACCCCTTAAATGGTGCAAACTGATTTTTCTACACTTGTATACATTTTAGAAATCAATTTAATAAATAAATTTTGAGTCCTAAACCTAAAACTACATTCGATAAAATTTATGAATCTCTGCACATCACTATCGTCAATAAAGTAATACAATTATTTCCTTCAAAGTCGTTATCAATTAATACGGAACTTCATGAGCGGACAAACGTCAAACCGGCCTTCATAGCGTGCCGCTAGTTTAGTATTATAAATGCGAAAGTGTGTTTGTTCATTGGTTTGTCCTTCAATCACGCTACAACAGAGCTACGGATCAATGTGATTTTTTGCATGGGTTTAGTTGAGGACCTGGAGAGTGACTTTTATCCCGGAAAATCAAAGAGTTCCTGAGGGATTTAAAACCTAAATCCACACAGACAAAGCAACTGCAGTTACTCAGTAGATAAAGAAGAAAAAGAAGGGAATCAACTTTAAGTCCTGAGTTTGATACATGAATCAGTGACCTCACTGCATTTTAAGTCATATTATTGAGACTTAAAAAGATTGTTAATATCACATAGTTTTAAATATTTAGGTCATTGTATTGAAGCTGCGTACACTATCATGCCTTGTTAACTTATGAAACATGTTGAAAGCAGTTTTCACTGGTACTTACAGATGTGTTCAGTTCTTACCAATTTATTGGCTCGTACTTGGCACTATTTTGATAACCTTTTCCTTAACTAATGCATATTTGATACCAATTACCAGTAAAAAGCGGATTATACTTAATTTCCACCGATTAATTAAGATGTTTTTTACCAAGATTTATTTGTGTTCTAGAAAATTTTAAGGTATGTGTACACAGTACAATTTATTGACATGTTTAGATGGTTAAATAAGTCGTGCAATAACATCTCATGGGAAGTGAGGATGTAGCCTAAAGCTTGTGATTTTGCATAAAAGAATCCTCATCATTATCAACCCATCATCGGCTCACTACTGAGCGAGGTCTCTTCTCAGAGAAGGGTTATAGGTCATAGTCCACCACGCTGACCCAATGTGAATTGGCGGACTTCACACACCTTCGAGAACATTATGGAAAACTCTCAGGTGTGCAGGTTTCCTCACAATGTTTTCCTTCACTGTTAAAGCATGTGATATTAATTAATTTATTAAACACACTTAACGTCGAAAAGTCAGAGGTGTGTACCCGGGATTTAACTTGCGACCCCCGAATAGGAGACCACAGTCTTAACCACTAGGCTATCACTGCTTATAAAATTATATAAAAGAATCCTATTCACTCTTAACTTGTAAGAGAAACTATATATGTCATGTAGATGCACATGTTATAATAAGACATAAAGAAGCAGATTCCTTGACTATCCCAAACTACTGTGAATTTTTTTTTGAAATATAAATGCACATCGACAATGTCACTGACACAATCACTTTAGGATATGGACTTTAACCTAAGTTTGTTCAAATAGTACCATTGAAATACAGTTTTGCCCACAAGTTTTACACATAGTCAAAGTAATATTTATTGAGTTCAGGATGTTTAATATTTCAAAACATATACTACTACAGGCCGAATCAAGACCTCTTCTTTTCTTGGAAGTTGGTAAAAAAAAATGTTAGTAGTATGCTGTGAATTATATGTTTTTTTAATAAAACACTAATTCTGTGTTTCACAACATAACAAATTATTATATTTTATCATAAAAACAATTTGAACTAATGACCTATGTACGTCAACAGTAGGCGATGAGGCATAGAATATGCTTGCGTATTGTCAGTACAGTTCTGAATACGAAAATGAGAAGTCACACATACATTGATTCTTTGGGCTCGGCCAGGTAAAAATAATTATCAATTAAAACTAATGGCTTCTGTGTTTATTTTTGTCTGTTTTAATTTTCATGTGTTATTAATAATTTGAGTGCTTCATTTCACAGTGTTTTATTTATTTTTCTCTTATCTATGTACTTTGTAGTGCTCTATGTTTATTGCACATAATATTATTTTAAATTAATGACTGTATTTAAGATATAAACTTAAAAGCTCACTGTGACTTAAAAAGTCTGAAAACCACATAAAAAAGAAAAGTTAACTTATTACATTTGTTTAAACTAGTTATAAGTTATTATTTTTGAGTTGTTTTTAACAGAGGTCAGACAATAATTGAGAGAAGAACGAATTTACTTACTTATATAACACTGATATTTTTGCTACTGATTGATATCTTTTTCATAATTGGGTATTTGACTGATATTTTTTATTTATTTAAAATAAAGTTTTTACATATTATAACACTATGCCATTTCTCTTTTTAAATATCTACTAGTCTTGGAATTATACGCTGTTTTACTTACTGTATCTGTCTCTTTCGAAATTTTCTATGGAGCGTGTATGGAATTGTGACTCACAGTTCACTAACGTTCTCTCTGTCTAACAGGAAATATATATATATATATATATATATATATATATATATATATTTATTTATATATATATGTATATATATATATATACATATATATATATATATATATATATATATATATATATATAAATTACGTGTCACGTTGTTTGTCCGCGATGGACTCCTAAACTACTGAACCAATTTTGATCAAACTTCGTAACTATCTGTAATTTGGTCCAACTTGAAAGATAGGATAGTTTTTTTTGGTTAGGATAGTTTATTTGTTTTATTTATGCAGATAAGTTGGCGGTACGAAGTTCGCCAGGTCAGCTAGTATATATATATATATATATATATATATATCTATAGCTGATTTGTTTTTGGACTGATTTATTTTCTGTTTTTACATACATGTTACATTTTCTGTTATAAATAATGAATATCAACATTTTGACTACAGTCAAATACCCAATTATTGTGAATTTTTAAGCTATTGCATAGCTTTTATCGCGGGCTTTGAACTAGGACAAACAGTTTGAGCGCGGCGACCGAATCAAGAAATTCCTTAACGAAAATAAACCTAACACCGTCGTTCAGTTAGCGTTCAACATTTTAGAGGTTCACAAGTAGCTCTGTTTGGCGCAGTGGGCGAGCGGCCGCTTTCTTTACCGTATGGTGTATGATGTCGCAAGTTCGAATCTCACTCGCGAAGTAGTGACAGTGCGCTTTTCTTGTTTGTTTGTTTTTTAATTATTATTTTACATAATTTTTATTATGCAAAAAAAAATATTGCATAAATATTATATGCATAAGTTGATAAAAAATGCTATGCAATAGCTTTACCGCGACAGTCCCCGAGTGCCACTTAATTTTTTTTTAAATTTTATAAGTATATTTTTTCTTTTTAATAGAGTAATGGCTCGAGCCCTCGATGGTAAAGCCTTAGCAAAGGAAATAAAAGACGAATTAAAAATCAAAATCAACAACTGGATCAACGCTGGCAACAGAGCACCGTCTCTCCGTTGCATTATCGTTGGACACGATCCAGCGAGTCACACTTATGTCAAGAACAAGATTACAGCAGCAACAGACATTGGAATAGAGGCACAGACTATAAAATATGATGAGAGTTTAACGGAAGACGCTTTAATAACAGCTATAGAGTTATTAAATCATGATAAATCGGTTGATGGTATACTAGTACAGTTGCCGTTGCCGAATGGTATTGATGAGAGACGGGTGTGCAACACAGTGGCTCCAGAGAAAGATGTTGATGGATTTCATATAACGAATGTTGGACAGTTATGCCTGGATATGCCTACTATAGTTCCTGCAACTGCACTTGCTGTCATTGAGATGCTGAAAAGGTAAGATTTTATTTAAATATTCACATTATAATTTACTATCCATATTTTATTTACTACATATTTTGCTGTTGGTTTGGTCCTAGAAATAGAAATAGAAAGGATTTATTTGCATAACTGGTAATGTAATCTAGAAATTAAGTATTTTTTAAAACCACACTGCTTTCTATTTGCTACTTCATTAATTTTATACTTTTAAAATCCCTTCGGGAATTATTTGATTTTCCGGGATAAAAAGTAGCCTGATCACGTCGATCCGTAGCTTTGTTGCGGCGTCATTGAAGGACAAACCAACAAACAAACACACTTTCGCTTTTATAATATTAGTATGATAATTATTTTAAGAGTAATTATTTTCAACGTTTATACTAACTAAATAACTAGTTAACATAATTAACTAGTTATTTAGTTTCAGTATGTAGTACAAATAATATGGCACTGCCTTATTTGCCTGCTATTTGCTTCTATTAAATTTTAATTAAAATAATAGTTATTTTGAGTAGGTATTGGAAATCATAAAAAATCTGTTCTAATGAACAATATTACTCTACTTTTATATTATTATTTAAATTGTTCATCTTAAAATGATTCCATAGAGTTATGAACTGTAATTGTAATAGAGATGACACATTCATTCTTTTTTTAACAATTTGATTTTTTATTCCGTGATTTTGACTAAACTTTTTGAATCGAAAAAATACAATTCAACACCCTCCAACTATTAAAAAACTGATATTGTTGTTAAATAGGTCGTTCAAAGTCTAAACTAAACTAAATTGACTGCTCTAAATTTTTCTATAGGGAAAAACATAATTATACTTAATTATAAAGATAGCCCTATATTTAGTCCTTAGTTTAATTATAAATTTTATCTCTACAAGTCTCATCTCACTCATAGTTTAATAATACTAATTAATTATGATTTTGGATTACAATACTCGATTTCAATAATTTTTTTTACAAAGTTCCTTTTTTTTCTTTACCTAGGTTCAAAATCGAAACGTTCGGTCGCAATGCGGTCGTTGTGGGTCGATCCAAAAACGTGGGGCTGCCGATAGCGATGATGCTGCACAGTGATAAGAATCACGATAGCGGTCTGGGCATGGACGCGACTGTGACCATATGCCACAGATACACGCCGCCCGAACAACTCGCGCTGCACTGCCGCAACGCCGATATTATTGTGACGGCTACTGGTGTGTTTCCTTTTTTATTTTATTTATTTATTTTAAAAAAATTATTGCGTATATGTATGTATTGGTATATAGGAAACAGTGATAGCCTAGTGGTTAGTACTGTGGTCTCCTATTCGGGGGGTCGCAGGTTCGATCCCGGGTACGCACCTCTGACTTTTCGGAATCAAGTGCGTTTAAGCAATTAACTATGACTTGCTTCAACAGTGAAGGAAAACATCGTGAGGAAACCTGCACACCTGAGAGTTCTTCATAGTTCTTGAAGGTGTGTGAAGTCCGCCAATTCGCATTGGGCCAGCGTGGTGGACTATGGCCTATAACCTTTCTCTGAGAGGAGACCTGCGCTCAGTAGTGAGCCGTTGATGGGTTGCTAATGATGATGATATGTATTGGTATAACTAGATGCATACGCATACTCACTTTCTTTGGTCACGTGTCAAGACGTAATGATATCTCGATTGAACGTCTAGTGGTCCAAGGAAGAGTAGAGGGCACTAGAGCGCGTGGCAGATCGCCTATGAGATAGACCAGGTGAGGGCTGGGTGGATGTCCCGTTGCATGAATGCACGAGGAAGCTGTTAGAGAGGAGTGGAGGCGTATTGTGAAGAGTGCCACAACACCCAAGTGACGACCACGACCGCTCTGTCAAGAGCGTATCGACTAAGAGAGATAACTAGATGATGCCCGCGACTTCATCCGCGTGGATTAAGGTTTTTTAGTTCCCGCGGGAACTTTGTAAATTTCCGGGATGAAAAGTAGCTTTTGTGTTAATCCTGGGTATGAGCTATCTCCATTCCAAATTCCAATATGAAGCCAGGATTCGAACCTCGGAACCGATAGTTTCACTCCTTCGTTGAACCGGATACGCCACCAAAACTATGATGCTATGTGTGTACCCAGTTTCGTGACGGAAAGACGTGGCCTCCATCCGCCAAAACGTCCGAAAAGGAACTTCGTTCCAAAAAATGCTTTCCCGACTCCATCCGTAATGTAGTAAGTGAATTTTATCATAAGATAGTATCACATAAATATTTATGTCGTTAATTTGTCGTAGGTGTGCCTAAACTCATAAAAGCTGATATGATAAAGCCGGGGGCAACGGTAATTGATGTCGGGATCACGAGGATTACCGACGAACAAGGCAAGACGAAGCTAGTGGGCGACGTGGACTATGACGGTAAGAAATGCTCCTTCTGTACAATAATTATAATGAACTAGCTTTTTCCCGCGGCTTCGCTCACGTTAAGTTCAATTTTTCAAACCCCTATTTTACCCCTTTGGGGTTGAATTTTTTATCTGTATGCCTTTCAGCCCAATCCGTCCAGTGGCTTGAGCTATGCGTTGATAGATCGGTCAGTCAGTCTTTTTTAGTTTAGTGATACTTCATTGTCGCTACATATGATACATTCATACATAAAAAGTAGTCCCTACCCTCTGCGCTAGGAAAACCTGTGTTGCAGAAGGTAGTTCCTTCCAGCAATAATATATAATTATGAAAAACTTAAGCTAACATCAAGTGAGTGTGTGTGTGTGTGTGCGTGTGTGTGTGTGTGTGTGTGTGTGTGTGTGTGTGTGTGTGTGTGTGTGTGTGTGTGCGTGCGTGCTTGCTAGGATACTATGTTTATTTATGTCTTGTTTGTGCGCGCAAAAATTAAATAATAAGATAAAATGGGCACATATAAAATTAAGTATTTAAATGACGATATTTTGACCCAGTTATATGTATCGTGTTACACCAGTTTAAACTACTTATCCATATACCTATACCATTTATCTTTAGAACTGATTGAAAGTATATGATACTCCTACCATTGGTTTCCATGAGACAGCTATTATTAATAATTATTCACGACTGTCTTCGATAAAAGTAATAAAATAAAGAAGAAACGAACTGAGAACCGTCCCAAAATCCCACCCAACTCCTACTATAAATATAAGTGATTATCTAAACATATATGTAAACTAGCATTTGCTCGGTGCGCGAGCTGCTAAAGCAGCTCGCGGGAAGTGTTTTACTAAAAGTAGGGCGCGTGGGTGCGCGGCCCGCTAAAGCGGACCGCGATTGTTCGGCTTTATTTATTTCGCTCGGTGCGCGAGCTGCTAAAGCAGCTCGCGGGAAGTGTTATTACTACAAGTAGGGCGCGTGGGTGCGCGGCCCGCTAAAGCGGACCGCGATTTTTTTGCTCATCAAGTAGACCTTCGGATTCTGGTCATCTTTTGCCAAAAAATTTGTTCGAGCACACCCCACCTATCTGCAATAACCTGGCCGTGCTCCTCATTCACAAAAGAAAAAGAAAAACAAAGAAAAAAAAAAGAAAAAAAGCAAATGTAAAATGAAAAAAAAGAAAAAGAAAAAAAGCCCTATGAACCTATCAAAATCAATGTCTTGCATAGTTCCCAACTTCTAGTCCCTTCAATATTCCCCATACATAATGTATGAAAAAAAAAATCCGCCATCTTGAATTTTTTTCCTACTCACCAGGTAGACCTCCGGGTTTTGATCATCTTTTGTCGAGAAACCGCTCCTCCATCTTTTATAGTCTCCGAGAGAGAGACGGACAAAATTTGCCGCCATTTTTTTTCCGCCATTTTGGAATTTTTTTTCAACTCACTGGCAACTGCTCGAGGTTTCGAATGACATTTGGTCGAGCACCCTCCACCTATCTTCTATACCCTGGCCGTGCCCCTCGCCCGTCTCCGAACTCCTCACTCATCAGCTCTCTCCACCTTTCTCCGAGTCACATTCTTTGAGCTCTATACGACACCATGGGTGAAAAAAATTTTTTTCATACAAAATTTTACAGGAGAGGGGTCGGAAATTTGAGACGTCACAGCTCGGCCGCCATCTTGTTTTTTTAATTTTTTTCACTTTTTCTGTTAATCGTTTACTAATTTCTACAATAATCCAAAATTTCAAAGAAATCGGTTGGAAAACAAAAGAGTTGCAAGATTCACGTCGGCCGCCATCTTGTTTTTCCGAAATGTCATAATTTTCCCCAAATCGAATCCCCCACCCCAACATATCTCCCTACATCATTATATCGATTTCCGTCTCCTTCTAGGAGAACAACCCTGTCAATGAGTGAGTGAATCAGTCAGTGAGTGTGTCAGTCAGTGGTAATCGAGCTATATATATTATATGGCAAAGGTGACTGACTTACTGACTGACTGATCTATCAACGCACAGCTCGAACCACTGGTCGGATCGTGCTGTTTGGCATACAGATAGCTATTATGACGTGGACATCCACTAAGAAAAGATTTTTGAAAATTCAACCCCTAACGTCTCTGCAAGCGGGCCTAAGAGGGTAAAATATGGGTTTGTAAAATTGAATTTAACGTGAGCAAGGCCGCGGGCAATAGCTACTTATTAATAATTAATTATCACATTTATCACATTCACTGTGACATAATAATTAGTAGATTATTAACCAAGGGGATAAAGCAGTGTCTTCTGTCGCGGGTGACGATTTAAATCGCGAGCGTAACGAAGGACTCGAGGTTTACTCCCGAGCGTAGCGTGGGTGTTAAAAACTTAAATCACGAGCGAAGCGAGGGATTTAAGACGAGTCCTGAGTGTAGCGAGGGATTTAAGTTCACCCAAGACTAAGACAGCTTTATCACCGAGGAAAATACTCTACTTTTCGTACCATTTGCGAAAAAATTAACACAATAATAATATGAGATAAGCATTTATTAAAAATAATGACAATTAAAAGTAAAAGTTAACATTCGAAACATTGGTCCAATTATTATTGATAGAGAGCGTTACATTTTTGTTTGGTACATTTATTGTTGATGAGTTGATTTGAGTATTTCTCTGTTCTTGCGTCTGAGCATTTGCACTGATGGAATCCGACAATTCACTGTCACTGTCGCTTTGATTTAACATCGTAACGTATTTTTAGAACATTTACTTATTTATAAAAATAAATTAAAATAAACTTAACGTTTATGTATTTGAAGAAAACAAAAACGCGGCAAATTCCTAGACTAATATTTTTTTGTCGGAAAAGCAAAGGCATCAAGCTCATACGGCCTCGTCGGTTTTCGTAATTTTATTTAATAATCATAACTGCATAATAAATGCGTATTCCTTTTTCAAAAAGATGTATAATGCTTTATATTATACAAACTCAATGGTGTAAACACAGATGTAGTTCAGTATCGGTAAGTATTCCAAATTTAAATCACATTCTCCCCCTAGAGGATGAATGAAATTCAGTACAATTTTCTTTCCCTGTTTTTAACAGATTAAAAATGACTATTGTTATGTTCGCTTTTTGTTTCACAGAATGTCACTTTTTTGAGCAAGTGGTACGAAATAGCTATTTATGCAACTGCATCGTAATGAGGGTCATTTTAATTCGAGTGCTGTTTTTTGATACGAGGCTTGCCGAGTATCAAAATAGGATAGTACGAGAATTAAAATGACTAATTACGTTCAGTTACATACAAGATTTTATCTACGACAAGGAAAATAAAATCATTAACAAAATACGCCGTAGGCTCAATAAAGTAACAAAAAGTAACTCCGTAAGCCGCCACCAGCTGCCTGTGGCGCCTCTGTCAAACAAAAGTAACTCCGTAAGCCGCCACCAGCCGCCTGTGGCGCCTCTGTCATATGAACGGTACAAAAGTGCCAGAACTCAGAGCCTTAGCTTTAGGTATCCTATTTTAAGAAGATAACCATTTCGATTCAGCTCCCATACAACGAGCTGCATCGAAATGAGAAGCAAAACCGAAAGAGGGTTCATTTCGATTCAGCTGTCAAATTCGAAATTGGAACTTTTCGATGCTGGAGTAGATAAAATATATTATAACACACTTTTGAACTCGTTTTTTTTTTAAGTCTTTCTTTTATTCAATATTATTATATTTTTTTCTCTCAGAGGTAATCAAAGTAGCGGGTGCAGTCACCCCAGTGCCCGGTGGTGTCGGACCCATGACTGTAGCCATGCTTATGCACAACACCTTCCAAGCAGCGCAGAAAATATGGCAACAGTAGAATGTGAACAGTGCCACGTCTGTTTTATTCATAGCTCTACTTTTTATTTAAAATTGCGAATATTATTTTATAGTGCGTCAATGGCGTCTTGACTGTATCATACCATGTTATTTATTATTATTAAATAGCAAGGTTTTAAAACTCATTTCATGGTCCAATTTTTTTTTTTAGTGTATGCGTGATATATTTGTGACTTTGTTAAATAATGTAGACGTGTTGTAGGTAGGTACTAGCTGTATTTTGTTTCAAATCAGCATTAAACTATTTAATGTCAACTTTATTACCTGTCATAAAACAATATATTTGCAGCTACCGTCCGTTCACATTTGTTTTACCTCTAGCAGTAAGGTTGGCTAACCTGAGTTCTATGTTGTCACATGAAGTCATTCTGCAGTTCAATTATGTATTTAATCTATTCTTAATTAAGTGACTAATTAAAAAAGCATCATTTTTTTATTTTTTTTATTTTTTTATTTTGAATATGGGTGATAAATGCGGGTATCTAACGTCGTTAAGTTACTATTCAAAGCATTCAAGCGCTTTTTGACAGGAAGTAATGCCAACGTAGTGGAAAATACAATGACAGATGTCAGAGGTAAAATAACTGTGAACGGACTGTATGCGATGGCCGATGATACATGATGCATTTTATGTCAGCAAATTAATTTATTCGAATAGGGTCGGCAGACTCGCCCCGGCTTCGCACGGGTAGCACTAAAGTACCTAAATAATAGATTGGAATCTCGCATTAATTCAAAATTTTTAAATGAATTAGGTAATGTTTCCTATCAAAAAGTGCCTCATATTTATTAATTATAGAAAAAAGGAAACTATTTATTTTTAGAGTTTTCTTTATAGGTTGTAAGAGAAATGACTTAAAGAAGTATTATAATTGTACCTCTAGAGTAGTTTGATTGTTATTTATATGACGATGTTTAACGTTGTTATTGTGTCATGTTTAATTCTTTTACCTTAAAATATATAACTATGCGTCTAGGTTTATTTTAAATAACTCAGGACGTATATTTTATTATATTTTTAAGTTACTGATTTGATTTTGATTAAATTGCAATGCGACCGCGATTATAACTATTTCTTGCCCATTAAATGAGTTGATCATTATTAGAGACCGGTCTAATAGATTCATAGGTATATAATTTTAAGGTATCACATTCCACCAGTGGAAAATATGCATTTTTTGTAATTTTATACTTATGCTTAATTTTAATTTTTATAATTTTATAAGTCTACCTAGACCCGCTTGCAGAAACGCCGAGTTATCCTTTTAAACCAGATTTAGCGCTGCTTTGACAGATTTCGTAAA
Organism: Oeneis ivallda; assembly: GCA_029955525.1. NCBI lineage: Eukaryota > Metazoa > Arthropoda > Insecta > Lepidoptera > Nymphalidae > Oeneis > Oeneis ivallda. The sequence goes on along the minus strand of JARPMR010000020.1, from coordinate 18,205,916 downwards.
AAGCTTCTGTCAAAATTACAAATTTATTCCTGGGTTGAACCTAACCCGGCGTCTCTGCAAGCGATATTATTTGATTTGATAATTTCTTATTTACCTCTAAATTTTTATCAGTGTTAATAACAAATTGAATAAAATACTTCTTATATTTTTAAATTAGGTACTGTTTTTTATTATTAGGTTTTATATCACTACCTCAATTATGAAAAAAAAAAACCTAAGCCCACAGCTTTGTCTGTGCGGACATGTTTTTATTTTATTTCCCTGAGAACATAGTAAGTATACAAATAAATAAATAAATAAACATTCATTCAGCTTTTAACAAAAAGGTCTTAAAAAATAATGATATACAGACAAAAACTTAATCACTAAATAATTTAATAATAAATTGTTATACGATATTTTAGGTTTACAAGACCGCTAACACACTCGGATGCCATCGCGACGTAGCCGGCTACGTAGCCATGGCTACCTCTGTGTGCTCTGGCTACCTACCGTAGCTAAATGAATTTGCCAAATAAGTAGGCAGTGGTAGATTGTGTGTAGAACACAAAAACGCGGGCGTCCGTCCTGCAAGCCTAGCATGCACGTCGAAGTGATATCTCGCGAAGAGAGATAGAGAGAGATATTGTCGATGTAGACTGATTTCTCGTTTCTCTTTTAAACTTTTCTCTCTTAAAAAAATTCGAGAAAATGACGTCGATACTCGCTATGTTAGAGTTCTTTATAGAGAAAATAATTCTGTCTCTACCTTTGACGTAACGAGACGTATCGTGGTGTGAAACCATGTTAGTTTCGATAGAGATAATTAAAGATAATACGAGAAAAGGGGTAGACAAAATTTTCTCGCGCGTGCATTCTAGGCCTGCTGGCGATCAATTGGCCACTGAGTTTTAATTGAGCTGAGCTCAGAGTAGTAGGTATAACTTAACAATTCTATGACATCTACCTACCTATTTGAAAGACTGCACAGTGCACAAGGCAATTATGGTTGTGACATACAAATAAATCCAGAATAATACTGGATCTTATTAGAGGCGGGCTCACGTATAAATGAAGGGTCCGTACGTGGTCACATTTACTAACAAAATAATTACGTTATTTTGGGACTCCAATTGTCCCTACTCGTACGCTTTAAGGTTTTTACGACTGCTACCCTTGAAGTAGGGCTTCCAAAAGGCTTGTCCAATTCACTAAATATGCTAAATATAAACCCAATTCGGTAGGTACCTACATACCTACATTCATTCATCTCAAGCCATCGCGCCAGCCCACTATACTGCCCTCGTACTTAATTGAAAACACAGTAACTTCAGTTACAAAGTAACTATGTTTTGAATTACCAGGGCAGTATAGGGCACGGGTCTCTGCTAAGCATGTGATGGGCCGTGGTTCACTAGTAATGGAGAGGGTAGACTGTCTATTTTACTATTATTTATTTATTTATTTGCTTTCATATTTATTGGGTTACAAACATGAGGCCTGGTCAGGGCATTGCAAATGTTACAATTATTATATTGTTATTACATTATAATATTCTAATATTAGTTAATTCAATAAAAACAAAATATTTCAAAATTAAAATTAAAATGTAGGTACATTAATGAAATGGTCAGCATTAAGATGAGTCAAAAATAAAGTCAAAATTAAAATTATTAAAATTATTATTAATTAATGATATTATGGGCGTTATGTGAGTGGATCGTGCTATTGAGGTATTAAAAAATCCTGAATATTATAGAAGCACTTCTGCACCAACCATTCCTTCAGTTTATTTTTAAAAGCTGTCTCTCCCCTCTCCTCTTTGAGCGCTGTAGGCAGCTTATTATTATAGATGATTATCGATCTATGATATGGGCTGCTGCGAGAAAAATTAGCGGCAGCAATCTGCGTTTTTAGGGTTCCGTACCCAAAGGGTACCAACGGGACCCTATTACTAAGCCTACGCTGTCCGTCCGTCCGTCCGTCTGTCAGCGGGCTGTATCTCGTAAACCGTAATAGATATACAGATGAAATTTTCACATATTATGTATTTCTATTGCCGCTATAACAACAAATAATAAAAATTAAATTAAATTAAAAAATAAATTAAAATATTTTTATTTAATTTTTTTAACGGAACCCTAAAAGAGCGAGGTCCGACTCGCACTTGGCCGATTTTTTAATGGCTTTAAGTCACTGTTCGGAAGCTCGATTCCGCGTCCGAACGCTAAGGCCACGTTTTCGCATAGGCGTGGCGTTGCGCGTCGCGCGGCGCGTCGCTCGCTCGCTCTCGCTCGCCCTCATACCTTGGCCATATCGCGCGACCGCTCACGCGACTCGACGCGCCGCGAGAAGCGCAACGCCACGCCTATGCGAAAACGTCGCCTAACGTGGGCACACAACGCCAGACGCAGCGATCGAGTTGCGGTTTTAGCATCAGCGTTTCGCGATTTTTAAACGCTGACTTTCGTTACTTTTAGCATCGTTTCGAACGCGTTTGAGTCGCGAAAACGCGACGCAGTCGCAAAAACGCCGATCGCTGCCGCTAAAAGTAGCCAGTCTGCCCTCTCTCTGTCAGTAATACCTGCCTACTATGTTTATTGGTCTACTACGCTCACAAAATGCGGTTGGGCAGACTTTGAGAACATTATGGAAAACTCACTGGCACGCTGGATTACTCACGATGTTTTTCTTCACCGTTAAAATAAGTGATAACATTGATTTAAATAGCAAATTTTTCGAGTAACTGTTAAGTACTCGAAAAATTTGGTACCATACCGATACCCCATACCGATAAGGAGGCCGAAGTTTAAATAACCACTTGCATAGCTTTTGTATTATATTTTCTACTATGTATTTCTTTTCACGATGTTGTGTTTCATTTTGCTTAGTTATTTTAATTTAAATCGACAAAGAAATTAGGTAGTGAACTCCTCCATTGAAGGTTTTGGCGACAGCAGCTTAAAACGAGCTAAACTTTCTGTCTAGTCAAGTAATATATTGTAGAATAATCTCGCGTGTCATCACTGCTTGTCCAGCCCGTGAATTTAATATTATCTCTCCTAACACGTCACACTATAAAGGTATCTTCACACACATTTTGCGGAGCGCGTTAGGGGCGCGTGTAAAGGTTCGTGAATACGAAATTGACAGAATCTGACGCTTTTTGTTAATTTCGTGCCGTAACTTAGCATAGGTAGCAAGTAAAATTTAGGGAACGTTGATGAAAACTGGCAAGAGACGAAATTCGGCGAAGTAGAGGTGGACCGAATGTCTAATGGGCTCAATTTGTTGGCATCATATTGTATAATCTCGGTAACTTCCTACCTACTCATAGGTAGCGGCACGAAAGTCTAGCGGTGACCGTTATTGCGCAGAAGTCGAAAATAAGGTATCATGGCGCTGATTGGCTCTCCAGTCGCAATCCGGCCGTCGTCATTGGTTGCTCGACAGTACCTCATGCGCAGCTAATTTGTTCAGCGCTAAACTTTCGTGCCGCGACCTATACCTACTAGTACTAGTGGTTCGCCCCGAACTGAGACCTCGCGGTATCCCATAATTCCCATAAGGTAGTTTTAACTATATTATATTGTAATTAAAACGCGCCGAATCTGATGACGTCAATCGTCATCTGCTTTCGTGGATGGGATGCATATTTACAATATTAAAGACAGCGCCATCTAGTAACAGTATAGTGAAGTTTTGTTAAAAACATTGATGCCCATTAAAACTCAAATAATTTCGTTTCTTTATAATATTTATCTAATCTTAGTATTTGTTGTTCAAGTACAGAATATAACTCAAATTAAGTGTAAGTTTCAAGTTTTAAAACAAAGTGGTTTTAGAAATCTAGCCTCGAATACAATCTCCACTTTGAAAGCCCCCCATTTCGTATGGGAGCCCCCCTGAAATAAAGATTTTTATAACTTTTTAAGCCATTTTCGGCTGGAGGCCATCGATTTACATATTATATCTAAAATTGAAGTAATTACGTTCAGTAATTCAGAAGTTATAAGGCTGTGACAGACGGACAGACGGACAAGTGCAAATCGCTCTAGTAAACTCAGAGACCTTCGCTTCGCTCGGTCGAAAATTCGAACGCACATAAGTAGTGTGAAGGGACATTAGAGTGTCGCATCTCGCACCGACAGCAAGATTGATAGCTTCTTCCATTGCAAACTGTTTTAGCGCTTTTAGCTAAACCAATATTTAAGCTGTACTGCCCATCATAGCGCATCGCATGTCTATACATTATTATAAGACTGAAATTATAGTGGTTATATCTACCTACTACAGGCAAATTGCAGGTTTCTCACAATGTTTTCCATCATCATAAAGGGAGTGTTAGATGTAGTAAGGAATAGGATAGCCAACACACATTTTTCAGCACACTTTAGTTTGAAAGCTATCGCTGTAAGGTTTTTCAATTTTAACCCGCGGATGCATACATTCCGGAATGCTCGTAACTTCGAACGCACCTTCCTTTGTACGCGAATTGATGGACGTTAAAAAAGCATCACGAACATCAGCGTTTCGAATTCGTCACGAATACCGAATGTACCTATTCGTAAAACCCTTCCGAATACATGTTGTCCAATCGCCTCGCCTCTAGAGTGGTTCGATTGTTCAGCTTAATCTTGGGTTCAATCCCGGGCCGGGATAAAAAATCGGCCAAGTGCGAGTCGGGCCTCGCTCTTTTAGGGTTCCGTACATACGACCAAATCATTTTTTTAAAACTAGATACATATTTAGTTATCTTAGTTCTTAGAAAGTACTAAATTAGTATATGGGGAAAAAATGCTCGTTTGTTTTGGTCACAACTTACCAACCGCATTATAAATCGGTGTTTTCAGTATTTGTTGTTTAAATACACTATATAGTACATAATATACCAAAATTTCAAATTCCTAACTAGTTTAGTTTTTGAGATAGACCCCCTAACAAAATTGGTCTAAAACCGAAAACTTTGACAGCCCCCCATTTCTTCATTTTTGTAGCTAAAAAATAAAAAAGTATACATTTGAACTCCACTTAATGAGTTCTAGATATTGACACCCCACATGCCAGGGTAAAAAAATAAAATTTTATTTCGACTCCTTTTCCATGTATGGGAGCCCCCTTTATTTTTCAATTTAATTTTATTTTTATTATTTGTTGTTATAGCGGCAATAGAAATACACAATATGTGAAAATTTCAACTGTGTATCTATTACGGTTGACGAGATACAGCCCGCTGACAGACGGACGGACGGACGGACGGACAGCGGAGGCTTAGTAATAGGGTCCCGTTGGCACCCTTTGGGTACGGAACCCTAAATATTATTGGGGTTTTCTTCAAGAAGCTTAGGAGTTGGGAAATCGTCGGTCGCAGTCGGTACTCTGCCTGATTTCTCCAGTCGTCTATGAGGCTGAGATCTATAGACCGTACTCTGGCTCTGCTCAAGACTCAAGATAGAGTTAAAATGTGACACAAATATGTCCTGACATAAATCTATCTCGTTTTAACTCAGTCTTGAGTCTGGACTGAGTGGGAGTGCCATCTATAGATCTCACCCTCATTGCTGTGATACTGGACCATAAGAGTGACCCTAATCTATCTCGTTTTAACTCAGTCTTGAGTCTGGACTGAGTGGGAGTGCCATCTATAGATCTCACCCTCATTGCTGTGATACTGGACCATAAGAGTGACCCTAATCTATCTCGTTTTAACTCAGTCTTGAGTCTGGACTGAGTGGGAGTGCCATCTATAGATCTCACCCTCATTGCTGTGATACTGGACCATAAGAGTGACCCTAATCTATCTCGTTTTAACTCAGTCTTGAGTCTGGACTGAGTGGGAGTGCCATCTATAGATCTCACCCTCATTGCTGTGATACTGGACCATAAGAGTGACCCTAATCTATCTCGTTTTAACTCAGTCTTGAGTCTGGACTGAGTGGGAGTGCCATCTATAGATCTCACCCTCATTGCTGTGATACTGGACCATAAGAGTGACCCTAATCTATCTCGTTTTAACTCAGTCTTGAGTCTGGACTGAGTGGGAGTGCCATCTATAGATCTCACCCTCATTGCTGTGATACTGGACCATAAGAGTGACCCTAATCTATCTCGTTTTAACTCAGTCTTGAGTCTGGACTGAGTGGGAGTGCCATCTATAGATCTCACCCTCATTGCTGTGATACTGGACCATAAGAGTGACCCTAATCTATCTCGTTTTAACTCAGTCTTGAGTCTGGACTGAGTGGGAGTGCCATCTATAGATCTCACCCTCATTGCTGTGATACTGGACCATAAGAGTGACCCTAATCTATCTCGTTTTAACTCAGTCTTGAGTCTGGACTGAGTGGGAGTGCCATCTATAGATCTCACCCTCATTGCTGTGATACTGGACCATAAGAGTGACGTCCTGCGGGACCATGAGAGTGAGATAATAAAGAGTGCACCTCTACTAGTACCCAGCCACGATTGTGCACTGTAATATCTCCTGCGTAGGTAACAAGTCACTGCTTCCGTTGGGGTTATAGCCTCAGTTTGGTAAGGAAGACAGTAGATCATTAATTTTATGATTAGGTTACCTCAACTAGGTTTATATTATACAACTACTTGAAGTACCTATTTAGTAGTATAGTAGTTATCGTTTTAGTATGTTGTTAGATATGTATTAAATAGGTTTCTTGGAAATTAATAATAAATAATTAGATGGTGAACCCCTCACTAGGTGGACCGACGACATCAAACGAGTCGCAGGGAGCTGGATTCAGGCGACGCATTATTGAGGCCTGTGGAAGTCCATGCAAGAGACCTTTGTCCAGCAGTGAACGCTTATCGGTTGATAAAGAAGAAAAAGAATTAGATAAAGGTTCCTAGATTCTTCTGCATTCGACTCTGCTCAAATATAACATGGACGCAAAGCCGTGAATGCCGTGATAACTAAAAGTTATCTACCTATAATCACAGAATAATAACTAGTGCTATAATGCCAATGACAGGTATCAAGTACCCGGCATCGTCCCGTCCCGACGGATCAATGAAAGGATAAGAGTTAAGCGATAGAAAGAGAGGCAACTTCTAGGTGAATGTGACAGTGGGTAAGTTAGCGTTGTGCGACCTGAATTTGTGCTTTATTGTGTGGTAGCAAGAGTCGCTATTTATTTAAATGATTTTGCGGAGTGAATCCTTTGTGGGGCTGTGTATTATTACACTTGTATAATATAATTCGGAAGGAAATAATAGATTTGCCATTACACCAAGGAGATTGGCGAATTCCATAGAGTTTCTGACCCAGACGAACTGAACCGTGGGCCTCAAGCCCACGTTCACGAATCAAACTTCTCATGCTTGTTCTAGTAAACCAGTCAAACAAAAAAGTTCATCAAAGTCTATCAAATAATGTTGGGAGAAAAAAGTTATTCACTTGTATTGCCATGTAACGGTTATTTATAATGTGTAATTGTGAATATTATTTTGTTTTGAAAAGAGCAACCGCTGAGTTTCTTGCCGGCTCTTCTCAGCAGAATCCGCTTTCCGAACCGATGCGGTCGTAGACTCATGACTTGCCATAAGTGCTAAAATTTGGACTACATGAAATAACCTGTACATGTTTGTATTCTGTGCCAATAAATGTACCTGTACATTTATGTATTCTGTGCCAATGAGTCGCTCTGCGGTCTGCCTACGGAGAAAATCAGCGTGTTTACGAGGAATTTCCCATTCACCCTCATTCCGTATTCACCCTCGCTTCCACACGTAAGCCGCAAACCTGCCACTAGAAACGAAAAAAACTAGTAATGCACTTAATCGCGGGCTAAACGCTGTTTGGAAATTTGCATCTGCTTATTAAGGAAAGGCATTGTGGCTGACCGAATGTTAGCAATGTCGACTGTATTGTACGTACGAACTTACCTAATACGTGCGATAAACATGTATACCTACTAGGTAATAGAGAAGTTTCATAGTTGTTATTATAAAATATGCTATGCATAGCTCAGCGAGTCGCGAAACTCAAGTGCAAATGGGCGGGCACATAGTTCGAAGAGTGGTCGCTGGGGTCCCAAGGTGTTGGAGTGGCGACCCCGCACCGGGAAGCGCAGTGTTGGCAGACCCCCCACTAAGTCAACCGATGACATCGAACGAGTCGCAGGGAGCCGCTGGATTCAGGCGGCGCAAGACCGAGATCTGTGGAACTCCATGGAGGAGACCTTCGTCCAGCAGTGGACGTGTATAGGTTGATTAAGAAAAAGAAGATTCTAACATTATACATTGAGGAATCCTTCATCACCAAGTAAATACATGCCTACTTATTTATATGGTACTAGCTGATGCCCGCGACTTCGTCCGCATGGATTTAGTTTTTAAAAATCCCGCGGGAACTCTTTCATTATCCGAGATAAAAAGTAGCTCTCCCGGTCTGAGGAACCACTACTACATCCATTACTATACCCATGCAAAAAATCGCATCAATCCGCTGTTCTGTTGCGACGTGATTGAAGGACAAACCAACAAACAAACACACTTTCGCATTTATAATATCAGTAATGCTTTATTATAATATAACACTTTTTATAATTGTCAAAATTTTTTACCATACCTACTTAACCAAAGACAAAATTACGTTTAGCTGTCATTTACGTTTTGTTATTCCACTGTCATTTGCGTTTTGTTATTCCATGGCGTTTTTGTTATACCACGTTTTATAGTGACTTGACGGAAACGCGGTCGAACGGGATAAAAAGTATCCTATGTCCGTCTCCTGGTTCTAAGCTACCTCTCCACCAATTTTCAGCCAAATCGGTTCATCCGTTCTTGAGTTATAAATAGTGTAACTAACGCCACTTTCTTTTATATATATAGATTCAAGCTTTGGCCGTTGTTTCATGTCCATGTTCCTTACGGTGGAAGACATGGTTCTGCCCGCGAAATTCAAATTTAATTTGGTTTTTCGCAATTTGTAAACTAATACGACAAAGTAGGCTTATGGCCTTCTAGCTTTACCGCGGCAGTCCCCGAGTGCCACTGTATATTTTTTAAATTTAGTTTTCCCATACCTACCTAGATAGACTTTAGTTTTAAGTTGACAAAAATAGAAGAATAGGGGCTTATTTTTTTTTTATTTTAATGCTATTAAGATCATTGAAGCAGTGATAGCCTCGTGGTTAGGACTGTAGTCTCCTATTCGGGGGGTCGCAGGTTCGATCCCGGGTACGCACCTCTGACTTTTCGGAGTCAAGTGCGTTTAAGCAAATAAATATCACTTGCTTCAACGGTGAAGGAAAACATCGTGAGCAAACCTGCACACCTGAGAGTTCTTCATAATGTTCTTGAAGGTGTGTGAAGTCCGCCAATTCGCATTGGGCCAGCGTGGTGGACTATGGCCTATAACCCTTCTCTGAGAGGAGACCTGTGCTCAGTAGTGAGCCGTTGATGTGTTGCTAATGATGATGATGATGATGAAGATCATAGAATAGATCAATTTTGGCGACCATCTATTTATGTAGGTAGGTAAAATTATTTCCTTGTTATTATCAGTAAGCACATACTTAATTATTATTTGTTGGCTTGTCAAATAAAAAAATAATATGCAGATGATCTTGTATCTCCTCATACAAATACTTAAGAGACGACACAATATCGACGATAAGCATTATATTTTAATATCAAAACTGTATACGAAATTAAAATCTTACCTCTACTAGGTAAGTACATTTTTAATCATATCCTTTTAGCTTCTTTAAAAGCACTTACTTAGCTACGTTATACTTAATTTTATAAACTGAGCTTGTCACTTGACTACGATCGGTGTCGGGAATGTCCACGGATTTGCGAGGCATATTGCATTAGGAACGTCTTTCCAGCCGGCAGCCCCTTGCACTTGGCAGAGGATGTCGCTTGCAATATCCGTTTGAAGTCAGTTGCACTTGACGTTGGCACTTGAAGGCATGTTGGCTGTAATATGAAGGTGACTGAAACAACCGTTAGGGGTCGATTAGATGTCCAAATAGGTTTTGCTGTCGGTTTTACCATAGTAAGTAGGTAATTGCGTGACTGACGGATCCTCGGATGAACGGACGACCTAATCTGCCGCAGTTTTAGGCGGACCGAAAACTGATAGGTCGAAATCCAATGGTATGTTTCAAACCTCACTCGTTATTATTGTCGTGCCCGCTTTCCCTAAGCTGCTAAGGTACGCTACACTTAGTAGCATGTTCAACATAATATGGGTGGACGTTTGCCTGAGTGATCGATCAGCCAATTATAATTTTCAGAACCAATTTATCGTCTAATGGCGATAGCTCAATTCCGCTGTGAAATCATAATATTGACGTGATAACGTAGTATAAATCGATGAACACCGGCTGCACGCACGAAAAAGTGTCACGTTCCGTCTGAGCCTGAGCGTGCAAGCGAGAGCGCGGAACAAGCGATAGAGAGGTACGATCGGCCCAAGCGTTATAGAGAGCGCACGCCGCCGCAGCGGCGCGCCGCCCGCCAGTCATCAATGTTTCTTTATGACGTTATCACGTAAAACTATCGTCCGTAAACCGACTTTACAGACAACCAATTTTTTATAGAATTCCAAAGAATATCAGCCAACCTGAACGTCACTAATGTTCTGCTCTCCCCTCCAAATAAGTGGTGAGCTTGTCTTAGGATTGAGTCCGACTATAGTGCAATGGATGGGGATCGAACCTGCAACCTTTCAGATTCCAGTCCTTTAACCATTTGGCTATTGAGGCTACCTATTTAGATTTTTTTATTAAAAAAGATGAATATGAAAGAGTGCAACTAAGAAGTTGGTACCTATACTTTCTAATTCTCATGTAAAGGGCATAGAACATTCGAAACCAAAGTGAAATGCATCTATAATATTCCCATTCATTCCGCTGCTATGGGTTTGGGGCGGAGATGTGCCACCGCCCTAAATAATACAGCCAAAAAGGATTATATTGTACCATACTCGTATGAAGTGTTTTTTATTTAAAATTTATTCGGATCTTTTAGCTACAAAGCTCAAAGTATTCTCCTCGTCTATTCGTGTAATTTATTACAAATCCAATCCCCTGCACCCCATAAATTAGATGGCTTCCAGTGAGTAAATAAATGAAGTAAATATATATTAGGGCGCAGATGGATGGAGCGTTGCGAGCCGGCGACAATTGCAGGCAACAAATGCAGACGACCCTGATACGAAGTGGTATTGTGTAGTATTGCTGCCTCCGGGATATATGACTGGTATGTAGGTAAGTCATGAGAGGAAGCGGATTAAAAACTGGAATTACATTATCTACCTAATTCCAGTGAGTAAATAAGTGAAATAAATATATATTAGGGCGCAGATGGATGGAGCGTTGCGAGCCGGCGACAATTGCAGGCAACAAATGCAGACGACCCTGATACGAAGTGGTATTGTGTAGTATTGCTGCCTCCGGGATATATGACTGGTGTGTAGGCAAGTCATGAGAGGAAGCGGAATAAAAACTGGAATTATTATAATCTACTTCCAGTGAGTAAATAAATGAAAAAAAAAATTAAGTGGCACTCGGGGACTGCCGCGGTAAAGCTATTGCATAGCATTTTTTATCAACTTACCTATGCAATTATAATATTTATGCATTTTTTTTCATAATAAAAATTATGCAAAAAATAATTAAAAAACAAACAAACAAGAAAAAGCGCACTGTCACTACTTCGCGAGTGAGATTCGAACCTGCGACATCTAAAGAAAGCGGCCGCTCGCCCACTGCGCCAAAGAGAGCTAAATGTGAACCTCTAAAATGTTGAACGCTTACTGAACGACGGTGTTAGGTTTTTCTTCGTTACGGAATTTCTTGATTCGGTCGCCACGCTTAAACTGTTTGTCCTAGTTCATGCCCGCGATAAAAGCTATGCAATAGCTTAATAAATATATATCAAGGCGCAGACGGATTGAGTGTCGCGGGACGTCGACAATTGCAGGCATCAAATGCAGAGAATCGGGATACGAAGTTGGTATTGTATAGTGCTGCCTCCGGGATATATGAGTGGTGTGTAAGTCATGAGAGGTAGCAGGTCCAGTACCTGTAATACCTGTAGTAATTACATAAATATTATAGCTTTAAGTAAGTAAATAAATGGGCTAAATACAATATAAGGAAACGGATGGATGGAGCGTCGTTTGGCGACAATTGCAGGCAACTAATGCAGACGACCCCGATACGAAGTCGTAGATAGCGGATTAGAAAGTGGAAAGTGGATATGTTTCCTTTTTTTGGTGTACAATAAAGAATATTTCATTCATTCAATTACATGATGTAGCTTCTCGTGTGTAGATAAATGTACTATTGTAAGAATTCACGACGCAGAGGCACAAGGCGAGACGAGGGCTGAGGATGACGAGGGAGGAGGATGGACGGATGATTGAATGGACGGATGAATGAATGGATGGATGAGTCACAAGCTGGACAAAGTGGTATTGTGTTAGTATTCTATATCTATCTGGCATACACGAGTAGCATGTAAGCCATAAGAGGTAGCAGTCTTAAGAGTTATTTCGTGGGTTTAGAACATAATAATAGTAATATTATAATGTAATTTTGTATAAGTTTTTGCAATTCAAGAGGGCGCCTGACTTATGGTTGTGTTTGTGTCGTATCTTTATAAGTGTGAGCGAGCGCAATGCTCGCGCCTGCCCGCTCCCACCTAGGCTTTGACAGGCACGCACACTTATGCAATGTGCATGTACACGAAGTAACCACGAGTAAAGCTCACTCGCCTTCGTGAATTGCAAAAACTGTATCTTGAATTGTTAATTAAATGCTTTTTTTTGTTCATGTAACATACAGAAAAGATCCAAAGGTAGGTATTTAAGCTTCTTGGATCCAACCTACAAAACTTGTCAATAGGAACTTTAACTCTCAATCAATTTAAAAAATGTTTTGTGACTTGGATCCTTTTTGAGTAACTCCGTCCAATTATAGTCAGTTGTTAACGTGACAGCTCTGTTGGTATCACGACAATAGCATCCACAGTAACGTGACTGCAACTGACATTTATCTCCATTGCTCTTGACACAAACATAACAATACATTCGAGCTTAAATTGGACCACCCCCGATATGTAGTGGAGCTGATACTAACAAGCATTACGAACGCAATAAGCTACCAAACAATATGTATCGACTACCGATGCGACAGTATTTAAACTGAGAAAAGTGCCAGCGTACGTTTTTTCAGATCAGTTAGCCTGATTTAGTGGGGTTCGTTTGAACGAATTAACTGGTATTTTTATGCGACTGACTTATCTTTTGGGAAACTATTTATTTTCCAAATATACTAACTCGATTTAAATATTGTAGTTGAAATATTGGTTTGGTCGTGTACAATTTATTATGTGGAAGGATTTGGGAACCCACATCATTGTTATTCCAAGAAAACGCCTACCATTATAAATGAATAAAGAAAAGGGGTCACGACCCTCAGCAATCAGGAATACGACGCAGAGAGGGAGAGAGAGCACGCATGTGCAATTTAGGCGCTAATGAATTATGATTGTTATTATTTACCTATACTTAACAAGTTATATTACTTACATAATATTTTGGAACGAAGTTCCTTTTCGGACGGTTTGGCGGACGGGGGCTAGACGAAAAAATGTGTAAGATTTTCTGTCATGACATGACCCTTGCTTTTGTTGCCTTCGTTTATTATACACGTTCTATTAAAGATTTGGTGGCGCATAGGTTAAACGAAGGAGTGCAACTATCGGTTCGTGGGTTCGAATCTTGACTTCAAATCATGTCTTTGTTCTTTTTAATTTTTGGAACAAAGTTTTATAGAAGAGTAATTCCAAACAAAATATTTGCGGCAAAATTTACTAATGTGGGCAGCGCGAACTTGCTTTAATGTCTGTTTTTTATATAAATTGTTCTAACATGTGGCGAGAGATGGCGTTGATTCTGAACTTCGTTCCGGCCGAGTGTTCCACGACACTCATTTTTTTTTAATTCAATGACATGTTAGCCCTTAACTTAATTGTCACTTGGTGATAAGTAACGATTCAGCTTAAGATAGAAGCGGATCATCTTTGAAGGCGTATGGTGGGGTATGCCAATATAATTCAACGCATATTGTTAATTGGTTTCTACAAGCATCATACTGGAGCATCATACTGGAACGCTAGATGGCAAGTTACAACTACAGACAAACTGTAGTAGTAAGGCCGAAGCCTTCCATAAGAGACCACAAAACCACACCAGAAACTATTTAGAAGTTATATACCACCACGCACACCGCGCTACAAATGTCTTCAACAATAAATAAACTGAACATATTATTAGTATGACAAATTGTACCTAATAATTTGTCATATTCTACAGTACAAACAAAAACGCCTTACGGAATGTTTCAGGAATAACAGAACGCTATTATTCGGCGGCTTCCGGTTCCGGCTGTCAAGTGATTAAGATATACCGTTATAGTGTCTCCGTAAAATAAATCTAAATTGTGGTGAAAAGTGGGATATATTTTCAAAAAACACTGTACTTACATGGCAATAGTGTCATTCTATGAAGAAAAGTGTTTTGCTGTTCACGAAAATACATAATATCAGTGATTTCAACGTTTTAAGTTCTGCAAAATTTGTTACGATTCTATTTATGTCAAATCGCAAATTCACAACACAAGTGTCATTATTAAACATAGACAACAGATCCATTTAATCCGTCAGGAATACCAACATAACCAACCTACAAACATTTAAGCCTCGTATACACGACACGACATTGTCAACGCCTGTTTACACTCAACGATTATTTAGTTAAGGCTCGTTTATACAAGGCGTCAATTCAGAATGGATAACGAAGAACTTGTATCAATTTTATCAAAACTTATAGAAAAACAAACAAATACTATAATTGAAAGATTAAATAAATTGGAATTAGAGATAAAGCCTTTACAAGAAGAAAATCAAATTTTGAAAGAAAAAGTGGGAAGATTAGAAAATAAGGTGAAAATATTTGAGAGTAAAGAAAAACGGTGCAACTTAATATTTTATGGCATACCAGAAAATAAGGACGACGAGATACAAATGATAAATAACATCATAAAAATTATAAAAACAGACTTACAAATAAATATGGATATAAATGAAGTTGTTACTAGTTATCGATTAGGGAAGTTTGCGCAAGATAAAAATAGACCGATCCTCGTAAAATTTTTAACGTCGTGGAAAAAGATGGAAATTCTTAAAAATAAAAAGAAATTTAGTAACGGGATTAGAGTTGCAGAAGACTTTCCAAAAGATGTCTTAATAAAACGACAAGAATTGCAAGAAAACTTGAAAAAAGAGAGAGAAAAGGGAAACATTGCATTTTTTAAATATGATAAACTAATTGTAAAACCGAATCCACATTTTGAAAATTCCGAAAAAAAGAAAAGACCGCTTGCAACTTCTCCACCGATGCAAGAAAACATGGACAAGAATGCACCACCACGAGCACCCAGCAAAATTAACAAAAGAGATGCATTTACCATTATGAGAGACAGAACGTTGTTGCAATCACAATCTTCGTCGAAACAAACAACTAAAAATTAGCAATCAAAGAACAATATCAGCCCCCGGAGTACTCTACATTTAAAAAATAAACAAACATATTGTAAAATCAGCAAACCACCTTCCCCAAGCCGGTTGGTCACCGTGGGAAAGGCAAATGACCACCACCCTCTAAACCCTAGGAAAGATAATGATGGAAATAATTACAAAAGTCAAACTATTGCCATTGCTACCTTGAATACACGTACCCTAAAATCCGATGATAGTCTAGTAGAATTAAAAGAAGCTCTTAATGAAATAAATTGGGATATATTGGGCTTATGTGAAGTAAGACGTACAGGAGAGCAAATAGAGGAACATGATCGGTTTGTTTTCTATTATATAGGAGAAACACCCGGACAACACGGAGTGGGTTTTCTTGTAAGTAACCGAATTAAGTATCAGATAGAAGAGTTCATTGGTGTCTCTGAGAGAATTGCTATTCTGAATATGCAAGTACCTGGTTACAAGGATTGTTGGACGATCATCCAAATCTATTCACCAACCGAACAAGCTAAGCTCGAAGACATAGATAAATTTTATACAGATCTAAGTACTGTTTTGCATGATGGGAATTATAAGAACCTAATAGTAATGGGTGATTTTAATGCTCAAATAGGCGACATGCACACTGGTGAGGAACTAATTCGGGGACCCTATTACGCTGGTAAAAGAAGTAAAAATGGAGAAAAATTGATTAATTTTGTATTCGAGCATAACTTGACTATTTTAAACACCAAATTTAAAAAGAGAAGTGGTCGAAGATGGACATGGGTCTCTCCGGATGGACATTATAAAAATGAAATCGATTATGTACTAACAAATAAGCCAAAAAATTTTAATGATGTAAGTGTAGTTAATACCTTAAACTTTAATACTAATCACAGAATGGTAAGAGCTCAACTAAAGAAAAGACCAGAAAGAAAAATAAGAAGAAAATACCAAGGAAGCTCAATTTCACAAAGTAATCCTGTGGCTAGTAATATGAGTCTTAATGACCAACTCCTTACAATTAAGCTAAACATTGGAAATAAATCTGTTCAAGAGAACTATGACTGCCTTGAAAAAGTTATTCAAAACTATGCAACATTACCCTTAAATTCAGGAATAAAATTAAATGTTTTATCTAAGGAAACTAAGGAGTTACTACAGGAAAGAAAACAACTGTTGAGCCAAAAAATTAAAGATAAGACCAATAACCAGATAAGAAAACAAATATCCCAAATCAGCAAGAAAATAAATATATATATAAGGAGAGATAGAAGAGCTCATCGAATGAAAGCTATAGAAGAAGAAGTTATATTAACAGGAGGAATCAAAAAAGCTCTAAAAAATCTAACAGATATAAAAACTTGGGTGCCACGCCTCACCAACCAGGTTGGAAACGAGGAGACTAAGAGATCAGGCATAATAAATGTTGCTACCACATTCTATCAGAATCTTTATATGATGAATACTGAAGCCTCTGCAGATTGTGAAATAGAATACCATGATGAAGAGGAAGAGATACCTACAATATTAAGTCGAGAGGTAGAAAAGGCCATAGAAACCCAGAAAAAAGACAAGGCCTCTGGACCAGACAGAATAAAAAATGAGTGTCTTATACATTATAAAATATTATTATCACCAGTACTTACGAATATTTTTAACCAAATTCTTGAACAAGAGATAATACCAATACAGTGGACGGTATCAAATATTATTTTATTGCATAAAAAAGGGGATATGAAGAACATCAATAATTACCGACCAATTAGCTTAACATCAAATGTCTATAAGATTTTTGCAAAAGTACTTCTAAGCAGAATAACGAAGGTGCTTGATCAGAACCAACCACGAGAACAAGCTGGTTTTAGAGAAGGTTTTTCTGTACTGGACCACATACATGTGGTAAGACAGGTGTTTGAAAAATATTCTGAGTACAGCATGACTTTTTACTGTGCCTTTGTAGACTATAGCAAGGCCTTTGATTCATTAATACAAACAAAAATATGGGAAGCACTTCGAGATCAAGGCGTGCATAATAAATACATTAGACTAATTAAAAATATTTACTGTAGGAGTACAGCAGTAATACAGCTAGAGAAGCAGGGATCCGTCATAAATATTGAAAGGGGAGTACGACAAGGAGACCCCCTGTCACCTAAATTATTTTCAGCTGTCTTAGAACAAATATTTCGAAAATTGGACTGGGAGGATTTTGGGTTATTGATTGATGGAGTACCTTTAAATCACCTTAGATATGCTGACGACTTAATACTTTTTGCCAAAAATGCTCATGAGCTAGAAGTAATGCTCAATGAACTAGCACTTCGAAGTAGGGAAGTTGGTTTAAGCATGAACTTAGAAAAAACTAAAGTCATGACCAATGGGCTAAAAGTCAATATAATAGTAGAAAATAACATTGTGGAATACGTGGATAACTACACATATCTTGGTCAAATTATTTCAACTCAAAACCAAATGACTCAAGAAATTGAAAAAAGAGTAGGTAATGCATGGAATCGCTATTGGTTCTTTAAAAATATAATGAAAGACAAAACTATTTCTATGTCTGTAAAGAAGAAAGTTTTTGATACCTGTATACTACCGATCCTCACATATGGTTGCCAAACATGGGCAATGACGAAACAGCACCTGCATAGACTTCAAGTCTGTCAGCGATCAATTGAAAGAAGTATGTCAGCCATAAAAATCACGGACAGAAAAACAAGGCAGTATATTAGGCATATTACAAAAGTGGAAGATGCAACATGGAGAATAAGAACTTTAAAATGGAAATGGGCGGGCCATATGATTAGGGGAAAAGATAAGTGGAGCAAAGTGGTAACACTTTGGCAACCTAGAATAGGAAAACGAAAGAAAGGGCGGCAGAGAATTAGATGGGAAGATGAAATAGTTAAGATAGCAGGCAAAATCTGGAGTAGAAAGGCAAGGGAAAGAGCTGTGTGGAAAGGGTTAGAGGAGGCCTTTGCCAGAGGGCAAACAGATACAAAGCATGCGGGAACTGATATTGTTCTTTAAACACGAGATAATTTTAGTAACTGTTCTTTTTTTATTGTAATTGTATTAAAACTATAAAATATGTAAATAATTCTGTATCTGAAAATAAAGGCTTATATATATATTATTCGGCGGCACACCAATAAACCAACCCCTTTGAATATATCACCATCGATAACACGAACAGTAACTAACAATATAATTGGCCAAACACAATCGACTCAAGGCTGTCGCCCGATACGATCTGTGTCATCATAACCTATAATCTGGGATATAATTAATGGCATAATTACGTACTAGTAAATTCTGGCATGAATACAATTATAGTCCTAAATTATTGCTTTTAAATTACCTACGGTACTTACTTCCTTATAATTTTTTAATTGCTTGTTTGTTGGTCTGTCCTTCAGTTATGATATTATTTATAAGAAATCTTGAAAATAAATCATTTCGGGAATTTATAATAAAGAACAATTATAACAATATAAATCTAAAACCGATCATCGATGTCACCATATCACCGCAGCACGGCAAAGTACCCAAGATGCTGGCAGCTCAGAGCCCAAACTAATTCTTTGGCCAAGGTAGCTGCCAGCTCTTGGATCCCTGGCAGACTCGATGACCTTTTTTAAAGCTCTTCAAAAGACTTCAAACCCTCAAGCCTCCAGGCCCAATGGCCTCAGGGTCTGCATCACAAAAGGCACAAATATGAAACTACCAACAAGAGACCAATATTACACTGTAGAACCAATTCCCTTCGACGGTAACAACATGGGTTTATTCAAGGGTCCAATCAACAAATTCCTCAAAAGCCGGCAACGCATTGGTGGTGCCGGCTTCACATCAGCAGAACCCGTCAGCTCGTTTGCTCGCTATTCATATAAAAAAAATAGATTTTCATATAATATTGCCTTGCCATAGCCTCAATAGCCCAACGGTTAAAGGTGCGGAATGAAAACTGAAAGGTCGCAGGTTCGAATCCCACCCGTTGCACTATTGTCGTACCCACTCCTAACACAAGCTTTCCGCTTATTTGGAGGGATAGGAGGATAATAGTCAACTTCAACTAGGCTGATATTCTTTGAAAAAATTAAAAAAGTATGCGCCTCTTGGCCTATTCGGTGCTAGATTCGGGATCCCGAAACTAGCGCCGGAGATATGTCACCCTATACTAAGGTTCCAGCAAAAATTCTGCAATTTTGCAATCGGATTGCATTGATCCCTCTAGACCCGGATACGTACAAATTGCCGTCGGAAATGTTACCGGGACAAACACTAGTCCTGCACAGTGCACTCAAACACAGACGAAGTCTGGCTGGTGGGAAAATGCTGTTTTCTGAGATTCCGGAAGGAGAAGGAAATTCTTAACACAAATTACCTAATAAAGCAAAATCTGATGCTTAAAGACTACGATTTTTTTGACTACGCATGCAGTGTTAGATGGATTCTCCCATTTGTATTAAACACAGAGTTCACATTGGTGAACTCTGCAGCTGCTCTCTGGAGCTAGGTTATTGGTGGTGCATTGGCACCTCCCTCGATCTCCCTGGCGCAGTGGTGAGCGCTGTGATCTTATAACTGCGAGGTCACGGGTTCCAAGTTAGCCCGCTACCATCATAGACTGCATCGTCACTTACCATCAGGTGAGATCGCAGTCAAGGACTATCTTGTCATCACATCATAAAAAAAACACTGATTACATCAGACGACCTTCCAGTGTTTATTCAGATTTCCGCACTGGACCGTTAATAAAATTCATCAGCAACCCATCAACGACTCACTACTGAGCGCAGGTCTCCTCTCAAAGAAGCATAGGCCATACCCCACACACCTTTTAGAACATTATGAATAACTCTCAGGCGTGCAGGTTAACTCACAAAGTTTTCCTTCACCGTTGAAGCAAGTGATATTAAAATGCTTAAACGCACATTATTCCGAAAAGTCAGAGGTGCGTTCCCGGAATCGAACCTGCGACCCTCCAAACAGGAGACCGCAAGCCTAACTACTAGGCTTAATAAAATAGTTCGATTAAAATAAAACTTTTAACCCAACCGAATCTTTTAAAGAACAAAAGAAATTCAAAGGAAAGGTGTTGATAATACAAAACCAGTTTTCGAGCAAAAATCCTGCAATCTTGCTAGCGGATTGCCTTTGATCCCCCAGCCCCGGATAGGTACAAATTGCTGTCGAGAACGCTGCCGGGGCAGACAGGCCGGGATAGCACTCAAATACAGACTAAAGCTGGAAACCTGAGATTCCTGGAACGGATTAAAGGACACGACAAGGCTAACACGGAATGGTGGAATGGTGAGATTTAATAAAAATGGATTCCTTTTTAAAATAATTCAATAGAATCCGTGGGAATTGAGAATGGAAAATCTCAGTAGTCCGCTTTATATGTCGCGTTAGCTTCAAACGCACATCTTACGACTACTAAGATGAATTTGAAGATTTGATTCAAAGCATTCCGAGGAAATGACGCGCTGAAAGGTTCATGGAAAGTTCACTTTCTGTTATTGAAATGTAAAAATGGGATTGTCATATATTAACCCCTGACACAAAAAGAGGGGTGTTATAAATTTGACCGCTTTGTCCGTCTGGTTGTCTGCCTGTATGTATCATCGTAGCAGAGAGCTAAGAACAATGGTTATGCTAAGAACAAGCATTCAAATCGATCCATCCGTTTCAACGCATTGAATGTTTGCGTTGCTTGTTCTTACTCGTAGCTTAACCAATGTTTTTAGCTCTCTCTGCATCGTATTTTTCATTGCTCGAGGGTCGTAACCCCTTTTCATTATTCATTATATTATAGTATACCTACTGCTAGGAGTTTTCTTGTGATAAAATGCGGTGGATTCCAAAATCCTTCCGCAAAATTTAAACCTAAGACTTCTATAATTGTGTCGTACTCGATTATCTTAGTTTTAACTGTTATTGGCAGATGTTAGTGATAACACGCGGAGGCTTAACGTGCTCTCCGAGGCACGGAAGGGGCTAAAAGGCCAAATTTGGACACCCAACATCGTTCACCCACCCAGTTAACAACCAGAGTCAATGTTGCTTAGCAAGTGTGAATCTTCTCTGATAATAATATGCACTGTCACAACTAGAGCATACGTTTCTGAAACGAACCGCTAAAGTGTGAAACGCCCTTCCAGCATCCCTGTTCCTGCCACCTATTTTAAGTAGGTACCTTCAAGGCAAGTGAATAAGTATCTTCTAGGCAAGCGCGCTCCAACCTAGACATCATCAGTGCTTTACATCATTCATTGTTAAGCGCAAGCCTATTTCACAATAAAAAAAATGCGTGAGTGTCGTGGAACACTCGGCTGGAGCGAAGTGCCTTTTAATAATAAATTAATAATAAAAATAAAAAAATAAAAAATATTAGGTAATCTGAAGTTAGGATTCGAACCCCCTAACCGATAGTTTCACTCCTTCGTCATGAAATGTATGTATCCACTAAGCCACCAAAGCAATAATGAAACGTGTGTAACAAACGAAGGCAACAAGTCTCGTGACGGAAAATTCTTACACTTTTTACGCCTAGCCTCCATCCGCCAATCCGTCCGAAAAAAAGTGTCCTTCATAAAAATGCCATTAACTGCGCATTAGTACGGTACTGGTTGCACTATACGCTCACTCCACCCCACGCACCACATCCCAATGGACAAAATCGCTCCGTCACAATCGGGTCACACCACTCCAACTTGTGTTGGGTGAAGGTTGGATGCCAGTAAGGGAGAGGACAGACTGGCCACTTTTTAGCGGCATCGCGTTTTCGCAACCCAAAAGCGATCGATAAGATGCTAAGGGCTTGTTTCACCACCTTGTGATAAGTGTCTGATAGCCTAACCGTAAATTTTGACACTTTCTTACATTATGTCAAGTGACAAAATATGCGAATAATCTAGTAGCAAAGGTAAGCGTTTAAAAATCGCAAAACGCCGTTCGGACCCGGAATCGAGCTCCCAAACAGCGGCTTAAAATCGCAAAAACTCCTATCGCTGCCGCTAAAAGTAGACAGTCTGCCTTCGCCCTAATAAAATGTACTCACGCCAAAGTGCGCTTAGCTCATAAAACCGCTGTCACAACACATTATTGCGTTTTGCTTTCACCAAGTTAAATGTAGAAAGCGTAAGGACACGAACCCGTAATGACTTTTATTGTTGACTCTGCTCTCTAGGGGAAAATAAAAACTAAGGAATGATGGATGGCTCCATTATTATGAACTGACTTTTAATACACATTGATACTACAAAAAATTGGATACGTGTTCTTTACATCTTTTTTTATTATGAATTTATTAAAATGGTAGTATCTAAGTAAATGGAAATAGGTTACATAAGAAAGCTCAGATACATAGAAAACTAAGACCTTTAGCTTTAGTCGACCGAGCGAAGCGAAGGTCTTTGAGTTAACTAGAGCGATTTGCACTTGTCCGTCCGTCCGTCCGTCCGTCTGTCAGAGCCTTATAACTTTTGAATTACTGAACGTAATTACTTCAAATTTAGATATAATATGTAAACCGATGGCCTCCAGCCGAAAATGGCTTAAAAAGTTATAAAAATCTTTATTTCAGGGGGGCTCTCATAGAAGCGAATGCGAAGTAAAAAAAAAATATCGCGTTACATAAAATTGTTAGTATCATTTTAAAGATAACTTTGAACTGAGTACAAAAATATTTTTTTTTTTAATTTTTCCCTTAAAATTGACGAAATGGGGGGCTTTCAAAGTGGCGATTTTATACGCTCGCTTGAAGACGCTCTCTAGGAAAATCCGCTATGGATTTTCAAACTGATTTTATGTTTTTAGGTCACTTATATCCTGTACTTGAACAACAAATACTAAAATTATATGAATATTATAAAGAAACGAGATTATTTAATTTTTAATGGGCATCAGTAATTCATATAGCATCAACATAGCTTCACAATAATGCTAATAGATGGCGCAGTCAGTAACTATTCCCATGGAACTACGAGTTACGACTACGACCTATCCCAAAAACAGTTTTGCGTCGACCATTATTATTTAGTTACTTATTATAATACAATAATTGTATTGTAATTTTTTTTGTACCATATTATTCAATTAAAATTATTTTTTAGTTAAATTTTAGTTAAATATTGTATATTTTCTATTCGCGTCGATAGATGACGATTTATACAAATGCCCGTAACCCGGTTTCACTCGTTAGTACCTACATAATAAATAAATAATTCAATGTTTGATAAATAATTCAATGTTTTCACTAACGTTCCCTAACCTTTACGGGCTACCTATAAGTTAGGTGATTGATGTTTTCTGTCAACTTATTTATCACGATCCTGTACGGGACACCTAAAAGGATATTGGGACGGATGTTAGGACTTAGGATTGTATTTAGGAGCTACCTACGTTAAGAGACTCCTACTTAGGGGATGATTTAGGTATGTTTGGTGAAAACGGGCATAATAATAATGTCAGTTTTGGTTATCATGTATCGATTGAATGAATAATCATGGGATACCGTTACCGCGAGGTCTCAGTTCGGGGCGAACCACTAGTTTAGTTAAATTTTAGTTAAATATTGTATATTTTCTATTCGAGTCGATAGATGACGATTTGTACAGATGCCCGTAACCCGGTTTCACTCGTTAGTACCTACATAATAAATAAATAATTCAATGTTTGATAAATAATTCAATGTTTTCACTAACGTTCCCTAACCTTTACGGGCTACCTATAAGTTAGGTGATTGATGTTTTCTGTCAACTTATTTATCACGATCCTGTACGGGACACCTAAAAGGATATTGGGACGGATGTTAGGACTTAGGATTGTATTTAGGAGCTACCTACGTTAAGAGACTCCTACTTAGGGGATGATTTAGGTATGTTTGGTGAAAACGGGCATAATAATAATGTCAGTTTTGGTTATCATGTATCGATTGAATGAATAATCATGGGATACCGTTACCGCGAGGTCTCAGTTCGGGGCGAACCACTAGTTTAGCTCTTTAGTTCACGGTGTGACTGTGTTAGCCAACTACCAGAGCAAAACTAAGCACCTCAGCTTTATTTTAGCTCTTTAGTGCGCGGTGTGCCTGTGTGAGCCAACTACCAGAGCAAAACTAAGCCCTTTAGCTTTAGTTTAGCTCTGTAGTTCGCGGTGTGATCTGAAGTATGAAAACACGCGGTAGCATCAAGAGCGAAGTGAAACGAACTTAGCTTCGATTCGCTTCGCTTCCAATGTAGCCTGTGCTTTATACTCTTACTCAACATGCTCATATTATGTTAGACGTGATCAGCCCTGCGATTTTGGATAACCTTGAATTTTGACAAAAATATGGCGGAGAGCTTACCAATCTTCCATTCATAATCATAAGGGTGTGTCCGCTCAAGAATTACCTCTTGTAAAGCGCGCCAGCAAATATTATAGTTGTTTAGAAATATAGGGTTATAATTCGATAGATCCACACAATCTCGGCAACCTTTACTAGCAACGTCAATTTTGTGGGTAAGATTTTATCGATCCACCCTACCTATTCGATTTTTTTCGTCTTGTCATTCGCCAGTGAGACAAGCTTAGCATCGAGCGTCGTGATCGCTCGGTCGCCTAAAGTGCCGCTTATAGAACTATCCAGAACTTATTTCCTTTTCTATCGTGTCAACCAAGTGTTGTGCCCTTCGAACTAGAACCGACAAGAACGGCAGCTGCCTGAGTGTTGTGTAATTCGTTCGAACCACAGAGAGAAGTCTAGCAGAACAAAAGCCGACCCTACCACCTGCATCGGCGTGGCGGATCGACGACATAGAAAGGTCAGTGGAATCCTTAATTTCCTGCTTGCTTGTTGATGTTGAAGGTTTGTCCAGAAATAGGAACTATCGAATTAAAACTCAATACAGTCCGCTAATTCCTATTCTAACCAGTGACCACGTGGGCCTTACAACCCCACGACCACTTCATCGAAAATCATTCGGGTGGAATAAAACCCACCAATAGTCAAACCTTAAAATCATCAATCTTGCGGACTCCTTTGTCAATTTGGATGGTGTAAGACCATGCCCGCAGTAGTTTTTACTTGTAAAAGTTTCTTTATAGTCCTACTAAAGACGGGTTTTATCCCTGAAAATAATCCTTTTTCACGAGGGAAACTCTCTAAGATTTTATTGGACAAATGAAAAATTTTACTGCAAGCGTGGAATCTCTATCTTGTTGCCGATTTGTTTGTGTAGCATTAAGCAAGCGCTGCGGGGTAAAAAGCAAAATACATCTTTTATAATATTATCCCAGAGTAGGGATGTGAAGCTTTGATACAATGTTTAGGGCCGATTTCACCAACGTAAAATAAGTCTTATTCGAGCGTACTACTATTTTATGTTTTGACAGAGTTTTCAATACAATAACTGTCAAAAAGCCTAATTTAGCCCTCGGATAAACGTCACTGGACGTTGGTGAAGTCGGCACTTAATGTGGTTGTATCACTGGCACAAAACAACTGATGATCACAAATTTTAACAAAAAATAAATCATTAGGCCCGATTTCACCAACGTAAAATAAGTCTTATCCGAGCGTAAATTTGATATTTTGACAGTATTTTCAATAGAAGAACTGTCAGAACGCCCAATTTATTCCTAGGATAAACGTCACTAGACGTTGCTTGGTGAAATCGGCACTTAGTAAGTATACGAAATTATTTTACTTCAGTTAGATTATTATTACTCTTCTGATGATGAGGGTTTGAATAATCTTCTTCTTCTTCTTCTTTATCAACCGATAGGCGTCCACTGCTGGACAAAGGACTGCAGTCTGCAAGGACTTCCACAGGCCTCGGTCTTGCGCAGCCTGAATCCAGCGGCTCCCTGCGACTCGTTTGATGTCGTCGGCCCACCTAGCAGGAGCATTTTAGTTTACGTTACACAAGACTTGAATTTACATTAGGTAGGTACAAAATACACGGCATACGCGTACGTAAGTACGCTCGTAATTCGTAGGTATAATATTATTCCGAAGGAATTACTACATTTTGCATTACACATAAAATAAAACACGCTCAATATGGGTAAGTCGCAGTTATTACAAAGAATGAATTTTTTAATGACGAAGTCGCATGGGAGCAAGCGGTTGGGCATCCAGCTGTCCACAAGATATTTTATGAACTACCTATACTACGACCGTTCAGAGAATGCGTTCCTGACACGTCGCGATTGAACTGACGACGTAACTTTGTAATGGCGTTGCAGTTACGATAAAAATATTATTGCTGGTTGTTTACCGTTTTAACAATTGATGAGCATTAAAACAACATTATTATATCAATAATCAATTAATGTTATAATTTTGTGACAGTTGTCGTGACTAACTGACAGGTGTCAGGAACGCATTCTCTGAACGGCCGAACTTTAATTACATTATTTAATTTATTTATGTCTAATGATAATTTTTTTTTGGAATTTTCATACTCCTAATGTTATTTATTTGCGCCCAAAGTTGTCATAAATTTAGTGTGAAAATGACGATCTTTCGAGGCTCGTAACTTTATACCGAATATTTTTTTCAATATTTTATATATTATCAATAAACCTAGATAATGACTAGGCAAATCGACATAATACTTAGTTTTGAGCGTACAATATCAAATAATGTAGTAATCACGCATCTACGTTTGTATGAAGAAGGTACTGGCTTGAGTCACCTTAAGAAATGATCTTTGAAAATTCACCCCCTAAAGGGGTAATATAGGGGTTTTACAAATCGCATTTAACGTGAGCGAAGCTAGTAATAATATCATAACGTTTTGTTTTGAAACGAGCAACTGCTGAGTTTCTTGCCGGTTCTCAGCGAAATCTGCTTTCCGTACCGTTGGTAGAGTCTTGACGTGTCTTATGAGCCACAGCTGACCTAAAAAATAATTTTAAATTTAAATTTCTTATTTTAATGTCATGCCAATTTTTTTTTGGCGTGCCAATATTTCGCCACCCCTGTTCTAGGAGTGCGTGGGAATTTTTGCATCACGTAGGTATCTTTTGTATTTACAGTTTACGAAGGTAGGTATTGACACAACGGGAGTTTTGTTTAATTTTCTTGTACGAGCTTGTTATGAATGTAAATATTCTGCAACAAGAATTAAGTTTAAAAACAGTAACCCGACTAAGGAAAATTGAATCCCACATCCGCCATATTGATTTTATTCGTATAAAATGTAGCCTATGTCGCTCGTCCAATAATAACGAATTGATTGGATTGATTCCTCATTCATCAAAATCGGCTCAGTAGTTTAGCCGATACGATGGAACATTCGTAAATAGTCACATACATAGACCGGCTAAAATCATAACCCTTCCTTTTGGCTTAGCCGTAGTCGGGTAAAAAGATTCGATGCTACTGTATCAAATGTAAAATGAATGAAAACTATGAATAGTAATTATTTTTAACAACTTCAAAAAAGGAGGAGTTTATCAATTCGTCGGTTTTTTTTATGTATGCTCACTGTTTACTCGAAGACGCCTGAACCGATTTGGAAAATTCTTTTTTCGTTTCAAAGGGTACTTCCCATCCCATTGAAATTTTATCGAAATTGGTCGGTTTTAAAATATCAACAATAAATTATATACTTTGTAGTGGCGTTTAAAGTCGGTTTTTAGAAAGATTATTTTTTATTAAATTTTTTCTTCATAATTATCATTAATGTTTGCACAAATTTAATTCGATACATCAAATAAAAACCATAAATAATAGATGATTTTTGTTAGAAATAATTATTTATTCTTTCACAATTTATTTATAAGATAAGATTTCACAATTTCAAGTTTTGATTTTTAATTTGATTTTGACATTATTCAATTAAATATTATAGTAAATGAATTTGTCCTAATTAGTATCTACTTATTAATTTATGTATCTAATAGGTTGAGTTATTTATTACATGCATAATATGATTTTTTTAGATTTTTTTCTATACCCAAATTCGCAATTAAAAATATCAAATTAAAATTGCAACTATTTTTCCTTTCATTCAACTTTATGTGACGGTAACGGTATTGGAATCTATAATATCTGTAGTTTGGTGGACAGTCACGTTTCAGTACGAGCGCTCGGTTTGCGGTGATTCCCCGCTATGGACGAATTATATTTACTACTTCCCCGCAAATGTGCTCCGACGGTCAATGGTGCCAGTCTCACGCTCAAAGCATGTCTGGTACTGGTTCATACTATACTGTTACTGACTATAATCAATACTAGCTGATGCCCGCGACTTCTTCCGCGTGGATTTAGTTTTTAAAATCCCTCGGGATCTCTTTGATTTTTCGGGATGCCTATGTCACCCTCCAGGTTCTGAACTATACCTATCCAAAAAATCACGTAAATCTGTAGCTTTGTTGCAGCGTGATTAACGGACAAACCAGCAAACCAACAATCAAACACACTTGCGCATTTATAATTATGTATTAGTAAGGAAGAATTAATACTATATGATAATAAAGGCGATCTAATTAAATTTTAGAACACAAAAGCTACTATTGTGACTTAAATATGATAGTTAGATATATTCCCATCGGGACTTTTTTGTAGAGAATAATGAGTTCTTTAATCATTTAGTACATATTTTTTATGTATCATCAATAGTTTTCTCAGCACACGCCAAATAATGCATTTTGCAATTTTCTTAAGGATCTCTAATTTTTTGAAAATAATTTATAGCCTATGTTACTTCCTGATAAATTAGCTTTCTTTTGGTGAAAAAATTGTTAAAATCGGTCCAGTAGATTTAGAGCCTAATTGTTACAAACAAACAAAAAAATCTTTCCTCTTTATAATATTAGTATAGTCATCATCGTTTCAACCGATAAACGACATAGATCTTTTGCGCCACATACACAACTGAGCTGCTTATAACCAATCGAAACTGCAATCTAAAGTAGTTGAAATCATAAAGATAGTCTATTGTCATCCGATCCACACATATCAGTTCACCAGATTTTGGCCGCGTTCGATTTTTCAAACCACTATTTAATCCCCTCAGGGGATAAATTTTCAAAAATTCTTTGGTAGCGAATGCCTACATTATAATAGCTATCTTTATGCCAAACTGCCTGATCCGTCATCCGTCCAGTAGGTAATTCTCGCTTATGCGTTGATAGATCAGTCAGACACAGAGTTGATAAGTTAGTCACCATATCCTTTTATATATTTTATTATTTACATATTATTTAGATTATGAGGTTGATCGGAATCTGAGTCGGCATGTGGTCGAATTTGTTACCAATTTGGACGGAAATATCAAAAAATCGGCCAAGTGCGAGTCGGGCCTCGCTCTTTTAGGGTTCCGTTAAAAAAATTAAATTAAAAAATTTCCATCTACCCACCTACCCATTTTAATTTAATTTTTTTAATTAAATTTAATTTTTATTATTTGTTGTTATAGCGGCAATAGAAATACATAATATGTGAAAATTTCATCTGTCTATCTATTACGGTTTACGAGATATAGCCCTCTGACAGACGGACGGACGGACGGACGGACGGACGGACGGACGGACGGACAGCGTAGGCTTAGTAATAGGGTCCCGTTGGTACCCTTTGGGTACGGAACCCTAAAAATGAAATGTCATACACTAATGAATTTAATTATTATTATTAATTTCATTTTTACTTTTTTTTAAACTTTAACTGCCGAAAAGGTGCAGTGTGACCGGGATTGAACCCTGGATTCCCCGACTAGGAGACCACAATCCTAACAACAGGGCTATCAATGCCCTACTACCTTTATCAGCTTGATTTCAATTAAATCAACAGCGTAGCCAGAAGCAATTTGAGTAACAATTTCGAAATGCGCTTCAGAATTGGGCAAACTTGTTTCGAGACGCGCCCGTTCCAGAGTGAACCCAGTTTTTCCGTTGCCATAAACTCGAAAGTTTGTTATGAAAAAACCAGTCGATTGTAGGAAATTTGGTAGTTTTTTGTTAGTTCGGAATTCGGATCCTCCATTGGATCCGAGTAATATTTTGAAACTAATAGCCGCGTGGTCGTAAACTCAAAATTGTTTCCACAACAAAGTTGTTCCATTGTTCAATGTTTCTATTGGTATTCGGTGGCCTGATTTAAATTTCATGGCGTGTATAGAAGTAACGCTTTGTATTAGAAATTGCCGAGCCGCTGGATATAGGTTTGGTGTAAAAATTACATGAAGCTTTTCCTAATTTTTCGTGTTTCAGAATTTTCTACTTTGATATAATATAGATGGATACTTACATAAATTTTAATACAAGAATGATAAAGTTTTATCGATTTATTGTTAACTGTTTTTATCCCTTATTGAAAATCCGGATTTAGTTTTTAAATCCCTCGGGAACTTCATTTTCCGGGATAAAAAGAAGCCTATGTCACTCTCCAGGTCCTCAACTATACCCATGCACAAAATCAATTCAATCTGTTGCTCTGTTGCGGCGTGATTGAAAGACAAACCAACAAACAAACACACTTTCGCATTTATAATATTAGTAAGCATATATTAGTAAGGATTGAGAGAAAAACCAACAAATAAACACCCTTTTGCATTTATAATAATACTAGCTGTTGCCCGCGACTTTGTCCGTGTTAATGAAGGTTTTATTTTAAAACACTTAAAGTAGGCACGCATGTAGATCGTTCTTAGGCGACTGAATTTGTGCTGCTATCGCTGAGGAGTTCTGTCCTCTATATCCGATAATATTTACTAGGTCTTTATCAAAATTTTTACCTCAATACCAAAATTTATCAAAATTGCTTCGGCGGTTTAGGCCTAAAAGAGTAACAGATAGACAGACAGACAGACTACTAGTCTTCCTAATTACTCAGTAGACTGTGAGTTACTTTCCCATTTATAATATAAGTAGGGATAGTAGGGATTAAAAATTGCTATAGGAGCCTTACTCATCCATATTTTAAATAGTCTAAAGCTGAAATAGATCAGTGTAACGAGAACTGCACGTCTCGGTCATGTACAATTAGTGGAAGCTTTGAAACGCTCGACAGTCGAACTATACTCGTACCCCCATATTGCACCGACACTGTACCGGATAGCGTCCGTTCAGTACAAGTGCACTAAAAAGGACGTATTAATGGATTTCTCGTGTCCGGCTATTGCAAGGTACAGAAATTAGACCGTGTCCTAGTACAGATTGGCTGCTCTAATACGTGGCTTTGAAGTTCTTTTATTAGATAAAAATTATTTTAACGTGACATTTAGGTAGAATGGAATAAAATAGTTTTTTATTCAAATAAACTTTTACAAAGTGCATTCGAATCGTCAAGTGAGTCACTGCACTGGTTTGAAATTCCATTTCAATCGAGAAGAACAAGTTTAATAAGAAACTCGCCGGTTGCTGGTACTCGGTGTGACTCGATGGTGAAATAAATTTGGTCTTTTTACCACTTTATTTATTTAAGGGCTTTTTTACCTAGGTACATGTCAGCCCCATATATCTGAAAATATTACAGATTATAATGTTTAAACTTTGTTAGCGACCTTATCGCTACCTAGAGATCTCTTCCAAATAAAAGTACCTAAAGATTGGTGCAAGAAAACAGCCACGAGAGAATAGATACGAGATAGTTGCCGCAATTATATACTTACCTTAAAAAATAGCAAACAAATACATATATAGCTATACATTTTATCTTCTGAAAATATATATTCTAATTAATAATATATTATACTTATATGCGAACAATCAATTTATGTACTATCCTCATGCAATACTATACTTTATTCTATATTTATGTTACGTTTTCACCGAGCTATGTTACCGCAGGCCGGCTCTGGTCGGTACTCGGTACACTGTACAGTTTACAAGTCTCCCAAAAAAGACGCTTTAATGGATTTTCCACGTCCGGCAAGGCACAGAAAAATAGAGTAAAAATTGATTACAAACGGTGTACTTTTCCCCCGAATCGCTTAATTGGCATAAAGGTTTTCGGTTGGACATATTTTATTGGATTGAAGAAATAAGACATAAAGATAAACAAACAATCTCGTAAAGTAGGAGTTATTTTGTTGCATTCGTAAGCGTAGGTTCTCATGGTGCGTAAAATCACGAGCCGTGCTTCCGCACAATTTGTACGCGATGAAGTACAATAAAGCAATAAGCAGTGATAGCCTAGTGGTTAGGACTGTAGTCTCCTATTCGGGGGGTCGCAGGTTCGATCCCGGGTACGCACCTCTGACTTTTCGGAGTCAAGTGCGTTTAAGCAATTAAATATCACTTGCTTCAACAGTGAAGGAAAACATCGTGAGAGTTCTTCATAATGTTCTCGAAGGTGTGTGAAGTCCACCAATTCGCATTGGGCCAGCGTGGTGGACTATGGCCTATAACCCTTCTCTGAGAGGCGACCTGCGCTCAATAGTGAGCCGTTGATGGGTTGCTAATGATGATGAAGTAAGTACAATAAGCGCTTCAAGTCGCCCTTGCTTGGCCACAGCTTGCCACAGCTGTGTGGGATTATCTAAAAATGATTGCATCAGTATGACGACCATAATAACCTCTGATTGGCTGAATTTATGGCGTTCTTACCTTATCAATGCATTGCAATCAATAGCGAGAGAGTACCGGCAAATTACAATGTCACATATTGCTTTGGTAAAACGTGATATGGCGTTAGTGAAACTGGCACTATGTGTATCAAATTCAAAAGCAACGCAGCTCGTTCGTTCACGTTCCGTGAGAATCTAGCATAGTTCAGTACACACCATGTAATTTAAATCAGAACGGTACCTATGAATTCCAAATTCCAATAGTAATGTCGAACAATAGCGCAACTTTGTTGTGAAAATTTTGAATTTACGACTACACGAGACGTGACTATTCATTCCGATATACCTTACAAATTAATTCAATGGGTGTTCGACTGTGCTTCGGTGGTATTAAAGCTTTGATGTTCCATCTTTCATATCTTTCCCTGTTGAATCAAAACCGGAATGGTTTGGTAAAATTGAACTCATTATTATTCTATTTTTGGACTAAACCTTTATTTAGTGCACATTTTAATACCTTTCTTATCGTTCTTCAAACAATTTAA
Source organism: Oeneis ivallda (assembly GCA_029955525.1). NCBI lineage: Eukaryota > Metazoa > Arthropoda > Insecta > Lepidoptera > Nymphalidae > Oeneis > Oeneis ivallda. The sequence goes on along the minus strand of JARPMR010000020.1, from coordinate 18,172,327 downwards.
TTACAGAATATATTATATAACACTGTAACATAACATTTCCAGAATTTGACTACCGTACAGTTACCAATACAATAAGCAGTACAGCTTATACTGCTTCTTTAGAGGATTATGGTTTGAATCTTAAGTATGCACACTTAACACTTTAACCTACCTTAGGTTATGTAGCATCTTAAGCAATTGCGGAAATATATATGCTTGAAAGTTCACTATAATGAACACATATTTGTGTGTGCAGTCTGCCAATGTGCACTTGGCCAGCGTGGTGGACTATTACTTAAAGTCTTCATTCTGAGAGGAAATCTGTGCTCAGTATGGCGATGGATTGAAATGATGATGATGATGATGATGACTGATTGAACCAAATGTAAATTACTATTTAAAAGTTACTCGTAGCACTCAATGCAATGAAAAATTGAAAGTATGTAACTACCTACGTAATTTTCAATCAACAATTTTTTTCGCTTTAAAAAAAATATTTTTGTATCAACCGATTTCTATCTGCGTTCTAAATTCGTTTTCGCAATAGTGTACATTTTCATTTGAAGTAAAATATTTACAACGTAATTTGAGTTTGGATTATAATGAGCAATTCTTTTCTACGCAAAACTTGCAGCCATCTTTAATCGTAGCATAACTAATTAGTAAGGATTTTTAGAAAATTCAGAATACTCTTTGAAACTTTAAATTTAAAGTGGACAAAGGCACGAGAAAAACCTATTCATGTGTAAATGTTGACGACAATTTTCAAACAGTAATTCCAAATGTATTCAAAATTCAAACGGAAACGGCACATTTATTTCAAACAAATTTCAAACAATGTCTATCTACATCCTCTGTCAGTACAAGTTGGACACTCGGCGCCTACTTTCAAGCGTTTGCAAACTTCTTGACGCAGCCTTATCATTGCTACTAAGGCTCGAGTTCTGTTTCATAGGCTTGAACAAAAATATCGATATTCTCACTAATATAAAACAATGTGAAAGTGTAGCTCAGTCCCTCAATCGTGCAGCAACGAAGCAACGGATGGCATGATTCTTTACATTTTACCACAATTGTAAACCAGATAGCGATCTTAGGCTGAGATCTATCGATCGTACTCTGGCTCTGCTCAAGACTCAAGATGGAGTTAGAATGAGACAAAAATATGTCCACACGTAAATCTGTCTCGTTTTAACTCAGTCTTGAGTCTGAGTCAGGTCAAATAACATAATTAATATCTGGGTGGCCGAGCTTTGCTCGGTTATTTTTTTTTTGGTAAATCGTGTTTTTTGGAAATTACATATTTAGAAAAATATAATGATAAAATAATAAATAATAATAAAATTCATAGGGGAAAATGCCGGAAGCATGGCACAGGAGCGTGGTGGTCCATGTTCTTCAAAAAGGGTGATAATACCTTGCTGAAGAATTATAGACCCATCTCGCTGCTGAGTCATGTTTACAAGTTGTTCTCGAGAGTCATTACGAATCGTCTCGCTCGTAGGTTTGACGACTTCCAGCCTCCCGAACAAGCCGGATTCCGAAAAGGCTTTGGTACCATAGATCACATTCATACGCTGCGGCAGGTTATACAAAAGACGGAAGAGTATAACCAGCCACTTTGCTTAGCGTTTGTGGACTATGAGAAAGCCTTTGATTCGGTGGAAACTTGGGCTGTATTGAGGTCGCTGCAGAGATGCCGGATTGACTACCGGTATATCCAAGTGTTGAAGTGCTTGTACGAAAACGCCACTATGTCAGTACGTATACAGGACCAGACTACGAGACCAATCCACTTGCAGCGTGGAGTGCGACAGGGAGATATAATCTCCCCGAAGCTGTTTACCGCTGCGCTGGAGGACGTCTTTAAGCTTCTGGATTGGAACGGACTTGGCATCAACATAAACGGCGAGTACATCACTCACCTGCGATTTGCCGATGACATAGTAATCATGGCAGAGACTCTGAGAGATCTCAATACAATGCTCAATGATCTCAGCAGGGTTTCTCAACAGGTGGGCCTGAAAATGAACATGAGCAAGACGAAAATCATGTCTAATGCTCATGCTCCGCTCCACCCAGTAATCGTTGAGAACTCTGCGCTCGAAATTGTAGACGAGTATATATACCTGGGACATACAGTCCAGCTAGGTAGGTCCAATTTCGAGAAAGAGATTAACCGCCGAATCCAACTCGGCTGGGCAGCGTTCGGGAAGCTCCGAGATGTCTTCTCGTCCAAAATCCCTCAGTGCCTGAAGACTAAAGTCTTCGAACAGTGCGTGTTGCCAGTGATGACTTACGGATCCGAGACATAGTCGCTAACTATGGGCCTCATAAGAAGGCTCAGGGTCACCCAGCGAGCGATGGAGAGAGCTATGCTCGGAGTATCCCTGCGAGATCAAATCAGAAATGAGGAGATTCGTAGGAGAACCAAAGTCAGCGACATAGCTCAGCGTGTCGCGAAACTGAAGTGGAAATGGGCGGGGCACATAGTTCGAAGAGCTGATGGTCGTTGGGGTCCCAAGGTGTTGGAGTGGCGACCCCGCACCGGAAAACGCAGTGTTGGCAGGCCCCCCACCAGGTGGACCGACGACATCAAACGAGTCGCAGGGAGCCGCTGGATTCAAGCGGCGCAAGACCGAAGCCTGTGGAAGTCCATGCAGGAGACCTTTGTCCAGCAGTGGACGTCTATAGGTTGACAAAGAAGAAGAAGAAGATAGGGGAAAATATAATCATCTGGACTCGAACCGGGATCTTTTGGTTTCGGGACCGCCCGATTTCCCAAGCTATAGGAACTTTATAGATGATGGCGAAACTTACCTTCGTATTCTAATGATATTGTAAGGGGTTATTCATTGCCTGAAAACACGGATAAAACGACGTTTTCTAAAAATGAAACCTAGCTAGATCGATTTATCGCCCCCGAAACCCCCTGCATACTAAATTTCATGAAAATCGTTGGAGACGTTTCCGAGATTCAGATTATATTTATATACAAGAATTGCTCGTTTGAAGGTATTAGATTTACTGTAAAATATCAAAGTTACGAGCAAATAAAAAAACACTATATGTCAATAACGTAGTATGTAAATAATTTAAAAATAAATTGAATCTAAATTGATAAATAAATTAATACCAAAATTAAAACCAAATAAATACAAAATGTTTTATTTCTTGTAGGCGAACTTGTAGGAACTAGAGATAAGCTCTACAAAAAAGTCTGAAATTAGATTAGGTATTACTTTTTCATTAACTGTGACTATAAATACATGCAATACGTTATACATCTTTGAGTACCATTTCGAAGTATCGATATTTCGAAGTAGCCCATCCTTACTGTTTCGCAGGAAGCAGTAATTGCCTGCGAAGTGATTTATTTGAAGTAGCACCGATAGTGCCAACTTGACGGCCGTACTTTGAAGTGAGTGTAAATTACATTTTAATGTGAAAATCTCGAATGTTTCACTTCCGTTCGAGCTCGTTTTATTGGGGGGTAAAAACTTTTGTGTTGATTTATTTGGAAGTAAGAAAGACACTTAGATTTATTCTCTTTTTCCGACTTCAAACAAAATTAGGTTATCAATAATTACACATGCAATATTACTGCAAAAATTTACATATAATATTCTATTAGGGCTTCCAAGGAAATATACAATTTTTTTAACAACAGCTGTGTATGTATGTTTGTTTGTCCACGCATTTCTCCGAAACTATTTATCGAGTTGTGATGACTCTTTATTATTTGCTTATAAGTATGTACTTTACCTAAGGGAACAGTAAAGATTTTATCAAAATCGGTTCATTAGTTTTCAAGATATGGACCCTTGGAAAGGGAAACTGAAAATGGAACTTTTCAGTTATTTCGTTATATTGAAGTCGGTTTCGTTTTTCCTAAATTATAGTTTCAAAATAGGAATGGGCTAAATTGGGAAGGAGTTGGCGTGCTTTTGTATAGCTTTTTTTATGAAGGTTAACTTTAATAATTAGAATAGTATAGAGTAGTCCGGTGGGAAAACAGCATAAGGTTTACCAATGCTTTGTTTACATAGCATTAAGCGCTACACAAGGCAAAAAGTAAAATAAATATTTTGTATGTACCGTAGTCTAAAATGTAGCGTCCCGTCTTTTTCATTTCATATTTTGCGATTCGCACATTGCCTTCCATAAAAGTTTTGTTTATATTTCTGACACAGAGAAGTTGATGCTGTAAATAGCATGAATTAACGCGAAATTATACGGTTTTTATTTAAGCATTCTTGTTTAAACAGGGAATTTTAATACAGTAACATTTTGCAAACTTTCGATTGTCGGATCATACTTAATAATAAAAATTATACCTGGATTTTTGCTTCCACTAAAAGTTCTATTCTTTCATACTACTTATTCGTTATACGTACCTATTATCCGTCATACTGATTTAGCTTTGGCTCGTGTTGGCTCAGTGGTTAAGTTGCTACGGTAGAACATAATTACGTAAATAGACAAGACACATACATACCTTTATTTAATTTAGGCCCACTTGCAGAGACGCCGGGTTAGGTTTAACCCAGGAACAAATTAGTAATTTTGACAGAAACTTTATACGAAATCTGTCAAAGCAGCAGCTAACTCTGTATTTCTGCAAGCGGGCCATAGACTGCTAAAATAATATTCATCGCATCATTCACATCATCGTTGATGCTTGAATATAGAATAAAATATTAAAATGTTGCACACTAAAAAATTAATAAATAAAAAGATATATCTAGATACATACAGTGAAGTGGAACCTCATAAAAATATCATAATTTTCGACTGGTTATTCTTGAGACGCAAATGCTTTGATCTTTTATTGAAAATATTTTTGAGCGTTGCAAAAGGATAGCAAAGGCCCATTGAAACCTCTTACAAAGCTTCTCAAACACCTTTCAAAAATACTACGATTTTATTAATAGTACGAAAAAGATTCCGAATTGTGAAAAAACAAATACTTAAGTACAAGAGTTTGAATATTATGATTTATGGTAGTCCGACTGTCTGATGTCGACTATAAAAGTTTGTTTTATAACCGACTCCAGCAAAGCCAAAAGAAAGTGTTATGTGTTAGTCTATGTATGTACCTATGTTCTACCGTAGCACCTAAAATACTGAGCCGATTTTGAGAGATGATTGATATGAAATACTCTTTATTGTACACCAGAAAAAAACACATAATAGGTACTTAATATAAGTACACAAAACAATAAAATTAAGCAGTGGTAAAATTGGCGGCTTTATTGCAATAAAGCAATCTCTCCCAGGCAACCATGTAACAAGGATTAAGCCAGTGAGAGAACTTCATGGGCGTTCGTTATTATGGTCCGAGTGACTTTAGGCTATCATCATCATCATCAGCAACCCATCAACGGCTCACTACTGAGCGCAGGTCTCCTTTCAGAGAAGGGTTATAGGCCATAGTCCACCACGCTGGCACGCATGTGCAGGTTACCTCACGATGTTTTCTTTCACCGTTGAAGCAAGTGATATTTAATTGCTTAAACTTTAGGCTATAATACTAACAAAAAGCTGAGCTTTGTGAGGGCTCGCGTAGTTTTTCTAACGGGTTATAATTTTTAAGTTAATGTTTATAAAATTACATTTTTTTGACAGTTAACACATCTGAATATGAAGTTAAATTACTATGTTAAAGCACAAATGTATAGGCGTGATAGTTTTTCAGTAAAGTGTACCACAAAATGCTCAGCTTGTGGGATAGTGTTAGGGTTCGCTTCGCTCGCCCTAATAATTTATACAGACAAATTCTGTATGACGGATGTTACATAAAATTGTTTGAATTCGAGCTACAGCTTGTAGTGTAGGTACTTTTTAATCGACTTCAAAAAGGAGGAGGTTCTCAATTCGTCAAAATGTTTTTGTATATATTTTTTTATGTATGTTCACCGATTACTCGAAGACGCCTGAACCGATTTGGAAAATTCTTTTTCTGTTTGAAAGGGTATATTTTAAATTTTATCTAAGTCGGTCTAACGGTTTTTAAAAAATCAACAATAAATTATATTCTTTGTAGTGGCGCGGGCGTTTGCAGTCGGTTTTTTAAAAATATTTTTTATATTAAATTATATCCTTGTTAAAATTATCTTCCAAGTTTCCGTGTTAGCAAATTACTGCAGAATTTCCAAATTCCCTTAGCTTTTATGGCGTATTGAGTAACATGCAGGCGTATAAGTCACTTTCAGCGGTAACCTGAAAAACCACTTAAGCGTGTCCCAGCGGGGTTTCCTTGAAAAATGCTCTCTAACAATAAAGAACTGCTTAGCGGGTACCTCCTGCTGTTTGGATACGGTTTTGCTGTTTGTTAAGATTTATCTCGACTTAAGATCGCCTGTAGTTACTGATGTATTACATAGCCACATAGATAAAATATAATTTATTACGAGTAATTACACACGAAGGTAAGTCTTGACTAACATTTGCTTTCGAGTTCGTTCACATTCATTCTGCCCGTTTTAAGAAAGCTTTTTTCCAAACGAAAAACTAAATGCGCAATGCAATATTAAAGTATGTTTGTTGGTTTATTATTTATAAACGCAAGAACGTACGAAGCAACGGATTGGCATGATTGTTTTTAAACTATCTTTTTTAGGCTACCCTTTATCCAGGAAAACCGGATTATAGTTTAGGGTTACCGCGAGAAGTTGTAGGCAAGAACTTGTTACATTTATAAATCAATTTTTTCTTCAAAAAGCGAAGCATTGTAACTAACTTTTGAGCAAGAACGGAACTGATGGGACTGAAACTACAGATATTTTGTTTTTGTTAGCCGTCAGGCATCAGGATCACAAGTAGGCACTGCTTTAATGCCTGTATGAACTGCACGCCACTGGGTTGATTTAGGCAAAGAAATCCAAGGCCAACGGATCTTAGCGAAATTTTGTACAGAAAAGTATAGCTTGCATGCTGGAGACGGACACAGTAGATTATGTACCTACTTGTATTCTGGGAAATCAAAAAGACATTAAAAGATAGCCAAATCGGGTAACTGTGCCTGTAAAAAGTTTGTTGTACAAATTAGGCACGGTCCGAAGATGCCGTAAACCCGGGCCCCTATCTACCCCTAATTCGAGGTGCTTCATTAAAATACCTGAGTTATTGCGGCGCGCTGCTACAATTTGTCAAGCAGATAAAACGCTACGTGAGATGAATTGTCCTTAATGTCGTTCCTCTTTGCTGAATAATTGCAGTCACACCTTGCGCTAAGCTAAATATAGTAGCCATTTACTTCTACACAAGGAAATAAAAACCCATTAAGTTTGGGCATTTCATGGGTTTTTATTTTTAAGTTATTTCTATAATCTATTTAGTCCAAAATGCAGAAAACATAAGCATACTAAATAGCATCTATCCCTCAGTGGCTGAAAACGAAAGTCTGAGAAAATTGCGTGTTGCCCCTAATGTCTTAAGGATCTGAAACATGGTTGTTATTTATGGGCTTCTTAAGAAGGCTCAAAATCATTGGGCAATGGTCAGAGCTATGATCAGAAATGAGGAGATCAGTAGATGAACCAGAGTTGATATACAACTCATCGAGTAGCGAAACTTAGGTGGCAATGTACGAGCAGATAATTACTTATACTAATGAAAGGCAAAGTAAGTTGGATTTCACACCATAAGGATGCCAATGCTCACGACGTCTCAATTTGCAACAATGGTGGCGAATATGACCGTTGTCTTGTTTTACCTACTAGGGATTGCTAAAACAGTTTAAAAAGTTCAACGCTTGTATGGAACAATTTTCTACCGAATTCTTGCTTTAAACTTGAAGGATTCTACCCAAAAAAGAAAGTTTCAAAACAGTATTTGTGACCAGACAAGATGAATATTGGCTATCAAAAATAGTTTCGTAGTTTATAATCCCGGGAAAGTTTTATTCGATGATCAATCTCCATCAGATTGTTTTATTTCAAGGTAGAGGGTTCGAGAGGAAAATGTAGCCTGGCTTCGCCGGCATGATAAAGTTTGAATGGGATTGTATTGGCTACCTACCAAGTTCAAGTTGGGAACTAAATCTGATGAGTTCCACTTTAGTTGCAAACAGTTCTATGATTGTCGATGTATTAATAATGTTCTTCATAAAAATGTATGTATCTACCTAAAGTACTTATATACTTTTTATATAGTGTAACAAGTGTAAATTAAAAATTTTATTTTTAAAGGACAAGCTTTTGATAGCTGGCTACATCATCAGACCCTAGATATCATCTCGGATCAGAGTACATTCCAAACCTTTAACCGGGCTTATTTTGTAGCCACGTACAAAATGTATGCAATATTAATATGGTACGATACGGTGCAATTCCATATTGCTATTTGCAAACGACTTATATTTGCAAGAAACCAAGAGAGGGTATTGTGTTACTGTATTGGCACTCAAACAGTTTCAAATCTACTTGTGTAAGTAATCACTCTGATGTACAAGCTCAAAACAAACAGCCACGACGCAAACGCAAACACTGCGCCAGGTATCCTCACCGAGTATTGTATATTCAGTGCACTGTCTTAATATTGCATAACATTAATGTAATGATAATACAGTAATTCGCTAAAGAACTAGCAAGTGACGTAGCTTTGAGAGCTACGTCAGTTGGCTAGGTTAGAAGTGGCAGTCAGCTGGTCTTGTTTATCGGAGGACTCGAGTGGAGATCGCGTCTCTGCAAATAGAGTGTAGTGTTCCCTGGATAGGTGGGTCAATAAAATCCGGAAAGTGAGAAAATACAAGTGGCAAGCAGGGATTGATAATGACGATGATTTTTATTATGATACATTATCAGCAACCCAACAACGGCTCACTACTGAGCGCAGGTCTCCTCTCTGAGAAGGGTTACAGGCCATAGTCCACCACGCTGGCCCAATGCGAATCGGCAGACTTCACACACCTTCGAGGACTTTATGGAGTGACTTTATGGGTAAACTCTCAGGTGTACAGGTTTTCTCACGATGTTTTCCTTCACCGCTTAAGATATTTAATTGCATTAAACCTAAAGTATTATTAGTAAGTTGGTACGATATTTAATAATATCGTACCAACTTACTGTAATCGACTGTATCTTGTTAATACAAGATACAGTCGATTACAGTCGGAAAACAGAAGTCGAAAAGGACTGGGCACATAGTTTGAAGAGCCGTTTGAGGTGCCAAGGTGCTGGAGTGGCGACTTCGCACCGCGAAGCGTGACAGCCCTCACTAGGTGGACCAATGACATCAAACGAGTCGCAGGAAGCCGTTGGATGCGAGCGGCGCAAGTCCGAGGCTATAGAAATCCATGCAAGAGGCCTTTGTTCAACAGATGGACGTCTATCGGATGAAGAAGAAGATACAGTTTATGAATACGCCGTCTACTATAATATACCAGGTTATAAGACCCAACAAGATACATATGTATCGGTATACGACGGCAACGATTAAACACACCTGATGGTAAATGACCTGCAGCCTTGCACGCGCTTGCCTGAAACTACAACTACCAATCCAAGTTAGACGAAACAACAAAAACGGGCGGGCATTCCAAATCTAAGCTATCTAAGAGTAGGTATCTCTTACTATAAATATATTATTACATCATTGTTGTCAAGATTTCGAGCATAAATTGGTTGGGATTTTTTTAGATAATACAATATACACTTTCGATAGCCTACACCACCACTTCCATTTTCCGGGATTTGTTTAGCAGGAAAAATGTTTGTGAATACATAATAATATTTCATTTTTAAGGAGCTTGTATCAATATTTTTTGTCTATATTAAAATTAGCCCGAACAAACACGAACGAAGCGCGGCGGGGGATTTTTGATATGATTTGGGTTACATTTATTGCATGTTTAGTAGGGATCTTTTATTTTTGAAAATAAAATAATATAGCCTATGTTACTCACTGCTAATGTAGCCTTCTAAAGGTAAAAAAAAAAAATTAAATCGGTTTTGTCGTTTTTCAGTTTATCCATTACAAACAAACTACCAATCACATTTTTCTTTATAAAATACTAGCTGATGCCCGCGACTTCGTCCGCGTGGAAAAAGTTTTTAAAAATTGCTTTTTCGTTGCACTACGCCAGTATCGAGTCCGTACTACGTGGTATAGAGCAACAATAGCAACCCACAATCGACATTTTCTTCAGCCGGTACCCAGCAGCATAAAGAATGAGGAATTGGTACTTGGAGTTCAATGATGTAGCCCAGTGGTGTAACAATGGGGGGGAGGGTGATTCCTAAACCAAATCGAACGATTGTGAAATTAGGTGAATAGATTGATGTCATCTAAGAATACAAAGCTACTGTACGAAGTTTTTGTAAAAGCAAAACGGAAGCTCGAATTTTTTTTACGGCAGCTTGCCACTGCGTAGTTCATACTTGGTAACCATTACCCATTTAGCTGAGCAGGACCCAGCAGAATTCGTCCAGTTACAATTTTTATTATAAGTATAGTTTAATAATATAAATAATATAAAGTATATATATAGTATATAAAGTATAGTTTAATGTATAGTGTAGTATATTCTATGTCTGTGCCAAATTTCAGCAAAATTGGTTCATTCTTTGTCGCGTTAAAGAGTAACAAACATCCATCCATCCTCACAAACTTTCGCATTTTTCCGGGATAAAAAGTAGCCTATGTACTATTCCAGACTATAATCTATGTCTGTGCCAAATTTCAGCCAAATCGGTTCATTCGTTGTTGCGTTAAAGAGTAACAAACATCCATCCATCCATATATCCATCCTCACAAACTTTCGCATTTATAATATAAGTAGGAGGAAGTAGGATAGTAGGATAGGTAGTAGGAACATACATACATACATACATACATACATACATACATACATACATGCAAACATACATACATACATACATACATACATACATACATACATACATACATACATACATACATACATACATACATACATACATACATACATAGATACATACATACATACATACAAACATACATACATACATACATACATACATACATACATACATACATACATACATACATACATACATACATAAATGCCGCGTAATGAAAAGATAAATATGTGAAAAGTAGCATACTAATATCCCACAGGAACCGTTTGTTTTCCCGGGATAAAAAGTAGCCTTTGTCATTTTTCAGGCCCTTAACTTCACCTGGGCAAAAAAATCACGTAAATCTAAAACTCCATTGCGCGTATTTTGAAGGACAAATGCGTAAAAAATAGCGATGCTATCCCGCAGGAACTGTTTGCTTTTCCGGGATAAAAAGTAGCCTATGTGCTATTTCAGACTATAATTTATGTCTGTGCCAAATTTCAGCAAAATCGGTTCATTCATTGTCGCGTTAAAGAGTAACAAACATCCATCCATCCATATATCCATCCTCACAAACTTTCGCATTTATAATATAAGTAGGAGGAAGTAGGATAGTAGGATAGGTAGTAGGAACATACATACATACATACATACATACATACATACATACATACATACATACATACATACATACATACATACATACATACATACATACATACATACATACATACATACATACATACATACATACATACATACATACATACATAAATGCCGCGTAATGAAAAGATAAATATGTGAAAAGTAGCATACTAATATCCCACAGGAACCGTTTGTTTTCCCGGGATAAAAAGTAGCCTTTGTCATTTTTCAGGCCCTTAACTTCATCTGGGCAAAAAAATCACGTAAATCTAAAACTCCATTGCACGTATTTTGAAGGACAAATGCGTAAAAAATAGCGATGCTATCCCGCAGGAACTGTTTGCTTTTCCGGGATAAAAAGTAGCCTATGTGCTATTCCAGACTATAATCTATGTCTGTGCCAAATTTCAGCAAAATCGGTTCATTCGTTGTCGCGTTAAAGAGTAACAAACATCCATCCATCCATCCATCCATCCATCCATCCAAACATCCATACATCCATCCTCACAAACTTTCGCATTTATAATATTAGTAGGATAGTAGGACTAGCTGACCCGTCAGACGTTGTCCTGTCTTAACTATGAATATTGAATTCGAGTTGGTAATAAAATAAAAATATTAAAAAAAAAGTGCAATTTTCTTAATTTTTTCTTTCATAAGAAACTTCTCCTGACAATAACAAACCCAACAAAAAAAGAATTAGTGAAATCGGTCCAGCCGTTCACGCGTGATGTCGTGACCAAGGGAAATAGGGATTCATTTTTATATCTTAATATATAATATTTCTTGTGTGCGTGTGTATGTCACTGAACTCTTCCTAGACGGCTGGACCGATTTTTATGAAATTTTTTGTGTGAGTTCAAGGGGATTCGAGGATGGTTTAGATTCACAGTTTGGTCCACTGGAAAATGTTTATTTAACTAATTTTTCATTTATATTTAAATTTAATAGTGGTGGTACGAAGTTCGCTGGTTCAGCTAGTATTATATAGATATTAGTTTGAATATGAGAGAGGTACGCTTCTTTTTTGAGTTTCAATAATTTTTAACTCAAAATATTCCATTTAGCCATTTGCACATTCAAACACATCAACGGTGTTGTTGTCATTGCATTACATTACGTGTCCCATTTGACCGCCCAGGCTTCCAGCAGCGAGGGAGTGTTTATTGTGGGGATTATTGCCGTCGCCGGCAAACACGATGATTGGTTAAATTCGCAAAATATTGGTTGATGTGATCAGTCCAACGCGGCGCGGCGCGGCGGACGAGTTATTATGGTATTACGTAGCTTATATCCGCATGTTTTTATCTTTATTTTTACGATTTTATTTCTAAAAGGAGAAAGACGAAGTAATGGACATCAGCTAAAAATCCTATCAATATTATACATGTGAAATTTTGTGAGGATGGAGGGATGTATGGATGGATGTATGGATGGGGGTTCGGATGGATGTGTGGATGGATGTATGGATGGATGTATGGATGGAAGTTTGTTATTCTTTCACGCCACAATAAATGAACCGATTTGCCAGAAATTTGGAATGGAGATAGCTAGCTTATACCTAGGATTAACACATAACTACTTTTTATCCCGGAAAATTATAGGGTTCCCGCGCGAATTAAAAACCTTAATCCACGCGGACGAAGTCGCGGCCATCATCTAGTAGTTCTATTAGTAGTAGTAGTAGTAGTAGTAGTCTAGTTATTCTAGTATATAAAGGGGTTGTTTCATCTTGGACAATTGCTTACGTGTACGCTATATTATATACTAACAAATAGTGTTAAATCGTAGAAATTGAAATAAAATATGCTTTTTTGTAGTATTACAGTGAATTAGAGGTACAAATATAAAATTGATAATTGGGTACATCCTATGAATACTTATATGTCTAGAAGGAGCATCGCGCTACTAAAGAACGAAAAAAAACAGGCCAATGAAAATATGCTAGTGTGCGTGACGTGAGTGCCGCGCATGCGCGGCGTGGATTACTGAGCGTGCGTAATGATACCAGGTACGCAGGTGATTCCAATAAAATGGGGAGAATTATGTCATTAAAATTTTTAAACTTTAAAAATAAAATTAATATCTACTTTTTTTTTAATTTTTATCATAAAACAATAATTTTATTAATACCTTTAACTATAGTGAGTTATTGTATTTCGTATTTTGTATTAGATAAATGGTTTCCAAAATTTTAAAAAGTCAGCTCCATACTGAAATTCTTTGTTATTGCACCGATGTCGTTCAAAATCGATATTTAGGGTTCCCTGGGGTCAAGAAAGACGAATTGGTGGCCAAAATTTTAAAAAGTCAGCGCCATATTGAAATTCTTTGTTATTGTACCGATGTCTTTCAAAATCGATATTTAGGGTTCCCTGGGGTCAAGAAAGACGAATTGGTGGCCAAAATTTTAAAAAGTCAGCGCCATATAGAAATTCTTTGTTATTGCACCGATGTAGTTCAAAATCGATATTTAGGGTTCACTAGTAAGGGAAAAGGGCGTGAACCACATGTGGCAGCACAAATTTTCGACGCGTTCACAGCCTTTAGACTCCATCTTGTATATCTTTGGGTACATCTGTAGAATGGCAACTCCCGGCCTGCATCCATCTGCTTTTGTTGTTGTTTGTAACGACGTTACGTCATCTTAATGTCATTTCAATTGTCAGACGTCAATTGCTGGTATTTCAAATGTCAATTGCTGCCAAATGTGGTTATTTTTGTGTCAAATGTCATCATGCCTCGTGTAAGTACGTGTCATTGTCAAAAAGAACGCCATGTTGTTGCGCTTTTATTTTGCAAAATAAGTTCGCATTGTACCTCGTAAAAAGGACCTTTTAATGAGAAATAAAGAAAAAATAATCACTATTTTATGACCCCAAACATTTTGAAAGACTGTACAAAGACCTGGCCCAGGCTCCATATATATTTGAAACAACCCCTTTACTAACTGTTGCCCGCGATTTCGTCCGCGTGGACAAAGATTTTTGAATTCCCGCGAGAAGTCTTTAATTTTCCATTATAAAATGTAGCCTTTGTGCTAGTCCTGGGTATGAGCTATCTCCATTCTAAATTTCAGCTAAAGCGGTTCATTCGTTGTGGCGTAAAAGAGTAACAAACATCCATCCATACATCCATCCTCACAATCTTTCACATATTTAAAACTAGCTGATGCCCGCGACTTCGTCTGCGTGGATTTAGTTTTTAAAATCCCCCGGAAACTCTTTGATTTTCCGAGATAAAAAGCCTATGGTCCTCAACTATACCCATGCAAAAAATCACGTTGATCCATAGCACTTTTGCGGCGTGATTGAAGGACAAACCAAAAAACCAATAAACAAACACACTTTGGCATTTATAATATTAGTAAGGATTAATATTTGTAAAGTTTGTGAGGATGGATTGTAGGAATCTGTAGGATACTGTAAGATATTAGTAGGATAGTAGGATAGGATAGTAGGATATAGACAGTTTATTAAGAGAAAACTACACTAAAACAAAGAAGCTATCTATGGGGGTTAATCAAATAATGGGGGATAATAAAACCGCGGCACAGCCCCGCCCGCAATCCGTTTAGCGCCTATAAACTAATCTGACCCGACGAACTTGCGGCCGGGAACTTCGCTCTACTAACTTGTACTGTAGTTTGCTTTAGTATAAATGACGATGTTCATCATAGCGTAAATAGAGCTTTTCTTTCATTATAATACAATGGAAAAACAAGTCTCAATAATACCTCAATAGCCCAACGGTTAAAGGTGCGAACTGAACACTGAATGGTCGCAGGTTCGAATCCTACCCGTTGCACTATTGTCGTACCCACTTGTTCTTACTGTCCTAACACAAGCTTTCCGCTTATTTGGAGGCGAAAGGAGAATACTAGTCAAGATCTACTTGGCTGATATTATTTAAAAAAAAAAATTAAATTATAATATACTAGATGATACCCGCGACTTCGTCCACGTGGATTAAAATTTTTGATTTCCGCGGGAACTCTTTTATTTTCCGGGATAAAATACATTTTACACTAGCGGCACGCTATGATGGCCGGTTTGACACATTACAATAGTGATGTGGAATGTCAATTTATTCTCGAACAAAAAACAATTAAGTTTTGTTTTTGTACCTGATTAAATAGGTTTAATAAAACAAAAATGTATATGTTTATTTAATTTATTTGAACGAACTGAATATTTGAATGAAAATGAATATACATACTTTATATGCACACAAGAAACATATGAATACAAAAGATACCAAAAAAGGTGCCACAAAAGGCCATAATTAATCAGATTCGTCCATACTACTATTTTCACTGTCGTCACTGCTATCATCACCTACATTAATAATTATATGTTCGTTTTCTATAATATTATCTATTTTCACATCTCTTTCATAATCTTCCCTTATTAATTTAACAGTTCTATTCACAACCTTTTCCCAGTCTCCTTTAGTCACATGTTCACAAGCTTCTTCTAATAATTTTAGCATTTTTTTTGTGGTAAATGGGGGTTCTGTATTGTGTCTTGCAGCATATCCCTTAATTTGAGCCCACACCAACTCAATCGCATTATACTCACAATGGTAAGGCGGTAACCGTATAACTCTGTGCCCATGTTCTAATGCTATTTCGTCAATGACGTATCGGATCTTGGTTGGTTTGTTTTCTTTTAAAAGACGTACTAATTCCGCTTTTAACATATTCATGTTTGCATCTACGCCATTTTTACGAAGCCATGCGACGATATCAGCTTTCTTTTGGGATTGGGCAGGTGGCTTGTCAATTTGCATCGAGTGGTATGGGGCGTTGTCCATAATTATAATAGATGGTTCAGGGAGGCTACACAACATTGAGGTAAACCATTCAGTAAACTTTTCTCCATTCATGTCTTCATGATAGTCTCCAGTGGTTTTTGACGCAAAAGCCATGAGAGAACCTTCGACAAACCCGTTGATGGTTCCGGCGTGACAAATTATAGGTCGCGATCCTTTTCCTACAGGAACTTTGGAAGTAGATGCTGCTGTGTCATCGTTCCAAGAACGGCCTACAGTATGGTTAGCATTAAGCCATGTTTCATCCAAGAACACAACATTTTGCCAATTTTTGATTTCTTTCACTTGCCGTAAAAAAGTATACCTTGCCATCGCTATATCAAATCTTTCCATCAATATTTTGCGTTTGTTACATTTTTTGTATCGAAATCCAATGGTCTTCAAAATCTTCGTTAAAGAACTTTCCCCACCGAAGAATAATCCAGCTTCCTTCAGTGAATGCACCAACTTTTTTCTTGTTGGATACTCCTTCTGTAAATAGTAGCCGTAAACATGTCTTCGGATAGCATCGGCATCAAAGCTATCGATGCCTACGACTGGTTTTGCTCGTTTTCTCTTTTTTGGTGTGTGAAGTTTATTTTCTTCTGTGCCAGTCTCGCCATATTTTTTTTTAGTTATCCGTCTAACAGTTCGTTGTCCAATATTAAGCGCATCAGCTACGCGTTCAACCACTGACGTTATAGGTAAAATTGGCCCTCCATTTTGAGCTTCACGATCGAAATAGTTACGAAGGCGTATTACGAACTCACGTGTCTGACTATTTAGAACAGTTCTCTGCGTACGTTCGGTCATATCGACGAAATCCACAACAAAGGGCTTGAACAGAGTCCAAATTAACGAGCAAGGGTCAACAGTAATGCAGTATCAATATTTGAAATCCAAAGCCAGGTCAAAACTATATCACAATCGCATTGCACTGACAGTTTATACTTTTCGAAGCAACGTCAATTCGAAACTGCTTTGTTTTGCATTGAGCATTGACGCGAGTTTGCCGGAGGTAGTAGTTGTGCTAGCCAGCGATCCTATGTGACGATCGTATTAGATTCCATTTTTAAAAATTTTCAATTTAGAAAACCAAATGCCGAGTTGTGGTATATATCATATAAAAATAAAAATTTTACCTTTTGTATGAAACAGCTGATATTTTTTTGCGATTTCAGAGGTTTGTCCACATAGTGAAAATTGTTCATATTCACAAGTACATTCACCCCTTAAATGGTGCAAACTGATTTTTCTACACTTGTATACATTTTAGAAATCAATTTAATAAATAAATTTTGAGTCCTAAACCTAAAACTACATTCGATAAAATGTATGAATCTCTGCACATCACTATCGTCAATAAAGTAATACAATTATTTCCTTCAAAGTCGTTATCAATTAATACGGAACTTCATGAGCGGACAAACGTCAAACCGGCCATCATAGCGTGCCGCTAGTGTAATAAGAACAATGGAGAAACAAAAGTCTCTATAATTATAATGTATTATACGAGTACGTACCACGATACTTGTTTTAGTTGAGAGTTGTATTTCGGTCCAGTACTTAGCATGCTACTGGATCATATGCTACGGTCCATAGACCGTAGCATAGGATAGGTATTTCAACTTGACGTCTCGAAACACCGCAGTCCCGTCGTGACATAGTCCATGGAACTTGATCGAAATATCGACATTCTCAACAAAACAATTATCGTGGTACTTACTCGTATAAGTAATAATTATAATTATTAAGTATAATTAAACCACGAAATAAGTCTAAAATCCTTAAAGCCTCAGTATCCTAACGGTTAAACGTGCGAACTGAAAACTGAAAGGTTCAAGCCCCACCCGTTGCACTACTTTCATCATTATCATGATTAGGGTATTTATATGGGTTATAGGCCATAGTCCACCGCGCTAGCCCAATGTGAATTGGCAGACTCCACACGTCTTTGAGAACATTATGGAGAACTCTCAGGCGTGCAGGTTTCCTCACGATGCTTTCCTTCACCGTTGAACTGAAACGAACTTAACTCCGAAAAGTCAGAGGTACGTGCCCGGGATCGAACCTGCGACCCCTTTAATAAGAGACCACAGTCCTAACCACTAAGGCTTAGGCTTAGAAACATATTGATTGGTTTAATACTCAAAGGGCAAATGCGACACACATTCCCGGAGACGCCGGCGTGGGAAATTGGGCGCGTGAAGTCATCTCCATAGTATAAACCACAGAGTAGGTATACTGTTCGGTTACTCGTGTGGTATAAACCACAGAGTAGGTATATTAATAAACTGCGTGTTTGACAGTTTTCAGTTATAGTTCTTGAGGGCGACTGACTTATGTTTGTGTGTGTGTCGTATGTGAGCGAGCGAAATGCTCACGCTTGCCCACGATTGTGTGTGTGACGTGTGTGAGCGAGCGCAATGCTCGCGCTTGCCCGCTCCCACCTAGGCTTTGACAGGCACGCACACTTATGCAATGTGCATGTACACGAAGTAACCACAAGTAAAGCTCACTCGCCTTCGTGAATTGCAAAAACTGTAGCTACTTTCGATAGCTCTAGAGGAGTCTAGACTAGATGGTTGCAAATACTAATGGGGAACATAATAATTATTATTATTGGAACGAAGTTCCACGAACGGTACGGACTTGGCGGATGGCTAGGCGAAAAAAAGTGTAAGAATTTTTCCATCACGACCTTTGTGTGTTGCTTTCGTTTATTACAGAAGTTCCGTCATAGCTTTGGTGGCGTAGCGGCTAAACGAAGGAGTAAAACTATCAGTTCGGGGTTTCGAATCCTTACTTCAGATTATTATTTCTTATTTTTTTTAATTATTAATTTATGGTTAAAAGGAACTTCAGGCCCACCGAGTGTTCCATGACACTCACGCATTGTTTTAAACAAAAATTAAATAGATATAAAAAAAATAAGTACATGATCGAAATCGCTAGTAGGTAGCAGCAGAAACATATTTAACCCGCATTGGAGTTCACTAATTTTTTTTATTATTATTTAAAGTCCGTTAATCGCAGGCTATCGCACCGACCGTAATCCACTTGCAAAAATTGTGCCAAATTACACAAATTGAGAAACAGCTTGCATTCATGACGGCATTTAAAAGTTAAACTCGTTTTCAGTTTCATTAACGGTTATGCCTCGGATTAACGGTGTAATTATGTACGCAATTTGGCTCGGGGCTTCAAATAACGTGTTATTTAAGATTTGTTTTAGAGTGACAACTATTGCCGCTGCATTTTGGTGTGGGCACATTATTTTCTACCGCGAAACTGTACCAGCGGTTTAAAAGTATACTACTACTACTACTGAAAATAGACAAGCAAGTTTATGAATGTATTGTATATACAATTTTTCTTCTTTAAAATAAACCTAAATAGATCTAAATAAATAAAAGTGTCGAAGACAATTTCGTACCTAAAGTGTTTCGTATCTGTGTGATCTAAAATTTAGGATAAGGTGACTGACTGACTGACTGATCTATCTACGCACAGCTCAAGCCACAAGACGGATCGGGTTGAAATTTGGCATACAGATAGCTAATACATATAACGTAGGCATCCGCTAAGAAAGGATTTCTGAAAATTCAATTCCTAAAGGGGTAAAAAATCACGGGGTAAGTCGCGAAACTAAAGTGGAAATGGACATAGTTCGAAGAGCTCTTAGAGGTCGTTGGGGTCCCAAGGTGCTGGAACCGGGAAGCGCAGTGTTGGCAGACCCCCCACTAGATGGACCAACGACATCAACGATTCGCAGGGAGCCGCTGGATTCAGGCGGCGCCAGCCTGAGGGCGGTGGATGTCCATGCAAGAGAACTTTGTCCAGCACTGGACATCTATCGGTTGACAAAGAAGAAGAGAAGAACAAAGGGTAAAATATGGGATTGAAAAAACGAACTTAACGTGAGCGAAGCCGCGAGCAAAAGCTAGTAAATGTTAAAGTACATTAAAATATGCTCATACATACATACATAAATACAAATACCTACAAACGTCATACATAACATTGTGTAATGGTGTATTGTAAAGTATAGGTAGGTATAGGTATGAATTTTAAAGCACGAAATTGCTGTAATTCATTCTGATATTAATGCCACAATTTCATTATACACCTACCTAACTATAAGAGCTGAATCTTAGACTAGTTAATTTCAGGGCCTTAGTATGCAAGTCGTTTCCGCATGGAATGGTACCAAGAATGCGGACTGCATTTCCGCCTTGAATCACTTAGTTAATTCTGTGAGCATAAAAACTAGCGCTACTCGAAACTTACAACTCTCTTAGAAAAACGTGATAAGCAGTTATAACTTGAAGACCTTTTTGACTTCAAAGATCTTTCTTTCATCATCATTATCATGAACAACCCATTAACGTGTCACTGCTGAGCGCAGAGAAGGGTTATAGGCCATAGTCCACCACGCTGACCCAATGCGAATTGGTAGACTTCACACACCTTAGAGAACATTATGGAGGACTCTCAGGGGTGCAGGTTTCCTCACGATGTTTTCCTTCGCCGTTGTAGCATGTGATATGCTTAATGCACATAACTCCGAATGCCAGGTGTTCGTGCCCAGGCTCAAACCTGCGACCGCCCGAATAGGAGACCGCAGTCCTAACCACTAGTCTATCACTGCTGCTAGTTTATTCTTGTTAAATAGAAAAGCTGAAAAACGAAAAAAATTGTTTTTATCCCGATAAGCTGTGCAATCTTTGTAGATATTATTATGAACAAATAATATCATGAAAACTAGCAAAACTATCAAAGTTATGAGATAGTTTTGATAGACCGTAGCTCGCTGTTCGCGTAAAAATATGAGTATTCTCGGTGAGTATAATTTTGCGCGAACAAAATAAGCACGCATAAAAAAATTCTGTACCAGAATCTGGGTAATTTTTCTAAAAAGATGATAATAATATGAAAATACAAAGTAATAATGCTAGTTTTCACATCTCGCTGTCCGCGCGCTAATAATAATAATAGGTAACGCGCGCCGGCCGCGTAAGTAGAAACGTAATGGATCCCACTTCATATTGTGCTTTTATAATTATTACATTTTTGGGATAAAATTAAACATCATTTAAATATTATTCGATTAGGTTACTAATTCTGAAATATTTTCAGCTTTCTCGTTTATCAATCAATCAATCATTATAATATAAAAACGTGGGCGGGTGGTATAATTATTGACCGAGCGAAGCGAGGTCTCTGAGTCTACTAGGTGAATTTGCTCTTGTCCGTCCGTCCGTCCGTCCGTCCGTCCGTCCGTCCGTCCGTCCGTCTGTCAGAGCCTTATAACTTTTGAATTACTAAACGTAATTACTTCAAATTTAGATATAATATGTGAACTGATGGCCTTCAGACGAATATTGCATAAAAAATTATAAAAACCTTTATTTCAGGGGGGCTCTCATAGAAGTGAATGCGAAGTAAAAAAAAAATTATCGCGTTATATAAAATTGTAACATATCATATTAAAGATAATTTTGAACCGAGTACAAAAATATTTTTTTTTTATTTTTTCCTTTAAAATTGACGAAATAGGGGGCTTTCAAAGTGGCGATTTTATACGCTCGCTTGAAGACGCTCTCTAGCAAAATCCGCTACGTATTTTCAACCTGTTTTATTTTTATTATTTCACTTATATCCTGTACTTGAACAACAAATACTAAAATTATATGAATATTATAAAGAAACGAGATTATTTAATTTTTAATGGGCATCAGTAATTCATATAGCATCAACATAGCTTCACAATAATGCTAATAGATGGCGCAGTCATTACATTAGGCACTATTCCATGGAACTAGGAGATTACGACTACGACCTATCCCAAAAACAGTTTTGCGTCGACCATTATTATTTAGTTACATAATAATATAATACCATATTATTCAATTAAAATGATTTTTAGTTAAATATCAAACTTATTGAAGTTTGATATTTAGTTAAATATCAAACTTATTGAAGTTTGATATTTAACTAAACAATAATTTGATGATTTAGGTATGTTTGGTGAAAACGGGCATAATAATAATGTCAGGTTTGGTCGTCATGTATCGATTGAATGAATAATCATGGGATATCGTTACCGCGAGGTCTCAGTTCGGGGCGAACCACTAGTATAAATCCTGGGTAATTTCTTCTTCATAAATTATCATCAACCGATAAAAATACTTATCACCATTCACCTTCCGCAAGTTTCTGAGAATAAGTCAAACGCTCAATGCATAACATTGTTGAGCTATGAACAAAGAAAGA
The DNA here is from genome assembly GCA_029955525.1 of Oeneis ivallda. Classification (NCBI taxonomy): domain Eukaryota; kingdom Metazoa; phylum Arthropoda; class Insecta; order Lepidoptera; family Nymphalidae; genus Oeneis; species Oeneis ivallda. The sequence goes on along the minus strand of JARPMR010000020.1, from coordinate 18,149,792 downwards.
AATGTTATTAAAAAAATGAATACCTACATGGGTATTCGTAGAACAGTCCGCGAACAAAAGTGGAGTTCACTATGAGTTCACTAGATTTAGTTGCCAACTTGTTAGGTGGGCAATACAATCCCATTGAAACTTTCCGTTCCGGTAAAGCCTGGAGCACTTAGGTATTCTCTCAAATCTTTTACCTTTAAATAAAACAATCTGAAAGAGATTGATCATCGCGTAAAAGTTTTTCCGGATCACTTCCGGAAGTTGCTTTCATTTTTGGGGCCATTTATTCCTCCTTCTAAACTTTTAGGGCTGTGGAGATAAAGTTTTGCTAATAAATCACACGTCGTTCTCCTTGTCGTCAACAGATAGACGTGCACAGCTGGCCGTAGGCCTCTTGTAGGAGATTCCACACACCGCGGTCATGTGTCGTTTGCATCCATGAAAACTTCAGATAAAAAGTAAGTATATATCAAACGTATATAGACGTATACTGAGATAACCTTGCTTCCTTTATCTCTGTTGTAAGCCAAGTCAATCCATCGACTACTTTTTGACACAAACATACGGGAGCTGAATTTTTATATAGGTCTAAAGATAGCATTTAAATAAACCCCAAGTCACAAACAAAGTAATATCAAGTTAAAGGTTAATCAATAAATTAATTTGCATCGGCACCCGGGGGACCGCTACAAACTCCAGAGCAATTGTAGCAACGAACTTAGGAAATTTATTCATTGCCACTTTTCAGGAGCATATCAGCTAAGACCTAGAGTAGGTACTGTGGTTCGTGGAGATCTTGCTTATATTATTCCGTATTGTGGATTAGAAATAAACAACTTTTTGACTAATAAGTAACCGGATCCTTTAATGAATCTATCTGCAATACATACTAATTTTATATTGTTACTAGCTGATGCCCGCGACTTCGTCTGCGTGATTTTAGTTTTTAAAATGCCTCGGGAACTCTATGATTTTGCGGGATAAAAAGTAGCCTGTCACTCTCCAGGTCCTCAACTATAGGCACCCCTGCAAAAATCACGTCACGAATCACGTCGATCCGAAGCTCTGTTCGGACGTGATTGAAGGAGAAACCAACATACTTACGCATCTCATATCATCACGAGAGATCTCAGAGAACATACATCCAACCATCCATACATCCATCCATCCATCCATCCGTATACTACATCTATCCATAAATCCATCCTTACAAACTTTCACATTAATAATATTAGTAGGATTAGTAGGATAGGATATAGGTAATGTAGTTATAGTTAGGAAAAGGAGGATACAAACAATCATAAATACAAACATACATACATGCATGCATGCATACATGCATACATACATACGTACATACATACATACATACATACTTACATACATACATACATACATACATACATACATACACACATACATACATACACACATACATACATACATACATGCATACATTCATACATGCGCATGCATGCATATTGGCGAATAATTTAGGGAACTGTTTGTTTTCCCGGGATAAAGAGTAGCTGTTGTTACTTTTCAGGTCCCCAACTATGCCTATCCAAAAAACCACGTCAATATCTAACTACCTTGGCCCATAATTAAAAGGATAAATATGTGAAAAGTAGCATAAGTACTAATATCCCGCAGGAACCGTTTGTTTTCCCGGAATAAAAAGTAGCCTTTTCACTTTTCAGGTCCTCAACTATGCCTATTTAAAAACCATGTCAATCTGTAACTCCGTTAGCGCATAATTGAAGGATAAATATGTGAAAAGTAGCAAATGAATATCCTGCGGGAACTGTTTGTTTTCAAGGAATAAAAAGTAGCCTTTTCACTTTTCAGGTCCTCAACTATGCCTATTCAAAAAACCATGTCAATCTGTAACTCCGTTAGCGCATAATTGAAGGATAAATATGTGAAAAGTAGCAAATGAATATCCTGCGGGAACTGTTTGTTTTCCAGGAATACAAAGTATCCTTTTCACTTTTCAGGTCCTCAACTATGCCTATTAAAAAAAAACACGTCAATCTGTAACTCCGTTGGCGCATAATTGAAGGATTAATATGCGAAAAGTAGCATACGAATATCCCGAGGGAATTGTTTGTTTTCCCGGGATAAAAGTAGCCTTAGAATACTAATATCCCGCAGGGACCGTTTGTTTTCCCGGGATAAAAAGTAGCCTTTGTTATTTTTCAGGTCCTTAACTTTACCTGTACAATAAAACCACGTTGATCTAAAACCTCATTGCGCGAATTTGGAAGGACAAATGCGTAAAAAATAGCGAAGCTATCCCGCAGGAACTGTTTGCTTTTCCGGGATAAAAAGTAGCCTATGTGCTATTCCAGAAATTAATCTATGTCTGTGCCAAATTTCAGCAAAATCGGTTCATTTGTTGTCGCGTTAAAGAGTAACAAACATCCATCCATCCATCCATCCAAACATCCAAACATCCATCCTCACAAACTTTCGCATTTATAATATTAATAGGATTATGTTGTTGATATGTCCTTCAATCACACAACAATCGGTCGATGTGATTAGTTGCATGGGTATAGTTACTTACAAGTTACATAGTTACATACATAGTTACATACAAGTTACAAGTTACATGAAGAGTTACATAGACTACTAAGCAGCCGCAAAACCCTTTGTCTTTCCGGGATAATTAGTACATATTATTATCCCGCTTAAACAAAGTCAGCAGAAGTGTATACAATGGTGAAGAAGGATCTTGATGAAATAAGTGTCGCTGCTGTAAAGAGTGAGGCCAGTCAGGTTTTCAGCTCTCCTTATAATGTCATTGGAAAAACGCTGAAGTTGCAAAGTTCGGAATCAGCTGCTAGTGTTATGAAGAAAAATTTCAGCACCTTTATGTCAAGTGAGCACAGTTTTGAACCTAGAACCTGATGATGAAGTTATTCTGTCTTCAGGGGATACCACATTGCTATCCACGAATAAAAAAGAACTGGAAGCTCTCCAATGCGTGGACGCCACATACATAGTGCCCGCATACAGTCCAACCCTAATAAACCGAAAGGTGGCGATTCTATCCTTTCCTTTCCACCAACAAAAGCATTCCCAAGGAGGGTTGACGTCAGGCAGGCGGCCGGTCGTAAAATGTCAAGCCGAACCACTTACAACATGGCTTACAAGCCATGTTGTCCCGACCCCACATAGCGTGGGACAAGGAGAGGGAGGTGATAATGATGAAGTACATATTATTATCATCATTCAATATTGTTTTGACATGTAATATTATATTGTCGACCTTAAAGTAAGTGACAGAAGGACGGCATTCTGAGACATATTTTCACTATTTTTAACGTAGGTGCGGCCCTGAGAAGTTTTATATAGGTCTAAAGATAGCATTTAAATAAACCCCAAGTCACAAACAAAGTAATATCAAGTTAAAGGTTAATCAATAAATTAATTTGCATCGGCACCCGGGGGACCGCTACAAACTCCAGAGCAATTGTAGCAACGAACTTAGGAAATTTATTCATTGCCACTTTTCAGGAGCATATCAGCTAAGACCTAGAGTAGGTACTGTGGTTCGTGGAGATCTTGCTTATATTATTCCGTATTGTGGATTAGAAATAAACAACTTTTTGACTAATAAGTAACCGGATCCTTTAATGAATCTATCTGCAATACATACTAATTTTATATTGTTACTAGCTGATGCCCGCGACTTCGTCTGCGTGATTTTAGTTTTTAAAATGCCTCGGGAACTCTATGATTTTGCGGGATAAAAAGTAGCCTGTCACTCTCCAGGTCCTCAACTATAGGCACCCCTGCAAAAATCACGTCACGAATCACGTCGATCCGAAGCTCTGTTCGGACGTGATTGAAGGAGAAACCAACATACTTACGCATCTCATATCATCACGAGAGATCTCAGAGAACATACATCCAACCATCCATACATCCATCCATCCATCCATCCGTATACTACATCTATCCATAAATCCATCCTTACAAACTTTCACATTAATAATATTAGTAGGATTAGTAGGATAGGATATAGGTAATGTAGTTATAGTTAGGAAAAGGAGGATACAAACAATCATAAATACAAACATACATACATGCATGCATGCATACATGCATACATACATACGTACATACATACATACATACATACTTACATACATACATACATACATACATACATACATACACACATACATACATACACACATACATACATACATACATGCATACATTCATACATGCGCATGCATGCATATTGGCGAATAATTTAGGGAACTGTTTGTTTTCCCGGGATAAAGAGTAGCTGTTGTTACTTTTCAGGTCCCCAACTATGCCTATCCAAAAAACCACGTCAATATCTAACTACCTTGGCCCATAATTAAAAGGATAAATATGTGAAAAGTAGCATAAGTACTAATATCCCGCAGGAACCGTTTGTTTTCCCGGAATAAAAAGTAGCCTTTTCACTTTTCAGGTCCTCAACTATGCCTATTTAAAAACCATGTCAATCTGTAACTCCGTTAGCGCATAATTGAAGGATAAATATGTGAAAAGTAGCAAATGAATATCCTGCGGGAACTGTTTGTTTTCAAGGAATAAAAAGTAGCCTTTTCACTTTTCAGGTCCTCAACTATGCCTATTCAAAAAACCATGTCAATCTGTAACTCCGTTAGCGCATAATTGAAGGATAAATATGTGAAAAGTAGCAAATGAATATCCTGCGGGAACTGTTTGTTTTCCAGGAATACAAAGTATCCTTTTCACTTTTCAGGTCCTCAACTATGCCTATTAAAAAAAAACACGTCAATCTGTAACTCCGTTGGCGCATAATTGAAGGATTAATATGCGAAAAGTAGCATACGAATATCCCGAGGGAATTGTTTGTTTTCCCGGGATAAAAGTAGCCTTTTCTCTTTTCAGGTCCTCAAATATGCCTATCCAAAAAACCACGTCAATCTGTAACTCCGTTGGCGCATAATTGATGGATAAATATGTGAAAAGTAGAATACTAATATCCCGCAGGGACCGTTTGTTTTCCCGGGATAAAAAGTAGCCTTTGTTATTTTTCAGGTCCTTAACTTTACCTGTACAATAAAACCACGTTGATCTAAAACCTCATTGCGCGAATTTGGAAGGACAAATGCGTAAAAAATAGCGAAGCTATCCCGCAGGAACTGTTTGCTTTTCCGGGATAAAAAGTAGCCTATGTGCTATTCCAGACATTAATCTATGTCTGTGCCAAATTTCAGCAAAATCGGTTCATTTGTTGTCGCGTTAAAGAGTAACAAACATCCATCCATCCATCCATCCAAACATCCAAACATCCATCCTCACAAACTTTCGCATTTATAATATTAATAGGATTATGTTGTTGGTATGTCCTTCAATCACACAACAATCGGTCGATGTGATTAGTTGCATGGGTATAGTTACTTACAAGTTACATAGTTACATACATAGTTACATACAAGTTACAAGTTACATGAAGAGTTACATAGACTACTAAGCAGCCGCAAAACCCTTTGTCTTTCCGGGATAATTAGTACATATTATTATCCCGCTTAAACAAAGTCAGCAGAAGTGTATACAATGGTGAAGAAGGATCTTGATGAAATAAGTGTCGCTGCTGTAAAGAGTGAGGCCAGTCAGGTTTTCAGCTCTCCTTATAATGTCATTGGAAAAACGCTGAAGTTGCAAAGTTCGGAATCAGCTGCTAGTGTTATGAAGAAAAATTTCAGCACCTTTATGTCAAGTGAGCACAGTTTTGAACCTAGAACCTGATGATGAAGTTATTCTGTCTTCAGGGGATACCACATTGCTATCCACGAATAAAAAAGAACTGGAAGCTCTCCAATGCGTGGACGCCACATACATAGTGCCCGCATACAGTCCAACCCTAATAAACCGAAAGGTGGCGATTCTATCCTTTCCTTTCCACCAACAAAAGCATTCCCAAGGAGGGTTGACGTCAGGCAGGCGGCCGGTCGTAAAATGTCAAGCCGAACCACTTACAACATGGCTTACAAGCCATGTTGTCCCGACCCCACATAGCGTGGGACAAGGAGAGGGAGGTGATAATGATGAAGTACATATTATTATCATCATTCAATATTGTTTTGACATGTAATATTATATTGTCGACCTTAAAGTAAGTGACAGAAGGACGGCATTCTGAGACATATTTTCACTATTTTTAACGTAGGTGCGGCCCTGAGAAGTTCATAAAACTTAAAACAAAAGCAACTCTCCATTTAGTCAGACAAGAGGAAAAAGCATTTAAGATATTTCATCTCACGTAGAGTTTTATCTGCTTGACAAATTGTAGCAGCGGCCTGCCTCGCCGCAGTAACTCAGGTATTTTAATGAAGTACCCAGCACCCACCCCAAGGTGGGCGTTGATACAGAAATAACACCAGGAACATGCCTCGTTGGTCTAGTGGTTGACGTGATCGACTGCAGATGATGAGTTCCCGGGTTCGATTCCTTCGTCGGGCTAAAAAATGTATAAACCCAATACATTTTTTTGGTGGCGTTGATACAGAAATAACACCAGGAATATGCCTCGTTGGTCCAGTGGTTAACGTGATCGACTGCAGATGATGAGGTCCCGGGTTCGATTCCTGGGTCGGGCCAAAAAATGTATAAACCCAATACATTTTTTGGCCCGACCTTCCTTTCAAGAAATTCTCTAGCCCGGTGTTAGTTCCATGCCACGGAGAGCACGTAGAGTCATTTGCCCTGCCCCCCTAGCCATATTACATATCGTGTCTATTCTCATTCTATGATCATTAACGTTTTAGAGAAGGGGTTTCCAAAGTTTTTTAGCACGCCTCCTTTCTGATAGAATAGAAAAACCTTGGGAACCCCTATTTTAGAGGAAGCGATCTTAGAAACGATTAATTGGTAGCCAAGTCGACACAACGTTCTCGATCGCTCATTCGCTCCACGGTATAGTATTCACGAACATATACGCTTACACGCTTCCTCTAAAACAGGGGTTCCCAAAGTTTTTTATCACGCCTCCTATCATTTCAGAAGGGAGGCGTGATAAAAAAACTTTGGGAACCCCTGCTCTAAAGCATTAACGGTCATAGAAAGAGAATAGATAGGTACGACACCTGTGTAATGTTGCTAAGGGGGCTGGGTCTTTGTGTCATCGATTCGTTTCTATTAGACCACGTGACATTACAATAGCTAATGTCAATTCCATACATTTTTGGACTTTTCTACTAGCGACATCGCTAATAGAATGTCACTTTGATCTCTCTCCGGTCGTGTCGGATTTTCCTCCCATAAGACTTTGAGAGTGCCCTGAGTGCACACACTTATGCACCATAATATCTCCCGCGCAGATGGCTAATATCTATGGAGAATGGGAATTTCCTGCCGTGGCTTGATTCAGTCGTTTATTATGAACACCATGAAAATATTTAATACTAGTTAAAACTTCGTCCGCGTGGACAGAGCCTGTGCACGTTCTCCATAATGTTCTCAAAAGTGTTTGGAGTCTGAATTTCCCTCTCCCCTCAAAATAAGCGTAAAACTTACCTGCCAGTGATTGTGACTTTTTAATTTTTAGCCCGCACTTTTACGTGTCCTAATATTTAGGTATTTTTACGGTATAAGTCCGGAGATTAGTATCTGGAGTCCACAGCTGTCGACTAAATGGAGCAATTGTATCTACTGTGTACTGTTGACAGAAACAAATATTGAACTATTCGCAGTTCTGAACAACAAACATTTGCGCATCTGTACTAATACAAACATTTCCGATCAAATAAGATTAATAAGTTTAAAATTATTTACAACGGAAATCCGCTTTAATTATTTATCAAAGATAAGTGGTGATGTCACCCTTTTGGTTCTTTGTTTAGATCGACATTAATGTCAAATCTTTTTCCCATGTACCCTCTTTCCTTCCGTGCACTCAATATGGCGGCGTAACGTCAAATTCGCGACGCCATTTTCTACACGATTTAGTACGACCTTTCGTGCCCCGCGAGACGCATGTCCATCCTTGTGTCGCCGTCCTCGTGTTATAACCCCAACAAATAAGTGTGGTGAAAGGGACTCTTCGCTGCTGTACAGCCGAACTTAAAAACGACCTAAGTGCTCCGGAGACGAAAGTCTAGTGTTAGTGTGCGCTGCCTACGCAACGAGATCCAGCCGGGACGTTTCAAGGTTAGTGCACGGAAATCCTAGTTTCCTTCCTAGGTCCTAGATCTCCGAGCGTATAAATTCAAAATTCCATACAGTCCGCTAGCCCAGGCTGTGCAGTGGCATCAACCTTACAAACCAATAAGTAAAAGATAAGCTTACATTTGAGTAGGATTTTTTTTATTTTTTAGTTGGTAATAAAATTTAGCTACTACTACTTTACTAAAAGAGCTAAGAAATAACGAGTAGATAGCTACTATATATGTATTCATTCGGTTGACGTGAGCGCCTGAAATTCCAGGGAACTGATGATTGTTGTATATTATGTAGTAGACACTATTTCTTTTTCGGTTCTTTATAAAACTTTCTTCTATATTTATGCTTATAATATTATGTACATTATTATTTATTAAGTAGGTACCTGTTTTTTACGCTGGCTAAAACATTTCTTCCAGAAACCCTCGAATGTGAAAACAGTTGTGAAAGTATAATTAAATGAACCCGCGTCTGACCGTTTATTTTATATAATTATGAAAACTACACTATATGGAAAATCATCATCAGGATATGTTGAATACACAATTGGGTATTTGGCTGATATTTTTTGTTTATTTAAAATTACGTTTTTAAATATTATATTACTGTAAATATTTTATCACAATACCATTTCTCTTTTTTTATCTTTTGATTGTATCTGTCTCTTTCTAAAACGAAATTTTCTATAGAGCGTGTATGGTGCTGGTGAATTGTGACATCACAGTTCACTAGCAGTCTCTCTGTCTAACAGGAAACTTTAAAGTCTATAATTTATTTAGTTATTTGTTTTATGAAAGATTTATTTTCTGTTTTTCCAATGTTATTCTTTTTTTTATTAAAATGTTACAAAAAAACTTATAGCTAAACTTGTCAAATGTTATTCTTACATATTGTTAACATTTTCGATTATAAATAATGAATATCAACATTTTGACTATAGTCAAATACCCAATTCGCAATTGCAAAGACTTTGCAAGTCGTCGAGTGTTAAAAGATTTATTCTGTTTGGCGGATTATAGCAAAAGAATTAATTTTTTCTTCAAATCAGCTACTTTTGACAAAATGTGGTCAATAATTGTCTTCGACAATTAAATAGCGATTATTTTAGATATAGCTTTTTATGATATACCTACCTAGATTTTGATAGAGAAAAAGGGCGAAAACTATTAATAACATTTATCGCTCTTTTTCTCTATCAAAATCTAGGTACATCATAATTAAACTGTATCTAAAATATCCGTAATTTAGTCGTCGAAGAATCTAGGTTTTTCTAGATACTTAAATTGATCACATTTTGTCATCTGAGATTTTTACAATCATTGAAAATATTAGAATGTGCGAGAGAGAAGGTTGCGAAATGTAATAATATTCCTCTTAAATATCTGTTGGCTATTGTTAAGAGGACAAAGCCAAGAGCGTTCACTAGTCGCCCTATAAATTCAGCTACGCATGACTGCACCCAGTTCCCTTCGCTTCGAAAATTTTAAACACAATGCTATAAATAAGGGCCACGTTCCTACTTATTCGGAAGCTTTTGATATTAAAAGGTTGGGCTGATAAATATTTCATGCAATTTCACGGTAATGGTGAAAGTAACTCATCGTTTGATCGCGAGAGCGTATTTACCTTATTTCTTTGATTTCCTGGTTTTGTGGTTAGCGCTGTAAGTCTTTTAAAAGGGAGGATTCGGATTCGATTCCCAGCAGATGTAATATCTTCTTATTCGTGCACTCAAGTCAGAGTGGTAGTGATTTTTGAGTAACTCTATCTCAACTCAACCTCTATTAATGGAATTAAAAAATAGCCACATGTCATGTCAGCGAGAACGTTTTGAGTTCCGAACGTTGTAAACATATAAATAGATGCGCAGGCTGTCTGCGCAAAAATAATTCTGTATCAATTTCCGTATAAGCCGGCCACGTGTAAATAGTATTGTGTGACCGAATGTGTATCGTGTACTGTGTATGTAGACACATTTTCCCTAATAACCATCCAATTTCTGTCGAAGCAATAACCAATGATCATACGCTAAAATAACGGTTGTAGAGTAAACATTCAATTTGGGAGTATGAAATCGTAATGATTTGCGATTATTGGCAACAACATCGTTTGCAATGGACGTCATTAACCGAACGTGTAATGTAAAGCAAATAGCCTATTTTATTATCGTGAGCGCGAAATACAGAATATTGCTCCAATTTTCAATATACAAATGCCAGTAATTGTGCTGTTTGAATCAGTACCTACATATATAACTCGTAATAGTATAGGTAGAGAATGACGATGAGAGAATGAGAATTGACGATGTCGGAAAAATTCAAGCCGCCCAGGAGCTTTCATCGAAAACGCTACCTTTGAGATATAACAAAACAATGTATGGTGGTGGTATGGTGGGATAACTCTATGCAGAAAAGTCCGCGATGGCATATATCTATCTTTTAAGGATAGCTTCCTATACCCATTTTAACTTCTAAAAAATGGTCTCGTACTATGAGGTAATTGGAAATCTATCTAGACAAATACAGTATTAATCCTTATCAACTTAAATACGTTATTTACCATAAGCATTTCATGCACACTATGTTAATCCTTTACTTTACACCATTTAATTTAAATGAATATCTTAGGAGTTATCGCAAAATAAAAACGATCGCGCGCCAAAATAAATTCAAGCGTGCCTATACATCGATGGCCGCGAGTTATGTGAGCTGTGGCAGGGCTTCCGAGCGATAGGTACTTCTTTTATAAGCCTATGTACTGTTCAATATGCTGTTCAAGGTATAACTTACGGAACATTCCACGGAGTTTGCAAAGCATAGGCGTAATATACTATTCTACCCGTGCGAACCCGGGGCGGGTCGCTATAGTCTATAATAAAAAATTCTTCTTATAAAGAACCGACTTCGAGCACCCGCGCCACCATTTTTTAAAAACCGCTCTAATGTTATTGGTTTTAATTAGTGTTGTTGGATAATATCCATTGTTATTAAATTAAAATAAATAAATAAATAATAATAATAAATAAATAAGAAGACTATCCCACAGCTGATTGAAATACCTCCAATGCTGAAAAGGAGCATGATTGTCACTGACTCACTGGAAATGTCGTATTGAATTTGAGTGTTATGATATTATTTTGACTTTTAAATATTAAGGGTGTGTGTTTTGACTTGAATGATTTATCGTTTGAGTCAAAACACAATCTTTATTGAAAAACGTGACGTTCCAAGCAGCTGAATAATTTTAAGTTAGTTTTCGTTGAGCGTTGGAGCCAGTTGTGGCTTTATAAGTATTTTCAAGTGTTTATAGAATTGTACGTTCGGGAAGCTCCGAGATGTCTTCTCGTCCAAAATCCCTCAGTGCCTGAAGACTCAAGTCTTCGAACAGTGCGTGTTGCCAGTGATGACTTACGGATCCGAGACATGGTCGCTATAGGTCGACCGTTTAACTCGCGTACCGCCTGCGCGGTAAGAAGGGAGCGGAGGGAGATGTTAGAGATGTTAAAACTTAAAAATAAATACTTAATTCTTTACCAACAATGTCTATCTCGAGATAAATCTTTGGATTATTGACTCCGTGTGTAGCGTTACCCGCCCCCGCTCCCTTCTTACCGCGCAGGCGATACGCGAGTTAAACGGTCGAACTATAACTATGGGCCTCATAAGAAGGCTCAGGGTCACCCAGCGAGCGATGGAGAGAGCTATGCTCGGTATATCCCTGCGAGATCAAATCAGAAATGAGGAGATTAATAGGAGAACCAAAGTCATCGACATAGCTCAGCGTGTCGCGAAACTGAAGTGGAAATGGGCGGGCACATAGTTCGAAGAGCTGATGGTCGTTGGGGTCCCAAGGTGTTGGAGTGGCGACCCCGCACCGGGAAACGCAGTGTCGCAGGGAGCCGCTGGATTCAAGCGGCGCAAGACCGAAGCCTGTGAAAGTCCATGCAGGAGACCTTTGTCCAGCAGTGGACGTCTATAGGTTGATAAAGAAGAAGAAGAAGCAGATAGAATTGTGCTTGTGCTCTAAGTGTGCAAATTATAAAGTCGTATAGATATTGATGAAGGAGTTTTCTTTACAGGTATAAGCTTTTGAACTTAATTAAGTTCTTGAGAACGATAGGTATCCCAGTATCCGGTTTTGTTATTTATTGTTCCTTGCATCTCGAAGTCGATAGTCTTTGTATCGAGTTGCAAGTTCCTAGAAGCTTTCACATCAGCTTGTCAATTATGTCCCGCAACAGCGAGTGATATAGTGAGAAGACGCTGGCTCGGATGTGCTGATCAATTTTACCTGAGCTAAGTTGAAACTGGAGCTCTGTTTAATAATATTATTTGCAACCTCTTTCGGGTCTCAATATTACTGGCACACTACAGAACACAACACAACAATTTCCAAAACTCTGACATTGACATATTAATAATTTAATTTAAAAGATTCTTTTTAAAAAACCGACTTCAAGCACCCGCGCTACTACAAAGTAGGTATATAGTTTATTGTTGATTTTTTTAAACCACTCGACCGATTTCGATAAAATTTTAATGGGACCACCTGGAGAGTATACCCTTTCAAATAAAAAAGAATTTTTCAAATCGGTTCAGGCGTCTTCGAGTAATCGGTGAACATACATAAAAAAAAATCCTCCTCCTTTTTTTTTCTTTTTTCAATTCTGTGTATTAGGTAGGTAGATATGTCTGATAAAATTCCCGTTTCGCCCGATAAATTACGCACCACGGATAAAGCAACACGCATCCGGGTAAAACATCGCTCACAACACAACAATGAAAGCGAGAGAAAAAAAACCCTGCGTTGTAATCGTCGAGGATCAATCTCTCATACAGCCGCTTCACGGCCCATAAAAATGCTTCCCACGGTAATAAAGCCTTCAACAGACACGACGACGTGTGATTAGCATGACAGGATAAGTGACGCTTATAAAGCTGAAACTAAACTGACTATTTTAAAATGCCAACAACCTTCAAAAATAATTTTTCTACACAATTCTAAATGTAAAATTTAAAATTAAATAACAATTTAATCCTATTAATTCCTACTAATATTATAAATGCAAAAGTTTGTGAGGATGTATGGATGCATGTTTGTTACTCTATAACTCCACAACGAATGAACCGATTTGGCTGAAATTTGGAATTGAGATATCTCATATCCAGGATTAGCACATAGGCTACTTTTTAACCAGGAAAATTACAGAGTTCCCGCGAGAAACAAAAAACCTTAATCCACGCGGACGAAGTCGTTGGCATCATCTAATTTACAGGAAAAATAAAACCAAAATAAACTAAAATTAATTGATTAATTATTTTTACAAATTCTTAATATTTAAGTACCCAAAAGAATCTAAGACCTTTAGATATTATTCTAAATATTATTTAGACAAAATGGTATAATATAAAGAAGTTACAATAGATTAAAAAAAGTTAAAGCTATTTTTGTAAGTTTCAGTTTAGCCTTTTGAAAGCTCCCCTGAAAAGTTTTTACTTTTAATGGTTACATTAACGTAACGTAATTATTCATTATATTACAGTTGACGATAACTTTAGTTTAACGACTTTTTACGAAACTCAAATTCAATACTTAGTATTTTTTTTAAAGAAAATAAATCTAAAGAGTCACTGTTGAACTGTTGTATAAAATATGTCTTTATCGACGACCGAAGTCAATAGAGGGTACGGCATTAAGGTTGGACCTCTTTATCTACTTTATTTGTGTCTAAGTCATGTCTTAAAATTAGTATTTGAATATTAGTTTCAATTCGATGCCTTAACATGGGTAGCCTAAGTGTGTCACGCTCTCTTTAAAAATGTCTGTGGTGGTGTCGTGTGATGCGGGTTGTTACGTTCCCTCAAATATGGTTGAGCGAAGCAATGGCTGAGTCATGCGTTATGCTCGTGAACAGGTGCCACCGGCGGGAATGGGGCTACTTTATGTCTGCCCGTCTTAACATGTGTTGAATTATAAATAGGTATGCGTTTGTGGAACTTCCCCTTATTGTGGAAACACTGCATACAAACATGTATATACAACAACATAGCATGTATTGTATTGTAAACTTGTTTTGAAAAGAGCAACCGCCGAGTTTCTTGATGGTTCTTCTCGGCGGGAGCGGCATTCCGAACCAGTGGTAGACTCATCGACGATTCAAAAGCACTTGTAAAAAGTTTATTTGAATAAAAAAACATTTGTATTATATTCTATTCTATCCGGGCGTATCTGTAAAGGTAAGCATTATGCTATCTGTTCTTTTAGTTCTTTTATGACAGAACTAGTCCATGTCATAGATAAAGGACATGGCCAAAAAAGTACATTCCACGTACACATACATAGTAATATTTTTTGAATATCTAAAATAGAAAGATGGATTAATACGTAGTATTTAACCTCTCTGAACTTGTCAGTTTTGATTTCAAAATAATAAGGAATACAAGATGAATTCGTCAACTTCCGCCATACTGTACCATAGACAATTAATAATAAATAAAATAATGAACGTTCCTCACCATGTGTATTGCTGTGGACACGTTATTTGAATGACAAATGCTTTTATTAGGAACATTTTATTCATATCGAAACTGATAATTGATATATTAATTGTTAATACGTAATTACGTAAGATAGTTTTTTTTATATTTCACTGAAAAATAATTGTAAACACATATTCCGCAACATAATACATAAAACGGAACGCGTTTACGTGTTTGACAATGTGTCAAAGTCTATGTCAAACGTCAATGCTAGGATAATGTTATTTGACTGCTTAAGGACTGCATTGCCCAGCCGTTTCTTCCTTGCGCTTGCGTCCATTGTAGGTGTCTACTGTGTTTGTGTTTTTGCGATTATTTTCTAATATTTTTGACTCCTGCTTATCTCTACGGACTGATACCTTCTACCACTCGATTATTTTGCGATATACCTAATTGCATTTTGGATTTGTTTTATGATCATTATGAAGTGCATCATCTGTGGAGTAGCTATGCAAAGGTTGTAAAGGCATCTCATATCCTCGCTTTCTGCACACTATCAAACAAGACCTTCACGTTGGATAAAATATGCTCAATGTGTTTGAAGGGTAGGGTATGAAGTTGGAGTAGAAAAAACTTAATCTGATTTATTTTTATATATAGCACGCGATATTAACATTACGCATCATATTCTCTGTGTGACAAGTTCTGCGAGTTTTTTATTTATAGCAATGTAATGTGCCTATAATCACGAATTTATACCACCAAAAATCATTGATGTACACTAAGTTCGAACGCCAATAGAAAAATTGGCCATGTCCTTATCTATGGCCATGGTCCTGCACCGGCCGTGATGTTATCAACTTCTAAAAGAAGCGGTTGTCACTTATCGGTCGCGCGTTCTTTCTTTCGCGCGGCGTCTGTCCAGGCCCGAAACATACCAAACAATACAGACCATACAGACCCATTGTTTTCGATTGTGGGCATATTAAACCCAACCGCATGAAATATCTGACCGGTTTCCGTTTCCGGGGCGCGAATTATCGCTGAAATTACAATCAGCGTACCTTTGTTCGGTAGCGAACGTCATTAATGACTGAAGTTTGTAATGGGACTGCGTACCTTCATGGTTCTTTTATTTTGATTTTTAACTAGCTTTTAACCGAGACTTTACATTTACAGATATAAAACTCTAATAATAAAATTATGTAATGAGCCTACCGCTTCTCGTTTCGTACGCCGTACCTATTGTTATATAATTTAACTAAAAATCAACCGATTGTAACATATTAACCAAGCAAATACCTTCGATGTGTAGAATACGTGAAAAAGGCTTTACCAGATATAGACACTAGAAATTTTCTGTGAAATTTTCTGTTTTTTTAGCCAAAAGTAGGTACTACGTAACTCGGCGTTATCTATTCAGCCCACGTGAAACTGTTCCTCGATTTCTCAGGATGTCTCGTCCAAATTCTTATTTTACTTTCAGCGTTATTCGTGTAGAAAAAACAAAGATATCAATCAGTTTTATCTTTGTTGGCTTTTTTTGCGGGACCCACTTAGTAGGCGGCTAGTCACGGCCTGCTGTAATTTTAATTTGCGAGGTAGGATTGTAATAACAGGCGTCTCAACTCTCATCTCATAGTCTAAAATATCATGTCCACATCACTCCACTCATAAGACTATTATGTAGTTTAGTGTCCATTCGTTTGATCGTATAAGAATACGATGACATTAGCATCAAAATAAAATGAACCTTATCAGAATTAATTTTAAAGTCATAAATAAATAAATAAAACTTTATTGACCAAAACCTTAACCAACACAACAAATTAGTTATCACTAAGAGTCTAAGCTAAGAGTAGGTACAGCTATGTACCTACTATATACCTATTTAAAATTAAGTGTGGTGTGGAGTGGTCAAGGGGCCACCCCCTCAGCTTGTGCCGCAGCATGAAAGGCAGGCATGTACCTACCAGACACACCGCAACGCTGATTTTCAGAAGGGGCCCAAGGGCCGAAACGTCACGGACCACCACTGTGGTCACACAAGAAAACGAACTAAAAGCTTAAATTTTATATACAACTTATTTCTTTACTAGAGTTCTACATATTGCATAAGTAAATGTTCATGACTTTAAATTATTAATACTGTTATGATTCATTTTACTTAGATGCGAATGTCATCGTATTCTTATACGTTCAAACGAATTAAAACTTGGACTAAGCGTACTGCCCCCACCGGGGATTATCGTTTAGTGCAACTTATTGATGTATTTAAGGCAGAGATTTAAATCTCTGAAAATCTGATGAAATCCGGTTGGTGTATTCATCGCCCCATTTAGATCAATTTTCTCATGAAGTCTCTACGCTTTGGACCCCGCGACAACTTAAGATCCGGGTTTTTCGGTGAGACTAGGTACACACTTTATACCATCATAATATCTCATAAGAATGGGTAGGTAGGTATAAAAAATAAAACAAAAGTGCGTGAACCGATATTAATGTTTAAACGGTTACATCTTTACAAGCGCAGTGAGAAGCGCTCATCGGACTATGAGAGTGAGGGAATAGAGAGTGCACCTGTGTTTGCGCAAACACTTGTGCACTATAATATCTCCCGCGCAGATGGCTAATCTCTGAGCAGGTTGGCCGCCGTGACCGGATTCGGTCGAGTGGACATTATTATGTAAATTCACTTGACGATTCGAAAGCACTTTGTAAAAGTTTACCTGAATAAAAATTTATGCTATTCTAAAAAAATCCATTCTATTCTATGTACTTAGGTTTACGTTCTGTTCTTGCTCGAACAATGACAATTAAAATATGGGCTAAAACGTTATTATTAAAATATTATTCAGTTGTATAAGTTTATCATAATAGTTTTTATTTTACTAGCTTCTGAATTACTAGCTGAATTACTTCTGAAACTACTAGCTTCTTTAAAATTTTAACATAATAATTTTCATTTTAATATTATGGAAATTGAGATAAACACAGTAGATATTTCTCTTTCAGATCTAAACGAGCGACCATTATTTTTTTATGTACCTACTAATAATAATAATAACAGGTCTGTCTGTGGTTCATAAATCAATGTTTATTGTATGAAACTAAGAATGTTTAATGATTAGGGACAGATGGTACAGTGTATCACGGGGCACAATGTAACGCGCCACTTAAAAAATTGAATTTGCAAAGTTTTCGCTCGTTTTTTTTCGGCCAATACCGGCATTGTAACAGTTCATTGTGAAGTTAGTCTAAGATCTCGGTTTGTCATCGTTGTCGATTTATTGCAAAAAATTAGTTTGGAGGAGTAAAAAATTTCTTCGTGGTAATCTTTTGTGTTTAGTGAAACAGTATAAATAAGAGGTGAGTCATGTTTTCTATATAAAATAATAAAATATTAGCATTATTGACGTTAATTATCACTTCTTATTTACTTTCCTTAAAACCATTTCGGGTAGGTTGGTTTGAATCTTTTGATACCGGTCGGGGCACAATGAAATGGGGTACAATGTAGCAGATTTTCATTGTACTCCGTCTCATGCATTTGTATTTTGTTTGAGATTGATTAGAGGTTTAAAGACGGCGAGAAACCGAGAAAGAAAAACTCAGAAAGGGCTTCATACGGAAGAGAATATGAGAAATCCTTCAAGGCAAAAGTAGGCATTTTCTAGGCAAGCGCGCTCCAACCTAGACCTCATCAGTGCTATCCAGTATTGATTGTCGTCAAGCGCAAGCCTATCCCAAAATAAAAAATAAAAAAAAGCTATAAGCCTTGTCGAGAATGATATACACTATACAGCAAGCAGATATTTATACGTTTCCTGCAAAATTTGTCAAGACATATTTTAGTTAGGTTAATCAGTTTTTATGTTTTCTTTGAGCTTTTGGTTATTATAATCTCGATGATTGTTTAAGACTACCTCTCTGTGGGCAATAACTCTATATTTGCCTTGTGTTTCATCGTGGCCCCGATGGTATTTCATCCTACCCCAGACCTGGGGCACAATGAAACAGGGGAAGGGCTTTAAAAATGTAAAATTAGTTTTGGTTAAGCGTTGATTGAAAAATCAAGTCACTTTAGTATTCAAGTTGTGAGGTGCTACAAAAAAATTGTTGATTTATTATACCATTTTTTTCTAAAAAAATCAAAATAACTTTTTCTTGTCATTGTACCCCCCACTGTCCCTACATCATAATGCTTTTTACTTTGCAGCAATCGCACTAAAATCTCTTACTGTTCATGAAATTATTTATCTTATTTCAATAAGCAAAGTAGCTTTCCCACTCGAGAGCGGGAGAGACGAAACGTAATAACGGCACGTTCCCTTCTGACGATGAACTGGACCACTGGATCAAACAAATAAATAGTAAGTATTGAACGCGTAGTATGTGTGTGTGTGATGTGTGATAGTACACAAAAGGCATCGGACAAGATTCTTATTATGTCGACTAAGTGCCGATTTCTACCAACGTAAAACGTTGGTAGAAATCGGAGGATTATATTGGGTGTTCTGACAGTTTTTGCACAATCTGCCAAAATATGTTTACGCTCGGATGAGACTTATTTTAAGTTGGTGAAATCAGCCCTTAGACGTGTTGTTAGTTGACCTAATATATTTCCCGCTACATTCTGAGCACGTAAAGGGAAAAAGATCAGCCCTAAAACACTTCGCTTTAACAAAATTACACCGGCCTGGGGCTATCTTCGAGGCTTATCATGCGAATCGGCGCTTAGATAACTCAGTTTTGACTTGTTTTACCGCCTAAGTTAGAAAATATAATCGAATAGATTAATCAATTAAATTATTTTGTCAACTTTACAAGCTTTTCATACTGATTTTACCGCTCGGATTAACACTACAATATGTATGTGTACGTAAGTTCACAAACCCACAATATTTTTGAATGTTACGCGGTGTTTGTACTTTCCTTTTCACCGTCTCCGAGTAACGTTTTACGGAAAAATTTTGTCGTCCTGACAGTTTTGTATTGAAAATCTGCCTTTGTTAGGCAGAGGGCAGACTAGCTATTTTTAGCGGCAGCGATCGCGCGCTTTATTGCCTTTAGCGTTTTATAGCCTTTTGCGTGCATCGCGTTTTGCGCGATTCGTGCATTTCGCGATAGCCATACGAACGATTTTCATGCGCTCGAAACGCAATGCACGCAATAGGCCATAAAAACGCTAAAGTTAATAAAAGTGGGCGATCACTGCTGCTAAAAGTAGCCAGTGTGCCCTCTCCCTTAAACGATACTAGGCGATGCAGCGATGGTTAAAATATTATTGTAAGTAGGTATAATTAGTTCAATTATTATTATCCTTGAGTCATTATTTGATTTGTTACCAAAAAAAAAGTGTCAAGTAATAATCGAGTTTCCATGGACTTCCACAGGCTTCGGCCTTGCGCCGCCTGAATCCAGCGGCTCCCTGAGACTCGTTTAGTGTCGTTGGTTCACCTACCGGGGGGTCTGCCAACACTGCGCTTCCCGGTGCGAAGCACCTTAAGAGTTGGGACCCCAGCGACCATCAGCTCTTCGAACTATGTGCCCGCCCATTTCCACTTCAGTTTCACGACTCGCTGAGCTATGTCGGGGACTTTGGTTCTCCCACTTGGTTGGTTCTTGGTTTGGTTGGTTGGTGGTTGGTTTTGGATCTCCTCATTTCTGATTTGATCCGATAAATCAAATTCAATAAATTATGTCTACTGTGACAATCTGTCCAACACAGGCGGACATTATTTACGCATGCAATTTGGCTATGCGCTGATATTATAACAATATCATTGTGAATTTGATTTGCAATTGCCAATTAGGGATGATCGCGTCGTGTTTGGTTCTCTCCAAGGGCGATTACAGTTGATTACAGGTGAGGGATTGAATATTATCTATGACAACAATAATAAGATTGATTGATTTGTCCCGTGAGAGTACAAAATACCGACCAAGTGCGAATCGGACCCGCAAACGCAGGGCTGCGTACCATCGTACAAGCTTTAACACTGGCTTTTATTAATATCGAGCAAAAGCAAAAGTTTATTAGTTTTATTTGAGGATACCCTCTTTAATTATTTTTTATTATTTGTTGTTATAGCGCCAATAGAAATACACATTCTGTGAACAAGTATCTGATAACTATTACGATATATGAGATACTCTAAATACGGGCTGTATTATACTGACAGACAGACGGACGGGCGGATGGGCGGACGGACGACGGAGGCTTAGTGATAAGAGTACATACCTAGGTATCTTTGACACTCTTTGGGTGCCTAAATTAAAAATTAATTATGACGTAGGAAGGTACTAGCTTTTGACCAGACTTAAGTATATCCGCATGGAGTTTACAAAAATTCCGCAGAAACTCAGACCCAGGGCCTTAATGAAAACATAACTATTAATGAAAAACATATCTATTACATATTTAAGAAGGACTACAGTCAAGAAAATATCGATAAATTCATCAATTGTTTACAGAATCTCTCATTTAGTGACGTTTATGAGGAATCAGATCCAAACAAAGCTTTCAATAAGTTTCATGAAATTTTCTCCTTATTTTATAAGCTTTGCTTTCCAAAAATTAGAGTTAAAATTAATACAAGTTATAATTGTCACGACTGGATAACTCGGGGTTTAAGAAAAAGCTGTATGAATAAAAGAAAGCTTCAATTTAAGTATTACAAGAATAAAAAAGACCCTATTCATAAGAATCGTTTCAAAACGTATTCTACAATTTTAAAGAAATGCATGATGGTAGCCCAAAAATCTAAAAATAAAAAAATGCTAGCCGCAACTAAAAATAAATGTAAAACCTCATGGAACATTATAAAAAACACATCCGGCGAAAATAAGAAAAGAAAAAATTTTATCCAAAGTCTTAAAATTAATAGTAATAAAGTGATTGATGAACCAATTCAAATAGCAACCCACTTTAATAAACATTTCATTGAAACGACGTTTGAACCTAATAATAATACAGTACATAAAATAGACACACAACATCAAAAAACATTGAATCACTCCATGTTTTTAAGACCTATTTCAAGACAGGAAGTCAATGAACAAATAATTTCTCTTAAAAACACAATGTCTGAAGGTTTTGACGAAATTTGTACAAAAGTAATTAAATCAGCAAAGAATGTTATTATACCTATACTAACATATCTCATTAACCTGTCATTTGAAACAGGAGTATTTCCGGAACTCTTAAAGCGTTCAATAATAAAACCTCTTTTTAAGAAAGGTGATTTTAACAATATTGCAAACTACCACCCAATAGCGTTAATACCGATTTTTGCTAAAATTTTTGAAAAATGCATGTTTTTGAGACTCTATAGCTATTGTAATAAATTTGAAATTCTTAATAAAGAACAATATGGGTTTCAAAAAAAGAAATCAACGAAACATGCTATTTTCCCCCTAATAGATACAGTACTGAAAAATATGGACAATAAAAGTTGGACCACAGGTATATTTTTTGACCTATCCAAAGCATTCGATTATGTAAATCATAATACTCTGATAAATAAGCTAGAAGCCCTAGGGGTAAGAGGCCCAGTACTAAATTGGTTTATTTCATATCTCGAAAAAAGACAGCAACGTGTTGATGTCAACAAAATTATTAATGATGAACAAATGACATTCCATTCAGATTATCTTTATTCTACCAGGGGCGTACCTCAAGGCAGCATTCTTGGGCCTCTTCTTTTTATCATTTATATTAATAATATAACCGAGGTAATTCAGCATAAATGTGTATTATTTGCAGATGATATCTCCATAGTTGTTACATCAAATATGAAAAATAATATTGAGGAACATGAAAAACAAATTAACTTAACTGTAAAATCAATAATAGATTGGCTTAAAGCCAATCAATTAGAACTAAACCTTACAAAAACAACTTACATACAATTTCATAATAAAGCTAACTCAAAATTAAATATAAAATATAACAATACGAATATTAATGAGTCACGTGAAGTAAAATTTTTAGGTGTCTTTGTAGATAGAGGTCTGAAATGGTTTACCCACGTTGATCACGTATGTAAAAAAATAAATAAGTTTAACTATGTCTTAAAGAAATTAACTTCTTTGACGGATCAAAAAACAGCAGTCTCAGTATACCATGCATACGTAGCATCTGTCCTCAGACATGGGCTAATTCTCTGGGGAAACTGTTCAGAATTCAACAGGGCCTTTATAGCCCAAAAGAAATGTATTCGAGCAATTTGCAGAGTCTCACCATTAACTTCCTGCAAACCTCTATTCACCAAGTTAAATATTTTGACATTGACCAGTTTATATATATTTGAAATATCTGTGTTTATAAAGGAAAACGATAATTTATTCACTAAAGCTAATGAGATTTATCCGCGGTGTACAAGAAATACTGATAGACTTGTGTTGCAGTGTAGGCCGAGGACGGAATTTTATTTGAAAAATTGTGCAGCCTTATGTGTTAGCATTTACAATAAGTTGCCTAAGAGTTTAAAGGTGTTGCCAATGAAGTTATTTAAAAATAAACTGTATAATGGGCTTATTGCACATAATTTCTACACTTTAAAAGATTTCTTTAATTTAAAAACTGCACAATAAAATACTATTATACTTATTTATGTTTAATAATAAAATTCACATTTACATAATATGATAATAATACTTAATATAACAAAGTTTTAGAGTGTAGAAGTAAAAATATAATATATATATATATATATATATATATATATATATATATATATATATATATATATATATTTTTTTTTTTTAATAATATAGACTCTAATTTGTATTAGAATCCTAATTTTGCGTGCCATAATTGGCTGATTGTAAAGTGTTCGCACTATGTATTTACAATTATGCAAATAAATCCTTTCTTTCTTTCTTTCTTTCTTTCTTAAGAGCCATAGCACACGAGTAAAGTAATTACTCGTGCGGCCATAGAGAGTGACAAAGGTTAAAAAGTAGCTTATGTCACTCTCATGGTCCTCAACTATACTCATGCAAAAAATACCACAGATTCGTTGCTCTGTTGCTACGCGACTGAAGGACAAATCAACAAACCAACTAACAAACACATTTTGGCATTTATATTGATAGGTGGCATTTATATTAGTACTTAAGTAATAGGTAGTTATATTATTGGAAATAATAATAAATAATTAATTAATGGTTTAAGGTGGATTATACGGGTCGGCCCGCGAAATTAAAATTTAATTTGGTTTTTCACAATTTGTAAACTAATACGATAAAGTAGGCTTATGGCATTCTAATTGCGCCTGCAATGGCAGTATCATCTTCACAGGTTTATATATAAAAATCTTTACTTGAAAGTGTCCAATTTAAGAAATTAGTCAGAATATCGAGTTGGACGTGAGTTACTCACAAATGAGTCGATATTCTATTTCGGCATGGTTATCTTAACGATACGTTAAAAAGGGCTCTTGTCACCATTCACATTCCTGCGCTTATCGAGCCAGCAGGTATTTGTGCATTTGTGACTTTAAATCAATACAATCAAGGATTATTTTGCTTTGACGCTAATGCCATCGAGTACAAGTGCGATCAGTAGAATAAAGTTTAAGCCCAAATTAGACAGTGCATCTTTCATCGTTGCGAAAATGAACCGTCTTAATTCCCACTAAAGGGTGAATTTTCTACAGTTAATTTTTCGAGATTTTTGCTTTCATTTTCGAAGGTCGTCGGTGAGCCATCCGTCTAAATTCGCCCTTAGGGCAAAGGGCATTATGGTTCATTTTCGCAAAAATGAACGATGAACGATGCACTGTCTAAATTGGGCCTTAGACAATTTGTACCCTGTTTTCAGTCTGCACCATTTAATTTACCGTTGGGCTACTGATGTTGTAAAGCAAAGCATACAATACAAACAAAATGAATACCAACAAGTGTAAATTAAAAATATTATTTTTAAAAATACATAATAAAATATCTTTTACGTCTAGCTTACATCATTAGACCCTGGATATCATCTAGGCCTAGGGTCAGAGTACTTGTCATGTCGATTCAATCCAGCACAAACTCATTGGGGCTACGTCGTTTTATTACAGAATTCCCAAAACCAACTTCCGTCTTTATCATCAGACCCTGGATATCATATAGGACCAGAGTATTTATCAAGACGAATCAAACGAGCCCAAATTCAATGATTAACGTCGTTTTATAGTGTTAAAATATTTATTTTGTTTGGCGGATTATACAAAAGGAATATTAATTTGCTTTTCTTTGACCACATTTTGTCAAAAGTACAAATTTTTATACGTATCTGAGATTTTTACAATCATTGAAAATATTAGAATCCTCTTAAATAAAAGCTTGTAAAAATAAGAGCAATACCTACTATTACCTATGTAGAATAACACCTATTTCCTAACTGGGAAGCTGGTAATAAAGTAACATTGGCAAGTCAATCCTTGCATTAGTAGTCCTGTCACGTCATCCAATCGTTGCACTCCGACCCAGAATAAAATATAGGTATATTTGCAGATAGCCGAGCGAGATATTGACGAGTATCTTCGATCGGTATCTATCTATGTTCGTATTGCACATAATGTTCTCATAAGACTTCTTATACTAGCTTTTGCCCGCGGCTTCGGTCACATTAAGTTCGATTTCTTACAAGCTTATAGATAACTTGCAATGTATGTTACATGTAGGTATGTTTAGGTCAAATCTTGCAAGATTTTTTTTTAAATATTAATGCCCATGCTGAACTCGATTAATATTCCCCTCTCCAAATAAGAATATACCTATCCTTATTCCCGCTTGCAGAGACGCCAGGTTAGGCTCAACTCAGGAATTTTGTAATTTTGACAGAACCTTTATACGAAATCTGTCAAAGCAGCAACTAACTCTGGGTTAAAAGGATAACCCGGCGTTTCTGCAAGCGGGTGTTAATAGTGCACTGGGTGGGAATTAAACCGTCGACCTTACAGTTTTCCAATCCACACCCCTTAACCTTTGGGCTACTGAGGCTTTCACTGAGGCCTGAGCTTACGTCTTGATAAAATAAGCTCAGATGATGCGGACATGCAATTAAGCGGTTTCAGATTAGCATTTTTTCGGCGCGTATAAGCTCGTTTTTGGAAGCGTGTGTTGGCAGGCCCACAGAATATATAATAGTACTACGTACAGAAGTTTCACTCCTTTGATGTTGACTACTTGCCGGCGCTTTAATAGCCTACATATTTTTTATTAAATAGATAAATCACGCACGCAAGCTAAATTAGACTTTATAGCTCGGCGCGAGGATCCATATTGCTTTGGATCTGTTCGCCTACCTACGTCACGGACAACGTTGCGTGGTTGCCTGGGGCTGTCAACAAAGAGTAAAAAAATCAGTAGGTATAACTTTTAATTATTTATTTATTTATTTTACATCAGCTGTTTAACTTTAATATAATGTCTTTAAAGATTGTTTCTGTCTTTAAAATAACGATTGTAAATTTAAGGGTTGAAAAAACTCTAAGGCAAACATATAATTTTTATAAATATTGGGAGGGAAAACATGGACACAGATTCATAAAATTAATATTAGTTTATAAGCAACGTAAAAAATGATAAATTAGAATCCTTTTCTTTGCTGATTAAGCATCCATTCACACAACAATTACAGTAGCAACGACTTTATGCCATTATTTCATTAGATAGATACCCATTTTAATGTTTACAACTATTTTTATTACTACAAATGTACTAAACTCTAAACGTAAACTATTTAAAATAATATTTACGAAAAACTATTTACGTTATCAATGTTAAATTCAGTAGTACGTCACTCGCCTAGAGCGCGCTAGCTCAGAGCGCCAGCGATTGTAGGTGCATAAATCGCGTAAGTACCAAGAGTGAGACAGGCCTGGCAGGCCCGCCCTTACGACACACGCAACTCGTACGAGCGCGTTGACGCGCTTATATGTCACTGACCCACTGGTTCGGGCGAACACGCCGAATAAGCGCCTGCGCGCGCGTTCGGTTTTTTGAAGCGCAAAAGGCGCGCGTGTAAACGCAAATTATGCCGATATGAACTTATACGCGCGAAAAAATACGCTAGTCTGAAATCGCTCTAATACCTAACTGCCATCAACACTCATGGCACATGTAAAGAAGTACTTAATTAAATAAAGTTGAATAACCGTGCGTAATATTCGTGATTTATGTGTATTAATAACTCGCAAATAAATCACATAATATCGACAATTATTATTGGAACATGATGAAAATCGCCGTAAATTGACTGTACCCTACATTCACTAATTACTATAGGGCTGTCGCCGCCTGTCAAAACGTATGCAAGTGTGTAATATATTATTATGTATTTAGTTATTTAGAGTTCATTCATCCATCAAATAGGTTGGATGAATGAGAGGTGCAGGGTCATGGGGAAGGGAAAAGAGCGAGATGCGACGCTTACCCACGCGCTGGACGGACTTAAGGCTGGGCACCGGAGGCTAAGCGGAGAAAACAGGTTTGCTAGATGAAATGAAAATTCAAAATTCAAAATTCAAAATTCAAAATTAAAAATTATTTATTTCACGTAAGCCAACCTGTGGCTCTTATGACAAGTGATGATTCTACCACCGGTTCGGAAAGCGGATTCTGCTGAGAAGAGCCGGAAAGAAACTCTTTTCAAAATAATCATTTTACAATATTAATAAGAAGCTATTACATTGTAATAAGTTTTTTATACTATCTTGTGGGCAGCTGGATGCCAAGCCGATTTAACCTATGCAACTTTGTTAGAATAAAATATAATATTTCCACAATGAGGGGAAGTTCAAAAAAAAAAAAAAGTACTACAATTCAATTCATGTTAAGACGGGCAGATACAAAGTAGCCCCATTCCCGTAGGCGGCACCCGGCACAATGGTTTAGTTAATTAATATTAAATAACAGATAAATGTGATGGAGTGCTCTCCTGCAGCGCAACTAATGTCACAAGTGGTCAAGTGGAGCAGCGTCGCGCGGGAGGTGGGACCCAAAATCGAGCAAGGAGACTGACGACATCTAACAACTAATGTCACATCATCCCAGCAGCCACGACCACTCTGACAAGTGCATGTCGTGCACCAGAGTCCCCCCAGGAGATCCCCGTGAACTCATTTGTTCATCAGAATCCCCTTTAAAAAGTAAGCCTAAAGACAAAATTGTCAGTAACATGATTGAATTGTCAGATTCGAAAGTCGTGATAGAACAAAATTGTTATTTTTAAGTGGCAATTCTTTCAGTACAACAACACTTGTTTTATGTTGTTAGTTGTTCGTTGTTGGTAAGCATGGTTTCATTGGCCAATCAGGAATAAGCGCGCATTGTCCCAACAAAATGGCGCAGAGCAGGGAAAAATGGGGGGGAAGTTAAGCCAGGGCCGGACGGTTGAGAAGTCAGTTAGTGATAGGCTTTTGAATGGATTGGTTATAAAGAGTAAATTATCGATGTTTGTGGCAATATCATACTTACTGGGTATTTTTATTTACATTAACATGGGTAGCATAAATATGTCACGCACTCTTTAAGCATATCTGTGGTGGTGTCGTGTGATGCGGGCTGCTGCGTTCCCTCATATGGTTGAGTGAAGCAACGGCTGGATCATGCGTCATGCTCGTGAAAAGGTGCCACCGACGGGAATGGGGCTACTTTATGTCTGCCCATCTTGGGGTATATTGCATTGTTAGTAGGTATGCATTTTTGGTACTTCCCTCATTGTGGAAACACTGCATACATAGCTTAGTATTTATTGTATTGTAAACTTGTTTTGAAAAGAGCAACCGCCGAGTTTCTTGCTGGTTCTTCTTGGCAGGAAGGGCATTCCGAACCAGTGGTAGACTCATCGACGGTTCAAAAGCACTTGTAAAAAGTTTATTTGAATAAAAAATATTTCTTTTCTATTCTATTCTATTCTATATTAAAAAAAAAATTAACAATTTCTAAGAAATGGCCTGAAATGAAGAATGAATATTTTTTAAATTAAAGGTAAGTTAGGTAGGTATATTAACCCGATAGAACCTAAGTGCTGCTAACGCAAAATTCAAAAGTACCGTATATTAATCTACCTCGCCTCATACTCGCCTTATTGTAACTTACCGTAAGTATAAAGACGGTGTCATCAAAGTGCCAACCCTTAAGGTTGTCAAATTAGTAGGGAACAATATTGTACCTACATCGGTTTTTGGAGATCCACGCAAGAAAATTGGAAACTCCCAAATTGTAATTGAGTTGGAAAGTTTGCGAGTTCCCTACAATCGGTCTTTGTTTATGCGCTGTTTGAAATTATTACCCACTTTCTGATTATTATGACCCAGTTGGATGATTTATTGACTCAGCGAAGTTAGGTCTTCTTCGTATACAGTCAGAGCCTTAACTTGGAAAAACAAAAAGCTGAAACTTAGAAAATTAAGAAAATTACATTTTATTACGATGTTGCCTAGTTGAAGCATGTGATATTTAATTGCTTAAACGCACATATTCCTGAAAAGTCAGAGGTCGGGATCAAACCTGCGATCATCCGAATGGGAGACCACAGGCCTAACCACTAGGCTATCACTGCTGCATATTAAGAGGAGTGTCTAGTTGAAAATTTTCATACAAAAAGCGATAACGTTTTGCTACCCGTAAATGTTGTCCAATGTTCATAATTTTTTGAAATGTTGCAGATACAATGAAAAACTATGCCCGTACGTTTTCATTTTAAAAAAATATTGCTTATGTTAAAAGTTATTAGTGACTAAATATCCATATTTTTGACTAAAAAACTTCCTCGACTAATTTTATTTTTTTAAATTTAACTAAACTGAAATACTAAAAAAATGAAACGTACGAGCCTAGATTAAGGTGTACTGAATCTAATGAGACCAAAATTGACTAATTTTGTGAACGTTTAGGGGGGTAAAAACGTTATGACCCGAAACAATATTTCAAGAATAAAATTTAGGCAAATAACTCCTGGACTTGCAACTCTCTCTATCGCACGATGCGGGTCGGGCAGCGAAGCGTTGTGAAACAGATAGCATTTTGGAAAATACCTACTCGCGTCGCGTTTCGTCACTAGACACTACTCTTAAGCTGCGATGCCTATAGTATAATATTTTGAAGTCGGCTAGCTCCGTTACAAGGAAACATAAAGTAAGTAGCCGAAACACAACACCGGCGCTCATTAGGGGCGCTGTAAAAAATAATAGCCGCTCATTATTCGTTACTGCATACTAAGAAATGAAGATACATTCATTATCTTTGTATATTACAAAATAAAAGTAATTTAATACAGTTGCCAGCAAAATTAATTGCCTACTTTTTTCCTACCTTTATAATATTAGGTCATAGAGCTTGTGAGCTGTTTACTAAAAAATGCTTCACTATTTATGAAAAACAAACTCAATATGTAATTATCCATATTAAAATCCAAGCCTCAATAGCCCAACGGTTTAAGGTACGGACTGTAAACTGAAAGGTCGCAGGTTCGAATCCCACCCGTTGCACTATTGTCGTACCCACTCCTGGCACAAGCTTTCCGCTTATTTGGAGGGGAGAGGAGAATATTAGTCAAGTTCAACTTGGTTGATATTCTTTAAAAAAAAAATTACTTGAACTTTCTGTACCTTCCACCTAAAATAGTAGCATAGTCGCTAGGCAGCTTATGAAGTCATAGAAATACTTATCACATGTGACCAGAAATGTTCAGGCGGCGCCCTAGCCTCACTATGGCCCCCTGGCCCCCTCGAAGGCCCCCTCTGTTGGGGGTGTGTGAAATAAATCTCTTTTTGTGGGGACTCATCCCGACATATGACAGAATCGGCGGCGCGCACTCTGCGAACTCCGCTTTTCTGTTGTAAATTCCGTATTATTTACGATTTCGACAGAGCAAGCCAAAAATATGGTTGATTCTAAAAAGAAACTGTTCTTTAAAATTATTGCACACATAAATGCTAGTAAAATGAGTTCTTGATCACAAAATATGATGTCATACATGCGTCTACACCAGCTGGTGAACTAGGAATTAGGTACGACTAATGCAACTTTATCATAACTGTAATCTTAAAATGTTCCACTGAGGGCGTAAATGTCGTTGTGGTTTTGGCGGTTTTTGTAAACGCTATAGCGCGAGAACGTACTAATTGGTCAGTTGCTTTTGGGAGGTCACGTGAAGCGTGCCACTACGCGCTAAGCAAACGGCGAGCAATAAAATCACATCTGTATCCAATGATTAGTTGTTTAATTTACACAATAAATACACATATTGGTCGTCAATAAAAAATTAGATTAAAATGGATACAGAATATTTAACAATTTTAAATATTCAAAAATTATTTCACACAAATAATGTACAGTCGTGTAGGTTACGGAGCACGAAAGTCGAGAGCGTCAAGCTGACGTTTGTCATAGACAAGTCACAGTAGTTTCGTTCTATGCATACTATTCATTTAACAGTTGCGCCCCGGCCCAAACGTCATTACATTAATTGTTATTTAGGTACGATGTAATTGCACCCAATGTGCGATATAGTAAGAAAATTGTAGTTTGGTTTCATTTATTTTAGTCCATCAACGGTATCGTGTCTTGTCTCAGGATATTTGTCTGGATATGGAGCTTCTGGGATTTGACCATAATCCACCACGCTAGCGAAGTGTGGATTGATAGACTTCACACACCTTTGAGAACATTATGGAGAACTCACCTGGAGAGAGAATCATGTCTGCATGCAGGTTTTATCACGATGTTTTCCTTCATCGTTATAGTAAGTCTTCTTCTTCCTAGCGTTTGTCCCGGCATACGCCATTTCTTAAAACGCACATACCTACTATGAAACTGAAAAAATTGCAGTGTGTGCTTGGGCTTCAATCCCCGAACTCTGAGAAGGCTGGCGCCTTACGCATTATAGACATTATATGATGCCACCCATTTTACTGTTGTCAAAATAAAAGGTTAACTTAATTGGTGAGAAAGACGAGAATATTAGTCATAATATTATGTTGTCATGTTAGAATGACACCCATTAAGTTGCCGACATGAACAGAAAGATTATTATTTGATAAAGTATCTAGGACAGCCATGACTTCAAAGAACTGTCCCGCCATGAGCTTCTGTGTACCTTTTCCAGTAACCAATTTAAGACAGCTGGAAGAGCGGCGCTTGGTTATCAAAGATTGTATGAAAAACGAAGGGCTGTATGTATGAGCTATCGTCTCAAAAATCTTTATACCTATGATGTGATGAATTTCACAATAGAACTAGGTATTATACTTCATTATTTATCTAACGTCACATTAAGATGTCTTACCCCTTTTATATATTACAATATATTTCAACATTCAGAATAATGTCTACAGGAAATAAAATAAAAAGGTCCATATTTTAAATCCAAGCCCCGTCGACCGTCATGAAAGATTACCGTCAAACAAACCGCGGCAGATTTAGGCGTGTGTTCCAAGTGTCATACGTGAGCGAATGTTTGGGTCTCTCACAGCTTGCTTGATGAGGCAAATATCTGCGCGAGGCTGCAAGGCCAATGCAGAAAAACCTTGCCTGAACCAAGTCCATGAATCACAAAAAAAATTAATTACCATAAACGTCAAAACCCGTGTGCTTAGGCGCCATCTCCACGGGCGAGAGTAACGCAGCGATAGTCTCGCCGTGCCACCAAATTGGATACAAACTCTCTCGTCGTATCGACCTGTGGAGATAGGCCCATAGAGATTGTATCAAAAATAATAGCCGCTCATTATTCGTTACTGCATACTAAGAAATGAAGATACATTCATTATCTTTGTATATTACAAAATAAAAGTAATTTAATACAGCTGCGAGTAAAATTAGATACAAACTCTCTCGTTGTATCGCCCTGTGGAGATAGGCCCATAGAGATTGTATCCAATTCGGTGGCACAACGAGATTATCGCCGCGATACTCTCGCTTGTGGAGATGGCGCCTTATTGTCATATTATCTAAACTTTTAACTTGTGTACATTGAATCATAGATTTAGGATTGGTAGCTTAGTCGCTACTAAAAACCGCCCTTCCTACAAACAATAAAACAATAGCTCCATAAAATACGGCAAAGTAAGTATCTAATTTCATAGTTTGTTTGAAAAATACGTTTGTTATATTAATTTTGTCTTGCGTAGCGTGCATTAAAATAATCAAATAGTAATCGTAATAATTTTTTCGTACCACTTGCTCAAAAAAGTGACATTCTGTGCCACAAAAAGCGAACATAACAATAGTCATTTTTAATCTGTTAAAAACAGGGAAAGAAAATTGTACTGAATTTCATTCATCCTCTAGGGGGAGAATGTGATTTAAATTTGGAATACTTACCGATACTGAACTACATCTGTGTTTACACCATTGAGTTTGTATATAAAGCATTATACATCTTTTTGAAAAAGGAATACGCATTTATTATGCAGTTATGATTATTAAATAAAATTACGAAAACCGACGAGGCCGTATGAGCTTGATGCCTTTGCTTTTCCGACAAAAAAATATTAGTCTAGGAATTTGCCGCGTTTTTGTTTTCTTCGAATACATAAACGTTAAGTTTATTTTAATTTATTTTTATAAATAAGTAAATGTTCTAAAAATACGTTACGATGTTAAATCAAAGCGACAGTGACAGTGAATTGTCGGATTCCATCAGTGCAAATGCTCAGACGCAAGAACAGAGAAATACTCAAATCAACTCATCAACAATAAATGTACCAAACAAAAATGTAACTCTCTCTATCAATAATAATTGGACCAATGTTTCGAATGTTAACTTTTACTTTTAACTGTCATTATTTTTAATAAATGCTTATCTCATATTATTATTGTGTTATTTTTTTCGCAAATGGTACGAAAAGTAGAGTATTTTCCTCGGTGATAAAGCTGTCTTAGTCTTGGGTGAACTTAAATCCCTCGCTACACTCAGGACTCGTCTTAAATCCCTCGCTTCGCTTGTGATTTAAGTTTTTAACACCCTCGCTACGCTCGGGAGTAAACCTCGAGTCCTTCGTTACGCTCGCGATTTAAATCGTCACCCGCGACAGAAGACACTGCTTTATCCCCTTGGTTAATAATCTACTAATATTGCATTCTTGTTAAACCGTGAATATTAAATTATTTCAATAATTATAAAAAACCTAACACCACACGGCCAAAGTTGCGGTAAATAGTAAGTTAGCTAATAATTTTTCTGCTTCGTTTCTTCTTGACCAACATTTTTGTTGCCGCAAACGTAACATTAAACCTAGTAGCAATTTGCGTTGGCTGTTTGTGGGGCCTTGGTCACTAGTTTGGATGAGCAACACTTGTCATCCCTAAAGATCGTGGGGCCGACCATAGAAAAACAGACTTAGTTGGCATCACTAATACCATCTCCCAAGTCCCAACCTTTCGCTACCGTTGGCTACGAAACCCCAACGGAAATTGCTACAAGCTTCCACTTTTATCTTGAGTCACACCACCGAGATAGGCGTTGAAGAGAAAGTGTTCAATTCGCAGAACACATGTGCGTGTCAAAATGAATATGATAGATGAGAGCCAACACCCCTCCGACCTCCCCCTCCTTCCTGCGTACCCATCACCCTCCCCGTCCCCGCTGTACTCGCGGGAAATTGACTACGCGTCGTGAGCGAGCACAACAAAAATGCTTTTAACCTTGGGCTACTTACCTCTTGACTTAAAACATATTAATTTGTTGAATTTACGATGTATTTTCAACCCCCGAAGCAAAAAGAGGGATGTTATAACCTGTGTGTCTGTCTGTTCCCTATTAGCAGCCTCCCTAATGGACCGATTTTGATGCGGTTTTTTCTGTTTGAAAGCTAATGTAATCTAGGTGGATCTTAGCTACAATTTATGAGGATCTGCTCAGGCGTTTGCAGATCATCAAATCATTGCCTACTTGATTAAAGGGTCTTAGAAGCTTTCACTGGTGCAATTGATTTGAAAGGACGTGTACTGTTACTTCGGATTATTTCTAAGGCATGGTAACCTTGAGCTGATGCTACAGCATCAAGTAATCTGCGGGATACCCAACTCCTCTGCAAATTACAGCAGATATAGTGTGTTTGGGCTCATTAGAATGGTCTCAATGAGTAGATTTTCGATAGATGATTTATTTATTTATTCACCTTTAGATACACTATCCTTACAGGTTAACCCAATGCGATAGTGTATAGTATCTATTAATCTAAATCTTATACCTAACTAACACCTATTTGTAAACTTAATAATTAATATACTCAACCATATTCAACAAATTATATTATAATACCATTACATTACAATAAAAATAAATTATTTATTTATTACCTACCTACTTGTAGCAAATTTTCCACGTTGCTATTCTTGTGAGTTCACTCAAAGTGCAACAGAACAAATCAACGTGCTCAGCTATCTGGTTAAGAGTGCGAAGCACGCGCGTCAGCGGCGCCGACTTGAGCAGGTTGGTGCGCCCTCGCGGCACCGCCAGCAGAGGCGGGCGGCGTCTTTGATCTACGTATCTCAGCGGAACACACAGCCTCACCTGCGCCAATATTTCCGCATTCCAACCAGCTCGTTGTAGATGATGATTGAGGATCGAGGATGAGGATCTTATGACGAAGTAGAAAACTGGGTAACAGGATGTCAGGTATATAGTTAATAGTACATAGTCTGGCCCTAGATTCACATGTCGGGGGTGTTTTAAATTTTTAGTTTACACTTGTATTGCACAGGTCCTCCAAACTAAGTATAATGCTTTGTCTAATGAAGCGGAGACGTGGTATGTAGACCAATCATGGTCAGCATACCACGTCCGCTTTGCTTAACTTGATAATTTTGTGTCACCAATAGTCCTCTGTGCAGAGGCTGTATAGAGGCGGATGTAACACCAATGCGGCGTGAGAGGATCAACGCAAGAACTACCTGAGATCCCCAGTCCAACTTCAAGAAGTCCTCGGCAACCTCGGAGTACGCTTATAGATGGCTGGAGTGACGACTTCAATAGGATTGGGACATCAAAAACAGATCTAATGGTTTATGAGACCTTCTCAGAAGAAGATTGCCTGTCTGTCGGTATTCTACAAGGTATTATGTTTCGGAGAATGTGTTCAAGATCTATTCCATCTTCCGGCATCCATTTTTCCTTGGGTACCTTTAAATCAAGAGTGAAAGGTATCTTCCAGGCAAACGCGCTCCATCTTAGTCTGCATCTTAACTTTCTATCAGATGAGATTGCAGTCACGCGCTAGTCTATTATTTAAAAAAAAATTGGTTATCTGTAAAGTCGGTTTACGGACGATAGTTTTACGTGATAACGTCATAAAGAAACATCCGCTAACCACAGCGCGCACGCGATGACATGACTGGTGGACGGCGGCGGGCGCTCTCCTCTAGTCACAAGCCAACGCTTGGGCCGATCGTACCTCCCTATCGCTTGTTCCGTACTCTCGCTGGGACGCTCAGGCACAGGTGGAACGTGACACTTTTTCGTACGTGCAGCCGGTGTTCATCGATTTATAAGACAGAAGTTATCACGTCAAAAAGAAGCTGTATGTAACCTTTGCTGAAGAACCTGTCCCTAGTGTGAACTTATATTTTTTACATTCACGTGGCCTACATTCTTACGCAATGTGGCATTATGCCGGGTTCAATTCCGAGCACAAACCGCAAACGATAACTGCAGAGCTCGTGGAGCGAAGCGAAAGTGAAATTTTGGAGGTGATTTTATCACAAAGGCGCTACCAAACTGTGAACGTTAGTTGGTCGAACAAACTTAATAGATGCTATGAGATTTTTTTTTTATTTGTCAATATTTTGTGTAACCTGTGGTCCTTTTTTATCGAAGCAGTGATAGCCTAGTGGTTAGAACTGTGGTCTCCTAGAATAGAATAGAATAGAAATATTTTTAATTCAAATAAACTTTTACAAGTGCTTTTGAATAGTCGATGAATCTACCACTGATTCGGAATGCCCTTCCTGCCGAGAAGAACCAGCAAGAAACTCGGCGGTTGCTCTTTTCAAAACAAATTTACAATACAGTAAATACTATGCTATATATATGCAGTGTTTCCACAATGAGGGAAGTTCCAAAAATGCATACCGACTAACTTCTATCTCAAGATGGACAGACATAAAGTAGCCCCATTCCCGACGGTGGCACCCGTTCACGAGCATGACGCATGACCCAGCCATTGCTTCGCTCTACCATATTTGAGGGAACGTAACAACCCGCATCACACGACACCACCACAGAAATGTTTAAAGAGTGCGTGACATACTTATGCTACCCATGTTAAGGCATCGAATTAAAAACTAATATTCAAATACTCATTTTAAGACATCCTATTCGGGGGGGACGCAAGTTCGATCCTGGGTACGCACCTCTGACTTATGGAGTCATGTCAAACAGACCATAAGTCGCAAGTAAAGCTAATAAATAAATAATTTTCCACAACGACTTAGTTTGGTAGTTACTTATACCTTCTGTGATATAAAGTGCTTTTTTAAGTGAATGTATTAAATGTGTCGCAAATTATAATTAATTAGACTAATGTATGAAACGTGGCGACGGGTGTTGTTAGGAAACGGTGAAAATGCATTAATTTGGGAGAAAGGCGCGCAGAGAGGCGGTGAAATTGGGCGGCGGAGCCTTTGAAGTGAATGAGCGATGTTAATTGGAAAATTTTCATATTTCATACGCGAAGCCGAGGTTAGCTTTATGTGGATATTATATAATATTTTGGTGTAATTAATGTCGCGGGCTGGATTAAAATTTATTAGAATCGACTGTAGGTGACTGATATGGTTCAAAAGGGCGCCTAAACTGAAGTGACAATGAGTGGGTCACGAAATTCATGGAACCCAGACCTTGGACTCTCTGATATGGCGACGACATCAGATGAGTCACAGGGAGCCCCTGGATACAGGCGGTACAAGACCGAGACCTGTGGAAGTCCTTTGTTCAACAGAGAACGTGTTTCTGTTGATAAGAAGAAAAAAGAAACTTGAAGCTTGCTTGCTCGTGAACGGGTGCCGCCTACGGGAATGGGGCTACTTTGTGTCTGCCCGTCTTAACATGAATTGAATTGTAGTACTTTTCTTTTTTTTGAACTTCCCCTCATTGTGGAAATATTATATTTTATTCTAACAAAGTTGCATAGGTTAAATCCGTTTGGCATCCAGCTGCTCACAAGATAGTATAAAAAACTTATTACAATGTTATAGCTTCATAATAATTGTTTAGAAATATAAGGTTCTAATTCGATAGATCCACATAACTCGACAACCTTACTATTACTAGCAACGTCAATTTTGTGGGTAAGATTTTATCGATCCACCCTACCTATTCGATTTTTTTCGTCTTGTCATTCGTATTTACAATATTAGTAGGGATCTAGAGTAGAGTGACATAAGGCTACCTTTTATCCCAGAAAATAAAAAAGGATTTTCTAAAACAATCCACGCATTCGAAGTCACGGAAATCAGCTAGTCTAAATAATGGCCTGTTTCACCACTTGCTGATAAAGTGCCTGATATATATCTAACAGATAATATCTGCTGGATAAATCTGTGGGATATCTTTTTGTGTTTAACTGCCAGATTATCAGATACTTATGAAACAAAAATTTAAACGCTATCCTGAACTCAAGCCTGATGCTGCAGGGATATTGTTCACCTAAAATAAAGAGATTTAGGAAATGTCGATTACGAATTATTATTGTACGTAACAAGTATGTACTACATCATGGAGCTCCAGGTCCTAGCTCCTCAATCCTGATGCTGCAGGATACTGCCTACCTAAAACTATGGGGATTTAGGAAATTTCGATTATGAATTGATATTGTAGGTAACAAGTATGGACTACATCATGGAGCTCCAGGTCCTAGCTCCTCAATCCTGATGCTGCAGGGTACTGCCTACCTAAAACTATGGGGATTTAGGAAGTTTCGATTACGAATTGATATTGTAGGTAACAAGTATGGACTACATCATGTAGCTCCAGGTCCTAGCTCCTCAATCATAGGATACTACACTTAAAAGCTTAAAATAAAAATTCTTTTCAAAAAACCGACTTCTAACGCCACTACCAAGTATAAAAATAATTTTAGTTTGTCCACGTTTGTTGAAGTCGGGCGGGCCTAAAATACAAACTATGAAACCAACTCGCGATGCTCGCTCGACTTCTATAAACGAGTCTCTCATATTGTGTAGCGTCGCGCAACGGTTTCATAATTTGTATTTAGGCCCGCCCGACTTCAACAAACGTGGACAAACTAAAATTATTTTTATACTTTGTAGTGGCGTTAGAAGTCGGTTTTTTGAAAAGAATTTTTATGTTAAACTGTATTAGTAGTCGTTTCATAATAACATGATACTCCTACATCTAAAAATGAGTAAATAACTCAATAACATCGACACATCATTTACAACTCGCTCCGTTCGCCGCCCGGCGCCCTCGCATTTGCTTGCTACATAAATTATTCCTATCTCTACGGTAATTACTGCGAACTGGCTATTGAATATGCCATTTTATTCCATATTTTATTATTACACATACACACGGTATCGATTCTATGAAGTTATTTAATGGTTCAACGTACGGCCTTTTTACAACATTTAAAACAACTTTAAAAACTTTTACAACAATGTTGATCCATTTCGAGTAACGAAACGATGGTAGCACTAGTCGACCGAGCGAAGCGAAGGTCTTTGAGTTAACTAGAGCGATTTGCACTTGTCCGTCCGTCCGTCCGTCCGTCTGTCAGAGCCTTATAACTTTTGAATTACTGAACGTAATTACTTCAAATTTAGATATAATATGTAAACCGATGGCCTCCAGCCGAAAATGGCTTAAAAAGTTATAAAAATCTTTATTCAGGGGGGCTCTCATAGAAGCGAATGCGAAGTAAAAAAAAAAATATCGCGTTACATAAAATTGTTACGTATCATTTTAAAGATAATTTTGAACTGAGTACAAAAATATTTTTTTTTTAATTTTTCCCTTAAAATTGACGAAATGGGGGGCTTTCAAAGTGGCGATTTTATACGCTCGCTTGTAGACGCTCTCTAGGAAAATCCGCTATGGATTTTCAAACTGATTTTATGTTTTTAGGTCACTTATATCCTGTACTTGAACAACAAATACTAAAATTATATGAATATTATAAAGAAACGAGATTATTTAATTTTTAATGTACATCAGTAATTCTGCTGCACGGGTCGTCTTCGCTGGCCGTGGCCAGCGGAGGGTACGGGCTTCGAGGCAGAGCCTCATTACCCGGGCGGGGCGCGGGGAAGAGCACTTCCCCGGTGATGGATTTTCAGCCGTCTTGGCAATTAGGTCCATGGCGGCTGAGGCTCCTGGTCCGTGGGGAGCAGGGGCCTTGCGGAGGGGCTTCAAGGGCTCCGCTCGCTGGCGGGCAGAATTGCCGCCGCGAGCGGGGCGGTGTCCGATATGTGGGCCCACGCTACGGGCGATAGTGTCGCCACCGTGCGATGGGCCGACATCAGTTCAGGAGGTTCCGCTCGCTGGCGGGCAGGATTGCCGCCGCGAGCGGAGCAGTGTCAGGTCCAGTGGGTGGTCCCGCGCTACGGGCGATAGAGTCGCTGCCGTGCGCGGGACCGGTGTCGGTTCGGGGGCCCCGCGTCGCAGGCGATCAAGTCGCCGCCGCGAGCGGAGCGGTGTCGGGTCCAGAGGGTGGGCCCGCGCTACGGGCGATAGAGTCGCTGCCGTGCGCGGGACCGGTGTCGGTCCGGGGGGCCCGCGTCGCAGGCGGGCAAGTCGCCGCCGCGAGCGGAGCGGTGTCGGGTCCAGAGGGTGGGCCCGCGCTACGGGCGATAGAGTCGCTGCCGTGCGCGGGACCGGTGTCGGTCCGGGGGCCCCGCGTCGCAGGCGGGCAAGTCGCCGCCGCGAGCGGAGCGGTGTCGTGTTCGGTGTGGGGCCCCGCGCTACTGACGAAAGGGTCGTCATCGAGCGCGGGGCCAGTGTATCGCCAGGGGCCCCGCGTCGCTGGCGGGCAGATAGCCGCCGCGAGCGGGGCGGTGTCAAGTCCGGTGGAGTGCTCCGCGCTACGGGCGATGGTGTCGCCACCGTGCGCGGAGCTGAGGTCAAGTCCGGTGGATCTCGCGTCGTCGTCGCTGTGGTCGCCTGCGTGCCTCCTCGGTGGTGGCGATCGCAGGAGCTCACGAGGTAGAGGACGCCCGGTCGGTGGTCGGCTGGCTAGCGGTGCGATGCCGTGGAGGTGCTCGTACGGTCCGTTGTCGGCGCTGGCGAACATGCGCCGCGCCAGTATTATAAAGAAACGAGATTATTTAATTTTTAATGGGCATCAGTAATTCATATAGCATCAACATAGCTTCACAATAATGCTAATAGATGGCGCAGTCAGTAAATATTCCCATGGAACTACGAGTTACGACTAACGACCTATCCCAAAAACAGTTTTGCGTCGACCATTATTATTTAGTTACTTATTATAATACAATAATTGTATTGTAATTTTTTTTGTACCATATTATTCAATTAAAATTATTTTTTAGTTAAATTTTAGTTAAATATTGTATATTTTCTATTCGCGTCGATAGATGACGATTTGTACAGATGCCCGTAACCCGGTTTCACTCGTTAGTACCTACATAATAATTCAATGTTTTCACTAACGTTCCCTAACCTTTACGGGCTACCTATAAGTTAGGTGATTGATGTTTTCTGTCAACTTATTTATCACGATCCTGTACGGGACACCTAAAAGGATATTGGGACGGATGTTAGGACTTAGGATTGTATTTAGGAGCTACCTACGTTAAGAGACTCCTACTTAGGGGATGATTTAGGTATGTTTGGTGAAAACGGGCATAATAATAATGTCAGTTTTGGTTATCATGTATCGATTGAATGAATAATCATGGGATACCGTTACCGCGAGGTCTCAGTTCGGGGCGAACCACTAGTTTATTATACTTACAACCTACTAACCTTAGTAATATTACAAATGCACAAGTGTGTTTGTTTATAGGTTGGTCTTAAAATCACAAATCGTTACGGATCTTTTAAGCTTTGTATTCCGGAAAAACAGGGTTCCCGTGGGCTTTCTAAAAACCTTATAGATACATTCTCTACGCGGACGAAGTCAGGGGCAAAAGCTAAACTTATAAATACTCATAGATTAACTAATTCTTTAGCTCGTGTTATTTTAAAACCACCTACAGCCACAGACGAAATTTTACTGACTTGGTTTAGTTAATGTTAAACTGAGAATTTACAGAATTCTGTACGCGCTATGAAAATACTTCTCTTAAAAATATAAGATACAGAAACATTTTCGAAATATCGTTGTAAGAATTTAGTTATTTATTTATCTAAAATAATAAGCAATAAAATTATTTATCTTTGTGTCTTAGGTAAGACTTCAGGTTGCACAAAATACCACATTCTTAATATAAAGCCATAATCAGAATGTTCTTCAAGGAAAATGCAAGTAAGGATATTCCCGATTTATTTTCACCATCATCATAGTCTTTATATCTAAGCTAACAAGGTTTAAAGTTGTCTAAATGAGTGATATATACGAAACTTTGTAACTGTCTGCAGCAACAACGTAGCTCTTTTAAGCAATATTAAAAGGGTTTCATCTGATATTTTCATATCGCGTACCAGAAATATCTTGAAAATGTCGTAGTTAAAGTTATAAAAAAAACCTAAATACAAAAACCTAAGAGGAAAGTGATAGGCTAGTGTTCGGAACCACAAAAGGAATTTTAAATTCACATTCTGATTTTATAATTATTATTTGGTCTGTTCTATTTTAGCCACCTTTTATCGAAGCGACCTTTTGAGCAGTTGTTGGTGAGCGTTATTAAGCTGTAGATTTTTTCATCTTTCTATCAGTCCACATCCCACTCAATAAGTATCCCTTCTCAATTCGACTTGTTTAACGTACATACATCAAAAATAATATTAGGTCGAATGTAGACATAGCAAAAGCCACTAGCACAAACGGTTGACAAAGCTCAACGGTACCTACTACGGTATAGTGACCTACTTATATGGTTAATGGTAGTAGTAGTATATCATCATCATCATCATCTCAGCCTGCGGACGTCCACTGCTGAACATAGGCCTTTCCCAGAGAACGCCACCACACCCAGTCCTCAGCCTTTCTCATCATCAACTCAGACGAAGTCGCAGGCATCAGCTAGTACCTACCTATTTATTTATTTATTTATTATACAGTAATCAACAGCGTTACATCTAATTAGTATACAAATAAGAATAGTTATAAAATAAGGCCAAACAGATTACACAATAATTGCAAAATTCTTCTTCTTCTTATTCGTTCACTCTTGGCAGAGTGGTCGTGGCTATGACTTGGCCTTCACAGCAGCTCTTACGATCTCCTTCCAGCGATTTCTGTTGGTGGCATCACGAGAACACTCGGAGACGGATAAATTTGTGGCGGAGCGGATTGAATCCGTCCACCTAGTAGGGGAGCGACCACGTGGACGTGTGCCCTCGACTCGACCTTGTACAACGAGGTGTTCGATGGTACCAGTCTTCCTAGTTATAATTGCAAAATACATAATAATATAATTTCATAGATAAAAATGTAACTAAGTGAAAGAGATAGGTATAACATGATAGACACTAACAATAGAAAATAATATGAATAAATATCGAGGTACGGAAGCTACGTGTGTGTGCTACTGAAATAGTGTGTGGTACACCTATTATAATTGTGTGTGTGCGTGCGTGTGTGTGTGTGTGTGTGTGTGTGTGTGTGTGTGTGTGTATGAGTGTGTGTGCAGTGTTAAAAGGGGGTTAAACATTAGGTACTATGTAGGTAATTTTAATATTTCCTTTTTTAGCTGCATTTTAGTTAAGTGAAATAGATCTAAATCGTAATAAACTTTATTGTAGGTTCTAGCCAGACGTAGAAGAACAGAATTTTGTGCATAGTTTGTGTGGGCTCTAGGTACAGCCAAAAGGCGCCTTTGTCGAGGTCTAAGAGATGAGACATTTAGTGAAGATACATTTAGTGAAAAACTTGTCAGTAAAGCGGGACAGTCAATTTTACCAGACAGGATAGCTTGCAGTAGCAACATATCGCTTAGGCTCCTGCGCTTCTCTAAGGTGTCAATTTTATAGTGTTTGCAAGCTTCCTCATAGCATGAAAAATTTTTGAATTCTTTGAACGCCAGATATTTTAGAAATTGTCTTTGAATAGATTCAATCCTTTCCGAGTGTATTATGTAGCAAGGTGACCAGATGTTACAAGCGTACTCAAGTACACTACGAACATAGGTGAAATAGAGTGATTTTATGCACTGTATGTTACTAAAATTTTGAGTTACACGCTTAATGAATCCCAGTTGCCTGTATGCTTTGTCTGCTACGATATCAATATGGTCATTCATGGAAAGCTTAGTATCAAGTTTGATGCCTAAGTCTCTAACGGTATTCACTTTTGATATTTGTATATCATTAATCCTGTAGTCGAAGACTTTTGACTTTATTTTGCGAGTTAAGGTTATATGGTGGCATTTTTAGGGTTCCGTAGTAAACAAGGAACCCTTATAGTTTCGCCATGTCCGTCCGTCTGTCTGTCTGTCTGTCTGTCTGTCTGTCTGTCCGCGGTTTAGCTCAGAGACTATTGATACTAGAAATCTGTAATTTGACAAGGGTATAAATATCAATCACGCCGACAAAGTGGTGAAATAAAATTGTGAAAAATATTTTTTTTAGGGTACCTCCCCTACATGTAAAGTGGGGATGAATTTTTTTTTTCTCATCTATCCCATAGTGTGGGGTGTCGTTGAATAGGTCTTTCAAAAACGTTGTGGGTATGCGAACACCATTTTTCAATTCAGGGATCCGTTTGTGAAATATGATATTTTAAAGTGCTAAATTTTATTAGAGTCAAGTGTCCCCCCCCTCTGCCAGCTAAATGGTTGTATATAGGATAC
The DNA here is from genome assembly GCA_029955525.1 of Oeneis ivallda. NCBI lineage: Eukaryota > Metazoa > Arthropoda > Insecta > Lepidoptera > Nymphalidae > Oeneis > Oeneis ivallda. The sequence continues at coordinate 18,105,195 of JARPMR010000020.1, read as the reverse complement.
AAGAAAAAATTCACAGCAGTAGTATATATGATGAATTTTAAAGGAAAACTATCACGGCTAAGTAGGGTTCATTAGTGAAGGAGTTATATCGGTTTTTCTAAGTTAGATATTACACGTAGTGTAAGTTGCATATTTTGTAGTATATTATAGTATTTAAACCATGGAACTCAAAATGTATGTTGAGACTTTCAACTACGGAACCCTACACTGCGCGTGGCCCGACACGCACTTGGCCGGTTTTTATTTGACATAGACGACAATCCTATTCCTCTTGTAATATTCCGTTAAAGCGTTAAGGTCTTCTTGCAACTTATGGCAATCATCATTGTTATGTATTCGGAGGAAGATTTTCTTGTCATCTGCGAACATTAAGTGTTGGGCATGAGAAAAGCAGCTCCCTATGTCGAATAAGTAGGCGTTGTACAAAAGGGGGCCTAAGATAGACCCTTGTGGTACTCCCGATGGTATCGGTACAAAATTACTTCTGGCGCTTCCCGTAACGACAGCTTGCATACAATTCTTGATGTACGAGGTGAACCATCGGTGTAAGTTCCCACTTATTCCCAGCGTATTCAATTTCTGGAGTAAGATAACGTGATCCACTCGGTCAAAGGCCTTTTCGAAGTCTGTGTAGATCACATCCACTTGACACCTTTCATCCATACTCTTTAGTGCGTAGTCCACGAATACAGCCAAGTTAGTGACAGTAGAACGATTTTTCATAAAACTATGCTGCTCATTGGGAATAGATCTTATGATAAATGGGCTTATGCGTCTGTGGACAACTGTCTCAAACAGTTTGCTCATCCCATTGAGAATTGATATTGGCCGGTAATTCTCAATTTGGATTTTTGATTCACCTTTATGTACAGGTACTATTAACGCTTCTTTCCATTTATCTGGAAAGGCGCAGTAGACATTAAGAGATAAATTGAATATAATGGAAAGAGGCTTAGCCAAAGTGGAAGCACAACCTAACCTAACCTAACCTAACCTAACACAAGCTTTCCGCTTATTTGGAGGAGAGAGGAGGATATTAGTCAACTTCAACTTGACTAATATTCTTAAGAAAAAAAAAATCAAGCCTAACGTTATCTCGTATTTTAGCGTTTTCCATCCATACCTAAAATTCCTTCCACCTCCCCTTGGGCGATCCTATGCCACACATGGAACTAATTAATAACACTTGCCAATTAAGTAGATACTATCCAATAGGCCGCGATTTCTCAACAACATGAACTAAAGAAAACCTAGCCTCAATACCTAACTAAATAATCTTTAAATCGGAATTGACTGAAAAATTCTAATTAGGTAATTTTAAATACGAACCTAAAAATCTTCTTCTTTATCAACGGATAGACGTCCACTGCTTAACAAGGTCTCTTGCATGGACTTCCACAGGTCTCGGTCTTACGCCGCACCCCCTGCATTCAGCGAATGTCTGCGGCTCATTTTGATGTTTTCGGTCCGCCTAGTGGGAGTCTGCCAACACTTCGCCGCTTTCAGATGCACAGACTCCAGCACCTTGAGACCCCAATGACCATTAGCTCTTCAAACGACGTGGCAGTTCACATAAATCAAACTTAACAATAAAATAAATTAAAAATAACACAGAAATATAAAGTTAAGGAAAATATGGCCAAATAAAGTAGATTTATTATTTGAAAACACAAGAAACAGAATTAAATTAAATATATTACGCGGCATATTCACGTAATCTACCACACCGAGCTCGTAAACTCCGTAAATTTAATTCAAATTAACTCTCCCGTAGCGGGCACCCTTATCTAACGTTTTGCGACAACCTCTAAGAAACCGTCCCCAAACGAAGCGGTGTGGCTTCAACTCATCTAAATTACATTGAAATTAAGCTCGAGGATTTTTCGAATGATGTTTTGCAAATTCTATTTATATTAAGCCTTTTCCACAACCATGGTTAATCATCATTACCATTATCATCATCAGCAGCAACCCATTAACGTCTCACTACTGAGCGCAGGTCTCCTCTCAGAGAAGGGTAATAGGCCATAGTCTACCACGCTGGCCCAATGCGGATTGGCAGACTTAACACACCTTAGAGAACATTATGGACAACTCTCAGATGTTCAGGTTTCCTCACGATGTTTTCCTTCACGCTTAAACTTACTTGATACAACTAACTTGATTGCTTAAACGCACATAACTCCGAGAAGTCAGAGAGGATCGAGCCTGCGACCCCCCGAAGAGGAGTCCGCTGTCCTAACCACTAGGCTATCACTGCTCTGCTTCATTAATGGATAATGGTTTTCTGCAATAAAATTGCTGTGACACACAGACAGACATACGGACATACGGAAAGATAGAATAGAAGAAAGATAGACTGAAAGGACGAAATTATATGATGGTATCCGTGCTACGGAATGCAAAATAAATTGTAATGGTACTGAATAGTACCTACCTAATTATATTATTACTTAATGTAATAAACAGTATTGTCTCTGTTTAATTTTTAATCCCTACGTAAAGTGTGTACGTTTGTTGATTTTTCCTTCAATCATGCAAAAAAGGAGCAACGAATTGACGTTATTTTTACATGGGTGAGAGTTTTAAGATCTGGAGAGTGAATTAAGTTTCTATCCTGAAGTAAGAAATCCTGAGGCTTCTCGCGGGATTTTTAAGAAGACTAACTACACGCAATAAAAGTCGCGGACAGAAGCTAGTAATTAATAATATTTAATATTATTTAAATCGTTTTAGTGCTTCTTTCTTCACAAAAGAAAGAAAGAAGTTCTTGCTAAAAATTGTCTGGCCAAAAGTTATGTCGTTTACAAACATCAAATAAATTGAACCATATAATGACGTTATCACCAGATCTGGAAGATGACTTAGAAACTTTGGATCCCTCAGTTTTCTGTCGACACCCGATAAAAAGTAACTGTTTACAATTAAACTTGCAAAGTACCCTCTTATTTGAGAAAAGGTCTCCTCAACCTTATCTCGAATGGGGAAAGGTTTGATTGCGTAATTAAAATAGATTTTTCGAGTTTCAATTTAACTGACATAAAGTTTTATTTTATACGGGGTTAAAAAAGAGAAGGTTCTTAATTTGGAATAAAAGGGCATTTGCTGACAGTTTCGAATGTCAGTACTTGAACCACTGTTATGGTTTTACTCATAGACAGTATAGTTTAGTAAAGCCGTAGACGTAATATTTACTAGTTTCAATAGTAGTCAATCGAATTGTTTTATTAGGTTCCGGGTGATGACTATACCTTTCTACCTTTCTATGCGAAAAAATCAATGTTTCGTAGTCGGGTTTCAGCTTTTTTCATTATATTCATAATTAGCTAATGCCCACGACTTCATCCACGTGGATTCAGTTTTTAATGTCCCACGGTAACTTTTTGATTTTCCTTGATCACTCTCCAGGTCCTCAACTATATCTATGCAGATCACGTTAATGATGATTGTCAGGGTTTATGAAGGACAACCCAACAAACAAACACAACTTATAATATTGGTAAGATAAAATCATACTAATATTATTAATTCGAATGTGTTTGTTTGTCGGTTTGTTGGTTTGTCCTTCAATCACGCCGCAACAGAGCTACGGATAGACTTGATATTTTGCATGGGTTAAGTTGAGGACCCGGAGAGTGACATAGGCTACTTTTTATCCCGGAAAATCAAAGAGTTCCCGAGGGATTTACAAAACTAAATCCACGCGGACGAAGTCGCGGGTATCAGCTATTATATAATAGTTTTCATTCAATAAAGAACTAAATTAACTTACTGTTCAATGTGGATGCGGGTAGAACAATGGGAGCCGTATCGCATGAGATCGCGTCGTGTGAGATACTGCATCCCTTATGTTAAATGACATGCCCCTGAGGGTGCCGTTTCAAAGAGATTAGTTCATGAAATGCAGATTCCAATACAAAATGAGTTATTGTGTACCTAAGTGGGAAAGGTCCGTTAGATGCGCAGTAGTCGACGCGGTGATAAGACTTTTTAAGTAAGACTTTACGCACTTTATATACTTTACGCAATATAGTCGCGTTAGTGCTCAAAATCGAGTCATAGACTGAGCTCTATAGACCGTACTCTGGCTCTGCTCAAGACTCAAGATGGAGGTAAAATGAGTTACAAATATGATCCGACATAAATCTGTCTCATTTTAGCTCAGTCTTGAGTCTGAGTTGAGTGAGAGTGCCTTCTATAGATTTTACCCTTAGTGTGAGATCTAGATGGCAGTCCTACTCAGCTCTGACTCAAAACTGAGTTAAAACGAGACAGATTCATGTCACGACATATTTTTGTCTTATCTTAACTCTATCTTGAATCCTGAACAGAGCCAGAGTACGACGAACTCGCAGATTTATTATTAAAAATGACGTAATGTGTTGTGAAAGGGTATAATAATAATTAATAATTCATGACATAGCTTTCAAAAACGTAGTAGTGGTTGTTTTGAGCCTACGCGACGTTTGAAGTCGTAAATTTAATTCAAAATTTCAAATTACACTTGAGAGAAAACAGTGACCTTTACATGCAAGTTGCCGCACCGCATACGTTCTAATTGTACCTAACTTCAGCACCAGAAGTTAAGACCTTCTTGGGAGCTTGGAATAAGTAGGTATAGGTACCTATACGTGTGCGTGTGTTAAACTAAGTAGTGGTTGTAAGTTATCACTATATGAACTTAACTTATAGTAAAAGATCCGGTACAAGAAATTTATACCCTCATCTGTTATTTATTAGTGATAAGAAATAAATGATAGATGATTTATTATTTCTTATCACAAATAAATAACAGATGAGGGTATAAATTTCTTATACAGGATCTTAGACCATTAGCCCTAACGTAATCGCATGGCAATGACAGACACCATCGCATCATTAACCGGCGATTAAAGTTGATATTCTTCACAGTTTTTGTAGTGGCAATCTATTCCAATCATTCCCGTTTTCACGAAAGATACCTAAATCATCCCTTAAGTAGAAGTTTCTTTACGTAGGTAGTCCTTAAATAAAATCCCTTACCCATTGTCATTGTCAATGTCATTTCCACCTTTAGGTGTTCCCTAAAGGTTCATAAAAACGAAATTAACTCAAAGCGTTACCTAACTTAGCTTAGGTAACCCGTATCTTCTATATCGGTTATAGTTTATTTATATTTTTTGGACAGACATGGGAATTATGTATAGTACCTTATATGTCTTTTTGGCACGTTTAAATAATTTAGAACAGTGGGTGAGAATTTAAGACGTGACCCGTACCTATTCAGGTCGCGGGGTAATGAATACCTCGTTTTAGGGAAACTACTCTGATATACCAAACTCTAGACATACACACTGCCGCAATGGGCTCGACACACGGTAGCTTAAATTGCAACAATGCCATTCTTCGAAAACAATTCTTGCAATCGTGAGCTGTCTTCTCGTACACAGGACTAGGCGTAATGTCATGTGGATTTAATATTAAAATATTATAGTTACCTTCGAATTTAAATTCAAATACAATATAGATCATAACTCTTAGTTGGATTGGTTGAAAAATTTTTGAAATCCATCAAGAGACAGTGAAATAAATTAATAAAGTTAAAAATTTTAAGCACGGTTTGACGGTCGGGTATGTGGTGTCACGTACCTATTAGTCTTCCACTTGGTTTATCTACACTGGTACGCTTTCAACTTTTGTAGAGCTATGCATGCCATAGGCACTTGCGTGTAGGTATGCATCAAATCAACCACTGACTTTTGATAGAAATAATCGGTTCATGCCAGCTCTGCTCAATAAAATTCGATTTCCTAAGCGGTCTTGACTAGCCATAAGAGCCTCTAAAGTCGGCTCACGTGAAATCAAAAACATTTGATACTTAAAAGAATCACGATACTGAATTCTAATGACGCAGGTTATTTTTGGGAAGCAGCGACTGGAATTTGAAATAACCATTCCTAGTGTCTTTTTTTTATTTGCAAATCAAGGTTCTGTATCCTTGATTTTTAGGATATCAGTGGTAAAACTATGTTGTCCTATTCATCGTGCCCTAACAAAGAGCATAGAGCTGAACAATAGAGACCGTGTCTTCAACATAAGTATGTCACTCAGGGCATGGGTAGTATAAACGTATGTCTGTGAGTGACATTTAAATTACAAAACACTTATGTATGGGTCATGGAAGTAGATAAACTAAATTCCTAGTTCCATGGTATGGGTACACTAGCTGACCAGCTCGGCTTCGCTTCGACAACGTACAAGTCAATGTGGCTTCTGTTGTACATAATCTCTAAACTAAATTCACACATTTAAATCTCTTGCTATCCCTTTCATAATGTCATCTACGGAAAAGGATAGCACTTAATTAAATCATGTCAATTTTGTAATTTTAGTGTCTAGAACTCTAGACGAATATTCTAACGACGAAACATACGTGAACTTTGACGAAAATGTGTCTGAATTGACATGATTAAATTTGGTTGCACATATATTTTAGAGATTATGTAGGTACAACCGAATTAACCTCACTATACACTCACCAGCCGCTTTCCGAACCGGTGGTGGTAGAATTATGTCGTGTCATTAGAGCCACAGGTTGGCCTACGTGAAATAAATAATTTTGAATTTGAATTTCAATGTATCAGCGGCCTAGTTGCGTCACCGGACTTTGCGCTGCTTAAGTAACTATGACTGAAGTTGACAAATGGATGGGTGACCTATTTTGGCGTTAATATAATGAGGGTGCAGGAAGTCGCTGGATGAGGAAGGGTGAGGACAATGTGTGGCGGCGCTCATTAGGACTAAATGTGTAACAAAAATAAAAAAATATATGTAATAATGACAAAGACGTTAGCAAGTAGCGCAGCGATCAGAGAGGTGGACTGAAGCCCGTAAGGTCACCCGTTCGAATTCCACCCGATTCACTACAGTCATGACCTACTTCTAGCACTAGCTTTACTATTGATAGCAGTGAAAAGGGCAATAGTCATGTACAACATGTCTTGGAAACGTATGGCGTAACTTGCGAGTGTATTAGTTGGAAATTTCTCAGTTACAAATTTCAGTTTAATTATACCGAAGTTTAAGCCCATAACTTAAGCCTTTCCTTAGAACGTTAAACAATTCGGAGCGACACGTGCCAGGCTTCTATAGGTGGCCCGCATAAAGGGCTTGGCGTAATGAATATCACATTTGTGGAGAACTGCTCCTAAGGCTTGAAAAGATATAACGCGTCTCGCAAGCGACGCGAAATGGCAGTGACGCGATATGACAGCTCTGCGATGTGAACGCGACGTGATATGGCAGCGACGCGATATGACAACTGTGTTTGATAGCGGCACAGTAAGGTATTTGCAATTCACGAAGGCGAGTGAGCTTTACTCGTGGTTACTTCGTGTACATGCACATTGCATAAGTGTACGCGCCTGTCAAAGCCTATGTGGGAGCGGGCAGGCGCGAGCATTGCGCTCGCTCACACTTATACAGATACGACACACACAACCATAAGTCAGTCGCCCTCGTGCGTGAATTGCAAGAACTATCTAGAGCAGCACAAACATAATTATTATAGAGGACCGATATACGCCTACCTAGAATAAGTTGTAATAACCTCACTCTTCTTTCCTTCTTCTCTTCTTCAGATTTCACGACTCGTCTGATGACGCCATACCACGTGGTCTTTAAAGTCCCAAGGTGCTGGAGTGGCGCAGACATCGCACCAGAAATCGCAGTTCTGGGAGACCCCCCCCCCCCCCCCCCCCCAAGTGAATTGACGACATCAGACCAGTCGCCAGGGAGCCTCTGTATTATATTATATAAGCGGCACAAGACCGAGCCATTTGGAAGTCGACCTAAGATGCAAGAGACCTAAGTCCAGCAGAGGACATCTAGCGGTTGATGAAGAAGTACAGTTCTATTGTCCTCTATTTTAAATGTCTGTAAGCGTTTACACTGCAAAAGCACGCATTCACACGCGCAGAAGTCATGCTCGTGTAGCGTGCTTCAAAATAATACGTCAATTGCATACTTGCATTCCTGGCAAACATGAGTTCCTGGCACACATGCAATCCTGACATACATCCGATCCTGGCTTGCATGCGTTCCTAGCATACTTGCTTTCATTGCGAGGTTCTGACGTACGGTCGTGTGGTACCGTTTGTCCAAGCCTTTATATGAACTATTCATTGTATCCTTTAACAGTCAGACAATGAACGCCGTTTTGTGGAATAAGGATATGGTGCGATTGTTATAGTATTGTTTAAGTGGCTTGCAAAGGCCTAAAGGGCTATAAAGGTGATCGCTTATGAGACGACCCGGAAGAGCCTGTGCGCTTTCTGTGGATCTTGCGGGTTGGTCTACTTATACGATCATTTTAATAATAGTTACACCATGTTGTAAAGGCAATGCCATAATTTTATATTCAAATCATACTAATATTATAAATGAAAAAGTGTGTTTGTTGGTGAGTCCTTCAATCACGCCGCAATAGAGCTATGGATCGACGTGTTTTTTTGCATGGGTATAGCTGAGGACCTGGAGAGTGACATAGGCTACTTTTTATCCCGGAAAATCAAAGAGTTTCCGAGGGATTTTAATAACTGAATCCACGCGGACGCGGAACAATATTGAAAACACGTACACCACATACGCAGCTACGGCGCGTAGCGGCACTGGCGCGAGGCGCGTAGCGCTATTGTATTTTTTTTTGTCGGATTGTATGCTGGTTCTTCATTCTTCTTCATCCAGTGACAGAAAAGCTGACTCATTTTTTTTTAATCAAAAAATCAACCTGGCTGTTCAGCGCGGGAATGCAGCCGGAATTCTTGGTAACATTCCACATTTAGCTAAAAGTTTTATTGTTACATTAATTAAAACAAAAATTAAATAAAAAAAAAATTTGTGTATTAAATATTGTTGACTGTGAAAAAATTATTGATAGTTTTTTTTCGATGACAAGGCAAGTCTTGACTGTGATTTCTTCTGGTGTTTCACGATGTACTTTAATATGGAAGCGGGCTTCTTGGAAGGTGTATCTACCTATCCTAGAATAGTTTTTATTCAAATAAACCTTTACAAAGTGCTTTCGAATTTCGAAATCGTAGTTTTAATAAACCACTAACCAGTTTCGACGCGGCATCATACCGGAACGCTAAATTACTTGGCGACACATCATTACTAGTTTTTTATTTAAATTCATTCACAAAGTTTTATTTTCAGTTCGCTCCAGCACTTAAATATTCAATAGAAAGACACAAATACCTTCAAGATGCACAAAATAGCGGCGCTTTTCTTAAGATAAAACCACAAACAGAATATTCTTCAGGGAAAATACAAGGAAGCTTATACCCAATTTAAGTTTACCACTTATTATACTCCTTACTGCTATTGAAATAGAGTTCAAAGTTAGACGCCCGAGTGTAATAGGATAGTTTGTAAGTGACTGCACCAGTGACGTAGCTCTTAAGCAGTATTAAAAGGGATCAGTCTTATATTCATACCACGTTTCAGAGCATCTTGAAAGTGGATTCGTTTCGCGTCTTATTAAAAGTTTTGATAGAGATATAGTATCTGTAATAAGCAGCAGCAGCAGTGATAGCCTAGTGGTTACGACTGTGGTCTCCTATTCGGGGGGTCGCAGGTTCGATCCCAGGTCGTCCCATAAATTAAATATCACATGCTTTAACGGTGAAGGAAAACATCGTGAGGAAACCTGCACACCTGAGAGTTCTCCATACTGTTCTCGAAGGTGTGTGAATCGGGGCGCCCCAGAACACCCCAGCAAAGTTTCATCACAATCTGATCGATGGTTTCGGAACGCATAGAGGACAAACATACAAACATTGATTTTTATATGTATATAGATTGTAGATATTTATTTCAACCGAAATAGTATTGCTCCGAGATATCTAATTAGAATGCAAATCGCATCACAATGTAGCTTTACTTATTTGATTGCCTTTGTGGATGAGTGACTGACTTTAGAGGTCCGGATTTCGACACACGTAGGGTTGTAATAATCTATTACATGACTTATATCAATGATTCCTCTTTGAAATATTTATGACGAATCAAATAAACTGAAACTTAGTTATAAATGAAAATTATTCAATAATAAATGACAGAGCGACCCAATTAAACTTCAAGCGGATTAATTCCGACAAACACGAAAATTCAAGTAAAATTTGACACTCATTATTATATATATTTTAATTACTGATTTTAATTTTTATTCACAGTGTAATATCAAATATCATACTACCAAGTTATGCAAGATGTAATCTTTATTTTGTATTCTTTATTTGCTGTTATATTTATACAAACACGATGCCATAATTTTGGGTGTTGCAAAGTTTATAATTGATTGATTTTTTTATTAAATATATTATAAACTATCTATCTATTTAAATAAAAATTCGTCGTCTGGCTAAAAGTCAAAAACGAATTTGAATAATTCTTTTTTGTTTATTCGCCATAATACAGGGGTGGTTTAAAAACAAAAATAAAATAGGGAAACCAAAAAGAAAAGCTGGAAAACCGAAAAAATCGAAATTGATAATTTTGTACATGAATCACCACTTCGAATAAGGATCTTATAATGGATGGCGGGAGCCAACCCGCTGGTAAAAGCTAGTTTTTAATATAATATTATAGTACTATTAAATAATTGCTGTCATAATTTCTAAATTAAAGTTAATAATCGGTTTATAATTGAATAGTTATATCAATTAGGCCCGCTTGCTGAGACGCCGCGCCGGGTTAGGTTTAACCCAGGAATAAATTTGTAATTTTCACAGAAGCTTTATACGAATTCTGTCAAAGCAGCAGCTAACTCTGTGTTAATAAAGATAATTAATAATTAATAGTCAAGCGAAATTAAAATATCATCTTCGAAATCTTGACTAATTTATAGAATACTAGCTGATGCCCGCGACTTCGTCTGCGTGGATTTGGTTTTTAAAATCCCTCGGGAAATCTTTGATTTTCCGGGATAAAAAGTAGCCTATGTCATTCTCCAGGTCCTCAACTATACCCATGCAAAAAATCGCGTCGATCCAATTGCGGCGTGATTGAAGGACAAACCAACAAACAAACACACTGTCGCATTTATAATATTAGTAAGGATTTACCTTTCGGCGTACAACCATACTATATACAAGAAAGATGCAAATACCTCCAGCTTGCACGAAACACCGGAGCATACTTAAGATAAAACTACAAACACAATGCTTCAAGAAAATACAAGCTTGTTCCATTTCCGTTTACAGATAAAACAATACCTAAAACATTCACAAATAAAGTTGAAAGTTTTTCTGAAGAAAGTCGTAATAACTTTGTTGGTAATAGCTTGGTAATGGAATTGTAGATTTTAATCACTGGATTTTACATTCGTATGAAATCAATAGCGCTGATAGCTTAGTGGTTAAGATTTTTGCCTCCTTTTCGGGAAGTCTAGGGTTCGAATCCCAGGCACGTTTAAGTGTTGATGTGCTTTAAGAGTTTTTTAAAGAGGTCATGATTTCGATTATTATCAGATGTTAGTGATAATAATCGGGGACCAACGGCTTAACGTGTTCTCCTAGGCATGGAAGGATTGAATAGGCCTTTAGACGCACAACATCGGTCACCCATATAGTTACCGACTGGGGTCAAGATTGCCTACGCTGTAAGCGTACGTGTCACAACTAGGCCACATGTCCCATGAGTGAAGGAAGAAATCTTCAGTAAAGCTTAATTAAAGAACAATAAATTAAACATATACCCAGTTCCTAAGAAGCTATTATTCATTACGTCAAGAACTTTGCCCGGGGTAAGTCGTAAGTTCGCGCACGTGTCGCAACTTGTTCCTGTGAGGTTGCTCGTCTGCTTGTAAAGGCTTAAGTCTTGGTTCTACAGTCGGCGCAATTAGTTATTTAATTTTACGACTGAGATGTCGAGTGTCGACTCTGCTTGCTGTACTTGGATTGCTTAAGTGTGATAGTTTTCTTAATATGTATGAATACTTTAATATATTTAGCTCAGCTCTGTTGTTTACGCTGTTGAAAAATTCGACAGTAAACTGATGTATTAACTGCAAAAATTGTTTATTTTGCTTATTTTCATAGCATCATATCATACGGAATCTTACTATCGGGTAAAGCAGCGGATATTGGAAAAATTTTTAGTTTACAAAAGAGGGGAACTCGTGCAATTTATAATCTAAAGCCACAGGATTCCTTTTGAAAGAAATTTAAAGAAAAATAGGTATTCTTATCTCTATAATATACTAGCTGATGCCCGCGACTTCGTCCGCATGGATTTAGTTTTTAAAAATCCCGCGGGAACTCTTTCATTATCCGAGATAAAAAGTAGCTCTCCCGGTCTGAGGAACCACTACTACATCCATTACTATACCCATGCAAAAAATCGCATCAATCCTGTTCTGTTGCGACGTGATTGAAGGACAAACCAACAAACAAACACACTTTCGCATTTATAATATCAGTAATGCTTCTTCTTCTTCGTTTGTTTAGTGGCTCCGCGCGTCGAGCGTTTGAGCCATAGTCCAAAGTTTTTCTGATCCTTTCCAAAATTATTATAACACTTTTTATAATTGTCAATTTTTTTACAACCAAAGACAAAATTACGTTTAGTTGTCATTTACGTTTTGTTATTCCACTGTCATTTGCATTTTGTTATTCCATGTGATGCGTTTTTGTTATACCACGTTTTATAGTGACTTGACGGAAACGCGGTCGAACGGGATAAAAAGTATCCTATGTCCGTCTCCTGGTTCTAAGCTACCTCTCCACCAATTTTCAGCCAAATCGGTTCATCCGTTCTTGAGTTATAAATAGTGTAACTAACACCACTTTCTTTTATATATATAGATTTATAATAACATAATTTTTGTCAGACAAAATATTTTGAGTCACAAATAAAGGGTGATTTCCACAATAGGCAAATGAGATATCCAAATAAGCTCGTAACTCCACAACAACGCCTCAAGAAAGTCACTCGAGAAGAGACTTGTGCTCAGAAATAGGCAGGTGTTGGATTGAGATGATGATGATAAAACCCTCTGTTTTTCCTTTTTAAAAAGTACTTAGTCTACGTTACTGTTCAGATTCTTGACTAAAACCTACATCGATGACTAAACCAGTCTAATCCTTGTAAAACATCAAGTTGATCCGTTGCTATGCTACTCCACTGAAAGACAAACCTACCATATTAATCTATACTTAATATTATAAAAAGGAAAGATTTTTTGTTTGTTTGTTTGTACCGAATAGACTCTGTAACTACTGGACCTATTTTGACCATTTTTTCCCCAATAGAAAGCTAAGTTATCAGGAAGTAACATAGGCTTTAATTTATTTTCAAAAAAATTTGAGGTCCTTAAGAAAATTGCAATAATGTAACCCAAAGTAACAAAGTTTTGCCTATAAAATGCATTATTTGGCGTGTGCTGAGAAAACTATTGATGACACATAAAAATTATGTACTACACGATTAAAGTACTCATTATTTTCTACAAAAAAGTCCCGGACGGAATATATCTAACTATCATATTAAAGTCACAATAGTAGTTTTTGTATTCTAAAATTTAATAGATTGCCTTTACTATCGTAGTATTAATTCTTCCTTACTAATAATACATATTAAAACTGCGAAAGTGTGTTTGTTTGTTGGTTTGTCCGTCAATCACGCTGCAACAAATCTACGGATTGGTGTGATTTTTTGGATAGATATAGTTGAGAACCTGGAGGGTGACATAGGCATCCCGGAAAATCAAAGAGTTCCCGCGGGATGTTAATAACTAAATCCACGCGGACGAAGTCGCGGGCATCAGCTAGTAAGGAATAAAGGATGTACATATAGATGTAAGTTTTCTAAATTCTCGCTAGCAAGTTACCTACACATGATGGGCTAGTAGGCTAGTTAATGGTTCAGATAACATTAAGTAGTCAAAATACAAAACAAATATCCCAAAACAAACAAACCTTATATTTTAACGTCACATGTACCTACAACAAAAAGGTTTGTGTACGTGAATAAATAAAAACCCAGTTACGCACTCGGCGGCAGGGAATAACCGGACAGATGTGAAACTTCTAAAGACCGTGCTTAATATATACCTACCTACCTAATTTGATAGGGTTGTTGTAGAAGAAGAAGATAAATGAAGCAAAATATTTTTTCTAATTACGTTAACTGTCCAAGAATGTAAAAAGTTTTTTTAATATAATATTATTATCACCTATGATGTAATACTTATACGTATATTATAATATATATAGCTCGATTACCACTGACTGACTGACTCACTGATTGACATAATTGTTCTCCTAGAAAGAGACAGAAAACGATAGAATGATGTACGGGAGATATGTTCGGGTGGGGGATTCGAGTGGGGAAAAATTATGACATTTCGGAAAAACAAGATGGCGGCCGACGTGATTCTTGCAACTCTTTTGTTTTCCAACCGATTTCTTTGAAATTTTGGATTATTGTAGAAATTAGTAAACGATTAACAGAAAAAGTGAAAAAAATTAAAAAAACAAGATGGCGGCCGAGCTGTGACGTCTCAAGTTTCCACCTCTCTCCTGTAAAATTTTGTATGAAAAAAATTTTTTTCACCCATGGTGTCGTATAGAGCTCAAAGAATGTGACTCGGAGAGAGGTGGAGAGAGCTGATGAGTGAGGAGTTTGGAGACTGGCGAGGGGCACGGCCAGGGTATAGAAGATAGGTGGAGGGTGCTCGACCAAATGTCATTCGAAACCTCGAGCAGTTGCCAGTGAGTTGAAAAAAAAATCCAAAATGGCGGAAAAAAAATGGCGGCAAATTTTGTCCGTCTCTCTCTCGGAGACTATAAAAGATGGAGGAGCGGTTTCTCGACAAAAGATGATCAAAACCCGGAGGTCTACCTGGTGAGTAGAAAAAAATTCAAGATGGCGGATTTTTTTTTTCCCCCATATAAAATGTATGGGGAATATTGAAGGGACTAGAAGTTGGGAACTATGCAAGACAATGAGTTTGATAGGTTCATAGGGCTTTTTTCTTTTTCTTTTTTTTCATTTTACATTTGCATTTTTTCTTTTTTTTTTTCTTTTTTTTACTTTTTCATTTGTGAATGAGGAGCACGGCCAGGTTATTGCAGATAGGTGGGGTGTGCTCGAACAATTTTTTTGGCAAAAGATGACCAGAATCTGAAGGTCTACTTGATGAGTAAAAAAATCGCGGTCCGCTTTAGCGGGCCGCGCACCCACGCGCCCTACTTTTAGTAATAACACTTCCCGCGAGCTGCTTTAGCAGCTCGCGCACCGAGCGAAATAAATAAAGCCGAACAATCGCGGTCCGCTTTAGCGGGCCGCGCACCCACGCGCCCTACTTGTAGCAATAACACTTCCCGCGAGCTGCTTTAGCAGCTCGCGCACCGAGCGAAATAAATAAAGCCGAACAATCGCGGTCCGCTTTAGCGGGCCGCGCACCCACGCGCCCTACTTTTAGCAATAACACTTCCCGCGAGCTGCTTTAGCAGCTCGCGCACCGAGCAAACGCTAGTTATTATAATATATATAGCTCGATTACCACTGACTCACTGACTCATTGACATAATTGTTCTCCTAGAAAGAGACAAAAAACGATACAATGATGCAGGGGAGATATGTCCGGGTGGGGGATTCGAGTAGGGAAAAATTATGATATTTCGGAAAAACAAGATGGCGGCCTACGTGAATCTTGCAACTCTTTTGTTTTCCAACCGATTTCTTTGAAATTTTGGATTATTGTAGAAATTAGTAAACGATTAACAGAAAAAGTGAAAAAAATTAAAAAAACAAGATGGCGGCCGAGTTGTGACGTCTCAAATTTCCACCCCTCCTGTAAAATTTTGTATGAAAAAAATTTTTTTCACCCATGGTGTCGTATAGAGCTCAAAGAATGTGACTCGGAGAAAGGTGGAGAGAGCTGATGAGTGAGGAGTTCGGAGACGGGCGAGGGGCACGGCCAGGGTATAGAAGATAGGTGGAGGGTGCTCGACCAAATGTCATTCGAAACCTCGAGCAGTTGCCAGTGAGTTGAAAAAAAATGCCAAAATGGCGGGAAAAAAATGGCGGCAAATTTTGTCCGTCTCTCTCTCGGAGACTATAAAAGATGGAGGAGCGGTTTCTCGACAAAAGATGATCAAAACCCGGAGGTCTACCTGGTGAGTAGAAAAAAATTCAAGATGGCGGATTTTTTTTTTCCCCCATACAAAATGTATGGGGAATATTGAAGGGACTAGAAGTTGGGAACTATGCAAGACATTGATTTCGATAGGTTCATAGGTGTCTTAGATCTCGGAGAATTAAAAAAGGAAAATATACTGGCCGAATTGAGAACCTCCTCCTTTTTGGAAATGGGTTAAAAAAAGTGAAAGAGTGGTTTTTTGCCAACTATCCACGCGACCAACTAGGTGGGGTGTGCTCCAACAAAAATTACTCGAAACCACATCCAATTAGCAGGGAGTTGAAAAAAAAACTCCAAAATGGCGGATTCAAGATGGCGGCCATAGAAACTTTCTCTGGTGTCTATCTCGGAGGGTATAAAAATGGAAGAGTAGTTTCTTGGCAACAGATGATCAAGACCCAAAGGTCTACTTGATGATCAGGAAAAAAACCAGATGGCGTATTTTTTTTCCATGCGAAATATATGGCGAATATTGATTTTTCTTTTTTTTCTTCTTTTTGTTTCTTTTTTTTTTCTATTTCTTCATTTTTCTTTTTTTTTTTTTTTTCCTCATTTCTTTTTTTCTTTTGCTTTTACTTTTTTCTTTTCTTTTTCGTTTTTCGTTTTTTCTATTTCTTTTCCTTTTTTTTCATTTTTCATTTTCTTTTTTCTTTTCTTTTTTCCTTTTTTTTATTTTTTTTTCATTTTTCATTTACTTTTTTTTTTCTTTTTTCTTTTTTTTCTTTTTTTTTTTTCTTTTTTTCATTTTTCATTTATTTGCTTTTTTTCTTTTTCTTTTTTCTTTCTTTTTTCCTTTTTTTTTCATTATTTATCTTTTTTTTCGTTTTTCATTTTCTTTTTTTCTTTCTTCTTTTTTTCTTTTCTTTTTTTCTTTTTTTTCTTTTTCTTTTGTGAATGAGGAGCACGGCCAGGTTATTGCAGATAGGTGGGGTGTGCTCGAACAAATTTTTTGGCAAAAGATGACCAGAATCCGAAGGTCTACTTGACGAGTAAAAAATATCGCGGTCCGCTTTAGCGGGCCGCGCACCCACGCGCCTTACTTTTAGTAATAACACTTCCCGCGAGCTGCTTTAGCAGCTCGCGCACCGAGCAAACTCTAGTAATATATATAGCTCGATTACCACTGACTCACTGATTCACTGACTCATTGACATAATTGTTCTCCTAGAAGGAGACGGAAATCGATATAATGATGTAGGGGAGATATGTCCGGGTGGGGGATTCGAGTGGGGGAAAATTATGACATTTCGGAAAAACAAGATGGCGGCCGACGTGATTCTTGCAACTCTTTTGTTTTCCGACCGATTTCTTTGAAATTTTGGATTATTGTAGAAATTAGTAAACGATTAACAGAAAAAGTGAAAAAAATTTAAAAATCAAGATGGCGGCCGAGCTGTGACGTCTCAAATTTCCACCCCTCTCCTGTAAAATTTTGTATGAAAAAAATTTTTTTCACCCATGGTGTCGGATAGAGCTCAAAGAATGTGACTCGGAGAAAGGTGGAGAGAGCTGATGAGTGAGGAGTTCGGAGACGGGCGAGGGGCACGGCCAGGGTATAGAAGATAGGTGGAGGGTGCTCGACCAAATGTCATTCGAAACCTCGAGCAGTTGCCAGTGCGTTGAAAAAAAATTCCAAAATGGCGGAAAAAAAATGGCGGCAAATTTTGTCCGTCTCTCTCTCGGAGACTATAAGAGATGGAGGAGCGGTTTCTCAACAAAAGATGATCAAAACCCGGAGGTCTACCTGGTGAGTAGGAAAAAAATTCAAGATGGCGGATTTTTTTTTTTCCATACTAAATGTATGGGGAATATTGAAGGGACTAGAAGTTGGGAACTATGCAAGACATTGATTTTGATAGGTTCATAGGGCTTTTTTTCTTTTTCTTTTTTTCATTTTACATTTGTTTTTTTTTTGTTTTTTTTTTTTTCATTTTTTTTTCTTTTTTTTCTTTTTCTTTTGTGAATGAGGAGCACGGCCAGGTTATTGCAGATAGGTGGGGTGTGCTCGAACAAATTTTTTGGCAAAAGATGACCAGAATCCGAAGGTCTACTTGATGAGTAAAAAAAATCGCGGTCCGCTTTAGCGGGCCGCGCACCCACGCGCCCTACTTGTAGTAACAACACTTCCCGCGAGCTGCTTTAGCAGCTCGCGCACCGAGCGAAATAAATAAAGCCGAACAATCGCGGTCCGCTTTAGCGGGCCGCGCACCCACGCGCCTTACTTTTAGTAAAACACTTCCCGCGAGCTGCTTTAGCAGCTCGCGCACCGAGCAAACGCTAGTTATAATATATATAGCTCGATTACCACTGACACACTCACTGACTCACTCACTCACTGATTGACAGGGTTGTTCTCCTAGAAGGAGACGGAAATCGATATAATGATGTTCGGGAGATGTGTTTGGGGGGGGGGATTCGAGTTTGGGAAAATTATGACATTTCGGAAAAACAAGATGGCGGCCGACGTGAATCTTGCAACTCTTTTGTTTTCCAACCGATTTCTTTGAAATTTTGGATTATTGTAGAAATTAGTAAACGATTAACAGAAAAAGTGAAAAAAATTAAAAAAACAAGATGGCGGCCGAGCTGTGACGTCTCAAATTTCCGACCCCTCTCCTGTAAAATTTTGTATGAAAAAAATTTTTTTCACCCATGGTGTCGTATAGAGCTCAAAGAATGTGACTCGGAGAAAGGTGGAGAGAGCTGATGAGTGAGGAGTTTGGAGACGGGCGAGAGGCACGGGCAGGGTATACAAGATAGGTGGAGGGTGCTCGACCAAATGTCATTCGAAACCTCGAGCAGTTGCCAGTGAGTTGAAAAAAAAATCCAAAATGGCGGAAAAAAAATGGCGGCAAATTTTGTCCGTCTCTCTCTCGGAGACTATAAAAGATGGAGGGGCGGTTTCTCGACAAAAGATGATCACAACCCGGAGGTCTACCTGGTGAGTAGGAAAAAAATTCAAGATGGCGGATTTTTTTTTTTACATACAAAATGTATGGGGAATATTGAAGGGACTAGAAGTTGGGAACTATGCAAGACATTGATTTTGATAGGTTCATAGGGCTTTTTTCTTTTTCTTTTTTTTCATTTTACATTTGCTTTTTTTTTCTTTTTTTTTTTCTTTTTCTTTTGTGAATGAGGAGCACGGCCAGGTTATTGCAGATAGGTGGGGTGTGCTCGAACAAATTTTTTGGCAAAAGATGACCAGAATCCGAAGGTCTACTTGATGAGTAAAAAAATCGCGGTCCGCTTCAGCGGGCCGCGCACCCACGCGCCCTACTTGTAGCAATAACACTTCCCGCGAGCTGCTTTAGCAGCTCGCGCACCGAGCAAACGCTAGTAATATATATAGCTCGATTACCACTCACTCACTGACTCATTGACATAATTGTTCTCCTAGAAGGAGACGGAAATCGATATAATGATGTTCGGGAAATATGTTCGGGTGGGGGATTCGAGTGGGGAAAAATTATGACATTTCGGAAAAACAAGATGGCGGCCGACGTGAATCTTGCAACTCTTTTGTTTTCCAACCGATTTCTTTGAAATTTTGGATTATTGTAGAAATTAGTAAACGATTAACAGAAAAAGTGAAAAAAATTAAAAAAACAAGATGGCGGCCGAACTGTGACGTCTCAAATTTCCACCCCTCTCCTGTAAAATTTTGTATGAAAAAATTTTTTTTCACCCATGGTGTCGTATAGAGCTCAAAGAATGTGACTCGGAGAAAGGTGGAGAGAGCTGATGAGTGAGGAGTTCGGAGACGGGCGAGGGGCACGGCCAGGGTATAGAAGATAGGTGGAGGGTGCTCGACCAAATGTCATTCGAAACCTCGAGCAGTTGCCAGTGAGTTGAAAAAAAATTCCAAAATGGCGGAAAAAAAATGGCGGCAAATTTTGTCCGTCTCTCTCTCGGAGACTATAAAAGATGGAGGAGCGGTTTCTCGACAAAAGATGATCAAAACCCGGAGGTCTACCTGGTGAGTAGGAAAAAAATTCAAGATGGCGGATTTTTTTTTCCCATACAAAATGTATGGGGAATATTGAAGGGACTAGAAGTTGGGAACAATGCAAGACATTGATTTTGATAGGTTCATAGGTGTCTTAGATCTCGGAGAATTAAAAAAGAAAAATATACTGGCCGAATTGAGAACCTCCTCCTTTTTGGAAATGGGTTAAAAAAGGTGAAAGAGTGGCTTTTTTGCCAACTATCCACGCGACCAACTAGGTGGGGTGTGCTCCAACAAAAATTACTCGAAACCACATCCAATTAGCAGGAAGTTGAAAAAAAAACTCCAAAATGGCGGATTCAAGATGGCGGCCATAGAAACTTTCTCTGGTGTCTATCTCGGAGAGTATACAAGATAGAAGAGTAGTTTCTGGTCAAAAGATGATCAAGACCCAAAGTTCTACTTGATGAACAGGAAAAAAAATCAAGATGGCGGATTTTTTTTTCTATACAAAATATATGGCGAATATTGATTCTTCTTTTTTCTTTTCTTTTTTTCTCTTTTGTCTTTCTTTTTTCTTTCTTCTCTTTTTTCTTTTTCTTTTTTTTCTTTTTCTTTGTTTTTCTTTTTCTTTCTTTTACTTTTTCTTTTGTGAATGAGGAGCACGGCCAGGTTATTGCAGATAGGTGGGGTGTGCTCGAACAAATTTTTTGGCAAAAGATGACCAGAATCCGAAGGTCTACTTGATGAGTAAAAAACTCGCGGACCGCTTTAGCGGGCCGCGCACCCACGCGCCCTACTTTTAGTACACTTCCCGCGAGCTACAAAAAAAGAGTTCACTTTCCGCGAGCTGCTTTAGCAGCTCGCGCACCGAGCAAACGCTAGTTATTATAATATATATAGCTCGATTACCACTCACTCACTGACACACTCACTCACTCATTGACAGGGTTGTTCTCCTAGAAGGAGACGGAAAACGATACAATTATGTAGGGGAGATATGTCCGGGTGGGGGATTCGAGTGGGGAAAAATTATGACATTTCGGAAAAACAAGATGGCGGCCGACGTGAATCTTGCAACTCTTTTGTTTTCCGACCGATTTCTTTGAAATTTTGGACTATTGTAGAAATTAGTAAACGATTAACAGAAAAAGTGAAAAAAATTAAAAAAACAAGATGGCGGCCGAGCTGTGACGTCTCAAATTTCCGACCCCTCTCCTGTAAAATTTTGTATGAAAAAAAATTTTTTCACCCATGGTGTCGTATAGAGCTCAAAGAATGTGACTCGGAGAAAGGTGGAGAGAGCTGATGAGTGAGGAGTTCGGAGACGGGCGAGGGGCACGGCCAGGGTGTAGAAGATAGGTGGAGGGTGCTCGACCAAATGTCATTCGAAACCTCGAGCAGTTGCCAGTGAGTTGAAAAAAAATTCCAAAATGGCGGAAAAAAAATGGCGGCAAACTTTGTCCGTCTCTCTCTCGGAGACTATAAAAGATGGAGGAGCGGTTTCTCGACAAAAGATGATCACAACCCGGAGGTCTACCTGGTGAGTAGGAAAAAAATTCAAGATGGCGGATTTTTTTTTCCCCCATACAAAATGTATGGGGAATATTGAAGGGACTAGAAGTTGGGAACTATGCAAGACATTGATTTTGATAGGTTCATAGGGCTTTTTTTCTTTTTTTTTTTCATTTTACATTTGTTTTTTTTTTCTTTTTTTTCATTTTTTTTCTTTTTTTTTCTTTTTCTTTTGTGAATGAGGAGCACGGCCAGGTTATTACAGATAGGTGGGGTGTGCTCGAACAAATTTTTTGGCAAAAGATGACCAGAATCCGAAGGGCTACTTGATGAGTAAAAAAATCGCGGTCCGCTTTAGCGGGCCGCGCACCCACGCGCCCTACTTGTAGTAATAACACTTCCCGCGAGCTGCTTTAGCAGCTCGCGCACCGAGCGAAGTAAATAAAGCCGAACAATCGCGGTCCGCTTTAGCGGGCCGCGCACCCACGCGCCTTACTTTTAGTAAAACACTTCCCGCGAGCTGCTTTAGCAGCTCGCGCACCGAGCGAAATACTAGTTATAATATATATAGCTCGATTACCACTGACTGACTGATTCACTCACTGACTCATTGACATAATTGTTCTCCTAGAAAGAGACAAAAAACGATAAAATGATGTACGGGAGATATGTTCGGGTGGGGGATTCGAGTGGGGAAAAATTATGACATTTCGGAAAAACAAGATGGCGGCCGACGTGAATCTTGCAACTCTTTTGTTTTCCAACCGATTTATTTGAAATTTTGGATTATTGTAGAAATTAGTAAACGATTAACAGAAAAAGTGAAAAAAATTAAAAAAACAAGATGGCGGCCGAGCTGTGACGTCTCAAATTTCCACCCCTCTCCTGTAAAATTTTGTATGAAAAAAATTTTTTTCACCCATGGTGTCGTATAGAGCTCAAACAATGTGACTCGGAGAAAGGTGGAGAGAGCTGATGAGTGAGGAGTTCGGAGACGGGCGAGGGGCACGGCCAGGGTATAGAAGATAGGTGGAGGGTGCTCGACCAAATGTCATTCGGAACCTCGAGCAGTTGCTAGTGAGTTGAAAAAAAATTCCAAAATGGCGGAAAAAAAATGGCGGCAAATTTTGTCCGTCTCTCTCTCGGAGACTATAAAAGATGGAGGAGCGGTTTCTCGACAAAAGATGATCACAACCCGGAGGTCTACCTGGTGAGTAGGAAAAAAATTCAAGATGGCGGATTTTTTTTTTCCCATACAAAATGTATGGGGAATATTGAAGGGACTAGAAGTTGGGAACTATGCAAGACATTGATTTTGATAGGTTCATAGGGCTTTTTTCTTTTTCTTTTTTTTCATTTTACATTTGCTTTTTTTCTTTTTTTTCTTTTTTTTTCTTTTTTTTCTTTTTCTTTTGTGAATGAGGAGCACGGCCAGGTTATTGCAGATAGGTGGGGTGTGCTCGAACAAATTTTTTGGCAAAAGATGACCAGAATCCGAAGGGCAACTTGATGAGTAAAAAAATCGCGGTCCGCTTTAGCGGGCCGCGCACCCACGCGCCCTACTTGTAGTAATAACACTTCCCGCGAGCTGCTTTAGCAGCTCGCGCACCGAGCGAAATAAATAAAGCCAAACAATCGCGGTCCGCTTTAGCGGGCCGCGCACCCACGCGCCCTACTTGTAGCAATAACACTTCCCGCGAGCTGCTTTAGCAGCTCGCGCACCGAGCGAAATACTAGTTATAATATATATAGCTCAATTACCACTGACTGATTCACTCACTGACTGATTGACAGGGTTGTTCTCCTAGAAGGAGACGGAAATCGATATAATGATGTTCGGGAGATGTGTTTGGGGGGGGGATTCGAGTTGGGGAAAATTATGACATTTCGGAAAAACAAGATGGCGGCCGACGTGAATCTTGCAACTCTTTTGTTTTCTGACCGATTTCTTTGAAATTTTGGACTATTGTAGAAATTAGTAAACGTTAACAGAAAAAGTGAAAAAAATTAAAAAAACAAGATGGCGGCCGAGCTGTGACGTCTCAAATTTCCGACCCCTCTCCTGTAAAATTTTGTATGAAAAAAATTTTTTTCACCCATGGTGTCGTATAGAGCTCAAAGAATGTGACTCGGAGAAAGGTGGAGAGAGCTGATGAGTGAGGAGTTCGGAGACGGGCGAGGGGCACGGCCAGGGTGTAGAAGATAGGTGGAGGGTGCTCGACCAAATGTCATTCGAAACCTCGAGCAGTTGCCAGTGAGTTGAAAAAAAATTCCAAAATGGCGGAAAAAAAATGGCGGCAAATTTTGTCCGTCTCTCTCTCGGAGACTATAAAAGATGGAGGAGCGGTTTCTCGACAAAAGATGATCACAACCCGGAGGTCTACCTGGTGAGTAGGAAAAAAATTCAAGATGGCGGATTTTTTTTCCCCCCATACAAAATGTATGGGGAATATTGAAGGGACTAGAAGTTGGAAACTATGCAAGACATTGATTTTGATAGGTTCATAGGGCTTTTTTTCTTTTTCTTTTTTTTCATTTTACATTTGCTTTTTTTCTTTTTTTTCTTTTTTTTTCTTTTTTTTTCTTTTTCTTTTGTGAATGAGGAGCACGGCCAGGTTATTGCAGATAGGTGGGGTGTGCTCGAACAAATTTTTTGGCAAAAGATGACCAGAATCCGAAGGTCTACTTGATGAGTAAAAAAATCGCGGTCCGCTTTAGCGGGCCGCGCACCCACGCGCCCTACTTGTAGTAGTAACACTTCCCGCGAGCTGCTTTAGCAGCTCGCGCACCGAGCGAAATAAATAAAGCCGAACAATCGCGGTCCGCTTTAGCGGGCCGCGCACCCACGCGCCTTACTTTTAGTAAAACACTTCCCGCGAGCTGCTTTAGCAGCTCGCGCACCGAGCGAAATAAATAAAGCCGAACAATCGCGGTCCGCTTTAGCGGGCCGCGCACCCACGCGCCTTACTTTTAGTAAAACACTTCCCGCGAGCTGCTTTAGCAGCTCGCGCACCGAGCAAATGCTAGTTATTATAATATATATAGCTCGATTACCACTGACTGACTGATTCACTGACTGACTCATTGACAGGGTTGTTCTCCTAGAAGGAGACGGAAATCGATATAATGATGTAGGGGAGATATGTTGGGGTGGGGGATTCGAGTTGGGGAAAATTATGACATTTCGGAAAAACAAGATGGCGGCCGACGTGAATCTTGCAACTCTTTTGTTTTCCAACCGATTTCTTTGAAATTTTGGATTATTGTAGAAATTAGTAAACGATTAACAGAAAAAGTGAAAAAAATTAAAAAAACAAGATGGCGGCCGAGCTGTGACGTCTCAAATTTCCACCCCTCTCCTGTAAAATTTTGTATGAAAAAATTTTTTTTCACCCATGGTGTCGTATAGAGCTCAAAGAATGTGACTCGGAGAAAGGTGGAGAGAGCTGATGAGTGAGGAGTTCGGAGACGGGCGAGGGGCACGGCCAGGGTATAGAAGATAGGTGGAGGGTGCTCGACCAAATGTCATTCGAAACCTCGAGCAGTTGCCAGTGAGTTGAAAAAAAATTCCAAAAATGGCGGAAAAAAATGGTGGCAAATTTTGTCCGTCTCTCTCTCGGAGACTATAAAATATGGAGGAGCGGTTTCTCGACAAAAGATGATCAAAACCCGGAGGTCTACCTGGTGAGTGGGAAAAAAATTCAAGATGGTGGATTTTTTTTTTCCCCATACAAAATGTATGGGGAATATTGAAGGGACTAGAAGTTGGGAAGAAATCGATATAATGATGTTCGGGAGATGTGTTTGGGGGGGGGATTCGAGTTGGGGAAAATTATGACATTTTGGAAAAACAAGATGGCGGCCGACGTGAATCTTGCAACTCTTTTGTTTTCCAACCGATTTCTTTGAAATTTTGGATTATTGTAGAAATTAGTAAACG
Source organism: Oeneis ivallda (assembly GCA_029955525.1). Lineage (NCBI taxonomy): Eukaryota > Metazoa > Arthropoda > Insecta > Lepidoptera > Nymphalidae > Oeneis > Oeneis ivallda. Next base: position 18,079,605 of record JARPMR010000020.1, on the reverse strand, counting down.
ATTAACAGAAAAAGTGAAAAAAATTAAAAAAACAAGATGGCGGCCGAGCTGTGACGTCTCAAATTTCCGACCCCTCTCCTGTAAAATTTTGTATGAAAAAATTTTTTTCACCCATGGTGTCGTATAGAGCTCAAAGAATGTGACTCGGAGAAAGGTGGAGAGAGCTGATGAGTGAGGAGTTCGAAGACGGGCGAGGGGCACGGCCAGGGTATAGAAGATAGGTGGAGGGTGCTCGATCAAATGTCTTTTAAAACCTCGAGCAGTTGCCAGTGAGTTGAAAAAAAGTTCCAAAATGGCGGAAAAAAAATGGCGGCAAATTTTGTCCGTCTCTCTCTCGGAGACTATAAAAGATGGAGGAGCGGTTTCTCGACAAAAGATGATCAAAACCCGGAGGTCTACCTGGTGAGTGGGAAAAAAATTCAAGATGCCGGATTTTTTTTCCCCCATACAAAATGTATGGGGAATATTGAAGGGACTAGAAGTTGGGAACTATGCAAGACATTGATTTTGATAGGTTCATAGGTGTCTTAGATCTCGGAGAATTAAAAAAGAAAAATATACTGGCCGAATTGAGAACCTCCTCCTTTTTGGAAATGGGTTAAAAAAGGTGAAAGAGTGTTTTTTTGCCAACTATCCATGGGACCAACTAGGTGGGGTGTGCTCCAACAAAAATTACTCGAAACCACATCCAATTAGCAGGGAGTTGAAAAAAAAAACTCCAAAATGGCGGATTCAAGATGGCGGCCTTTTTTCTTTTTCTTTTTTCCTTTGAAGATAGGTGGAGGGTGCTCGACCAAATGTCATTCGAAATCTCGAGCAGTTGCCAGTGAGTTGAAAAAAAATTCCAAAATGGCGGAAAAAAAATGGCGGCAAATTTTGTCCGTCTCTCTCTCGGAGACTATAAAAGATGGAGGAGCGGTTTCTCGACAAAAGATGATCAAAACCCGGAGGTCTACCTGGTGAGTAGGAAAAAAATTCAAGATGGCGGATTTTTTTTTTCCATACAAAATGTATGGGGAATATTGAAGGGACTAGAAGTTGGGAAATATGCAAGACATTGATTTTGACAGGTTCATAGGGCTTTTTTTCTTTTTCTTTTTCTTTTTTTTCATTTTACATTTGCTTTTTTTCTTTTTTTTCATTTTTTTTTCTTTTTTTTCTTTTTTTTATTCTTTTTCTTTTTTTTCATTTTTCATTTTCTTTTATTCTTTCTTCTTTTTTCTTTTCTTTTTTTTCTCTTTACTTTTTTTGTCTTTTTCTTTTGTGAATGAGGAGCACGGCCAGGTTATTGCAGATAGGTGGGGTGTGCTCGAACAAATTTTTTGGCAAAAGATGACCAGAATCCGAAGGTCTACTTGATGATTAAAAAAATCGCGGTCCGCTTTAGCGGGCCGCGCACCCACGCGCCCTACTTGTAGTAATAACACTTCCCGCGAGCTGCTTTAGCAGCTCGCGCACCGAGCGAAATACTAGTTATAATATATATAGCTCGATTACCACTGATTCACTCACTGACTCATTGACATAATTGTTCTCCTAGAAAGAGACAAAAAACGATAAAATGATGTACGGGAGATATGTTTGGGTGGGGGATTCGAGTGGGGAAAAATTATGACATTTCGGAAAAACAAGATGGCGGCCGACGTGAATCTTGCAACTCTTTTGTTTTCCAACCGATTTCATTGAAATTTTGGATTATTATAGAAATTAGTAAACGATTAACAGAAAAAGTGAAAAAAATTAAAAAAACAAGATGGCGGCCGAGCTGTGACGTCTCAAATTTCCACCCCTCTCCTGTAAAATTTTGTATGAAAGAAATTTTTTTCACCCATGGTGTCGTATAGAGCTCAAAGAATGTGACTCGGAGAGAGGTGGAGAGAGCTGATGAGTGAGGAGTTCGGAGACGGGCGAGGGGCACGGCCAGGGTATAGAAGATAGGTGGAGGGTGCTCGACCAAATGTCATTCGAAACCTCGAGCAGTTGCCAGAGAGTTGAAAAAAAATTCCAAAATGGCGGAAAAAAAATGGCGGCAAATTTTGTCCGTCTCTCTCTCGGAGACTATAAAAGATGGAGGAGCGGTTTCTCGACAAAAGATGATCACAACCCGGAGGTCTACCTGGTGAGTAGGAAAAAAATTCAAGATGGCGGATTTTTTTTCCCCCCCATACAAAATGTATGGGGAATTATAATATATATAGCTCGATTACCACTCACTCACTCACTCACTCACTCATTGACACAATTGTTCTCCTAGAAAGAGACAAAAAACGATACAATGATGTATGGGAGATATGTCCGGGTGGGGGATTCGAGTGGGGAAAAATTATGACATTTCGGAAAAACAAGATGGCGGCCGACGTGAATCTTGCAACTCTTTTGTTTTCCAACCGATTTCTTTGAAATTTTGGATTATTGTAGAAATTAGTAAACGATTAACAGAAAAAGTGAAAAAAATTAAAAAAACAAGATGGCGGCCGAGCTGTGACGTCTCAAATTTCCACCCCTCTCCTGTAAAATTTTGTATGAAAAAAATTTTTTTCACCCATGGTGTCGTATAGAGCTCAACGAATGTGACTCGGAGAAAGATGGAGAGAGCTGATGAGTGAGGAGTTCGGAGACGGGCGAGGGGCACGGCTAGGGTATAGAAGATAGGTGGAGGGTGCTCGACCAAATGTCATTCGAAACCTCGAGCAGTTGCCAGTGAGTTGAAAAAAAATTCCAAAATGGCGGAAAAAAAATGGCGGCAAATTTTGTCCGTCTCTCTCTCGGAGACTATAAAAGATGGAGGAGCGGTTTCTCGACAAAAGATGATCAAAACCCGGAGGTCTACCTGGTGAGTAGGAAAAAAATTCAAGATGGCGGATTTTTTTTTTCTCCATACAAAATGTATGGGGAATATTGAAGGGACTAGAAGTTGGGAACTATGCAAGACATTGATTTTGATAGGTTCATAGGGCTTTTTTTTCTTTTTCTTTTTTTTCATTTTACATTTGCTTTTTTTCTTTTTTTTTCTTTTTTCTTTTTCTTTTTTTTTCTTTTGTGAATGAGGAGCACGGCCAGGTTATTGCAGATAGGTGGGGTGTGCTCGAACAAATTTTTTGGCAAAAGATGACCAGAATCCGAAGGTCTACTTGATGAGTAAAAAAATCGCGGTCCGCTTTAGCGGGCCGCGCACCCACGCGCCCTACTTGTAGTAATAACACTTCCCGCGAGCTGCTTTAGCAGCTCGCGCACCGAGCGAAATAAATAAAGCCGAACAATCGCGGTCCGCTTTAGCGGGCCGCGCACCCACGCGCCCTACTTGTAGCAATAACACTTCCCGCGAGCTGCTTTAGCAGCTCGCGCACCGAGCGAAATAAATAAAGCCAAACAATCGCGGTCCGCTTTAGCGGGCCGCGCACCCACGCGCCTTACTTTTAGTAAAACACTTCCCGCGAGCTGCTTTAGCAGCTCGCGCACCGAGCAAACGCTAGTTATAATATATATAGCTCGATTACCACTGACTCACTCACTGACTCATTGACATAATTGTTCTCCTAGAAGGAGACGGAAATCGATACAATGATGTTCGGGAGATGTGTTTGGGGGGGGGATTCGAGTTGGGGAAAATTATGACATTTCGGAAAAACAAGATGGCGGCCGACGTGAATCTTGCAACTCTTTTGTTTTCCAACCGATTTCTTTGAAGTTTTGGATTATTGTAGAAATTAGTAAACGATTAACAGAAAAAGTGAAAAAAATTAAAAAAACAAGATGGCGGCCGAGCTGTGACGTCTCAAATTTCCGACCCTCTCCTGTAAAATTTTGTATGAAAAAAATTTTTTTCACCCATGGTGTCGTATAGAGCTCAAAGAATGTGACTCGGAGAAAGGTGGAGAGAGCTGATGAGTGAGGAGTTCGGAGACGGGCGAGGGGCACGGCCAGGGTATAGAAGATAGGTGGAGGGTGCTCGACCAAATGTCATTCGAAACCTCGAGCAGTTGCCAGTGAGTTGAAAAAAAATTCCAAAATGGCGGAAAAAAAATGGCGGCAAATTTTGTCCGTCTCTCTCTCGGAGACTATAAAAGATGGAGGAGCGGTTTCTCGACAAAAGATGATCAAAACCCAGAGGTCTACCTGGTGAGTAGGAAAAAAATTCAAGATGGCGGATTTTTTTTTTTCATACAAAATGTATGGGGAATATTGAAGGGACTAGAAGTTGGGAACTATGCAAGACATTGATTTTGATAGGTTCATAGGGCTTTTTTTCTTTTTCTTTTTTTTCATTTTACATTTGTTTTTTTTTGTTTTTTTTTCATTTTTTTTTTCTTTTTTTTTCTTTTTTTTTTCTTTTTCTTTTGTGAATGAGGAGCACGGCCAGGTTATTGCAGATAGGTGGGGTGTGCTCGAACAAATTTTTTGCCAAAAGATGACCAGAATCCGAAGGGCTACTTGATGAGTAAAAAAATCGCGGTCCGCTTTAGCGGGCCGCGCACCCACGCGCACTACTTGTAGTAATAACACTTCCCGCGAGCTGCTTTAGCAGCTCGCGCGCCGAGCGAAATAAATAAAGCCGAACAATCGCGGTCCGCTTTAGCGGGCCGCGCACCCACGTGCCTTACTTGTAGTAATAACACTTCCCGCGAGCTGCTTTAGCAGCTCGCGCACCGAGCGAAATAAATAAAGCCGAACAATCGCGGTCCGCTTTAGCGGGCCGCGCACCCACGCGCCTTACTTTTAGTAAAACACTTCCCGCGAGCTGCTTTAGCAGCTCGCGCACCGAGCGAAATACTAGTTTATATATATATAGCTGCTCGTGCTGATTCACTGATTCACTGACTGATTGATCACCTCTCCTGTAAAATTTTGTATGAAAAATTTTTTTTCCACCGATGGTTTCGTATAGAAGACAAAAATTCATTCGGAGGAAAATTATGGAGAGAGCTGATGCTTGAGGATTTCGGAGACGGATGAAGAGCACGGCGAGGTTATCGAAGATAGGTGGGGGGTGCTCGAACAAATGTCACTCGAAACCTCATCCATTTCGCAGTGAGCTGAAAAAAAATTCAAAATGGCGGAAAAAAGATGGCCGCCATACAAATTTCGTCAGTATCTATCTCGGCGAGTATAAAAGATGGAAGAGTGGTTTCTTGGCAAAAGATGATCAGGACCCAAAGGTCTATTTGATGAATAGAAAAAAATCCAAGATGGCGGAATTTTTTTTTCTCCATACAAAATATATATGGCGAATATTGAATAGACTTGAAGCTCAGAACTATGCAAGATACGGTTTCTTTTCAAAATTTGTTTTTAGAAAAGAATTCTCATTCTGACAAATGATGAGATATGATGATCGAGGGTTTGGAAGGTGGGTGAGGAGCACGGCCATGGTAATGACGATAGGTGGGGGTGCTCGAACAAAAGTCACTCGAAACCTCATCCAATTGGCAGTGAGCTGAAAAAAATCCTAAATGGCGGATTCAAGATGGCGGCCATACAAACTTCAACGGTGTCTATCTCGGAGAGTATAAAAGATAGAAGAGTGGTTTTTGGATAGAAAATGATCAAGACCTGAAAGTCCACTTGACGATAGAAAAACCGCGGTCCGCTTGCGGGCCGCGCACCCACGCGCCCTACTAGTTGTATATGAATTTAGATTAAATTAATAGGTGAATTAATAACGTCAAGATGGGTAGATCAGAGACGAAAGGTGGCTTAAGAAGCCGAAAATTAGTTTTATAGGTTGCATATTGTACATTGTTGCAAATTGTTTGCATATTGTACATCCTTAGGGTAGAGTGGTTTTCGAGACATAAAACTGTTAATAAATTATTAGTTGTCCAAAATATTTTCAAAAAACGTTACTTTAAAAACGTCCAGCTCTTTCATCCCGTTCTCTCACCAAAGGTTGTCTATGAGAGATTGTAATTAATGATAAGACCGCATTTGCATGTGAATTGAAATGTCCAAGCTGTTTTTTTACTGTGCAATAAATTTAATTAAATTAAATAAGAAAGTGGTTTGAAAAAAAAGGCGGATCGCACAGAGCTCGAGCTTGTCCACTGGCCTAACCAATGTAAATCGGATTTTACTCGCAGCGCGTGTCTAAGCGAAGAGTCGCGAGTGGACACGCATCCAAGCGCCCGCCTAGCCACACACATGTAATCACAGTACGGTTGCATGAACCTTTATTTCTGTTCCGCTATTCTCTCACACGGTGCCTACAGCAGTCCAAACTTGTTACTCTAATATTTACGGTCATTTGGCCTCGGATAGCCATCGCATTTCATTACAGGGTTAAGCCCGACCCAGGAACAACTTAGTGTCACATTTCATGAAATACAGTTAGTTATAATCATTCGCTACTTTCCCCCGGGTCTCGTTAGCGAATACCAACACCGTACCTCGGCTGGAATACTCCAGAATATTCCAGATGCTTTTAATAGCTTTTTAACACAATTACTCACAGAGATGTCATATTACTAGAGCGTAAAAATATCACGAAAATGGCCCTATAACCAGATTGGTGTACAAAGACACCATTCATACCATTCGGGTTCATTCAGCTGTTGAGCGGCTCTGGATTTGGTTTTAGCCTATCAATAACATCGCTGTCCATTTAATAAAATTTAAATTGGATTGGACTGAATTTAACTGATATTTTGCTTAAAATATATTAGGTAAGTATATTTCAAGTAGATTTAAGAATAATAAGCTTTGATTATATATAACTAACAAAATTAAAACTAAAATAAAAATTAAATAAAATCTAAAACCCCATCGAAGTCACTGCAGTGTGGCATAGTACCCAAGATGCTGGCAGCATTACCCCTTTGGATGGCCAAGCTAATCCTTTGGCCAAGGTAGCTGCCAGCTCTTGGATCCCCGGTAGACTCGATCACCTTTTTAGATAGCTCTACAAAAAGCGCTCGAGCCTCCGGGCCCCACGGCCCCAGGGTCTCTACACCAAAGGCACAAATATGAAACCACTGTCAAGTTTTTCATATTTGCGCCTCTTAGCCTGTTCGGCGCTAGTAGCCGCTGCACCCGCCACAGAGGAGGTCGCATGGATGTGGGATGCAGCTAGAAATTATGTGAAAAGTCTCACTTTTTATTTTCTAGGAGAAAAGTACGAGTATATCCAGGATAGAGGCTGTCTCTGTGCAAAATGCCCAATTGTGTTATGAATTACGATCGATATGATGATTGATCCTTGAAAAGGTAACAGACATACATACTCTCGCATTTAATCCCATAGAAACACTTTGATTTTCAGTTGAAGTAGGTTATTTGTCCGTCTCCAGGATCCATACTATATTTATGCCAATAAGGTTCAATTGAACTGATCGTAGCAACGATCAGTTCAATTGAACCGTGAAAGAGTAACAAACAGATAGACCAAAAGACAGTAACGTTCACGGTTTTTATTATTGTTAGTATGGAGTAGAGATTCTAAACGTGCTTCTTTGTTATGACAGGCCTGTCTTACTCTTGGTACTTACGCGATTTACATACCTACAATCGCGCGCACTCACTGAGTGCCACGACAGTCGGGGCTAGCGCGTTCTAGTCGAGTGACGTATTACTGATTTCAACATTGCTTACGCGTTAATTCTTTTTTGTAAATATTGGTTTAAATAGTTTTAATTTATGTTTAGTATATTTATGTTACAGAAATAAAGGACATCGTTACTATATGGAGGGATTATTGTAAGTCACTGTTTTCAGATAACAGTACTCTACAGAATGAAAACAGTCCTGTAATGTGTGTAGATGAACAGGAACCCACAATAATGAAGGATGAAGTGCGTGCGGCTATCCGGCGTCTTAAGGGCAATAAGGCAGTGGGAGTAGATGAGTTGCCTATAGAAGTGTTTAAGGCTATGGGAGAAACAGGCGTTGATGTCTTACACACCATCTGCTGCAAAATTTGGGAAACGGGGTGTTGGCCAAAAGACTGGTCACATTCCTTATTCATTCCGTTGCATAAGAAAGGCTCAACGAAAAAATGCAATAACTATAGACTGATTTCTCTTATAACCCATGCCAGTAAAGTACTACTTCACATCTTGAATACACGACTACAGGCCTATTTATCGCGCCAAATTGCACCAGAACAAGCCGGTTTCGTTAAAGGTAGAGGTACACGAGAGCAAATACTTGTGATCCGCCAAATCGTAGAGAAAGCTAGAGAATTCAATACCCCTCTATACATCTGCTTTGTTGACTTTCGGAAAGCATTTGACACTGTTAAATGGACAAAGCTTTGGCAAGTATTATCACAAATGGGCGTACCTCTGCATTTAATACAACTCATCCAAAGATTGTACATAGATGGAACAGCAGCTGTTCGGGTGGATGAAATAGAGTCTACAAGTTTCAAGACCGAAGCCGGCGTTCGACAGGGGTGTATTCTTTCACCACTACTGTTCAACATTTACACCGAACACATAATGCGGATTGTTCTGGAAGACTGGGATAAAGGCATATCTGTTGGCGGGCAGAAGATGTGTAATCTCAGATATGCAGACGATACTACACTCTTTGCTCAAACAAAAGAGGATATTGAAGAGCTGCTAACACGTCTGGAGATAACTAGCTTAGAATTTGGACTGGCCATCAACAGGGATAAGACCAAGATGATGATAGTAGATCGCGCAAATCAAAACAGAACGGAAATCCAACGCATTGCCGATTGTGAGGTGGTGCCAACTTACATCTATCTAGGTTCAACTATCTCCAATACCGGGGGTTGTGAGCTAGAAATCCGAAGGCGATGTGCTATTACTAGGTCTGCGGTGGAGAAGCTCAACAAAATCTGGAAGGACAGAAGGATCACCAAAACCACTAAGGTTCGACTTATGAGGTGCCTTGTCTTCCCAATATTCCTCTACGGAGCTGAAACCTGGTCCCTTAGACTGCAGGACCGCCGTAAAATTGATGCCTTAGAGATGTGGTGCTGGAGGCGCCTTTTGAAGATCCCTTGGACGGCCTTCAGAACCAACAACTCCATCTTGAAAGAACTAAAGATAACAGAAAGGCTTTCGTCGACTGTGCAGTTGCGAATTCTGAAGTTCTTCGGTCACATCTCTAGAAATGAAGGGTCAATTGAACGGTTGGTGGTGCAGGGTCAGGTGGAAGGGAAAAGAACGAGAGGACGCTCACCAACGCGCTGGACGGACTTGATCAAAGCGGTGACCCGGACAACTGTGGTGGAGTGCTCCCGCAATGCAACTGACCGTCGCAAGTGGAGGAGCATCGCACGGGAGGCGGTGCGATCCAAAAACAATCAAGGAGACTGACAACTATCAACTAATGTCACATCATCCCAGCAGCCACGACCACTCTGACAAGAGTGACCGATAGAGAAGAAGATATTTAGTTGAAGGATAAAATAGTTGTAGACATATAAATTTTATATGGATGGACATAAAATAATGAAACAATGGCAAAAAGTCGTCGTAGTAATTATTGTTGTGTGGATGGATGCCTTATGAGCTCAAAAGATGATTATTTATCATTTTTATGTTACCGAAGGATACTGAAAGGTGAGTTTATTTCATAACTAGCTGATGCCCGCGACTTCGTCCGCGTGAATTTAGTTTTTTTTTTTTTTTGTATTAAAACCTTCCGTGGAACTTAAGGAACATACAAAAAAATAAATTAACCGAATTGGTCTATCCATTCTTGAGTTATGCGCTTACCAACATTCATTTTTATTTATATTTCATAATAAAAATTATGTTAGAAGGTACCTACTTAAAATTATTAAGGTATTGTACGGAGTGTGTACCAATTTATACCTACAGTATCTAGTTATTTATTTACGTAGCGAAAACTTATTAACTATACAATAAATTAACCACAGTAGTACTTACATTATGTAGGTACCTATATACTATCACAGAATTTTACTGTTTTATACTTCACTATCGAAGTTGTACCTACTTAGGAGTCGCGCGCAGAGATTTGCCGATGGCTGCCCCTCCCGCCTACGCCACCCGCGACCCGCACTCATCTAGCTGGGCGAGCGCGGGTCCTACTATATACCTATATTGCCTGTTTATAACAACTAAGTAAGTAATTTATGTTTTAACACAAAATACTAAAATAGGTATAGGCCTACCTAGAATAGGACTTCATAAGTCAAAATCTTGTAAACTAATTTATGGTTTACAAGATTTTAACTAATTTTGTTGTTTACACTACCTACCTAGTAGTTTATGACGGTGTCTAGTTAACAGATCATGTGTATCACCTCTTTGTTTATATTATGGGAAAATAAATAAATAAATAAAAGTTTTTTACTCTTTGTTGACAGCCCACCAACCACGCCACGGCGTCCGTGACGTAGGAAGGCGTACAGATCCAAAGCAATATGGATCCTCGCGCCGAGCTATAAAGTCTAATTTAGCTTGCGTGCGTGATTTATCTATTTAATAAAAAATATGTAGGCTATTAAAGCGCCGGCAAGTAGTCAACATCAAAGGAGTGAAACTTCTGTACGTAGTACTATTATATATTCTGTGGTTATGATTAGGGCACAGAGTAGGTAATAAAGTAACAGAGCGGAAGCTACATACAAACGGCTCGCGGCGGGCTCACCCATACATAGCGTAACGCTGTGTGCGTGAGCTCTCACCGACACATTCACCGACACGCCGCTCAGGGTCAAACCGGTCTACTCAGGGTCAGAACGTAAGGGTTGACGGTCGTGCGTTTAGTGGAAATAAATAGACGAAGAGTGAGTGTTTGTTTGTTTTGAGTTTAGATTTATTTGTGTACTTAATATGTATGTAATAGTGTAAAAATGCCAAACTCTTGCACAGTTTGTTTAAAACAACCCAAAGACAATAAGGACATTTCCTTTTTTTAATATCTGAGAGATAAAGACAAGTAAGTACTTTTTTATACGTATAGGTACGTATTAAATTAATTAATAAATAATATTAAAATTCTTTGTTATTCGACCGATTTCGTTTAAAATTGATATTTGGGCTTCCCTTGGGTCAAGAAAGAGGAAATGGATGCCAAAATTTTAAAGTTACCGCCATATTGAAATTCTTTGTTATTCGACCGATTTCGTTCAAAATCGATATTTAGGATTCCCTGGGGTCAAGAATAAGGAAATGGGTTCCAAAATTTTAATAAGTCACCGCCATATTGAAATTCTTTGTTATTCGACCGATTTCGTTTAAAATCGATATGTGGGCTTCCCTTGGGTCAAGAAAGAGGAAATGGATGCCAAAATTTTAAAAAGTCACCGCCATATTGAAATTCTTTGTTATTCGACCGATTTCGTTCAAAATCCATATTTGGGCTTCCCTGGGGTCAAGAAAGAGGAAATGGATGCCAAAATTTTAAAGTCACCGCCATATTGAAATTCTTTTTTATTCGACAGATTTCGTTCAAAATCGGCTTCCCTGGGCCATTATTTGTGAAACAACATTAATTGTGAAGTTATGGCAAAAATACTGATGTTCATTAAAAAAAATCGTTTCTTTTAAATATTTTTGTTAATTTAAGTATTTTTTGTTCAAGTTCAGAATATAACTGAAATTATACATAATTATACAAACTTTAAAATATTTTTATTTTTTCCTTAAATTGTTGACATGCATCAGGTGACAACCCTAGCAGAATAGGTATACTTCTTCGACCTTGTTAGGAAGCTTCCTCTCTGTTCGGAATATTTACTCGTGTGATTAGGGCAAGCGCGTTTTTAACGCCTGTTTGCTCCTCCAATAATTTTTCATCTCCATGCCATTACTGTTGTAACTTTGTTGGAATGTTGAACATTGAATTGTTTATTTACGCATTAAAATTATTAAGAAGATTAAAATTATTATATTCTGACAGTTTACTGAAGATTATTTCTGCAAAATATAATGTATTGTTAAGGCTTTGTTGTTCTAGGCTCCCAAAATCGTCTCTTATTTTAGAAACTCGAACGATTTACCTGATTTTTTGGGTATGTTCGTGTCATTAATATATATATAGCTGCTCGTGCTGATTCACTGATTCACTGACTGATTGATCACCTCTCCTGTAAAATTTTGTATGAAAAATTTTTTTTTCACTAATGGTTTCGTATAGAAGACAAAAATTCATTCGGAGGAAAATTATGGAGAGAGCTGATGATTGAGGATTTTGGAGACGGGTGAAGAGCACGGCCAGGGTATTGAAGATAGGTGGGGTGTGCTCGAACAAATGTCACTCGAAACCTCATCCAATTCGCAGTGAGCTGAAAATAAATTCAAAATGGCGGAAAAAAGATGGCCGCCATACAAATTTCGTCGGTGTCTATCTCGGGGAGTATAAAAGATGGAAGAGTGGTTTCTTGACAAATGATGATCAGGACCCAAAGGTCTATTTGATGAATAGAAAAAAAATCCAATATGGCGGATTTTTTTTTCTTCATACAAAATATATGGCGAATATTGAAGAGACTAGAAGTTGGGAACTATACAAGACTTTGATACGGTTCCTTTTGAAAATTTGTTTTTATAAAAGAAATCTCATTCTGAGAAATGGTGAGATATGATGATCGAGGGCTTGGAAGGTGGGTGAGGGGCACGGCCAGGGTATTGAAGATAGGTGGGAGGTGCTCAAACAAAAAATACTCGAAACCTCATCCAATTGGCAGTGAGCTGAAAAAAATTTCAAAATGGCGGATTCAAGATGGCGGATACCAATTTCATAGGCATCTATCTCGGAGAGTATAAAAGATGGAAGAGTGGTTATTTGATAGAAAATGATCAGGACCTGAAAGTCCACTTGACGATAGAAAAACCGCGGTCCGCTTGCGGGCCGCGCACCCACGCGCCCTACTAGTGATTTTATAAAAAAGACTGTTAAATGAATTTTTCAAGTGGCAATTCTTTCAGTGTGGCAACACTTGTTTATGTTGGTAATTTGTTAGTTGTTGGCAAACATGGTTGCGTTGGCCAATCAGGAATAAGCACGTGTAGCCCCGACAACAAAGAGTGGGAAAAATGGGGGGGGGATAAAGCGAGTGCCGGATGGTCGAGAGCGGAGGACAGTCAGTTAGTGATTTATCTTTGAATAGCTCGGTTAAAAATGGGCAAAGTATCGATATTTGTGACATCTTCAGAAGTGACAATATGAACCCAATGGTATGTAAGAAGTGATTACTTTGTATGAAATGTTATACCTTCAAAATAGTTGTGAATAATTATTTTTCGAATAGCTAAGATTATAGTATTTTATATGGAATTAGTGGTGTTAATTTAGTAATAAAGCGGCCTTTACATTTGGCTAAATTCAGTGCACTAAATGAAGACAGTGAGCGTGGCGTAAAAAGAGCTTGCTCTTTACACTTGACCTAATTAGCTGGCTAACTCAGTATAACCGCTAATTCCGAACTTGTCGTACGTACATAGAGCTCTCATGGGACCATCAAAACATCAAAGAATAGGGCTCGCCTTGGCTATGGTTGCGTCGAGCTCGATTTTAATTAATAAAAAAAGACGCAGGAAGTGTTGGGTGAAAAATATTTGCTCTTAAGAGAAAAACTATCAACAACGAATTATATATTAAACTAGCTGATGCCCGCGACTTCGTCCGCGTGGATTTAGTTTTTAAAATCCCTCGGGAACACTTTGATTTTCCGGGATAAAAGTAACCTATGTCACTCTCCAGGTCCTCAATTATACTCATGCAAAAAATCACGTAGATCCGTGGCTCTGTTGCGGCGTGATTGAAGGACAAACCAACAAACAAACACACTTTCGCATTTATAATATTAGTAAGTATGATTAGAATATTAAATTACATAGGAAAACACTGTAATATTACGTCCATATGATGTATTACATCCATACCTACTATGTAGTATGTAGGTATAATGATCGTTTGGCAAAATCTGACGCCTTTGTGGAGTAGTTTGACTTTGACAAAATAGTATCCACGATGGCTATATACCTACGATAAATTACGCATGCCAGCTTAAGATGAGCCGTTCATTCAAAGTATCCTGTAGATTCCGGGGTTCAAGTTATTTGGGCCTTATACTGAAGACTGTGATGTCTATAATTTCTGAACTACGAAATTGACGACCTTGAAATAATTACAGGACAATCTCTAAAGAACCTGATTTCTAACAAAAAAGAATGAATTAAATCGGAATACGCCTTAATGAATTACAGCGAAATACACATTTTGACTTTCATCCCCTCTCCCAAGGGAACCGTGCTGAATTTCGGGATAAAAAGTATCCTATAATATACCTCGTAGTATTAGCTTAAATCGTACCAAGTTTCATTTAAATCCGTCCAGTAGTTTCGGCGTGATGCGCGGCCAAGATACAGACAGACAGACAGACAGACAGACAGACAGACAGACAAAAAATTAAAAAAAATGTTTTGGCTTCAGTATCGATTATAGAGTGCCCTCAAACAAAAATTTTCAAAATATCTTCAATGTAGAGAATTGGACCTGTTACAGTTTTATTATATTATAGATGTATTAGAGCCGGAAGATGTAAGAAATTTTCTGAGATTGTATAATCTTGAATCTTAATATTATTTCTTTTTCTTTCGACATTTCGAAGACACTCCACCGTGAGTGGCGGTCGGCGGACAACTGAAGGCATTTTTTGCCTAAATCGCTTTACACGTGGCTAAATTCAGCATGCTAACTGATTTAGATCGGCAGTGACGACTCTGATTGTCTAATTAGTGTGTCTTACAGTCTGAATGTCTTTAGACTTGTCTAAATTTAGAGACTTTTTCATTTAGTGCACTGAATTTAGCCAAATGTAAAGGCCGCTTAAGTTGTTGAAAGGCTTTGTCCTTTACAATAATTTTATTAAGACTACAGTGATTCTATCATATCACTTGGAACATTTGGCTAAGGCTACTCTTTAGTACTGTTTTCCTGTGATATTGTTAGCATTGCGACACCCATCATTAATTTCGGGTAGGTCAATTTTCATATTGGATTATATCCCGTATGATCATGACGAAAAGCTATGTTGACATATCAGTTTGGATCATTTGGTCAAAGCGACTCTTTGATAATGTATCCTTGCTGTATTCAACATTTGAAGAAATAGTCTTTCTTATGTTATGTGTTCGCGCCATGTGCCTGTCAACAATTCCTTGTTCCATGGTCGTAGCGCTGGCAATCTCTTTGGCTCGCAATGAAGTTGACAGATACTTGGTTTTAAACTTGCCGCCGTTTTGGGGCGTGGTTTTTGCAAGTTCCTTTGGTTTTGACAGCTAACACGTATTCACGTAAAATTCCCGAGTCGCCTCGCGCATCGTTTTGCTTTTTAAGTGTCTAGATTTAATTTATTTTACGGTTTTGTTGCGCCGTCAAGCGGTCTATGTGTCGACCTAGCTATAAGCATAATTGTTAATTGTTGTCCGTAACCAAGAACCTTTTTTTGGAACCCGCCGACCTTTGTTCGCCACGCGCTCGGCGGAAGTGTGCGTGATTAACTAGTGACAAACCAAGTGTACAGTGCTACGCCAGCCCAACGTTCACAGCTGCAGGCCATAACTAGCTGCCTGCCTGCTGCTGCGAGTGGCCTGAGAAGTTCACCTCACACTTAACCTCACAATATACTCACTCACATACTCACAACTCTCATACTATCTCAGGCCGTACAAGGATTGACTGCTGCAAGGAAGGTCAGTGCAACCCTACCATCATTAAGTCACCACTACGTTGAGAACAAATCTGACCGCGGTGAAAGGCCCTTAGGGCAGCGACCCTGGACTCAGGTTATAGCTGATGGGCCCCTATACCTAGTGTTCCAGGCCTTGACTCGTTGGCCAAGCCGTAGGCCTCAACATTTGGTAAGCAGAGCGCGGTTAAATTGATTCCGCGGACAGATTTGGCATTACTGTGACTTAACTTGGCCGTTCTAGGGTTAACTCATTTATTGTAAATTAATGGACCTTATAACTTATTAATACACAGGCTTATTGAGTTACTAGTACATGGCCTACCTTGTCACATGTAGGCCTGTATAATGATTGCAATTATTGAGATTTTGTTTTGTTAATTTTTGTTGATTAATAATTAATAGTATCTAATTGTTGTTTGTGGCCCGTAACTGGCCAACAGTTAGATGTAGATTGTAATAAATAAACTTAATATTAATATAATTTGATAATTGTAGGCTCTTACCAAGCCAATTTGTAATTTGCAGTGCCTAGTATGAGTCTAGTGGCTTAGTACGGGTAATTAAAAACTTAATTTTTCTTTTATCTTAATTTATGTTATTGATTGACTTAACATAAATTATTGATAGCTTAATTTGTATCTTTTGGAACTTTTAACCAACAAATACTTTGTTTGTTTACTATAACCCCTCGTGGTTAGGTAACAGAGTAGTTTGTTTGATGTATTTAAAATAAATAATTCTTGTTTTAAAGTAAATAATTCTAATTAATAAATAGTATTTAAGTAGTAATTTGTTTGTGTTTAAAGTGGGTAATTCTTGTTTGATTATTAATTTGTTTGGTTGAAGTTGAAACATAACTTGTAACAAATAACTTTGTTTTGATTTTGTTATCTATTTGTTGTAACTACCTTTATTTAAGTTGTTTTGTACCTACCTAAGATGGCAGCCCACAAAAAATTGAGCGTGCAAATTCAATCAGAGCTGCGTTGGGCTGCTACAGCCAACGCCTTGGTAGGCCGGGTGGACCGGGCATCCGCACTGCTCCAGCGGTGCGAGAAGGTGCGGACCAGGCAGGCGGTCGTCGAAGAGGCCTTCCGAGATCTCATGGCATTGGAGCTACCTCCGGAATCGCTGGAGTCCTCAGTGCGGGACTACGAACAGTTTTTTGAGCTGACAGACGGTCTGGTGGAGGAGGCCGCGAGGCTCAAGAAGGAGGCGAGAATGAGCTCTATTCTTGAGTCACCCACCAGACCCACCACGCAGCCTGCGTTACAGGGCAAGTTGCCAACAATAAACATGCCCCACTTTTCTGGCAACCTGAGCGAGTGGCTAGGCTTTCTCAGCCTCTTTGATAGCCTGGTGGACGCGAGAAGGGACCTGTCTCCCTGCCAGAAACTGGCCTATCTGCTCTCTTCCCTGCAGGGAGAGGCTCTGGGTTTAGTTAGCCACCTAGACCTCTCCGAGGAGAGTTATACCACCGCGCGGGAACTACTGACTCGGCGGTATGCCAACGTGCGCCGGTTAGCAGACACACACGTGGCACAAATTCTAGCGCTGCCACGTGTCTATGGGGTGGCCCATTTAAGAGAATCACTCTTAAATTCACTGATTGTAGCCTGCAACGCTCTTAAGCGTTTAGAGCTTCCCGTGGACCAGTGGTCCTTCCTTTTATTACACATTGTGTTGTCCCGCCTACCTCCCGAGTTGAAACTGCGTTTTGAGCAAAGGTATGGTGGGGACGGGGCCAGCTACCTGCCCCCCTTTTCGGACCTTTTAAAGTTCCTTGAGGAAGAGTGCCGGCAGGCTGATAACTCTGGTATGGCTGGTCCTTCAAGGACCCCAGAGCGGCCTGCCCAGCTGAGGAAGGAAAAGGGTCACACTGGCGTCCCTGGTAAAAGGGCCTCCGACCGGAGACCAATGCCCGTTTACACTGGACTTGCTGCCACTGAACCCGCCCCCTGTAACTATTGCAGGCGTCCAGGCCACCGGGTGCTTTCTTGCCCCCAGTTTCTCTCTAAGCGGATCAAGGATCGGAGGGGCATTGCAAGAGACCGCCACTGGTGCTATAGCTGTCTGGGAGCTCACATGCAACGGGACTGCCAACAGCAACGGCCATGCCCAATTTGTAGGGGTAACCACCTGGAGATTTTGTGCGCCAACAAGAATGGTGTTGGCCGCCGGGTGGAGAGTGAGGGCGCGACCCGCACGGGCGGGGGCGCTCTTACCGATCGCTCCCCGGATTACTTGCGTCGGTCTCCTGATCAGGGCCATGAATCCCGACGCGTCCGGATTTCGACCCCGCCTATGGGGGCTTCACCCCCCCGTGAGGGGGGCGCCAACCCCCCTCGACGTTCTGATGGGAGATTTGTGGCGGCTCCGTCTACGGTTCAGCCTGCCCGCTATTCACCTCCGCTTCATGAGTGGCCACGCCTCGAACGCCGCCCACCTCGAGCGGGTCGACAGCCTTACTACGGCCTACCGACCTCAGCCCGTATGACTAGGCCCGTGCTGCCGCCACGAGATGACGCATGGGTTTACCCAAATGGAGGTCCGTCCCCCCCACCTTTGGAGGTCCCCCCTGAGTCTCAATATGAGATTCCCCGGTCAGAGGACCGGTTTGATGAGGACGACCACCAATAGGTAGTTGCCGCCCTAGCCCCCACCACAGCAACTTCTCCTGAGACCTTGAATCTCCGGCAGTCCGTCTGTCAGACCATTCTTTTGCCGACTGTCTCAGTGAAGGTATTCAACCCGAAGGGTGAATTTTTAATCGTTCGCGCCCTTTTGGATTCGGGTTCACAGCGCTGTATTGCTTCTTCTCGTTTGGTGGGTGAGCTAGGGCTCCCTTGGAGTCCTCGAACAGGACGGGTGATAGGTATCGGGGGTATAGAGCCCTCGACTCCTAACGGGGAAGCGGAATTAATGTTTGGCCCCGTTACGGGCAATCTTAGGGTCTTGGTCAAGGTGTCAGTCCTTGACAATATCTTAGGTCCCCTACCGCAGGTCCGAATAACTGACGCTGCGGTGTTCTGTGCATCAGGCCTAAACCCAGCTGACCCCCACTGGACTGAACCCGGTCCTACGGACCTTTTGTTGGGTTCCGACGTGTTGGGCCTGGTCTTGTCAGGGGAAATTAGGGTTTTGCAGAAGGACGGCCTATGTGCCATGTCCACTATATTCGGTTCTAGCTTTTTTGGACCCGTGCTATGGTCTTCGGACCTACCGGTGCTGGACCAATTGCAAGCAGCCGGCTTGACGCTGTCGGACGTGGTCCAGCGCTTTTGGGAAGTTGAGGAGCCGCCGCATGCCGCACGAGTTGACCCTCTTGACCTTGAATGTGAGTTGTTTTATCAAAACAACACAGGCCGCCGTGTTGATGGGCGATTTGTAACTCGCTTGCCCTTTCTCGCTTCTCGCCCCCCGCTTGGTCAATCGCGGGCCTTGGCGGAAAAGAGGCTCTTGTCTATGGAACGGCGCATGCGGCGCGACTCCACCTTCCGCTCCAAGTACGTTGAATTTATGCGCGAGTACGAGGGCCTGGGGCATATGTCACCATCCAATTTTGATTGGCGCGCACACGAGCACTACTTCTTACCCCACCATGCCGTCTTGAAGACCCCTGGGGGGAAGATTCGAGTGGTTTTTGACGGCTCCGCGGCCACATCCAACGGGGTGACATTGAACCAATGCTTGCACTCCGGTCCTAAGCTGATCAAGGATATCTCCGATATCCTCACGCATTTCCGCCGGCATCAAATTGTTTTCGTAGCTGACATCAAGATGATGTTTAGACAGTCGATGGTACATCGCGATGATCGGAGATACCAAATGATTCTGTGGCGCGAAAATCCTAATGAGCCAATGCGTGTCTTTGAATTGAACACCACGACCTATGGACTCAAGTCAAGCCCCTATATTGCTATCAGGACCTTGTTAGAACTAGCTAACCGGGAGCGACTGAATTACCCTCGCGCATCAGCCACCTTGGAATCGTCAGTCTATATGGACGATATTTGCACGGGAGCCTCGAGCGTTGAGGAAGCTCTGACTCTTCGCGATGAATTGATTGCAATACTGAAGTCCGGAGGTTATGAGTTGGGCAAGTGGTTGTCCAACTCCCCTCACGTCTTGAAGGATCTTCCGGGAAAGGATCAGCAGGATCCTCATATTTTTGAAAATCCTGAAAATCCCAATTTGCTGACGGTCCTTGGAATACAGTACCAGCCCGTCCAAGACGTTTTCACCTACCGGGTCAAATTAGACCCACCTCCTAAGGTCTGGACTAAGCGTTCCGTATTGTCTACGGTTGCTCGCACCTTCGATCCCAATGGATGGATCACTCCCGTAATATTTTTGGCTAAATGTTTCCTCCAGAAGCTTTGGATTGCTGAACTCGGTTGGGACGAACCACTCCCTGGGAAGTTATTGAAGGAGTGGAACTCCCTTGTGTCTTCACTTCCTGAAGTTAACCGAATTTCCATGCCTCGACGCTTCCTACCAACAGGAAGGTGTCATGCCAGTCTCCACGGGTTTTGCGACGCCTCCGAACGAGGATACGCCGCCGTGGTATATTTGAGGACTGTCGATGTCGCCGGTGAGGTCGCGACGCATCTCGTCTTGGCAAAAAGCAAGGTGGCCCCTATTCGGTCACGGTTAACTATCCCGAAATTAGAATTGTCTGGCGCCGCCCTTCTGGTACGCCTCTTGAACCACGTCCGCTCCTCTTTGGCATCTGCGGTCGATCTGACCGACGTTTATGCTTGGACGGACAGTGAGATTGTCCTTTGCTGGCTACGAGCCGCGCCTCACAACTTAGAGGTCTTTGTTGCGAATCGGGTCTCCCAAATTCAGAGCTCTGCAGTACCGGTGATTTGGAGACACGTACCCGGAGAACTGAACCCGGCCGATTGCGCCTCCCGCGGCTGTGAGGCCTCTTCACTGGTCCACCATCACCTTTGGTGGGATCCAAGTTGGCTATCCCAATCCGAGACGACTTGGCCTCAAAATAGGTTTTCCGCTCCCGAAGTATTGCCGGGCTTAAGAGTCGGAGTGGTTGAGGATAAACAGATCCCCGACTTGAACTTTCTTTTGAACCGTTACAGTTCCCTTGATAAACTAATTGGTGTTACCGGTTGGATTCGACGTTTCATCCATAATGGGCGGAATTCAGAAAATAAAAATTTGAGTCCTGTGCTTTCCCCTCTTGAACGCCAAGACGCCCGGAACTACTGGGTGCGTGTGGTTCAGGTGGAGCATTTTTCATCCGTGATTGACACTCTAAAGAGAGGTTTAGTTTTGAAGGGCCCCCTTGCTCGCCTAAGCCCTTTTTTGGACAATAACGGAATGCTACGCGTTGGAGGACGCCTCAAGAATTCCAATCTGCCCTATGGTGCTCGCCACCCCCTTTTGCTACCTAAGGACGGCACCTTTGTCAAATTGCTAGTGACACACTACCATCTTAAAAATGCCCACGCTGGTTGTAATGCACTCTCGGCTATTTTACAGCGCGAGTTTTGGATTCTGGCAGGGAGACGCACCATCCGGAACGTCACTTTCAAATGTATTCCGTGTTACCGCTTGAAGGCTAATACTTCACAGCCGATGATGGGTGATCTGCCCTCCGACCGCGTTCTAGCCACTCGACCCTTTGCTGGGGTTGGCACTGATTTTGCTGGCCCGTTTGCCATCAAGAGCTCTAACCTCCGCAACGCCAAATCGCTCAAGGCCTACCTCTGCGTTTTTGTATGTCTCGCTACCAAGGCGGTACATTTAGAACTTGTGAGTGCCTTAAGCACTGAAGCTTTTGTAGCCACGCTAGGTAGATTTGTCTCTCGTCGAGGATTGCCTGACCTGATTCGCACTGATTGCGGCACCAATTATAAGGGCACTGATAGATATTTAAAAGAAATTGTCGAATTCCTGTCTAGCAATAAGATTAGATTAAGTACAGCATTGTCAAAGATGGGGGTAACCTGGAAGTTTGACCCCCCAGCTTGCCCTCATTGGGGTGGAATATTCGAAGCCGTGGTTAAGGTGGCCAAAACTCATCTCCGGCGCGTTATAGGCGAAACTGTTTTAACCTTTGAAGAACTCGCCACCGTGTTTTGCAAAATTGAGGCTGTACTCAATTCTCGGCCACTCTGTCCCCTCTCATCTGACCCAAATGACCTGGAGGTCTTAACTCCCGGTCATTTTCTGATTGGTCAGCCCCTTAACGCTCTACCCGAATACCCCTTCAGGGACGTGAAGGTCTCACGTTTGTCCCGGTTTGAGCTGCTGCAACAGATGACTCAGAGTTTTTGGCACCGTTGGTCACTAGAATATTTGCATCTATTGCAGCAGCGGGTTAAGTGGGCTGACAAATCTGATCCACCCAAAGTTGGTGACCTAGTGCTGATTAAGGAACCTAATTTGTTGCCTTTATACTGGCGCCGTGGGCGCATTCTTAAGCTGATCTACGGGTCTGATGGGGTTCCCAGGGTTGCCGAGGTAATGGTCGGAGACTCTGTCTTGCAGCGAGCCGTTTGCTCCTTATCACGTTTACCTATTTACTAGTAAGTGGACGTAAATCCTTACGACCACAGGCGGGGGGGTTGTTCGCGCCATGTGCCTGTCAACAATTCCTTGTTCCATGGTCGTAGCGCTGGCAATCTCTTTGGCTCGCAATGAAGTTGACAGATACTTGGTTTTAAACTTGCCGCCGTTTTGGGGCGTGGTTTCTGCAAGTTCCTTTGGTTTTGACAGCTAACACGTATTCACGTAAAATTCCCGAGTCGCCTCGCGCATCGTTTTGCTTTTTAAGTGTCTAGATTTAATTTATTTTACGGTTTTGTTGCGCCGTCAAGCGGTCTATGTGTCGACCTAGCTATAAGCATAATTGTTAATTGTTGTCCGTAACCAAGAACCTTTTTTTGGAACCCGCCGACCTTTGTTCGCCACGCGCTCGGCGGAAGTGTGCGTGATTAACTAGTGACAAACCAAGTGTACAGTGCTACGCCAGCCCAACGTTCACAGCTGCAGGCCATAACTAGCTGCCTGCCTGCTGCTGCGAGTGGCCTGAGAAGTTCACCTCACACTTAACCTCACAATATACTCACTCACATACTCACCACTCTCATACTATCTCAGGCCGTACAAGGATTGACTGCTGCAAGGAAGGTCAGTGCAACCCTACCATCATTAAGTCACCACTACGTTGAGAACAAATCTGACCGCGGTGAAAGGCCCTTAGGGCAGCGACCCTGGACTCAGGTTATAGCTGATGGGCCCCTATACCTAGTGTTCCAGGCCTTGACTCGTTGGCCAAGCCGTAGGCCTCAACATTATGAGAACTCGATACATTTAGAAGATGTTAAAAGGGTTGAAGGTATGACATCAATTATGAATCATTTATATAGTACCCACATTATATAATTTTCATAGTTTAATTTTGCCGGTGTTAAGTTAAGGCAGATAATATTAATACAGTTGCGAACTCGATGAACAGTTTAAAAACAGTGTGGGGTTGATAAGGATAGTGAGTGAATATAAATATGTGAGATTTAACAAAGTTTATTCTATATTGGACTAAGTGTGAATGAATGAATGAATGAAATTTTATTCACAAAAATGCAGGTACAACATGATTGTAAGTGTGTTCATATGTATCCAGGTTACTATAATAGTGAAGTTATGTAAGTCCTTAATTTATTTATTTATTTTAAGTTTTAACCATGTGTGTTAATGCCATTCGTTTCAACTGACTAAAAATGTAATGTGCAATCAAATTCAAGATTTGTAATTTTCGTCATGTTTTATTTGGAGGGTAAAATGAAATAATGAGTTGAGTGAAAATGATAGTTTGTGGCAGCCAAAGTTTGATAGATATGTTTGATTCTAAGCCTTCTTACTTGAAAGGCATAGTTAGATTATGAGTTGAGTCAAAATGATAGTTTGTTTTAGACGGTAACTATGATGTTACCTAATGTATTAGACCATGTGTGTCTGTAGATGGTAACTATGTACGTTACCTACTGTATTGGACCAGTGCGTCTATAGGCGGTAAATAAGTATTTTACCTACTGTATTGGACCATGTGTGTCTGTTGATGGTAACTATGTATGTTACCTACTGTATTGGACCAGTGCGTCTATAGGCGGTAAATAAGTATTTTACCTACTGTATTGGACCATGTGTGTCTGTTGATGGTAACTATGTATGTTACCTACTGTATTGGACCAGTGCGTCCATAGACATTCGAACAGTGGCCAAGTGTGCCGTGGATTTCAAAGAAGTGATAAATTTTATTTGGCGGACTACGGGTGTCCTAAAGATAAGTGAGAGTGTCAAGTTATACATGAAATGAAATGAAATCGTTTAGTTGCTAAATGTGAGTAGTAAAGCGATAGTAATATATTGTAATAATATTTTCTTTCATATTTTGCCATTTGCATGGCGTGCGAATTCTCAGTTAAGTATCTGCATTCAATTGAAAAACAATAAAATATGTCATACATAATATTTTGATAGTTAAACTTTATGATAGTTTTATATCCACTTTTTTCTCGGTTCACGATACTAGTGTGAGTGTGTACAGGAAGATAAGTTCTATAATTTCAAACAGCACTGAAATATGTTCTCTATTTGAGAAATTTAATTCTAAAAAGTTATTTGGTCCACTTTATTGACAGAATAAATTTATCTTGGCACATTGTAGGTATTAAAAATATTTCCGTAAAAAAAAGGAGACCTACTACTACTATAATAGTTTTCATATCATAGACCTTTATTTCAATATTTTTATAATATTTAAGGAAATATTGGTAAATTTAAGTATCGTGTACGTGATGCAAACTATGCCACACGTTTTACGCCATGATTTCATTATCTTCCTAAGATTCAATTCTTAATTTGGATCTACCCGCCTAGTAGAATAAAATCAGAACCAAGCCGAAATCGAGAATGATTATCATTATTGGACATGAGTGAATCTCTTTTAAAGGGTTCTGCTGTTTTATTTTTTTTAACCAACTTCTTTTAGTATATATTTGTTCCAAACTTTAAAATTACCGTAATTTTCCTAAACTAGCCTGAAAAAATTGAATAAACCTAATTGGGATAAATAATAGTGGTTTAGAGGTGGACAAAGTGTAACAGTGAATTATATCTTAAGTAATTTATTAGATCATTTAAATGATACGAAGGTAAGAAAGCCTGTGACACGATTAAGGGCAAAATGCCCAATGATACTAATTAGAGTAGACTACTCAGGTTGGCAAGATTGTCCTTTGATGATAAACTTAAGATCACCTGCATGATTGTAAATATTTGTCAATATAATAATTGTTCTTAATTGGCCGCGAGGGCAAGAAGGGCTTAAACTATGAAAAGGCAAGACTGTCAAAAATCAGATGAAATTAAGAGTACTTTCTTCATCATTAGGTGGTCGTGTAGCTTTTTGATCAGCATTTACGCGTAGGATACGCGATTGGTTGACCGCGTGCATTTTATGTTGCGTTGTTTTGTAGGACTTACCAATATTTTTTAAAATAAATATATTAATATGAAGTTATTATTGAACGAAATAAATATACCTTCGGGTCGTTTAAGTTGGTATATATATAAAAAAAAAGTTTGAAGAGTCACGTCTATGTTATATACTTTGCTTTATAATAATGCGTTTGTATGAATAATCGCGTAAGTAGGGTTCAAAAAAAAGAAAACAGACAAAAAGAGTGTTATTTTTAAATTCTTTGCAATCGGGAATTTGACAGTTTATAATAGGTATACATGTACAAGATAATGTTATCTAAGTAAGATCAGTATGTTTTTGAAGATAACTTTTTTGATGAATCTTTATTTTACAGAGTATGGTAGGTACATGCAATATTTTATTCATAAGAACTTGACTTGATGAACTGAGAAACGGGAAATCGCAATTATTACGTGGAGTGTTTTAAATAATAATACATATTATTATTATTTTGTATATAACTCCAGTAGCAAGCTTTGGTAGCAAATAATATGTTAGTGATATATAGTGCTTTTGAGAATTACCTAATATTATCATTATGAATATTTGAAGTTGATGAATATGATGCTTTGATAAAGAATGTTATAATAAATATATTCTAATGATCTTTGTGAGTTGATGAAACATTTGTGTTTTGAGGATATTCATTACGGGTACGATAGGCGGGGTATATTGATGAGGTTTTAATCATGAATTATTGATTATTATTTATAATTCTTGTAAATCAATTTGGTGATCGATTTACCAATTTATTGCGATGAAAATTACGATTATTCTTAGGTAAAATAAATAAACAGTTGTATCGTATACTTACGTTTAATGATTAATGACAGATTGAAACTGAAGAAACATACGAGTAGGTTAAAATACACTTACGAAGGTAAACTGGAGCAAAATATTGTGCAATACTTGGAATTATATCTAATGTTATTTTGTCTTATTCTTAAAATTATCTTGTCTTGATATTAGATCTACTCGTATTTAACTGTGCTAATGGCATTAAAAAAAAATACTTTATTAGTGGCATCCTTAAACCTTTCTTAGAGAAAGTTAATGTGTGTGTTTATGAACTATTTAAGTGTTTTAGTGCCCACAAGTTGACGCATATTTAAAAATTTTCCAGCATTGGTTCTACAAAGATAGGCAAGCAGATTATTTATTTATTTATAAATAAGTATTTCAACGCATTGAACGTCAACTTGCGCCTGTAGTAGAAATTTAAAAGATAATATTTTAAAAAGAAACTCTTCATGGAAGTTTTGAACGATATCATTAATTTTATAAATACTTAATTTGAATGTGAATTGGATTTGAATTGAATTTGAATATATTTATGTTATTTTTATTATTTATGTACAAGAAAAAAAAAATCTCTTAAAATCTATTATCAGATGAATTGGACAAAGGTGAAGCTTATCTCTATGTGGAGATTTCTTTCATCTTGCTTAAAAGTGAGAGGTGAAATTAAAAAGTGGTGCATGGGTATAAAATGTACATCCTTATATAATTATATACTATAATAATATACTAGCAAAAAGCTGAGCTTTGTGAGGGCTCGCGTAGTTTTTCTAACGGTTATTAAGTTCCGTTGCAGCGATGTTAAACTCTTTGGTTTTCAACATGGTATTTACATGGTAGTACAATAACATTCTATCCAATGAAGTTAATTTTTTTTTTTAAATATATTATATAATAAACCATAAATACGCAAAAATACATAAATATTTTCATAAACATTTTTATAAAAATTATAATTCTATACAGTACATTAAGAAAGATAGTGCTGCTTCACTCTAAATTTGAAAGTGTGTATTGACTGGCTTTAATATGCTGAGGTAGTGAGTTTCATAGGCAATAATGCGGTGAACGAAAGATTTTTCTGAACATTTCCAATCTGATTTAGTAATTGGTATGGTAAAAAGAGAGTTTCGTTGACAACAAGCATAAAATTATAGAAATGAAGGAATGGTGATTTTGACAGGTCGTTCGACAGGTACATTACAAATCGATAGGGACGGATATAGTTAGATTGTCTAGGTATTTTTAAAGGATCTAGCAATCAAGTTCAGTGTTGATTAGTATAGAGATTTTGAGATCACCTGCGAATATAAAAAAATATATATTGCGACTGCTTGAAACAGAGATGAACGTCATTAGTAATGTTAGGGATGGATTCTCAGAATTCGAACCGTTTACCATTAACGAACAAATTAATTGCTTTGATTGCCGATTATTTAGTTATTTTAATACAAATTAGTGATTGTTTATTTTAGATTTATATAGATATATTATTTTCTTGTTGACTATATTTTTTGGATGAATAATAAATTTTATATTATTTAAATTACTATTTAGATGACTGTGAATGATTTTTTTTTTAAATATTTGATAATGAATGTTTTATAAATAAGCAATTTTAAGATGAAAACATTGTTTAAATAAATGAATAACATAATTAATTATTTGATACAAGTTCTGGGTTGTAGCCAGTAAATCTGTCAGGTAAAACATTTTTTTTGAAAAGACAATTTATTGCGTGATATTTTATAAATTCGTAGACTGCAATACTCGATAATACAGAACTGATGGCACCACATTCACGAATGTGGTGGTGGGATAAACTACTTTTTTAGGATAAATAAGAGATAATTTGATATTATTGGAATTTGCTTAAAGTAGACCAAACCAAGGTGAAGTAAGTTTGCTTT
This sequence comes from Oeneis ivallda, assembly GCA_029955525.1. NCBI lineage: Eukaryota > Metazoa > Arthropoda > Insecta > Lepidoptera > Nymphalidae > Oeneis > Oeneis ivallda. The sequence goes on along the minus strand of JARPMR010000020.1, from coordinate 18,051,752 downwards.
CGAAGTGAGTGAGTCACTTAATTTATTTCCGATTTCAAGATGGTATTTAAGTGAATAGTCAGTATACCATAATCAGTAACATGATTGAAAAGAAACAGCGTAATAGTAATAAAAAAAATGACTTAATTAGTAAATATTTGTTGCGGTATTTTTACTCGTTCTTCCCGCTAGGTTGCGGTATTTCGAACCAGAACTTTTAATTTAAAACTTAAAAATTTAAGTACTTAATATTATTGTCTAATTGACTAGACAGAGATTATGAATGCAGAGTTTAGTTTGTAATTAACAGATAGTTAAAAGAAATTGTTAACTTTAACTAAAAATTATGTTGAGGTTAATAGAACGAATAAAGATTTGAATGAAATGAAAAGGTTTAGGGTTGAATTTGTGAATAAATTAAAATTTTGAATTTTTAGTCTTGAGATATTTAGTCTGAAGATTGGATTTTGAGTGAGATAATGACATTTTTATAATAAAATGATAAGGATTGAATGAGTTGGGTTAACCTCGCTCCTAAAATATCTTAGAGACTGTGCTGGCTAAGCTACGATGAGTAGTTGTTTCACGTAGCACGAGATAGTTCTTAGATAGGTCTAAACCTCTCGTTAGAGAGTTTATGTTCTGTGGGTCTAAAGTTTCTATAACTATAAGTGTAGTGTGTAATATGAAATTGGTGTTAATTGGTTAGTGCTAGAGTAATTCGTAATATTAAAATAATGATCAAGCTTAGTAAAGATAATTAGTTTCGAATCTGATTCACAATAAAGTAAGTCCAGTGAGAATTACGACCGAATGTCATGATCAAAAATTAGGTTATACATATACAAAAGGATTATTAATTTAGTTGAAATGTAGTGTGGGTATATTAACAAAAAAAATATGGATATTATTTTATGTTGTTATTCTAATGCATGTTGATAATACAGTCTTGAAGTGCAACATTTCAGATAAACGGTTTATATTGTGTGTATGATATATATATATATATATATATAGATATATCTATATCTATGTATGTAAGGTATGCGGTTACCAGATTTTTAGTAGGGTACGTGCGCCGGAGGCTGCACGATATCGGATGGCCGAATGTCATGATTTTATAAAAAAGACTGTTAAATGAATTTTTCAAGTGGCAATTCTTTCAGTGTGGCAACACTTGTTTATGTTGGTAATTTGTTAGTTGTTGGCAAACATGGTTGCGTTGGCCAATCAGGAATAAGCACGTGTAGCCCCGACAACAAAGAGTGGGAAAAATGGGGGGGGGATAAAGCGAGTGCCGGATGGTCGAGAGCGGAGGACAGTCAGTTAGTGATTTATCTTTGAATAGCTCGGTTAAAAATGGGCAAAGTATCGATATTTGTGACATTCGTAAGTTTCAGGAAAAGGTTACAAGCCTTGAAAGAAAATTTTGGAAAACTCCACCAGAAAATTATTTTTGTATGAAAATCTCAATAAGCACTCCTAATATTCTTCATTAGTCAATTGGACCTACGCGAGATAGGGTCGGGTGGCTTGACTGTCATAAGAAAAATATTATGTGTTTTATATTATATTATTACTAGCTGATCCGGCGAACTTCGTACCGCCACCTTATCCATATAAATAAAAGAAATAAACTATCCTAATCCAAAAAAAAAACTATCCTATCTTTCAAGTTGGACCAAATTACAGATAGTTATGAAGTTTGATCAAAATCGGTTAAGTAGTTTAGGAGTTCATCGCGGACAAACAACGTGACACCTAATTTATATATTATTATTTGACTTTGACGGAAAGTAAACATAACGGCTCCGTATGAATTTATTGAAATAAATTTTTATTTTTTTTTTATTTTTTTTTTTTTTTTCTATCTATTGGTATATAAGTAAATATGATATATTATATTAATTTAAAATTAATTTGTATTTGGACTTGAAAAGTAATCGAAATCACTAAATAATATTCAAAGTGCACGTGAAGTTGTTAGTCTAAGATCCGAACATAACATCGACCTTCACCCATCTGTTTACCGAATGAAACATTTTTTTTTAAAAATTCCATACATAGACAAATACGTCTTGTATGTATTGCCTATCAAAATATGTTCATGACTATCATTTATTAAAAAAATATTAATTAAATATTTTTTTTTGCGAGTTTCAACGAAGGCGTCGCTCGCAGCCACTATGCTCTATCCTTCTTTATTACACTAAATAAGCTCGGATTTCTCTCTTGCGCAACTTTACTTGCTTTGATTTTTAAACTTTAAATCCTGGCAATAGTGTTTCATGAACGGTTTATTGCAGGCAATACTATACCATCGCGTTTGTTATTAAATAATCTTTTTTTTTTATATATATTTTGATTGGTAAACAAGTGGGTGAAACTCGCTAAAAAAATTTAATTAATATTTTTTTTAATTAATGATAGTCATGAACATATTTTGATAGGCAATACATACAAGACGTATTTGTCTATGTATGGAATTTTATAAAAAAAATGTTTCATTCGGTAAACAGATGGGTGAAGGTCGATGTTATGTTCGGATCTCGTACTATGTTATCAAGGTATTGGGATCAATTGTGATAATAATAAAATATAATCCAAAGTGATGTCTTGAAAAATAAGTGAAACCTCATAATGAACTGTTTAAATCTTTTCGAAGGTTTTCTATTTTATTTACCAAAAGTTGTACAATAACAATTGGTGGAGTGTTCTAGTCACGATTATAATATAAAGAATGAATCCATTTAGTGCATATTTATCTAAATTATAAATCATACTCGGTTGCTAAGGCCGCCATCGGTCGTCAAGACGACGACATACATCCTTTGTTCTCTTCCACTGCAGCGTCCAGTTACAAGACCATCCTCTGACGTAAAGCTACGTAACGACGCATGCGTCTTGTTACCAAAACAAGCAGCCCTCATATTTTGACTTTGTACTTTTTATTTCTTGTGTACATTTCTAGTTACTTTATTGTGCTTTAAAATTTGTTTTAAGTTATTCTTTTTTGTGAATATTTTTAACTTTTGTGAATGCAGTTCGTGACCCAATCGTGTGATGGCACGTCGAACGCGACCCATACATGTACACAATGCAATAAGTCATTCAAATCTTTGAAAGGCCTCAACATACACACTACAAAAACACACAGGAAATATATTAGCCAAAACAGTTCACCTTCAGACACCCATCCCATTATTCCGAGTGCGCCTACTTATGTAGCCAACGATCAAACTCCTTTCCACTCATATCTTAGCCATTTGAAAAATAGTATACCCATAGTTAAAAGAATCCCTCGTGGAGCCCGAATAACCGTTGCTACACATTTGTCAAAATTAATACAGAAATGTTACATAAGCAATTGTACTCAAGACTGGCAGAACCTATTTTTATTTTCATACAGCACACTACATATAATAAAAAATGATGAACAGAATTTATCATTGACACAAAAAATTAAGAACAACTGTGCTGTAAGCTCCTCGCCTTCTCTCGCACCTTTAATCAAACATGATGCCCCTCGTAATCGCAACAAACTCATCGAAAACAAAATCTGTGACGGAGATCTCAAAGGTGCAGCTCGCCTTTTGTTCTCCAACGACGTGCTTTCACCAGATACCCCTGACACCCTTCAGGCCTTACGGACAAAACATTCTCCAGCTCCAGTAAACCCATATTTTTTCGACCCACCAATAGCAGGGCATGCATGCCTTCAAATTCAAAACAAAGATGTTACGGATGCCATTATATCTTTTAAACCAGGTTCTGCTGCAGGTTTGGATGGAATCTCACCCCAACATTTGAAAGACTTAACATCACATTCTGTGGGTGATGCAGGCGAGCAACTTGTAAATTCGATCTCTAAATTAATCAACCTTATGTATTCCGGTAATGTCAATCCAGAAATTGTTCCTATTCTTTTCGGCGCGAACCTCATTGCCCTCACCAAAAAGGACGGAGGGGTGAGACCAATTGCTGTTGGATCAACACTACGACGTCTGGCCTCCAAAATTGCTGTTCGACATATTTTACCAAAATTAATTTCGGAATTTGAACCTGTACAGTTAGGCTTTGGTGTAAAAGGAGGGTGTGAGGCAGCCGTCCATGCCCTACGCTCTTTCCTAACTTACGGACAGCCTGACGTGTTGCTCAAAATTGATGTCAAAAATGCCTTCAATTCGGTAAATAGGGATACCCTGCTGTCGGAAATAAAACAACATATACCGGAAATTTATAATTATCTTCTTCTCAGTTACGCTGACCCAACAAAATTGTTATATCGTTCTAATGAACTGTCCTCGGAAGTAGGTTGTCAACAGGGTGATCCCCTTGGGCTTTCAATTTTTAGTTTGGCTATAAATCCGATAATCAAAAATTTAAATTCTAAATTCAACGTTTGGTATTTGGACGACGGAACCCTAGGAGGTGATGTTGATACTGTGTTTTCAGACCTTTTTTTAATCAAAAATAAATTTGAAGCAATTGGTTTGGAACTTAATTTTAGCAAATGCGAACTTTTTATAAATAACTGCGACTTAAATTTAAATGACGTAAAACAAAAATTTAATATTTTTGCTCCAAATATAAAAATCATCATCATCATCATTATCAACCTTTAGATGTCCACTGCTGGACATAGGTCTCCTGCATGGACCTCCACAGGCCTCGGTCTTGCGCCGCCTGAATCCAGCGGCTCCCTGCGACTCGTTTGATGTCGTCGGTCCACCTAGTGGGGGGTCTGCCAACACTGCGTTTACCGGTGCGGGGTCGCCACTCCAACACCTTGGGACCCCAACGACCATCAGCTCTTCGAACTATGTGCCCCGCCCATTTCCACTTCAGTTTCGCGACTCGCTGAGCTATGTCGGTGACTTTAGTTCTCCTGCGGATCTCTTCATTTCTGATTTGATCTCGCAGGGATACCCCAAGCATAGCTCTCTCCATCGCTCGCTGAGTGACTCTGAGCCTTCTTATGAGGCCCACAGTTAGCGACCATGTCTCGGATCCATAAGTCATCACTGGCAACACGCACTGTTCGAAGACTTTAGTCTTCAGGCACTGAGGTATTTTGGACGAGAAGACATCTCGGAGCTTCCCGAACGCTGCCCAGCCGAGTTGGATTCGGCGGTTGATCTCTTTCTCGAAATTGGACCTACCTAGCTGGACTGTGTGTCCCAGGTATATATACTCGTCCACAATTTCGAGCGCAGAGTTCTCAACGATTACTGGGTGGAGCGGAGCATGAGCATTGGACATGATTTTCGTCTTGCTCATGTTCATTTTCAGGCCCACCTGTTGAGAAACCCTGCTGAGATCATTGAGCATTGTATTGAGGTCTCTCAGAGTCTCTGCCATGACTACTATGTCATCGGCAAACCGCAGGTGAGTGATGTACTCGCCGTTTATGTTGATGCCAAGTCCGTTCCAATCCAGAAGCTTAAAGACGTCCTCCAACGCAGCGGTAAATAGCTTCGGGGAGATTACATCTCCCTGTCGCACTCCACGCTGCAAGTGGATTGGTCTCGTAGTCTGGTCCTGTATACGTACTGACATAGTGGCGTTTTCGTACAAGCACTTCAACACTTGGATATACCGGTAGTCAATCCGGCATCTCTGCAGCGACCTCAATACAGCCCAAGTTTCCACTGAATCAAAGGCTTTCTCATAGTCCACAAACGCTAAGCAAAGTGGCTGGTTATACTCTTCTGTCTTTTGTATAACCTGCCGCAGCGTATGAATGTGATCTATGGTACCAAAGCCTTTTCGGAATCCGGCTTGTTCGGGAGGCTGGAAGTCGTCAAACCTACGAGCCAGACGATTCGTAATGACTCTCGAGAACAACTTGTAAACATGACTCAGCAGCGAGATGGGTCTATAATTCTTCAGCAAGGTATTATCACCCTTTTTGAAGAACAGGACCACCACGCTCCTGTGCCATGCTTCCGGCGTTATACCCTCGTGAATGACGGAATTGAACAATCGCTGAAAGATCTTAAGTACCGGTTTTCCACCCGCTTTCAGGAGTTCCGCAGTGATTCCGTCTTCACCTGGCGCCTTGTTGTTCTTGAGCTGTTTGAGAGCCATTCTAATCTCGTATAGGCTGACGTCCGGGATATCTTCGGTATAGTGTCGGGTCAGTTTGGCTCTGGGATCTTTGGCCAAATCTTCAACAGGTTTTTGTGTCGTGGTATATAACTGTCCATAGAACTTCTCGACCTCTCTCAAGATCTCAGGTCGAGAAGAGACGAGACGACCGTCACCAGTTTTCAGCCGCGTCAGCTGGCTCTGTCCGATAGACAGATCTCTCGCGAACACTTTTGAGCCTTTGTTCCGCTCGATAGTATCCTTAATACACTTGGTATTAAAGATCCGAAGGTCGCGAGTTTGCGCCTTAGAGATCTGCCTATTAATCTGCCGGTAGGCAGCCGCGTCTGCCGATGACTGCAGCCTCATCTCTCGTCTCTCCTCCATGAGCTTGAGAGTATGGGCAGAGAACTTGTCGGTTCTTTTCCTGCGATGGGTCTTAAAGAATTTAGACCCCACAGTATGGACAGTTTCCACGAACCTGTTGTTAAGATCGTCCACAGAAACGCAGTCTGCGAGGCAATCGAATCGGTTCTGCAGTTCGAGTTGGAAGTTTTCGGGGTTTTGGATATGAGCACGAGAAGGTCGGAGAGTTGACTTCACGAGTCTGGCCCTTTCCAGCTTTACATTAATATTCAATGTGCCTCTTACCATACGGTGACCGCTCCCGGTTTTCACCCTGTTGATCACAGAGACATCATTGAATATATGCCGCCTGGTCGACAAAATGAAGTCAATCTCACTTCTCGTGGAACCATCGGGGCTCATCCATGTCCATTTTCTGTGTGGCCGCTTCCTGAAGAAAGAGTTCATCATAAAAAGGCCCTCCTTCTCCATGAAGTCGGCCAGCATTTGACCCCTCTGGTTCCTTCGCCCATACCCAAACTGCCCCACTTTCGTCTCTGCCCCGCTTCGTTCGCCCAGTCTCGCGTTGAAATCCCCCATCACAACACTGTAGTGAGTGGTAGAGGTGTGTATGGCTTTTGATATATCCTCATACAGCACCTCCACCTCCTCGTCAGAATGTGTCGATGTCGGTGCGTAAACCTGTATAACCTTCAGCGAATACCGTTTGGTGATTCTGAGTATAAGGTACGCTACCCTACTCGACACACTTTTGACTTCGACGATGTTGTTGACGAGGGACTTGTGAACGATGAACCCGACACCACCCTGGGACTGTTGGTCGCCCTCCCGGTAGTAGAACAAGTTGCCGGAATTGAGGATTATCGAGTCCTCCCCCTCTCTTCGAACTTCAGATAATCCTATAATATTCCAGCGCAACTTGCTTACTGCTTCTTCCAGCTCGATGATCTTCTCGTCGGTCCTCAAGGTGCGTGCGTTGTATGTCGCCAGGTCCAGTCGTCGGGGTTGGCAGCGGAATCTCTTCCGGAGATTCTTAGCACCCCCTGCCCCGCCATTACCACGACCGCTGCCAGGGTCAGGAATAGCGGGGCCGCCGGGAACTAGGGGCCTTGGCCTTGTTTCGGTTTCCATTCGTGTTTTGCCCATAATGACCACGCTGGGCAGGCGTGTTGGTCATCGCAGGGCTAAACTGATCGCACCGATGTCGCTGCTGCCCGACACCGGCCTGTGTCATTTGTTCAGTTTAGCTAGAATGAGATGGTTATACCGCCATCTTTCGGTCGTCATAGCCTCGTCAGTAGAAGCAGGGGGCACCGCGGGCAGGTGAGGTTGACTGTTGGAGCGCTAGATGTAGGTGCGCTCCCTTACCCCCCCTTTAATATAAAAATAGTTAACAGTAATTCACTTTACCTTTTAGGTTCTCCAATTTTTGATGAATCTATTTCTGAATATATTAATAATTCAGTTACTAAATTTCAAATATCTGCTGACCGTCTCTTGGAAATTAGTCCACATTATGCACTTAGCATCTTAAAATTCTGTCTTTTCGTCCCAAAATTTACCTATGTGCTCCGTTGCTGCTCCTTTTTGAATCACCCAGATCTTTTGATACAAGTGGACGACTTAATCAAAATTAGCTTAGAATCAATACTTAATATGCAGCTAAACGAGCAATCTTGGAACCAAGCATCCCTACCCATCCGTTATGGTGGTTTAGGGATTCGCAAAATTTCCAGTGTCGCTTTACCAGCCTTCCTATCTTCTGTCCATAGTTCAGCAAATCTCATAAGTAAAATTTTAAAGGCATCCCCTTCAAACTTTGAAATTGCTGGCTTGGAAGAAGCTAGAAACGCTTTTTTAATTGCATGCCCAGGTAAAAATTTTCCAGTTTCTCCAAATTCACAGAGGAGCTGGGACGACATAGACTGTAAATTGACTTATGACATTCTTTTGAGCTGTAGTACAGGTTCGGCACGTGCTAGGCTTTTGGCCGTGGGTACGCGTGAGGCCGGCTACTGGCTTCACGCGTACCCTTCGTCAAATACAGGAACATTTCTCGAGCCTGACACACTCCGAATCGTAACCTGTCTACGGCTTGGGGTTCCGGTCTGCGTTCCTCATATATGTCCTTGTGGCAGTGATGTCGACAAGTTTGGACATCACGGACTGTCATGCCAAAAAAGTGCAGGCCGCTTCTCGAGACATGCCGCACTTAACGATATCGTGCGCCGGTCCCTTGCCACCGTCAACGTGCCAAGTCTACTTGAGCCGACTGGTATTGCAAGAGACGATGGCAAGAGACCGGACGGTATGAGTTTGATTCCATGGAAGGTGGGCCGGGTGCTGGTATGGGATGCAACATGTTCAGACACGCTGGCCCCTTCCCATCTACATGGAACCAACAACAGAGCTGGTGCGGCTTGTGAAGAGGCTGAAAAAGCTAAAACTTATAAATACAGGAGTCTAGGCTCCGAATATGTTTTTGTCCCATTCGGTGTCGAGACCCTTGGTCCGTGGGGTCCTAGCGCTATAAGGCTTTTTAAGGAAATAGCAAAAAGGTTAGTCGACATCACAGGAGACCGAAGAGCTGGCAGCTACCTCGGACAAAGAATTAGTCTAGCTATTCAAAGGGGGAACGCTGCCAGTATCTTCGGAACCTTGCCTAAAGGGACTCCTTTTAATAATATATTTTAGTTATTATATTTTATTTATAAGTTAATTTTAATTTAAAGTATGTACACACATCAAAAGTGTCTAGGGATCAACATATATTTTTGCAATAACTTTTCTCCTGATTGATATTAATTAAAATTTTCTTTAAGGATTCATCAAATAAAGTGTTTTCGTTTGTCACAGTAACGATAAACCAAGTCACCTTTGCATTAATAAAGAAATTTGCCATTTTCCTAATAAAGGGATTTTTGACATTTGAACCACTAACATTAAAGTTCGAAAAAAAGACTGAAATAACAGTTTTCTTTAAAATTTTATTGGGTAACTTAAACAATTAATAATCCGTGTTTCTACCGCGAACACTAACAACACAAGAACATCGGTTTGGCATACTCAAAATGAGTTCATCCAAATCACGCTGTGGAATGGCCGCCCATGTTCGTTGCAACAACAAAAAAAGGTCTTCTTGCCACTGGATACCCTCCATATTCGGCAGAGCTCTTCTCTGTAGCATATCCCATGCATGCTCAATCGGGTTCAAGTCTGGCGACTGAGCAGGCCAGGGCAGGACATTGATGTTAGCTGCGGCGAGAGTCTGTCTTACAACTCTTGCGGTGTGCGGTCGTGCATTATCATGCATTAACTGAAATAAGGGACCGATTTGCACTTGTAGAGGACCGATGACGTCTGATACAATCGTCTCAGCATAAATTTGAGCGTTGAGGTTGCCTCTGATCCAAATCAACTCAGTTCTTCCGCCGATCCAAATACCCGCCCATACCATGATGGTTCCACCACTATAAGGATGGACTTCCTGGCAGGATTTTAATCGCTGTTGGCGTCCAGGGGTTCTCCAGTGTCGTATACGTCTTGTATCCGGTCTCATACCAAAACGAGACTCATCAGAAAAGCACACGAAACGCCATTGTTCTTCTGCCCAATTTCTGTGTTCAAGAGCCCATTGATATCGAATCCTACGATTGTGCATTGCTATAGGTGGTACCCGTAGCGGTCTTCGGGAATGAAGGTTCACTTCATGCAAGCGGTTTCTGACTGTTTGGTCGCTAATTAAGTGCCCTGAAGAGTGATGAAGCCTCACGGCTAACATCATGGCGGTTATTGTTGGAGCTCTTCGAGTTAAGATTTGAATGTATCGGTCTTGTCTCCGTGTGGTGCAGCGATACCGTCCTCCATGGCGCTCAGCCACGGTACCAGTGCTTCGGTAACGTGTCCAAAGTCGATAACACTCTGACTTGTATTCAGAGCTAAAGCCACAGTACGTTGCCGGGAACCAGCTTCTATCATTCCCACGGCTCTGAGCATTTCTTCCCTGCTTAAATGACGTCGCCGCTCCATAATAACGTTGGTTTTAATCAGTAGTAGGGAAACAGTAGCACTAACAATGTCTTCAATGCGTTGTATGTTTTTATAGGGAAAATATTGACAGCTGATTTTCATCTTTTACTCGAATTTGATTGACAGTTCCTGATTCAAATTATGAAATGCACCAAAAAGGATCCATATAAATTTATAAAATCATAAATTTATTACAAAGCCACATCTCAATCTCAAGAAATCCGCATAAAAATGCTTGATCCCTAGACACTTTTGATGTGTGTATTTTATCATTATTAAACATTTACTTAATCTCAAAGAATAAAAGATTATTATTTATATATATTAACATGATTATTTGGAAAAAAGATTAATCCTACCAAAAAAAATTAAGTAAATCAAAAATTATTAATTATCAAAGTATACTTTTAAGCCTAGTCAACAAGTACCTTTAGCATAGACTTATTATATTTACTACCGTAAGTTTTTTGGTTAATTATTGGTTTGGTTTTTTAACAGCCTTCTCGGAAAACAAATTAACAATTTCTTTTCGATGATTAACTAAAATTTTTAATTTTGCAACTACGACAATTGTTAATTAAAAACTTAAAAACCGGTCAAGTGCGTGTCGGGCCACGCGCAGTGTAGGGTTCCGTAGTTGAAAGTCTCAAATATTATTGCTGACCTAGGATAATGCTTTTATTTTATTTATGAATATTGAATACATTTTGAGATATACTACAAAATATGCATCTTACACTACGTGTAATACTTAACTTAGAAAAAACAGATATAACTCCTTAACTAATGAACCCTACTTAGCCGTGATAGTTTTCCTTTAAAATTCATTATATATACTACTACTGTGAATTTTTCTTGTAACCTATATACAACCATTTAGCTGGCAGAGGGGGGGGACACTTGACGGTAATAAAATTTAGCACTTTAATATATCATATTTCACAAACGGATCCCTGAACTGAAAAATGGTGTTCCCACACCCACAATATTTTTGAAAGTCCTATTCAACGACACCCAACACTATGGGATAGTCGAGAAAAAAAAAATTCATACCCACTTTACATATAGGGGAGGTACCCTAAAAAAAATTATTTTTCAAAATTTTATTTCACCACTTTGTCCGCGTGATTGATATTTATACCCTTGTCAAATTACAGATTTCTAGTACCAATAGTCTCTGAGCTAAACCGCGGACGGACGGACAGACAGTACCCTTGTCAAATTACAGATTTCTAGTACCAATAGTCTCTGAGCTAAACCGCGGACGGACGGACAGACAGACGAACGGACATGGCGAAACTATAAGGGTTCCTTGTTTACTACGGAACCCTAAAAATGGAAATTTTCAATTTTTCTAAATATAATTTTCTAATTTTCAAGAAAGAAAAAATCTCAATTTATAGTTTAACAATTATCACACATGCAATGTTCATGTTCAAGCAGAAAACAAATATTAATTAACTATTGCATAACTAATTGAAGAATTGTGAAAAAAAATCCGGCAGATTATTCTTCACATATCTATCCAGTAAGCCCCTGAATTTTTTCATTTCTTAAATTTCATATTTAATATGTATAAGGTGATATTTGTATAATTCGTACACAACCAATCCTTACACTAAACATTCACGAGTTATTATACGATACAATGACAGTGTCCGGCTCTATCTGCGCGCGATGTGCACTCGTTCGCACCGATCTTAGGAATGGCGAATGCGTGAATATCGAGTCGGTCGCCCGCGCACGGACATTGTGTGGTAGTCTATGCAAATCTTTGGTTGGGGTAGTCTAGGCACCTATTTGAGAAAATTTAATATTACACACGGCATACTTGGGCGTCTCCTTACATATGTAAGGTCTGAAGTAAGCGTCGCTTGCGCAAGCCAGAGCCGTTTTCGGCCGTATTGTCATCACTGTGGTAAAATTATAAATTTTATTCCTGCAGTTCCGGGAGTCGAGGCTTTTTTTAGTAATCCTCTTTTTGAATTTTTTTTGGATTTGAAAAATCTTTTGCAATTGTTGCAAGCGGCACTTGATTTTTTTTTTCAAAAATCCTCTACATGCCATTCCGAATTACATGACTAGACTATTTATAGCAGAACGATTTTACTATCTCGCGTGTGGGTAAGTCATATTTATTTCAAGACCTCCCAAGGGCTAGTCTATTATATTTTCTATCCTTCTAATGTCGCATTACAAGTAGCGGTCATCATCATAATAGATAGGTTCCAACATTAATCTCCCGATTGTTCTTTGTTCATTTCTATGACCTTGAAAAGATAAATTAGGGTTCCTTTGTCGGGTCCGCTCTTCGTTGGGAGGTCAACTGAACTTCGTTAGCGCCTTGTGTGTTTAGCAAATTTTGAACTCATTCCACTGCGAAAACCATTTACTAAGTACATTTTAGATACCCTTTTCGGGCTATTCCCAAGAACACAGTGGTCCTTGGCTTTCAATTTCTCATGAAGAGCTTTGATATTATTAGGCATTCAATACACTTGGTTTTATATAATACTAGCTGATGCCCACGACTTCGTCCGCGTGGATTTAGTTTTTAAATTCCCTCGGGAACTCTTTGATTTTCCGGGATAAAAGTAGCCTCCCTCCGGCCTCCCTGGCTCAGTGGTGAGCGCTGTTGTCTTATAACTGGGAGGTCTCGAGTTCGATTCCCGGCGAAGTCAATTTGGGAATTTATAATTTCTGAATTATCTCTGGTCTGGTCTGGTGGGAGGCTTTGGCTGTGGCTAGTTACCACCCTACCGTCAAAGACGTGCCGCCAAGCGATTTAGCGTTCCGGCATGATGGCGTGTAGAAAGCAATTAAGGGTATGGGTTGAATGTTCACTGCCATACCCCTTCCAAGTTAGCCCGCTACCATCTTAGACTGCATCGTCACTTACCATCAGGTGAGATCGCAGTCAAGGACTAACTTGTCTTCGTATAAAAAAAACTCAACTATACCCATGCAGAAAATCAAGTAAATCCGTTACTCTGTTGCGGCGTGATTGAAGGATAAACCAACAAACAAACACACTTTCGCATTTATAATATTAGTAAGGAGTAGAAGATAAGTAGTCTATTTGGGTTAAGACTATCTCGCAATCTAATATCGTTAGAGATTTAGGTTGCTAGGTTGCTTAGCTACCTAAATCTTGAACTGTATATATGACTGTCGTGTAATTAACATATTTTGATTTGCAATAACAAATATTGATGTCAATAAAATTATCCTATCTTTTAAGTTGGACCAAATTACAGATAGTTACGAAGTTTGATCAAAATCGGTTCAGTAGTTTTCGAGTTTATCCCGAACATACATCGTGACACGAAATTTTTATATAAGTACATAGATTGCCCTTAGGCCCTTAAAAAGAAACTAATTATTTTCGAAATAAATGTAACCTTAGTTACTCCTTGTATAATCCTCTAATCTGCCTGTGAAAATCGGTTATCTTCCAAAGTACCTTTTGAAAAAAATGTGCATCAACGTCGCCCACAGCTGGAGTTAGGTCTGTTGAATAACACGCCACGAACTTGCAAAATTCAAAATTCAAAATTATTTATTTCACGTAGGCCAACCTGTGGCTCTTATGACAAGTCATGACTCTACCACCGGTTCGGAAAGCGGATTCTGCCGAGAAGAGCCGGCAAGAAACTCAAACGTCAAAATCAAATAATACTTGATTATATTGATTTTAGTCACAAATTCAGTAGGTACAACCGATTTTAATATAGAGCGTTATGGAGCGTATCGTACATACGTAAATGTATAAGAATGCATACACGAAATTGAGCTCTAATTCAATGCAGTTATGGTTGACTATGACTATGACTATGGTTACTTTGACGATAATGTCATCGAATACGATAATGATCAATGGAATAAATTCAGACAATCACAGGGCAGTAAGTACATTAGAGTGCCAACGTATTTCGATTCCTCAAACAATATTACCTTTTTCCACTTCAACTTCGAAAATTGCCACCCGTTCTGGTACCTAAAAGTACCTAGTTACGTTAAAAGAAATCGCAAATTATATATTAAAATATGGTCTCTGCGTATTTACTAAAACAATATTATCTTCTTCTTCTTCTTTATCAACCTATAGACGTCCACTGCTGGACAAAGGTCTCCTGCATGGACTTCCACAGGTTTCGGTCTTGCGCCGCTTGAATCCAGCGGCTCCCTGCGACTCGTTTGATGACGTCGGTCCACCTGGTGGGGGGTCTGCCAACACTGCGCTTCCCGGTGCGGGGTCGCCAGTCCAGCACCTTGGGACCCCAACGACCATCAGCTCTTCGAACTATGTGCCCCGCCCATTTCCACTTCAGTTTCGCGGCTCGCTGAGCTATGTCGGTGACTTTGGTTCTCCTACGGATCTCCTCATTTCTGATTTGATCTCGCAGGGATATACCGAGCATAGCTCTCTCCATCGCTCGCTGAGCGACCCTGAGCCTTCTTATGAAGCCCATAGTTAGCGACCATGTCTCGGATCCATAAGTCATCACTGGCAACACGCACTGTTCGAAGACTTTAGTCTTCAGGCACTGAGGGATTTTGGAGGGATTTTGGACGAGAAGATTTGAAACAATAATATATGATATTATAATTAAAATTCTACTGGTACTTCTGATAAATCGTCCTACATTTTTTGGTATCACCTTACCGTTTAAAATTCGTTTCATTTTAACATAGCCCCATGTACCCTAATGGTATGCTAAATGGCCTAAGTTAATGGGGTCGTTGGGGAAAAATCCCAACGCTAAAAATACAGGGTTAAAGGAAATAAAACACATGTAATAAATGTTAATTCTATTGTTTTTCGATTGGCCCAAATCGCGTTATGTGTTTCGAGACTGAGAATTTCACCTACCTAATTTTAAATAAGGGTCATCGACGTAGCTTTAGATTTATTTTACTGTAGTACATTTTATTAATTATTTAGGTTGTTCTAGGCTTAAATTATTTGAATAAATTTATCACAAAATTATAAAAAAATACAAAGCAACAACCAGCATAATCTAAATGAACTATTGAAATCCAACTAAAACAGGCACATCATAATTATTGATGGATAATAAAATCATACAAGTGAATTACGTTTTAACAAACAAACTCAAAGCTTAAATTAACCGAAATAAATAGACTGTGACGATCACATATATTCCACAACAACATTTCGTGTTGTTAATAATTTTCATCTTAATTTATTGCATGCAACGAAACGAATTTATGTCGAACATTACTATGGAAATATAGGCTTTGCAGGCCTTCAAAAGCTTCGCTAGTAATTGAATATCGATGCTATCAATTTGTTTTTTACATGGAGTTACAGCTGATATACTAGAGGTGGTAACTGGTGTCGATGCACAAAACACTCTCAAACTTGACGGATTGAAACTTGAAGGGCTCGTTTCTGGACAAGCGGCTCGTTACGCGGCGCGTGGTGCATCGCGTCGCGCGGTCCGTCACCGCGTACTACACCAAAACGCTTCTGCATGAACGCTCTCATACTTGGCCATAATAAACTGAAGTGGAAATGGGTGGGGCACATAGTTCGAAGAGCTGATTGTTGTTGGGGTCCCATGATGCTGGAGTGGTGACCCCGCACCAGGAATCGCAGTGTTGGCAGACCCCCTACTAGGCGGACTGACGACATGAAACGAGTGGCAGGGAGCCGCTGGGTTCAGGCGGCGCAAGACCGAAGCCTGTGGAAGTCCATGGAGGAGACCTTCGTCCACCAGTGGACGTCTATAGGTTGATTAAGAAGAAGAAGTGCGACATGGCCAAGTATGAGAGCGTTCATGCAGAAGCGACTTAAATAAAATTGAGATTCATAACTTTACTAACGAAATAGTCAGAAATACTTTTTTTTCGTCTAGGGAACAGAGACCTTTTTTGAGTTCTCAGTTTTGATCTAGGTATGCGATATGTTTGAGTTTACCGCGCGACGCGACTCACCGCGCGCCGCGCAACACGCTACATGTCCAGAAACAAGCCCGAAGGTTAGGGATAGGGCAGATTTTTGAAAATTCGGTAAATAGACACTATAACTAATTTATACTATCGCAATTAAGCACCATTTTCAACACCGCCGAGTAATGTTTAATCTAGAAGTTTTGGCACGCGACATTTTTAGGGTTCCGTAGTAAACAAGGAACCCTTATAGTTTCGCCATGTCCGTCCGTCCGTCTGTCTATCTGTCCGTCCGTCCGTCCGTCCGCGGTTTAGCTCAGAGACTATTGGTACTAGAAATCTGTAATTTGATAAGGGTATAAATATCAATTACGCCGACAAAGTGGTGAAATAAAATTTTGAAAAATATTTTTTTTAGGGTACCCCTACAATATGTAAAGTGGGGATGAATTTTTTTTTCTCGACTATCCCATAGTGTGGGGTGTCGTTGAATAGGTCTTTCAAAAATATTTTGGGTGTGGGAACAGCATTTTTCAATTCAGGGATCCGTTTGTGAAATATGATATTTTAAAGTGCTAAATTTTATTAGAGTCAAGTGTCCCCCCCCTCTGCCAGCTAAATGGTAGTATATAGGATACAAGAAAAAATTCACAGCAGTAGTATATAATTATAATGAATTTTAAAGGAAAACTATCACGGCTAAGTAGGGTTCATTAGTTAAGGAGTTATATCTGTTTTTCCTAAGTTAGGTTTTACACGTAGTGTAAGTTCCATATTTTGTAGGTAGTATATTATAGTATTTAAACCATGGAACTCAAAATGTATTCAATATTCATAAATAAAATAAAAGCACTATCCTAGGTCAGCAATAAATAATATTTGAGACTTTCAAATACGGAACCCTACACTGCGCGTGGCCCGACAGGCACTTGGCCGGTTTTTTTGTATTGAAAATCAAAACGGCTTTATTCGTCGGTTAAACGTTACTCGGCGTTCTATGGACGTCTATTATAATATCAATCGTCTATAACTCAATGGTTCAGCTCTAACAAATGGGTGTGGTATAAAAAGTTAAACTAGCATTTATAGCGCGGCAGTAAACGCTTCAATAGAGATTGGAATTTTTTCATCAGAGCTACGTCCCATTTAGAATTTAGTTGGATTTTTTATCAAAAGTTTTTGACATAACTAACTCGACCGTACTCGATGATTGAGTTGCAGTCGTGATATATTTTGATAAGGCTCAAAGCACATTGCAGGAGAATTGATATCAAGTGATTGAAGGTTCTTGATTGTGAGTAAAGGCAGTATTGCGATCTGGTGATAAGTCACGATGCAGTCTAAGATAGTAGAGGGCTAACTTGGAAAGGCTATGTCGGTTTCTTCGCGCTATCGTACCGGAACGCTGAGTCGCCTGGCGGCACATTTTTGACGGTAGGGTGGTAACCAGCCAAACGGCCGAAGCCTCCCACCAGACCAAACAGAGACATCTAAGAAATTATAGAATTCCAAAGGACGGAACCATTCGTGTGCAGGTCCAGCTCACACTTGGCCGGTTTTATAGAAATTTTGTCGTTAATAGTCACCCTTACAGTTTTGTCAGAGGATTAATAAGAACCAGTACTTTACAAGTAATTAAAAAAAACAAGATGCATACGTCTAGGCTAATTTAATATGAGGTGGGTTGTCAATCAATAGGTATTACGACTAATTATTTATTGACACATGTGAAATCTTAATTTACTTCAATTGAAAAATAAATAAGTAGGTACTTACCTAATGTAATGGTAATGTGAGAACCAACTAACCAATAAATAGTATTCGCTTACCTCCTTGTGAAAATTTCGTAGGCACTAATACCGCACATTATTAGGTAAACTAAATAAACAAATAGAATGGCATAGAATAGAACGTCACGCCCATTCCTAATCCTACTAATGGATGGATGGATAGATGGATGGGATGGATAGGTGGATGGATGGATGGATGGATGGATGGATGTTTGTTACTCTTTCACGCCACAACGAATGAACGCCACTATATATATAGTTATCTGTGTTGAGAAATAAACCTTCATTGTATATAGGTACAGTAGAACATATTATGTGATCAGTGAGTCATACAAGCCATTTCGGTGCATAATATTTTCCCTCTATAACTCGAAAAAGTACGAAAATTGACTTCGGCATTTCGAACCTAGCTTTATGTAGCAATATTTGATTTTACAACCTTTACAACTCGAACATTTGAAACTAATAATTATTACCTACCTCTACAGCTCGAAGAAAAATAAATTACCATTTGCCGACAAGGTAATAGTTTCTTAGAAAACAATGTAAGAGTACAATATATCCTATAAATATATTATATATCCTATTCATTAATAGGATTACGTCAATTCGATGAAATGATAAAGGAATTTATGGCTGAGTTAAAACGTGCTTGTTTACTTTTTATTTTTATTGCTAAATTTAATTATTTAGTTTTATTTTTATTCATAGTCATTTGAACTTTAGCGAAGCAAGTGTTTTGTTGTCGGTTGTTAGAATGAATCTTAACCTGTACAAGTTGAATAAAATCTGTCATACTCATAACTCGAAATCCTTCTTAAGTCTATAAGTAACTTTATAAATCGAATTTTTTGCGCCTTCCTCGAAGTTCGACTTGTAGAGATTCTACTGTGTTTTATTACATAATATGAAAACCACCTTTTAGGTCGTGAGTCGTGCCGGGTGAGACGCTATATACCTACCTAAAAACCTACCTTATAAATATCTCCATTAAAAATCGAAAGATACCTAATTCTTTACCCGGCGTTCATTATAATTAACGTCAAAGCTAATAGATAAGTAGGATACGTACCTAATAAGCTTTATAGTCTTCAGCAATTTTTACTGAAAACAATTTGCCCTAGAATTCTTTATTAAATTCTTTCTACCTCGCCTTCGACAAACATCTTTTACGCGAACTTACTTCAGTTTGTTCCTAACTTGTAATAAAATTTCTCTGAAGACAGGTCAAGTCAACTTTGGTAAATTATAATTGGTTTTTCTTTTACGATTGGAAAATTTAAATATTTTTAAGAATTAACTACAATTATATACATATAGAATGAAACAGCAGGAAAGATTTGGGAAGCTGTCGGTGAAAGGTCGGTAAGTACAGTGCGACAAGTTTATCTTGGCGCGGCTGTGCGCCACTGTGCTCAACATTAGTGTGGCCATTTTATAGAACATAAGGCTTAATTTGGGAAAAATCATTTTTATAATTATTTGCGTTATCGTAGTCTAAATGATAATGTTGTCTTTCATAGTTCAGTTCACAAAAAGTATAAAAATTGGATGACCGAATTAGTTCCTCAAAACGCCACCGCAAACTTATACTTGTGGCACTGTAACACCCATTTATTCTTCTGGGTTGACCCTTGTAGCCCCCCCCCCCCCCCTCCCCCTCAGGCTTTGAATTCCCCACCCGCCCAAATGAGGTCGCCAGAGATTGAATTCGAGTGTGGAAGGGTCTGATAGCGTAATTGCGATGAAATCCGCTGGACGAAGCTTACGTCCGATAAGCAGTGCCGATACTCTCTACATCTTAGCTTGTAGTAGTAGCGCAGCTTTGCGGCGAGCTGTAGATTCGGGCTGCATGATGAACTACCTATATAACTCCGCGGTGTCGTATTGTAATGCATCACATGCATGTGATGATGTGCATTATGAGACCCTTTCACAGCAGTGGTACGTAATTTTTTAATAATTTTCTGCGAGCTCATCATACTGACGCAACGACACTGCGTATTAGTCAGCCTTTAGAGGCTTATTAAAATAGCTTATCACCGCGTCGACTATTGCGCTTCTAAGAGTTTCGATAAAAACATAATTTAAGAATAAACCAACTCGACGAATTATTCGTCAGATTGTTGCTACGCCCCGAGTTGCTCTATATCGTTCTTGGACCCCCGCGCCGGCATTATCGTGGGCTTTTTAAGGTCTATCTAAAAGCATACTAGTCATCGTCTGCTAAAATTTTAACTTGCGAGGTATTTGTAGTCATCATCGTGAGCAACCCATCAACGGCTCTCTACTGAGCGCAGGTCTCTCAGAGAAGGGTTATAGGCCATAGTCCACCAAGCTGACCCAATGCGAATTGGTAGACTAAAGGGTAGACTTCACACACCTTTGAGAAAATTATTGAGAACTCTCATATGTGCAGGTTTCCTCACCGTAGAAGCACGTGATATTTAATTGCTTATACGCACATAACTCCGAAGTCATAGGTGACCGGGCTCGATGCTGTGATCCCCCGAATAGGAGACGGCAGTCCTAACCACTAGGCTATCACTATTGGTATTTTAATAGCAGAGATATCAGTTCTCTCAGCCTAGATAGATAATATTGTCATGTCCACAACACTTCAAATACCCTTCTGCCTTCATAGCACAAATCTGAATATAAGGATTATTTTCAGAACATTTTGCCTTACCATACCATGGCTTACCTTACACAAATTTCGGTCCAATTTGTCCGTACAGAACCACAATAAGGCCGATAAGCCCCAAAAGACGGTAAGGACAACCTAAAACAGAATATTGTCCTAACTCCATTAAAATACAATATTGGGCGGCGGCCGCCACCGATTCTCTAAATGTTAATGCAGCACAATACTATGCAAATAACATCCCTCTGATATTGCCCTCATAATAAGGGACTGTTTGCGGGATCCGATACGGAGGGAATAGGAATTGGGAAGGTCCCGTGAATTCTTTGTCATTTTGCTGTTTTGTAAGCGACTTCGAAAAACCCAATTCAGCTGTATAGGTAGTTTTTCTTTTTCTTATGCATGCTTTCATCTTACTTATCTTATATTGGTATATATTATACCTTTTTTTGGTCATAAAGCAATAAGTAACACAGTATCCAAAAATCATTAAGATTTTAAATCGTCTAGACAATATGAAAGTCTCGAATTTTGAGAACCATTGGAAATACATTATATGTTTAAGGTAAATAAAATAAAAAAATATTTTGACACAGAATCACTTTTTATTATAAATATTAATTACAAATAAGAATATTTCATACAAAAATACAATTTTAAATAAAAATCGTTTCCACGAAAATAAACTATAAAATCACTAAGTATACAGACAGAAAACACCAGTAAATAATAATAACAAAATTTTGCTAAAAATTCCTTTGAAATTATGCAGATTATACAGTTGAAAGATAACTCAACCAAATCAGATGTCAAGAACAATCTCTAAGTATCTACCTACATAAAAATACATAATTCATCAATTAATAATATCAATATCTATTTAAAAAACTGATTTAAACAAAAGTACAGAATTTAATTGACAATATTTAGACAATGAATTTGTAATTTTACAATTTTTTGATTAACTTTGCACCAGGCATGAATTTTGAATTTATTAATTTATAATGCGACAAAAAAGAATTCCATCAAGCACAAACATCACAGTTTGAGCGAACATTTCAATGTGAAAAATATATCAGGTTTATTTGGGAAAAATTAACTACAAGTCTTTGGAATGAAATATATAATGTTATTAGTAGTCGACACAAATTCCAACAAATGGATTCTTATTCATTGCGAATGTATTATGTTGTCACATTATAAAATGATTATGTTAATCAAAATATTATACGTTTTCAAAACCATAAACTGAAGATTTAAAGATCCATTAATTTGTATTCAAACCAAATTGATATTTTTATATTTAATTTCACGTCGAGACAAAATCACTGTCAATTTATTTTATAAATGACAATACATAATTATTATCGGTTATGATATATTATAATTATTTATTTATTTATTTAAACAATTCAACAATCTAACTATTTATTTACATTTGTGATGTTATTGGTAACATTTATTTTGATTACAGATATTTTCTTTTATACCTAATCAGATTTTTCCTAATTTGTCTTTAAAAAATAAAATTTCACTATGATTATTATAATAGGTTAGTAATAAAATAAATTTTTGTGTTGTTTGTAATCTTATTTTGTGACTTTAAAAAATAAACTAAACTACATTTAAAGGGAAAGGTAAATTTAAACTAAAAAATTTCAGCTACAATATTATTTGCATGAAAGTATTGTGCGACAAATCGAAAAGTCGACAAATCTTTATATTATTGAGTACCGACTACTTTACGTTTGTATTACAGTTGTAAGCTTTGTCTTTTAAATAAACTTAAAATAAAAAATATTTAGTAAGCCAATTTTTCGACTTGCCACATTAAAATATTATCTAAATGTAAATGTAAACTCAAAAGTTACTTCCATATTCCCAAACATTAATACTTAAAATATAAAGACAAGTAATGACAAGGTATGAATTATTAAAACTAGGGTGAATTATATAAAAATAAAAAAACCTTTATTTTTATTTCAACTGTCTTGAAATGAAAACATAGTTTTAAAAAAAACTATTCGTAATATTTAACATCAGATTTATTTCACGTTTGCAACAAAATTCATTAATCAATGAAAACGTGAATTTTATTTCAATTTAGTGATAAAATATAAAAATTATAATGACAATTTTATTATTTAGATGTCATAAAATTGACCAATCTGAAAAAGTCTTGAAATTTATTTTGTCTAAAATATTGAAATAATATACATAATATACAACTTACTAAATTAACGCTATAGCGGTCACAAAATAGACGTTTCAAAAATGTTATTGTACAATTTATCTATTGGTAACTCTTGGACTATACCTAATGAAATAATTAAATATTTATGACAAAATTAAACTTGAGACGGAATTTCAAAGAGAGCGTTCACATTACTTAGAATTTTGATTGAAACTTTCATGATATTTTCTAAGGCTGTAAGTAATTATTAAATTAATGACCATAATAAAATTTTTGTAAGATTAATTATTCTATTAAAAGTTTTTTTTTCTATGTGTATTTCATTATGCATTGTTTTTTGTTACCATTAAAAAACAAACATAATATAAATTATATTATGCAAAAATAATGGATAAAGTACGAGAATTTTTATGATCTAATGGTGATTAACATTTTTTTGTCAATTGATCTCCGATCTCCGACACGGTCGATATTTTTTATAATAGACTAGCGCTTGGCTGCAATTTGGCTGGTAGTAAGTAAAGTTGCAGCCTAAGATAGATGGAGCATACTAGCCTTGAAGATGCCTATTCACTCTTGATTTAAAGGTACCAAAGTTAATTTGAGTCAATTCAATGGACAAAGAAAGGTCTATCCGCCATCTCAATCTCTTTCTAAGTAGTCTATTTGTCACGTAGACAGTGAATAAATCTAACCTTCCTACTTTTTCCGAAAACATTGACTCATATTACTGAGTAGGACCGGTCTTGCAAACTAGCAAAATGCCATCGACTCGTTAGTGCGTGAACTTCTTAAAAGCAACAACATGAATCGTTTCTAGGAGGCTGCTATGGGATGGCTGTCATTTAATTGTTCAACCATGAACATTTTTGATCTGACGACCTTTTCTGTAGCTATTTATTTCATTGGCTAAAAATCAGGATCTTTGCAGTCCCTTAAACGAACCGAAAGTCAAAACGTTTTGACCAATACTGTTCGTGTATGCAAATATCAATTAAAACTTGGTAGGCCCAGTGTTCAGAAATTGCAAACTTGGTCCCTGTAAGCGAAACCCACGTGAGGCGTTATTGATTCCCTGCTCAAACCGAACCTAACTAACTTATGCTGAGGCTTCAATGTTTAACTATTGACTTTGCAGGGGACAGAGCTTCGTAAGCGGATTCCTAACAAGACAATTCCGAAGATTTACAGTCTTATAGGGGACTGTAAGCAAAATTTTCGTTTCAGTATGTAAACAACGGGCTAATAAGGGTTGCTATTTGACCAGGCGATCCCTTGACCAAGTTGTGATGTTTTCTTAATTTGATTTTAGACTGTCTTGGGGTTTATTTAAGAATAGAAATACCGTGTGTATATATTACTAGTTGAAACACAACTCCAACTATTCATCAAAAAATCTTAAAAAAACAATATGGTCAATAAAGTGGCCAAAAAAATTAAGCTATCTCCACTCAAGAAATGGTAAAGAAAATTGGTGCAAAATAAAAGAATGATACACAAGTAATTACTGTAAATTACACTCGGGTGTTTGACATCAAAAAATGTCTGGTCAGGTCAACAAGGAAAAACTTTGACGTTGTTTCTCCTCCGGATTGACATTTTATTAGCTCTATATCATGTCAATTTGCTGTAGCGATCTTTCAAAGATTTTTTAGATATACTCATTATATTTTTATAAAGACACAAATTTTTCGCAAATTGTATGTGATCATTTGAAAACTTTTTTGCTATAACAAAATATTATAAATTATGCCTACTTATACACACACACAAGGTCACATGTTAGATTGCATAAATAATTTTACAAATGTTAAGCTACTTACAAGAGTGACTTAAGTTTACATTTGCAAACTTATCGTAAGCTACTTACGAGTACCCACGTGAGTAAAACTTACAAATGTAAAGCCAGCTATTGTTGCTGAACTATCGATAGTTTTGCTATACGTATATGATAATATATATATTTCTAGCCTAGAAAATGAGTTAAACTATCGAGAGGCCTGTCAATAGTGTTGCGAATTAAAATATCGTCATGATCGTAGAACAACGACGGATCTGCATTTTACTAACTTTACAGTACAGCCATTTGAAATAATTTAAATATTTAAATTAATTTTTTTTAAATAAATAAAAAATTTGTAGCAATGAAATTTAGAAAGTTATGACAAGAAAACGTCGGAAATTATTTCAAATGGCTGTACTGTAAAGTTAGTAAAATGCAGATCCGTCATTGTTCTACGATCTTGACGATATTATCACCGATATTATCGTATGCATCGATAGTTTTGATAATATACTATGTAATTATTATTAGCATTGTTATTTTTTATATATCATATAAATTACACGCCTTGCCTAGACGATGCATATTCACTCTTGTTTATATTATGGTAACAACAAACAATGCATATGTTTATTATTTAGAACTAACCCCATATCACAATACATACGGCACAGGGCTTAAGCCCGGTAGAACATTTTGTTCATACTTTATTTACACCTATCTATATGTTTTAAAATAGATAATAATAGACCATTGACACACCGAAAATGCTATAAATATAATTTGTGAATCTAGTTTTGAAAGCTCAGGAGAAAAATAAAATTTAAACGGCTTAAGTAGTTCCTCAGTTATTAAGTAGCTACTTAGTTATTAAGTAGTACAGCAAGAATTAAGTTCGAATAAAATATTGTAATATTTTATCATAATTTTTATAGTAAAGGCCTGTCGCTATACCCAAGTAAACTTTAAACGAGAAACAGCTTTTGTACTGAAAATCTGTCGAAACGTCAAATTTATTCGTCGATTCAAGATTTATATTTTTTGTACAAAAAATTTTTTTATACAAAAATATTTTACCGTCATCGCGCATGTTGATTTATTTACAGTTTATTCGATAGAAAGCTTCGTACTTTTTCAGAAAAACACTACGCAAACAACTTTTTTTGCACGAAAAGATCATACTTACTCACTTCAACTGTCTGATAGGATAAATTCCATCACCTCATGCATTCGCTTGTGTGTGATTTTCTGAAAGAGTACGAAATTTCCTATCGAATACACTGTTGATAAATCAACGGTAACGATGGTAAAACATTTTTGCATTAATTTTTTTTTTACATTTTTCGGCCTTTTAAATTAACTACCAAGATTATTTTGTTCGTCTAATTTTTTACTATCAATTTTCATCACACATGAAGGGGCTTTCAATGTTAACGTCTCATGGACTAATGGTTTTATTTTAAATCCCTCCTGAGCCTATTACTTATACTTATATAAAAATCTCGTAAAAATATACTGGTCCGCTAAACATATTTACTATTTGCGACCATTACGTTATTAAATCTATTAATTTTAGCATTATGTCGTGTATTCATTTACGGTAAAATATATGAGCATTAATACATAATATTCTGAATTATTTTGTGAAATAATTTTATTGAAAAGCAACAATTAATTTTATTGGTTTACTTAAATATGAATTTTTCTGTTTAATTTTTGTATAAGTTAATGTATTCTATGAATATATTCAAATGCTAATCTTAACTCCTATTAGGACATCTTTGAGTTTCAAACAATACTCAAATCAACAAATGGGTACAGTTTACAATTCTTTTCAAACTAAAATGCGTCTTTAATGTTTACGCACTTAAGTTAGATGCATCTATTAAAAATTGACTCGGCATTTATGGGTGGATGAATTTTCCAGTATAATATATATTTTGAACTATTTCAATAGTCTCTTACATATTAAAATGAGAACTATAAGAGCACGCACACACGAGCAACTTTTGTTTCTCACAATTCTAAGAAAAGTTGTTTACTACTTTCTTTCGAACCCATAAAGCCGTGTACCGACTGCGCGTTCCAGTAGTGTAGTAGATATTTAAGAACAGCATAGGTATGTAATGTTTTGCCTAATCATACCTACAGCCACGGGCGTCGCCTAGCAAGAATAGTGACGAT
Source organism: Oeneis ivallda (assembly GCA_029955525.1). Lineage (NCBI taxonomy): Eukaryota > Metazoa > Arthropoda > Insecta > Lepidoptera > Nymphalidae > Oeneis > Oeneis ivallda. Next base: position 18,024,777 of record JARPMR010000020.1, on the reverse strand, counting down.
CAATCGGACTTAGTTATGCAAAAACGTTCCAATCTACAGGTCTGTCAAAAATGAGTTAACAGGACAAGGCTACTTCTTTAAAACACTCTTCATCATATTATAGTAAAACCATTCGAGTCGGTATTTTGATGCGGGCTCCGATTTTAAGCCAACGGCGACGTGGCTGGTGATTGACCATAGATAGGCTACAAGTTGCAGATACAAAAGTTGCTAGTGTGGTGTGCTCTTGTTTCTCGCAAGCACATACTGCGATATAATTATGCCTTATATTTGCATTAAATAATATTATAAATAGCCTCCTGGCATAGAAGATGCATTACCTAGTTTCGTTTGTAGAACCTAATTTTCTATGAAACTGAACTCGTGTAAGAGGTCCGTTTGATATTTATTTATCAAAAACATACCACACTACACGGAGTGAAGTAACATCTACAACCATCGCCTGACGTCAACTTGTGTTTTACAAATGTTTCCAACAAGGAATCTCTCAGTAATATTTCGCAGTATGTGCTTTCTCCTGTGTACTTATGCGCAAGCCACACCACGAACTATAGAGCTAGGCTAAGCGAGCTAACTGAACAGAATCTATCCAAAGATTCCATCTAAGTTTTGTCGCCCTTCTACTTCCATTTACACCCACACCGCGCGTTTACCGGCAACCTATACGACTACAACTTTTAGTTTTAGACCGGAATCCACATATTTTACCTCGCATACTTGATTGTAAGCTAAGCTAAGTTAGTATAGTTCGTGGTGTGGCTTGCGTTATTATTGGATACGACGCGTAAAACGGAATTACGTTAAGCTTACGTCAAGATCACTTATGTCTAGCATCACAGTGTGCTATGTGGAATGTTCGAGCAACGGCTCGTGCTCGGCGCGTCCGGGCTCGCGCTCGCTCGCGGGGAAGCTCGTTCGCGAGCCGAGCACCGCGACTTCGCCGTCGTCGTTACACGCGAGCGGAGAGTATATCGCGCCTTTTGAACGCGCTTGAGGTTCTTGGCGCGATCTCCGTAGCTGCAATAGAAAGCTGCATTTAATATTCTTTCTTTTGAAGTAAAACTTCTTTACGCACGCTTGACTTGGGGAGTAAGCTGGTAAGTGGCTGGTAAGGTGGTAATACGTTAGGAAAAGTGTGATCGGGCAAGGCGAACGGAAGTTGAGAGGGAGATATAAGTTAGTGAAGATAGAAAGAGAGAGTGTTACGTTTCGTATATTACTTAGGGGCAAGAGAGAGAGGTGCGAGCACACATTTTCTTTCTCTCATAGTCAGTTGCGTTTCGTATATATCTAAGACACAGTGCAGGCCCAGAACTTCTTAACGCACCCTTGACTTGGGGAGTAAGCTAGTGTGAATGCGTTACGAAAAGAATTAAATATTTGTAGAAAATTAATATATGTATATTATGTATATACATGTATATATTATACATATATAAACATATATATATATATATATACATACATATAGATGAAGCCAAAGAAGTTTTACTTCAGTCGTGTGGTCTAAAGCACATTCGTTTTTATTTCTTGAATTAACTCAGTTGTATATTATTATGATGATACAGTACTGAGTAAACAATGCGTGTTATAATCGCAAAACTGTGTTTGTTTGTTGGTTTCTCCTTCAATCACGCCGCAACAGAGCTACGGATCGACGTGATTTTTTGCATGGGTATAGTTGAGAACCTGGAGAGTGACATAGGCTACTCTCCAGGTTTGACATAGGTTATAGGCTTCCAGAGTGACATAGGTTTTTATCCTGGAAAATTATCCGCGGGATTTTAAAAACTATATCTACGCGGATGAAGTCGCGAGCATCAGCTAGTTTATCTATAAATCACCACTTCAAAAAATCTTAGTAGATTCTCATTTTTTCAAAAACGATGTGTCCAGCAGAGAGCGATGGATCTCGAGCTAGAGTTGCCTCGGAGCACGATCTTGTGCCGCTTGTATCTTTTGAAATCAATTGTAAACATTACAATGTTGTTGTTGTTGTAACATTACAATGTTACCTACATTTTCATCCTTGCTTCCTTACTAATAGTAGGTATAAATGCGAAAGTGTATCTGTTCGTTGGTTTCCTTCAATCATGCAACAACAGAGCAACGGATCGACGTGATTTTTGTCCCGTTGTTGAGTCCAGGCAAAACAACGTCGCGGACAAAAGTTAGTAAAATTAAGGGTAGGTAGTTTATATGTTTATGTATATAATATATGTAGGTATGTATATATTATTCATGTATGTATTTTATTATTTATATATTTTTTTGTATTTTTTAGTTTATTGTATGTTTATATTATATTTTATTCTAGTATATATGTAGAGAAGTACATTTTTTTTTTAGACCTATACCACTTTGTAATTTTGCCTTACTCACTGTTGAGGGAAGCTGGAAGAAATCTCTTCTTAGAGATAAGCTTTACCTTTGTCCAAGTCCTCTATTATTACTTTTAAGGATTGCTTTTATGTACATAAATAATAAAAATAAATAAATAACTAAAATAGGTACTTCACATACCTGTATCATCATTATGGACAGCACAACTAACGCCACGACGCCTGCAGCTGCCACGAGGTTGACGAACGACGTCGGCGCGCGCTCGTTCGCGACGTTGTGCAGGGCGGCCGCCTCCGAGTTACGGCGCTTTCCCGCTACAGAGGAGCTCATACACTCTCCTGTGGAAAAAACTAATATTTCATTCACATCACTGATTCACTAGGATTCACAAAAGCGGTATTCCAAATAACACCTATAGTATATCTTCTTCTTCTTCTTTTTTATCAACCATTAGACGTCCACTGCTGGACAAAGGTCTCTTGCATGGACTTCCACAGGCCTCGGTCTTGCGCCGCCTGAATCCAGCGACTACCTGCGACTCGCTTGATGTCGTCGGTCCACCTGGTGGGGGGTCTGCCAACATTGCGCTTCCCGGTGCGGGGTCGCCACTCCAGCACCTTGGGACCCCTACGACCATCAGCCCTTCGAACTATGTGTCCCGCCCATTTCCACTTCAGGATCGCGAGTCGCTGAGCTATGTCGGTGACTCCGGATCTCCTCATTTCTGATTCGAACCCACAGGGACACTCCAAGCATAGCTCTCTCCATCGCCCGCTCCATAGTATATCACATTGCTTTAATAGTAAAGGAAGGAGGAAACCTGAGAGACCTGCGATCAGTAGTGAGCCATTGATGGGATGCTGATGATGATGATGATGATCGTGCTGATGATGAATGTATGTAGATTTATAAAATATTAGCTGATGCCCGCGACTTCGTCCGCGTGGATTTAGTTTTAAAAATCCAGTGGGAACTTTGATTTTCCGTGATAAAAAGTAGCCTGAGTCACTCAACTATGCCCATGCAAAAAATCAAATCCGTTGCTCTGTTGCGGCGTGATTGAAGGACAAACCAACAAACAAACACACTTTCGCATTTATATTAGTAAGTATGATTTTTGTTTTTTCATTTCAATTCACCCCCTTCACCCCCGTATATTAACATTACCGGTGTCGGGGTTGCAATGACAGCAGTCTGGTGTCGACGCAGAGCTCGCAGATGTGCCCAGCTCCGAGCAACATCGCACGCATTGGTTGTTCAACCTGTTAAAAACAAAAAAAATATATTTTATTCACTAAAGAATACTCTCGTGTATATCACGGGATCGTAATGAGAGGATGCTTTTTTTAACCGACTTCAAAGAAGAAGGAGTTTGTCAGTTCGTCGGAATCTTTTTTTATGTATGTTCACCGATTACGCAAAGACGCCAGAACCGATTTGGAAATTCTTTTTTGTATGAAAGGATATACTTTCCAGGTGGTCCCCTTTAAATTTTATCGAAATCGGTCAAGCGGTTTAAAAAAAAAATCAAAAAGTTGATGTTTATGCCACGCAAATCAGCGTCCCGACTTATGTTAGGTATTTTTTTGCAAAACAAATACATATTTTTAAACATAGTAAAGACATCTGAAACGGATTAAAGATACCCCAAGAGCCTATGTAACGCCATAAAAAATATTTTACTTCGCATTCACTTCTATGAGAAGTGAGAACCCCCGGAAATAAAGATTTTAATAACCTTATTTATTTACTAATACAAATTGCATACAAGATCACAAAAATATACTATAAGTAAAGAAACAATTTAATACAAAAGGCGGCCTTATCACTATTAGTGATCTCTTCCAGCAACTTTTGATCTTTTTAAGCAATATTCGGCTGAAGGCCATCGGTTTACATAATAAGCATGTTTAATGTCGTTCACTAATTAAGAAGTTATAAAGCTCTGACAGACGGACGGATGGACGAACATACAGACGAACAAATGCAAATTCACTCAAGTAGACTAAGGGAGATCTATAGATGGCTCTCTCACTCAGCTCAGACTGAGGATTGAGTTAAAATGAGACAGGTTTATGACATATTTGTGTCTCATTTTAACTCTATCTTGAGTCTTGAGCAGAGCCAGAGTACGATCTATAGATCTCAGTCTCAGAGTCCTCGCTTCGCTTGGTCAATAATATATAAAATATAAAACAATATAATTACTTTGCAAGTAAAAATCTGACTGAAAAATCATAACGTTTTATATTTTAATGCATTAAAGATTTTAAGTTATTGCGTGGTCTAACGACGTTAATCAATAGAGCAATGAATTCTCAAGGACATACCTAGACCGTTCTATTGAATTAGGTACGTATATATATTGGAATCCTCAATTCATATTTACATCTGCGGAACGTCAAAGGGTTGAGAAATCAAAGCTTCCCCGGTATAGATAACCACATTACGTTCTGTGTAATATCAATATCAAAATTTCCAGGAACCTGTTACCTGAAATACCCCATTTCCCATAACCAATTCAAAGGGCAATTCATTGAATTTGTATCTAACGGAATGCTGGTTCCAGGATTTCCTGGAATACACTAATTACAAACGTATTGATCATAATATTATAGCGTTGTAATTATGCTACCCTGGAAGAGCCCCTTTCGATAATAACTTCTAAAACTGTATTAACCTTAATAAAAATAAAAAATAAAAATATTTTATTTCAGACAGTATTTGTCCATAGGTAGGTATCAAATTACAATTATTATAATAAAAATAGGATAAAATTAAATTAAAATTATAGGTGGAAAAATTGTGGCGTATTATTATGGTAATATTTCAAAGTCTTTATAACATTACTAGCTGACCCAGCGAACTTCGTACCGCCAACTTATCTATATAAATAAAACTAAACTATCCCAATCCAAAAAAACTGTCCTATCTTTTAAGTTGGACCAAATTACAGATAGTTACGAAGTTTGATAAAAATCGGTTCAGTAGTTTAAGAGTCCATCGCGGACAAACAACGTGACACGTAATTTATATATATTAAGATTATTAGTAATAAATAAAGTAACTCTTAATAAAAATCATATTCTAGCCTTACTCATTATTGCATAAAAATCGTCGACCCAGTACATCGCGAACATACCATACCACATTTTTATTGCGTGAAAAATATTTTATGCCTAGTTTTAATATCACCTATGTGCGCTCTTAATGTAATGTAACGACGGAATACATGAACAAATCACGCACACCTCAATACATTCATGACCACTGATTATGCATACTGCCAAGATTTTCGGGAATAATATGCTTATATAGCATAATGCATTAAATTAAAAGAAAAAATTGCTACGCATCGTAATTAAAATAAGGCAGTAGGTTCACGCAAAACTATTAGCTTAGGCTAAATCTCACCTAGAGGACAAAATACTCACTTATCAAGCCTCAAAGGCCTAGAACAGCCAGTGCAACTATTCTGGCCAGGTCCAGAGCACGTTCGACACGATCCATCGCAAGCGTGGCAGGTTCCATTGCTCGCATCTAAGTACTGCGAGCCGAGGCATTCCATACAAAGCCCGCCATCTAGCATGAACCTTGGAGGACACGACGTGCAGTGTAGCGGGCCTGAACCGCTGCACTCGCGGCAGTAGTGATGGCAATGACGACAACCATCATCGGTTTGATAGAAACCTGTTAATTGAATTAGGTTTATTTGACAAACGCATTCTATCCATGGAATTATAGACTGAAAAAGGTGCCACACAATTAAAAGAGGGTATTTGCATTGAAAGTTAAAATGACAGAAACTGTGAAATCCTCCGTTTCAAAATAAGGCACTTAAGGTGGAAGACAAGGGTCTGCCCGTGAAATTCAAATTTAATTTGGTTTTCCGCAATTTGTAAACTAATGCGACAAAGTAGGCTTATGGCCTTCTAATTGCGCCAGTGGAATTAATCTTCACAGTTTTACATAAAAATCTTTACTTGAAAGTGACCAGTTTAAGAAATTAATCAAAATACTGAGTTGGACGTGAGTTACTCACAAATTAGTCGATATTTTGATTATTTTTTAAACTGGACACTTTCAAGTAAAGATTTTTATATAAACCTGTGAAGATGATACTGCCATTGTCGCAATTAGAATGCCATAAGCCTACTTTGTCGTATTAATTTACAAATTGCGAAGAACCAAATTAAATTTGAATTTCGCGGGCAGAACCGTATTTTCCACCTTAAACCTGCTTAAACTATTAACATATAAATAACCTTGAGGGCATTCAGGGTGGCACTCCCCAGCAGCTAGTTTCCATCCAGTTGGACATGAAGCGCACTGATCACGCCTAGGTCCAATACACGTCCGACAAGAGATGTAGCATTTGGTACAAGTGCCTCGATCAGCGTAGTATCTAAAAATAAAGAAGTTAAATGGAAACTTTTATACTGATACAGAAAACGAATAAACTTTTTCTCTAGGCTGTAGGCTCTAAGGTTTCAAAAGTAACTAAGTTCCCTCTTCAAAATATTTCCTTCTGAGATGAAGTTAACACACACACTTAAGTCAACATACATACATGTACCAACGTAAACTGGAAAGAAATTTCACAGAGCAAGGAACAACAATCAAAAAATTGCGTAGGAGCAGATCTCAATTCCAATGTGACATAAAAAACCCCCTTTTTTATTTATACTGGTAGAAAAAAACATATAATCTCCACAATATGGTAACCGTAATGAACCCTAGACAACAAATTTTGAAGGAATGCATGAGTTAAAACTCCCTTCCCGCGGGTATCGTACGAGTCGACTAAGGGATAACGGAGAACGGGCAGCAGCGTCCTCTGTGCTACTACTACCATCGAACCACCACGAAGGTGTTTAAAAATGTGAAATTTATGTTGGTAAGTTTAAAAGAGGTGTCTAGCCTGTTAAACTGTCTAAAGTTATATATTTTGTTTCCACCCAGGTTAGGGCATAAACTGTGTACTTACATAAATATTGTAAAATTTTGATAATAATAAAGACATTTTAAAAACAAAACAAAACAAACTACTACCATCTACTGCCATCAACAACCCGTCTGCCCAGCGCGGTGATTATGGGCAAACCCTCCCGTTGGGAGAGGCCCTTAGTCTAGCAGTGGACTGTTACAGGCTATTGATGATACGAGTACTTACCCGTCCGCACAAGTTGCCCTACACGCTCCAGACTGCAACTTCAAAGAGTCGGAACATGAAGTACAGTTGAGTCGCGACACGCAAGACGCACAGCCGTGCATACAACGCGTACACCTGCCTGCTTCAGCGTAATAACCACGGCTGCATTCAGTGACACATCTACAAGTAAAGTTATATAAAGTGGCAGCACTGACCTTTAAATTCAAAATAAGTAAGAAACTAACTAATATTGATCCAAACTAACTTGACTTAATACCAAACTAAAATTAAATTGATCTAAAGCACAAAGTATTGAAAAGCTTTGATGTGGGCTTATTTTAAACCTACAAGAAGTAGATTTCGTCAGATGTAATGAAATGAAAATCTAGCATATTATTCTATTCATAGTTTGCTGGATTTTCATTACATTCTTAGGTAATTGTAATTTTCATATTTTGTATCTGAAATTTCCCATAATCTATTCCAATAGTTTTTGGCATCTTGCAATAAATATGAAAATAAAATATATTCAACAGGTTTAGTGATGACAAAAATATACATACTTGTGATTTTGTAGCAAATACGGTGACGGACAGGTAAGACAGTTCGCTTCAGTTTCAGCATAACAAGATTCACAGTCGTTATGGCAATTGTTGCAATTGTTACCATCCGAGTACTCTGTAGCGGTACACTGGTCGCTGCCCGCCGCTTCGCACTTGCTCTTTTTGTTCAGAACCCAGTTTGAGTTACACGACAAACAGAAAGCTGCTAAACAAGTCGCACAACCTATCGGGCATCTAAAATGGATAAATTTAGTATTACGATTTTATTTTAAGAGCAATGGTGATAGTAAAAGAATGAATTGCCATACTTACTTCATACATTCTTTTCTCTTCTTGTCTGCATAATATCCACTAGGACACGTGTTAACGCATTTGCCATCAAGTATGTAGCTAGAAGCATGACATGTGACACATTGGTTTTCTTCGGGCCCACTGCACGTATCACATGATGTATGACATTTCGCACATGAATAGTCATCAGTCTCATAAGTGGAAGGAGGACACGAAGATGAACAAGTTTCATTATAAAGCACTAGATGATGTTCACAAGAGGTGCAAGTGTGAGCTCGTTCTGAACATGTAGAGCAATGTGAGGCACACGGTCGGCAAGCTGAAGAATCGCTATCTTCCCAATAGCCGTCAGGACATTGCTGTGTACATACGCCCAAATCTGCTACTAATGAGTATGCCGGAGCACAAGTTAAACAAGAATCTTGTCCAGGACCAACACAAGTTTCGCAGCTTTCATGGCATGGCCAACAAACTCCACCTTGGTTCGCATAGCTTCTCGGCGGACAACGAGACACACAGGCGTCGTCAAGCCGATAATGTTTACAAGATATACACTGTGTAGGTCCACTTCCATAGCATCCTTGAGAATCGCATTCGGGGTCACACTCATGAATGACGCGCTTATCATTACTATCAGCGAGGACATTCTCCCCATGCGGTGAAGGGATGTTATGTCCGTCGAGGCGGGCTATCGCCTTTTCCGGATCTGATCCGGCGGCGAATAATGTAGGAAAGTTCTGGTAATTGGTAAACGCGTCAGTATTGTAAAAAGAATCCCCGACAGAATCATAACCGTCAGCTCCGGTTGGGAAACCGAAAGGTGGCGCCAAAGGCGATGGTCTCTTAGAGCGTAATCTGATGGGGTCAGTTGAAGTACCGTAAAATATCAATTGCCATTTCTTGAGGATACCTGGTTGGTTAACATGTCTGTTCCCTGCGTTGACAATTTGTAGAGTCCATCTTCCTTCTGCTCGTTCACCCCAGAAGTGAACGCTTAAGAATGGCCAATCATCAAAATTAGAACTTATGACGTCTCGAGGCCTCTCAAATAGCAAAGTTGAAGTCGTTTGCATAGGAGAAGTAAGGAGAATATGGAGGTTTCCCCTAGGGAAAAATCTTAGAGATATTTTACACTGTACATGTTCTAAATAACGCACTTCATTCACAGTGCCACTGCATCCATTAACATCCATATGAACACTTAAAGTATAACCATAAGACGGATTAATCTGTTTTTCTTCGTTAATTTCTTGAGACTTACATATATGTTGAGGAGGAACAGATATCCATTGTTCAGCTAAATTAACCATTTCTGAAGCATCCATTAAACCATAACCAAATTTATGACTGACTTTTCTTTTTACTCCGTTTACTAGCCAACCAGTTTCTTTTTCTAGGGGTTGTGAACGTGAAGTTAGAACTACTAAATACTGCATATCTCTCCATGTTAAATCTGGATTAGCTTCTAATGCAAGTGCACATATACCTGCCGCTAATGGAGCAGATGCAGAAGTCCCTGTGTGTTCTACAGTACAAATATGATCTGCTCTTAACCTTCCATCCATATCGACAGTAGCTACACTCTTATCATGTCCAGGAGTACCTGAACTATACGTGCTAGCCAAAGTAGAAGAACATTCTTCCAAATACCATGGCTTATAGCCTCCTTGTGTAGCACTTGATATTGATAAAGTAAATATACTATTCGTATATCCATCACAATTGCACGAATCAGTATGTCGGCCGCCGTTTCCTGATGCCCAAACAAATATACTTCCTTTTCCACGTCTACCACTGGTCACGCCATAAATAAATGCCCTAAAAGAGAAATTGAGTATGACAAATATTATCAAATGCATTTCATCGTATAACAAAATAAAAATAATAATATTTACCTTCTTGCCAATGGTCCTGGGCCGTCAACTGTTTTTCCGTCGTCTTCCGGACCCCACGAAGCACTGTATATGTCAATATGATCAGGGTTCAAACCCAGAGCTCTTGCTTCAACAGCATCGTTCACAACGCCATCTAACATTCTAACTCCACCTATGCTTGCATTATAAGCTATTCCAACGCCACAATACTGATTATATGCAACTGCAGCGACTTCTCCCGCGCATCGTGTTCCATGTTTATTATCACCATTGTCTTGAGGCATCGGGTCGTCGTCATTGCCGTTTATGTCAGTTGATGCGAGCGGATCCTATGAAAAAATAAAGGAAATTAGATGTTGTTTTTTTAGATTTTCAGAGAATCAACTGAGGGTGACATATTATTCGCTAAATCAATTTCTGCCGATAAAAAGTTTATAGACTTACATAGTTTTGTGCTAGGTCAGGATGGTTAGTTTGAATACCATCGTCAAGTATGGACACAACAACACCTTTGCCCGTATATCCTTTCTGCCATGCCGGCGATACATTCATATCAAGCCCATCTTTGGCCCCACCATTCTGTTAAAGAAGAAACAGTTCATTGAAAACATAAAAGACTTTTGTTTCGGTTGTATGTAATTTTTAAATACTGTAGATTACATTTTGTTGAATAAGTACATATTTTTCATAAATAAGATAATCCGCAACATCCATCCGTCAAAAATTTTTTATTGAAACAAACTTTCTTACTTTCTCGAAGTTCTTTTGAAATTAAGCGGATAACGGATCTTAACTTTTATTCAACTTATTTCCTCATATATTATTATCCTACAGTTAAAAAAAAATTGGAATTTCATTTAAAAGTTTTTGAGAGGATCCTTGCCGAATGTTTTTGCCCGAAATCATGAAAAGAAAGTGATCAATTGCAGAGTGAATAAAAGGAATCTTAAGAACGTAGCCTGATGTCTTTGTCTGATGAAATCTGCACTTTTCTCAAAACCATGGTCCACACTGCTTTTCATGTCACAAAAAATCGAATCACATAGTGCGACGATATCAGCAAGAAATTCCTTGGTGGAAGGGGTCATTACCCTCAGTGATGAGGGTTATGACACATAGAGAGACAGACTAAAAATAAATAAGAAACTCACACGTACCAAATACCATTGCTCCTTAAACAATGGGTCTGGGAAGAAAGGTGACGATGAGATCGCTCGATGCCTAGTTCGGTGTGGTGAGAATCTTCGGGTAATTTGTGACAGCAATGAGTCTTGATTGTAGTCGCGTTTGACTCTTCGCTTCTCCCGTTGCTGCTGGAACCATTTCACCTGAGGACAAGAACGATTTATTAATTTTCTTTTCAGAATCAATTCTTCGTCATAACGGGTATTGACACTTGACTTTTGCATTGCTTAGCACCAAACAAGACAACGTCGTTCTGTTTAGTGAGGCAATTCCAGAACGAATGGAGGGCGACGGGGAATAAGCGCCGGGTCGCATTTACATGAATGCACGGCCATTTTGATGTAAATATTTTTGTTCGTGTTCTATTATAATATGTTTCGCGAGTGTTGTGGAGTTTTTCAAGAGGCTACCCTTTCAAATTGCATCTACGTACTTCCGCCCGTTCCCGTATTGATTTTTTATTCGATGAGCAGCGCTTTACTGCTATTTTACATAAGGGATTTTTTAATTAAGAAACCTGGTACAAATTGTAAATAAATTGCATCGTTATTTACCATCAGAGGGCTATTCTCTATCTTACACTAGCGGCACGCTATGATGGCCGGTTTGACGTTTGTCCGCTCATGAAGTTCCGTATTAATTGATAACGACTTTGAAGGAAATAATTGTATTACTTTATTGACGATAGTGATGTGCAGAGATTCATAAATTTTATCGAATGTAGTTTTAGGTTTAGGACTCAAAATTTATTTATTAAATTGATTTCTAAAATGTATACAAGTGTAGAAAAATCAGTTTGCACCATTTAAGGGGTGAATGTACTTGTGAATATGAACAATTTTCACTATGTGGACAAACCTCTGAAATCGCAAAAAAATATCAGCTGTTTCATACAAAAGGTAAAATTTTTATTTTTATATGATATATACCACAACTCGGCATTTGGTTTTCTAAATTGAAAATTTTTAAAAATGGAATCTAATACGATCGTCACATAGGATCGCTGGCTAGCACAACTACTACCTCCGGCAAACTCGCGTCAATGCTCAATGCAAAACAAAGCAGTTTCGAATTGACGTTGCTTCGAAAAGTATAAACTGTCAGTGCAATGCGATTGTGATATAGTTTTGACCTGGCTTTGGATTTCAAATATTGATACTGCATTACTGTTGACCCTTGCTCGTTAATTTGGACTCTGTTCAAGCCCTTTGTTGTGGATTTCGTCGATATGACCGAACGTACGCAGAGAACTGTTCTAAATAGTCAGACACGTGAGTTCGTAATACGCCTTCGTAACTATTTATCATTCAAATATTCAGTTCGTTCAAATAAATTAAATAAACATATACATTTTTGTTTTATTAAACCTATTTAATCAGGTACAAAAACAAAACTTAATTGTTTTTTGTTCGAGAATAAATTGACATTCCACATCACTATTGTAATGTGTCAAACCGGCCATCATAGCGTGCCGCTAGTTTAGTGGTTATTTTTCAGTTGCTAACAAGAACTGTCAAACCCACACTTTGTATGACGAAATGCGGCTTTGACAGTTCTTAGTAGGCAACTTTTCATTATTTTCGATAAACTGAAAATAACAAAAATAGTAAATAAGGCGGCGGGTGTGATCGCAGTCAAGAGCTATCTGCTATTTCGTCATTGAATAAACGACTAGTATTCGGAACATAATAAGAGATATTATGGAAACAATTTTAAATTTCAAATAAGTTGAGAGAAAGAGAGTTACGTAAACAAAGTTGCAATTAGGTATATGGCGGGTCAGATATTTTCCTTCCACCGCGTACGTTCGTTCCGGCCAAAGACAGTGTTTGTGTTTGACCCGTAATTAAATAACAACTTCCACACTACCACAAATTCCACTCTTACTTAAAAAAAAAAAGAAGAATTTATGCCAAGCTGAACTTTCCTAATATTCTCCTCTCCTCTACCTCTCCAAACCCTTCAGATAAGCGGAAAGCTTGTTGCTTGGGTACGACAATAGTACACCTGGTCGGTGTCGAACCTGCGACCTTTCTGTTTTCAGTCCACACCTTTAACCTATTGGCTATTGAGGCATATGGTACAACGCTTTTTCCGGATTTTCACGGAAAAGGGATCTTGTCTCCATAGCGATTAGACATCTGCACGTGAGATATTATAGTGCACAAGTGTGTGCGCAATTATAGGTGATTTCTCTATTCCCTCACTCTCATAATCCGTTTGAACGGAAATCATACGTGACCGGAGAGATAAAACGTGAAACCGACCGGCTTTGCGTGGTCCTCGAGGCACGGGATTTATCCCTACTATGGATTTAGTTGTACATGAAACTTTGTTTCTGTTCGGTTATTTACTCATGCAGTATAACTACATATATCACTCGTCAGAAGTCGTATATTCAGAAGGCACTGTTTGCCTTTGTCTCAGTATAACTCGATAAAAACTTGATCTTGACCGCACGCTCGGTTTGCGTCCCCCTTTATAACACAAAGTCTACGAGTATGTGCTCTTTGAAATGTGAATCCAGTTCATTTCACTGCTTAAATCTCTCCGCTTTGAGATGTTAATTTGCTTGTAAAATTCATTAAGCTAATATAAAGCTAGAAAAGCTAAATTGTTTGCTTTTAGATCTAGGTAGATCTCTAGATCTCTGTCGTGAATAGAATAGAATAGAATAGAACAGAAATATTTTTTATTCAGATAAACTTTTTACAAACTGTGCTTTTCAATCGTCTGACTCTACCGCTGGTTCGGAATGCCCTTCCTGCCGAGAAGAACCAGCATGAAACTTGGCGGTTGCTCTTTTCAAAACAAGTTTACAAATACAATAAATACCTACTATGCTATGTATGCAGTGTTTCCACAATGAGGGAAGTTCCAAAAATGCATACCTACTAACAATGCGATATATCTCAAGATGGGTAGACATAAAGTAGCCCCGCCCCATTCCCACTGGCGGCACCCATTCACGAGCATGACGCATGACCCAGCCGTTGCTTCGCTCAACCATATTTGAGGGGACGTAACGTGATGAAAAATATGGCGAAATTGCATATGCATGTGCATTTTTTTGGCGAGCCGACAATATTTAGGCACTACTTCTTCGAAAGCACTTTGTAAAAGTTTATAATATGAATAAATAAATAATTATTCTATTTCTATTCTATTCTATTATCGCCTCGGTTCCTCAGCTTTGAGGATCGTGGCTCCCTCTAGATAGATATCACTTCCTTCGCGTTGTGGTACTTGTAGTTGGTATATCTCTTCTGTCCGCCCGTCTTTGACATGAATTGAATTGTAGTACGTTTTGTGGAAATGTCATATTCTAACAAAGATGCACGGGTTAAATCAGCTTGGCATCCAGCTGCCCACAAGATAGTATAAAAACTTATTACAATGTAATAGCTACTTATTAATATTGTAAAATGATTATTTTGAAAAGAGCAACTGCTGAGTTTCTTGCCGGCTCTTCTCAGCAGAATCCGCTTTCCGAACCGGTGGTAGAATCTTGACGTGTCATAAGAGCCACAGGTTGGCCTACATGAAATAAATAATTTTGAATTTTGAATTGAATTTTTTGTTGGAGCATGTACGGAGAGTATGGCACAGAAGGGCGTGGCGACCGCTGGCTCTTATCTGGGCTTCAGTTTCTGTAACTTAGTTGCTATCAAAAAATGATAGCCACTGACATATACATTTTATCCATTGAAGGTTTTCTATGAAAATAAAAGTATCATTTTCGGTGTAAACCTTCAATGGATAAAAAATAAATGTTAGTGACTATCATTTTTTGATAGCAACTAAATTACAGAATCAGGCCCTGGTCAGACCAACGACGCTTTGACGTCCTTCGTCTTCTTCTCTCTTCGCTTCGTCCACGGGATGACTATACGGGTGACCATTTCGGCACATGAGACTTACTTTAATTAAAATAAATCATACTAATGTTATGAATGCGAAAGTTTGTGAGGATGGATGGATGGATGTTTGTTACTCCTTCACGCCACAACGAATGAACCGATTTGGCTGAAATTTGGAATTGAGATAGCTCATATCCAGAATTAACACATAGGCAGGGCCGTCTTTACCCGGGGGTGCAAGGGGTGCGTGGCACCCGGGCGCAGGGTCCTAGGGGGCGCAAGGTGATCTTCCTATACATATACTATGCGTAATCTGCTAATTTTGCAAATAATTTAACAAACATTCAATAAACCTTAATTATATCAATAAAAAATATAGGCTACCAATATTGTTTTTATTGTTTGTTTTTTTTTTTGCTTAAAATGGACGAAAACTTATCTATGATCTAGGTATCTTAAGAATTGTATATTTTAAACACTAAAGTTCCCCTGGGATAGGGGATGAAAGTTACTGAAAGGATTCATAAAAGAGGACACGGCTCCTCGATCCATGCTGCTGGGTTAACTGCTCACCTAATTTGTGGATAGGTAGGTATTTACGAATTGTGAACTGATTATGTAGGTACCAAGTATGGACTACATAGTGAAGTTCAATCGATAAAAATTCGAGCTCGCTTCGCTCGCGAAAATGTGGATTTTATGAATTGCTTTTGTAGATATCAATAATTACTATGGACTACAAGGTAGAGTGTTGCAGTCCTAAAAAATTTCGCTGAAAATTTTCGTCGAATCGGTTTTGAATTGCTATTGTGCCACTATCAAGTATGGGCTAGGTACATAGTGTAGTGGAGTCGTGCAATCGTTAAATTATAGCGCCCGCTATAATTCGCTCGCGAGAGTTTCTGTTATTATTCATTGGTATTGTAGGTATCGAGTATGGACTACAATCTAAAATCTACATAATAGTGTAGTGCTGCAGTAAAAAATTTCGCGCTAGCTTAGCTCGCGAAAATTTCGCAGGAATTGGGATTTAGGTATCAAGTATGGAATACATAGCTGCCTATTAGGGCCGTTAACCACTGGCCTATATCATTGAGCTCAAGGTACCAACTCCTCAATCCTGATGCTGCTGGGCTTCGGCCCGCCTGAATTAACACAGTCTTAATTAAATCATTAAAATAATCTAGGAACTGTAAACAATATTGTAGAGGTTGGTAGGGGCGGCAACATTTTAGTAGCCTACTGGCGGCACATGTGTAAATCCGCCACTGGTGTGCGTTGCGCCTCCGTTTGTTTCGACGTTTCTTATGCGCCCGACTTCAACATACGTGTAGAAACAAAATTTATATATGTAATTTATAGATGCGTTTGAAGTTATTTTTTGAAAATTGATTTTATTTTAAACTTTCTAGTGACCTAGGAGTGCAATACCCTGTAGGCCTGTAGCAACAGGTCTGATTCTCAGGTCAGGAGATAGAATATGGGATTCTAACTAAAGGTACTTGGTCTTCACAATATGAATTCACAATCAAAAATTCCTAAATTCTCACAGCTTTTAAGAGTGCAGCACCCTGCAGCATCAGAATTCAGGAGTTGGGGCCTCGAGTTCAGCGATGCAGTCTATGCTTGATATTACTTACAATATTATTACACAATCGATATTTTCTAAATCTTCATAGTTAATAGCAAACATTCTCTTTCGAATAAAAAAAATCAGAAGAAATCGGTGTACTTACATACCTGCATAGAAAAAAAAAAATGAGCCGATTGCGCGCCGATATGAGAACTTTTTGAAGTCAGTCAAAAAGTATCTAACTTTATTGTAGAGTAAATTTTAAATGGAAAATAAATTAAGTTTTATTTTGTTGGCAATGGGGGCGCAGGCGGATTTTCGCACCCCGGCGTCTAGTATGGTTAAGAGGAGTGTCTAGTGACGAAACGCGACGCGAGTAGGTATTTCCCAAAATGCTATCTGTTTCACAACGCTTCGCTGCCCGACCCGCATCGTGCGATAGAGAGAGTTGCAAGTCCAGGAGTTATTTGCCTAAATTTTATTCTTGAAATATTGTTTCGGGTCATAACGTTTTTACCCCCCTAAACGTTTACAAAATTAGACAATTTTGGTCTCATTAGATTCAGTACACCTTAATCTAGGCTCGTACGTTTCATTTTTTTAGTATTTCAGTTTAGTTAAATTTAAAAAAATAAAATTAGTCGAGGTAGTTTTTTAGTCAAAAATATGGATATTTAGTCGCTAATAACTTTTAACATAAGCAATATTTCTTTAAAATTAAAACGTACGGGCATAGTTTTTCATTGTATCTGCAACATTTCAAAAAACTATGAACATTGGACAACATTTACGGGTAGCAAAACGTTATCGCTTTTTGAAGCTTTTTGTATGAAAATTTTCAACTAGACAATCCTCTTAAGACGGCCCTGCACATAGGCTACATTTTATGCCGGAAAATTAAAGAGCTCTCGCGGGAATCGAAAAACCTTAATCCACGCGGAAGAAATCGCAGGCATCATCTGTTATAGCATTTACAAAAGATTTAGGGCCTATTTCGTCAACGCAAATACACCCTTTAAAATGAAAGAATGTAATTCCGCAATCGAATAAAATTTTACTGAAATAAAGATGTTCCGTATGTAGCGGTTAAGGCGCTGTGTTCAGTCACGATCTTCATTCGTGAGCCGAATCACGAGCCGAATGAAGATCGTCTTATTTAAAATCTATGGATCATAATATTATGAAAAAAAAAGTAGTTATAATTGATAAATTTTTAATATTTTCCATTATAATTTAACAGTCGCAATAAATAAAATCTAAAACAGCCATTTGTTGTAGTAATATATGAAAAACAATTGTACTTAATTTTACCAAAATAAATGTATGCATAACAGAGAACGATGGGAGTTTATGTATTTACAGAGTCAACTTTGCAATTTTTTTCTATCGAGAAAAGTTTGCATCATCGTTTTTTAAAAAAAAGCCATCAGGCCAGAAATACGATCAATTATAACTACTTTTTTTTCATAATATTATGATCCATAGATTTTAAATAAGACGATCTTCATTCGGCTCGTGATTCGGCTCACGAATGAAGATCGTGACTGAACACAGCGCCTTAAGTTCGGAAGTCTGCTTGAAATTTATTCGACTTTAAAAACGAAAACTTGCATACTATTATCATTTCGCAACGATGGGTGAAATTTATTAAAAAATATTCACATAAATTCAGCTACACACAGACGAATGCAGATTTCTAAATAATATGCAAACCCGTATCAAGATAGGACGGCTAAAATGTCCAGATGTGGGTATAATGAGCACTTAATGTTTACTCTAAAATTGTATATTTGATAGAAGCAGGCGTTACCTTGTGCAAGGAAAACCAAAATTCTTTTGCTGTAATCCACTTTTTATTTACATAATCCACATATTATACATAGATTTAGGATTACAATGTTTCTTGCAAATAAATACATTTCATTTCATTTCATTTTCATTTCATTTCATCCATCGATACATCCCAACGGTCGCATTTATAATATTAGTAGGATTTCGGAGGTTTTGTGTGGTCAGGTGCCGATTGAGCGATGATCTTTAAGTCCTTATTGATAAAATGCTCGCTCAGTGTTTTTTACCACAGAATACATAATATTTAGTACAGGTTTTACGCCGTAAAATAACTATATCGGTGTGTATTTGCTCAGCTGAGCACTTGTCCACAAATTAGCGCTTGAAACAAATACAAAGGCGCTTGTTTGCTCCAAATAATGCTATGGACCTGCTAGAGCCGCAAAAGGCACAAAAATTGTGATCTATGTCAGCAGCAAGATTCAGCCGCATACCGCGCATCGAAGAAATTATAGTGACTTTATTAGAGGTTGATGCTGACGTGACCTCTGCTCATGCATTCCTACAGCGTGCTCTATGCTGCTCACTCAAAATACAACTATAACATGCCTTAAATGGAAGCAAAAAATAGTTATTTGTTATACAAGATTGCAAGTTGCTTTTTAACCGCGTGCTCAATTTTGATGACCGAGCAAGCAAAGGATTCAAAAATTAGAATCCTGAGCGTTAGCGAGGGAATCAAAAGAGCACGAGGGGAAAAATCTTTGCACTCGAGTGTAACACGTATTTTTTCATCTCCCCATCTCTAGAATCACTCATTTTAGGTTCTTCACTTGTTTTCAAGTTTCTTGCTTTTAAATATGACGTGAAAAGAAAATGGCGCGCGCAAAGCAAATTAAAAAAAAGTACACCAAGAAGGTTCCAAGTCTGAGTTTTTAACAAATTAAAAAAGGTTGTATGATAAATTCGGCACCACGGAGGTAAAAGTAAATAGGTTTAATGATGCTTTCAATTCACAAATTTAGTGCACACGATGTTCTAAATTCAATTTACTTTATCCTCTAGCGGATAAAAACGGCTTTTGCACTCAGATATCGAAGAGCAAAAATACTCTTTCCGAGATGGGGAGATGAAAAAGGGTTTTAATACCTAAGAGTATGTAAGTTACACGACAAAAAACGTTTTTACAATGTCGCTCGTGGAATTTCAAATTGATAAATTCGCTCAGTGTGTTTTGCGCCGTGAAATAACTATGTCGGTGTGTGTTTGCTCAGCTGAGCACGCGCGCACTAACAAGCGCTTAAAACAATACGGAGGCGCTTGTTTGCTTGCAAAAACTGATTTTATCAACGCTCGTAGGATTTAGAGAATGTATATTTTTTATGTTTGTAGTTTCGTATTCGTGTCGTTATAAAGCATACCGGTAGTGTTAACTTTTCAATGTAAGTATATTGACATTTTTAACAGACTGTACACAGTTTACAGTTTTAAAGGAGAAGAAGTGTGAAGTATAAATAGTATCTACGAGTAGTTCTCTGTTCTCTTCTAAGGTTTCGTATTGAATTCAATTTATTATATTCAATTTCATTATAGAAAAAGATGGCCGGACTGACAGGCAGATGGAATGACAGATATATACTTTTAGGCAGGCGGACAGACATCGTTTGTATAGGTCATACTTTCAATGCAGTTATTTCTAAATCAAAGGCAGACACTTCATTTTTATTTATTTGTATGAAGGTATAGATACCGTCGATTTAATACCGAAATTCAGTAATAATCATTTTCCAGAATATTTCGCTGCAGTATCATAAAAATATACACAACTATCTTCTGCCCGCGATTTCGTCCGTGTGGATTTACTTTTTAAATCTTTCTGGTTTTACGGCCTTTGTCACTATTCAAGTCCTCAACTATACTCAGGCAAAAATTACGTCTATCCGTTGCTCCGTTGCTGTGCGATTTAAATACAAACCAACAAACAAACAAACAAACAAACAAACAAACAAACAAACAAACAAACAAACAAACAAACAAACTTAATTATAATATTAGATGATGCCCGCGTCATCGTCAGCGTGGATAAAGGTTTTTTGATTCTCGCGGGAAAATTCTAATTTTCTGCGATAAAATGTAGTCTATTAGCTGTTCTAAGGTATAAGCTATTCAATTGTAAAGTTTCATGAAAATTCATCCAGTAAGTAGTTTTTGCGTGACAATGCAACAAACATCCATCCATCCTCACAAACGTTCACATTTATGATATTAGTAGGATTAGTAAAGGATAGGCTACTTAACTAAAAAAATCTACCTAAAGATATCGAGCCGCAGTCTCCCTTATGGTCCGGGAGCCGATAATACTAAGACTGGTTTCCACAGCGCGGTTTGCGGCCCGCGCCCGCAGCGGTTGCGGTACCTCTAGTACTGCGTCCGCCGCGGGCGCAAACCGGGCCGTGGAAATTGAAACTTCATTTTCCATACAAATCTGCATTCTACGAAGGCAGCGGTCCCGCAACCGCTGCGCGCTGCGGGCGCGGGCCGCAAACCGCGCTGTGGAAATTCAGTCTAAAATTCCCGTCATGTTGAATAGAAAATTTTTTATGGGAAATAATAGTTAACAATTATACGATTAACTTAAGCTTCTTCTTTCTTCTTCTTTTCGAGCCTCATGGAATCCATCGTTGGACATAGGCCTCCTCATGTGCACGCCGTTCTTCTCGATGTTGTGCCCATTACTAATAAACTTAAGCTTGGTATGCGTTAATTTAAATACTTAACCGAAAAAATGTTAAATTATTTTTTTTTAATGCAAAAAATATGTATTCGATAGAATGTGTTCGATAGAAATATTCGTACTTTTTCAGAGAAACATTGCGCAAACAACTGTTTTATCGGCTCCCGGTATATTACAGCATGCTAAAGATTTAATCAGCTGTTTATCTGATAATCAGCCGTTTAAAAAGTCGGTGAACTCCACCCTTAGTATTCGAGCTTTAATTCGTTTGATCTTAATAGTAAGCGATGACATTATGTCATAGCATACAATGCTTTAGCATCAAAGTAAGATTAACCATAACAGTATTGAATAAGAGCACAATTTCGTGTATGTATACTTATACGTTTACGTATACGAAAACCCTCCAAATTAAAATCGTCTGTGTATTGAATTTGTGACTTTAAATCGATACTATTATGGTTTATTTTACCTATTACGATCAAACGAAGTAAAACTCGAACTGAGCATACAGTATTTAAGAAAATATCAACCGTACCTCCGTTTGTCATAGACCTAAACGTAAATAGCAGGGTACTGGAATTAGTCCACAAAAGGAGAGAACTCATGTCCACCATCATACGAAGAAAAGTATCTTTCTTTGGACACCTACAAAGAGGAACCCAATTCTCATTCCCAAAACTAGTGCTGGAAGGGAGGATTGCAGGCAAGAGAGCTCCAGGTCGCCAAAGACGCAAGTGGTTGGACGATATAAGGGGGTGGACTGGGCTGACTTATCCAAAATTAAAAGATGCGGCTTTAAATAGAGAAGCTTTTCGCATGATGACCGCCAAACTTCAATACGAGGAAGGCACACGATGATGATGATAAACGTAGTCCCAGAACACAACAAAAAAGGATACAACTGCACATACCGGGTAAACTCGTAATAAAACCTCTTTGTGCTTATACACCGTAACGTAATAGGGTCCTAAGCTAATAAAGCGAAGGTCCTGCGGCCGGGTACGAAAGGGTTTAAACAGATTTACGTAGAAAAAAGTTACAACGCCTAGGGGTCTCCCTTGTCGGGGTCGACAAATATATTATAGCGCCGTTGACGAATCCTTTGTGTTTAAGCTAATATAAGGGCCATATGAGATTTGACAAGTACAATGACTCACTGTACCCACACTTTTTAATCGCTTTTCTATAAAAATCTATTACACTGATAAATAATTTTCTTTCTTTGGTTAAAATAAAGAATGGCCCAATTCAAGAGGTTCCTAAGTCCATAATGGCACAGTTCAAGGAGTTCATAAGTCTATTTTTTCTGTATTGGAAAAATGCACTTAAATTCAAGAAAACCTTGAGTAATTTTTTTTTTTTTGGAAAATGGACTTAGGAACTACTTAAACTGGGTAATTCTTGTTATTTCTTCATTATCTACACCCTTTGAGTATTAAATTTAATACTCAAAGTCTACACCCGATGACAATATTATGAGTTTCCAATTTTGAACGTTGCGACACACATTCCTTATAAGTCTAGCTAGTTGGTTCGCTCGCACCGAAAAAAATAACGAATCAGCACCCTGATTCAGAACCTTACGATTGCATAATTATCGATCGATTCGGTTTGCTATCGTACGATAAGATGAATTTTCAATTCAGAGTACTCGTATCGACAGAGAAGTTGTCGAAATCGAAACCGAATCGAAACGACGTAGATATCGTTCGATATCTTCTATCAAACGCTATTCACAACAACCTTATCGAATAAGATTTTCCGAACGTCCGATAATTTTAGTTGGTAACTTATCGAAAGCTACAGGGCATCCGGTATCCTTTTGTTTACGTACTGTGTTTACTGGTTTTTCGTATAAAATGATTATGATGGATGATTTTGGTATGTAAATGTTTACTTACCATATTGTACGTACACACATCAAAAGTGTCTAGACACTTGATCCCTAGGGATCAAGCATTTTTATGCGGATTTCTTGAGATTGAGATGTGGCTTTGTAATAAATTTATGATTTTATAAATTTATATGGATCCTTTTTGGTGCATTTCATAATTTCATAATCAGCGATTAAAATCCTGCCAGGAAGTCCATCCTTATAGTGGTGGAACCATCATGGTATGGGCGGGTATTTGGATCGGCGGAAGAACTGAGTTGATTTGGATCAGAGGCAACCTCAACGCTCAAATTTATGCTGAGACGATTGTATCAGACGTCATCGTTCCTCTACAAGTGCAAATCGGTCCCTTATTTCAGTTAATGCATGATAATGCACGACCGCACACCGCAAGAGTTGTAAGACAGACTCTCGCCGCAGCTAACATCAATGTCCTGCCCTGGCCTGCTCAGTCGCCAGACTTGAACCCGATTGAGCATGCATGGGATATGCTACAGAGAAGAGCTCTGCCGAATATGGAGGGTATCCAGTGGCAAGAAGACCTTTTTTTGTTGTTGCAACGAACATGGGCGGCCATTCCACAGCGTGATTTGGATGAACTCATTTTGAGTATGCCAAACCGATGTTCTTGTGTTGTTAGTGTTCGCGGTAGAAACACGGATTATTAATTGTTTAAGTTACCCAATAAAATTTTAAAGAAAACTGTTATTTCAGTCTTTTTTTCGAACTTTAATGTTAGTGGTTCAAATGTCAAAAATCCCTTTATTAGGAAAATGGCAAATTTCTTTATTAATGCAAAGGTGACTTGGTTTATCGTTACTGTGACAAACGAAAACACTTTATTTGATGAATCCTTAAAGAAAATTTTAATTAATATCAATCAGGAGAAAAGTTATTACAAAAATATATGTTGATCCCTAGACACTTTTGATGTGTGTATTTTAACATTAAAATAACATATTATGTACACCACAACAAAATAAAATAAGAACCCAGAGGGATGAAACATGAACTTAGCGCCATCTATCGACGAGGCTGAAAATTGGCCGTCAATAATTTAACAAGTTATCATTTTAAATAATTACTTCAATGACCTTCGAAAATGATCAAAATCTATTTATTTAGTGTTAAAATGAATTTATTATCAAGTGAAATTTTGGTAAAACAACAAACTTCGTAAATCCACATGTAATTTAATGTAACTTGTCGATACCGATAACGAAGCCGATTCCGTAGTCTACATCGAATCGAATTCTCTAACCGAACGTTCTGAATCGCACGACAAAAAATTTTCGATACGAGATCGATATCTAATCGTATCGAAACGGGAAGTTATCGAAATGTTCTGAATCGGGGTGCAGGATCTGTTAATGTCGTTTGCGACACTTGGCGGCAAATTTTTACATCTACCCTCATCTTAGGTACATAGTGGGCATTATATAAATAACTAAGAAACCGCATCAAGAGGCAAATTTTTACATCTACCTTCATATTACATAGTGGGCATAGCATAAATAAAAACCGCATCGGAATCAGCCCAGTAGTTTCAGAAAAATGCTAACACGATATCGCACATATAAACTAGTGGTTCGCCCCGAACTGAGACCTCGCGGTAACGGTATCCCATGATTATTCATTCAATCGATACATGATAACCAAAACTGACATTATTATTATGCCCGTTTTCACCAAACATACCTAAATCATCCCCTAAGTAGGAGTCTCTTAACGTAGGTAGCTCCTAAATACAATCCTAAGTCCTAACATCCGTCCCAATATCCTTTTAGGTGTCCCGTACAGGATCGTGATAAATAAGTTGACAGAAAACATCAATCACCTAACTTATAGGTAGCCCGTAAAGGTTAGGGAACGTTAGTGAAAACATTGAATTATTTATCAAACATTGAATTTAACTCGTAGTTCCATGGGAATAGTTACTGACTGCGCCATCTATTAGCATTATTGTGAAGCTATGTTGATGCTATATGAATTACTGACGCCCATTAAAAATTAAATAATCTCGTTTTTTTATAATATTCATATAATTTTAGTATTTGTTGTTCAAGTACAGGATATAAGTGACCTAAAAACATAAAATCAGTTTGAAAATCCAAAGCGGATTTTTCTAGAGAGCGTCTTCAAGCGAGCGTATAAAATCGCCACTTTGAAAGCCCCCCATTTCGTCAATTTTAAGGGAAAAATTAAAAAAAAATTATTTTTGTACTCAGTTCAAAATTATCTTTAAAATGATACGTAACAATTTTATGTAACGCGATATTTTTTTTTTACTTCGCATTCGCTTCTATGAGAGCCCCCCTGAAATAAAGATTTTTATAACTTTTTAAGCCATTTTCGGCTGGAGGCCATCGGTTTACATATTATATCTAAATTTGAAGTAATTACGTTCAGTAATTCAAAAGTTATAAGGCTCTGACAGACGGACGGACGGACGGACGGACGGACGGACAAGTGCAAATCGCCCTAGTTAACTCAAAGACCTTCGCTTCGCTCGGTCGATAATCGTACATAATATACATACAATACGTAAAATAAATAAATACAAACGTACATTAAACGCGTAGTACACAGTATGTAACCCTTCCATTGTAGATAAAAATAAAAATAAAAATATTGTGTTAATGTAGATAAAAATAAAAAAATTAATGGGATCCTTGCGTAATATAATCCATTGCCTACCTCGTCGAGTACGACAGATAATATACAACTCCTTAGTTAAACCACATCTACAATATTTAATCGAAGTTTGGGGATTTGCTCTAAAAACTAGCATAAAGGAACTACAAATTGCACAAAACAAAATAATAAAAATGTTATTTAATTATGACTACCTAACATCTACAGTTAAATTATACACAAACACAAAACTTATGAACATCAAACAACTCCATACATACTACACTTGCATATTAATAAGAAAAATCCTCAACAAATCCATTCACACACACATAACTTTTACTAAAATACACTTGTATTAGCATCTGACTGCCAAATTTAAATTGTATAATTGTTTTTTTCTCTGTAAGTGAATTTTGTAAAAATTCGTTGAGGAAATAAATTCTTTAACCTGATAAAAATAAAAATTAATTCTTCACAGACGTTTTTATTCACTGTGCACGTGTTTTCATTCAACGTACATATTATTATGTTTCACACAAGAAAGAAATGAAAATTAAGCCCCAGGTCACGAAGCAGTTCATTACGAAGCAGCAAGCGGCGTAACGGGGTTAACAAGGACTGTTTATGATGTAGGAGGTCGCCGATCAACATGAGAGAGACCCGGGACACACCCCTAGGTTTTATTAGTTCCACGGATAAGGCATGCTTCAGACTTTCAGACATATTGTGGAAGGGACTTCATACGGCAATACAAGTCTAGCAAGACATCATACACAAGATGTCACATCTATGGCAAACTTACAATAAAATTAATCTACGAGATGCATTGAACGGAAAGCATTTGAAAGCATAGAAATATTAATAGCATAGAATTAAAAAAAAATTTGAAATCTGATATATATATTTATTTACCAGAATATTGGGCCCCTATTAAAAAAAGAAGAATTGATTTTGTTTTTTTAGTTTGTCCTTCGATCACGCAGCAACGGAGTAACAGATAAATGGATTTTTGCATGAGTATTGAACACTAAGTATTACTTTTTTAACCTTTTTTTTTAATGATACTTTTTATCCCGGAAAAATAAAGGGTTCACGTGGGATTTCAAAAATCTAACTACGCGTACGAAGTCGCTGGCAAATCTCGCTTAAAAGTCACTAGTATCCTTAGAAGTATTTTATGATTTTTTTTATTTAAACTGCAGTATTATATACATACTGCAATTCCGTATTAGAGAATTTTCCACTTGATAATGTAAACATTCTTGTCATCTCATTTGTCTCAACGGCTATTCTCATAAAACTAATTTCGCGGGCTAATGATACTATTCTAACTCGTTATATTCTAAAGATAAAAATGAAATAAGAAGTCTGTTCTGCTAACCGACTTCTTCTTCTTCTTCTTTATCAACCTATAGACGTCCACTGCTGGACAAAGGTCTCCTGCATGGACTTCCACAGGCTTCGGTCTTGCGCCGCTTGAATCCAGCGGCTCCCTGCGACTCGTTTGATGTCGTCGGTCCACCTGGTGGGGGGTCTGCCAACACTGCGTTTACCGGTGCGGGGTCGCCACTCCAACACCTTGGGACCCCAACGACCATCAGTTCTTCGAACTATGTGCCCCGCCCATTTCCACTTCAGTTTCGCGACACGCTGAGCTATGTCGGTGACTTTGGTTCTCCTACGAATCTCCTCATTTCTGATTTGATCTCGCAGAGATATACCGAGCATTGCTCTCTCCATCGCTCGCTGGGTGACCCTGAGCCTTCTTATGAGACCCATAGTTAGCGACCATGTCTCGGATCCGTAAGTCATCACTGGCAACACGCACTGTTCGAAGACTTGAGTCTTCAGGCACTGAGGGATTTTGGACGAGAAGACATCTCGGAGCTTCCCGAACGCTGCCCAGCCGAGTTGGATTCGGCGGTTAATCTCTTTCTCGAAATTGGACCTACCTAGCTGGACTGTATGTCCCAGGTATATATACTCGTCTACAATTTCGAGCGCAGAGTTCTCAACGATTACTGGGTGGAGCGGAGCATGAGCATTGGACATGATTTTCGTCTTGCTCATGTTCATTTTCAGGCCCACCTGTTGAGAAACCCTGCTGAGATCATTGAGCATTGTATTGAGATCTCTCAGAGTCTCTGCCATGATTACTATGTCATCGGCAAATCGCAAGTGAGTGATGTACTCGCCGTTTATGTTGATGCCAAGTCCGTTCCAATCCAGAAGCTTAAAGACGTCCTCCAACGCAGCGGTAAATAGCTTCGGGGAGATTACATCTCCCTGTCGCACTCCACGCTGCAAGTGGATTGGTCTCGTAGTCTGGTCCTGTATACGTACGGACATAGTGGGGTTTCGTACAAGCACTTCAACACTTGGATATACCGGTAGTCAATCCGGCATATCTGCAGCGACCTCAATACAGCCCAAGTTTCCACCAAATCAAAGGCTTTCTCATAGTCCACAAACGCTAAGCAAAGTGGCCGGTTATACTCTTCCGTCTTCTGTATAACCTGCCGCAGCTTATGAATGTGATCTATGGTACCAAAGCCTTTTCGGAATCCGGCTTGTTCGGGAGGCTGGAAGTCGTCAAACCTACGAGCGAGACGATTCGTAATGACTCTCGAGAACAACTTGTAAACATGACTCAGCAGCGAGATGGGTCTATAATTCTTCAGCAAGGTATTATCACCCTTTTTGAAGAACAGGACCACCACGCTCCTGTGCCATGCTTCCGGCGTTATACCCTCGTGAATGACGGAATTGAACAATCGCTGAAAGATCTTAAGTACCGGTTTTCCACCCGCTTTCAGGAGTTCCGCAGTGATTCCGTCATCACCTGGCGCCTTGTTGTTCTTGAGCTGTTTAAGAGCCATTCTAATCTCGTATAGGCTGACGTCCGGGATATCTTCGGTATAGTGTCGGGTCAGTTTGGCTCTGGGATCTTTGGCCAAATCCTCAACAGGTTTTTGTGTCGTGGTATATAACTGCCCATAGAACTTCTCGACCTCTCCCAAAATCTCAGGTCGAGAAGAGACGAGACGACCGTCATCAGTTTTAAGCCGCGTCAGCTGGCTCTGTCCGATAGACAGATCTCTCGCGAACACTTTTGAGCCTTTGTTCCGCTCGATCGTATCTTTAATACACTTGGTATTAAAGACCCGAAGGTCGCGAGTTTGTGCCTTAGAGATCTGCCTATTAATCCGCCGGTAGGCAGCCGCGTCTACCGATGACTGCAGCCTCATCTCTTGTCTCTCCTCCATGAGCTTGAGAGTATGGTCAGAGAACTTTTCGGTTCTTTTCCTGCGATGGGTCTTAAAGAACTTAGACCCCACAGTATGGACAGTTTCCACGAACCTGTTGTTTAGATCGTCCACTGAAACACAGTCTGCTAGGCAATCGAATCGGTTCTGCAGTTCGAGTTGGAAGTTTTCGGGGTTTTGGATATGAGCACGAGAGGGTCGGAGAGTTGACTTCACCAGTCTAGCCCTTTCCAGCTTCACATTAATATTCAATGTGCCTCTTACCATACGGTGATCGCTCCCAGTTTTCACCCTGTTGATCACAGAGACATCATTGAATATATGGCGCTTGGTCGACATAATGAAGTCAATCTCACTTCTCGTAGAACCATCGGGGCTCATCCAAGTCCATTTTCTGTGTGGCCGCTTCCTGAAGAAGGAGTTCATCATAAAGAGGTCCTCCTTCTCCATGAAGTCGGCCAGCATTTGACCCCTCTGGTTCCTTCGCCCATAACCAAATCGCCCAACCCTCGTCTCTGCACCGCTTCGTTCACCCAGCCTCGCGTTGAAATCCCCCATAACAACATTGTACTGAGTGGTAGAGGCGTGTATGGCTTTTGATATATCCTCATACAGCGCCTCCACCTCCTCGTCATGATGTGCCGAAGTCGGTGCGTAAACCTGTATAACCTTCAACGAATACCGATTGGTGATTCTGAGTATAAGGTACGCTACCCTACTCGACACACTTTTGACTTCGACGATGTTGTTGACGAGGGACTTGTGGACGATGAACCCGACACCACCCTGGGACTGTTGATCGCCCTCCCGGTAGTAGAACTAGTTGCCGGAATTGAGGATTATCGAGTCCTCCCCCTCTCTTCGGACTTCAGACAATCCTATAACATTCCAGCGCAACTTGCTCACTGCTTCTTCCAGCTCGATGATCTTCTCGTCAGTCCTCAACGTGCGTGCGTTATATGTCGCCAGGTCCAGTCGTCGGGGTTGGCAGCGGAATCTCATCCGGAGATTCTTAGCACCCCCTGCCCCGCTATTACCGTGAGCGCTGCCAGGGTCAGGCACAGCGAGGCCGCCGGGAACTAGGGGCCTTGGCCTTGTGACAGTTTCCATATAGGGTTTTGCCCATAATGACCACGCTGGGCAGGCGTGTTGGTCATCGCAGGGCTAGACTGATCACGCCGATGTCGCTGCTGCCCGACACCGGCCTGTGCCATTTGTTCAGTCTAGCTAATATGAGATGGTTATACCGCCATCTGTCGGTAACCGACTATGTACTCCTAATTCAATTAGCCCAGACCATTAGCAAAGTCATCAAAGCTACATCGAATAGTTATTACTTTACTCTGTCCGGATTATAGGCCTTTCCTTTTGACACGGCAGGGTGATTTGGAACAAAATAACAGAGCGTAATCTAGTCCCATATATATCAAATAGCGTCGCAACTAGATACTTGATAGCAGAGCCGGTAATAGCTAAGCTTAATTGGAAGTGAACACAAGTCTGACACGCCGTGACACGCTGCGGGCGTGTTCCGCGGATTTGATTCTAGTGATGCCGCGGATTTTTCGGCTGCAAATTTCACTATCAAAATTAAAAACTGTTATTTGGAAAAGATCATTTGACTAGTTTTTAACATTAATTGAATCACTACGCCATCCTTTCCTTTGTCAAACCTATATAATCAGACTTCTGCTATATTATTTCTAATGTCTTCTAATAAGGGCCGCTCCTATGGAAGCTTTTTGTTTCCTTTAAATAGTTCCAAAAAAGATCTTTATTCTATCTAGAATTTTTTAAGATTAACCAAAAAAAATCTTATCAAAAAAAAGTTCTGCCGAGTTCGTTTGTGCTATCTCAAAAACTACTGTAGAAATTTTAGTTTTTGGCTTATTAATAAATAAAGAATAGTTTGGGATAATAATATAGTTAGTCATTAATTTAAATTGCTTAGACTATTTCTTAGTCCACTGTTACTATTTACTCAACCTAAGATCCCAGCATTATATCCGATTAAATCGCAAATAGCTTCGGGTAAATAGAGAACATCGGAACGTTCTCAGATAACTGAAGCGGAAGCAAATTATTGAGCTGTTTGATGTAGCCTTTATTATCTAGGTATTCGAAGCGGTAAAACTACCTTGTAAGCAAGCAAGAAGTTCTGCTTTCTATTAACTATAAGATCAGTATTTTATAGAGTTTCAAGTCTTTTCAATGAATATTTTCTTGATGCTTAATTTTCTTTTTAATTTTTTCAGGAACTCCATTAAAAGCATCCCGTTATCAATTTTAGTTACTTTTATCCATTCTACTTCGCATGCCAAAGATTATCATTTCATCGGCTCTGACTTTACTTAGCTCTACTTTTTTCCCATTCCTACTTAATATTATAAATGCGAAAGTGTGTTTGTCGTAGGTTTGTCCTTCAATCACATTTTGAAAGGGTTTAGTGGAGTACCTGAATAGTGATAAAGGCTACTTTTTATCTCAGAAAAACAAAGGGTTCGAATGGAGTTAAATTTTTAAAATCCCGCGCGAACCTTTTGTTTTCCCGAGAAAAAGTGCATAATATTATAATATATAATAAATGTTTCTTTTTCTATAAATTATTATATTACCCTTGAAAAAAATAGTGTTGATCTGTTACTCCGTTATTGCATAATTAAAGGACAAATTAAACATTATAATATGTTCTTAGGTATTTTTTAGTAAGTAACAAAAGTTCGTTACTGATCAATTACTGACCAATACATGGTTATTTAAATACATTTTTGCATCTTTTCACGTAACTTATCATTATTGTATCTATCTATACTTATTTTTTTTAAATTTTAATACATATGCCTACCTAGATAAATAATTATTTATTATTATTTATTCAAAAAGTAATTTATCTTATAGCCTCAATATATTAGTATTGTTGTAGGTTTGAAATAATCAAGACTCTTTCTATAGCCAAGTCCAAGCACGTGAGGTAATCTTTATTAGTGTCTAAACCTTTATTTTTTGTAGAAAAAAGCGCAAGAAATACTTCATGTTACGAAAGAAAATAAAACCGCGATTTAGACCCTTTCAGATGGAAATGAGACACTTGATTACTATTCAATAGTTACGGCGTATCGCTGGAAATCCGAAGGAAGTATTTACAAGTAGGTGCTTGAGGACAACTGTCTAGAAAGGTCTGTGATATACTCGTACATGTTGGTACTAAAATGATTTTGAGGCATCTTTATATAGTGAGAATAGCTCGGTTGGTAGAGTAGTATTCGAAAATATGACACCGTTTCACAATACAAGTCGGATCATTTGTATATGAAAAGAGTATGATTTCTGAAAAAATTCAATTTGAATATTGGAATTGCAATCGGTCTATTCGATCTGTTGTGGTATTACCGTCGTATCGTATCGAATATATATGTATCTAATACCTTTAAACGAGCAATTCTTGTATATACCAATCTGAAACCAGAAGACCTCCAGTTCGAGTCCAGACGTTTATATTTTCCCCTATGTTTTTTTTTAAATTATATAATTTCCAAAAAACACGATTTACCAAAAAAAAATCACCTAGATATTTATATTTTATATTAGCTAAAATAACTTCAGTCTAACATACATAACGTAGAAAAGGATTATTACAATAGATCCAAGCTTATATTATATTTGAATTTTGACTTCACGACCGCAATTCTACTTTGATCGAGGCTTGAACTTTATCAACTTCTATTTTATTTCTTTTCCATGTTATGAATACAGAAGTCAAGGGAGTTCTTAACTCATATATTATTGCTACCATTGTGGAGCTCGGACACAATGTCCTCTCCCACAGTTTAATGCACACAACTCCCAACTTTGTACCAACAATGACAGTATTCTTTTGTGCCAGAGAAGTAAGTTAACGTAAGAACGGATCGGGAAGCGTTGGCGATGCGGTATTGGAACAACTCGGGCGTACCACAGTCCATTGTTAAACGGTTTCTTATACTTTTCAAAATACGATTATTTTGCATTGAAGAAAATATACTTTTATTTGTTTGCTAAGACGATAAAAACTTGGAATCATGCAGTTCAGATTTTCTTTGCGTAGTTTCCCTTTGGTCTATTTTCTTAATGACTTACCTACTTGCGAGCCGTCTGCAGAGTTTATGCAGACATAATTTAGTTTGTATAGATTGTTTGAATAAAATTTGTTTGTATTGAAACCTGATTTGAAATTCAAATATGGTTGAGCGAAGCAATGGCTGAGCCATGCGTCATACTCGTGAACGGGTGTCGCCGGAGGAAATGGGGCTACTTTCTCTCTGCCCATCGTAATATGTATTGAATAATTTTAAGTAGATG
Organism: Oeneis ivallda; assembly: GCA_029955525.1. Taxonomy (NCBI): domain Eukaryota; kingdom Metazoa; phylum Arthropoda; class Insecta; order Lepidoptera; family Nymphalidae; genus Oeneis; species Oeneis ivallda. The sequence continues at coordinate 17,991,273 of JARPMR010000020.1, read as the reverse complement.
CATTTTTGGAACTTCCCCTCATTGTGGAAACACTGGATACATAGCATAATATCTATTGTATTGTAAACTTGTTTTAAAAAGAGCAACCGCCGAGTTTCTTGCTGATTCTTCTCGGCAGGAAGAGCATTCCGAACTAGTGGCAGACTCATCGACGATTCAAAGACACTTGTATAAAAGTTTATTTGAATAAAAAATATTTCTATTCTATTCTATTCATGTTATTTTAAGACCTTACATAAAATACTTCAATTACTTCTTACAAAATTTAGAAGATTATTCCGATCATACTAATTTAGGAAAAATATGGAATCAAATATTAAAAAAAAATTCTGACTGTGGTTATAATATAAAAATTTAAAAAGAAAGGCAACTCAACTCAACACAATGTACCAAATTTTGTTCTAGAAAATAAATATTGTACCTAAATTGTACATATTGGTGGCATCCGTGGCTAGAGAGTCTCATCGGATTTCATAACAGAGACAAACAAATCAGAGCACGACAAAAATAGTAGAACCCTTTTGTTTCTTTATTAAAAGCGGCCATGAGAAAGCAAAGTTTACGGTGAGGTCATCCTTTCCTATCAAAGAGACATGGGTCGGGTGTTGTTTATATTATGATGTAATTTTTGTTCAACGCCTCTTTTTTATTAGTAGTGAAAGGATATTGTTTTTTTACTATGATGTTCAGAAATATTATTATTGTGCACATAATACTAAGGTTGAAAATAACTTTTATCGTAGAAAGGTAGAATATTCCATTCGCAAAATGTTTGAAATGTAACATTACAGAAACTTAAATCTATGAATAATTTGCGTCAGCAGACTTGAGCAGACTTAACGCAGAATCAATACGCAAGATGGTCAATACGTAGAATATTAAAAACGCAGAATGTTCAGTAAGCTAAGTGGTCAGTGTCCCTTTTAACATTATAATTACCTAGAGAAGTAACAATGCTTAAAACGAAAAGTTAACCTTTTCATTTGCCGATATAAGAAAAACCCAAAATTCAAATTGGCTTCTCGGCACTTCCATTAATTCCATTAGGTACTTCTGGAACCCAACATTTGAATAATCAACTAATTGAAATAAAAAAATCTCTAAAACCTAAAGTCCATTTACTGCGAAATTTCACGTCCATTACAAAGAATCTACTTTTGGGCTTCTTTGAGGTGTAGTTCGGAATTCTAGTTCTAGCAAATGAGACATCGAAATTCTTTGCCGAAAAACTGAGTAAAAGTAATGGCAAAACCGTCGCAGCGTAGTCAGAGTGTGGTATAAAATATTATCTCGTTGCACAAACGCTGCTTCGTTACTATGCAAGTATATAGTCAAAGGATCTTTTTCAGTTTTTAATTTTGATAGTAAAATTCGCAGCCGAAAAATCCGCGGCAACGCTTTAATCAAATCCGCGTGATACGCCCGCAGCGTGTCACGGCGTGTCAGACATGTGTTCCAATTAAGCTTAGCTATTACCGGCTCTGTTATCAAATATCTCGTTGCGCTAACGCTAAGCTATGTCCCGACTCCCGTAGCTATTTGATAAACGAGTAGATTACGCTCTGTTATTTTGTTCCAAATCACGCTTGCCGTGTCAAAGGGTAGGGCCTATAATCTAGATAGTAGGTAATGATTAACCTGTATATCCTCTTTTTCCTCATTGTGGAAACACTGCATACATAGCATAATATCTATTATATTGTAAACTTGTTTTGAAAAGAGCAACTGCCGAGTTTCGTGCTGGTTCTTCTCGGCAGGAACGGCATTCCGAACCAGTGGTAGACTCATCTACGATTCAAAAGCACTTGTAAAAAAGTTTATTTGAATAAAAAACATTTCTATTTCTATTCTACTCTATTCTAGATAGCGTAAAGTAATAATTACTATTCAATGTTACTCTGATGACTTTGGTAATGTAAATCCTATCAGTTGACCCGCGAGCTTGTGAAATGTTTTGGAGATAATATCGGCTTACTTCTGTGGTATAGTAGGTAAACAGTTACAGGTTACAGTTAAAATAAGCACCTATTAAGTTATTAGGAGACTAGCTCTTGCCCCCGCGACTATTCGTCCGCGTGGAATTAGGTATTGGGGTGGAATTTTCAAAAACGGTCACATATTTTTTATTTTTTATCGAAAGCCAAAATACCAAGTTTCATAGATATAACTTGAAAAAATGGTGGACTATTCATTCAACAAACATTCACAACCTATTCATCCCTTTTGGGGGTGGAATTTTAATAAAACAAAACTGTGAAACACGTATTTCTCCATTTTTAATTGAAAGCCCAAAGACCAAGTTTCATGTATACAAGTTGAAAGGTGGCGGACTTTCATACAAACTTTCTTCCTCTATTTACTACTCTTTTATTACTCTTAGGGGTGGAATTTCAAAAAAATCCTTTCATAGTCGGTGCCTACGTCATAAAAGGAACCTAATTCAAAATGTCAGGTTACTAACTCCTATGGTTTATGATGTGCGTTGATAGGTCAGTCAGTCTGTCAATCAGTCAGTCAGGACAAGTCTTTTTATAAGTACAGATTAATGAGCATCATTAATCAACTATCTTTTTTCTCGCGGCTAAGCCAGCTTGAGCATACTTTATATCCAACCTAATTAGCTATATTTTATGTTTATCAAACTTCGAGATCGTAAAACCGTAACAGCGGAATAGGATACTTTATAAGTATACACCGAAACGTATCACCGAAAATACCGAAATTAAAAATTACATACGTTTTCTTCAAACTCCTCCTTCCACGCACATTTAATTACATTACGCCACAAAAAACCGCGAAGTACGCGATACATATGAATAAATCCACCTGTGGATGGAATAAAATGTTTTTGAAAATGAGAGCGTCGCAAGAGTGTAGCGTATGTTTTATTTTTTAATAATATATTGCCTTTAGTATTTTTATTAATATAATGCATATGTACGGAATTTTGGATTTATAAGGAATTGGGGCTTACAGGCTTCGCTGATTCTCGTAGAATTCTCCCACTACTCAAAGTCAAAGACTACAGAGTAATATCAAGAGTGAGTTTATTACATAGTGTGTGTGTTACCATGGAATATGTAATTTGGTAAGTAAGTACTTAAATAAAATATAAAACATTATAATAATGAGAAATTAGTTTATGGCGCTTACAACATGGTTTTATTTTTCTGAAGAATTTACAAACATCGAATTTAAGTTTTTTCTATGCCTTTTCTTGTTATTTCTGTCAAAAAGTGCATTACAATATTTAACTAAAAATATTTTTGCTTCGCGGTTTGGTGCAAGCCAGCCTTTACTTGTACTTCTTAAGCCAAGAGCTCTACTATAAGATCCTTACATTGATACCTTTGTAATTTAAGCTTAATTTAAGCGATGAATCTTTGAAGTTTAAATTATCTATTCAAGTAGTATTATCTATTGAACCTGTTGCTTTGTGAAATTTGATCAAAGTTAACGAAGTGAACTTACCTAAACGCTATGCCTAGCGTTCCAGAGATATACTTATGAAGGTAGAACGGAAAATAGTCGGAGCACGCGTGATAACAATTTGCAATATCGTGCTACTGTTATATATTTTAACATAATATATTATATAGACTAGCGTTTGACTGCGATCACACCTGATGGTAAGTGAAGATGCAGCCTAAGATGGAGCGCGCTTGCCCATAAATTTCCTATTCACTCTTCAGTTTTAGTTACTTGGAAAACAGAAAGCTGAATTGTACAAATGTTAGGGTAAGGGAGTGTTTGAGTGTTTAGTTTCTAAACATTTCTTGAGTAGTCTAAACTGGTGCACTAAAAAGGTATCTTTTAAGTGCTGATAAGGAGAGAAACATTTTTTAATGCGGACAAAGCCGTACCTAACAGCTAGGTGTTATAAAACAAAGTGTATTCTTGACTATCAAAAGCTGCAATGTCGAATCATATAATTTCACGGTCGGCATCATTCCTTCGAATCTCTTCATCATAATATTCAAAATTTGCTCATTCGCCGGTCGTGTTTTGTTTTTGTCACATAACGTATGCCCCCTCATTTGGAGTGAGATAACTTAATCCCGTCCCGTTGCCCCGACTGCTGATAGCGTCATATTTCTATTTAATACGACGGAAAGACTGACGAAATTAGATTTTTAACCGACTTCAAAAAAGGAGGAGGTTCTCAATTCGTCGGAATCTTTTTTTTATGTATGTTCACCGATTACTCGAAGACGCCTGATCCGATTTGGAAAACTCTTTTTTCGTTTGAAAGGCTATACTTTCCAGGTCGTCCCATTTAAATTTTATCGAAATCGGTCGAGCAGTTTTAAAAAAATCAACAATAAGTTATACACTTTGTAGTTGCGCGGGTGTTTGAAGTCGGTTTTTTTAAAAATAAGTTTTTATATTAAATTATTTATCAACAAGATTTTCACATAAAGATTTTGTCTCTGATTTTATCTCAGTATCACATAAAAAAATTATTGACCTCGTGTACTACATGGTTTGAGACGGTGAACAATTTCCCCTCAATACACTTGAATCTACTGAATGGATTAGCACTCTAGAGCTCACTGTGATCACCATTGTTGGTCTGAGTGGATCCTGGGAAGCGATTCTCTAAAAACAATTGCCACAGTGTAACGATTGCAATCGCCTCTCATTGACCGATATTCACTCCCTATTGGCTAAAATGCACTGTTAGAGAAAGAACCTGCTGTAATTGGATCACTTGAAATGAAGCCTCAATTGCCCTTTAACGATTTTCTAGGTAAATCGACAAATAAAGCTAGATCTTTGAACAAAATTTTATTTTCAGTAACGACACCTACCGTGTAATAAATAGTTCAATTAGCATTATTATTCGTTAGATCAAGATATCAATATAGTGTTAATCTCCTGCTGCTAGTCATTTACTTTTATATTTTAATTTTAATAAACTGTTCAATTTTGTTAATTTTAGATTCAATAAGTAATTAAATGTATTAAATCTTCGAAGTCTATAAATTATCTCTAGCTAGACTACCTACCTGTCCGTCCAAAACGCGACAGCCCAACGGTTAAAAGTGCGGACTGAAAACTGAATGGTCTACGGTTCGATTCCCATCCGTTGCGCTATTGTCGTATCTACCTAGCACAAGTATTCCGCTTATTTGGAGGGGAAAGGAGAATGTTCAGCTTTTCCATTTCAGCTTGGCTAATAACCTTTAAAAAAATATTAATAACTATAGATTCTGAACATAACATACCTCTGGTTCGTTGATCAACTTTTGATGATGCTCGTGACTAGGCTCCGTCGACCGCTTGTGGACCTCGTGGTGCGAGAGCAGGTAGAAATCCTTGAGTGCACCAATCTGTAACAAGATGAAAAGATAAAGATATTAAAAAAAGGGTAGTATTTAATCCTGTACCTGTAAATCCCCTTTCTTGTAACAAAATATTCGAAAGTAGCACCAAAAATACTGGATTGCACACTAAATGTGCACAATTAACTAAATCAAATTTAACATACTGTTTAATGGATTAAGCAAAACTCTTTTACTGAGAGATTATCTATTATTTAATAATCCAATTTAATTTTTCATTTCAAACCAATAGAACCTAAGTGCACCAAATATATTTGATATGCAGTAGGTTAATTAGTGGAGACACTTCGTTTCTTAAATTGTAAATAGAGATGCAATTAAAAAAATCCCTAAAAAATAGATGAGTGCCGGAGGAGTCATGTATACATAAGTAGAAGGTACTATGTACCTTAATATACATACCTATAAAAACAGAAAACAAATAATTGGGTAATTGACTGTTGTCAAAATGTTGATATTCATTATATATGTTTATTCATCGAAGATGGATAAACAACAGTCAAGATGGCATTTTAATCATTAATTACCATCGAGATTCCTATAAGCGAGGAGTCTAGAGTCTCTTCGAGTCTTGAGCTTCAGGGAATTCAAACATGGTTTAATTAAGCTTAGTCGTTTGTTTTGAAGCAAGTGAATTAAATTGTTACATACCTACACTAGCGAGTTTCTATGAATTTGTGACTTTTGTTGAAACAACAGATTATATAAATTCATTGTGATTATTCGAAATTGTATTCATTATTATTTATTATTAGTAATTTGAGATTTTTATTCCTCCTAAACATTCTTGCTTTATTAATTTTAATGGCCAGGCTACGAAAAATTAATAACAACGTACAATGATAGCCATCACCGATTCGATGTGATTAACTTAATTTAATATAATGACCAGTTTACATTTTTCCCAATCACTAGAACCAGTCAGGGCTGGACTGAGTTAAAAGGCAGCTGTTAATCTTTTTTAAGTAGCAATCCATTGCTAAACTATGTAATGTGCCTACCGTATTAACTTATTCTACTTGTGGGCTACCTATATATTACTAGCTGACCCAGCCACGCGTTGCTGTGACCCAGTAGGTATAATAGATTAAATTAATATTAAGATAAAAACTATCCTATCTTTCAAGTTTGACCAAATTACAGATAGTTACGAAGTTTTATCAAAATCGGTTCAGTAGTTTAGGAGTCCATCGCGGACAAACAACGTGACACGTAATTTATATATATTATGATAAAAACTATCCTATTTTTCAAGTTTGACCAAATTACAGATAGTTACGAAGTTTTATCAAAATCGGTTCAGTAGTTTAGGAGTCCATCGCGGACAAACAACGTGACACGTAATTTATAGGTATATATTAAGATATTAGATTTTATTATTGTAATAAATCAAAAAATGATAAGAGCCTACTTTCCGAATGATTTTTGTTTGACTTTTTTAAATTAAAATTGCACAAATTAACGGAACAACGTCTAAATTAGATCGAATTTCTTTTTGTTGAAGTTGTAAGTCTTGGTTGTATACTACGATACTACGCCATCAAAAGACATGTCAAATACGAGACGACGAGCGAATTGTTATAATTATCCTCATATTGACAATTTTTAGAGACATGTTTTTCTGAAATGTAAAAAAGCTGAATTAATTTTGTTAAAGAAAAATATAGATCAAATGGAAAAACGAAAATACTTACTCAGATGTAAATAAACAATTACAGTGAATATGGTATAATATTTAAGATCTAATTGTGTTTATTCTGTATAAAAATATCATAAAAAGGATTCGTTGTATGTTTTTAGTATTCACGCAAAAATTTCACGCTTGTAAGGAACTCGACTCTATTAGGTACCTTTATTGGCTCAATAAAGTCAACGTTGAATACGCGTAATGTCAACACACACTTTAGGGACATACCCTTTGTAAATAATAGATAATTCACATTACTACAATCGCTGGATCCAGTAACTTTATTCCATCGGTAAAGTTGCATGGTTGTTTACGTATTTCTAAAACATTAAAGGCTATTTATTGAACCAAAAACACTACGAACTGGGCCCTGAAAAGAATTTGACGGAGTTAGCCCAGAGCGACCGGAATATTCCAAAGTTCCAAAGTTCCGATGAGATAAGTACGATGACCAACCAAGTTATCTTTATTAGCTTTAATAAACTAGATTCGAATTGCTGAATACATTATTGCAGTAGGTAATTGGACTGGCATGGTTCTAGAATAATGTGAACCGGCTGTAACACAGTAAGAGTAAATATATGCGAGTAGGATCAATAAATCTTTAAACAAACTAATAATGAATAAATCTCAAAAATTATCAGTTAAAAAAAATTGTTAATTAGCACAAAATGTCATAGGTATGCTAAAAACCTAAATTTAAGCTAAATTGTTTTCTACTAACATTAGTTATCAGTTAAAAAATGTTGTACTAACACATTGAGCCGCAGATGCTTTAAATAAAGACTTTATTATTATTATTATTATTATTAATAATTTGGGAACAAGCGATATACACCTTCAGGAACTAAATTTTAGGCAATATATTCGCGTAAATACTTTTCGCAGATTTATCTCTTGCGCCGCGCGTATTTTTTACTCCGATCTACAGGGGAATATCAAAAAGAAACGCTTCTTTTCAGTAGAGAGGTGCTATATACAACGTTCTCCTTTGCCATAGTATCGGCCCAGTCGGTCAACAATAATATATAAAGTTGTTTGGTGACTATTCAAGATGTATGACGCGTAACCATAGATTTTTAAAGATTTTTTTATATATGTCATAGATTTATAGTACTCTACTTGTCACACGCTGTACTCTTCAGCGTCAGCAATGGCGAGTGCGAATAGCACGTCACGGTATTTTGAACTGGTGGTACGCAACTATTCGTGACGAAGTCACTGTAAGCACAGAGACCCTAGTGCGACTTTACAAACTTACGTTAACTGTGCGTGAATACGTCAATTAGTGTGGACGGAAAAGGGATTGAAAAATACTCCGTCCCTTTTCCTTACGAATAAGCCATTCGGTGTTTAATGTGTTACCGCATACAACCAAATGTTGTCTTCTAGGCGTAATAGTCTACGTGAAATACGTGCAAGGCCGTATAAATGCATAGGAGTAAAATAGAGATAGTTGCTCGCTGACTTGTTAACATTTTATCCTCTCACTTGATTCAAACTTGTTAGCGTTGCCTAGCGAAATTCTGAATATAAATAAAAAATGTTAAGAGTGCGCCTCATAATTATTTCATACTTATATTACTATATTTTTATTTAATTTCTAAAGCGGTTTCTCGTTTTGTTTTCCTTTTTAATACGACGCTGCGGCAGAAAATCTTTTCAAAAGGTTTCCATGTCGAGTTTTCAGTGTATGAAATAAATTAAATTAGTTTAATTAATTTTTAAAATAATATAATGATCATAATATTTTTATGAAGATAATTTTATGTCGTTTGTAAGATATGTTCGTGAATAACAGAAACATTTAAATAGAAGCTAACATTTTTGGAATCTGAAGAACATTTAGATAAACACGTAGTTTAATGATCATATTCATCGATTCAATTTTATTAATTAGTTAATTTATTAAGGTGGGTGGTGTATCATAGCCATGCACCGTCTTCGAACAGTGCTTGTTGAAAGTGATGATTTAGGTATGGATCCGAAGCATAGTCGCTAACTAATAGTCGGGCCTAATATTATGAAGGTTCAGCAGGGTTCCTCGCGGGGCGATAGAGAGAGTCATGGTCGGATCTTCCTCGGAAGATCAAATCAAGAAATGGAAGATTCAAAATTACCGACATAGCTCTGAAAATCGGGATACTGAAGTGGAATTGGGCGGTACAAATACATAATTGGAAGAACTTGTGGTCGTTGGGATCCCAAGGTGGTGGAGTGACGACCCCGCATCTGAAAATCAGAGGGATCCCGCGGAGTTTTTAATAACCTAAGTCTACGTAGATGAACTTAACTAATAAAAATAAAAAATTAAGTGGCACTCGGGGACTGCCGCGGTAAAGCTATTGCATAGCATTTTTTATCAACTTATGCAATTATAATATTTATGCAATTTTTTTTTGGAAAATAAAAATTATGCAAAAAAATAATTAAAAAACAAACAAACAAGAAAAGCGCACTGTCACTACTTCGCGAGTGAGATTCAAACCTGCGACGTCTAAAGAAAGCGGCCGCTCGCCCACTGCGCCAAACAGAGCTAAATGTGAACCTCTAAAATGTTGAACGCTTACTGAACGTTAGGTTTATTTTCGTTACGGAATTTCTTGATTCGGTCGCCGCGCTCAAACTGTTTGTCCTAGTTCAAAGCCCGCGATAAAAGCTATGCAATAGCTTAATAACCGATACTGATGGCTGACCGTAATCTCAAAGATGCAAAGCAAAATCAAAGGTCTCATTCGATCTTCCAAAATTAGTCACTGATCCAGTCTTTGATTAGGGTGAACGCTGCTTAACCAATAAAAGCGTAGCCACACAATAAAAGCCACAAGCTAACTCAACTCACTTGCAATAATACTACAATTTTCTCGAACAATTTCGATAACTAGGTATTGTAAGCTATCCATAACATTGCAGTGAACTTTGCAAAAGCGGGTCAGGAGTCAAACTAGAGTGCATGGAATTGAATATTGGATAAAGCAATATTGCATGCAATATATCGACCTATCGACGTACCTCGCTACCTACCACCTACTTGTTATAACACGTGGGTTGCACGTTCTAGTCAATTTTAAACTTATAAATACAGCGTATCTGAGTCACGGATCGAAAACCGAAAAGTCGAATGGTCAATCCCTATCTGTTGCACTTAACGCTTAAGACTTCATCAGTGCTTTCGATCATTGATCGTTGTCTAATGCAGCCCCTCTAGCCAAGTTACACTTCTTTTTAACTATTCGCTTTCTACGATCGTCATCGCTTGAAATTTTAGCTAGGGCTAGACTAGATGGCACTGCAGCTGATCAAAGACAGAAGTGTCTTGATAATATTTCGCGGCATTTTGTATTATATTTTTTTTAGCATTTAAAATGCATAAATTATTCACTGTAGTTTCCATTAAAATGCACACTATAGTACATTAGATAATTTAAGCGCCATCTAGTTTGCGATTTTGAAACTCGAACAAGGTACTTACCTTGTTAGAGCGATGTTACTTCAAGCGATGACGATCATAGAAACCGAATAGATAGAAGGGCTGGTCTATCCCGCAATAAAATAATAACATAAATAAATTCTTTTTAAAAACCGACTTCAAACGTCACTACAAAGTACATCTATATATATACATATAAAAGAAAGTGGTGTTAGTTACACTATAACTCAAGAACGGATGAACCGATTTGGCTGAAAATTGGTGGAGAGGTAGTTTAGAACCAGGAGACGGACATAGGATACTTTTTATTCCGTTCGACTAAAACGTTTCCGTCATGTCACTATAAAACGTGGTAGGTATAACAAAAACGCATCTGACATGGAATAACAAAACGCAAATGACAGTGGAATAACAAAACGTAAATGACAGCTAAACGTAATTTTGTCTTTGGTTAAGTATGGTAAAAAATTTGACAATTATAAAAAGTGTTATAATAAAGCATTACTGATATTATAAATGCGAAAGTGTGTTTGTTTGTTGGTTTGTCCTTCAATCACGTCGCAACAGAACAGCGGATTGATGCGATTTTTTGCATGGGTATAGCAATGGATGTAGTAGTGGTTCCTCAGACCGGGAGAGCTACTTTTATCTCGGATAATGAAAGAGCTCCCGCGGGATTTTTAAAAACAAAATCCATGCGGACGAAGTCGCGGGCATCAGCTAGTATTTTATAAAATAATTTTAGTTTCTTCGCGTATGTTGAAGTCGGGCTGGCCTAAATAGAAACAATGAAACTAATACGCGACGCTAGCCCGACTTCAACATACGTGTACAAAGAAAAAATATTTTATAATTTGTAACTTGGCGTTTGAAGTCGGTTTTAAAGAGATTTTTTTTATATTATTATTTTAAGCTTTTTAGTGTATCACATTCTCTGATCGCGAGCGATTTGCTCTTATTCATTGAGAAGTTCCTTCCTCCATCACCAAAGATATTCATCAGATCTTCACCCAATGGGCCTAAACGTTCTTTCAAATAAAAGAAAATATTGAAATCAGTTCAGATTTGACGGAGATAACACTACTACTCCGGACGGAGTAACATCACCAAAAAATTAAAAAAAATTAATTCAAAAAAGTGCTCAATCAATTTCGATAAAAATACGGGACCACCTCTGACGTATGCCCTACCGAACAATAAAGAATTATAAAAATATTTGTGATTGGCCCAGTAAAAAAAACTTACTGTCGAATTGAGAACATTATTTTTTTTAAGTCTGTTAAAAAAATAGTAATAAAATAATAATAATGTCCTCCCGACCGAATCCGATCACGGCGGCCAACCTGCTCAGGGATTAGCCATCCACGCGGGAGATATTATAGTGCACAAGTGTGTGCGCAGACACAGGTGCACTCTCTATTCCCTCACTCTCATAGTCCGATGGGACGGAAAATCCGACACGACGGGAGAGAGATCAGGCGCAGGACCGACGGCTTTACGTGCTCTCCGAGGCAAGGGGGTGACTCACCGCCAACTTATAATTCCGGGCTAGTAACGAGAATTTCTTGACAGAAAAACCCAATACATTTTTTTTGGCACGACCCGGGAATCGAACCCGAAACCTCGTCATCCGTATTCGAACGTGCTCACCACTAGACCAACGAGTTAGTTAAAAAAATAGTACAAAACTAAAGAGAACACTTGTAAGTGGAACTATATTAGATACATTTCCACAAAAGCAATGATGTAATAAACGCATTCCTTTATTTGAACATCTCTCAATCTACGAGATGTTCACATACTCGTAAAGGCACTAAATTATAAATGTGAACTTCTCGAATACATATTAGCGGTAAAGTTCTACAAAGTTAAGATACAGAGCGAGCTCGGATCGCTTTATAAGTTAGTGTAGCGGAACTAATGAAACTTTTCACTTGAAAACTGGCTTCTAACTTACTTTGCAACAAAAAATATTAGTCTACATAAGTTACATTAGAGCCTTAGGCATCATCCTTACTATTACTAATATTATAAATGCGAAAGTGTGTTTGTTTGTTGGTTTGTTGGTTTGTCATTCAATCACGCCGCAACAGGGCTACGGATCGACGTGATTTTTTGCATGGGTATAGTTGAGGACCTGGAGAGTGACATAGGCTACTTTTTATCCCGGAAAATCAAAGAGATCCCGAGGGATTTTAAAAACTAAATCCACGCGTACGAAGTCGCGGGCATCAGCTAGTTGTGTTTATAATAATAATCTGCCCAAACACAACAACGTACAATGCCTTTTTTTTTTTACCTAACTATAGCAGCTTTTAGTCGTGCGACATGTCGTAGGTTAGGCTACATTGCATACGAAACGACATATCGTCGTTGTCAAACCAATATCTGCTATGTGCAAAAAGTATCTTGGGAACACGCATATTAAACAGAGAGTTACTGCAAGGGAAGTGGATTATTTCTCTTCACCCCAGTTCCCAAATCCCTAAAGAAATATTGAATAAAAAACTTTTGACGTGATAACGTCTTATAAATCGATGAACACCGGCTGCATGCACGAAAAAGTGTCACGTTCCGCCTAAGCCTGAGCGTGCAAGCAAGAGCGCCGAACAATCGATAGAGAGGAACGACGGCCCAAGCGTTGGGCGTTGGCTTGTGACCGCCGCCGCCTGGCGCCCGCCATTCACGCGTCCGCGCTGTGGTTAGCGGATGTGTCACGAGCTAGTTCTAGCAGCACGCTGTTCATCTTTATGACTTTATCACGTAAAACTATCGTCCGTAAACCAACTTTACAGATAGCCAATTATTTTCTGTAAAATTACATATGCACATAAAATATTTTTAGCGACCACAGTTCAGTGTTAGTGCTAAGTCACATAGCAGTCTTTTGTACGGAGGTTTTACGAAGATTTGGTAATAGTCAAAGTCAAAATGAAAATTTCCAAAAAGTGCACATACCTAGCAAGCAGATATTGGTTTGAGAACGACGATATTTAGATATTTATTTATCTACCAACCTATATCTACCCTAAAAATCGGAATGTGCATTTTGTTCAATCTATTCGAAAATAGCGCGATGAGAGCTCCATGATAGATTTCGGTACCTTATACCTACTCGTAACGGAACTTTCGTATTCAAAAGCGAATGGAAAAATACGTTCACAAAATACTCGCACCCACCGTAGTACACCTGCTAACGGATCGCTAACGGAAAATTATTGTAGGCTACAAATAAAATTGCGTGAATTTCACGAAAATACAAAGGTAACTGACAGCTGCCCTAACCGATGGATACCTACTCGATTTGGAAAATAATATTTTGTAAAGGAATAATACAAATCGTGTGAATAAAATAATGGGTGGGCGAATACTATATAATCGGATTGAGTGAATACATTAATTGCTTATAATTAATGAGCTACGGTATTAATATTGTTTTACTGTTATATTACTTGAGATTTTTTTTTTCTATTTTAACATGTTAATATTTTTTAGCATGTTAATATTATTCTTTTGAAAACAGCATAAATTAGTTCGACTCGTACAAATATGTATGTATTTCAAATTTCAATATTACCTATGCTAATTTTTATTAGAATGGTCTCAATGAGTAGGTGTTTGATAGATGATGATCGAGGATCGAGGAGGAGGATCTAATAGTGGAGCATCACACTTTAGTAACAAGATGTCAGGTATATCGTACATAGTCCGGCCATAGAGTGAGATGACGGGGGTGTTTTAGATTTTCAACTTTGTACACTAATTGTTTTTATTAGGGTTCCGTACCCAAAGGGTACCAACGGGACCCTATTACTAAGCCTACGCTGTCCGTCCGTCCGTCCGTCCGTCCGTCCGTCCGTCCGTCCGTCCGTCCGTCTGTCAGCGGGCTGTATCTCGTAAACCGTAATAGATAGACAGATGAAATTTTCACATATTATGTATTTCTATTGCCGCTATAACAACAAATAATAAAAATTAAATTATATTAAAAAAATTAAATTAAAATATTTCCATGGGTACATTGAAATATTTTTATTTAATTTTGTTAACGGAACCCTAAAAGAGCGAGGCCTGATTCGCACTTGGCCGATTTTTTTTATCTTTTGTTTGCAAACTGGGCATTTTACAATACTATGGCTTTGTAAACAGTTGTGTTTCCATAATTGATACTTTGTCCATAATTTTGTTTAAATCGGACACAACTGAAATTACAATAATTAATGAACGTTGATCGGGGCCTAATCGGCTTTAGATAGTTGCATTATCAGAGAATATGTTTAACCAGGCATTCATTTTTGACGCCGTTAATTGATATTTAAACCTGATCTTATTTATGTACTATGTTTGCAGTAGATTCTCTAATTAGTATTATGTTGTTAATAAATAATAGCAGTGCTAGACTAGTGGTTAGGACTGCGGTCTCCTACTCGGGATATCGTGTGTTCGATCCCGGACCTTTGACTTTTCGGAGTTATGTGAAGGAAAACATCGTAAGGAAACATGCACGCCTGAGAGTTCGTCATAATGTTCTCAAAGGTGTGTGAGGTCTGCCGATTTGCAATGGGCCAGCGTGGCGGACTATGGGCCCTGTAATCCTTCTCTGACAGGAGACCTGCGCTCAGTAGAGTCGCTGATGGTTTTCTGATGAATAATAATAATGCTAATATTATTTTTTACGCCACTCCCGTGCAATGGGATTTGAGACCCTAACAACCTTCAGATTAGAGTTAAATAGAAGCCCCGCCCATTTCCATTTCTAAGCTGATCTATGTCGGTAACTTTACATCTCCTACAGATCTCCTTATGTCTGATTTGACACATAATAAAATATTATTATAGATCAATCAATATAATCATAATAATATACAAAAAATCTTTTTAAAAAAACCTAAGTAAGTACTTACTTTAAACGCCAATTTACAAAGTATAATATTTATAATTTTAGTTTGTACTTCTATTCTATACTATGTTGAAGTCGGGCGGGCTTCAATAGAAACGATGAAACGAATGCGCCACGCTAGCCATAATTTTAGTTTGTACAGGTATGTTGAAGTCGGGCTAGCGTTGTGGTCTCATAGTTTATATTGAGGCCCGCCCGACTTCAACATACCTGTACAAGCTAAAATTATTTTATACTTTGTAGTGCCATTTGAAGTCGGTTGTTTTAAAAAGAATTTTTATATATTATTATTATTTTAAGGTTTTTAATGGTAGCTTCATGGGATAAATCTTCACATTCTCTGATCGCGAGCGATTTGCTCTTATTTATTGAGGAGTTCCGTCCTCCATCACCGAAGATATTGATCAGATCTTTACTAAATATAAATGGGACCAACCTAACGGACGGTAAGACCTTTCAAAAAAAATTATTTAATCGGTTCAGATTTGCCAGAGTTATGGAGTAACATCGACAAAAAAATACGCGTCGAATTGAGAACCTCCTCCTTTTTTTGAAGCCGGTTAAAAAGGGACAAGTCATACTAGCTACAAGTAATTAATACGACACAGTCCTAATATCATTAATTCGGCTAACAAGTTTAGCGAAGCCACTAACTTGGCTGGCGTTTCGTTAAACAAATTAATATCTATGATTCGAACCCTTGTCATATTATGTACCCTCGTCTCCCGGGAATCGATGTTATATGAGTACATTCTCATTCAGCTTTAGGTTGAGCTTCCAACGGATTTTATTGTTTTTTTTTGCGACTATAGCTATAGAAGGATTATTATCAACAGTAGAAAAAACATGAATACACTTTATTGCACACCACATTAAAAATAAAACAAAAAATAAACTTGGAACAAACATAAGGGTTCATACAACTGGGGGCCTTATCGCTTAGAAGCGATCTCTGCCAGGCAACCATGTTGCAGAGGATGTAATAATATGATGATCTGAGAAAGTAGGGGTGTGGAATAGTTCCTACCTAATTGCTACAATCTTTCTTAATATATATAAATTACGTGTCACGTTGTTTGTCCGCGATGGACTCCTAAACTACTTAACCGATTTTAATCAAACTTCGTAACTATCTGTAATTTGGTCCAACTTGAAAGATAGGATAGTTTTAGTAGTTATTTGTTTTATTTATATAGATAAGTTGGCGGTACGAAGATCGCCGTGTCAGCTAGTAATGTATAAATAACAACTTTCCGGTCTTTAGTCCACTCCTGATCGGAATCCTGTTTGGAATCAGAGTTAATAATGTACACACCTGTGGTGTTTATTACGGTAGGCCTTGCACTAAAATTTTATTGTGATAGTCACATTGCAACTATCGTTATTTTTGTCATTGGCTGAATTTATATAGGACTCTTTCTATGTTCAATAAGAAATTTAATGGGGAAAAATCTAATGGGATTCCGCGCGGTGAATTTTTCTTCGTGACTTTATCCGCCCTAATTAGTAACCTCCTTTAATAAAGGACTTCAGATTTAGAAAATTCTTTTTTGCTTGAAACGACTAAATAGTTCGCAGGTATTTAAATTTGATTCATGTCATTTAAATTTGATCGAAACAGGTCAAACATTTTTTTAAAAATCAACAATAAAAATTGTATACTTACTTTGTAGTGGCGCGGGCGTTTGAAGTTGGTTTTTTGAAATAATTTTAAGGTTACAATACATCATCATTTCATCATTCGCTACCCATCAACGACTCACTACAGAGCGCAGGTCTCCTCTCAGAGAAGGGTTATAGGCCATAGTCCACCACGCTGGCCCAATGCGAATTGGCGGACTCCACACACCTTCAAGAACATTATGAAGAACTACTCAGGTGTGCAGGTTTCCTCACGATGATTTCCTTCACCGTTGAAGCAAGTGATATTTAATTGCTTAAACGCACTTGACTTCAAAAAGTCAGAGATGCGTACCCGGGATCGAACCTGCGACTCCCCGAATAGGAGAGACCACAGTTCTAACCACTAGGCTATCACTGCTTACACTGTTACAATACATCACGTTATCACTGTTTACAATACATACGAACGGAATAACTAGGGTTATTCCGTCTTCCTGCCTGGCTTAAAATTTTGCATTTAAGCCTCACTTTAGCCAATTGCAGAAGATAGGCGTGGTTTAGCCATATAAATTTAATCTTTCATTATAACACGTAATTTTCAGATAAATATTTTCACAGCTGCATTTAATTTGTATGGATTTCGTGGAACAGCTTGAGAGCGCCCATCGATCATGTCCCAGGGCGTGCAGCGTGATGCATGGCCCCGCTATTGAATAACCGCCCGCATCAATATCCCGTCCGAGGGATACCGGCAGATAAACACTTTAAAGAGATTTCCGGTTTAAACTACACCGAATTAATTAATAAATGTCCTCACGACCGAATTCGCCCAATGTGGCCAAAGTTATCCATCTGCACCGGAGGTATTAAAGTGCACAAGTGTGCGCGCAAACACACTTCCGCTATTCGCTCATTCCTCATAGCCTGACGGAAATTATTTTTAAAGTAGAAGCACAGAATACATAATTGGAAAGGTACAGAAGATTCACTTTGCAAAATCATTTAAATTTAATAGCGACTCTTGTTACAACACAATGAAGTACACTACAAATTCAGGTCGCACTATCTTACCTACAGTCATATTCACCTACAAGTTTCTTCTCCTCTCCACACTTTGTATCGCGTAACTCTTATCCCTACGCACTACGTTACCTCATTGAGCTCGTCCGGACGGAACCACGCCGGGTAATTGTAGCTGTATTCGACGATCTCCCTAGCGCAGTGGTGAATGCTGTGGTCTTATAACTGGGAGTTCTCGGGTTTAATTCCCGGCGGGGTCAATTTGGGAATTTATAATTTCCGAATTGTCTCTGGTCTGGTCTGGTGGGAGGCTTTGGCCGTGGCTAGTTACCACCCTACCGTCAAAAACGTGCCGCCAAGCGATTTAGCGTTCCGGCACGATAGAGTGTAGAAACCGATTAAGGTTATGGGTGGAATGTTCACTGCCATACCCCTTACAAGTTAGCCCGCTACCATCTTAGACTGCATCGTCACTTACCATCAGGTGAGATCGCAGTCGAGGACTATCTTGTCATCGAATAAAAAAAAAGCTATGCACAAGTCTGGTACAGGTAAGGTTTTAAAATCATGCGTGAGCTGGCAATCGAACCCGAGCCACCCGTATAGCAGCCCAGTATTATATCACTGACCACAGAAATAAAGATGTTTGAATTAAAATTATGATAAGTCAGTTTCACGGCAACGTAACCTGGCATGAATTCTCTACCTTCCTTTAGGTTTGGTTAAGGTTCATCGTTGTAACGCCACAGATTATTAAATATTAGCTATAGACAAGCGAACCGTGGCAGTCTGTCAACAGTCAGTCAATATCGCCAGTTGTATTATACTTGCAATTCAGTTACACTGTGGTTTCTAAGTAAACACGTCGGTTAGTCTCAGTTCCTAACTCTATGTCTATTGACATGAGACTGTTGATGTAGCACAGGTACTGTTGGGGTAACGAACTGTACCACAAGCAATGATGATAAGAACACATGTACCAGAATATTACCAATTAAAAACAAATAAGAAAAGCGCACTGTCACGATTTCGTGAGTGAGATTCAAACCTGCGAAATCATACATTAAAAGGTAAGAAAGGCGGCTGCTTGCCCGCGGCGCTGTACAAGGTTGCTTGGGAACTTCTAAAATGTTGAACGCTTACTGAAATCTCCAGGTGACGATTGTGAAGGTGACGATGACGCGAAATCCATACTTAAGCTCACCCAAAAAAGTGCTCAACGCGCCTTAAGAAGTTTTCACTTCAAAAAACTTCTCATTTGAGAGCAAATCTGTGCCCAGTTTGTATTGTCAGTGTTTGAATTGTCAAAGCCGATAGGTTAAGATAAATGAATAAATAAGTTTCATTTTATTATTATATTTACTTCAAACACATTCCTTATTAGTATAGGTCGCGGAACGAAAGTCTGGCGCTGAACAAAATAGCTGCGCATGGGGTACTGTCGCGCAACCAATGACAACGGACGGAATGCGACTGGAGAGCCAATCAGCGCCATGATACCTTATTTTCGACTTCTGCGCAATAACGGTCACCGCTAGACTTTCGTGCCGCTACCTATACCTATGTATATAGTTCTAGTTCCCTAGATCTAGTTGGTACGCCCGCACCGAATAACTAACGAAGCATACTTGTTAATTCTTGTTTATGACACTTGGAGGTGAATTTTTTGTATCTACCCTCATCTTACATAGTGGTCTTAGCATGAATAACTTAAGTCTTACGTGCAGAATCCCCTTGTTTTGTCTGACAGAACTTTGCATGCCATATTCAGATACAAAATGCGTACAATCAACCACACGGTCCAACCGATTTCAAACCTTAAGCTTAACGACTAAAAAGTGATGTTCGAACTGGTTCAAACTTGTGGCGATCTATGCGATTCACTGTATATATACGTTCATGTGTTCGCGCGTCATAAATAAATGATGAAGTATTGCCAGTAACGCTTTGTGACAGCTAGACAAAAAAGCCTTCAAAATGTGTGTTGGTCCAAGGTTTTTCTAATAAAAAGACGATAGCACGATAAGGAAAAAGATATTGTATGTATAGTAAAAATATGGAAAACGAAACTACATGCACTAAGTCAAATGAAAAACGAGCTTATTTTGCTATCCGAAATACCAGTTAATCTTCTTAGTCCCGCTTGCAGAAACGCCGAGTCCTTTTAACCCAGAGTTAGCTGCTGCTTTGACAGATTTCGTATACAGCTTCTGTCAAAATTACAAATTTATTCTTGGGTTAAATCAAACCCGGCGTCTCTGCAAGCGGGCCTTATTATGATACAAGTCAACCCGTACAACATACAGCATAGTACGCTATGATGGGTTTTAGAGGCCGATCAGTAAAAGATGGATCTAGTCGAAGAGGATTTAATCACTGTGTTAATAATTATATGTTGAGAAAAATAGCAAGGCGTTAGATGTTGCACGTTCGGTTCGGTGGCGCTGGTGAGAGAGACCATAAACAAAGCGAGTCTATGAAAAGACAATCGCTGGCAAAACCACAATGTATATTGTTTATGGTTTATTAAGATGGATACAGACGGTACGATAGTCAAAACTACACAATCCGATTTCAACACGCTATGCACCGCGCGCCATGCCACTTAAGGATGATTATACGGGTCTGCCCGCGAAATTAAAATTTAATTTGGTTTTTCGCAATTTGTAAACTAATACGACAAACTAGGCTAATGGCATTCTAATTACGCCAGTAGAATTATCATCTTCACAGGTTTACATAAAAATCTTTACTTGAAAGTGACCAGTTTAAGAAATTAATCAAAATACTGACTAATTTGTGAGTAACTCACGTCCAACTCGGTATTTTGATTAATTTCTTAAACTGGTCACTATCAAGTAAAGATTTTTATGTAAACCTGTGAAGATGATAATTCTACTGGCGCAATTAGAATGCCATAAGCCTACTTTCTCGTATTAGTTTACAAAATGGGAAAAACCAAATTAAATTAGAATTTCGCGGGCAGACTCGTATAATCCACCTTGATGTAGGAAAACTTCGCCTAGTTTTCCTACAAGCAATACGCAAGTCCACAACAAACTCTACACACTCGGAGTCCGGAGCCTGAGGATATGTGTATAAAACCTTCACTTGACAAGCAAGCTGACCCACGCTGGCCTCCTGGTAAATATACCTACTCGGTACCTACTTATGTTCAGTATAAAGGTAAAGTAGGACGGGCCGCGCTGAAATACATTGCTTTACAAAAATCATTCTGCATTGTTTATATATTTCAATCAAGCATACACATAGTGCATGCAGAAGCAGTGATAACCTACAGGTTAGGACTGCGGTTTTCAATTCAGGGGGTTCGATTCAGGGCACGCACCTCTGAATTTTCGGTATGTCTGGAACGCGTAATCCATATATGGCTTTAAACAAACCATGACACAAAAGAGGAAAGCTAGCAGAGCGCAGATTTCTAGCGGATAGAGTATATAGGCTCTATATATGCTAAAACCTAATACATAGAGCCTAATATGCTTTGCTGAAAGGTAAATAACTTGCACGAGCCTAAGGCATTACCACTAGGTATACAAGGAACATCTATAATATAATAAAACTGTAACAGGTCCAATTCTGTACATTGAAGATATTTTGAAAATTTTTGTTTGAGGGCACTCTTTAATCGATACTGAAGCCAAAACAATTTTTTTTTAATTTTTTGTCTGTCTGTCTGTCTGTCTGTCTGTCTGTCTGTCTGTATCTTGGCCGCGCATCACGCCGAAACTACTGGACGGATTTAAATGAAACTTGGCACGATTTAAGTTAATACTACGAGGTATAATATAGGATACTTTTTATCCCGAAATTCAGCACGGTTCCCTTGGGAGAGGGGATGAAAGTCAAAATGTGTATTGCGCTGTAATTCATTAAGGCGTATTCCGATTTAATCCATTCTTTTTTTGTTAGAAAGCAGGTTCTTTAGAGATTGTCCTGTAATTATTTCAAGGTCATCAATTTCGTAGTTCAGAAATTATAGACATCACAATCTTCAGTATAGTTCCAAATAACTTGAACCCCGGAATCTACAGGATACTTTGAATGAACGGCTCATCTTAAGCTGGCATGCGTAATTTATCGTATATAGCCATCGTGGATACTATTTTGTCAAAGTCAAACTACTCCAAAGGCGTCAGATTTTGCCAAACGATCATTATACCTACATACCACATAGTAGGTATGGATGTAATACATCGTATGGACGTAATATTACAGTGTTTTCCCATGTAATTTAATATTCTAATCATACTTACTAATATTATAAATGCGAAAGTGTGTTTGTTTGTTGGTTTGTCCTTCAATCACGCCACAACAGAGCCACGGATCTACGTGATTTTTTGCATGGGTATAATTGAGGACCTGGAGAGTGACATAGGCTACTTTTATCCCGGAAAATCAAAGTGTTCCCGAGGGATTTTAAAAATTAAATCCACGCGGACGAAGTCGCGGGCATCAGCTAGTACATAATATACATTATAAGTTATAGGTAAATATTTCAAGCCGTCTTTTACTGAAATTCCCAGAGGACAGGAAGGGACCGCGTTGAAGGGTTTAAGTATTTTACAACCGCAAAAGTGGTGACGAACTGCGAGCGGGTGGTAAAAGTAAAAGGCAGTATAAGTATAAAGTTTGCACACATTTTGCTACGAAGCGCGTAAAAAGTGGTTTTTCAAGCGGCATTTTTGCAAAATGCTCACCTTTGAAACACCTGCATTATACGGGACGTGCGTTACGCGGTAGCCACATTATGCGAGTAACTACTGCATGCATTATATGAGATAATTTTGTGTAGTTTACTAGTAGACGTTACAAAGCGTGTTGTACGCTACCTGAAATTTCCGGAAAAAGATGCTGTAATTTTATGAGTGCTCTTCAAGCTGAGATTTATCGAGCTTGCCATCTTGATTCGGGCTTGAGACGGAGTTAAAACGAGAAATAGATATTATGCCTTAAAAATCTGTCTCATTTGAACTCTGTATTAATAAGTTTTGTTAGTTAGTAGTAGTAGTTAGTAAGTTAAATATTTTATTGAAGTAAAACTTCTTTACGCACGCTTGACTTGGGAGTAAGCTGGTGAATGCGTTACTAAGAGTTACGTTTCGTATATTACTGTAGGGGCAAGAGAGAGAGGTGAACTTAATGAAAACAAGGCACCAAATAAAACGATGTAGACACAGTCACAGAAAATAATAATATAATATATAATATAATTAAAAAAACGAGTTTAGTTAACTTGGTTGGCCGAGGACAAAACTACGTTGTGAGCCATAGCCCAATATTTTTTAGCCTGACCCGGGTCTCGTACCCGGGACCTTTTGTACAAGCTGTCAGCTGTCAAGCTGGACCTTGTGTACCAATGAGTCAGTGCAGTCACCAAGACAATAAAATGCATTCGAAGAGTACGTACAATACATCGAACAGCAATCTTCGAAAGTGCTCTTATTATACCCGATTGAACCGGCTCTATGGAGCTGCGAAATTTCAGTATACGTGTGAATGCAGCTTTAGACGTATGACTGAACACAGTCATTTACCTTTTAAAATCTTTTCACAGCTAAAGGGTCGGTGTAAAGGCCTTGACAAACGCAACGTGCGATTTGTACCTGCCTACATTTATGACTACTACTAGAGCGGAGGTAGGAAAATATTAACTAACAGAATTGTAAAAATTACACGTTTCCGCTCCGCCCGATTTCGGTGGACATGGCTTCAGCAGAGTGACTAAGTACATATTACAAGACAACGTACATATTATACATTATTAAAAATGTATAATATGTACGTTGACATATTATACATTTCAACCAGGGAATAAACATTCCGCAAAGCTGAGTAGTAGAGCGAGAGATATGAGACCAAGCAGAATGATGGCGAGATTTAAAGGAGGGTGGGTTTTGTAATGTACTCGTATCGCTAGCAACTGACTCCGCCGCTTACTCGCTCGCTTCAGTGGACAGGCCACTCCACTACACTTCTAGGTACTGCTTTTTAAATCAACGTAGATAGGCAACAAATGTATATTGTATGATTGAACATAATATGTAGGGCGCGTCCTCGGCAGCGCGGCTCCTAAGCACGCTGCGTCAATGGCGTCAATCAGTTTCTTGCTGGTTCTTCTCGGTAGGAAAGAACGACGATTGACGATTCGAAAGTACTTGTAAAAGTTTATTTGAATAAAAAATATCTCTATTCTATTCTATTGCTCTGTTTTTCCGGGATAAAAGGTATGTCACTCACCAAGTCCTCAAATTATACATGTAAAAAATCAATCAATCAGTTGCTCTGTTGCTGCGTGACTGAGGAACAAACCAACAAACAAAATTTTGCATTTACAATATGAGTAAGGATACGAAAATTTTAGGCCTAGATACAGAATGGGACACGTGCATGGGTCACAACTTCATAAAAATTCCACTCAGAAATACAGGTGCATCGCAACAAATTCCAGATATTGTAAAGCTTCCAGCGAAATCCGATCAGCCATTCGTCCCGTTTTTTAAATAAAAAAAGAAAAGAGCAATTCACGCGCTTCATGCGCTGAAAATAAAAATGCCCGCGTGAGCCTTTTTCCACCGCAATATTTATTATTATTTAATGGCTTAAAAGCAACTCCTACTTAAAAGGGAGATGCTATAAGCAACGCCCCTCACTCTATTTCCGCCAAATTACGATCAATTGATCCAAATTTTAAGTTTATCTCAACTGGATCGCAAAGAAAAAGGGTCGGTTAGAAAATCTTCAAAATGTAAACCTACGCATTTACATTTATTAAAAATAAAAAGCTTGAATTCATGTTTTCTTTATTTTCATTTAAGCACATTAAAGTATTCATTGACATTTAATAAATTATGTAAAATAAATGAAAATGCGTAGTTTTTCATTTTGAAGATCTTCTAACCGACCCTTTTTCTTTGCGATCTAGTTTATTTAGGAATCAGTGAAGTGTATAACATAATATTATACACGTGATAATAGATTTTTTTACTGCCTCGGGGCTCTAGCTAACGACTAACTTATTTTTCACCACACTATTTATTATTTCGATTTTTCGACGCATGGACTACTCCGCCGGACTTCTCACAGCTGATATGGGATTTCACTTCCACTTTTCACACTTGAATATAGATTCAAACTCGGCTAGTCCCCATATATAAACGACATGGAAATTTATCATAATCTATTCAGGCGGTTAAGGCGTGGATCGGTAAAGGTCAAACAGAAAAACTTTCGCATAAAAGTATAATATTAGTATGGATTAACGTAAGTCAACTCGTGAGCGTGTTACTCAATTTTTTAATGGCCCACTAACGGCCGAAATGACCGTGAAATTAATAACGTTACGTCGCACGTTAAACTTTCACAATTAAGCGGCCATTCATTAAATGCCTTTCAGTTTAAACGTGCAGAAATTAAAAAAAAAACAATTTTTGCTAAACGCGATAAAAGCTCCCGTTAATTAAAATCTAAAACAATAGTGCATTGTTAGAATCAAATATTTCAATAATAAATAGCCATTTCTATAAACAATAATGATTATTTCTTAGAGCCAATTTCATGCCCTTACCCAGCCCAGTATGTCGCTTAACCGAAGAATAGACAGTTCTGACAGTTTTGACACCGAAAATCTGACAAAACAACATCATGGATCGTCGTCAAGCGCAAGTCTATCTCGCAATAAAATAAAAATCGGCCAAGTGCGAGTCGGGCCTCGCTCTTTTAGGGTTTCGTTAAAAAAAAATATTTCCATGTACCCATGGCAATATTTTCATTTTTTTTTATTTAATTTATTTTTTATAATTTGTTGTTATAGCGGCAATAGAAATACATAATATGTGAAAATTTCATCTGTCTATCTATTACGGTTTACGAGAGACAGCGTAGGCTTAGTAATAGGGTCCCGTTGGTACCCTTTGGGTACGGAACCCTAAAAACGATAAAACTCGTTGGAAAAATGTTACTCGACGTTTGAAATTGGCTCTTATGAATAACCAGTGGTGAATGAAGTTTTTTTTTTATTATTAGTTCCGTGGTACGCGGTAAATACTAAATACCCTCGTTTTACTTTATAGTTTACTAGATGATGCCCGCGACTTCGTCCGCGTGGATTAAGGTTTTTTAATTCCCGCGGGAACTCTGTAATTTTCCGGGATAAAAGTAGCCTATGTGTTAATCGTGGGTATGAGCTATCTCCATTCCAAAGGACAAAGGTCAAAATGTCCCAAGGGTTGTAGCACTTTGTGTAGTAAGTATATCATTAAATAGATATTATCATTTAGAAGGGCAATTTATTCTATGACGACAAATCTGAATTTTACGTCAGAAATAAAAAGTTATTCGCTTTTAAAGTTCTTTAGATATTATAAAAATGTTAGCGTTATTTATCGTATTTTACTATAGATTAACTATAGATATTAATAAAATAACCTAAAAAAGTACGTAAACTAGCCGTAAACAGCACGTGCAGTCTGATATAAGCCGAAGTAATAGTAAGAATCTGCCAATACTACAGATAAAAGAATAGATCTAGTATCATTTTCTTCGTGTTTGTACAATATTACATTTCTAGCTATGGTTGTTATAACAATAATATGGCTGGATATGACAAGCAGATTCCTATTAAAGCGAGACTACAAACAAAGCCGGCGTCTTGTCTGCTTTAGATCGTTCGATCGTTGCTAAATAGGCCACCGGGTTTAAATGCGAACATAATAGACTATCAATTAAGATGGTATTACGACGGTAGGCCGCCTACTTTGGTGTATTCGCCCTTTTATCCTTTGATCGCGTTTATTATAAACTAGTTTTTCCCGAATTGGTCTTTTACTAATACCAACTAATCATCATCATCATCATCAGAAATTCATCAACGACTCATACGACACTACGGGCGGGCGCCATAACCATAGAAATCTTAATCACAAGGCAAGCCGGAACACTACTCGTATATTGCTTGGCGGCACGTCTTAGCCACGGCCCAACCTTCCCACCAGAGAAAATTAACCACCACTACTTTCCAATAAGGTAAAATTGCAGTCAGACTTGTTCAAACGAAACGTATCCAAAGAAGAAGAAGGGTATGTCCACACGAATACATTTATGTCTTCACTCCTCAATGCATAATTCTACTGAACAAAGTTCTGGCAAAGTCGGAAGTCACTAACTACGAGTGACTAAGTAATCCTTACCTTCAACTAACCGAATCCTTGGCCGTGCAGATTATCCGCAGCTTAATGTTGCGAACATTAGCACTTTCTCGAACATTCTCGAACACTTCACTTCACTTCTATAAAGATTCATACCTTACGGTATACTAAGAGAGTAATTTTTATGTTTCTGTGTTTTTAACCTAACCTAACCTAACCTAACTATTTTTTTGAAAAACCTACTGGACCCATTTAAATAAATATTTTTGCCTAATAGTAATTAAGAATTACAAACAAGCAAAGTGAAAAATAAATACTTACTTAGGATTTCGAAAATACAAAACTTTGAATGAAAATAAATGAGACTAAAAAAAGTTCATTTTGTAGAGCAGATTGTGAAAATGATGTTTGGTTTCCTTATATAGTTTCGATATAGAGTATCATGAAGCAAAATACAACCTACTCAGTGTAAGATCTGTAGATGGCATTCTCACTCAGTTCAGACTCAAGACTGAGTTAAAACGAGACAGATTTAAGTCAGAACATATAAGTGTCTCATTTTAATTGTATCTTGAGTCTTGAACAGAGCCAGAGTACCATCAGAGAATAAATTATCATAGAATAGAATAATTTTTATTCAAGTAAACTTTTAAAAAGTGCTTTCAAATCCATATTATATTTTCTAATAGCGACTCAGTAAAAAAGACTGGTGTAATGGCCAATGTTATGGAAACAGACAATAATCATGAATGAACAAATGAAATAAGGTCAGGGGGAGTAAGCGAAACATACTTTACTGTTTTTTCTACAAAATGACCTGTAAGTCAGTAAAAAGATTGTCAATTTGAATAACGATAATTGCTATATACTCTTCATTAAATCTGCTTTCTTATGACATGATCTTTAAGCCCTCTAATCGTGCAGATAACAACGAAATTACTAATTAAAAGTAGACTATGGTTTTGTTTCACTTACCCCAGAAATGGGGTAAGTGAAACTATGGTCAGAACTCTATAAATATGAGGCCTATAGAACTATTTCAACAACTAAAATGGCACCTTTAATTGCCTCAATCGATAATGAGTCTCAGTGCATGGCTTTATGGTCTAATTTCTTAAATAAATGGAAAAAACTGAAAATGGGGTAAGTGAAACATAGTCGCCAAGTCAGGGGTAGTAAACCAAATCAAAAATTGAGTAAGTTCTAAATTTATTAATTTTTTAGTTCAATAACATAGCTAACACCGTGTTTACAATATTTTTACGTCTATCTATTCTTGCTTTCACCAATAAAATTAATAAATTTGGTGTGGCAGACACGGTCATCTTGTGTCTAATATTAGTTCCTATAATATATATATGTTCCTATAATCAAATATTAGTTTTTTTAAATAATATATAATTTAAAGAAGGTTGGTAATCTCTGAAAATGGGGGAAGTGAAACATATGTTTCTCTTCCCCGCTCATCTCTGTTTCACTTTCCCACTCGGAACTTTTTGTGACTAGAATCTTTAACATGTCTTAAATTAATTAACTGAACGTTTAAGACAGAAAAAACAATTGGAACATTAAATCTATACATTACTCTAAGTACTTACCACAAAAAATTGTTGAACTCTATAAAATCACTTTAAAACAAGCAATAAATATAACCGTGTATAGCTCGTGTTTTGAGTTTTGAAAAATGGCAAATTTCTTTCTTTAATATAACCTTGAAGAATTATCGCAGCGACATCTCTTTAAAAAAATTTAAACCACTTCGACAATACTGTTTTATCGACTGATAGCAAATTTCGATAAACTGCATAGTTTGCTAGATAAGGCTTTGTATTTCTCTTACCCCACCATTTCTCTTACTCCCCTTGACCTTATACTTTATTGAACATCAAACAAATCTCTGAAAATACTTAAAAAACAATAGGGAATTTCACGTTGGTGGCCTTAGCGCTTAGAAGGGCTGCCAGGTAACAAATGTACAAAAAAAAGCAATGCAATGGTAGTGAGGAAGAAAAGAAATCACTAATGCGAGTTTACCTCAAGCGAAAGCCATTTCAGATTGACGCCTACACGCACGGGTTTGGGCGCTGACAAATGACGCATAAGAAAGGCCCCTAATGTACACGTAACTCAGAAAAAAGAAAAGTACCCTCTGTGAGGAATCTTCACAGATTTCTTTCAGTCTACCGGTTTATGTCTTAATTTTATGCGGAACACAAATCACTTCAGACGAGTGAGTGGATATGTATGTTTTTGAATGTGATGATGATATATTCTTTCCTAAGGAACCATCTATGTCTTTCTAATCTATTTAATTTAGGTTTAAGTTGACTGAACATTTAATATTAAGACAGAAAATTAAAGTGAATTAAAATTCACGTGTTATCTGCAGGTGACGGAGCATACTTGTACTTTTCTGTTTTGTCATAATAATGTACAAGTTTTTGGAACAAAAGCAATTTTTAAGTTTCAGACCCGTTTTCACTAACCTTACCTGTATCATCCCTTAAAAAAGAGTGTCTTTACGTAGGTGGCTCCTACAATCCCTTACCTAATTTCATTGGTGTTCCCTAAAGTTTTGAGTAAACGAAATTGACAGAAAGCGTCAGCTAACTTCGCTTAGGGTAGCCCGTAAAAGTTAGAGAACTTTGGAGAAAACGGGCATTAGAAGTTAGTTAAAACAGATTTTGTTGAAAATCTAAAAAATAAAAATAAACTCTTTTGAAGCCTGCGAAGCAATTGTTTATATTTTATGTGTGCTTTTATTTAAATAGGACATTCTGCATGAACAAATTTGTTCAACGTACCGTTTGTTTGTCCAATAAATACAAACCCATCGGGTGGGCTGATATAATTATTTTTACAAATAATCGTTTTAATACCTATTTCGGTAGCGGACCGCGTCAGTCAATTAAATTTAAATGATACAACTAACGGGAACAACACGAAAATAACATTACGTGTTACCGAAATTAAATAGTTAATAGCACTGAAAATAGCACAGACAGTCGGTAAAAGCGTGTCCGTGTATAAACAGGTAATTTTGAACGCTCATCGGTCACACAAAGAGGAAATTCATTTATTTTGCTAAAGCATGTGTGCGTTGCACTAACAGTAACTACGTTCAGGTTACCCTGCGGACCGGGAGCGACGAGTCGACTAGGGAATTCCGGAATGGTTAAGAGGAATTAAATGGCGACGAGTAAAACGCTGATTAAAGGAATGCTAACTTGAATTACTCGGAACCCTCACATGTGAGGAAAACATTCGTACATAGCACGAATGTTTAGCCTATATGAGGGGCCATATATGTGATGCAATGTTATTCGATACTCATTTGCGAACCCATAATGTACTTCCTCCCACACTAGTTGACAAAATAATATGTTTCTGTTTTGCTTGCTATTATGTGGTTGATGGATGCTGAAGATTATTTCATTAGCGCTTTTGAACCAAATTAAATTATCTTGACCAGCTTGCTAATGAACCTAACTTCCTAAATACTTCTAAGTATGTACATACTCACTTCAATTAAGATAAATAAAGGAAATGAGACTACAGCATAGTGAGAAAAATAAAATAAGTGAAAGTATATATAAAAATCAATAACAGTAAAAACACTAGCGAAAAGCACCGAGAGCTAATAAAGTCTTTCCACAAACTCTACGGAGCCCTAAATACGATGAGATAAGCCTCTGAAACAAAACCAGGAGAGCTCATTTATTAAGAACGTGTAAAGTTTTGTTGCAACAGAAGTAGAGATGGGCGGCTGTGAATGATTCAAAGTCAAAGTCGAAAATTTCAAAATAGGTACACTTTCTGAAATCCAACTATTCAAATATATATTACAGGGTAACATGATGCAGGTTAGGTGGTGGTAAAATATTATCAATGAAAAACATAATTACTAACGAAAGTGTTTGAAGTATTCGATTCTAAAAATAAATTAATCTAAATTATTATTACTCGAAAGAATAGATTGTTTTACTGTATGGGATGCTTATTATAAATTTTTAGGATACCAAGCCTGGAAGCAGAGAACTCTCATAGGATTACATTGGTGTAGGTCTATCAGTGTCACAGGGCGCTTTTTCTTCCGAAATGTCCTGAGGTTTATTATTTTAACGAATGAATGAACCTTCGAATGCTTTCGTTCATCAATCGGACACTGTCAGAAACGGCTTGTGCCTTGGAGGTATCGATTTGAAATAATTGCTGGATACGACCTTAGTATTGTTTTAGCGAATGAATTCATTCGAACTTTTTCATTCATCAATCTGGTACTGATCATTCGATTACCGAAAATTCATTTAAATGATTTTTTAAACGAATTTTTAAATGTTAGTTCGATAACTGATTAGTTAATCACTCGAATAATTCGATTGTCTTCGTATTTCCCAACAACCGCCCATCTCTAAACAGTAGGGGGAGCACCGGGCTACTTAGCGAAATTAAAACGATAATGCGCCCGAAGCTCCAAATTTCCAATTGGCAAAGCGCAGAACGGAATAAAACAACGGCTTTAACGCTAAACCTCCAGTATTGTACTGTTAAAATTCGGTATTACCAGCCAGGAGCCGAGAGTTCAGTGTTAATGAAAATCTCACTGATTAGTTTGTAATGCCGGCAATTCTGTACGAGCAAAAGTACTCCCGATAGCATTTTATAGAGGATTTGTGTTAAAGTTATTTACGCAATTAGTCTGAGCTATGACAAATAAACAAACGGTCCGGTAGGTCGGTTCTAAAGTACCCAACTACGGCTAGGCCAAAAGGATTACGACTTTAGGTCTACGTCTGCCTGTATATGCTTGCATGTTTGTAATAACCTATTTTCTACCGTGGCGCCTAAACTACTGAACCGATTTTGATGAAGTTGTGAATCTATTCGTATTATGGTCCGGATGACATTTTATACTAACAAAATCAATATGACGGATGTTACGCCATATTATAAATGGCAGGCTGTATACGGAACCAATACTTATTCTAGCAGCTGTTGTACCTACATTCTGATGAATAAAGTGTTATTCATTTATTTATTATTACATCCAATTTTCCTTAGTCGAGTTAGGCCGGGTTCCCACTACGCTGGACCGGCAGATTTGCTGGAAACCGGACACCGAACAGAGGTGTTCACATTACACCGGATCCTAAAAGAAAATCGGACAGTCAAGTACTCACCAATTGCGACCTATTAGACCGAATTTTGGCACTTATGACAAGTCGTGAATCTACCACCGGTTCGGAAAGCTGATTCTGCTGAGAAGAGCCGGTAATTCTCACAAGCTTTCGTATTTATAATATAAGTAGGATATTTACTTGAATATTATATATTTTGTGGTATAAGATATAGAAGTTGATCAGCGAAAGAGGTCGGAGAGAGTTCACGTTGATTCCGAGCATCAATATAAATGATGGAGGGACCAGGGATGTAGGACGTGACCTACTTGCATCTTCGAGTGCCTATTACTCATAGGCCATAGCCTCTCGCCTCTCGACTACCAAGTTTTACCACTGTGACCTCATAGCATTATTATTGTCGGAAAAACCTCCCGTTAAGAAAAAAAAGCAGATGCAAATTGTAAAATACCTTCTATTTTGAGATTTTTATAGTTCCGAAAAAAGAAAAGGAACCATCACTCATCACTTTGTTGTCCGTCTGTCTGTATGTCAAGACCCTTTGTCTCACAAATGGCTTGGGGTACTAAATTGAGATTCACACTGAATACAAATATCAATGGTCCCATAATGATGTAAAAATTTCAAGTTTCTAGTTCAACTCCATAACAAGTTACAGCTTTTCAAAGCGTATTTTCGTACAAAAGTTCCAGTGACTATCAAATCTCTACAAACGCCACTAAGCTGGTCATCTAGTAAATACTATAATTTGTATATTGGTTAGTTGGTTTTTCCTTCAATCACGCAGCAACGGAGCAACGGATAACCGTGATTTTTTGATTGAAAGGTGAGACCTGAAGAGTGCCATAGGATACTTTTATCTCGGAAAAACAAAATGTTCCCCGAAGGACTTTAAAAACCTAAATGCAGTGCTGAGGAGTTAGGTATCCTTCAGACCACTTGATGCTGCTGCTGCATCAGCTCAAGGTTACAAGTAACAGTAAACCAAACAAATCAATCGCACCAGTGAAAGTTTGTAAGACACTTTAATCAACTAGGAAATTAGTTTATGATCTTAAAACGCCTGAGCAGATCTTAAAATTATAGCTTAGATCTACCTCGATGACGTTAGCTTTCAAACAGAAAAAACCGCATTAAAATCGGTCCATTCCCTAGGGAGCTACGAGGGAGCAGACATACAGATACACAGAAACCCCGACAATAAAGGGGGTATTATACCCCCTTTTTTGTCGGGGGCTAAAAACACGATGAGCGAAATTGGCCTGCCACTGACAGTCGCGTTCTGTCAGAACTCAACTTGCAATCCAATAAACATGTTTACGGACGCGGACAGCATTTCCATACGCTAATTTTCCATCAATAAGCGACTCTCCCTGATCCGCAATTTTCGGGAAATTTCCTCTCGAGCGGATAAAATAAAATTAAACGAAAACAGCTGACGCAGCTATTCCAGCTTTTGATGTAGGTTTTTCTTATTAACTTTGGAGCTATCGTTTGTAGACACAATAAACTTTTACACGATATACATACCTACTTCATAAAGTATCGTATAAAATATACCAGTGAATCTATCTAACTGATCTATTCTATTCTATTTAACTGGACGTTTGTAGATAAACTGCATAAATCATTGGTATAATTTATGCTGAAATTATAGAATTATTACCTCCATCGCAACAATACATTTAAGTCAAGCCAGGAAGTCTCGCCTAATCAGAGGTGAATGCGTCATGACTCTTGATACTGTAGCTATCATTTTACCACTATCGCACGCGCTGATTCGGGCTATAAACTGAATAAATAATATCCACCTACGTACGGAATATTTAAGTACCTTCATATGTAGCTGCTGGTAAAAGAACACAGTAATAAAGCTACGTTTACACGCTTGGCAAGTCTCGACAAGTGTCCACAAATACAAGCGTGTGAACGGGGTGTTTGGCTTGGCTTGCGACGGCTTGCGTGAGCTTGTCGCCGATCCGGGCCTATGTCGGTTTTTGAACACAGATCAAAAGAAGCTTGCGGCAAGCGCTTGCGACGTATTTACACGTTGGTGCGTGTTTAGTGTCGCTTATGAGCTCGCGCCGAACGGGTGTTTTTACGCTGCGCTGTATACGACGGCGTATTTATCACTAGCTGATGTCCGCGGCTTCGTCCGCATGGATTTGGTTTTTAAAATCCCGCGGGAACTCATTGATTTTCCGGGATGCCTATGTCACCCTCCAGGTTCTCAACTATACCTATCCAAAAAATCACGTCAATCCGTAGCTTTGTTGCAGCGTGATTAACGGACAAACCAACAAACAAACACACTATTTATAATATTATGTATTAGTAAGGAAGATTTAATACTACTCGTACGACAGTAAAGGCAATCTAATTAAATTTTAGAACACAAAAGTTGCTATTGTGACTTAAATATGATAGCTAGATATATTTCCTTGGGGACTTTTTTGTAGAAAATAATGAGTACTTTAATCATGTAGTACATAATTTTTATGTATCATCAATAGTTTTCTCAGGACACGCCAAATAATGCATTTTATAGGCAAAATTTTGCTACCTTGGGTTGCATTATTGCAATTTTCTTAAGGATCTCAAATTTTTTTGAAAATAAATTATAGCCTATGTTACTTCCTGATAACTTAGCTTTCTATTGGTGAAAAAATGGTTAAAATCGGTCCAGTAGTTACATAGCCTATTCGGTACAAACAAACAAAAAAATCTTTCCTCTTTGTAATTTTATTAGTATAGATCAGTAGTTAGTCAAACGACGAAACTATGGCCTTTCTTGAGGCATAGTGTTCAAAGTGAACCATGCATAATATGGAATCCAAAGGACGTAAACCACAAAGATAAAAAGAAAGTCTACGTCTACATCTTCCATCACTTCTGTTGTTGTCTGCACAGTTTGCCTGTCCGTAACACACTACACACTCGCAAGCGTGTAAATGGCATCCAAGCGTTTGTAAAGGCTTGGAGCTTGTGGATGTTTGCCAAGCCTTAGCACGCATGTAAACGTAGCATAATAAAATCTATGCAAATATAGAGTGGGCTCTGAAAACACTATTGAAATCCTATAAGCCTTATGGGCTACCTAACTAACTCAAAAAAGTACACAAATCGGCCGTCCAAAGGTAGAACTTGAACGAACTGATGTACGAACAGCAATCCTTACTAATCCTATCCTATAATCCTACTATCCTACTTCCTACTAGTATAATAATTATGATGATGGATGTACTCGTATGGATGGAATGATGGAAAGATGGAAGGATGGATGTTTGTTACTCTTTCACGCCACAACGAATGAACCGATTTGGCTGAAAGGAATGGAGATACCCAGGATCAACACATAGGCTACTTTTTATCCCGGAAAATCAAAGAGTTCCCGAGGGAATTTAAAAACTAAATCCACGCGGACGAAGTCGTGAGCATCAGCTAGTATATAATAAAAAAATAATAAATAATTCAGCACATGCCTGATAAATAATACTAGAGCACAATTCAAAAGCAGAAAACGACGCGTGAACATCACGGCGGGACACATTTCCTTAACATCCATAAATATTACAGTCCCGACACGTCTCTATAATAAAAACATCAGTAGAATCGTCTGGGAGGGGAACAAATAGCGGGACATTAGGCCGCGATAAGTTCTCAACTGCGCACTATTCTGCACATTGTACATAGAGCGAGCACAATAAATATGGGGGACGCAGAAGAGGCCGCAGGTGCGAAGGAGCGTCGGGTTTTTCGGGAGACGAATATACCTAAGTTTGTTTGCACACGACAGACTCGTCAAAGGTCTCTGAGTATTTTTAACCAGCAACCCACTCCGACTTTGAACAGATCTTTGCGACTTTATTGATCTGATCGCTACCAAACTTCTAAGAATCACCCGCTGCGCTAATGTTAAGATTGCCTGAAAACATATTTTCAAGCAATCGACACGTCAATTTTGTCAAACGGATCCAAAATCTTCCGTGCACGATTATAGTTTCATTCATAACGGTTGGTGATCATTGTGACACTCTGAAATCTGCACAATGTAGTTCTGAATAATGATCGCGTGCTTTTCTTCAGCCAGAAAATTATTCTGCCCGGTATCTTGGATAACTTTTACTTGGATTTACCAAGACTAACTTGTGGACTACAACCCTTCTCTGAGAGGGGACTTAAGCTCAGTAGTGAGCCGCTGATGGCCCCAAATACTCAAACATTTTTTTTTACTGTTAGAAGATTTTTTTCACCTCGTAACAATTTGTTCACGACTAGAAAACATGTTAGTTAAGGAATAACGAAGATCAATCTAGAACACCCATTAAAATAAGCCTTGATGCAATAAGATAAGATTTAGATAAGTATACTATATTGAGATGTAGTATTATCAAAACAGAGCTCTAGAAGATGAAAATATGAGGATCTTGCAGGTTATTAGACACAATGTGCAGGTACGTATTTCAACATTAGAACTAAAAGCATTGTTGGGTTCCCTCATAATTGTAATTTTTTAAAACACCCTGGGATTTACTATTCAATAGCTAATTCTTTTTCATCAAAAATAATGAATCAGAAGACCTATAGACTGAAGACCTATATTCAGAATAGAGAAAAGACTTATCTGTGCCAACAGACCTTATACATGAAAAACTCGTTCGCGAACAACAAAAGGGTGAGATATATCTTCGGAGCTAGCCAGGTGCGCCATGATAATGCTGACGTCACGTTCTCCCGTGATTTAGATGTGACCTTCCGATACTATTGTAGATGTGTTATTAACTGGGAAGTTGTAAGCGATTTATTAGTTGTTTTTGTTAATTTTAGTACTATATAACTGTATACTGGTACAGATATTTGACAAATAGGTGTTAATAATAACACTGTCACACTTGTTTATTGAATAACTTATTCACCTGCGAATCATAAAGACCCAGGGCCGAAAATGTTAAAAGGTTTTTCAGACAGTAAATTCCGGAGTTGGGAAGTTGACAGTTGTAGGTACATCCACGTTGCTTGAAAGGCACGTAAAGCCGTCGCTACTGAGTCTAATCTCGCTTTGGTAGTGTTAGATTTTTTGAGATTGGCCGCCATTGCCAAAATTAGGTCGGGTGGCACATCAATAAAGATCCGATCCGAAAAGATCATCCGTTGCACTATTCTCGTACATTTCTTATGTGTACCTATTTCTCGTCCTAACACAAGCTCTCCGCTTATTTTGAGGTGAGAGGGAAATATTCGCCCCAGGCGGCGCAAGACCGAGGACTATAGAAGTCCATGCGAGAGATCTTTGTTTAATATTGGACTTCTATCGGTTGATGAAAAAGATGAATATTCTTTTGAAAATAAAATGATAATAAGTTAGGGAAGATCTTAAATTTCATTATAAGTAGGTAGGTATGTTTTTCCTGCATTAATTCATTCCTCCGTTACATCATTCAGGCTATAAATGTAACATCACGTTCGATTCACATTCGGATACATGGGTAGGGAGTTGTTCCTATTACATTAACTATTTACTGATACATTGTAATAGTAGTTACCACGTATCACACGTACGTGGTAACTGCTGTATTTACGAGTTTTTCCTGGCCACAATAGTTAACATGAAAGCAATTTTCTGAATGACTTTCGTGTACTTTGAAGTAGGTTACGACTTACGATGTACACCATGTAAAATGCGATTATACTTTAACCAGAAAAGGCTGTTTCACTGCAAAGAAATCCTAAAGCTTTAGACCGCCTAGGGCATAGACTATATCACTGATATTTTTGGGACTTGAATCTGGAAGATTAAAATTATATTATCAGACTTATAAAAATCTAACCTAGGTATAGAGTTAATAAATAATATTTATATATTCATTCAGGCCTTAACGTCTGTTTTAGACGATTTAAACATTGTCTCGGAGGCATTTTCTCCGGTGACTGTGGAGACCGATCCGTGAGCGACATTTACGTCCGCACTTGCTGCAACAAAACCAGATGACCACAGACGCAGTCCTGGCGCTGGAACGCCTTCTTGCTCTCCTGTGCGCTAAGTCGTGACGCGGTATAGGAAGCATTCTTTTTATTTGAAAAACTATAATATTTTCTGTGCTTTCGAAAGAACTGGGGGCTCTTCTAAGAATATAAATAAGTAAATAAATAAATAAATAAAACTTTATTGACCAACACCTTAACCAACACAACAAATTAGTTATCACTAAGAGTCTAATCTAAGAGTAGGTACAGCAATGTACCTACTATGTACCTATTTAAAATTAAGTGTGATGTGGAGTGGTCAATGGGCCACTCCCTCAGCTTGTGCCGCAGCATGAAAGGCAGGTATGTACCTACCGGACACACCGCAACGCTGATTTTCAGGAGGGGCCCAAGGGCCGAAACGTCACGAACCACCACTGTGGTCACACAATAAAACGAATTAAAAATTATATTATTATTATAAGAGCTTGAGAGGAGCCGGGTTTTATTAATTAAAGCATTAGGTACATGTTTTGAAATGTTTTGTCACAGATTTATTGATGTGTAAAAAATAGATAATAGAAATAAAAAGATACTCACACTATCTTTTTATTTCTATTATCTATTTTTTTAGTGGTTATTTCATAAAAACACAACTATTATATCAGGCAATATTTGTGTAATAATAAAGCAGAGTAATTAATCAAACCTTAAAAGTGATCACAATTATTATACGCTAGCCAA
Organism: Oeneis ivallda; assembly: GCA_029955525.1. NCBI lineage: Eukaryota > Metazoa > Arthropoda > Insecta > Lepidoptera > Nymphalidae > Oeneis > Oeneis ivallda. Next base: position 17,952,255 of record JARPMR010000020.1, on the reverse strand, counting down.
TAGAGCGTTCTCAATAATTTTCATGGAAAATTTTAATTGAGTTACTAAAGCGAATTTCCGTCAATTGATTTAGGGGCTATTCTGGACGGGTTTATTTTATAAACTATGTGGACCATATCTGGCTTAAAACTTTGGCCCAGCATACTAGACCAAAAACGATCTAAAATAGGTATAGGTAATAAATTCCCAAATTGCCACTCTACCAGGAGAGTAATTATTAGCCATTCTTTGAATACCTTCGATATATACAGAAGTTTCCGGATTGGTTCTAACTATAATCTATAACGTTAGATGGTTTGTGTGGTTTTGAGTTAATCCTGTATTTGTTCTACTACTGGAAACAAGGCAGTGTACAGCGCGAGCGGCACGTCTTACCATACAGATTTTTCTGGTTCACTGATTATTTATTACCTACTAATAATTATAAATGGGAAAGTTTGTGAGGATGTATGGATGGATGTTTGGATGGATGTTTGTTACTCTTTCAACGATTGGGCTGAAATTTGGAATGGAGATAGCTCATACCCAGGAAAATAGCCTATGTGTTACTTAGACTACTTATTATCCCGGAAAATTACAGAGTTACCGCGGGAATTAAAAAAAAACCCTTAATCGAAGGAAGGAAAACGAGGACGAAGTCTAGTATTATTATACGTAGCATTAGAATTTTGTTTTTCCTTGCGTATTAGGCGACGTTTTCGCATAGGCTAATCGCGCGACACGCCGAACCGCGCGCCGCGCGGCATTTTGAAGCGTTTTTGCGACAACTGTCAAAGTGATACAGGGACTGATATACCTTGCAGAATCAATTGGGAAGTTTCGTGTATTTTGCAACTTGTTTCAACAACTGAATGATCTTATTTATATAACTAAACAATAAATAATAGTTCAGTAAAGAAAACACTAAAAAACACGCTTTTGTAGATAAATGGACTAAAAAGCCGCTTTTACAAATATTCACAAAAATATTTACAACAAAAGCAACCACGCTTTTTAATTTTGTTAATCACTGTATTCTTATTTTAAACTTATTGAAAAAAAATATTTTCAACTTTTTAGTTAAATTATCTACATACTTTATCTACAAACGCGTGTTTTTTTCGTTATTTTAAACTACTATTTATTTAATAGCGCTGCCTGTTCGACATGTTCTCGATTAATGTCGCTCAATTCGAGAACTGTTTCAACAAGAACAGAAACCTTACAACAAAACAGCTGGTACTGAAATCTACATTGCCTGCACTTTGCTATTCACGATGCGAACTCTCAACATTCTAGTTTGCATCCCACACGCTCACAGTGTCAGATATTTCGTACTGTGGCCGGTGAAATAAGTTTTAATTGCAATTTGATGCCACACGAAACTTATTCTATGGAGGCATGTTGGCGACAGTGTTTGCCATATTGTATCCATAGAAATTGTTATGAGACGTGGCGCAAAGTGGAAAGTTTGCCAATTTCGTATTTATTTGACCAAGGATTAGAAATTGGTAAAGTTACTTACACTGCCAAACTTTTACTTGACCTCGCGTTTAATTTTCAAAGTTGGCGCTGGCGTTATTTTGTTCTGTACGACAAAAATAAAACGAAATTCTAACTATAAACGGACTAGAATCCCCAGATATAGGTTTTTTCGTGAAAAAAAAAAAGATTTAAATATAGATCCGCTTCACTATGAGTTTATACAACCTTTGTGAACTCGCTCGAGACAAAGCTGGGACTTAAGTTTGCGCAGGCACATGGGTCCAACACGTACTAAATCAAAGCTTAGTGCAAATTTCGCCAATTTTAACTGAGGAATAAGTTTGACGTTTTGACAGTTTTTGTTGGAAATATTATGTCAAAACATCTTTATTCATCAAAACGCTGTGTTAGTGAAAGTATTAATTGAAGGAAAAATAGAGTATTGGGTGAAATATTGATGTGAAAAGTGTAGTTCACGACGTGAGTATGGCAACTGATATACGTTTGGCATACAAAATACTATAATGTATATAATATAACAGTCGCTACTCTATCACGTGTTTCACCATTCAATTAATAAAGTTCTCGCAGTCAGTTTTACCGAACGAAAATAACTTACAGACTTCAGAATAGTTAACTCGAAAATTCTGGAACTTGTTATCGCATCTTGCGCCATAACCTCTCGAGGCTTGAGCGCCCGTATCTGACCGGAGTGTTATCGTCCGAATGAACGTTCACATGGTAATGTGACTCGGGTATAAAGCCTTTACTGAAAAACTTTGTGAAGGGATCTTGATAGTGTCATCTGGACTTATTGCCTGCCCACTGTATAATGTACGAGTATTGCAGTGAAATAGTTGATATGTCATTTATATAGGCCAAGTTTTGGTTGATTTACCGTCGATTGCACTTCAGTGGTTTTAAAGTCAGGCATTAACTTTGACCAAAAATAACTTTAACCTGAACCACGGGAGTTCAAAGCCAAACTTCTACAACGTACTTTGTTTTTTTTTGTGTTTAAGTTTAACAGTAACTGTAACTACTTTAACAGCCTAAAGTACATACAATAGAAAAGAAAGTAAGATAACGAAAATTCATATAGGTATTTAGTAGGTTTTTATTTAAAAAATAACTTATTTTTCAAGCTTTTGTAAACACTTCTTGTTGTTACCTCAGTTTTATTTATTTGCGATGTCCTTTATTTTTGTTGATGTAGTGAATCAGCATTTAATACACTATTTACATGTTTCGCAACAAAACTTAATCTTTCAGCGTAAACTCATAATCCTTACTAATATTAAAATGCGAAAGTGTGTTTGTTTGTTGGTTTGTTGATTTGTTGGTTTGTCCTTCAATCACGCCGCGACAGGGCTACGGACCGATGTGATTTTTTGCATGGGTATAGTTGAAGGAAAATCGAAGAGTTACCATGGGATTTTAAAAACTAAATCCACGCGGACGAAGTCGCAGGCATCAGCTAGTAAGTAATAAAAGCTAATGTACAATCAAAATATTCTGAGATTGTTGAAGTTAATGATACACATAACATTATACGGTTTATGTCGGCCATTTTTTTTGTAACTCAGCAGTTTTATGACAAAAGTAAAACAATATTAGTTTTGTTGACAAACATTTCTGATCACGATAAGAGGTTTCGTATAATAGAACCATCTAGATGGCCACTTAGGGAAGTCTTTAAGTTTTAGGCTTTTAGCACATTTAACGCGAAACCGTAATAGCGAAACCTCTGAAGGTCCGGCATGTATTGTACGTGATATACCACGCGATATCGGCGATGTACTAAGACGCCAGTCACACGTGCGGTTTGACTTTTTTGTGACGATGAGATAGTATGTTAGGGGAAACGCAAAAAAAAAAAATAGATTTTACATAGTCGAATCTATGCGTTTCACTAACAGGCATTTTCAAATGAAAACTTAACACAAGGGACGTGTCTTGCCGGAGCTTCAGCGGTTTCGCTAAAGGTATTTATGTCGCTGTGGAGGTATGCTACAGGCCCTAAAGTTTAATCATACACATTACATTTTTCTGTCTATGTCGGCCAAATGTTTTGTAACTTAGCAGTTTTATGACAAAAGTAAAAAAAATAGTGTCGTTGACAAACAATTATTTTGATCACGATAAGCGGCTCCATTCAGATAAGTTTGATGATAATAAAGTCTTGAAGTTTTATAGAACACATTTTTGTGTGACGATTGCCAATACTAACCCCAAGTTTTGTTGAAACTAATAAACTTACATAAGTAGATACTTTGTGATAATCGATGATTTTTTTAAATAATAACCAATTAACCAACCAAACAATCAATCAACAAAAAACATACCATTGCATTTTATAATATTAGTAAGGATTATTTGCATCACTTTGCATTACAAAAAGAGTCAAAATGGAAAAAAAATGAAAATTACTCGAGACATTTTTCACATACTTAGGCAGTAGGTGCCATCGATTTTATCGTTTCGCAACCCATGCTCGCGTACTAAAGCGTCCGCATTTGACCCAAGTTTTATAGGCACAATAAACGTTTCACATGGTAATACGACCGTCTAAGAAAAGTTTTCGAGGGAAAACTTGTAACCGGTCATCGATAGTGCTATCAAGACGAAGGACGGTGCTATGAAGATGTGTTGTTGGAATATAATGTTACGCACTTTCGGTTAAATCGGCCAAGTTTTGTTTTGTTGGGCACTTAGGATTTTTTACGACGAAATCAAAATAATCTGGGTTTTACGTTGCTCTAAGCTACTAGCAATCGCCCACGAATTCGATCGTCTGAAATTTTATTTTCCTACTTTTCAATATAACTGATTATCCGCGGTATTTGAACATCATTTCGCCGCGGAAAAATTAGCCTTTGCACGTCTTTAAAATAAAAGTTATTTAAGTGCCAAAATAATTTAGCAGCTTAGGTCCACCGCCTAGGAACGGAGTCAAAAGAAATAAAGAAAGTACTTTATTTAATTATACAAGGTACAAGAGAAAAAATAGAGCTATATTAAAATAAACAATTTCAAAATTGCCTTTTGCACCCTTATATAAAGAAGAAGCAGAAGCACATAACTTCGCCTCATTTCTATTCCACTCTGCAATTTAAGTTATACCTTAAGCCTAAAAGAGACCAGCTAACACTTTTACTTATAAATAACCGACTTTAAAAAAGGAGGAGGTTCTCAATTGGTATTTTTTATGTATGTTCACCGATTACTCGAAGACGCCTGAACCAATTTGGAAAATTCTTTTTTGTTTCAAAGGGTATTCACAGGTGGTCTATTTAAATTTTATCGAAATCAGTCAAGCAGTTTTTAAAAATTCAACAATAAATTATATACTTTGTAGTGGCGCGGGCATTTGAAGTCGGTTTTTTAAAAATAATTTTTGATACTAAAGTTATATATGCTTCAGAAGTTGTTGTTTCAGAACCCATTTGAAAAAATCCCCATTTCTATGAAATCTCTAAAAGGCCACCTTTCGAATAGCATATAATCTTATACCAATCTTGTACTTATTGTTCTCAATGAAATTACAATACAGGGACTTCTTATCAAAGATCAATAGGCTTATCGGCTTTTACTATCAACAAGCGGAATTGAAGTTTAGCGGATAAGCATTTGCATAACCAAAGAGACCAAATTAGGTGGTCGAACTGGCTCACGCACGGGCCATCAGAGCCACGAGCGGGATGCACACCGAAAAGCTAATTAATTAAGCTAATTTAGTTTAGCTTAGCTCGCATAGCTGGCACAGTTTTTCGTACTTGTGTGCAGTCTGCCAACTATGCAAACTTAGCTATGTGAGCTAACTAAAATATGCGAGGCTAAAAGAATTCTGTATGCTGATGCGCAGCTTGACGAGCTAAGCTAACTCCTTCCGCCTGCCCTGGCCCTTCGCACTTCCTTCGTCAATGCATATTTCTCATTGTTGAAACTAATAAACTTACTTAAGTCGATACTTTGTGATAATCCATGATTTTTTAAAAATAATAACCAATTAACCAACCAAACAATCAATCAACAAAAAACATACCATGGCATTTTTAACCGACTTCATAAAAGGAGGAGGTTATCAATTCGTCGGAATCTTTTTAGGGTTCCGTAGTAAACAAGGAACCCTTACAGTTTCGCCATGTCCGTCCGTCTGTCTGTCCGTCCGCGGTTTAGCTCAGAGATCTGTAATCTGTAATTTGACAAGGGTAAAAATATTAATCACGCCAACAAAGTGGTGAAATAAAATTGTGAAAAATAATTTTTTTAGGGTACCTCCCCTACATGAAGAGATCCGCAGAAGAAACAAAGTCACCCACATAGCTCAGCGAGTCGCGAAACTGAAATCCCACAGTTCAATTAGACTGCTTAGGTTAGCTCTAGAGCTCACGGTTTGGACCGATACATGAAAAATATCGAAGCTACATTAGCTAAGCTAAGCTATAATCGACAAGACATTATATATTCGAGCTAGAACTAAAGCTGACCGCACACTAACTAAACAGACTCGAATTTAGCGGTCGACTTGGCAAACGCACGGCCCATCGGAGCGACCAGCAATCTACGATAGTGTGTAGTTCGAGATTATGGTTCCCCATTATGTTGAAATACATTAAATGAGAAGTAAGTTGATAGACCTCCAAACAATCATTTACGATTAAGTAAAGTGAAATGAGCGGGTTAAAATACCCTTTAAGACCTGTCCTGCATTCGGCTTTGAAAGCTTAGGTAGACGTTATTGAAGTAGTGAAACCTTACGGTAGTAAATACATATAATATTGAGTCTATGATTGGAACGAATAAGATTCTGTGAATAACAGTCTTTTATTTATTTGAAGACAAGATAGTCCTTGACTGCGATCTCACCTGATGGTAAGTGACATGCAGTCTAAGATGGTAGCGGGCTAACTTGGAAAGGGTATGGCAGTGAACATTCAACCCATACACCTATTCGGTTTCTACAAGCTATCGTGCCAAAACGCTAAATCGCTTGGCGGCACGTCTTTGACGGTAGGGTGGTAACTAGCCACGGCCAAAGCCTCCCACCAGACAAAAACTACTATGTCGGTACTATGTTGAAAAATGGTGACATCCATAACAATGATGAGCAAATGATAAAAGAGCTGTAGAAAGCTGAGGATAAAACCACACTTGATAGATAGGATCCCAGATAAAAAATCCGAAAAATTTGAATATTATGTTCTCTTTGACATGCTACTAATAGGTACAGGTAAGCAATTTAAAACGCTAATCGATGATCATTTGCATTGCTAAAGAGGGCAAAATTTGTCGGTCGACTGTACTCATGAAGCCGCTGAAGCGGTTAGCAATCAATGATTGGCCCCGTATGCGAGATTATCTCGATAATGTACATCATACCTACATGTTAACGCGAACTATGTATTCCAGTACAATGGCCCTAAATGAGAAGCCAATCAGGGGTGATAGGTAGAAGGGCTGCCACAATTAGTATAAGTTACAATTTGCCTGGTGGGCAGCTTTGAACGCTTTTACCACCCTAACAAAGTTAGTGTCAAACACGTGCCGCCAAGCGATTTAGCGTTCCGGCACGATGGCGTGTAGAAACCGTTTAGGGATAGGGTTGAATGTTCACTGCCGTACCCCTTCCAAGTTACCATCTTAGACTGCATCGCCACTTACGAACAGATGAGATCGCTGTCGAGGACTATCTTGTCATCGAATATAAAAAAAAATTGGCTTCACATCACACACGTACATTTACCATTATTTTTCTTATCATTATTTTACCCCCCTTAGGAGTTGAATATACAAAAATCCTTTCTTAGCGGATGCCTACGTCATAATAGCTATCCGTATGCCAAACAGCACGATCCGTCCAGTGGTTTGAGCTGTGCGTTGATAGATCAGTCAGTCATTCAGTCAGCGGGTCACCTTTTCCTTTTATATATATTTAGGTAGATTAGGTAGAAGACGACGCTTTTCATACAAAGAGTCCAAAGAACATGTGGAATTTGAAGAGAGGACGAGACTCAAACTGCTCTATCATCAGCATGTAACATGATATCATCAGCAAAATGGTATCATGTTACATTAACGAGTAAAAGGGTCGATTGATTTTGTATCATTACTATGCATATACCTATGCGTAAATTGGTCAATCAACTTGGCACAAATGTTTGTATGAACATTTAGACCTCATCACATATCAGATATCACTTCACCTAAGGCATGTTGGTCTTCAAGCTGGGTTGGTCGACTTGGCACAAACGTTGGCACGGGTACGGAGTATTGGAGCGGTTGGTAATCAATGAAAGGCCCCGTATGCGAGATTATCTTGATGGTGTCGACGTTAACGTGAATTACGTATTCGAACACAATCGCGCTAAATGAGAAGCCAATCAACGACGTAAGGGTTGGCACTGCCTTTTGTACTAATTGACTAACTGCTAACCGAAACTCGTTTTAATAAAACATATGTTTTTATTTTTATCCGACTACAGCAAAGACAAAAGGAAGGGTTATGATTTTAGCAATCTATTTATGTGACTATTTAACAATGTTTCACCATGGCGGCTAAATTACTGAGCCGATTTTGATGAATGAGGTTTTTCCTTGGGCCCTACACTGATGATAATAATTGAAACTTCAGGTAGAGCACTGGAATTAAGTTTATTTTTAATTTTCTTTTTACACTGATAATTCACAATTCAGAAAATGTTGCGCGACTCGCCTAGGTGGCGTATGTGGACGAACTCTCTGTGTGTCGTCATGCAGTCCATTTTATAAAGTGAATTTTATAAAACTCAGCAAAATGCGCTGCATGCACACACATGTGTCGCTACAAGGTGTCTATCGATTCGCTATTTTCATCCGGGTGACATAGGCTACATTTTATAAAAAAAAAATCAATATGAAGTATGTTACCTAGATACGATTTTGTCGGGTTACAGTTTTTAAACCTTTTTCTTGTTATTAAGAGAGACTAGATGTTTTTTCAAATGATTAGAGCTACTATTGCCAACAGTTTTTGAACTGTCAGAGATTGACATAGTATTAACCACGTGTTCCGAATATGGCTATCATTCATAAACTAAGTACGAATTTGATAACAATAATTATGACATTGGAATGCCCTGACCGGGTCTCATGTTTGTAAACCAAATAAATATGAGAGCAAACAAATAAATAAAAATCGGCCAAGTGCGAGTCGGGCCTCGCTCTTTTAGGGTTCCGTACATATGACCAAATCATTTTTTTTAAACTAGATACATAATTAGATATTGTCTTAGTTCTTAGAAAGTAGTAAATTAGCATATGGGGAAAAAATGCTCGTTTGTTTTGGTCACAACTTACAAACCGCATTATTAATCGGTGTATAACATAATATACCAAAATTTCAAATTCCTAATTAGTTTAGTTTTTTAGATAGACCCCCTAACAAAATTTTTCTAAAACCGACAACTTTGACGGCCCCCCATTTCTTCATTTATGTAGCTAAAAAATAAAAAAAATATTTATTTATGTAGCTAAAAAATGAGCTCTAGACAATGACACCCCACATGCCAGGGTAAAAAAAAAAATTTATTTCGACTCCTTTTTCCATGTATATGTATGTATATTTATTGTATATTTATTTTTATTATTTGTTGTTATAGCGGCAATAGAAATACACAATATGTGAAAATTTCAACTGTCTATCTATTACGGTTTACGAGATACAGCCCGCTGACAGACGGAAGGACGGACGGACAGTGGAGGCTTAGTAACAGGGTCCCGTTGGCACCCTTTGGGTACGGAACCCTAAAAAATAAAACTTAGCATTCATTTAAAAATTACTATTATTGCCTATATCTCATTAAGAACTTCGTCCTGCCTTACGTAGATTGAGTAATTAATTGATACCATTGGTACAGATAGTCATAAGGTATTTACGTTTACATACATATTGTTTAGGCCACTGCTACGCAGCCTAGCAAACCTCCAGTTATCCCAGGCGAAAACTATGATAGTAACTAGATGACAACCCTATTCCGAAACTCTTAACCCAACGCAACGTTAACGACAGGCCTGACGTGACAACAAACCAGATCGATTTGCATAAATATGTTGCCATCGATTACCAACATTTTGTACAGGGGAACGGTCGCCTATATCATTTTGGTATAAAAGCACGTTTTCATTTATCAAATAACTGGCATACCCATACTCGCATGTTACATGCGCCGTTCTAGAGGTTAGTGAACAGGCAATGTATAGCGCATGCTACACTTAATCATCATCATCAGCAACCCATCAACGGCTCACTACTGAGCGCAGGTCTCCTCTCAGAGAAGAGTTTAGGCCATAATCCTTCAGGCTGGCCCAAAACGAATTGACAGCTTGCACAGACTTTTGAGAACATTATGAAGAACTCTCAAGGCGTACAGGTTTCCTCAAGATATTTTCCTTCACCGTTGAAGTACATAAGTGATATTTATTTGCTTAAACGCACATAACTCCTAATAGGAGACCGAAGTCCTTAAGGTGGTAAAAGCATGCGACAGGCGATTTTCGGTGAGCTCACAGAGCTTACAAATTGAAAACTATAATTCCAATTTGAATAATTTCAATTCAATATGTAATTTGGGTATCTTAACTAAATTCGCTTAGAGATAGAAACACGATTGGAAAAAAAATTCTCGATAGAAAGTTCTCCCAAACTTTGATCGAATAATCACCTTTTTTAGGTTTAAACCTTGTTTAAACAGAAACGGTAGCTTTTTTTCCTGCTATTTTTTTTATTTGTGTTGATATAAATAATTACTAAAAGCGGCGAGAAAAATTCTTTGATTATTGGCATCCATAATTTTTTAAATCAATTTTAAAGATTTTCTTCAATTCCCGGCCCCTGAATCCATAATTTCCATCTCTTTCCTAGCACTGCAAAATATATAGCTCTATCCGACTCGTACGACACAAACAATTTAGGATCGTTTTAGCACCTTAACATAAGGCGATCATTCACTACTTAGAGAAAACTACGATAACATGGCTCGTCCCTCCAAAATTCAAAACGTTTGAAAGTAGTCACAAGGCCCCACCAAGACTTACAATGCTTATTTGCGCCTGCTACTTAAGACGGATAGGACCTTAAAAACTTCATACACACACTTTCGATATGCATGTGACTACACACATTGAAATAATAAGGGACGAGCCATGTTATCGTAGTCATAGACGAATGATATTTACAGTTAATCTACATCAGGATGCACCTTGTATCATAAGATTCATTCAGACTTAAACATAGTTTGGCGGATTATAGCAAAATAAGTAATTTTGGTCTTCCTTAAATTATACACATGCAAACAGTCACGTCAATCAGTTGCTCCGTGCCGATACTCTCAAACTCTCATACTAAATATCGCATTTACAATAGAAACTAGGAAATAGGCTAAGAGCTAGTTACCATTTTGTTCGAACTAAGGGTTCGAATAAAGTGATCACTAGTTTTTAAGCAGTTTAACTTACTCCTTACATGAGACTGTCCGAAATAGGAAGAAGGTACATACCTGGAAATAAATAAAGAAAATATAATTAACCAAGTAAATAAAAAAAGTGCTAAGTATAAATAAGTGTAATATATTAAAAAAGTAAAACGATCTGCGTTAGAAAAAAGTTTCAGTAATATGTGGGTCAATGCAAAAAGAGTATTAAAATCAGCACAACATTTTTTTCAGGGAACTGATATAAAAAAACTTACAAACACACAAAACCTCTAATGTGAAACGCATAAGTATACCGTCTCCGTTGCGTTGTAGGCAACAATCATAATTCAACATTTTCTAAAACGAATTAAAATAAAACCATTAATATAGTTTTTATGGCACATAAACTTGCTAAGACTATAATTTACGGTTTGTTCTAAACAAGCAAATCACGATAAGAGAAAGTGAAGTCGAAGACGCCACGGTATTTCGACTAGGCTTCATATGACGAGGTGGCCGAGAGGTTAAGGCGTTGGACTGCTAATCCAATGTGCTCTGCACGCGTGGGTTCGAATCCCATCCTCGTCGATATCTATTTTGGATTTTGTTTTTATGTTTTTTATAAATTTTTAAGGTTTGCTATTTTTGGTGGCATTTTTTTTTTATAATTTATAAAACTGGTTACAAATTTAGATGGTCATAGAAGAATCTAAGGAGAAAGACTCTAAGGCCTAAGCCGTAAGGGACCATGCACACTACGCGGCTACGAACTTATATTATCGGTAGTCGTGGTCGCAAACTCACAATTGTTTCATAAAAGTTTGGTCGCAACGACTAATGACAGGTTTAGGGAGGCGACGAAGATTCTAAGGACCGGCGTATTACACTAGCACCAGAAGTGTTGGAAACTTAGTTCGTCATATAGTTGGACGCAACGACTAGCTACGACATGTCGTGCGGTCAGTTGATAGCAGCAGCCAAGTGTACGACGCGTATTGGGTTGCAATGCTTAGCTTACGTTCTGCGCTAGCTAGAGGCGTTTCTGACCGCGTAGTGCGCAAGGTCCCTTACAGAACCTAATAACCAATTATTACTTTGCCTCTAGTTTGATGCATATCCGCATATATAGGCATCCCAAACAAAAGATTTCTGGTAAGAGACAGCAATATTGGTAGTTAGTATTCATTGGGAATAATAAGAAAGATGTCACTATTGACTTACACACCATCTTCCCGGATGCTTCCCGGGAGGTCCCCCATATTGTTTCCGATTCTTTCCGTCTTATGAACGTCAAGTAGGCAAAAGCTGGGTATATTATAAGGATGGAGTAGATATATTGTATTGTATGTGCTTTTGCCCGCGATTTCATCCACGTAGAGCTAGATTCTAAAATTCCCAGGATCAATGCCTCGGTTTTTTTCTAGATAAATGTCGTAAATTTCTCTTCTGACTTCAAGTCCTCAAGTATTCCCATGCATAAAAAATACGATGGTTTGTTGCTCCATTGCTGTGTAATCGAAGGACAAACCAACAAACAAGCGCACTTTCGCATTTATAATAATAGTATTGCGAATACTTTGTACAAGCTTGCTGTCTGTCAGTTTGATGAATCTTCTGACGGCTCAACTTTTGAACCCATCTTGACCAAAGGCACAGAAATAGTATGCATTCTGGACATAGGACAATTTCAATACCGGAGAAAAAGGAATCCCACCGGACTTAAAAAATATACAGAAATTCATGCGAAAAAAGCTGAAGAAACAAAAAATATATATTATTTGAAAATCTTATAGTGAATGGGAGTCTAAGAAACGGCCACGGTCCAATAATTTTGTTTAAATTAAGCCCACAAGTTCACTCACTGGATGTTCATTGTTTGTTTTTATTAGATCGCCCTTGCTGCGCGCCACTCAGAGTAAATTGAGTGAGATAAGAAACCTTTCAACTTATAAAGCCTAATTATCTACCACTGTTGTTGAGGATTGCGTAAAATTTGTTTGTAAGACTCTCGACAGTCTACCGTACAGTTATTGTGCTATAGTTTAAAGTGTGGACTGAAAAATCAAAGGTCGGACGTTCGATTTTCACACGTTGCACTATCGTCGTAGGTACCTACTTTCGGTTATCGGCCACAAGAGTGCGTTGAAGTTTCTTTTTATCTCGTTAAAAAGGAAAAACGCAGTGCTGAAACAAGCTAAATAAGTGATAGCAAACGGTGAATTGGTAATTTCCTTGAATACTTTATGAATCGTTATAGTGTTATTTAATTACATAATATTTTCTCTAGGGAGGGGGGGGGGGGGGGGGGGGGGGACAAAATGAGAGATACGTTACATGCGTAATCGTGGCAGTTTCGCTTGTCATTTATCGATTCATAACTTTTCCCGGAGCTTCAGCGATTTTGCTGCTCAGGTTTCGCCTGAACTGCCTGAGGACGTTTCGTAAAAACTGTTCTATCGCAATACCAGCTGCATTTCAGATTTATTTCATTTAAAACTTACAGATAAAACCTGCTACTGGGCTATTAAACGGCACGGAGTAATTAAGTTTGTCGCGGGAATTACTACACGCGATATTCACTGAAGTTTACACAGCCTGGCTATCATTCAGTTTAGTAAATCTGCGCTATGTGGCGTTTTTATGGACCAGCCAATTTAATAAATATTTGCCTCATGCCTCGAATATTCGACTCAGCGCAATATAGGCCACATCAATGCTTACATATTTTATGGCCACATCAACGTTGATGTGGATCGTAGACGAATTTATTTCGCGAGCTAGCGAAATTTTAGGGCAGTTAAGTTAAAATGTCAATTATATCATAGCTTAGACGCATGCATAACCAGTGATGAATATCAATTTTGAATCACATCTTAAACAGTCTTGAAGAAGTTTGAAAATGACACTGGGATTTAACTGGAAAGTTTCGTTTCTGAAATCTGAACTGTATGATTGTTATTATGAGATATTTATTAGTAACGACAATTTGCTGTGGGAAAATTAATTATCTGCACGCCACATCTACTGTTTATTTACACATGGCAATTTCAACATGAAAATGGCACTCACTATTTAATTTTAAAAGGGTTTATCAAAGCTCAATTATTATAGACCAGTAGATAAGTGCTCGTAAATAAAATTACCTACCGATGATCGTATAAATAGATACTCTGCATATAAAACACTGCATACATAGCATAGTATCTATTGTATTGTAAACTTGTTTTGAAAAAAGCGGCCAAGTGCGAGTCGGGCCTCGCTCTTTTAGGGTTCCGTTAAAAAAAAAAATATTTCCATGTACCCTTGGAAAATTTTTATTTAATTTTTTTTATTTAATTTAATTTTTATTATTTGTTGTTATAGCGGCAATAGAAATACATAATATGTGAAAATTTCATCTCTCTATCTATTACGGTTTACGAGATACAGCCCGCTGACAGACGGACGGACGGACGGACGGACGGACGGACGGACGGACGGACGGACAGCGTAGGCTTAGTAATAGGGTCCCGTTAGTACCCTTTGGGTACGGAACCCTAAAAAGCAACCGCCGAGTTTCTTGCTGGTTCTTATCGGCAGGCAGGACATTCCGAACCAGTGGTAGACTCATCGACGATTCAAAAGCAATAATTGTAAAAAAGTTTATTTGAATAAAAAACATTTGTATTATATTCTATTCTACTCTATGCTAGTGATGGCACAGAATATATAATAGTACTATTAGGTTCAAAATAATGCTAGTATTTTATTGCAGGTAAGTAACTAAATATATAAAAAACTAGTAGGGCGCGTGGGTGCGCGGCCCGCAAGCGGACCGCGGTTTTTCTACTCGTCTAGTAGACTTTCAGCTCCTGATCATTTTCTATCACAAAACCACTCTTCCATCTTTTATACTCTCCGAGATAGACACCGTTGAAGTTTGTATGGCCGCCATCTTGAATCCGCCATTTTGGATTTTTTTCAGCTCACTGCCAATTGGATGAGATTTCGAGTGACTTTTGTTCGAGCACCCCCACCTATCTACATTACCATGGCCGTGCTCCTCACCCACCTTCCAAACCCTCGATCATCATATGTCATCATTTGTCATAATGAAAATTCTTCAATAAAAAAAAATCTTGAAAAGGAATTGTATCAAAGTCGTGCATGATTCCCGGCTTCTAGTCTCTTCAATATTCGCCATATATTTTTGTATGAAGAAAAAAAAAATTCCGCCATCTTGAATTTTTTTTCTGTTCGTCAAGTAGACCTTAGGGTCTTGATCAGCTTTTGCCAGGAAACCACTCTTCTATCTTTTATACTCTCCGAGATAGACACCGACGAAATTTGTATGGCCGCCATCTTTTTTCCGCCATTTTGAATTTTTTTTCAGCTCACTGCGAATTGGATGAGGTTTCGAGTGACATTTGTTCGAGCACCCCCCACCTATCTTCAATACCCTGGCCGTGCTCCTCATCCGTCTCCGAAATCCTCAATCATCAGCTCTCTCCATAATTTTCCTCCGAATGAATTTTTGTCCTCTATACGAAACCATCGGTGGAAAAAAAATTTTTCATACAAAATTTTACAGGAGAGGTGATCAATCAGTCAGTGAATCAGTGAATCAGCACGAGCAGCTATATATATATTAACTAGTATTTCGCTCGGTGCGCGAGCTGCTAAAGCAGCTCGCGGGAAGTGTTATTGCTACAAGTAGGGCGCGTGGGTGCGCGGCCCGCTAAAGCGGACCGCGATTGTTCGGCTTTATTTATTTCGCTCGGTGCGCGAGCTGCTAAAGCAGCTCGCGGGAAGTGTTATTACTACAAGTAGGGCGCGTGGGTGCGCGGCCCGCTAAAGCGGACCGCGATTTTTTTCTCATCAAGTAGACCTTCGGATTCTGGTCATCTTTTGCCAAAAAATTTGTTCGAGCACACCCCACCTATCTGCAATAACCTGGCCGTGCTCCTCATTCACAAAAGAAAAAGAAAAAAAAAGAAAAAAAAAAAAGAAAAAAAAGAAAAAAAGCAAATGTAAAATGAAAAAAAAGAAAAAGAAAAAAAGCCCTATGAACCTATCAAAATCAATGTCTTGCATAGTTCCCAACTTCTAGTCCCTTCAATATTCCCCATACATTTTGTATGGGGGGGGAAAAAAATCCGCCATCTTGAATTTTTTTCCTACTCACCAGGTAGACCTCCGGGTTGTGATCATCTTTTGTCGAGAAACCGCTCCTCCATCTTTTATAGTCTCCGAGAGAGAGACGGACAAAATTTGCCGCCATTTTTTTTTCGCCATTTTGGAATTTTTTTTCAACTCACTGGCAACTGCTCGAGGTTTCGAATGACATTTGGTCGAGCACCCTCCACCTATCTTCTATACCCTGGCCGTGCCCCTCGCCCGTCTCCGAACTCCTCACTCGTCAGCTCTCTCCACCTTTCTCCGAGTCACATTCTTTGAGCTCTATACGACACCATGGGTGAAAAAAAATGTTTTCATACAAAATTTTACAGGAGAGTGGTCGGAAATTTGAGACGTCACAGCTCGGCCGCCATCTTGTTTTTTTAATTTTTTTCACTTTTTCTGTTAATCGTTTACTAATTTCTACAATAATCCAAAATTTCAAAGAAATCGGTTGGAAAACAAAAGAGTTGCAAGATTCACGTCGACCGCCATCTTGTTTTTCCGAAATGTCATAATTTTCCCCAACTCGAATCCCCCACCTGGACATATCTCCCCTACATCATTATATCGATATCCGTCTCCTTCTAGGAGAACAACCCTGTCAATGAGTGAATCAGTCAGTGAGTGAATCAGTGGTAATCGAGCTATATATATTATAACTAGCGTTTGCTCGGTGCGCGAGCTGCTAAAGCAGCTCGCGGGAAGTGTTATTGCTACAAGTAGGGCGCGTGGGTACGCGGCCCGCTAAAGCGGACCGCGATTGTTCGGCTTTATTTATTTCGCTCGGTGCGCGAGCTGCTAAAGCAGACCGCTAAAGCGGACCGCGATTTTTTTCCTCATCAAGTAGACCTTCGGATTCTGGTCATCTTTTGCCAAAAAATTTGTTCGAGCACACCCCACCTATCTGCAATAACCTGGCCGTGCTCCTCATTCACAAAAGAAAAAAAATGAAAAAAAAACAAAAAAAAACAAATGTAAAATGAAAAAAAAGAAAAAGAAAAAAAGCCCTATGAACCTATCAAAATCAATGTCTTGCATAGTTCCCAACTTCTAGTCCCTTCAATATTCCCCATACATTTAGTATGGAAAAAAAAAATCCGCCATCTTGAATTTTTTTCCTACTCACCAGGTAGACCTCCGGGTTTTGATCATCTTTTGTCGAGAAACCGCTCCTCCATCTTTTATAGTCTCCGAGAGAGAGACGGACAAAATTTGCCGCCATTTTTTTTCCGCCATTTTGGAATTTTTTTTCGACTCACTGGCAACTGCTCGAGGTTTCGAATGACATTTGGTCGAGCACCCTCCACCTATCTTCTATACCCTGGCCGTGCCCCTCGCCCGTTTCCGAACTCCTCACTCATCAGCTCTCTCCACCTTTCTCCGAGTTGCATTCTTTGAGCTCTATACGACACCATGGGTGAAAAAAATTTTTTTCATACAAAATTTTACAGGAGAGGGGTCGGAAATTTGAGAAGTCACAGCTCGGCCGCCATCTTGTTTTTTTAATTTTTTTCACTTTTTCTATTAATCGTTTACTAATTCCTACAATAATCCAAAATTTCAAAGAAATCGGTTGGAAAACAAAAGAGTTGCAAGATTCACGTCGGCCGCCATCTTGTTTTTCCGAAATGTCATAATTTTCCCCAACTCGAATCCCCCACCCGGACATATCTCCCCTACATCATTATATCGATTTCCGTCTCCTTCTAGGAGAACAACCCTGTCAATGAGTCAGTCAGTGAATCAGTCAGTCAGTGGTAATCGAGCTATATATATTATAATTAATTAGACTCTTTGCACGTACTCGAATATTATTACTAGCTTATGCCCGCGACTTAATCCGCGTGGTATTAGGTTTTCAAAAATTTCTCCGACACCTTAGGTATTTGAGATAAAGTAGCCTAGGTAAACCTCCAGGTCATCAACCCTACCCATACCCAACATTCCCTGTAAAAAATCAAGACAATTGGCAGACTTCACGTACCTTTAGGAACATTATGAAGAACTGTCAGACGTCCAGATTTCCCCGAGTTATTTTCCTTCACGTAAAAGCGGGATATTTAATTGTATAAAATTGACGAAGTTCGAGAAGTTATGAAGTCGTTTGAGGAGGTTATTTTTTGTCGATGTTACTCCATATCTCCATCAAACCTTAACTGATTTCATGTTTCATGATGTTCAATGTTTTTCGGGATTTAAAAGGAGTGTTTGTCATACGTATGTTCAAGTCGGGCTAGCGTGGCGCATTCGTTTCATCGTTTCACCGTTTCTATTTAGGACCGCCGATGTAACGTCCGTCATATTGATTTTGTTCGTGTAAAATGTAGCCTGTCACCCGGACGATAACAACGAATCTCCCAAACGACCTTGATGATCTCCCTGGCGCAGTGGTGAGCGCTGTGGTCTTATAACTGGGAAGTCTGGTTCGATTCCCGGCGGGGTCAAGTTAGGACATTTATCTCTGGTCTGGTCTGGTGAAAGGTCTCGGCTTAGCTAGTTACCACCCTACCGTCAAAGACGTGCCGCCAAGCGATTTAGCGTTCGGGCCCGATGGCGTGTAGAAACCGATTAGGGGTATGGGTTGAATTTTCGCTGTGATACCCCTTCCAAGTTAGCCCGCTACGATCTTAGACTGCATCGTTACTTACCATCAGGTGAGATCGCAGTCAAGGACTATCTCATTATCGAATAATAAAAAAGCATAGTCTGCTAAAATCATAACACTTCCTTTTGGCTTTTCCAAAGTCGGGTAATAACATCGAGCGCCTATTTTCACGCAGGTACCACCGCGGCGTACTATATTCAGCACCTGTTATTTCACACGCCACTATGTAGACCCCACATACCGGTATGAGTAAATTATGTAACGCCTCCATCGGTTACCGGTTATACCGGTATAATATATACACACATCAAAAGTGTCTAGGGATCAAGCATTTTTATGCGGATTTCTTGAGATTGAGATGTGGCTTTGTAATAAATTTATGATTTTATAAATTTATATGGATCCTTTTTGGTGCATTTCATAATTTGAATCAGGAACTGTCAATCCAATTCGAGTAAAAGATGAAAATCAGCTGTCAATATTTTCCCTATAAAAACATACAACGCATTGAAGACATTATTAGTGCTACTGTTTCCCTACTACTGATTAAAACCAACGTTATTATGGAGCGGCGACGTCATTTAAGCAGGGAAGAAATGCTCAGAGCCGTGGGAATGATAGAAGCTGGTTCCCGGCAACGTACTGTGGCTTTAGCTCTGAATACAAGTCAGAGTGTTATCAGTCGACTTTGGACACGTTACCGAAGCACTGGTACCGTGGCTGAGCGCCATGGAGGACGGTATCGCTGCACCACACGGAGACAAGACCGATACATTCAAATCTTAACTCGAAGAGCTCCAACAATAACCGCCATGATGTTAGCCGTGAGGCTTCATCACTCTTCAGGGAACTTAATTAGCGACCAAACAGTCAGAAACCGCTTGCATGAAGTGAACCTTCATTCCCGAAGACCGCTACGGGTACCACCTATAGCAATGCACAATCGTAGGATTCGATATCAATGGGCTCTTGAACACAGAAATTGGGCAGAAGAACAATGGCGTTTCGTGTGCTTTTCTGATGAGTCTCGTTTTGGTATGAGACCGGATACAAGACGTATACGACACTGGAGAACCCCTGGACGCCAACAGCGATTAAAATCCTGCCAGGAAGTCCATCCTTATTGTGGTGGAACCATCATGGTATGGGCGGGTATTTGGATCGGCGGAAGAACTGAGTTGATTTGGATCAGAGGCAACCTCAACGCTCAAATTTATGCTGAGACGATTGTATCAGACGTCATCGTTCCTCTACAAGTGCAAATCGGTCCCTTATTTCAGTTAATGCATGATAATGCACGACCGCACACCGCAAGAGTTGTAAGACAGACTCTCGCCGCAGCTAACATCAATGTCCTGCCCTGGCCTGCTCAGTCGCCAGACTTGAACCCGATTGAGCATGCATGGGATATGCTACAGAGAAGAGCTCTGCCGAATATGGAGGGTATCCAGTGGCAAGAAGATCTTTTTTTGTTGTTGCAACGAACATGGGCGGCCATTCCACAGCGTGATTTGGATGAACTCATTTTGAGTATGCCAAACCGATGTTCTTGTGTTGTTAGTGTTCGCGGTAGAAACACGGATTATTAATTGTTTAAGTTACCCAATAAAATTTTAAAGAAAACTGTTATTTCAGTCTTTTTTTCGAACTTTAATGTTAGTGGTTCAAATGTCAAAAATCCCTTTATTAGGAAAATGGCAAATTTCTTTATTAATGCAAAGGTGACTTGGTTTATCGTTACTGTGACAAACGAAAACACTTTATTTGATGAATCCTTAAAGAAAATTTTAATTAATATCAATCAGGAGAAAAGTTATTGCAAAAATATATGTTGATCCCTAGACACTTTTGATGTGTGTATATACAGTATACACGTGCGAATAATAGAACCAGCTGAATTAAACCATTGGATTGGAGTGTTCGTGAATAATAAATTTGTTACAGAAAATTTCTTTTTTTTTCGCTCTAGGCACAAAAAGCGTTTATTTCAAGCGATCATATTTCATTATACTTACCGACGTAGACTGAGAGATCGTGAACAACTTTTACTAGAGCTTTATATTGATACACAGCATTCCGAACGAAGTGGTAGATTCACTTGACGATTCGAAAGCACTTTGTAAAAGTTTATTTGAATAAAAAATTGTTCTACACTATTCTACAAAAACACATAATAGGTAATATTATAGTTTATTTGAATAAAGAATTTTTCTATTCTATTCTACAAAAAACACATAATTTATTATTCACAAAATGATGCCCGCGATGCGTCCACTTGTAAGAAATTGGGGTTTTTTTGTTGGAACTCCGTTTCCGGGATGCAAGGTTTATTCGCCTGAAATCAGACGTCCGCAATATCTTCTTGTTCTTTTTTCATTCCTGGGATAAAATGCAGCATAAGCTTCTCCTTGTATAATCCGCTATCTCCTGTGAAAATTTCGCTAAAATCTTTTTATTCATCCCAAAGATGACAAACCGTGATGGCCCTTAAAAACAGACAGACTTTAAAAACTTCTGTCTGGGTCTGTTCGACCCGTATAATCAACCTTAATTTTTTTTTAATACAATATGTTATTTAATTCATTAATTGACATGGACCTTTTAATATTAATCTATACATATAATAAAACAGAAACGAAACCAATTCTGTACATGAAATAGAGTCAAAAAAGGGTTTTTGCTTCTAATTGTGTTCAAGATACAGATATCAAAACAGAAGCTAAATTTTTTTTTGTCTGTTTGTCTGTCTGTTTGTTTGTTCTTCTTTCACGTAAAAACTACCGCACAGATTTCTACAAAATTTTATATCGTGGTAGCTTATTACTCGGGTCAACATCTAGGCTACTTTTTATCCCGGAAAATCAAGGAGTTCCCGAGGGACTTTAAAAACTAAATCCACGCGGACAAAGTCGCGGGCATCAGCTAGTAATGGCAATAAGGCGCTGTTAAGTAAAATTGTACGAATGTACAATGATATGAATATATCACTCACCAGCTCTTAGTGTTTCAGAGACACACCAGAAATGGCGTTTTTGCGCGTAAAAGAAATTTATATTCACATTTCAATGTACCGCAAATAATAATATAACAAATGGTTTTATCCAAATTATACTTCTTGAGAAACCTAGGTTATTAGCATTAAATCATATTTCGGTAATAAATAACGTACTAGATATAATATATATAATCCCTTAGTTCATAAAAAGGTATTCATAAATAAAAAAGCCAAGAATTCCGGATTGATTTAAGACTTTGTAGCTCGATGGTAATTGGTAAGAGAGTTGAGAAAAATTGATATCTTCCAATCTACACCAATAAATATAATGGAAATGTCTTTAATTTTGAAATAGCTGCCACTTATATTAGCCAGATACAATTTTTTTTGGTTTTTATCCGTAGATCTGTCTGTTCACGCTAACCTTCTTTCCGGCTTCTTAATGCCTGAACTGATTTCATAAGCTGGTAGAGGTATACAAGGAGTTTCTTTTTATCCTTTAAGCTTAAGCTTAAGTTAAGCTTCCAGAATTCCTGCGTAAAATAATAGAAAAAACGATTATTAAGGGATAATAAGACTTCAATAAACACAGAAGAAAACTCTTCAGACATTCACTAAAGGCTAGTTTAGGTCTACATTAGTATTTTAGTCAAGCAGCGAGTAATTTAGTAACTAAACGTGTCTGAACACCAAAAATTTAGTCGAATACTACTTGACTAAATTTTTGTTGTTCAAACACGTTTAGTTACTAAATTACTCGCTACTCGACTTAAATACTAATGCAAACAGAACTAGCCAACTGGGAGACAAACTTCACGGAAGGCAATAAATGTCGCCGTATAAATCCTGAAACACACAGGCTCAGAGCTCACACGCAATAAGATCTTGACAATAATTTTAATCATAACAACCGATACGAAAATATATGGACTTAAAATGTCGCGGCATCGTGATCATGGACGAAGTCACAAAATATACCGTGACATATCTGACCAAAAAAAAATTAGCCCATTGAGTACACGCCTTAACATTACCATAGAGGGAGGAAAACTGACTTTGCACAAGTCAGTACTTGTCCAACTTTGCCTGTTTTTTGGTAAACACGTTTAACTTATAGGGTAAGTTTATTCTCCTGACGTGCAACTGGTTCCAAGTCTAGTTAAATCGAACGCTAAGACTGAAGAAGCTCTCCTTTAGTATCTAGGTCACACCACCATCTTGAGAATTAGTTTAGAGAATATATCAAATCTCAAATATCTGAACTTTTTCTTCATAATAGTGACACACAAGTAAACTTTTCAGAATTACGAAAGGAAAATAAAACCTTAAATGATAAAGTGTTACGCCTCGAAAAGGATATTATTGAAGTGGATAATTGCAATAAGTTGTTGTCAGACAAACTACTCTTGAAAGAACAACAAGGCCGACAAAATAACCTTGAAATTTCCGGTATCCCGTTTCAAAAAGGTGAAAATCTTCACAGTATTTTGAACTTAATTGCAACCAAGGTTGGCTTTTCACTCCTTCCTTCTGACATCGACTTTATTCATCGTGTCAAGCGTTATCCTCACCAAAAATTAAAGAGCACCCAAAAAGAAGACATTAAATCAGATGCTCAAATTCAAAACATCATCGTTCGCTTCACCCAACGTTATCGTAAAAACGACATGATAGCCGCAGTTCGAGCACGACGAGGCCTGACGTCGGCTGATGTGGGCATCGATGGTGCAGCCAGGCCTATCTTTGTTAACGATCACCTCGCTCCTCACAACAAGATGTTATATGGTCGAGCGCGTAAGGCTGGGCATGAACTGGGCTATAAGTACATTTGGCTTAATGATTGTAAAATATTTCTTCGTAAAAACGACACATCTAGGGCTATTTTAATTTCCACTGATAGTGATTTAGCCAAAATTAAGTGATGTGTGTGCTACTATTCTATATTGGATTATAACAATGTGAGTTTTTGGTGTTATAAACAATTTGCTTATAAGTATATTCAGTTATTATTGAACGTCTTGCAGTATTTAACCCTATTAGTAGTACTCACGATTTTAAAATATATAACCATGTTTATTACTCAATTTAAAAGGTTAGTTATTATTAATCGGTATATTCTTAGAACCACAGATGAGAAAAGAACTGAGTTTATTGTTTATTATGTGAGCTGTATTTTTCCCTGTAGATTTATAAATTTAACATATTGTAATAGTTCCCACCTCAATAATATTTTAATTTTAATCCATCAAAAAAAATCTTGTGGCTCTTTTCAACGTAACAGTTGCAATCGATACTCTTTTTTCGAAACATATCAAACATGGCACATTAGCGCCATCTCTAATAAGTGTATTTTCGCTTCTGTCTTAGTTGGAATTGCACAGTATGAAAACAACTAAGCCTATATCTATTTACTATCAAAACGTTAGGGGCTTACGTACTAAATCTCATGAATTTCTAAGTAGTGTACTAAATTGTGATTACGATTTAATCATTATTACCGAGACCTGGCTCAACGATAGTTTTTATAGTTCTGAGTTTTTTGATAGTAGATTCGAAGTATTTAGACGTGACCGCGATCTACATGCGAGCGGCAGCGCCCGCGGCGGGGGGGTCTTGGTGGCGGTGCGTCGCGAGCTGCAACCTTGTCTGCAGTCGGCCTGGTGTGCGCCGCCGCCCGCCGACGAACTGTGGGTGAGCATACCTCTGCGCGGGCGTCCCGTAGCCGCTGACTCTGCTCAACCCCATTTGCACATAGCGTGCACGTATATACCCCATGGCAACCAGCATCGGAACTTATTGACCTCTTTCTATGATAGATCGTGTGATATTATTCACGCCCACAATAGCGATGTATTTTTAATCGTTGGAGATTTTAATATTACCAAAGCAGAATGGTACTATGACGATAACCTAAGTTGTATGAATATTAGGCCTAACAATGATCTCTTAACATCTCTCACTTGTGACTTTATAAATCTTTCACTTTTATCCCAGTTCAGCTCAGAGTTAAACGTTAATAACAGATTATTAGACTTAGTTTTTTGTAATGAGACCTGTAATGTAACCTCATGTGTTCAACCACTCATACCCGAGGATAGTCATCATAAGTCCCTGAACATTGAGATAAACTTAAATGAAAATATCCCATTAAAATGTAATACTTTCATTAAGAAAATGTTTTTTAAATCAGATTTTGATAGCATCCGTCTAGGCTTAAACTCAATAGATTGGGATAAAACTTTCTCGACCCTAAATGATGTTGAATCTAGAATTAGTTATTTTTATGAAATTCTGTATAATCTTATAGATAAACATGTGCCACAGCGTCGTGTTATTGACTCATACAAATACCCCCCTTGGTATAACCGTACTCTCATTAAGGTTAGTAAAGAAAAACGAAAATTTCATGACAGGTGGAAAACATATGGAAACCACATGGATTACATACAATTTTCTTGTCTTAGACGCAGACTAAGAAAGGTGGAACATGATTGTTATTTAACCTATAATATAATGTCTGAGAATAGGATCAGGTATAACCCGAATTTTTTTTGGTCTTACGTCAAATCAAAATATGGTAATAGTGATATACCTGAAAAAATGATCTTTGATGGTGAAACTTTGACACAAGGCAATGATATTTGTTCAGCATTTAACAAGTATTTTCATTCTGTTTTTATTTCACACAATAATAATAATAATAATACTAATACTGTCAGTAAACTTCCTGCCCATTGCGACTATGCCCCTATTGTTGACATTAATTCCATTAACCTTAGTGATGAAATCATTTTAAAAGAACTTAAGTCCGTTAATACCCGTAAAAGTGCAGGCCATGATAATATTCACCCTGTTCTAATTTCTAGATGTGCTACTGAACTATTAAAACCTGTGGCTAATATTTTTCGTTTATCTATCGAAACAGGTATATTTCCTAGTATTTGGAAACAAGCACTTATTACTCCGATACCTAAAAATACACAAAAAAATCTAATAACTCAATATAGACCTATTTCTAAATTATGTATTCTAGGAAAGCTTTTCGAGAAAATAGTTACAAATCAACTGTCTTTGGCCATCCGGAACCACCTTAATGAAAATCAGCACGGTTTTATAAAGTCACGCAGTGTTGAGAGTAATCTAGCTGTATTTACAGACTTTTTGTATCGGTCTATGGACATAAATATACAGGTAGATGCTGTGTACACTGACTTTTCTAAAGCATTCGATAAAATTAACCACGATTTACTCTTGGAGAAACTTTGGAAACTCGGCATACATGGTAATCTGCTTAGATGGTTAGAATCCTATATTAAAAATCGTAGCCAAGCTGTTTGCCTTAAAGGTTTTCGTTCAAAATATTTGTCTGTCCCTTCCGGCGTCCCGCAAGGCTCCCATTTAGGGCCATTACTTTTTTCTTTATACATAAATGACATAGGAGACTCACTATTTAATAGTAATTACCTTTTATACGCTGATGACACAAAACTATACAGAGTCATTACATCTTATGACGATTGTCTAAAGTTACAAGCGGATCTTGATAATCTATCAGATTATTGTGCTCGTAATCAACTCTTTATAAATTCTGATAAATGTAGTGTTATATCGTACACCAGAAAAAAAAGTCCCTTAAAATTTAACTATCATCTCTGTAACAATACTCTCAAACGTGTAAATCAGGTTCGTGATTTGGGTATGATCTTAGACGATCAACTAACATTTAACTTACATATAGACAATATTATACGACGGGCTTTTAGAAATTTAGGTTTTATTAATCGTATTACTAAACCATTCAATAAAACTATAACATTAAAAATATTATATTTCGCTTTTGTTCGTTCAATATTAGACTTTGGCTGTGTGATTTGGAGTCCTTTCTACAAACATCACATTGACAGAATTGAAAAAGTCCAACGTAAGTTCATCAGAATATTAAACTTTCGTTGTAATCGCTACAATGAATCCTACGACAATTCCTTAAAACACCATAGTATTTTAAGCCTTCATAGCCGCCGGAAGCAGTTCGACATCGCATTTCTACATAAAATCATAAACGGTCAAATCGATTGTCCTGTGCTGCTATCTAAATTAAACTTTTCATGTCGAATTAAACTCCCTATACGCCCCAACCGTAAATTAAACTTGTTTTCACCGCCATTTCTTCATAAAAAATACACACGCAACTGTTATGTATCTCGAGCTATGAGACTATACAATGATGAATTTTCTGATGTAGACTTATTTGTTAGCTCTTTGAAGGGAATTAAAACGGCATGTTTAAAAAAATATCTATAATATTAACTATAAACCTTACTTAACCTTACCAAAACTATACTTTTACTCTGATAAAGATATCATGCTATTGTTTTTATTATATTTTTCTTGTTTCTGCTCAGTGCTCCTATTTAAAACTTTATTAATTATGTATCTTCTTTTTCGGCAATGTTATGTCTATTTTTAAGCTTTCTTTTTGTATCCATATGTATTGTTTTTAAGTTATGACTGTTTTTGCCAAAATAAATAAAAATAAAAATAAAAAAATCTCGATGGAAATTGCTCCTTGTAATGCCTTGGAGCTTAATTGAAGCCGAAATTCAGTTACGACATGCACTTGGGTAAATATTAAACCGAGCCTAAAGCTAAATGCAAAATGTAGGTGTTAAGGGTTATATTCGTAGGGTGTAGAGTGGACATCGCCTAGGCAATGTAATAAAGCTTTGCAAACAACGACCGCTCTGTGCAGATTGCCAAATGAATGTGGACTTCTAATTTTACACCTTTCCCTGGTTTAGATATACAGGTATAAGTAATTTATATGATACCTAAACAAACAGTTCTCTGGGCCAAAAATACCCCCAGTGCAAAGTTGATGGACAATGGTAATCTCTACCCGGGCAATGTTGACTCTGCGCACTCAATAAACATAGCCCGTAACAAAGTCTATCGAGACTATCTTTGCATATCGTTCCGTTAAACTTTAAATTTACTAGCTTAGGAAGCGGTATTGAAACTGGGTTCTTCGAATAAACTGCCAATTGAGTTTCCAATTGGTAGAGTTTTGAGAAAATTTAAATAAGAGATTTAAGAATATGCTCGAAACCCTCCATAAGACCTCAGCTAACTGAATAAATTCAAAGAATCTGGCATAACCATAAATAATATTATTTACTAGATGATGCCCACGACTTCGTCTGCGTAGATTAAGGTTTTTTCATTCCCGCGGGAACGTTGTAATTTTCCGGGATAAAAAGTAGCCTATGTGTTAATCCTGGGTATGAGCTATCTCCACTCCAAATCGGTTCATTCGTTGTGGCATGAAAGAGTAACAAACATCCATTCATCCATCCTCACAAACTTTCGCATTTATAATATTAGTAAGATTATTTAGCATCGCAAAGCACATACCAATAATACCAATATAATATGTGTATAAAGCTTCTTCCTTAACACTGGTGATAATGTCTGCATATTATTTAATAATGTGATTATATTCGATACTACTCCTTACTTACTTTTAGAAATTTGCCATAGATTGAATTATTTACTGTTGTAACTGTGACGTCACCTGGGTTACAGGTGAAAATCACCGCCAGGCATTGTATGCATTTCTTTGCATATGACGCAAGGCATAGTGCTGAGCTGTACAGTGTACACCCTTTCTGTGTGGTGTCACAGACGAAAATGTTACTTTTGTAAGTATCTAGTTTTGTCGGTGTCATCATTGATGAATAAATATATTTTTCATCATACCTATTCGAAAAACGAATATTGGCTTCAGAGGATAGCGGGAGCAAAATTTAATTTTAACCCCATGGGACTTTTCATTTCTCTCTTCTGATTGGTCCGCGTAAGTACTTTAGTATGCTAAAGCACTAACGCGGACCAATCAGAAGAGAGAATTCAAAAATGTGTCGAAATTCATAAATGTTTCAGAAGCTGTTGTCTTCGATAACTCACGTGATCAAATTTGTCGATTAGATATATACGCCCATACTTCCAACATAAATATTAATGTTTAATTATTTCATAAAAAAATATTTTTTGTTTTATTTAAACTTTCATTATACGTATTGGTAATGTCTATACTCTACATATTAGGTTGATACTCCTAGCTTTTTCTCATAGATAATGATGAAAAATAGTGTGTGTCATTCGGGGCCAAAATTTTTTGTTCTCGGGCGGCGTATATTGAATTCCTCGCTACGCTCAGGATTCTACTTTAGAATCCCTCGCTGCGCTCGGGAGTCTACTATAGAATCCTTCGCTTCGCTCTGAATTCAAAATAACGCCCTCGGGGAACAAAAAATTCCTTTGGCCCCATATAACACAAATAACTATTCTCTCTTTCTTTCAATAAATTCATAGTCATCATAATCATTCAACCGATAGACGTCCACAGTTACATTTCATCATCATCATCAGCAACCCATCAACGGCTCACTACTGAGCGCAGGTCTCCTTTCGGAGAAGGGTTATAGGCCATAGTCCACCACGCTGGCCCAATGCTAATTGGCGGACTTCACACACCTTCGAGAACATTATGACGAACTCTCAGATGTGCAGGTTTCCTCACGATGTTTTCCTTCACCGTTGAAGCAAGTGATATTTAATTGCTTAAACGCACTTGACTCCGAAAAGTCAAGAGGTGCGTATCCGGGATCGAACCTGCGACCCCCCGAATAGGAGACCACAGTCCTAACCACTAGGCTATCACTGCTTCCACTTACACAGTTACACTTAGGTTTCTTGAAATGTTGGCCACAGAACACGATCTTGCACATTCCGTATCCAGTGGCTGCCAACAATTCGCTTATTTATTAATCACCTAGTTTGAGCTATGTAGCTATACTTGCTAGGGATTATAACAAAACAAAATAACTTTGCCCCTAATAAAAATCTGCCCGAGTGGCGGTAACTGCAAAAGTTTGTAATTAAAAATTGTGCTTTGTTCTAAACTTTAACGGCAACGAGCGACTTGTAGTATTCAGGCTACCAGACCTTTATCTTACTTAAATACTACAAAAACAGTTTTTATTTCAAACCATTTTAGCTCATAACCCCATTAATTTAGAGTTTAAATTTGCCTGAAAAAGTTCCCTACAATTCCCATATAATGTACACGTGGTAGAAGTGAACGTGTAAATATGTTTTGTGTTTAGAAATTGCTCAAACAAAGAAAATTCCCACTTCTAATTAATTTAACAAACACTTCAAAGGTCTTACATAAATGCTCTTTTGTTAATCAGCATTACGAGTAAATATCAAATTCATTGCCGTCGTTCTCATTCTGAACGACCCTTGCCCAGTATTGGCCCGGAGATGGGTTGAGATGATGAAAACTTTTGACACGTTGACAGTTTTTTATTGGAATTCTGTCAAAATAAACATGGCGATTGAGTAATAGGCTCTTCTACCTTTCATTTAACTGAACTTTAATGTTCAGCTGTTTTATTTATTTATTTTCAAAAAGAATATAAGCCAAGTTGTACATGACTAATATTCCCCTCTCCACTCCAAATAAGCGTACAGCTTGTGCTAGGAGTGGGTACGACAATAGAGCAACGGGTGGGGTTCGAACCTGCGACCTTTCAGTTTTCAGTCTTGAATTGTAGTATGAATTGAATTGTAGTACGTTTTGTGGAAATGTCATATTCTATTCTAACAAAGATGCACGGGTTAAATCAGCTTGGCATCCAGCTGCCCACAAGATAGTATAAAAACTTATTACAATGTAATAGCTACTTATTAATATTGTAAAATGATTATTTTGAAAAGAGCAACTGCTGAGTTTCTTGCCGGCTCTTCTCAGCAGAATCCGCTTTCCGAACCGGTGGTAGAATCTTGACGTGTCATAAGAGCCACAGGTTGGCCTACATGAAATAAATAATTTTGGTTTTTGAATTTTGAATTTTGAATTCAGTCCGCAGCTTTAACTGTTGAGCTTTTGAGGCTTTATGGCTTTATCAAACAAAATCTTATTAGATTTTCTATAACACATTAGTTTTACCCATATCGCTCTCTGAGTCCACGTTCAAACCCCAAGAGGAAAGGTCCGGGGCTTACATCCGTCCCTTGTCCCGCACCACACCTTTATTACGTCTTTATATGGCACAATGATAAAATCATACTCAGTGTCACGCATAATGTACCTACATACACACAACATGATAAATTAACCGCAAAGGGTAAAGCGTATTTCCCTGAGAACGTCTGGCATCATCAAACACATCGGTAAACACAAAAACGGAAGGTCAGTAAGTAGTAGCCTTGTGATTAGTGACTAGCTTTTGCCCACGACCTCATCCGCCACTGGGTTTAGGACTCTTAAAAATCCCGTATGAACCCAACTAGGTACCATGATCTTCTTTTGTCATTCAACATGAATCTTTACGTTTTAGGGTTCAACCGTAAAGGCAGTATCCGAAAATTTACCAACCAACTTGAACAGAATCTCAACTCACGAACAAATCAAGACAACGAGATAAAAAATCCCCGACAAAACCTATAATTGCTAATAAATCTTGAATCTTGAATCTTGGCAGTTCGACTTTTTTTTTGACATTAAGAATGGTAGCCACACCTGTGGCCACACGGCGGAAGCATCTTGCAAAATTAGATCAAATTGAAAGTTATAAACATCCCAAATTGCTCGTGCCGACATAATCAAAATCGGCACTTTCCACAGCGCTTACCACTACGCCAGGAAGTTTGACTCCGTTGCGCCGCGGGTAAAAGATTGCAAAACAAAAATACTCCTAATGTAAGAGTTCGAAAAGGCTTCGGCCGGGTTGCAAGCGTCTTCGGAGCCTCCTTTGAGACACATAATGTAATATTCCGGTGAAAGGCGGACGGTGACAGGTGTTCTCAAATGGCGATGAAAAATGCGCCGCCTCGGGAACTACGAGTACGTAATGGAGGAATGTGTCAACGGATAGAGGGGATAGAGTTTTCGAATTCTTTGTGCGCCGGTAATAAGCAGCAAACATGCCAGATGCTCTCCGGGAAATACATTGGAGCCTTTGCCCTTCATTTATCAGAGGCATGCCTATGTACCTTTTTTCTGCTTGTATTAAGAGTGGGTACGGCAGGTAGTGCAACGGGTGGGGATAGAACCGTGGAGTTTTCAATTTTCACTCCGAACCATTAACCGTTGGATTCTTGAAGCCTGAGTTTGTAAAGCATCTCTCAAGGGTCAAGTACAAAATATGGCAAATATACCAACTACTTTCCGCTTTCCGAACCGGTGGTAGAAATATGTCAAAAAGCCACAGGTTGATCTACTTGAAATAAATAATTTTGAATTGAATTGAATTAAATCATTTTTTCGCGTATTCACAAGGAGACAAATATCCCGCGACACTTGTCGCCAGACACGTCTGGCAACATTAGGCGACTTGTTCCTTGTCGCAGCAGAAATCAAGATCACTGAAGAAACTTTCTTTTTGATGCAAATAATATTTTCTAATAATCCACCGTTTCTTCTTCTTTTTGGTATGATTTAAATGCGACGTTACCATATAAGAAGCAGCTAATAGCACTACCTACCTCTTCGGGCGACATGGATAAGTCGACTAAATTAATAATGGACGTAAAAGTTCGTGTGACACGATGTCTGGCAATGTCAGTCGACATAGCCCAACAACATTGGTCTCCTAATGAATATGCGGCTTCAAGGTTTTAAAAATCACAAAAAAAAAATAGAATAGAATAGAGAATAGAATTGAAATATTTTTTATTCAAATAAACTTTTTACAAGTGCTTTTGAATCGTCTGGCTCTACCACTGGTTCGGAATACCCCTCCTGCCGAGACGAACCAGCAAGAACCTCGGCGGTTGCTCTTTTCAAAACAAGTTTACAATACAATAAATACTATGCTATGTATACAGTGTTGCCACAATGAGGGAAGTTCCAAAAATGCATACTTACCTACTAACATGAACAGACATAAAGTAGATAATAAAGACCCAGAAGTTGCTTCGTTGAAGGATACTGAAGTTCACCTCAGCATGATCGCGTCAGCTGCGACGCGACTGTCGCGCGGGTCTATCGCATCGGCCATTATCCATGAAATGAAAGTCACGCACGACACGCGTCGCGGTCGATCACCTCAAAAACCTCCCTTAATCGTGCTGTTATTGCACGAAATGTATGTATTTTCTACAGTACTTTTATACACACCTATAGGAACTTCAATGATCGTATAATCATGTACGAACACTGATCATAATAGACTATTGTGTGATGAGCGTGCGACGAACCGGAAACTCGCTTCGTACTAAACAGTTGACTCACTTTGGTATTTCTCTTCAACATTGTTAGATTCTTGTTTGAAATTGCTTAAATTTTCAGTAATCATTTAAAGATTATTGGGACCCCAACGGCCATCAGTTCTTAGTACTATATGCCCCGCCCATTGGCATTGCATTTCGAAAACTTTGGTCTTCAGACACTGATTTATTTTGGATAAGAAGACACTGGTACTAGGAGTAAACGCCCCATCT
This sequence comes from Oeneis ivallda, assembly GCA_029955525.1. Lineage (NCBI taxonomy): Eukaryota > Metazoa > Arthropoda > Insecta > Lepidoptera > Nymphalidae > Oeneis > Oeneis ivallda. The sequence goes on along the minus strand of JARPMR010000020.1, from coordinate 17,919,071 downwards.
CGAAGATGTGTCCCAGGTAAGTATATCTGAATATACAAAGGTGACTGACTGACTAACTGACTGATTTATCAACGCACAGCTCAAACCACTGAACAGATAGGGCTGAAAGGCATACAAATAGTTATTACGACGTAGACATCCGCTAAGAAAGGATTTTTAAAAATTCACCTCCTATAAGGTTGTAAAAAAGGGGTTTGAAAAATTGGGTTTGAAATGCTTCGGGCAAAGCTGGTTACATTATATAAATAGTTTATTTAACATTTCAATGGCAATTGCTTTCTTATCGAATGAGTATTGCCACTGGGCCTAGGTGATTGTAATTAATTAATTAGTATAAATAAAATAGACCACATCTCTCTGAGGACATCTCATTAAAACCAATCAACACTGGTTCGAAATTAAATGAGGTTAATAAACGCAAATATACCTATTGTTTTCAAGTACCAATACTATACCTATACTATTTATAATACCGATACTATCATGTAAGTACTAATCTTAGTTATAATTTTTTTCAACCCGCGACTTCGTCCGCGTGGAGTTAGATTTTAAAAAAATCGCGCGGTATCCTGTTATTTTTTCGGGATAGAAACTAGCCTATGTGACTCTACTGGTCCTCAACTATACCCATTCAAAAATCACGTCGATTCATTGCTCTGTTGCTGCGTCATTGAAAGACGAACCAACAAACAAACTTTCGCATTTATCGCATTTTCCAGGAATTGGAATTCAATAGTCTGTATTTTAAAAGTATTTTAATAAGTCCTGCTTTAGAAATGGTGCCCCGCAATCATAACGATACCATATCAGTTATCACTAAGGTATCGTTTTACTTAAAATAACAATGGAAAAGTGTAGGGACGCCCCTTACAATTTATTCCACTTTTCCTTTGTTAGAGATACGAGATATCAGTTTTTCGTTACCACATTTATGGTAAGGGAGAGTAATGTTTTCCGGGTGTATTTAAGTATCAAAATATTCTTTGGAGTCATCTGTAGCCTTGACGAGTTGATTTTAAATAAATATATAAGGTATCGTTATAATATTATATTTCATCTTAGTTGCGAATCGGACGTGACGAAAGCAGCAAAAACTGATGCAGCATGCAATATACTGGTTGATAGATTTATTGACTGGTCCAAATTATAAGGGTAACACGGGAATTATGCCAAATAGCGATAGTGACATACTTTATTTGTACTACTACTTTTATATTACTAGTACTTTTATTTCTAAATATTACAAAATTCGCACAAAATCTTTTAAAGGTAGGCAGGTAAAAGCTAGTAAATTAATATATTATCAAGCGACGTATATAATCACGATGAAAGTTTGCGTTCAACATTTTTTAAAATCTAACAAAGGAAGCTTTCCCACGAAAAAATTCGATATACCTCATCCGCAAAAGTTTGTAATTAAAAATTGCGCTTTTGTTCTAAACTTTAACGACAACGAGCTAACGCTAAAAGTATTCAGAAGCCTCTCCAGACCCCGACCTTTATCTTACTTAGCTATAACAAAACATGTTCTGTTCCATACTATTTTAGTCCGTAAAGCTTGAGGCTAAAAGCTCTTAATTCCATAAAAATAGTTTCCCTGAGAGTTCCATTTACCGAATAACACGTATACTGTAGAGAAGAAAACGTACAAATATGTTTTGTTACTAGATTTAACCCGAACAAAGGAACATTCTGTCTAATACATAATATATGAGTCAATGTTAAGCTTAATTGATAAATAAGGGATTATCGCTAAATTGAGTCACGAAAATGATAAATTAATTACACTATCTAGGGATTATCGCTGTATATTAGACATAAATGATAATATTATCTAATTGGACGTGGCTCTGTTTCAGATTACCTCCCCCTGCTCTCCCTATTTCACCGCAACGGACACGACGTTTTAACCTTTTCATCAAAAGAGATCATTTAGCACATTTATTTTTTACCATGGACTACTATCAGTAGGCGCTATAAAAGTCTTACGGTAGTAAATATAATAAGTCTATGTAAAAGTAGATACAAACAAGAGCGTGCACGCGGCTTCGCTAACTTTAAGTTCAGTTTTTCAAACCACTATTCAATATTGCTCACGAGGACGTTGGTAACTAAGGGTACCTAACTCTGACTCTGCTCAGACTCAAGACTGAGTTAAAACGAGTCAGATTTATGTCGGAACATATTTGTGTCTCATCTTAACTCTATCTTAAGTCTTGAGTCTGAGTCTTGAGCCAAAGTACGATCTATAGATCTCAGCCTAAGTGAGAACGGATATTTTTTTCAAACTATGCGGACCACTGTGAACTATGAAGAACTGTGTGGCATATATCGCACATGATTTTCAATACTGTATTATCTCAAAAAACGCTGTTTCGAGATATCGCGTTTTGAAACTTTGAAAAATCGCAATTCCTAATTCTGAGACACTAGTTTCTGAAACCATTAATAGTTCAAAATCGTAAAATTTTGAGATAATACGGTATTGAAAAGGTATTGAAAGTCATGTGCGATATGTATACAACCTCTTCCAAAGAGGTTTGTAAAATAGCCAGCTGTCAGCAGTTTTGATTTTCGAACATTAAAAACAATAAATAGCTGCGCGGACAGCTGCGCAGGGATTCATTATTCATCTATCGTTTAGGCCGACCGTTTCCAAAATTCTTGTGTTACTGTATTTTTTACATCTATTTTATTTATAATTCAATATACCTAATCATCTAATCCACGCCGCAATTTTACTGAGCAACACGCAGACATCATGCAAGTAGCGTTTGTGGGTACCATTCGCCATAAAATTGGTGACCACCTCCAAAGAACACGCGCAAAAGAAGCAAGAAGATTGCACACAACTGCATTAGGGCGTGAGGCGACAGTCCCACAGCTGGACGTTCGGTAGGCACGACGACAAATTTGCCCAAACTTGTTCCCAGAATCCATACAAATCCATTAATTTCAATAAGCTCAATGCGTTCCGAAGTCCAGGGGCAAACCCCGTAGGGAAGGTCCGAACTTCCTTCCGTCCCGAACACCCTTTTACTGAAGTCTTTATTTCGCACAATAGAAATCATTTTTAACGTCACATACATTATAACGTTATAGTAATAATTTGCCGGTGATTTATGAAGCGAAAAGGGTAGATAACTTTTGGTAGCGTATTCGAATGAGAATAATTTATGTACTTTTATCTATTTGGTTTAAATCACATATACAATAACTAGTAGGGCGCGTGGGTGCGCGGCCCGCAAGCGGACCGCGGTTTTTCTACTCGGCAAGTAGACTTTTAGGTCTTAATCATTTTCTATCAAAAACCACTCTTCCATCTTTTATAGTCTCCGAGATAGACACCGTTGAAGTTTGTATGGCCGCCATCTTGAATCCGCCATTTTGGATTTTTTTTCAGCTCACTGCCAATTGGATGAGGTTTCGAGTGACTTTTGTTCGAGCACCCCCACCTATTTTCATTACCAAGGCCGTACTCCTCACCCACCTTCCAAACCCTCGATCATCATGTCACCATTTGTCATAATGAAAATTCTTCAATAAAAACAAATCTTGAAATGGAACCGTATCAAAGTCTTGCATGATTCCCGGCTTCTAGTCTCTTCAATATTCCCCATATATTTTGTATTGAAAACTAAATTCCGCCATCTTGAATTTTTTTTTCTGTTCGTCAAGTAGATCTTTGGGTCCTGATCAGCTTTTGCAAGGAAACCATTCTTCCATCTTTTATACTCTCCGAGATAGACACCGACGAAATTTGTATGGCCGCCATCTTTTTTCCGCCATTTTGGATTTTTTTTCAGCTCGTTGCCAATTGGATGAGGTTTCGAGTGACATTTGTTCGAGCACCCCCCACCTATCTTCAATACCCTGGCCGTGCTCCTCATCCGTCTCCAAAATCCTCAATCATCAGCTCTCTCCATAATTTTCCTCCGAATGAACTTTTGTCCTCTATACGAAACCATCGGAGGAAAAAAATATTTTCATACAAAATTTTACAGGAGAGGTGATCAATCAGTCAGTGAGTCAGTGAATCAGCACGAGCAGCTATATATATATTAATAATTCCTGTGATCTAAAATGGATGGATGATGTGTGTCTAAAATGGATTGTATCAGTGTAGCGATCACAATGACCTCTAATCGGCTGTTACTTTCGTGCTATATTAGTTAAAATGGGATCGTTTTTAAACGTGCGAATTCAAAGTCAAATCAAAGGTTTGTCACAAATATCGATACTTTGCCCATTTTTAACCGAGCTATTCAAAGATAAATCACTAACTGACTGTCCTCCGCTCTCGACCATCCGGCACTCGCTTTATCCCCCCCCCCCCATTTTTCCCACTCTTTGAGTCATTTTGTCGGGGCTACACGTGCTTATTCCTGATTGATCAACGCAACCATGTTTGCCAACAACTAACAAATTACCAACATAAACAAGTGTTGCCACACTGAAAGAATTGCCACTTGAAAAATTCATTTAACACCGTCTTTTTTATAAAATCATGACAGGTTTCAAAAAAATCGAATACCAACTTCTGAATTAATAAATGGGCGACAGTGCGTGAGCGACCACAAATATTAAAAATAATCGACTGTGACAGACGGACGGACGGACGGGAAAGTCTCACCATAAGGGTTCCATTTTTACCATTTTGGTACGGAAACGTTAAAACGTTAAACTTGAAAATACTTTGAGTAACAAGCTATTCAAAACGATCAGTACATACGAGTATAAATAATACTTATAGTCTAAGATCCAGCCCTAATCGTCCTTCACCGAGGTGAGTAATGAACGAAACATATTTTAAATGAAATTTAAAATATTAAAAAATAAATAAACAATGGGTTCGCTGAAAAAATCCTGGACAGGCTATATTAAATTATTAATTAAAAAATGATTTTTTATTAAAAATTGTACTGATGAGATTAATAAGAAAATCTTATACCAGCTGAAAGTATGAAACATGCAGAATGTGCAATTGTTAGGTTCTTTATTTTTTTCCTGGACGGACTACAAGGTTCACAGGTATACACAGGTATATTGATAGTAGGTTTTTACACTTTTAATGATTAATCAATAAATTTTATATCAACGTGAGCGCTGTTTTATTGGAAACACGTTGATATAAGGTTCACTGCAAAAATGTTGGTCCTAAGTGCGGTTCGCGAATTTTAAAAATTGGAATTTTAGTCTTGGAATTCAATCAAAGGGTCATCTGAGTCACATAAAAACACTTTTTAGCCATTTTCACCACAATAATACAGAATAACACGTGTTTGCTACGATATTGTACGTTACTACGACACCAAAATAATGCTCAGTATTTACTACTGTATATCTATCATTCTCTATCGCATGAAATAATGTTCGAGGGCCGCGTCGCGCGCAGCTGCTATGTTGCATCTTTTTCTGTCCCATGAGATACTCAGCTCGGACTTCTTTGTCGGCCTGTTCCCAGCCGGACTAAAATTCCAATTTTTAAAATTGGCGAACCGCACTTAGGACCAACATTTTTGCAGTGAACCTTATATCAACGTGTTTGCAATAAAACAGCGCTCACGTTGATATAAAATTTATTGATTAATCATTAAAAGTGTAAAAACCTACTATCAATATACCTGTGTATACCTGTGAACCTTGTAGTCCGTCCAGGAAAAAAATAAAGAACCTAACAATTGCACATTCTGCAAGTTTCATACTTTCAGCTGGTATAAGATTTTCTTATTACTCTCATCAGTACAATTTTTAATAAAAAATCATTTTTTAATTAATAATTTAATATAGCCTGTCCAGGATTTTTTCAGCGAACCCATTGTTTATTTATTTTTTAATATTTTAAATTTCATTTAAAATATGTTTCGTTCATTACTCACCTCGGTGAAGGACGATTTAGGGCTGGATCTTCTACTATTAAGCGAAGTCTCAACTCTCACGAGGTTCTCGTCATAGGGATTAGGGAATAGTGATACCCCATTATATTGATGTTATTATTATTATTATTTTTTAACTTAAGTGTATTAACCCAATAGAACCTAGAAGTGGGCACCTGAATACTTATGTACAACTCTAACCCAACCAAAGATTTTGGTAAATATACCGATCGTGCAGTGGCTACAGAAAAAGCCGAGTTAGTTTATTAGAAGCTCTATATTTTTTATTTATTTTCTCGTTGCTTAGTTAAAAATTAGAAGTTAGTTTACCCCAACAACAAAGGGTTATGATTTTAGCAGTCTATGTATGTATATGTATTATGTATGTAGGCATGTGACTATTTAGGAATATTCTACCGTAGCGAATAAACTACGACATACGTACGTCCAATTTTCCGTTTTTATGTGATCAAATGTTGCATCTTATTGTATCTCCAACAATCATCATATAACTAGCAGTTGTAGTCATTGTAACTCAAAAAAAAAAACATTTTAAAAAGCCAGACCCAGCGTCATTTGCTTGCAAGCGTCTACTGTTTACACTAGCGGCACGCTATGATGGCCGGTTTGACACATTACAATAGTGATGTGGAATGTCAATTTATTCTCGAACAAAAAACAATTAAGTTTTGTTTTTGTACCTGATTAAATAGGTTTAATAAAACAAAAATGTATATGTTTATTTAATTTATTTGAACGAACTGAATATTTGAATGAAAATGAATATACATACTTTATATGCACACAAGAAACATATGAATACAAAAGATACCAAAAAAGGTGCCACAAAAGGCCATAATTAATCAGATTCGTCCATACTACTATTTTCACTGTCGTCACTGCTATCATCACCTACATTAATAATTATATGTTCGTTTTCTATAATATTATCTATTTTCACATCTCTTTCATAATCTTCCCTTATTAATTTAACAGTTCTATTCACAACCTTTTCCCAGTCTCCTTTAGTCACATGTTCACAAGCTTCTTCTAATAATTTTAGCATTTTTTTTGTGGTAAATGGGGGTTCTGTATTGTGTCTTGCAGCATATCCCTTAATTTGAGCCCACACCAACTCAATCGCATTATACTCACAATGGTAAGGCGGTAACCGTATAACTCTGTGCCCATGTTCTAATGCTATTTCGTCAATGACGTATCGGATCTTGGTTGGTTTGTTTTCTTTTAAAAGACGTACTAATTCCGCTTTTAACATATTCATGTTTGCATCTACGCCATTTTTACGAAGCCATGCGACGATATCAGCTTTCTTTTGGGATTGGGCAGGTGGCTTGTCAATTTGCATCGAGTGGTATGGGGCGTTGTCCATAATTATAATAGATGGTTCAGGGAGGCTACACAACATTGAGGTAAACCATTCAGTAAACTTTTCTCCATTCATGTCTTCATGATAGTCTCCAGTGGTTTTTGACGCAAAAGCCATGAGAGAACCTTCGACAAACCCGTTGATGGTTCCGGCGTGACAAATTATAAGTCGCGATCCTTTTCCTACAGGAACTTTGGAAGTAGATGCTGCTGTGTCATCGTTCCAAGAACGGCCTACAGTATGGTTAGCATTAAGCCATGTTTCATCCAAGAACACAACATTTTGCCAATTTTTGATTTCTTTCACTTGCCGTAAAAAAGTATACCTTACCATCGCTATATCAAATCTTTCCATCAATATTTTGCGTTTGTTACATTTTTTGTATCGAAATCCAATGGTCTTCAAAATCTTCGTTAAAGAACTTTCCCCACCGAAGAATAATCCAGCTTCCTTCAGTGAATGCACCAACTTTTTTCTTGTTGGATACTCCTTCTGTAAATAGTAGCCGTAAACATGTCTTCGGATAGCATCGGCATCAAAGCTATCGATGCCTACGACTGGTTTTGCTCGTTTTCTCTTTTTTGGTGTGTGAAGTTTATTTTCTTCTGTGCCAGTCTCGCCATATTTTTTTTTAGTTATCCGTCTAACAGTTCGTTGTCCAATATTAAGCGCATCAGCTACGCGTTCAACCACTGACGTTATAGGTAAAATTGGCCCTCCATTTTGAGCTTCACGATCGAAATAGTTACGAAGGCGTATTACGAACTCACGTGTCTGACTATTTAGAACAGTTCTCTGCGTACGTTCGGTCATATCGACGAAATCCACAACAAAGGGCTTGAACAGAGTCCAAATTAACGAGCAAGGGTCAACAGTAATGCAGTATCAATATTTGAAATCCAAAGCCAGGTCAAAACTATATCACAATCGCATTGCACTGACAGTTTATACTTTTCGAAGCAACGTCAATTCGAAACTGCTTTGTTTTGCATTGAGCATTGACGCGAGTTTGCCGGAGGTAGTAGTTGTGCTAGCCAGCGATCCTATGTGACGATCGTATTAGATTCCATTTTTAAAAATTTTCAATTTAGAAAACCAAATGCCGAGTTGTGGTATATATCATATAAAAATAAAAATTTTACCTTTTGTATGAAACAGCTGATATTTTTTTGCGATTTCAGAGGTTTGTCCACATAGTGAAAATTGTTCATATTCACAAGTACATTCACCCCTTAAATGGTGCAAACTGATTTTTCTACACTTGTATACATTTTAGAAATCAATTTAATAAATAAATTTTGAGTCCTAAACCTAAAACTACATTCGATAAAATTTATGAATCTCTGCACATCACTATCGTCAATAAAGTAATACAATTATTTCCTTCAAAGTCGTTATCAATTAATACGGAACTTCATGAGCGGACAAACGTCAAACCGGCCATCATAGCGTGCCGCTAGTGTAAGCTCCTTTGAGACACGTAATGTAATATTACATTGAAAGGCAGTGGCAGGTGTTCTTAAATTGCTATGAAAAATGCACCCTCTCGAGAATGACGTAAAGAGGAATTCGGGTACAAGTTTGAATAATTTTTAGTTTATTTTTGTAAACATACGTATGTTAGCTCTGACCACTAACAGTAAAGTTAATTTGTAGCCTCCATACAGTCACAGAATATAGTACTACGTACTACAGTGACTAGACAGATTGAGGGGTTGTAAGGGAGGGAGTAAACGTTGACTATTAATTTTTGACCTAACTTTGCTTATTATAATTTTATTATAAAGATTTTTGCGTGTTTTTCACGAGTGGAATGCTTTGATGCCACATTATATCAAACGACAGTATTTGACTCAAAAGCTCTGTAAAAACTGCGAAAATAGAAACTTATGTCGCACTGATTGTGTTTGGGCTACAGATTATGACATATCCCTTAAAAAAAACAGAGTGTTTTATCCAATTTGTTTGCTCAAGAAACTTTTTGTTTCGTCTACCTACCCAATTCATCTAATTAATGTACAAAAATGGACAGAAAAGCCCGCAAATCTGATTACGCGTGGAGGACAAAGGTTTTGCCAAAGCGGAGTAATTATGTCGGGGTGTCGTCGAATTAATCGGATTAGCAAATGTTCACGAGCGACGCGACGCGTGTCACACTACGCCGTGATATTGAAACCTCATATCAGAGACAGAAGGGACAAAGCAACAACTTCTTATCATCATCATAATCATCATTATGACCATATACCACATTCTCGGCTTGACATAGAACTTTCCATAAATGCGTCAACACATACGACTCTTCACCTCTCTCATCCAGCCACATCCAGAACCTTCTTAAAGACGTCAGTCCCACGAGCTAGTTTGCCCTACGCAGCAATTGCTGTGTGAAAACAATATCTACCAGCGAAATAAACTCGAGAAAAAATAACTCATCGAGGACCACAAAAAGTCTGCCATACATAGCTATACCTTGTGTGTGTGACGTTTTGTCAGAAATGATGCTCTGCGAAGCCGAAACAGCCAATGTGTAATAACAATAACTCATATTTAGTGCCGATTACAGCATGAATCTCTGCACTCGATATTGTAGACGAGTATATACATATACCTGGGACATACAGTCCATCTAGGTAGGTCCAATTTCGAGAAAGAGATTAACCGCCGAATCCAACTCGGCTGGGCAGCGTTCGGGAAGCTCCGAGATGTCTTCTCGTCCAAAATCCCTCAGTGCCTGAAGACCAAAGTCTTCGAACAGTGCGTGTTGCCAGTGATGACTTACGGATCCGAGACATGGTCGCTAACTATGGGCTCCATAAGAAGGCTCAGGGTCACTCAGCGAGCGATGAAGAGAGCTATGCTCGGTATATCTCTGCGAGGTCAAATCAGAAATGAGGAGAACCATAGTCACCGATATAGCTCAGCATGTAGCGAAACTGAAGTGGAAATGAGCGCGGCACATAGCTCGAAGAGCTGATGGTCGTTGGGGTCCCAAGGTGCTGGAGTGGCGACTCCGCACCGGGAAAAGCAGTGTTGGCAGACCCCCCACTAGGTGGACTGACGACATCAAACGAGTTGGAGTGAGCCGCTGGATTCAAACGGCGCAAGACCGAAGCCTGTGGAAGTCCATGCAGGAGACCTTTGTCCAGCAGTGGACATCTATAGGTTGATGAAGAAGAAGAAGTGGTACTGTTGATTACGTTTTCGATGGTTATTGTGATGAATTATGATACCGTTTCACAGCATGAGTCTTAGAGTCCCTGGATACAGTTGACATAAAACCGAAGCGTGTAGAAGTCCCTAGAAGAAAACTATGTCCAGCAATGAACGTTTATGGGTTGACACAGAAGAAGACTATCATACTAATATTATAAATGCGAAAGTGCGTTTGCTGGTTTATCCATCAATCATGCCGTAACAGAGCTAAGGATCGACGTGATTTTTAGTATAGTTGAGGACCTGGGGAGTGAGAAAGGCTACTTTTTATCCCGCAAAATCATAGAGTTCCCGAGGGATTTTAAAAACTATATCCACGCGAACGAGGCATCAGCTAGTATAGGTAGCGGCACGAAAATCTAGCGGTGACCGTTATTGCGCAGAAGTCGAAAATAAGGTAGGCACTGATTGGCTCTCCAGTCGCATTCCGGCCGTCGTCATTGGTTGCGCGACAGTACCCCATGCGCAGTTATTTTGTTCAGCGCTAGACTTTCGTGCCGCGACCTATACTACTATATGAAAATATCCTCAATAGCCGCTCTACGCTTTGAGTGTCTCCTTATGGACGTCACACTCACTACACCAGCTCGTTCGTGATTGGCGAGCAGGGACATGTCGGTAAATGAATTTAATGCTAAGCACATTAGTGTAGTCCATTAAGGCCGTGTTAAGTAGGCTCGTGGATATTGAGCCACTGGACTGCGTAGATTAATCATGAACTAGGATATATAAACCTACGTAATAAGTAGAGGCTATTATTATACAGATAATGAATTTCTTAATGACAAAGTAGCTTGGAAGCAATCGGCTTTGCTTCAGCTTTCCTCATACAAGATAGTTAAGCTACACAATATTGTAACATTTTTGTATTGAAAAGAGCAACTGCTGAGTTTCTTGCCGGCTCTTCTCAGCAGATTCAGCTTTGCGAACCGGTGGTAGATGCTAGATCACTACATATTATTATAAAACAAAGTCCCCCGCCGCGTCTGTCTGTTCACGATAAACTCAAAAACTACCAAACGGATTTTCATGCGGTTTTCACCAATCGATAGGGTAATTCATGAGGAAGGTTTTAGTGTATAATTTGTTAAGGTTTTGTGTAAATTGGTTGAAATATGACGATAATTGTTGACAATGTCGGAAAAATTCAAGCCGCTTGGGAGCTTTCATCGAAAACGCTGCCTAATCCCTTTGAGATATAACAAAACAATGTATGGTACTAGCATGGTGGGATAAGTCTTTACAGAAAAGTCCGCGATGGCATATATCTATCTTTTAAGGATAGCTCACTATACCCATTTTAACTAAAATGGGTATAGTTTAACTATACGAATTTTAAATAAATAATTTTGAATTTTGTATTTACTACATATAACATAATATACTTACCTATACCCAAATCACGTTAAAATTATTTCAAAAAAGACTTATTTATGACCAGTGAGTCAATTAATATAAATCTAAAACTAAATCCACGCAGGAACAGTCGTAGGCACCAGCTAGTTTGAAATATCTTACCAAAGGCCTAGGACAATGCTTAGACATAGAAAGCTTTCAATTCTTTGTCTCCCAACAAAGAGCTGAAGACAAACACACGTTAGGTTTATAAAATAATACATATTTTACACAAAGAGACCGGATAATGCGCCGGGAAATGTTTGAAATGTGATCCACAAGAGATTTATTCTTATAGGAGAGACAGGAAAAGGCACTGAGCTATTTTCTCAGCATCCAACAACACTGGATTCCAGTTAGCCTACAGACGCTTTCATGTTTGTCTTGAGTCTGTTTACTGTATACATACTTCCTTACTTATATTTGGTATTAAAGGATTGTTTTGTGTGCAATGTTTACTTTGTCAATACCTGTAACTATATACTTATTCACAAATGTAAGCGTTAATGGTTGGATCACAGTTTAATAGTATTGAAAGAAAAAAGAAAGAAAGAAAGAAAATACATTCATCCAAACAACCATTAATTTTATTATCGTTTCATTATTATAATATATATAGCTCGATTACCACTCACTCACTGACACACTCACTCACTCATTGACAGGGTTGTTCTCCTAGAAGGAGACGGAAATCGATATAATGATGTTCGGGAGATGTGTTTGGGGGGGGGATTCGAGTTGGGGAAAATTATGACATTTCGGAAAAACAAGATGGCGGCCGACGTGAATCTTGCAACTCTTTTGTTTTCCAACCGATTTCTTTGAAATTTTGGATTGTCGTAGAAATTAGTAAACGATTAACAGAAAACGTGAAAAAAATTTAAAAAACAAGATGGCGGCCGAGCTGTGACGTCTCAAATTTCCGACCCCTCTCCTGTAAAATTTTGTATGAAAAAAATTTTTTTCACCCATGGTGTCGTATAGAGCTCAAAGAATGTGACTCGGAGAAAGGTGGAGAGAGCTGATGACTGAGGAGTTCGGAGACGGGCGAGGGGCACGGCCAGGGTATAGAAGATAGGTGGAGGGTGCTCGACCAAATGTCATTCGAAACCTCGAGCAGTTGCCAGTGAGTTGAAAAAAAATTCCAAAATGGCGGAAAAAAAATGGCGGCAAATTTTGTCCGTCTCTCTCTCGGAGACTATAAAAGATGGAGTAGCGGTTTCTCGACAAAAGATGATCACAACCCGGAGGTCTACCTGGTGAGTAGGAAAAAAATTCAAGATGGCGGATTTTTTTTTCCCCCCATACAAAATGTATGGGGAATATTGAAGGGACTAGAAGTTGGGAACTATGCAAGACATTGATTTTGATAGGTTCATAGGGCTTTTTTTCTTTTTCTTTTTTTTCATTTTACATTTGCTTTTTTTCTTTTTTTTCTTTTTTTTTTCTTTTTTTTTCTTTTTCTTTTGTGAATGAGGAGCACGGCCAGGTTATTGCAGATAGGTGGGGTGTGCTCGAACAAATTTTTTGGCAAAAGATGACCAGAATCCGAAGGTCTACTTGATGAGCAAAAAAATCGCGGTCCGCTTTAGCGGGCCGCGCACCCACGCGCCCTACTTGTAGCAATAACACTTCCCGCGAGCTGCTTTAGCAGCTCGCGCACCGAGCGAAATAAATAAAGCCGAACAATCGCGGTCCGCTTTAGCGGGCCGCGCACCCACGCGCCCTACTTGTAGCAATAACACTTCCCGCGAGCTGCTTTAGCAGCTCGCGCACCGAGCGAAATACTAGTTATAATATATATAGCTCGATTACCACTGACACACTCACTCACTCACTCACTCATTGACAGGGTTGTTCTCCTAGAAGGAGACGGAAATCGATATAATGATGTTCGGGAGATGTGTTCGGGGGGGGGATTCGAGTTGGGGAAAATTATGACATTTCGGAAAAACAAGATGGCGGCCGACGTGAATCTTGCAACTCTTTTGTTTTCCAACCGATTTCTTTGAAATTTTGGATTATTGTAGAAATTAGTAAACGATTAACAGAAAAAGTGAAAAAAATTAAAAAAACAAGATGGCGGCCGAGCTGTGACGTCTCAAATTTCCGACCCCTCTCCTGTAAAGTTTTGTATGAAAAAAATTTTTTTCACCCATGGTGTCGTATAGAGCTCAATGAATGTGACTCGGAGAAAGGTGGAGAGAGCTGATGAGTGAGGAGTTCGGAGACGGGCGAGGGGCACGGCCAGGGTATAGAAGATAGGTGGAGGGTGCTCGACCAAATGTCATTCGAAACCTCGAGCAATTGCCAGTGAGTTGAAAAAAAATTCCAAAATGGCGGAAAAAAAATGGCGGCAAATTTTGTCCGTCTCTCTCTCGGAAACTATAAAAGATGGAGGAGCGGTTTCTCGACAAAAGATGATCAAAACCCGGAGGTCTACCTGGTGAGTAGGAAAAAAATTCAAGATGGCGGATTTTTTTTTTCCCATACAAAATGTATGGGGAATATTGAAGGGACTAGAAGTTGGGAACTATGCAAGACATTGATTTTGATAGTTTCATAGGGCTTTTTTTCTTTTTCTTTTTTTTCATTTTACATTTGCTTTTTTTCTTTTTTTTTTCTTTTTTTTTCTTTTTCATTTGTGAATGAGGAGCACGGCCAGGTTATTGCAGATAGGTGGGGTGTGCTCGAACAAATTTTTTGGCAAAAGATGACCAGAATCCGAAGGTCTACTTGATGAGTAAAAAAATCGCGGTCCGCTTTAGCGGGCCGCGCACCCACGCGCCCTACTTGTAGTAATAACACTTCCCGCGAGCTGCTTTAGCAGCTCGCGCACCGAGCTATATAAATAAAGCCGAACAATCGCGGTCCGCTTTAGCGGGCCGCGCACCCACGCGCCCTACTTGTAGCAATAACACTTCCCGCGAGCTGCTTTAGCAGCTCGCGCACCGAGCAAACGCTAGTTAATATATATATAGCTGCTGGGGCTGATTGACTGACTCACTGATTGATCACCTCTCCTGTAAAATTTTGTATGAAAAATTTTTTTTTCACCGATGGTTTCGTATAGATGACAAAAATTCATTCGGAGGAAAATTATGGAGAGAGCTGATGATTGAGGATTTCGGAGACGGGTGAGGAGCACGGCCGGGTTATTAAAGATAGGTGGGGGGTGCTCGAACAAATGTCATTCGAAACTTCATCCGATTGACAGTGAGCTGAAAAAAAATCCAAAATGGCGGAAAAAAGATGGCCGCCATACAAATTTCGTCGGTGTCTATCTCGGGGAGTATAAAAGATGGAAGAGTGGTTTGTTGGCAAAAGGTGATCAGGACCCAAAGGTCTATTTGATGAATAGAAAAAAAATCCAAGATGGCGGATTTTTTTTTTCTTCATACAAAATATATGGCGAATATTGAAGAGACTAGAAGCCGGGAATTATGCAAGACTTTGATACGGTTCCTTTTCAAGATTTGTTTTTATTGAAGAATTTTCATTATGACAAATGATGACATATGATCATCGAGGGTTTGGAAGGTGGGTGAGGAGCACGGCCATGGTAATGAAGATAGGTGGGGGTGCACGAACAAAAGTCACTCGAAACCTCATCTAATTGGCAGTGAGCTGAAAAAAAATCCAAAATGGTGGATTCAAGATGGCGGCCATACAAACTTCAACGGTGTCTATCTCGGAGAGTATAAAAGATGGAAGAGTGGTTTTTTGATAGAAAATGATCAAGACCTAAAAGTCTACTTGCCGAGTATAAAAACCGCGGTCCGCTTGCGGGCCGCGCACCCACGCGCCCTACTAGTAATATATATAGCTCGATTACCACTCACTCACTGACACACTCACTCACTCATTGACAGGGTTGTTCTCCTAGAAGGAGACGGAAATCGATATAATGATGTTCGGGAGATGTGTTTGGGGGGGGATTCGAGTTGGGGAAAATTATGACATTTCGGAAAAACAAGATGGCGGCCGACGTGAATCTTGCAACTCTTTTGTTTTCCAACCGATTTCTTTGAAATTTTGGATTGTCGTAGAAATTAGTAAACGATTAACAGAAAACGTGAAAAAAATTTAAAAAACAAGATGGCGGCCGAGCTGTGACGTCTCAAATTTCCGACCCCTCTCCTGTAAAATTTTGTATGAAAAAAATTTTTTTCACCCATGGTGTCGTATAGAGCTCAAAGAATGTGACTCGGAGAAAGGTGGAGAGAGCTGACGACTGAGGAGTTCGGAGACGGGCGAGGGGCACGGCCAGGGTATAGAAGATAGGTGGAGGGTGCTCGACCAAATGTCATTCGAAACCTCGAGCAGTTGCCAGTGAGTTGAAAAAAAATTCCAAAATGGCGGAAAAAAAATGGCGGCAAATTTTGTCCGTCTCTCTCTCGGAGACTATAAAAGATGGAGTAGCGGTTTCTCGACAAAAGATGATCACAACCCGGAGGTCTACCTGGTGAGTAGGAAAAAAATTCAAGATGGCGGATTTTTTTTTCCCCCCATACAAAATGTATGGGGAATATTGAAGGGACTAGAAGTTGGGAACTATGCAAGACATTGATTTTGATAGGTTCATAGGGCTTTTTTTCTTTTTCTTTTTTTTCATTTTACATTTGCTTTTTTTCTTTTTTTTCTTTTTTTTTTCTTTTTTTTTCTTTTTCTTTTGTGAATGAGGAGCACGGCCAGGTTATTGCAGATAGGTGGGGTGTGCTCGAACAAATTTTTTGGCAAAAGATGACCAGAATCCGAAGGTCTACTTGATGAGCAAAAAAATCGCGGTCCGCTTTAGCGGGCCGCGCACCCACGCGCCCTACTTGTAGCAATAACACTTCCCGCGAGCTGCTTTAGCAGCTCGCGCACCGAGCGAAATAAATAAAGCCGAACAATCGCGGTCCGCTTTAGCGGGCCGCGCACCCACGCGCCCTACTTGTAGCAATAACACTTCCCGCGAGCTGCTTTAGCAGCTCGCGCACCGAGCGAAATACTAGTTATTATAATATATATAGCTCGATTACCACTCACTGACTCACTGACTGATTGACATAATTGTTCTCCTAGAAAGAGACCGAAAACGATACAATGATGTAGGGGAGATATGTCCGGGTGGGGGATTCGAGTGGGGAAAAATTATGACATTTCGGAAAAACAAGATGGCGGCCGACGTGATTCTTGCAACTCTTTTGTTTTCCAACCGATTTCTTTGAAATTTTCGGATTATTGTAGAAATTAGTAAACGATTAACAGAAAAAGTGAAAAAAATTTAAAAATCAAGATGGCGGCCGAGCTGTGACGTCTCAAATTTCCGACCCTCTCCTGTAAAATTTTGTATGAAAAAATTTTTTTTCACCCATGGTGTCGTATAGAGCTCAAAGAATGTGACTCGGAGAAAGGTGGAGAGAGCTGATGAGTGAGGAGTTCGGAGACGGGCGAGGGGCACGGCCAGGGTATAGAAGATAGGTGGAGGGTGCTCGACCAAATGTCATTCGAAACCTCGAGCAGTTGCCAGTGAGTTGAAAAAAAATTCCAAAATGGCGGAAAAAAAATGGCGGCAAATTTTGTCCGTCTCTCTCTCGGAGACTATAAAAGATGGAGGAGCGGTTTCTCGACAAAAGTTGATCAAAACCCGGAGGTCTACCTGGTGAGTAGGAAAAAAATTCAAGATGGCGGATTTGTTTTTTTCATACAAAATGTATATGGGGAATATTGAAGGGACTAGAAGTTGGAACTATGCAAGACATTGATTTTGATAGGTTCATAGGGCTTTTTTTCTTTTTCTTTTTTTTCATTTTACATTTGCTTTTTTTCTTTTTTTTTTCTTTTTTTTTTCTTTTTCATTTGTGAATGAGGAGCACGGCCAGGTTATTGCAGATAGGTGGGGTGTGCTCGAACAAATTTTTTGGCAAAAGATGACCAGAATCCGAAAGTCTACTTGATGAGTAAAAAAATCGCGGTCCGCTTTAGCGGGCCGCGCACCCACGCGCCCGACTTGTAGTAATAACACTTCCCGCGAGCTGCTTTAGCAGCTCGCGCACCGAGCGAAATAAATAAAGCCGAACAATCGCGGTCCGCTTTAGCGGGCCGCGCACCCACGCGCCCTACTTGTAGCAATAACACTTCCCGCGAGCTGCTTTAGCAGCTCGCGCACCGAGCAAACGCTAGTTATAATATATATAGCTCGATTACCACTGACTGACTGACTCACTGATTGACACGATTGTTCTCCTAGAAAGAGACGGAAAACGATACAATGATGTAGGGGAGATATGTCCGGGTGGGGGATTCGAGTGGGGAAAAATTATGACATTTCGGAAAAACAAGATGGCGGCCGACGTGATTCTTGCAACTCTTTTGTTTTCCAACCGATTTCTTTGAAATTTTGGATTATTGTAGAAATTAGTAAACGATTAACAGAAAAAGTGAAAAAAATTAAAAAAACAAGATGGCGGCCGAGCTGTGACGTCTCAAATTTCCACCCCTCTCCTGTAAAATTTTGTATGAAAAAAATTTTTTTCACCCATGGTGCCGTATTGAGCTCAAAGAATGTGACTCGGAGAAAGGTGGAGAGAGCTGATGAGTGAGGAGTTCGGAGACGGACGAGGGGCACGGAAAGGGTATAGAAGATAGGTGGAGGGTGCTCGACCAAATGTCATTCGAAACCTCGAGCAGTTGCCAGTGAGTTGAAAAAAAATTCCAAAATGGCGGAAAAAAAATGGCGGCAAATTTTGTCCGTCTCTCTCTCGGAGACTATAAAAGATGGAGGAGCGGTTTCTCGACAAAAGATGATCACAACCCGGAGGTCTACCTGGTGAGTAGGAAAAAAATTCAAGATGGCGGAATTTTTTTTCCCCCCATACTAAATGTATGGGGAATATTGGAGGGACTAGAAGTTGGGAACTATGCAAGACATTGATTTTGATAGGTTCATAGGGCTTTTTTCTTTTTCTTTTTTTTCATTTTACATTTGCTTTTTTTCTTTTTTTTCTTTTTTTTTTCTTTTTTTTTCTTTTTCATTTGTGAATGAGGAGCACGGCCAGGTTATTGCAGATAGGTGGGGTGTGCTCGAACAAATTTTTTGGCAAAAGATGACCAGAATCCGAAGGGCTACTTGATGAGTAAAAAAATCGCGGTCCGCTTTAGCGGGCCGCGCACCCACGCGCCCTACTTGTAGTAATAACACTTCCCGCGAGCTGCTTTAGCAGCTCGCGCACCGAGCGAAATAAATAAAGCCGAACAATCGCGGTCCGCTTTAGCGGGCCGCGCACCCACGCGCCCTACTTGTAGTAATAACACTTCCCGCGAGCTGCTTTAGCAGCTCGCGCACCGAGCGAAATAAATAAAGCCGAACAATCGCGGTCCGCTTTAGCGGGCCGCGCACCCACGCGCCCTACTTGCAGCAATAACACTTCCCGTGAGCTGCTTTAGCAGCTCGCGCACCGAGCGAAATAAATAAAGCCGAACAATCGCGGTCCGCTTTAGCGGGCCGCGCACCCACGCGCCTTACTTTTAGTAAAACACTTCCCGCGAGCTGCTTTAGCAGCTCGCGCACCGAGCAAACGCTAGTTAATATATATATAGCTGCTCGTGCTGATTCACTGATTCACTGACTGATTGATCACCTCTCCTGTAAAATTTTGTATGAAAAATTTTTTTTCCACCGATGGTTTCGTATAGAGGACAAAAATTCATTCGGAGGAAAATTATGGAGAGAGCTGATGATTGAGGATTTCGGAGACGGATGAGGAGCACGGCCAGGGTATTGAAGATAGGTGGGGGGTGCTCGAACAAATGTCACTCGAAACCTCATCCAATTCGCAGTGAGCTGAAAAAAAATTCAAAATGGCGGAAAAAAGATGGCGGCCATACAAATTTCGTCGGTGTCTATCTCGGAGAGTATAAAAGATAGAAGAGTGGTTTCCTGGCAAAAGCTGATCAAGACCCTAAGGTCTACTTGACGAACAGAAAAAAAATTCAAGATGGCGGAATTTTTTTTTTCTTCATACAAAAATATATGGCGAATATTGAAGAGACTAGAAGCCGGGAATCATGCACGACTTTGATACAATTCCTTTTCAAGATTTTTTTTTATTGAAGAATTTTCATTATGACAAATGATGACATATGATGATCGAGGGTTTGGAAGGTGGGTGAGGAGCACGGCCATGGTAATGTAGATAGGTGGGGGTGCTCGAACAAAAGTCACTCGAAATCTCATCCAATTGGCAGTGAGCTGAAAAAAATCCAAAATGGCGGATTCAAGATGGCGGCCATACAAACTTCAACGGTGTCTATCTCGGAGAGTATAAAAGATGGAAGAGTGGTTTTGTGATAGAAAATGATCAGGAGCTGAAAGTCTACTAGACGAGTAGAAAAACCGCGGTCCGCTTGCGGGCCGCGCACCCACGCGCCCTACTAGTTAATATATATATAGCTGCTCGTGCTGATTCACTGACTCACTCATTGATCACCTCTCCTGTAAAATTTTGTATGAAAAAATTTTTTTTCACCAATGGTTTTGTATAGAAGACAAAAATTCATGGAGAGGAAAAATATGGAGAGAGCTGATGAGTGAGGATTTCGGAGACGGGTGAGGGGCACGGCCAGGGTATTGAAGATGGGTGGGGTGTGCTCGAACAAATGTCATTCGAAACCTCATCCAATTAGCAGAGAGCTGAAAAAAAATTCAAAATGGCGGAAAAAAGATGGCGGCCATACAAACTTTGTCGGTGTCTATCTCGGAGAGTATAAAAGATGCAAGAGTGCTTCTGTGGCAAAAGCTGATCAGGACCCGAAGTTCTACTTGATGATAGAAAAAAAAATTCAAGATGGCGGAATTTATATTTTCATACAAAATATATGGCGAATATCGAAGAGACTAGAAGCTGAGAACTATGCAAGACTTTGATACGGTTCCTTTTCAAAATTTGTTTTTATAAAATAATTCTCATTCTGACAAATGATGAGATATGATGATCGAGGGTTTGGAAGGTGGGTGAGGAGCACGGGCAGGGTATTGAAGATAGGTGGGAGGTGCTCAAACAAAAAATACTCGAAACCTCATCCAATTGGCAATGAGATGAAAAAAAATTCAAAATGGTGGATTCCAGATGGCGGCCACACCAATTTCATCGGCATCTATCTCGGAGAGTATAAAAGATGGAAGAGTGGTTATTTGATAGAAAATGATCAGGACCTGAAAGTCCACTTGACGATAGAAAAACCGCGGTCCGCTTGCGGGCCGCGCACCCACGCGCCCTACTAGTTAATATATATATAGCTGCTGGGGCTGATTGACTGATTCACAGATTCACTCACTGATTGATCACCTCTCCTGTAAAATTTTGTATGAAAAAATTTTTTTTCACTGATGGTTTCCTATAGAGGAAAAAAATTCATTCGGAGGAAAAATATGGAGAGAGCTGATGATTGAGGATTTCGGAGACGGGTGAGGAGCACGGCCAGGGTATCGAAGATAGGTGGGGGGTGCTCGAACAAATGTCACTCAAAACCTCATCCAATTCGCAGTGAGCTGAAAAAAAATTCAAAATGGCGGAAAAAAGATGGCCGCCATACAAATTTCGTCGGTGTCTATCTCGGGGAGTATAAAAGATGGAAGAGTGGTTTCGTGGCAAAAGATGATCAGGACCCAAAGGTCTATTCGAAGAATAGAAAAAAATTCAAGATGGCGGAATGTTTTTTCTCCATACAAAATATATGACGAATATTGAATAGACTTGAAGCTGAGAACTATGCAAGACTTTGATACGGTTCCTTTTCAAAATTTGTTTTTATAAAAGAATTCTCATTCTGACAAATGATGACATATTATGATGATCGAGGGTTTGGAAGGTGGGTGAGGAGCACGGCCATGGTAATGAAGATAGGTGGGGGTGCTCGAACAAAAGTCACTCGAAACCTCATCCAATTGGCAGTGAGCTGAAAAAAAATCCAAAATGGCGGATTCAAGATGGCGGCCATACAAACTTCAACGGCGTCTATCTCGGAGAGTATAAAAGATGGAAGAGTGGTTTTTTGATAGAAAATGATCAAGACCTAAAAGTCTATTTGCCGAGTAGAAAAACCGCGGTCCGCTTGCGGGCCGCGCACCCACGCGCCCTACTAGTTATAATATATATAGCTCGATTACCACTGACTGACACACTCACTCACTCACTCACTCACTCATTGACAGGGTTGTTCTCCTAGAAGGAGACGGAAATCGATATAATGATGTAGGGGAGATATGTCCAGGTGGGGGATTCGAGTTGGGGAAAATTATGACATTTCGGAAAAACAAGATGGCGGCCGACGTGAATCTTGCAACTCTTTTGTTTTCCAACCGATTTCTTTGAAATTTTGGATTATTGTAGAAATTAGTAAACGATTAACAGAAAAAGTGAAAAAAATTAAAAAAACAAGATGGCGGCCGAGCTGTGACGTCTCAAATTTCCGACCCTCTCCTGTAAAATTTTGTATGAAAAAATTTTTTTTCACCCACGGTGTCGTATAGAGCTCAAAGAATGTGACTCGGAGAAAGGTGGAGAGAGCTGATGAGTGAGGAGTTCGGAGACGGGCGAGGGGCACGGCCAGGGTATAGAAGATAGGTGGAGGGTGCTCGACCAAATGTCATTCGAAACCTCGAGCAGTTGCCAGTGAGTTGAAAAAAAATTCCAAAATGGCGGAAAAAAAATGGCGGCAAATTTTGTCCGTCTCTCTCTCGGAGACTATAAAAGATGGAGGAGCGGTTTCTCGACAAAAGATGATCACAACCCGGAGGTCTACCTGGTGAGTAGGAAAAAAATTCAAGATGGCGGATTTTTTTTTCCCCCCATACAAAATGTATGGGGAATATTGAAGGGACTAGAAGTTGGGAACTATGCAAGACATTAATTTTGCTCCAACAAAAATTA
The DNA here is from genome assembly GCA_029955525.1 of Oeneis ivallda. Lineage (NCBI taxonomy): Eukaryota > Metazoa > Arthropoda > Insecta > Lepidoptera > Nymphalidae > Oeneis > Oeneis ivallda. Next base: position 17,896,281 of record JARPMR010000020.1, on the reverse strand, counting down.
CTCGAAACCACATCCAATTAGCAGGGAGTTGAAAAAAAAACTCCAAAATGGCGGATTCAAGATGGCGGCCATAGAAACTTTCTCTGGTGTCTATCTCGGAGAGTATAAAATATGGAAGAGTAGTTTCTTGGCAACAGATGATCAAGACCCAAAGCTCTACTTGATGATCATGAAAAAAAACAAGATGGCGGATTTTTTTCCCATGCGAAATATATGGCGAATATTGATTTTTCTTTTTTTCTTTCTTCTTTTTTTCTTTTCTTTTTTTTTCTTTTTCTTTTGTGAATGAGGAGCACGGCCAGGTTATTGCAGATAGGTGGGGTGTGCTCGAACAAACTTTTTGGCAAAAGATGACCAGAATCCGAAGGTCTACTTGATGAGTAAAAAAATCGCGGTCCGCTTTAGCGGGCCGCGCACCCACGCGCCCTACTTGTAGTAATAACACTTCCCGCGAGCTGCTTTAGCAGCTCGCGCACCGAGCGTAATAAATAAAGCCGAACAATCGCGGTCCGCTTTAGCGGGCCGCGCACCCACGCGCCCTACTTGTAGCAATAACACCTCCCGCGAGCTGCTTTAGCAGCTCGCGCACCGAGCAAATGCTAGTTAATATATATATAGCTGCTGGGGCTGATTCACTGATTCACTGATTCACTCATTGATCACCTCTCCTGTAAAATTTTGTATGAAAAATTTTTTTTTCACCGATGGTTTCGTATAGAGGACAAAAATTCATTCGGAGGAAAAATATGGCGAGAGCTGATGATTGAGGATTTCGGAGACGGGTGAGGAGCACGGCCAGGGTATTGAAGATAGGTGGGGTGTGCTCGAACAAAAGTCACTCGAAACCTCATCCAATTGCCAGTGGGTTGAAAAAAAATTCCAAAATGGCGGATTCAAGATGGCGGCCATACAAATTTCGTCGGTTTCTATCTCGGAGAGTATAAAAGATGGAAGAGTGGGTTCGTGGCAAAAGATGATCAAGACCCGAAGGTCTACTTGATGAACAGAAAAAATAATCAAGATGGCGGTTTTTTTTTCTCCATACAAAATATATGGCGAATATTAAATAGACTAGCTAGAAGCTGAGAACTATGCAAGACTTTGATACGGTTCCTTTTCAAAATTTGTTTTTATAAAAGAAATCTCATTCTGACAAATGATGAGATATGATGATCGAGGGTTTGGAAGGTGGGTGAGGAGCACGGCCAGGGTATTGAAGATAGGTGGGAGGTGCTCAAACAAAAAATACTCGAAACCTCATCCAATTGGCAGTGAGCTGAAAAAAATTTCAAAATGGCGGATTCAAGATGGCGGCCATACCAATTTCATCGGCATCTATCTCGGAGATTATAAAAGATGGAAAAGTGGTTATTTGATAGAAAATGATCAGGACCTGAAAGTCCACTTGACGATAGAAAAACCGCGGTCCGCTTGCGGGCCGCGCACCCACGCGCCCTACTAGTATTAAATATACGAGTAGGTATAATTTGTACCACGTAAATTAAATTGAATGTGTATTAAAACCTATTACTTCCTATAATCTTACAAAAAATACAAATGACAGCATAGTTACGGATCAATTTGAAGCGCCACATTTGACATACGAGTGTCTCTGGAATTATTGTTTTTTTTTTTTTACAAAAATCGTCCCTTTACATTTCATTTTATTTTATTTATTATTAAAATATAAAAATACATTTTAAAATTACACTATAGTATTATAACTGCACGGTGTCCCAAAAGCCCAATCGGGTTTACCCGTACAATATTGCAAATGGATGGCGCACCGAACTCAAAACTTAATCTATGAAGTCATACATTTACTATATGAAATCATAGATAAACTATAGAGGTCGGCGCGCCATTTGCAAAATTATTCAAATTCAAATTCAAAATTATTTATTGCATGCAAACAAAATTATTAGTTCCAGAGACACTCGTATCTATAATACAGAATATATAATAGACATTCAACCAGTTCCAACAAAATATGAACGCAGTCTCTCCAGTATTAATCACAGATTAATTATAGAGCTACTCGGCTGTATAATTAATCTATGATTGAGTGAACCTGTATATTATCATACTAGGTGATGCCCGCGAATTCGTCCGCGTGGATTAAGTTTTTAAAATCCCTCGGGAACTCTTTTATTTTCCAGGATAAAAAGTAGCCTATGTCACTCTCCAGGTCCTCAAATATATAAAGGTATACCCACGCAAAAAACCACGTCGATCCGTAGCCAGGACAAGGACAAGGACGAAGGACAAACCAACAAACCAACAAACAAACACACTTTCGCATTATAATATTAAGTAAGGATGTCATACTAATTTATCATATTACTAGCTGATGCCCGCGACTTCGTCCGCATGGATTTAGTTTTTGAAAATCCCGCGGGAACTCTTTCATTATCCGAGATAAAAAGTAGCTCTCCCGGTCTGAGGAACCACTACTACATCCATTACTATACCCATGCAAAAAATCGCATCAATCCGCTGTTCTATTGCGACGTGATTGAAGGACAAACCAACAAACAAACACACTTTCGCATTTATAATATCAGTAACACTTTTTATAACTGTCAAATTTTTTACCATACTTAACCAAAGACAAAATTACGTTTAGCTGTCATTTACGTTTTGTTATTCCACTGTCATTTCCGTTTTGTTATTCCATGTCAGGTGCGTTTTTGTTATACCACGTTTTATAGTTACTTGACGGAAACGCGGTCGAACGGGATAAAAAGTATCCTATGTCCGTCTCCTGGTTCTAAGCTGCCTCTCCACCAATTTTCAGCCAAATCGGTTCATCCGTTCTTGAGTTATAAATAGTGTAACTAACACCACTTTCTTTTATATATATAGATAGATGGCGATAGACACATACCTGGCCATGGTTGACGAAGCCGTGTCGCCTCGCGATGTCATCGACGCGCTCCACGCCGCCCGGCACCCTCACGGCGAAGTGGTTGTGGTAGTAGGTCCCCGGCACGGCCGCGCACGCGCCCAGCGCGGCCAGCAGCGCCAGCGCGCGCCATGACAGCACCATGACTGGCGGCTACCACAACATGAGCGCCGCGCACCACACCGACCACTGCACCACTCAACTGTACCGACGCGGCGACACTACAATCCGGAGCGCCGCAACTTTTCGCATACCTTGGACACACCTGAAACAATAAATGGTTCAGATTAACAAGCAAATCTAAATAATATACAGGGTTGCAATCAACCCTGTATATTATTTAGATTTGCTTGACAACATGGCATTTTTACAATTAAAATGCCAGCAACTTTAAAAAAAACAGGTTCCGGCATTTAGAAGTTATGATGGAGTAAAAAAGAAGTGGGCAGTCATGTTAAAAAGGTTTATGTCAATAACACCGTGTGCTTTACACCCGCTCATGAACTGCCGATTGACGAAGGCCGTTGTTATAACCTATCAATTAGCTGGTACCTAATGATCTTTAAATAATATTTTTTTCTAAACGGACTTCAAACGGGACTTGTCTCCTAATGTTCCAACTTCCACTTTACATTTCGTTCAAACTTAAATAAGACCATCTTAGAGATAAAGGTTAATCAATAAAAAAATAACCATAGAAATCGGTCGTCAATCAGCGTAAATAAAAAAAAATGGAGAATCTCCTCTTTTTTAAAGGCAGTTAAAAATAATTCAACGCTTTGCGTTATTAAATAGTTCATAATCGCTCTTAATCAAAGAGGGAAACGTTGGGGATATAAAAATTCAATAAAAAGGTCCCTTCCGTGGCGGACACCCAGTTTTTACAGACTCATTTTTAACGTTCGAGAGCCTCATAAATTTAGAAGGAATTTAGGTCACGATAAACATATTTGCGGCTGCCGGCGCGACGTGGCAAATCACCTGCCAGATACGAAACGCACGAATGCGAGCAAGTTAAAAAATCCCGGGGAAATCCCGAGATAATCCAGATAAGCCACGCGGGCAAAGTATGAAAGGCCTGACCGTGAATACATCAAAAATATTTATGAAATTTTATTTGGCGAAGCACGGTCGCTAACAGTTACTCCCAAACCTTTGGGAGAGATCCCTTTGTGAAGGTTACTTTAGATACTTTATGTCTTGGTTATTTCAACAATACCTATATTATTATTGTACACAATCAAAGGCTTCTTAAGAATCAATCAGGCAAAATTGGAACCAATAAAGCTTTTGTGGTAACTATAACTTTGTCATATTGTACCAGGGAATTGAAGTATCATTATGTACTCTTTTCATATCTCAAAAGCATGTCACAAAGGAAAATCGAGTATATAGTTCATATTTTTAATTTCAACTTACAATATTTCATCAATAGATCCGATGTAATAATATGTAGGTAACGTTAAAAGCAAAATTGATTTTAGCAAACATTCACAGCATGTTGGGCAGTACCTACTATTGTCTAGTTAGAATTCCAAAAAAACCCTTGGTTTTTCCCGACAAGTAGCATGCCACTCTCCAGATCCTCAATTATACTCATGCAAAAATCCGTCTTTCCAATGCGCGATTGAAGGACAAACCAACAAAAATTGTTTGTGTGTATTTAATACACACTTTCACTTACATTATATTAGTGAGTTGCCGTTTCCAAAAGGTATATTGCTGCAATCAAGTGTCAGACACAATGTGATGGTGAAAGAACCCATTATTCACTATTGATTTATAGTGCACAAGCAAGGGAAACAATCATTCATCTCAAATCTCAACCGATTTCATTGCCAGCCTACTGCTAAGGCAATTTCTGTTCTAGAATTAGAAAAGTTTTGGCCATACTCCACCACGCTGTCTAAGTGTGGATTGGTACAATCGTGTTTTCAAAATTCATGAAATCACTCGTACAATTTGCGTAATAAAAAAGGACCGTGTCCCAGATTAATTCAAAGTGATCGAGGGGATGTAATTCCATTAAGGCCGGGGGTTTAAATTCTGAGTACCTAGTCGAAATATTTATGACATTACTATTATTACTTATATACTACCACTTTATGCTTTTGAATCGTCGATAAATATTAGACACATTAAAAATTCTCGCCCTAGAAATCAGTTAGAAATTCATATCCTTTTTTTTTTTGAGACCCAAAAAGTGCCAAGCGAGACCGTATTACTAAGCCTCCACTGTCTGCCCGTCCGTCCGCCTGTCACAGGGTTCTACAGCTACAGTCGTAAAGGATATCAATTTCTATCTCCGTGTAAAACACAGGTAGGTACAGAACGACTTCCTTGGTTTATACCAAGTGTTCACCTCTTTGGAAATTTAATAATTTATTGGAAAATTTGGATAATTTTATACAAAATATTCTATCTGAAATCTTAAATTGTCCGATAGATGATCAAGTATGGGCCCAGGCTTCTCTTCCGATCAGGTATGGAGGTCTGGGAATCCGCAAAATTTCTAGTGTCTCTCTGCCAGCTTTTCTTTCCTCTGCTTATAGTACCTACACACACTCTCTTTGAAAAAATTATATCCCAGTCTTTGGGATCAATTGAGGTGTCGTACTTGGCAGAGGCAAGAAATGGTTGGTCAGCGATTAGCCCAAATCAATTGCCGGTTTCTCTTCCTTCCCAGAGACAGTGGGATGACATTATTTGTAAAAAAACTTTTGACGCAATGTTAATGCAAGCAAATTCCAAAGACCGTGCTCGTCTTCTCGCTGTCTCTGCGAAAGAATCCGGACACTGGCTCCATGCTATCCCTTCTGCTAATCTGGGCACTCTTTTAAACCACGCCACTCTTGCAGTGGTAGTTGGTCTTAGGCTTGGCGCCAAAATAACCCAGCCTCACCGTTGCCACTGCGGTGACCACGTCGACGCTTACGGTCATCACGGGCTCTCCTGTTCGAAGAGCGCTGGTCGTTTCTCCCGCCACAATGCCCTCAACGACATCATCCGCAGGTCTCTTGCTACTGCTCACGTGCCAGCTGTATTAGAACCTATTGGTTTGGCACGTAGTGATGGCAAGAGACCTGATGGTATGACGCTTGTTCCTTGGAGGACAGGGAGGTCGCTTGTGTGGGATGCCACCTGTGTAGATACTCTAGCTGCTTCCCACATCCATGCGACCTCCTCTGTGGCGGGTGCAGCGGCTACTATCGCCGAACAGGCTAAGAGGCGCAAATATGAGAAACTTGACAGTGGTTTCATATTTGCGCCTTTTGGTGTAGAGACCCTGGGGCCGTGGGGCCCGGAGGCTCGCGCACTTTTTTTAGAGATATCAAAAAAGGTGATCGAGTCTACCGGGGATCCAAGAGCTGGCAGCTACCTTGGCCAAAGGATTAGCCTGGCCATCCAAAGAGGTAATGCTGCCAGCATCTTGGGTACTATGCCACACTGCGGTGGCTTGGATGGGGTTTTAGATTTTAATTAGTTTTTATTTTAGTTTTAATTTTAGAATTAAATTTAGATTTATAGTATTGTATATATTATGAAATTTTCTATTAATAACTAAATACACTTAAAGAAAGTCTTAAAGAAAAATACGACAGTGGAATTTGAACCGCCATTTTCTATTTCTGTATTGCTCAGTAAAACCTAGGTGAGTTGAGAATGGTCCAAGTGGAATGTTGAACCCCCTATGTCTATATTTTCTCTTTGATCAGTAGTCGAGGTGAATAACACAATAGTCTAAGAGGACTGTTAAACGGCCATTTTATATTTCTGTTGCTCAGTGACACACAAGTGAGTACTTCGTGAGTATGACAATAGTCCAAGTAGACTGTTGAATCGTCATTTTCTATTTGTGTCATGCTCAATGATACACATGTGAGTGCGACAATAGTCCAAATACATAGAATTTCAACCGCTATTTTCTATTCCTTCCTTGCTCAGTGTAAAACGTACGTGAGTATGGTAGAAATAGAAAATGGCAGTTTATCATTCCTATTATTATCTTGATCGCATTATACGTCCTTGTGGATTTCTGTCCACCGCCTAAACCGTTGTGTGACTACGTTATAATATATTCAGAACACAATCCTAATTCTAACCAAATTCCATTAGGGCTATAATCAAAAACAAACTACAAATATGATAGTACCGAAGTTGTTGGGAAATCCAATCTCCAGTTAAACCTAACCATAGCTTACGAGAACGCTCCTCGCTTAACCTGAACGCAAGATTATATGGCACACGAACAACCGAGGCAATTTGTTGTTTAATCTAAAAACCCGGGTTTAGGTTTTAGCCATAACGTATGCTTTGTGCTGAATGGTCCTTTTAACCGACTTCGTAATAGAAGACTCTAAAATATCTACCTATGTACTTATACGTATATGTCATGAATGATGAATCGTCATCGGTTGCCTATAAAATCCGTATTATTATTTTACTACTCCTGGTACCCCGAGACGCAGGGAGCCGCAGGGAGTCTCTGGATGCATGCGGTGCAAGACTGAAGCCTGTGAAAGTCCATGGAAGAGACCTTTGTCCAGCATTGGACGTCTATCGGTTGATAAAGAAGAAATACCCCATGTCAATTCATTCGCAATAAAAAGGGCCATAAAAGGGCTTGGGTTAGGTTAGGCATAGTCTTGGACTTCACACACCATTGAGAACATTACGGAGAACTCGCAGGCACGCAACAATGCGCAACTATATTTTCTTCCACCAAGAATTTATTTGCATAAGAGGAATATTCAATTTCGCATCCCTCTCTCACGCATTTTCTAATATTTTCAATGATTGTAAAAATCTCAGATACTTTTGACAAAATGTGGTCAATTATTATCTTCGACAATTAAATTACGGATATTTTAGACATATTTTTACTATCATATACTTAGTACCTAGTTTTTCATAGTGAATAAGAGCGATAAAAATTAATAGTAGTTTTCACCATTTTTCTCTATCTAAATCTAGGTATATCATATTAAAACTCTATGTAAAATATCCGTAATTTTACTGTCAAGGATTTTTTGAAAGGACCATATTTTGTCAAAAGTACCTGAGATTTTTACAATATTTAAATGTGCGAGAGAGAGGGATGCGAAATAGAATAGAATAGAATAGAAATGTTTTTTATTCAAATAAACTTTTTTACAAGTGCTTTCGAATCGTCGATGAGTCTGCCACTGGTTCGGAATGCCGTTCCTGCCGAGAAGAACCAGCAAGAAACTCGGCAGTTGCTCTTTTCAAAATAAGTTTACATTCAATAGAATAGTTAAACAGTTCAATTACCACCTGCTGTCTCATGAATCGCTGGAAAGAATTATGTCCACGCTTTTTTATCATCTAAATAGTCTTCAATTGCATAATATGCTTTTCATGAGATTAGTTTTAACTGATTTCTTAAACTTGTGTAAAGGCAAGTCTAAGATCGACTGTGGAATTTTATTATAAAACGTCACGCCCATTCCCACAAATGTCTTTCGGACCCTCTTGAGGCGACATCGAGGAATCACGAGCCTGTTCGGATTTCTAACTTGCCTATCGTATAAATCACCCTTTTTTTTGTAATTCACGATGTTTTGTCTGACAAATATTATATTGTTGTAAATGTAATAGTCCTCTTAAACTCGTAGTACCTGCTCAATACTTAGGAAATTATTTTGCGCCATACATAAATAATAATCATACCAAATTACACCGTAGAACAGAACTTCCGCTTTGAAATAACGAACAGAATGAGGGCGTTATATTAAATTGTTCGATGTTGAAAGCTACCCGTGAGATAAGGTAATCATTATTTAATTTACCCTTTGCGAGTCATAAATTCGATGTAACATTTATAAAATTGCTGGTTAATATTAACATTGAGTTCTCAGCTGGGACGATTAACATAATTATTTCAGAAGAGTTGAAGACACAAGGTCAATGATCTATTTTACCTGCGACGGAACGGAATATGCGCTAGGCGTAAGAATTTGTGTATTTTTGTTACCAACCTTTAAGTAGGTAGCGAACCCTTGATTTTTCGGAATAAAAAGTAGCCTATATCACTCTACAGGTCATCAACTATATAACTATGCAAAAACTCACGTCGATCCATGGCTCTGTTGCGGCGTGATTGAAGGACAATCCAACAAACAAACACACTTTTGTACTACATTTTGTACATCACAACACAAAGTAAGAATAAAGACAGATATGATATCAATATCATCATATCCTCTGCAACTTAATTGCCTGGATACAAATATCGCCCCTAACTGAACACGTGAAGAACAAACACTTTCGCACTTACAGTAGTATATAAGTAGGAAGTAGTTTAAGTTAGGATTCAGAAATAGGTAAATAACAAATGCCAAAGGGAAAGAAGAGAGTTCAAGATAAGTCAAGGACTTTACCTAAACCTTTATATTTAAGAGCAATATTTTGGATTTGCACAGAACCGACAACCCAAGATCGAAGGACTTGGCTCAAATAAATGAGGAGGCCCAACTCCAAATAACGGGAAAAGGGAAGGACAAGAAGATTTTGGATTTGCACGAACACCAAAGACCATTATTATTTTTTATTCAAGTGTTAACCTACACTTGAGGAAATATCAGAAAAAATTTATAAACACAAATATCAAAAATTCCGAGGCCATCGGGATTTATAAATTTACTCTCACCAAAGACCAATTTCAGAACTTAACTCATTATAAAGCAGTTGATATCCACTGTACGTCAACCAGTCGATCAGATATAAATCACAGAGTGGATTAGCCGGAGACGGTCTTGCCTTATCTGTATACAGAAGACAGTTGACGGCGACAGTTCGGCCTCCAGTAAATTACAGAATTACCAACTAAGCATATTGGATGAGACAGATAATCCGATCTAAATAAATCGTTTAAAATGACATGTATCCAGTTTTTATGAAGTCAGCTATGCCTACGCCTGTTTGTATCCCGAATCGGATAGTAAATCGGTGATTCTTATGAAATGAAATGAAATGAAGATACACTTTATTGTACACCAATCAATACAAAACAAGAGAACATAAAACATACATATAAGGGAAGAAGCTGTACAATAGGTTGCTTTATCGCTAAGAAGCGATCTCTTCCAGGCAACCTAACGACGAAACACTAATAGAAGAAATACTGGAAAATAATATTGGAATAAATAATATTCTTAATACACATAACATTTCTCTTGATTGCTACAACAATATATTTTGAGCTTTAAAATCCCGATATATATAAATATATAAAAAAAATGAATTAGAAATATGTATGTCTAAAAGTCTCTAAATTTTCAAAACCTTAGTTTTTCATTATTTCCAAATTAATTCACAGAAGACTAGTCTTTAATACCAGAATTAACTTTTCAAGTAATGTAGTTTTCACAGAGGAGATTTTTTCTACATTACTTGTTAATATCACAGTGATTCATCATGACACTTCTTCGAGATGAAACACTGTTGCAGCAAATGATCGATGTATGCACACTTCTGAAAAATGTTAGATAAAGATATGGAAATAATTAGCACTAGCAAATCAATTGAAACATATTATATTGTCTTTATTTTATTAAAGTATAATTGCTTTTAACTACAGACCATGACTCTAATAGTTATGTAAGTATTTTGTAGTAAACATCTGTATCGGAATTTCCACAAATCAAAATATGACAAGCTCCGTTGATGGAACATTTTCATTTGCATAAAACGAAAAAGATTTATGGACGTTTCGGAGAAAAAAAGTTCAATCAATCACCCAAACAATGCACAATAACAAACATTTTTCAAAAACAATAGAATTCATATAAAAATCCGAGCGAAAAGTGACCCAACAATGCTAATATGCAAAAAATCGGCCAAGTGCGAGTCGGGCCTCGCTCTTTTAGGGTTCCGTTAAAAAAAAAATTAAAATATTTCCATGTACCCATGGAAATATTTTATTTAATTTTTTTAATTTAATTTAATTTTTATTATTTGTTGTTATAGCGGCAATAGAAATACATAATATGTGAAAATTTCATCTGTCTATCTATTACGGTTTACGAGATACAGCCCGCTGACAGACGGACGGACGGACGGACCTACGGACGGACGGACGGACGGACAGCGTAGGCTTAGTAATAGGGTCCCGTTGGTACCCTTTGGGTACGGAACCCGAAAAAGAACGTGGAATTTTTATTCGAAACGGGGGCGATAGATAGAGTAAAACCTAAGATATTTGTAAAACCACATAGCCACAGGAATATTTTCTTAAATAAATGATTAAATTATTATATACATAGTTCAAAGTTAACACTTTCAAGAGAAATATCTTTATCGATAAATAGAAGCAGCAGCAACAAAGCACAATCCTATCCGCCGATGTGGATAGATTTCCGGTGCCCAAATCACAACCGAACACCTCAATAATTACGGAGTCATTCGCGGCAGCTGAGCGTTACGGTATGAATAAAACATACCTCATTGCATATCCAAGACCAGTATAACCTGACTTATAGAATTTGTGAATAACAACCGAACACGTAGTTCAACATGATTGGACATGTCTAAGGACCACACGTTTGGCGTGGAAGACAAACAAGACCTAGGCAAGCAAGCTGACGCGGTAAACATCGTCTATATTATTAATAGGATTATCAATATGCGAATTCGATATATCGGTATGGTTGGAAGGCATACCTACATAAATACTAGTGGTTCGCCCCGAACTGAGACCTCGCGGTAACGGTATCCCATGATTATTCATTCAATCGATACATGATAACCAAAACTGACATTATTATTATGCCCGTTTTCACCAAACATACCTAAATTATCCCCTAAGTAGGAGTCTCTTAACGTAGGTAGCTCCTAAATACAATCCTAAGTCCTAACATCCGTCCCAATATCCTTTTAGGTGTCCCGTACAGGATCGTGATAAATAAGTTGACAGAAAACATCACCTAACTTATAGGTAGCCCGTAAAGGTTAGGGAACGTTAGTGAAAACATTGAATTATTATGTAGGTACTAACGAGTGAAACCGGGTTACGGGCATCTGTACAAATCGTCATCTATCGACGCGAATAGAAAATATACAATATTTAACTAAAATTTAACTAAAAAATAATTTTAATTGAATAATATGTTACAAAAAAAAATACAATACAATTATTGTATTATATTAGGTATGTAACTAAATAATAATGGTCGACGCAAAACTGTTTTTGGGATAGGTCGTAGTCGTAACTCGTAGTTCCATGGGAATATTTACTGACTGCGCCATCTATTAGCATTATTGTGAAGCTATGTTGATGCTATATGAATTACTGATGCCCATTAAAAATTAAATAATCTCGTTTCTTTATAATATTCATATAATTTTAGTATTTGTTGTTCAAGTACAGGATATAAGTGACCCAAAAAAATAAAATCAGTTTGAAAATCCATAGCGGATTTTCCTAGAGAGCGTCTTCAAGCGAGCGTATAAAATCGCCACTTTGAAAGCCCCCCATTTCGTAAATTTTAAGGGAAAAATTAAAAAAAATATATTTTTGTACTCAGTTCAAAATTATCTTTAAAATGATACGTAACAATTTTATGTAACGCGATATTTTTTTTTTTTTACTTCGCATTCGCTTCTATGAGAGCCCCCCTGAAATAAAGATTTTTATAACTTTTTAAGCCATTTTCGGCTGGAAGCCATCGGTTTACATATTATATCTAAATTTGAAGTAATTACGTTCAGTAATTCAAAAGTTATAAGGCTCTGACAGACGGACGGACGGACGGACGGACAAGTGCAAATCGCTCTAGTTAACTCAGAGACCTCGCTTTGCTCGGTCAATTAGAACATCAGTGATGACAATGGCAGATAGAGGCAAATAAAATTACATCAAAGTATTGAATCGAAATAAGTATAATACAAAGAATTTAAAACAAATAAATTAAATTTTTTGAAGTTCCTGCTGTTTAATTTTATCTAGAATACCATTTCATCGTAATTTATATTCATCATCACGGTTGATAATGGCAGTACCCTAGCAGTATATTGGTAGATGAGTTAAAATGCAGATTTAAGAAAATTACATAATATTATTAAGTCTTATTTCAGCAGATGTAATTGAAATGTCCATCGCAAGGTTTGAAGCAAATTGTTGTAGCCAATACGTGAGATGCAGCAATTGTACATATTTTGTACATTTGTAGGTTAATAAAGAAGAAAAATATAGAATATACAAAGTTCCAAGACACAACGATCGGACAAGCTAGGTCCACTAGACACAACACCAACTTGACAGAAAATCTTGGTTTTGTTGCGTTTAAGCGCAAATTGTCTTGGCCACAGTACAAAACTGAAATATCCCTTACGAGAAAATATAAAATTACAGTTTCAAATAAGAATTTTTGGATTAAAATGCGTAAAATGTAGCTACTAAAAGGAAGAAACGTGACGCATTGTAACAAGCTGAAAGGAAAGCCATTATATTGCAATGTGTTCATTTGAGCAGAAAGCGAAGGGGACGACATTGCTACGATCGGGCTTTGAGAGAAAAATAATTTACGACACTTTTAAGAAGATTTAACAAAACAAGTACCCGATTCCGGTAATGCGTAGTGTAAGTTGTGACAGGTTTCATACAAAATCTACCTGAAACAGCTGACCCCATCTTGGCAGTTTCCCTTTTGATTAATTTCAAAGACAGACTTGCCGCCAAGCGATTTAGTGTTCCGGCATGATGGCGTGTAGAAACCGATTAGGGGTATGGGTTGAATGTTTAGTGCCTTACCCCTTCCAAGCTAGCCCGCTACCATCTTAGACTGAATCGCCACTTACCATCAGGTGAGATCACAGTTAAGGACTATCTTGTCATAGAATAAAATAAAAATTGAAAGTTAAAAGTCCGCCTAAGGGATCTATCAACACTATGTTTCCGATGCGAGGTTGCCATTCTAGTACCTTGACACAACAACCATTCGTCTGTCTCGGAGCTATGTGGACCTTTGTATGTTGGTCGGTTCATCTAAAAATCATTATTTGTAATATGATCACGTAGAGAAACTCCGAGCGTATCTCGTTGAGAAACTCTGATGTTCGCTTGCTGAAAAGCGGCATCATTCATTGCTACAGTTTCAATCGTGGTGGTTGGCTGAATTTGTGTCATTCTTCCTGCAAAAATTCATTTTGAGAGAATATCGGCCAATCTGAAGTAATTGCGATTGTCTCACTAGATATCATTGTTAGACAATTCCGCAGCTAGTCTCTCTTTCCGACAGAATTCTGTATTATAAAAGCCTTTGGAAAAACAAACTCTTAACAATAGTGTCGCGATGTCTATGAGGAGAAGGGTACCAAGTCAACTACCCAGCGATGTATTGGACACAAAAGGAATTATTAAGGCGCCCGGCCTGTTACGCTGACGATGCCGACAAGGCGACAGTCTACGTTGTATTGTTATCGTGCACTTCCATTCTTTTCAGTTCACTGGCCAGGACTTGAACGAAACTGTGACTTTAAACAATGTGGTGTCACATTTCGTAGAAACATTTTTCATAATCCACACTTATGTTGCTTGTGGCAGCTGTATTCGGCTCTTGCGTCCATTTCTTGAGTATGCAATACATGCTGATGCATTTGGCTTCATCAGAGTCGATTAAGGTGTTTTAAAAAAAGTATTAGAATACTTTTTAGCTAGAAAATCAAAGTTTTTCGGGATCAGTCACCAAAATGACAACTATTTTTGCCAAACCAAGCCAAACGTCAAGATCAGATCAGTTACAGACAAAAGACAGACAGACTCCTATTTTTCATATTAGTAAGGACTATGCGCCATAACCAAAAATTGTATTGAAAGATAATCTCAGATAAAATGTCATAAATTGGCACAAAAACGGGTGCTTTCATAGGTGGTTATTGTTGAATAGGGTATTTGACTACTTTTAGAAAATCATATTAAATTGTTAATAAAGCTAACAAAATGTATATTTCGGCATAATTTTCAGTATTTTTCATAAGAATCGAGAAATAAATTCAAAAAAATAAATTGCCGCGGAAACGTTCCATATGTTTACATGACGTCACAGTTCACACACACACACAATTCAATGACAATTCCAAAGCCCAAAGGTGGCGTGAACTGTGACGTCATTCGAGATTCAAGAACGTTTTCGATCTCGTGAACATGGCCAGAATTATAGCAATTTTAATTAATGTTTTCTAATTAAATAAAGCTTTATTTTTTTAGTTTTGTCGTATGGAATAATGTTTTTAGATGATAATCTTTTAGGATGACACCAGATGAAACGATATTTTTAATATAGTCAAATACCCTATTGTGGATTTATATTTTGTTCCTTGACAAAGTCTTTTATATCACCGTGCGGTGACAAGATTGTGGCTGACGTTGTACATTGTAGCTTTGCTCTTCATTCAGAATCCATAAAGACGCCCGAGGAAGGACAGACATCGCATAATTGCTCTTAGCACAAAACAAATAGGAGCTATATTACTCTGCAGGTTGCTATTTGTATTGGCTATAAAAAATCTCCTCATAAAAGGGTTGATGCATTTAGCATCTGAAAAAAAGTGCAAAACGTAATAATGTTCATTATTATTCGAGATAAAAAGAGATTTTAGCAAGAAATCGTGTTTTTATCATACTAATAATATAAATGCTAAAGTGTGTTCTTTTGTGTCGTTGGTCTGTTAGTTTGTCCTTCAATCACGCCACAATAGAGCTACGGATCGACGTGATATTTTGCATGGGTATACTTGAGGACCTGGAGAGTGACATAGGCACAGCGACTTTACATCCCGGAAAATCAAAGAGTTTTTAAAAATTTATCCGGGATTATTGCAGGATTTTAAAAACTAAGCCCACGTGGATAAAGTCGCGGGCATCAGCTAGTAGTAGATAAAAATCACACATAAAAAGTAAAATTCAAATATGGTTGAGCGAAGCAATGGCTGGGTCATGCGTCATGCTCGTGAACGGGTGCCACCGGCGGGAATGGGGCTACTTTATGTCTGCCCATCTTAAAGGTACTGAGGTAACACGTGACCGGAAACACAGATGCTGGATCCATTTCGAACAAACGGCCGTAAAAATATAATCTTGTTCGAAATGAACGTGGAAAAAATTACCATCTTAATTTGCGGTCCAAAAACAACTTTATAAGTAAACCAAGTTATTTCTGTTATTGCGCTGCTTTCGCAGTCTATGGATGGCGTGGTTTGAGCCGCAAATATTTGGTAATTTTCGCCTACTACTTACATCTACTTTGGCAGCCCGCACACAGTCAATATTATTGTCAATAAAAATATTGACAATATTGTTTTTTATAAGGAATAATATTGATCAATCCTTCAATACTCCCCGCACACACGCAATATTATTGACAATATTCGAAAATATTACAATAATATTGACTATGTGCGGGCTGCCTTTGAACAAGTTATTGGTTAAACTGCGGTAGGTACATAACGCTTTCGTAGATGCCGGTCTTTCCTGCTACGTACATAGTGTAGCAAGAGTTACTTCCGAGATACCTACTAAAAATATTCAATAGGTAGAAGAATAGATGCGAAACGAACTAGGTATACCTACATATTAATATAAAACACTCGTCAAACCGTTTGTCGGAAATAGTTCTGTAGACGCCTGAGCAAATACAAAGCAATATCGCGTCTGTCATACGTCTTGTTTGCATTCTAACGAGCATTCGGCAACCCTTATTTGCCTCCGCCCATATCCCATCCATTCTTAAAAATAAAATGGAAATGTAATTCCTAGTAAGAGTCACAAAATTCAAAGAAACGGGAAAAATTTATCCATTATTAAATTTTTATTTGAATCAAACAAATCCTTTTTCCTTTTTTTTCCTTTTTATAAGCGTTTTAACTTTTATGCTGATTTAATATTTTCAATATTAATTATATTTCTTGCCACAACATCCCTTATCCCTATTAATATTGTGAACGCTAGTCCCTACTCATAATACAAGTGTTTTTAACCGACCTAAAAAAAGTATCAGGTTCTCAATTCGTCGGAATCTTTTTTTTATATGTTCACTGATTTCTCGAAGACGTCTGAACTGATTTGGAAAATTCTTTTTTTGTTTCAAAGGGTATACTTCCCAGTCCCAGTCCCATTTAAATTTTATCAAAATCGGGTCGAGCAGTTATAAAAAAATCAACAATAAATTACATACTTTGTAGTGGCGCGGGCCTTTGAAGTCTGTTTTTTAAAAATAAAATTTTATTGGGTGTATTAAATATTACAAATGGGTTTGTGTGTACATTTTACATTTTCGATTATAATTAATGAATATCAACATTTTGACAACAGCCAAATACCTACCCTATTCCCGCGGGATTTTTAAAATCTAGGAAGAAGTAGCAGTAAAAAGCTGGTAAGCTGATGAGGGTGTCAAAAACCAGTAGGTAAATATCGTACAGGGTATTCATAGTACCTTTAACCGGTTGTCTTTTATGAGTGTGCATACTATGTGAAATTGAGTTTACGTTTTGAAGACTACAAACTTTAACATTATAAAGCCTATAGTTTCTTGCGAATAAAATAATCAAAAAAATATAGTTGAAGTGATTCCATCCTTGGCTCCGATAATACTTCACTGGTTTATTTAATTACGAGCAATACACCACAGTAGGGCGCGGCTATATGCAAAGTTTTACCACTCCGCGCGCGAACTCGCCCGCGCGTAGCAAATAAGTTCGAAATTGTTCCCCCGTTTAATCTAATAACTACGCCAAGTGTTTTATTATAAACATCACTTGATTACTTCTTGGCGTAAAGTTACTGTAACGTATGATAGGAACAACAGGAATAGTGTTTCCACTTTATTTGTGTCTTATCTTAAGTCATGTCTTAAAATGAGTATTTGAATATTAGTATTCAATTCGATGCCTTAACATGGGTAGCATAAGTATGTCACGCACTCTTTAAACATTTCAGTGGTGGTGTCGTGTGATGCGGGTCGTTACGTTCCCTCAAATATGGTTGAGCGAAGCAGCGGCTGGGTTATGCGTCATGCTCGTGAACGGGTGCCACCGGTGGGAATGGGGCTACTTTCTGTCTGCCCGTGTTAACATATTGTAGCAACCGCCGAGTTTCTTGCTGGTTCATCTCGGCAGGAAGGGCATTCAGAACCAGTGGTAGACTCATCGACGATTCAAATGCACTTGTAAAAAAAATTATTTGTATTAAAAATATTTCTATTCTGTTCTATTCTATTCATCGATTCAGCGGGTAACTTGATACTTGTTATGCAGAACTGTGTCTATCATTTTTAAGTTGAAAATTAACGGAAGAATAACGATGTAAAGGTGTTAATTAGGTATCTTGCAAGGTTGGCAACAGAACGCGGTCTTGTGACGCAGTGGCTGTTAACGACTCGCTTGTCTTTCCAACTTGTGGGGGTGTTCCAATGCTGCATTTCCCATCCATCGTCACCATTGGAGCACCTTGAGAACCCAATGTCTATCTGTTCTTCAAGATGAGCTCTGTGTATAATCCCATACGGATCTTAGCTGATTTGATACCGTAGAGGTGCTCCGAGCAAAGCTTTCTTCATCATCCGTTGAATGCACCAGAATCTTCTTAAAGGAAGTATATATAACTATGCCATACATTCTATCGATGACGTAGTTTGTTTGATGGACAGGTTATAGATTGGAAATCATAAGATATAGCGACCTTCTCAGAATATTTCCCATCATCGTGACGATATTCTTGGAGTTATAGTATTGCAGATGCCAAACTAATACATTGAAATGGAAGATGATAGTATTGATATGGGTAGTCCCCCTCCATCCAAGTTATTTCAATTATAAAGTTGCAGTAGCAGATGATGAATCAATTTCGCTACTTGCTTAAATAGAACACTGTAATGTTGTTAGGAAACTTATTCCTCCGATCAGAGCTAAGGTTAGACTATGAAATTACGACCGATATACAGCAATTAAGGCCAAAGTTTTGCCACATCGCATGATCTGGCTCGCGTAGCAATTGAGTTCGAAACTGTTGCACTATTTAAATCTAATAGCTATGCAAAGTGTTTTATTATTAAAGCTATAATAGCTTGGCCCCTTGGCACATCTATATATATAAAAGAAAGTGGTGTTAGTTACACTATTTATAACTCAAGAACGGATGAACCGATTTGGCTGAAAATTGCTGGAGAGGTAGCATAGAACCAGGAGAAGGACATAGGATACTTTTTATCCCGTTCGACCGCGTTTCCGTCAAGTCACTATAAAACGTGGTATAACAAAAACGCATCTGACATGGAATAACAAAACGCCAATGACAGTGGAATAACAAAACGTAAATGGCAGCTAAACGTAATTTTGTCTTTGGTTAGGTATGGTAAAAAAATTGACGATTATAAAAAGTGTTATAATAGAGCATTACTGATATTATAAATGAAAAAGTGTGTTTGTTTGTTGGTTTGTCCTTCAATCACGTCGCAACAGAACAGCGGATTGATGCGATTTTTTGCATGGGTATAGTAATGGATGTAGTAGTGGTTCCTTAGGCAGGGAGAGCTACTTTTATTTCGGATAATGAAAGAGTTCCCGCGGGATTTTTAAAAACTAAATCCATGCGGACGAAGTCGCGGGCATCAGCTAGTCTTAATATAAATTACGTGTCACGTTGTTTGTCCGCGATGGACTCCTATACTACTGAACCGATTTTTATCAAACTTCGTAACTATCAGTAATTTGGTCCAACTTAAAAGATAGGATTTTGATAGTTTTTTTTTGGATTGGGATAGTTTATTTGTTTTATTTATATAGATAAGTTGGCGGTACGAAGTTCGCTGGGTCAGTTAGTTATATCTATAATAACATTGCTCTGGAGTCTGGACTGTATAATTAAGGATTATATGTCAATTTGTAAAGACCTTAAAAAGCCTTTCATAAAATATGTTCAAACGAGTCGAAAGAAACTTCTTGGAACAAGCGACACAACGTCGGTAGAGGAAAGAAAGATTTCAAAAGATCTATGATTAGCAGGTACTAGCCAATGGCCATCGTTTGGACGACACTGACTGTTTACTGACTTGAAAATTTCTAAAAAACCTTACATTTAAGGCACAGAAAATGAAATGTTGATGAACATTTTTTTTGGATCACCCTTAGACCCATAGAGTGCACAGCAAATATGGGCAAAGTTTTACCTCATCGCGTGATCATACTTGCGTAGAAAATTAGTTCGGGGTTGTTACACATCGTTTAAATCTAATAACTGCGCGAACTATTTTATTAAAAACACCACTTGATTACTTCTTGGCACGCATTGGCTTATTACTTGGAAAGTATGGATTCATTGTGAAGAATTAAACCAAGAAATAAGAACACTTGTGTAGATTCTAGAACCGTGTAAGTTTTTCGATACAAAGTGCATTTATGTGGCTAACAACTTAAAGGTTAATACGCACTCGGTGATCTGATACCTATTTATCTATCAAAAATATTATGATTTGCCGTAAATGATACTTACTGCATTGCAAACAATCCCTTATTTAAATTGGCTACTCTAAATGTAATGCTATCCTTAATCCATAGGCAACTTTATGAAAAGGATAGGACAATTTTTAAAACAGACTATTTAGTTTAGCTAAGGGGCTATTTATAATGGAACAAGGCGCAGACAGAAAAACCGAAAGCAAATCGACGACGCGACGGTGCAAACCTCACCCTTTGCACTATTGTCGTACCCACTCCTAACATAAGGGAGTTGAAAGGGGACTATTAGTGAAGTTTAACACGGCTGAAATTATTTTCCAAAAATCGACGACGATTTGTTGAAATCGACAAAATATTGTATAAAATACTGTTCTGAATTCTGATTCGTCATATTTAATTAATTGTAAAAATAGCTTTTGAGAGTGTTTAAAGTGTTCTTCAAGTACTTAGTCTGAAAGACATGTAAAATATTGTTCTAATTTATGATGTCAGCATTAACGTTAATGGGTATGTATAGTTTAATTAAGCTCTGATTTTACACAGATCCTAACGCTTGAATGTTTGTAAATAACAAATCCAATAATAGCCCTTCAAAGAAAATCGTTAGCGTTTCTGTTACAAAATATGATACAATTGAAGAATTCCACTTATTTCATGGGTCCGCTCACCACAATGTACACAAAGGGGTCGTAAAGTGGCCACTGTAGCCCGTACGACTACTCGACCTATTCAGTCGGATCAGGGAGAGGTTAGCATGATTATGTGAATCTAAGGGGAGTTCCCCTTTTATAAACTTACGCTCGTGATCATTGGTTCTACTTATGATATTTTTTCTGCGCTATTTTTTTCGATAGACCTTACCTAAAGGTTAGCATCTAGTGAATAGTGATGATGCAAAGGTAGCAGTGGGCTTACTTGGAAAGAGAATGGCTATTCTTCTAATCGGTTTCTACACGCATCGTACAGGAAAACATAAAATCGATTGGCGACACATCTTTGATGTTAGTATGGTAACTAACCACGACCAAAGCGTCTCACCAGACCAGACCAGAGACTTTGAAAGCTACCAAATGATAAAATATCGACCTATTTAAGAGGTCTATTACATTTTGCATCTATCTCTCGCACATTCCAATATTTTCAATGATTGTACAAATCTCAGATACATTTGACAAAATGTGGTCAATTATTATCTTTGACAATTATATTACGGATATTTTAGACATATTTTTACTATCATATACCTACACTAGCGGCACGCTATGATGGCCGGTTTGACACATTACAATAGTGATGTGGAATGTCAATTTATTCTCGAACAAAAAACAATTAAGTTTTGTTTTTGTACCTGATTAAATAGGTTTAATAAAACAAAAATGTATATGTTTATTTAATTTATTTGAACGAACTGAATATTTGAATGAAAATGAATATACATACTTTATATGCACACAAGAAACATATGAATACAAAAGATACCAAAAAAGGTGCCACAAAAGGCCATAATTAATCAGATTCGTCCATACTACTATTTTCACTGTCGTCACTGCTATCACGAGCAAGGGTCAACAGTAATGCAGTATCAATATTTGAAATCCAAAGCCAGGTCAAAACTATATCACAATCGCATTGCACTGACAGTTTATACTTTTCGAAGCAACGTCAATTCGAAACTGCTTTGTTTTGCATTGAGCATTGACGCGAGTTTGCCGGAGGTAGTAGTTGTGCTAGCCAGCGATCCTATGTGACGATCGTATTAGATTCCATTTTTAAAAATTTTCAATTTAGAAAACCAAATGCCGAGTTGTGGTATATATCATATAAAAATAAAAATTTTACCTTTTGTATGAAACAGCTGATATTTTTTTGCGATTTCAGAGGTTTGTCCACATAGTGAAAATTGTTCATATTCACAAGTACATTCACCCCTTAAATGGTGCAAACTGATTTTTCTACACTTGTATACATTTTAGAAATCAATTTAATAAATAAATTTTGAGTCCTAAACCTAAAACTACATTCGATAAAATTTATGAATCTCTGCACATCACTATCGTCAATAAAGTAATACAATTATTTCCTTCAAAGTCGTTATCAATTAATACGGAACTTCATGAGCGGACAAACGTCAAACCGGCCATCATAGCGTGCCGCTAGTTTAGTTTTTGATAAAGAATAAGAGCGATAAAAGTTAAAAGTAGTTTTCGCTCTTTTTCTCTATCAAAATCTAGGTAGGTATATCATAATAAAACTATATCCGAAATATCCATAATTTAACTGTCGAAGATAATAATTGACCTCAGTTTGTCAAAAGTATCTGAGATTTTTACAATTATTGAAAACTAGCTGATGCCCGCGACTTCGTCCGCATGGATTCAGTTTTTAAAAAACCCGCGGGAACTCTTTCATTATCCGCGATAAAAAGTAGCTCTCCCGGTCTGAGGAACCACTACTACATCCATTACTATACCCATGCAAAAAATCGCGTCAATCCGCTGTTCTGTTGCGACATGATTGAAGGAAAAACCAACAAACAAACACACTTTCGCATTTATAATATCAGTAATGCTTTATTATAACACTTTTTATAATTGTCTAATTTTTTACCATACTTAACCAAAGACAAAATTACGTTTAGCTGTCATTTACGTTTTGTTATTCCACTGTCATTTGCGTTTTGTTATTCCATGTCAGATGCGTTTTTCTTATACCACGTTTTATAGTGACTTGACGGAAACGTGGTCGAATGGGATAAAAAGTATCCTATGTCCGTCTCCTAGTTCTAAGCTACCTCTCCACCAATTTTTAGCCAAATCGGTTCATCCGTTCTTGAGTTATAAATAGTGTAACTAACACCACTTTCTTTTATATATATAGATATTGGAATGTGCGAGAGAGAGACATGCGAAATGTAATAGTAAAAACTAGGTATATTTCTATTGTCAGCCGTAGACTATACCCTGTCCAACCGTTTATTTTCTTTTTGATAGGTCAGTCAGTCAGGTCAGTCAGTCAGGTGAGTGAGACAATATAATATTGTGAGAGTGAGAGTGAGTGTATAGTGAGGGTGAGTGAGACTGAGCTGTCAAAAAGAAAATAAACGGTTGGACAGGGTATAGTGGAATTTTACTAGTAGTAATAGAATCTTTTGATGTGGGTAAATATATTATATTTATCAACTATATTACTATAATTAAGCTACAAATTTCGGCATAAAAGATACAGATTCTAAAATAAACTCTTTCTACCCGTTACCTTATAAATCTTAGTTCCCGAGAATTCGCAAGATTTTAATAAAAATCGCTTGTCCGTATCTAGTCGGTATCTACAATGAAAAACATTGTTACATTTTGTACCGTCTCTAAATGCAGCAACATTTATAAAAGGAGATTTTGTTATAGAGAATGGAACCGGCGTCTGTCAGAGAATCGTCCTGTTACACAAACTTAGTCCCTATCGTTTTTATCGTAAGAGTCATTATTTATTATGCTACTTTGTACGCTCGCGGTTGTTCATAATAGGGGTGGCTTCACACATTTCCGGACCAGCACATTCGATATTGGGTATATTATATTTTGGTATTAGATCTAGATATAAATGCTAACCGCACTAATTGACTCAGGTAGGTACGTTAAATAAGTTTCTTCACAAAATGAACGCAAAGGTCCTTGTTTTAAAGCCATCATCATACTAATATTATAAATGCGAAAGTGTGTTTGTTTGTTGCTTTGTCCTTCAATCACGCCGCAACAGAGCTACGGATCGACGTGATTTTTTGCATGGTTAGTTGAAGACCTGGAGAGTGACATAGGCTACTTTTTATTCCGGAAAATCAAAGAGTTCCCGAGGGATTTTAAAAACTAAATCCACGCGGACGAAGTCGCGGGCATCAGCTAGTAACTCATATATTCAGTACTAGCTGATGCCCACGACTTCGTCCGCGTGGATTTAGTATTCAAAATCCCTCGGGAACTCTTTAATTTTCCGGGATAAAAAGTAGCCTATGTGACTCTCCAGGTCCTCAACTATACCCGTAAAAAAAAATCACGTCGATCCGTGGCTCTTTTGCGGCGTGATTGAAGGACAAACCAACAAACCAACAAAGGAACAAACACACTTTCGCATTTATAATATTAGTATGATTGTCAGGTATTTATTTCGCAAAGTTCTTAGATTGGTCCGCTGGCAATGAATGGACAAACCTAACTTCAGTTACATTTTAATGCTACATTTTACGTTTATCTTTCATTTAGTTTTACTAACCGGAACATTGGTGCAAGTGATTTTGTCAAATTACTGCAGCGTTAAGCCTTTTCTTTGTAAAAATCGTAGCGATAAAATCACTACGTAACGTCACTGTGCCGCGCCATGTAGCATCGCTATTATAACTACACTAGTTTCTGCCCGCGACTTCATCCGCGTGGAATAGTTTATTGGTCTTAGCGTGATGATATTACATAGCCTATAGTCTTCCTCGATAAATGGGCTATCTAACACTGAAAGAATTTTTCTAATCGGACCAGTAGTTCCTGGGATTAGCGCGTTCAAGCAAACAAACAAACTCTTCAGCTTTATATATTAAGTAATAATATAGATTTAAAAGTCCGAATACGTGTGTAGTTACCCTGAAAGAAGCGTCGCACAATGTACGACGCCAGCCGCAGCCTGTCAACGCGCGGTGACATAAAAGAACTCGTCAACTTAGAAATGTAAATCTAGAGTTTCACCGAAATCCGTGAGGCAAATAACGTCATCCGTTTTCTTGCGCTCGTAACCTGAGTAGGGTTGTACGGTTATTTTCCTGTAGTGCCATTATATGATACCTACTTTCATGCTTTTCAAGAGTTCAGGACAAGTAGCATTATATTATTACGATTTCCCTAGTAAGAAGGCTCTTTAAGATCATTCAGTTACAGTGAAAAATATTTTCAGGACAAAAGCTTTGTTTTGACGTAATATTTATACTATTATAACATACTAGCGGCCCGTCCCGGCTTCGCACGGGTAGACATAAATAGGTACAGATATTTAAGTTAAAGCATGCTAATTAAAACGACCATGAATCACTAAATTAGAAAAAAATTGTATGCTTAGTTTAAAGCCTCCCTGTACACTACGTTGGCTGTGGTATTTGTAATACTAAAACTAAGTAGCTCTGAAAAGAACTTTTTAAGTGAAGCATAAAAATGTGTTAAAAAAACTCGAAATGTTCAATGTCGCTTGCGTCCACTGCGTGTTTTAATTTCATGATATCTTTTGAATGGAATGTCCGATTTCAATAATTCAAAAAGTAATCATCAGGTATTGAGACAGTCTTGAATATTAAATTATTATTTATTTGGATAAAAATTTATAAATGGTATGGATAACACGGTCTGATTTTGATCGGCATTTCTATCAATTTGTTAAATGTAAAAAAGTAGTTATGGTGACGTAACTACAATAGTTAGACACATGGTCTCGCGAAGTTTTTTGTAGATATTGATATATTCTATAATATTGTCGAACATTTTTTTTGTCCTATCATTAATACTCTTCGCAGCGTATGCGATGAAAGACATTTTATGGCAAATTTTTTTACACCTTCGGTTGGTTTTAATAGGAATTTCTAAAGATTTCTGTAGTAATCTAGTACTAAATATAGCCTATGTTACTCAGTGATAATGTAGCTTTCTAATGAAAAAAAAATTATTAAAATCGGTCCAGTACTTTTTGATTTTATTCGTTACATACAAAAATACAAAAATACAAATCTTTCCTCTTTATAATATTTATAATAACATATTTAACATATTATACGTTCTTGACGTATAAAATGTTATAATTATACTAATAGTAGTTGATGCCTGCGACTTCGTCCGCGCAGATTTAGTTCCCGTAGAATCCCGTGGGAAATCTGGTTTCCGGGATAAAAAGGGGTAATTGTACATCTCGACCGCAATATACTCGACCGAAGGGTCGAGTTGTCTTAATTCAATTTTATAAATTTTTTTCATGGACAACTCGACCGCACGTACTAAGTACAGTCATTTACACTTTACAGTCACTGAGAGGTTGGGTTGAGGTATAAAAAGTACAGTAAGTAGCATAATAATATCCCGCGGGAACTGTTTATAAAAAGTAGCCTAGACGTCACACTTCAGGTCCACAACTATGCCCATGTAAAAAAACAAAAAAAGAGATATAGTTAATTATTTTATCTGCCAAATTAGGATACATATTTAAAAAAAGTAAAATATAGTAAAAGTAAAAGTCATAGGTATACTATTTAAAGACTATTTATTTTTTACTATATTATTAGAAATAATATGATATATAGTTTCATAAAACACTCGCTACTTTTAGAAGTATTTAAAAACTAAAAGCGTCACAATATTCATAAACAATGAATCGTCTGAAAACTCCCAAAGTGTGCCAGTTACGAGTTTAGTTACAGTCTCTGATCTGAAGTGCACCACGTTTGAAGAGATTGAGACAGAAGACAGAGCACCTAATGGGGTAATTTTCAACCGATTTCCAAGAAAGAGAAAGTTCAATAATTAAACGCGTATGCCAAACCATAGGGATATAGGAACTGTCAATTGTAAATTCATGTTGTACCAAGTAAACAATTCGTCTTTGAACTACGGGTCCCAACTCAATCCCCATGCTGCAAGTTGCAACGTACATCACTCCGAAGTCAAGGATATGTTGTCGAAACTCTTTTTTGTTCAAAATTGTGAGTATGTTAACATGAAAAAGCTTAAAAAGAACTTTCTTTAAAAAACCGATTTCAAACTGCAAAAATATTTGCTGTTATACTATTGTATACTTACGCGTATTTATTATACTCTGATCTCGTCCTCCATAAGGCTATCTCGTGTTTAAATAATATGTAATTCACAGTTTTGACATCTCAAATTTAAGCAATGCTTAATGGGATATAAAATAAAATTCCAAATTATCCGGAGGGATAGTCTGGAATTTCTCAACAATTTGGGATGCTTCCCCGTGGCTGACTGCAAAACATCCAATGATGACAAGTATAAAAGGATTAAGGAGCATAAACCGTAAACCTTGAACAACACCATGTTAAACTAAACCATCGATTTCCATCAAGAGTACTCGCAGTCAAACATTACATAAAAAGAAAAACAGGTGACACTAAAGCGAAAACTAGCCAACAGGCGCTTTTTCCACGAACATTTATTATTTTTATCCTATCTACAACTAATATAACGCTGAAACATCTTTGCATAAAATGCACTA
Source organism: Oeneis ivallda (assembly GCA_029955525.1). Taxonomy (NCBI): domain Eukaryota; kingdom Metazoa; phylum Arthropoda; class Insecta; order Lepidoptera; family Nymphalidae; genus Oeneis; species Oeneis ivallda. Next base: position 17,868,656 of record JARPMR010000020.1, on the reverse strand, counting down.
CAACAATGAAACGACAGACGCCCTGCCGCGTGCCGCAGAATAATGAGCCATCTTAATAATTCCTTTTGTTCTCAATCTACTCGCTCCCCCCACTGCCTATAAGGGTGCATTTCCACTGAAGCGTACAGCATCAGGCAAGACCAATCACATTATTACTTACAAACCGCTTCTATGCTTGGCAATCAGAGAACAAAATTCGAGTGGCGTGGACGGACTTATGCCTGGTTTTCACGGTGCGTGATATTGCGGACGGACGTGAACCAGACCGCAGGCGCGTCCTCTCCGTTGTAAAAGGCCTTGATTTACGCCCACGTACGTAAATCAAGCCGATTTATATGTTTGTTGGAACGTAGTTCCTTATCGCGCGGTGCGAAAGGGGGCTAGACGGAAAAAATTAAGACTAAATTGAACCGACACTTTTTTGAATGTGAATTTGGCATTGTGTTCAATATTTTCACACTACAATATTAGATCTCCGTAGCCTTGTGGTTTCTACAGTCGCATAAAGGTCGATGGTTCGAATACCAGGTCGATGGTTCGAATCCAAGCTCGACAGACTGAATTTTCTATTTTCTATTTTATTTTAAATTTCCCTAATTTTTTTATTTTTATTATTAATTTATTATTAAAAGGAACTTCGTTCCAACCGAGTGTTCCACGACACTCACGTCTTTTTTTAAATGAATATCACTCACGATAGTTTAAGTGCAGGCTAATGTGCTCGATACTTTGCAGACTTAAAGATAAGGAAAGCAGAAAAGTCTGGCAAAGCTACTGAAATATTATATAACCTGTGAACCAGCCCGCAGACGCGTCCTCTCCGTTGTAAAAGGCCTTGATTTACGCCCACGTACGTAAATCAAGCCGATTTAAATGTTTGTTTAATGAATATCACTCACGATAGTTTAAGTGCAGGCTAATGTGCTCGACACTTTGCAGACTTAAGGAAAGCAGAAAAGTCTGGCAAAGGTACTTAAATATTATATAACCTATATCCATCTAATATGCTTATAGTCTATCAACTGATTGCAGATACTAACGGGAAAAATGTCTTACGGAGTTTTTCCATAAACATAGTACTCCTTATACTATGTTTATGGAAATATCACGATAGTTTAAATACCAAAACAAATCAATGGTAACCCACTCATCAACTCTTTTACTGCTCATCACCGCTCATCCCCGCTTCAGTGGGAGCTCAGCCTTACCCCCCATTGTCGGATACCGCGATACCTTTGTTCTCGCTCACGCCGCATTAAACGGGCAAAATAAAAACAGCCAAAGTAACAACAAATGGCCGCCGGCACTTGGTGCGCTGCTGATTTTTTAAAAATTCGAGCATATTTCCTTTGTTTGCGTAAATCTTTATTGAGTACATCCATCGCCTGATGCCAATTTCCTTATTGGCAAATAAACCTTCATACTCTCATTTCTTTAAAATGTGCAAAGCTACTATCACTACTATAAAATGCAAAAATAAACTTATCTTTATCAATATTTTTTTTAACGAAGTTCCTTTTCGGACGGTTTGGTGGATGGAGGCTAGCCGAAAAATAGTGTAAAGGCGCAATTCCACCAGTGTTCGGCACTGTGCGGCCCCTAATAACTATTGTCAACTGCGTCAGTGCCGCCAGCGCAAATTAGTTGCAGTCCCGCCTTGCCGCATTAGTATCCCGCGCTATTAGATCGCCCATACCAGAGTAAAGATATACCGCGCACATTGTCAGCGCTGAATACAATGTTGACGGACTCGCCTAACTGTGACATATTTGCAGGCCAATGGAACACAGTCGTAAGTCAGTGCTTGCAGTTTTGCGGAAAGTTATAATTCTACTATGTTTCTATCTTATGTGTTTTTTTCTTTTTGAAACGTAGTTCCTTATCGCGCGGTGCGGAAGGGGGCTAGACGGAAAAAATTAAGACAAAATTGAACCGACACTCGACACTGATCGACACTTTTTTGAAACCGACACTTTTGATTGTGAATTTGGCATTGTTTTCGGTATTTTCGCAGTATAATATTGGGTCTCCGTAGCCTTGTGGTTTCTGCAGTCGCCTAACAGTTAAAAGTCGATGGTTCGAATCCCAGCTCGACAGACTGAATTTTCTATTTTCTATTTTATTTTAAATAATTTCTACATGTGGAATTTTTCCCTAATTTTTTATAACTTATTTAAGTTATAAATAATTAGGGAATTAGGGTTAGAGGTTAAAAAAAAATAATTATCAAAATGTGCGCGCACTCGGTCGTGATGTTCGCGCACTACCGCGAACTCGTGTTCGCACACGTTCTGCGATGGACTCGCAACGGCGCACACGCACACAATGTTCGCACACTCAATCTTGCTTCCGCTGCCGGAGCGAAAACATATTTTGTTTGTTCGTGAACGTATATATATTTTTTTAGCTTAAATATTTTACTTAATTATCTACTTTATTTTATTATGGATTAGACGATTGCCTATTTATAAGATATTTTCGCTTTCGTTTAAAAACAAAGAAGTACGTGTTTCGTAGTTTTGGAAATTCTACCCCCAGAGGGGTTAAACAGAGGGGATGAATGTTTGTATGAAACTGTCAATTAATTCAAGTTATATCCATAAGATTCATGTATATCTATGAAATTGTATTTTGGCTTTCAATTAAAACAAGGAAGTATAATATATTTTTCACAGTTTTTGAAAATCCTCCCCTCCCCTTATAAAAATCTACGTCCTATTACGGTATATTATAAAAACAGTGTACAGTCAAAGATGGCGCCGAAATCCTCGCCTTAAAGTCGAACGAAGTCAACTATTTATCTATCTATAGGAAAAACAACGTAATGTAGGTAAATAAAGGTATTCTAAATTGCTCTGTATTTTTCAGTCGACGTGTTACAGGAGACCTTGTTGAAAAGTTCCGAGTGAGTTGTCATTGAAAATACATTATATTTCTGTAGTGCGAGATCGTGCCAATGTCGCCGCCTTGCAGTTCCGCTCAAATGAACACACCGTTATAGTTGAAGAGCTGGTGGGATATCGTCGTCGTGCCAATACCACAGAATATATAATAGTACTATACCAATACCTCCTACATATCTAACGTTTTTTGTGAGTTTACTTTTTAAGGTTCATGATAGATCATATTATTCGTATTTTTCAATAGGTACTTCTGAAGTACACTTTAATTATAACAGCATTTATCAAATTCAAAATTTTAACAATTTCAACATTAACGTAACTATAATTATTTATTTATCGAGAAATTGAAAGGTTTTTTTTTTACTGAATAAATAAAACGTTGATGTCGGCAGTTAGGCGGCACTTCGACGACGATATGATTTTTTTAAAGTAGGTACATTAATATGACTAATGGTTTTTTGTCATTTTTCTAAGGCTAGAGATTTCAGAAACTCGCTTGAAAGAAGTGAATCAAAATTTATCTAAGTATAGTACTGCGGACTAGCTCATAAATCCCAGTTTATATAATATACCCTGAACATGTAGAACTAGATTGTTCGGCTGCAGTTGAGGGCCTGGGTTTGACTCCTAAGTCAAGCAACAAAAAAAGAAACTGAGTTATTTGCATAGCCGTCTCTATCTCCTGTAGAGAGCCATGAAGTGGATGTGGCAACGTCGCAATTTACTGTCACTAGTAGGCTCATGGGTAAAATGAAAAAATCAGTAGGAATATATAGCTGTATAGACTTCGGTGTTGATAATTATTTACTGATACTAATTAGCTGCTTTATTTTTATGGCGTCCACATGAATGAGAACTAACATATTAAATAATTACATAATTTTGTGTTTTTAGAAACATCGAAGAGTGAATTGAAAAGTTAATGATGTAACAAAGTTACAATGTAAACGACATTATGGTACATAACTTTGAAACTACTGACCCGATCTTGATGAAATTTGCACTGTTTCCTAAGTTAAAAGATTCTTAAAACAATTAAGAAAGATTTTTGATAATGATAAAGTAGGTATATCAAAAAATAAAATAAAACTTCTTCAAAAAGCGAATATTCTCTTTATTTAATGGCTTCTTATTATTCAGCTTGTTTTTATTTCATTGCCTTTTTAAGAAAAATCTAACACTGGTTCGGAATGCTGCTCTAACCTTAGCGAGAAGAACCAACAAGAAACTCTGCATCGTCTATGCATTGTAACTTAAAAGAAAAAACAATACCTATTTAAGAGTATTATCATCATCATAATTTAGACTACTTCAACAATCACTATGAACTAACAGAAAGCAGCAAAAATTTAGTTAAAACAATGTCATAGAGTAAAACATATGTTTTTATAAAAGTAGACAACATTAAAATAGTCAACCTATTTAGTCAACAAATGAATTAAAATCTCTATCTGATTTCTCTTTTAGGTAATACACATACTTTTTTTATAAAAATAGTCAAAGCAATTACATTTACAAGCAAGTATAAAAGTAGTCAACCTATAGTCAACGCAATAACTTATTAAAATCTCTATCTAATTATTCTTTTAGGTAAAACACATACATCATACTTCATACTAATATTATAAATGCGAAAGTGTTTTTTGGTTTGTTCGTTTGTTGGTTTGTCCTTCAATCACGCCACAACAGAGCTACAGATCGACGTGATTTTTGCCTGGGTGTAGTTGAGGACCTGGAAAGTGACATAGGCTTATTTTTATCCCGGAAAACATAAGAGTTCCCAAGGGACTTTAAAAACTAAATCAATCATCAGATAGTTTCTTATAAAAATAGTCAAAGCAAGCACATTAATAAGCAAGTACAAAAGTTATAGTCCATATCTTACTAAACTACTGAACTGATTTTGATGAAACTTGCGCTGATTCCTAAGTTAACAGATTCTTAATCCAATTAAAAGAAAATTACTTGTTGCAATTTGTTTCCAAATTTCTGAGAAATATACGTGGATATACATACACACACTTATGAAATTTGACATCTATTTTGAAACCCACAGAGATTAACTTATACGAATATTGTGCATTGTTGGACAATATTATATACATTCGGGTCGAATTTTTGGATTATTTTCTGCGTAACCTAGAATAGTTTTGGACTTATACTCGGCCACTTTTTATATAAATTTCATCAATCAATAAATTTACAACTTTCTCCCTTTCTACCCACGTAGAGCATATTGATTTTAAATAACAATAATTATTTTCTGATGAATTCGGACACAGGCCAGTCATTGAAGTTATTTGCTGCAAATGTCTTGCAGTTGGCAAGATTAGGTATTGCCTCAAAGTATTATAGGCACAGGAGGAAATACTAAATATCACAAATGAAAATATAAGTGTAGCAACACTATATCTACGTTGCTTATTTTTTAACAATTTTATTTGGTCTAGAACTAGCTCTGCAGCAAAATTATCAATTTCAATATTAACTGCTTCGTTCAAATAATTAAGACCTATCGAGACAATATTCAAATGACTTTGTTGGTTCACAACTATTGTTATAATAACGAGATAGTATATTTTCAAGCTGTGACCATCTTCTTAGCTTAAGTTCACTAGGTAATATCCAGCTTAAATCTTCACGATGCATTAAAATATGTCCTTTTACATATACCTGAATGCTTAGATTTTCATCCACCAACACACTATTAACTACTTTCACATTGCAGTCACTGTCACCATTATTACTTTCAATATCAAGATTTAACAAATAAAAATAGAGCTTCTTATTAGGTATCACTCGATATAACCATTTAGGGTCTCCTAACTTTTCTTGGAATTTATGCACTTGTCTTTGAATGACGAAATTAAATTAGACACCTGCTCCTCATGAAATAGTTCAGCTCGTTGTCTCCTTTTTTCGGGGTTGCTTCTTGAAGGTGGAGTGCTCTTTGACATGTATGATGGGAGATTATTGAATATATGGGGTACTGCACCCTCGACTAAAAGTGGGTATTTCAATTTCTGTTTAAACACATCCGTCAATTCCAATGACAATTTCCTCAGTCTGGATTTCATGGGTTGAAAAATAGTTGCAGCATACAACTGAGTGTTTTGTAGGTACCCAGTCTTTTCGTGGAATGGCACGTAACCACTCTTGAGATGAGCATCTTTCGGGAAAGAAAATGTACTTTTAGCTCCTTCAATGCGGATTACACTGGCTTGATTTGATTTGCATTCTGGCACACAGCATTTTCTTGGCATCTGAAACGGTTAAAATAACTTTTATAAACAAACAAAATGAAATAATATAAGTATTTTTTTTGTAGGTTATGTTTTCAAACCTAGATAGGTACCTACTTATTTAAATTATGAGTCTAGCACTTAATTGTAAGTTACTGCACATCTTTAATCGAAAATATCTTCATTTGTTACATTAAAACATATTGACAGTAGTAGTCAGTCAGTAATAAACTTAACTTTCTTACCTTAGCAGGTTTGTTTACACTTTGCAGTCCATATAAAGTTAACCACGAAAACGGATTTATCTCGTCATAACTGATGTATTTTTAAAAGGTTTCTATCTACCTTGAGTGAAAACGTACATTAATCACCAAAATTATTGTATCTTTTGTTAAATAATTATGATTTAAATACAAAATAACACGACGCGAAACAAAACCAAACACCAAACACAAACTTGTCGATGTCGACTGACAGAGCCTACCTGCGACGTTGCCAGACTTCTACTTCATGGCTCTCTACAGAAGATAGAGACGGCTATGGTTATTTGTCAACATTTGCTCTTTAACTGTACTCTTTAACTTAAAAAGCTTGCTTTTTAGTTGTGTTAGATAAACATTCGTGGTTTCTGCGCCTGATACCTTTCCAGTCGTAACAAGTTGCCGTCCTATTGGACTATGAGAGTGAAGGAATCTAGAGTGCACTTGTGTATACGCACACATTTGTGCACTATAATATACCTTGTGTAGTTGGTTTTGTAGTCTCCACCTCCGTTACGACGGGCTGCAGTGACTGAAATTCGGTTGAAAGGGCAAAACAGAATATTTTTATGAACTGAACTCAAAATCTCCCACCCTCTCTTGGAGCATAAATGGCGCAGTATTGGCTTTCCTTTCGAGACTTTTCTGTTGTTTTCACTTCACCCCACTCTCTGTGTTGAAATATTTCAATACAGTTCTACGAAGACTCGCTTTTATTAAATTGCCTATTTACTGTATCTTGAATTTAATTTTAAAGTGAGCGAGTTCTAGCTTTTTCGTTTAGGTTATTTATGCGAAACAAGCTGACACGTCCCGGATTCTCACAGATGATCATCAGTGTTATTTACAAACTGCCACTCCATCTGTTTGTGTAAACTTTATTAAATTAAACACGTTGAAAACTTTTGAATTTAGCAAAAGGCTATGGACAAAGTAGAAACTCTACTTTCATCAAGTGGTTTGTTCCTTGAAGCAATAACCAGTACCTTCGTATTGAAAAACAGTGTTGACATCGCAGTCGCAGAGAGCACCTGGTTACAAGCGACACAAGACCGCGACGTGTAGATGTCCCAACTCCTAACAACACAAAAGAATACGTCCAGTTTGGTTGACGGTGAAAATTCGATAAGAGCATCGTGTCATCAAAATGTTGTTCTTACTTGAATTGCCCAAGCTATAAGTTCTGAGCCGCTCTAACGAAGATATATCTACCATTTTAAAGTAATAAAAACAAAACCCGAGCGTGAGTTGAGTTAACTGCACTTAAGGTGGAAGACAAGGGTCTGCCCTCGAAATTCAAATTTTATTTGGTTTTTCCCATTCTAAAAACTAATACGACAAAGTAGGCTTATGGCCTTCTAATTGCGCCAGTGGAATTATCATCTTCACAGGTTTACATAAAAATCTTTACTTGAAAGTGACCAGTTTAAGAAATTAATCAAAATACTGAGTTGGACGTGAGTTACTCACAAATTAGTCGATATTTTGATTAATTTCTTAAATTGGACACTTTCAAGCAAATATTTTTATACCTGTAAAGATGATACTGCCATTGTCGCAATTAGAATGCCATAAGCCCACTTTGTCGTATTAGTTTACAAATTGCGAAAAACCAAATTAAATTTGAATTTCGCGGGCAGACCCTTGTCTTCAACCTTAAAGTAATAAAAACAAAACCCGAGCGTGAGTTGAGTTAGCGGCACTTAAGAGAACAGTCCAACACAGGACATACATTACGACTAAGTCCTAACCCGGGTTTTTAGATTAAACAACAAATTGCCCGGTTGTTCTGTATAATCCCACGTCCTGGTTTATTGCGGAGCGCCGCTGCTGAGCTTCGGTTAGATTTAACTGAAGATCGACTCGAATAACCATTTGAATTTTATGGCCGCGGTGTATATTCGAATTTGTAGTGGTTATTTGTTTCTGCTAACTTGCAGGAGCGAAGTTGTACCATGGAGTAGAGATCTGCGAGTGTTATTGGAACGTAGTTCCTTATCGCGCGGTGCGGAAGGGGGCTAGACGGAAAAAATTAAGACTAAATTGAACCGACACTTTTTTGAATGTGAATTTGGAATTGTGTTCAATATTTTCACAACTATAATACTACTAAACTACAATATTAGATCTCCGTAGCCTTGTGGTTTCTACAGTCGCTAAACAGTTAAAGGTCGATGGTTCGAATCCCAGCTCGACAGACTGAATTTTCTATTTTATTTTAAATAATTTCTACATGTGGAATTTATCCCTAATTTTTTATAAATTTAAAGAAATAAAATTTTATTACAATTCCTTCACTAATTAATCGAAAGGAACTTCGTTCCATCCGGGTGTCCCTTGACACCTCTCAAGTTTTTTTTATAAATCAGGAGTGGTGGCTGACTGTAACCAACTCACAGCCTCAACTGGTCAGCCTAGAGATTTGAAATCTGGTGCAAATATTCCTTGATTACTCCAGAGATGCTTTAAGATTTTTTTGAAATTCCATACAAGGGGGTCAAACAGCTGTAAACATATCCTCGCGAACGAAGTCGCGGGCATTAGCTAGTAGAACATAATATTTATTGTTGCGAGTGTTTTTTTCGTTTTACATAAATAAAAGTAACTAAAGTTTTAGCAAAAGTAACTTTGAGAGCAACAAATTTTAGTAGCGAAGTGGCGATTATTTTTGTCTATCAAGGCCACAAAAAGAGTGATTAATAATGTAATATAAAAAATATTTTTAAAAAACCGACTTCAAACTGCCCGCGCCACTACAAAGTAAGTATATAATTTATTGTTGATATTTTAAAAACCGCTCGACCGATTTCGATAAAATTTCAATGGGACCACCTGGGAAGTATACCCTTTCAGAGAAAAGAAAAATCGGGTCAGGCGTCTTCGAGTAATCGGTGAATATACATAAAAAAAAAATATTCCGACGAATTGAGAACCTCCTCCTTTGTTGAAATCGGTTAAAAAAACATTTTCCTTGTATCTTACTAAACATTAGGAATACATACCTACAACATAATATTGAGTATGACAATGTTTAATAAACATTATTAAGATACTGTTCAATTTAAAAATTAATGCTCCCAAAGACAACAGACCTTTGGTTGTTCACATATAGCCCATGTCAAGAGAAAAATAAAAGAAAGGTAGGTACACAATTTTTTTTTTAAATCTCCTAAAAATAAGGGTATGAAATTTCAATCACAATTAAAATATACGACGGGAATTTTCTGTACAACAGATACATTTTGATCGTTTATTAACTCGTAACATTTCGGCTCCTCGATCCCGTACCCTAATGAATTTACCCCTTGGGGCAATTCAAATTAATTTGATTGGACAACGCATTTTAATTTTGCCCTCCGATAACAGAATATTTGATTCAATTTTAAACATTTTCCCCTTCAGTGACCGTTCAGATCTAGGGAAGTCGGTCTAAAGTACGCCTAAAGTGAAAACTTCTTTAGATCGATCGATATTTGGTAGGGGAAAAAATCGATCGAATCGGATAGTTGGTATGAGTGTGACGTGTTTTCACTTCTATCGGCAGGCGACCTGCTCATGTTTTTTTTTAAAATAATGCATGAATTAAAATCCCTCGGGAACTCATTGATTTTCTGGGATAACAAGTACAGATTGACAAGTAGAGAGTCACATAGGCATAGCTATGTGACATTTTCCAGGTCCTCAACTTTATCCATGCAAAAAAGTCACGTCGATCCGTAGCTCTGTTGCGGCGTGATTGAAGGACTAACCAACAAACAAACGCACTTTCACATGACAAATAATTAATATTTGTACGATATTTGTTTGTATCAAAAAAAAATTGTTGTAAATGAGGCATAATTATAGTGTGACATATTATGGTAATGTATGATAGTAAAATATTTTCTATTTTCTTTTTTTCCCCAAGCTGAACTGTACTACGAAGTTTACTGAACTTACCTACTTTATTCTCCTATCCACTCCGAAATAGACAAAAGTGTCTATTAGAAGTGAGTCCAACAATAGTGCAACGGCTAGGGATCGAACCATCGACCTATAAGTTTTCAGTTGAGCTATGAAGCTTATAGTAAGTAGAAAGAGGTTTTACTTGGAACTGCCTGATATTTCAATGCAGTTACATTCAAATAAGTCTAAAATCTTTAAACGTGGTCGTTTAGAATAAATACTCCTAGAAACGCAATAGATGACGCGGTGATAAGCCATTTTTAGTAAGCCTTTAAAGGCCGACTACGCAGTATCGTCGCGTTAGTGCGACGAGCTCGCAGAAAATTATTAAAAAATAACGTACTGTGCTGTGAAAGGGTGTCATAATTCATCACAATAACCATCAAAAATGTAATAATTAACAGTACCAGTACAGAAAATAATTACATGGCACTCACACATTCATTGATTGTTTTGAGCCTACGTTTGGAGCGGAACTTTGTTAGAAACTTCCAATCTATTTATTTATTCATTATACTCTTTATTTGCACCACACAAAAAAGAATATACAAAAGAAACAAAGACACAAAAGGTGGCCTTATCGCTTAGTAGCGATCTCTACCAGGCAAACTTAGGAATAGGAAAACTTAAGGACAAATACATCTATGAGTATTTAATCTAAGCGTGGTCGGTACTCGCTCGGTACGAGTACTTATATGATAAAAATAAAACAATATTCTAGTGAATACCATAATCATTGGGCAACGTATATGAATGTACGCGAAATGGAGGGTAGTAAATATTTCTGCAGGCGCCGGGATAAGGGTGGCTGTGTTTTGAATTTTAATGATGTTTTAAAGCATGAAGCCACGCGACCCGAACCTCTAATACGAGAGTCGAGGACTCTCGGGTTATGTAAGAATTTAGACCGTGGCAGGAAGGTTTATGCCTGTTCTGTCCTTACTAATATTACAAATGCTAAAGTTTCGTTTCTTTTTTGTTTGGCTTGACTTTCAATCACGCAGCAATCAAAGGAACGACGTGATTTTTTGCATGGTTATAGTTGAACGTGGTGGTGGGTGACAAGGGCTACATTTTATACCGGCAAAACAGAGGGTTAAATAAAAGGCTAGTATGTAATAAGCGGTGACAGCCTAGAATGTCAAAACTTCGGACTCTTTTTAGGGGGTTGGATTCCAGGTACCTACGAATCTGAATTTTCGGAGTAATGTACAGTTTAAGCGGTTAATATTGTACTTGCTTTAACGGTAAAGGAAAACATAGAAAATCAGCATGGACGTATATAAGGGGGGCGTCCAGGGGGTCCGGACCCCCTCCCCCCCATTCAAGGCAGTCATATAATTTTTAGTAATAATACCGCCTTTGCGCACTGTATTTTCACTGACATTGCTCGGCGCCTATACAAAGTTCAGAACCAAAAGTCATAAAGCATTAATTAATGGGTTTAAAATAACACTTCCTTGAAAGCAGTATTAAAACAGTGGAAACTTTGGAGAATTTATTTATCAACAAAAAATTTTTCGATTTTGAGGTTAGTTTTAAACCAGCCTCGCTGCGTACTGTTCGACCACAGTCGGTATAAGATTTATTACAAATGTCTTTGGTTCTGTAGGTAGTAAGTTGGTAGTAGGTTTGCCCGCGACTAAACTTGCGTGTACCTAATAAGTTTATTGTTTATGTAATTTGAAATTCATACATTTTATTGGCATTTGAGCTCTGATTTTTTTTACTATGGAGACCCCTTAAGAGACCCCGACCCCCCCATGTCAAAGCTAGCTACGTCCGTGGAAATCAGCATGCCTGACAGTTCTCTATAATGATGTCAAAAGTGTGTCAATTCTGCTAATCCGTAGGTACTTGGCGAGCGTGGTGGACTATGGCCTATACCCTTCTCATTCGAGAGAAGATCTGTGTCCAGCAGTAGTTATGATGATGATGATGATGAAGTGGCAGTTATTTCAAAATTAAGACATACCTACTTTAATTTTCGGATAAGACATAATTAATTTTTAAGTTATGTGCTCTCAGGCAATAAAATATCACTTGCTTCAACGGTGAAGAAAAACATCGCGAGAAACCCTGGAGGGCTGAGAGTTCTCCATAGTGTTATCAATGTTGTGTGAAATTTGCAAATTTGTATCGGGCCAGTGTGGTAGACCGTGGCCAATTATTACACTTCAAAATTAAAAAAAAAATTCAAAATGATTTATTTCACATAGGCCAACCTGTGGCTCTTGTGACACGTCATGAATCTACCACCGGTTCGGAAAGCGGATTCTGCTGAGAAGAGCCGGCAAGAAACTCAGCAGTTGCTCTTTTCAAAATAATCATTTTAGAATATTATACAGCTTTTACACTGTAATAAGTTTTTTATACTATCTTGTGGGCAGCCGGATGCCATGCCGATTTAACCCATGCAACTTTGTTAGAATAAGAGGAGATCTGCGCTCTGTAGTGAACCGGCGGATGGGCTGTGATGATGATGAACACGCAGTTATCTCAAAATCACAGGGAGACTTTTACTTACCGATAGACGTCCACTGCTGGACAAAGGTCTCCTGAATGGACTCCCACAAGCTTCGGTCTTGCGCCGCCTGAATCCAGCGGCTCCTTGCGACTCGTTTGATGTCGTCGGTCCACCTAATAAGGGGTCTGCGTGTCGCAAAACTGAAGTGGAAATGGGCGGGGCATAGTTCGAAGATCTATTTTACTAGAATTTTATATAGACTTGCCTTTATCCCATGAAAAAAACATATACAATTGAAGACTATATAAATGACAAAAAGCGTGGATATAATTCGTTCCAGCGATTCATAAGACAGTAGGTAATGATTAACCTGTAAATCCTCTTTTTCCTCATTGTGGAAACACTGCATACATAGCATAATATCTATTATATTGTAAGCTTGTTTTGAAAAGAGCAACTGCCGAGTTTCTTGCTGGTTCTTCTCGGCAAGAACGGCATTCCGAACCAGTGGTAGACTCATCGACGATTCAAAAGCACTTGTAAAAAAGTTTATTTGAATAAAAAACATCTCTATTCTATTTAAATATTATCTATCTATTTACCTATTCGAAGGTAATTGGAGTCCCAAGGTGCTAAAGGGCAAGGTGCCGGTAAGCGTGTTGGCAGACCCGCCTACACTGCAATTTTATTTATTTGTATAGATCGCGAGTGCAAAAACAAGCAGTTCTCGTATTAGCAGCGAACTCCCCGTCTGTTTCAGCAAGCTTTCCCCTCGCTTCGTTGAACGTAACTTGCAGTTGACAAATATTCGTTCCGTGTTGGATGCCATGCGCTCTCTACCGCGACGAGATAAATTAGCAACAAGCAACACATACCTAGATACCTGACTACTGCGACAACAAATTGAATTAAAGCAACATTTACACTGAAATCTTGAGTTACATTTAAGGAGTTGTGACCTCAACTAACGTGCGGGGATGTTATTATACAATGTACAGATTATTTAAAACTGCCCTGCGATTGTTTAAAGTTATTCCATTGATAGTTATCGTATTCGATGATATTAGCGTCAAAGTAAAATAAACCATAATAGCATTGAATTAGAGCTCAATTTCGTGTATACATTCTTATAAGTTTACATATGTACGATACGCTCCATAACGCTCCATATTAAAATCGGTTGTATTGAATTTGTGACTTTAAATCAATACAATCAAGGATTATTTTACTTTAACGCTAATGTCAACGAATACGAATACGATCAATGCAATAACTTTTAGACAATTGGGGGGCTGATTATTACATAATATGGATAAAGATTAGCAATGTCTCATTAATCATACTAATATTATAAATGCGAAAGTGTGTTTGTTAGTTGGTTTGCCCTTCAATCACGCCGCAACAGAGCTACGGATCGACGTGATTTTTTGCATGGGTATAGTTGAGGACCTGATGGAGAGTGACAAAGGCTACTTTTTATCCCGGAAAATCAGAGTTCCCGTGGGATTTTAAAGACTAAATCCACGCAAACGAAGTCACGGGCATTAGATAGTAGTTGGTTATAAAACCATTTCGTATTGCTCGAGGTAAATAAAGGTTAACGTCAAACGAATCGAACGGTTTTACAACACCTAACTTGCTTAGAGATCCCTTGAAAATACCGGATAACAAACCCAATCAGGTGGAAGATTGATCGCCCCTTACAAACATCCCCCTAAACAAGGCCAACCCTTTGTGTCGCTGAATACTCGTGGGAGAAGGTTATTTGCGCGTGAACTTTATTTACCTGTGTGACGTCACACAAAGGAAATGGAAAAATTATTGCTATTTAAACCCTGAAATACGAAAGTGTAGTCAAGTTCTACGAACTCCCCAGTGTTACGGTGAGGACTGTGGTGTTATAAGTGGGAGTTTTCGGGTTTGATTCCCGGTGGAGGCAATTTGGGAATTTATAGTGTCTAAATTGATTCTGCTCTGGTTTGGTGGAAAGCTTCAGACGTGGCTAGTTACTACCCTACCTACAAAGATGTAGACTAACAACAAGAGATTTAGCGATCTTGTAGGAAGAGGAATAAATCGATAAGAGGTATAGATAGGTTTAATGAAAATTATTATTGTTGTAACATTAATGTGTCATAATCATTGAGCCCCTGTAACTTTGAAAATACATACATTTACGGCTTTGAGGGTATTTAGTTAGTTAAATAAATACTCTAGGTTTACGAAAACTTGATTAGATTAAAATTTTTATTTTCTAGAATGTATCTACAAAATTTCATTAAGTTATTCAGATCTGTCCAGCATTGATTGTCGTCAAGCGCAAGCCTATCCCGCAATCAAACAAAAAAAAAGTGTGTGTCAGCTCCGGCCTCCGACGCACGACTGGAGTTTACGCGCGACGCTATATCCTTCTCTATGCGCGCGACTCGGGTCCGAGCGCGCCCCGACCGACTTTCGCTTCGGGGAGTCTTTCGCACGAAAACCAACCTTATTTACTCAACGTTAGGGTAGAAATTTGAACGTTGTGAAAAACGTAACAGAAAAACGTAACGAGGTCATTGATAAATTGATTTCACTGCCCGGATTTTTCTCATACCGGGCTGCTAAAATCGATTCTTAAGGAGTAAACTCCAAAAAGTGTGTGTGTCAGCTCCGACGCACGACTGGAGTTTACTACTTAAAACGTCGTAATGCATTCGCGACGCCGCTCCGACCCGATCGGTACGCGCTCGGCTTCCCGAAGCGAAAGCGCTTTCGCATTCGACAACTCAAGCGAAAACCAACCTTATTTACTCAACGTTAGGGTAGAAATTTGCATCGTTGTGAAAAACGTAACAAGGGCATTCGACAACTCAAGCGAAAACCAACCCTTATTTACTCAACGTTAGGGTAGAAATTTGCATCGTTGTGAAAAACGTAACGAGGTCATTCAAAGTAGATTTCACTGCTCAAATTTTTCTCATACCGGGCGCCTAAAATCGATTCTAAAGGAGTAAACTCCAAAAAAAAAAACTTTAGTTGGTCGAGGGTGACGTCTATTTAATTTTTGTAATCAAATATGTCCCTTTTATTATTTCAAGAAATCATATTATTATTACGAAATTGCATTCGATGTCTCCGAAGTCCGGAAGTTCATATTTGCGTCGAGTACGGATTGCTAGAACCTTTGTGCTGGTATATTAAATCTGCAGTTAAGCTGTACGTGGTCCGGACGTAAATGGGAATGATTTACGTACCCACAGGCTCTTAACACGGAGGGTAAATATTTGGTGGACCGCAGAAATCACGTCACGAAAATGTCCGCTTGAGTGAACGTTCAGTGCAAGTGAAACCTCTGGATCTAGTTTACGTATAGCTTTTTAAGTTTACGATAACTGTGCCTAAATCTGGTCATTTAGTATGGACTATGGACTAGAACTATGCTTCAACGGTGAAGGAAAACATCGTGAGGAAACCTGCACACCTGAGAGTTCCCCATAAAGTTCTCGAAGGTGTGTGAAGTCCGCTAATTTGCATTAGGCCAGCGTGGTGGACTATATGGCCTATAACCCTTCTCTGAGATCTGCGCTCAGTAGTGAGCGATTGATGGGTTGCCTTTGAGTATTGCTGATCATGATGATGATAGACTAGAAAGGGAAAAAAAATTTTTTCAATCCTTTTCCGTCTATCCTATTCGACAGATTTTAGCACAGTTTTACTTAAGCTTGAAAAGTTACACTAGGGGCTCTGAGTTACTTTAATGTCAACATTAGCTAATCGTCAATATATACCAATTTTCAATGCATAAAAAACCTACTGGCATTGATTCAATTATGTAGTGCAATTTAATAAAGACGCCTTTTACAATATTAACTGAGGCATTAAAACCGACACAGAAATATTTTATCATCGCTCTGTTTAACGTTCACATGCCCATATTATAATGGAATGTTTAATATCATGCCAACGATTCCACGTGTAACCCCACTCAGCTTATTATTTCAATTCAGATTTGATAGGCTACAAGTTTTGACGAGTTATAAGCCTCTCGTTTTGGAAAGGTACTTTGAAAATATATTTTATGCAAATATCTATGCGAATTTTAACTTATTTGACTAACCTGAATTGTATTCTAAATATTAAAATCTCTGATTCTGCATTTTCATATTACGAAATTGTATATTAAATTACGGTACAATTAAGTTTCGATTGTGATATTGCCGTCTTTTTAAGGCCAAAAGCTTTAGATTGGAAACACTTTTACTTTCGTTCCTAAAGTTTAAAACTAGTACTACTCGTTCAGTACAAGTTGGCCGTCGTTGAACGTTACAAAATGAAGTCATACTGGTACTGTTGACAAAATAATAGATAATAATTGTATTTTTACCGTAACCACGACTGTGACGGAAGTTTTCCTTTATGTCAATACTTTTTATGGCAATGACGTCTTGAATGTCGAAAAGCGTAACAATTAGTTTGATTTTTCCGTTCTTACTGATAGTAGAAAGCAATAGATAAGTAACTACTTAATTAAAACTTAACAAAAAAAATTTAAAACGTAACAAATAACACATGTTTGAAAAAACACTTTAGTGACAATCGCGAGCGGTATGTTGCTATCTGTACTAAGCGGGTCTGACTTGAGGCGCGGTGCGGGGAAGCGCGACGGGAAGTAACGGCCAACTGGAAGTGAACGGGTAAGTAGATTGTACGCTTTCGCCGCAAAATGAACGGGCAAATAGCGCAGCGTGGTTACAAAACACGAGCAAATTTAGGAGAAGCGGGAATTAACCGCCAGCGGCGTGTCTCATTATGGCGGCGAGCTTAAAGCGCAGTAATCCAGCTTAGCGGCGGAATGTTTCAGCTCCGTACTTATTAGCGCGATCAATTTGAGCTCTAATTCAATTATCTCTTATAATTGTCCTTTACCACAAGGATCGCGGTTATAGCAGGATTCAAGGCAATAGGCCATCAGCATCTTTCTTCGTTTTCAACCGATGGACGTCCAGTGCTGGACATAGCTCTCTTGTGCAGCCTTCCACGTGTCTTGATCTTACGCTACTAGTATACAGCGGCTCTCTGCAACTCCCGTTTTGCGGCCACTGAGCGACAGCCTTTAAGAGCTAGTTTCCGGAGGCGTGGAACTGGAAGTCTTTGTAGGTATACATGGATGTTTTGCCCGGTTCGATAGAAACTATTAACCCTAGGTCGGTCGCATGGGGTCTTTGAAAGCACGGGGTTTGGAAAAACTGAAATATTTTATTAAATAGTTAAGGTATAAACTTGTGCTTTATAGTAGCTTCCTAAAAAATACTTAAGTGAAAAATAGTGCAGTTACCACTTAGTTAGCGCGCTGTGCTTCAGCATGATACTCGTAGACGTTTGTTTTGCACGCGGGCTTCGAAAGAGCCCACAAATTCACTAATAAATTTTATTATTTTTATGTTTTTTGTGATCTCTTTAAAATAAGTCTTTATTTTGATAGCTTGTGTTGATTTCGAAAAGAAAAGATAATAATTATTGATTTTATAGCAGTTTAAAATAAATTTGGCAAACCCAAAAATGTCTTTCTTTAGTGTGATGAAGACTGTTTTAAATTAATAAATATTAAAAGGATTATTTTATATTATTTTAAAATACGCCTTAATACCTTGTAAATATATAAATGAAAAATTAGTATATACGAAGCAATTATATAAAAAACAATAAAAAAAAACAGGGTTTTCAAAGACCCCATGCGACCGACGAAATTACAAAAACTAGCACGACCGACCTAGGGTTAATAATATATAATAATAATAAATATTTTTTATTGCTTTCATTATTGTTACATGGAGTAAAAACAAAAAGGTTGAACAAACATACAACAAACAGACAAACAAACACACAAGCAAACGAAAACTTACAATAACTAACAATAAAGCAAATGGCCGCAAACTCAGCTTTACGCTGGGCATTGGAAGTGCCAAGCGCTGATTTTCAGTTTGCTCCATTTCGCTAATTAATTAATTTTAATATTAAATCTTCCCGTATCACTAAAATAAATTCACTAAAATAACAATAATGTACATAAACGAAATAAAGTAATATAAAAACGATGTCAGTTCCTCTTTTAACAATCCTTACTAATATTATAAATGCGAGTGTGTTTGTTTGTTGGTTTGTCCTTCAATCACGCCGCAACAGGGCTACGGATCGACGTGATTTTTTGCATGGGTATAGTTGAGGACCTGGAGAGTGACATAGGCTACTTTTTATCCCGGAAAATCGAAGAGTTCCCGAGGGATTCTAAAAACTAAATCCACGCAGCCGAAGTCGCGGGCATTATCTAGTACCTATATATTAGCACACACACCGTACATAATAAATAAGAAAAAGGACTAAAAACTATTTTATTATCATCAATCTAGCCACGTCTTAAACCTCCCACCAGACAAAATTATGGTACGTATTTGTCATACAAGGGTTAAAGTTTAAAAACTGTAACCCGAGTACAAAAAATTAGATGTAATATCTGTCATTTTCATTTTCAAGTACGTATAAAATGCAGCCCATGTACTGTTATAACAAATCGATTAACACCTTCATCGTCAATTATCATCATTCATCAAAATCGGCTCAGTAGTTTATTTGCTAAGTTGGGACATTCGTCAATAGACACATATATACATAAATAGACTGCTAAAATCATAGCCCTTCCTTATAGCTTAGCCGTAGTGGGTAAAACGATGACAATACTTCGCACTCAGTGGAGAGGAAAAAAACAATGTAAAACGGCGCACGTCTCACCCCGAATCCCTTTGAGTCGTGGGGAAAGGAATATTATTTCAATTAAGCCCGCCGCCGGCTACAAACGTGACGGGATTCTTGTATATTACGCCCTCATTGTTTTATAAGCAAACAGAATACACCCGTAACCCGATTCAAGAGTCCGCGGCGAAATGTGGAATCCTCGAATACAGTACTTTACTTCCTTTGCGAAAGTGTGTCTGTGTACAAACAAATACATTGTGTGAATTTATTTGTACACATACTTCTTCTTCATCTTCTTTATCAACCGATAGACGTCCACTACTGGACAAAGGTCTCTTGCATGGACTTCCACAGGCCTCGGTCTTGCGCCGCGCCGCCTGGATCCAGCGGCTCCCTGCGACTCGTTTGATGTCGTCGGTCCACCAACACTGCGCTTCCCGTTGCGGGGTAACCACTCCAGCACCTTGGGACCCCAACGACCATCAGCTCTTCGAACTATGTGCCCCGCCCATTTCCACTTCAGTTTCGCGACTCGCTTAGCTATGTCGGTGTATTTGGTTCTCCTACGGATCTCCTCATTTCTGATTCGATCCCGCAGGGACACTCCGAACATAGCTCTCTCCATCGCCCGCTGAGCGGTCCTGAGCTTAGGTACACATACACACTTTCGCATTTAGGATAATATCGCATAATAATAATAATATCGCTGCAGTGTTTTATTCAAAAATCCCGATTTGTACAAAGAGGTTTCACAGTTTTGAAAATCTTAGTTTTTGAAAATTTTGTAGTAAAGACCGTTTATAATAAAGTTTTTGTTTGTCCTTCAGTCACACCGCAACGGGGCAAATGGATCAAAATGATTTTTGCATGGAAATAGTTGAGAACCTGGGAGAAATGATGGGTGAACGATAAAGGTGCTTATCTAGTTATTTTTTTGTCGGATGTAGCTGCTCCAAAAATAGCTACCATACTGAGTTATTGTTTACAACTGCTTATATCGGAGATAGGTATATACCAAGTGGATAAAAAAGTATTTTTCAGACGCAAATTTATACTGGCTGACTTAGTAATTCAGAGGGCAATGTAAAAAATTAGAAACGAATAATGCTATTAAATAGAAGTCTGTTTAATTAGCACGCATTTTGTTCACACTATACAGACTCTGTTGTTTTTAAACCAATTTTATAAGTTCTCAATTCGGTGCGTATTTATTTTTACATATACATACACATAATATTATGTATTTGTGAGCAAAGCGCGGTGGAAATGATGGGTGAAATGTAAAGGTAAATAAATTGGCGGAGAGGCTTCGAGTGGAGCGCTGCCATTTTATACTGTAACGCAAAATTGTAATTAATTTTAAGTGCTTTTGAATTATACTAACATTCTATATGTGCGGTGGAAATCGTCATTTTCGTAACTAAGCGGTTTGCTTTAGCAGTTTTTTGTGAATTTACGATGATGTTTCCGTAAAGCCGTGTAGAGAATAATTATAATATAGATTTGAAAATTCAAAAAAATTCAAAATTATTTATTTCGCTCTACCATACTATACTATAACTTGTGGCTCTCAAGTCGAGAATCTACCTCATAGAGGTAGGTAACTAGGTGTTTGAAATTCATTTCCGAATGCAAAGGATAGTTTTCGTGATCGTTTTTTTCTTTTTTTTAGTGATTAGTCCTTATTCGGCTACTGATCATGTGACTTCGAATCTCCGGTCGAACCAAAACTTAGGTTTTTTTTTTTTAATTTTTTCTGTCAATGAATTCGCAATAGCAGCCTGGAGTTGGGAAATGGGCATTGTTACACTCTCGGAGAGCACGTAAAGGAGTGAGGGAATAGAGAGTGCACCATTTTAAACTGAAACTCAGGAAAACATCGTCAGTACTATTCCAGCCAAACTAGAGATTATCATAATAATAATATGTAGATTTATATTATTCAGATACAGTCATAATCCGCAAGGCAAAGTTTCGCCTTGATATTCGGTGCGTCGAAATAGTGCCCCATAAACAACTTGCCGATACAACTTCTGAAACACTGGCGCATTAGTAAAGTTACGGCACTTCATCTACTTAAGTAGTAACTTGCGACTTGTAACTTCCAAGTTATAACGCGCCTCCCAACTTGTACTAGAGCTGTCACGTCGACTTCAGTCAGGTGACGCCATACAATACTGGAAGTGTTCGATAGTTGTGAACTTGAACTTTATGTTATTTCCCATTAAATTCATTAGGGGTACCATCTAGGTACATAACTCGTAACGCGCCTCCCAACTTGTACTAGAGCTGTCACTCAAGGGTGGATCTAAAGATGGCACTATCACTCAGCTCAGACTCAAGACTGAGTTAAAAAGAGATTTATATCAAGACATATTTGTGTCTCATTTTAACTCTATCTTGAGTCTTGAGCAGAGCCAGAGTACGATCTATAGATCTCCAGCTCAGAGTCAGGTGACGCCGTAAAATATCGTAACCATCTGCAATACTTGTGGAGTTTATCAAAACATTCGTTTTAATTAAGTAGTCACCATCTAACAAGCGTACTTAGCTCGTAACTTGTGACTCGTACTTAACGCCTCCTACTTTGCAATAGGGCGGCAATCATCATCATCATCAGCAACCCATCAACGGCTCTCACGAGCGCAGGTCTCCTCTCAGAGAAGGGTTATAGGGCATAGTCCACCACGCTGGCCCAATGCAAATTGGCGGACTACACACACCTTCAAGAACATTATGAAGAACTCTCAGGTGTGCAGGTTTCCACACGATTTTTTCCTTCACCGCTGAAGCAAGTGATATTTAATTGCTTAAACGCACTTGACTCCGAAAAGTCAGAGGTGCGTACCCGGGATCGAACCTGCGACCCCCCGAATAGGAGACCGCAGCCCTAACTACTAGGCTATCGCTGCTTTTTCGTCATTTAAAGCTTATTAGTAGTTTTTTATCGACTCTTGCGAAGGCATTTCTTAGCGGTTTTACTACTGGATGTTGTAACTTAGCGTAATGTGTTTGCTACGTCTAATAAAGTGCATATGTCACCTCGATATTGAGTTCTAGACGCTATAGAGTATGCTGAACTGTAATAAATTCATTTCTCTTGTGGTTCCCCTTGTGTGCCTACGGTGCTATAAAGTTCCTGACTGACCTTTCGTTCGTCTTTATTTTCTTTCAGAATGTAGTTTGTCGATGGTTGTGACGCGCTTTTGGCCCTAATAACAACTAGTCGATAAACGTCTTAGCCTTGGCAATCACGTGCAGGACAAATTTCATTTTTAAGCGACATTGCTCAAATTCGCCCAAGAATAAACACACATAAAAACAATAATACTCTTATTTTTTGCCTTGTACTCAAAATATTAGAATTTAATGGACACTTTTAATAATTAGTAAAGAGAAATATCATTGATTTAACTACGACACTTTCCCGTTCTTCTAAATAAATCGCTTTAGCGCTAGATTGATAAGGCACTTTGTATGGGGGCAGAGCAACGTCATTTTATGACAAACTAGCTGATGCCCGCGACTTCGTCCGCATGGAATAAGTTTTTAAAAATCCCGCGGGAACTCTTTCATTATCCGAGATAAAAAGTAGCTCTCCCGGTCTGAGGAACCACTACTACATCCATTACTATACCCATGCAAAAAATCACATCAATCCGCTGTTATGTTTTTTTTAAAGTATCCTATGTCCGTCTCCTGGTTCTAAGCTACCTCTCCACCAATTTTCAGCCAAATCGGTTCATCCGTTCTTGAGTTATAAATAGTGTAACTAACACCACTTTCTTTTATATATATAGATTCGCACGGCACGTATACACCGAGGCTTGTATATTATACATCTTTTTCTCTTTGCATACGTACCAAATGTCCACACCACTATTTTTCCATACAATAATACCTACATCCGCCCATGCAACTGTCTACACCTCCAAAGTCCTTACAATATCAGTGGCTCTCTTCAGTGCACGCTCGGTCTTCCCAGAACTTAGTTTGGAAACTTTGCTCTGTCACTTAAGGGTCCTTTGTGGCGCCGGCCGTTGTCGATTGTAGGCATTTTCGCGCACACACACATTGATCGGCGTGATCGGCGCGCGCTCACGCACACCTGTATACAGGTACAGTGGGAAACCGATACAATCTATGCGGCATAAACAAATTGATGTTTAAAATTATTGTCAGTTTACGAGATTTCGCAAAACTAACTACTTACCGATAAATAAAATGATGAGTTAAATTACAATTTATTAATTACAAATTACTAATTTATTAATTTTAGTCAAAAAACTCATTTAGGCTACTTTTTATCCCGGAAAATTACATTTCCCGAGGTTATTTAAAAACTAAATCCACGCGGACGAAGTCGGCACGGCATCAACTAGTAATAAGATAGTAGGAAGCAAGTTTAAAAATAGTATGTACCTACATACAATTGCCTCGTTGGTCAAGTAGTTATTAGCGTGTTCAAAAGCAGATGACGAGGTTCGTGGGTTCGATTCCTGTCGGGATAATAAATTAAGTATTGGGGTTTTTTGCCAAGAAATTCTCTGTACTAGCCCGGAGTTAGGATGTTGGCGGTGTCACCCGGCACCCCCGGGCCCCGTGCCTCGGAGAGCACGTAAAGCTGTCGGTCCTGCTCCTGCGCCTGATCTCTCTCCGGTCGTGTCGGATTTTCCGTCCCATCGGACTATGAGAGTGAGGGAATAGAGAGTGAACCTGTGTTTGCGCAATATCTCCCGGCCGCGTTAATCTCTGTGAGGAGGTTGACCGCCGTGGTCGGATTCGGTCGGGAGGACGTATTTTGTATTTGTATTTGTATTGTTTATTTCTTCGATTGAGGTTACAAAAGCGCTTAGGAATGTCAAAAATGTTACATCATTAAATAAAATACAAAATCTAGCACTTTAACAAATAAATAAAATAAAATAAATTAATTTGAAGTCATAAAAATTAGGTACTAGTAGGTAGGTACCTAATTTTTATGACTTCAAATTAATTTATTATGTTATAGGGCTAGGTACATTATTATTATTATTATGTAGTATACATACAAGCTAGTATAATAGCAGTGATAGCATAGCTCCTATTCGGGGGGTCGTGGTTTGGATCCCGGCTATGCACCTCTGACTTTAGGCTTCTGTGGGTTTAAGAAAGAGGAAATGGTTGCCAAAATTTTAAAAAGTCCCCGCCATATTGAAATTCGTTGTTATTGGGCCGATTTCGTTCAAAATCGATATATAGGCTTCTATGAGGCCAAGAAAGAGAAAATGGTTGCCAAAATTTTAAAAAGTCCCCGCCACATTGAAATTATTTGTTATTGGACCGATTTCGTTCAAATTCGATATTTAGGCTTCTCTGGGGTCAAGAAAGAGGAAATGGTTGCCAAAATTTTAAAAAGCCCCCGCCATATTGAAATTTTATGTTATTGGACCGATTTCGTTAAAAATCGATATTTAATGTTCCCTAGGGTCAAGAAAGAGGAAATGGATGCCAAAATTTTAAAAAGTCACCGCCATATGGAAATTCTTTGTTATTCGACCGATTTCGTTCAAAATCGATATTTAGGCTTCTCTGGGGTCAACAAAGAGGAAATGGATGCCAAAATTTTTAAAATTCACCGCCATATTGAAATTCTTTGTTATTTGACCGATTTCGTTCAAAATCGATATTAAGACTTCCCTGGGGTCAAGAAATAGGGAATGTATTCCAAAATTTATAAAATTTACCGCCATATTGAAATTCTTTGTTACTGAACCAATTTCGTTCAAAATCGATATTTAGGCTTCTCTGGGGTCAAGAAAGAGGAAATGGATTCCAAAAATTTTCCAAGATTCCTCTTTCTTGAACCTAGAGAAGCCCAAATATCAATTTTGAAGGAAATCGGTCCAATAACAAAGAATTTAAATATGGAGGGGACTTTTTAAAATTTTGGAAACTATTTCCTCTTTCTTGACCCTAGGGAACCCTAAATATCGATTTTGAACGAAATCGGTCCAATAACAAAGAATTACAATATGGCGGGGACGTTTTAAAATTTTGGCAACAATTTCCTCTTTCTTGACCCCAGAGAAGCCTAAATATCGATTTGAACGAAATCGGTCTAATAACAAAGAATTTCAATATGGCGGGGACTTTTTAAAATTTTGACAGCCATTTCCTCTTTCTTGACCCTAGGGCACCTTAGATATCGATTTTGAACGAAACCTGTACAATAACATAGAATTTCGATATGGCGGGGACTTTTAAAATTTTGGCAACCATTTCCTCTTTCTTGACCCCAGAATAGCCTAAATATTGATTTTGAACGAAATCTGTCCAATAACAAAGAATTTAAATATGGCGGGGAAAATTTTGGCAACCATTTCCTCTTTCTTGAACCCAGAGAAGCCTAAATATCGATTTTGAACGAAATCGGTCTAATAACAAAGAATTTCAATATGGCGGGGACTTTTAAAATTTTGGCAACTATTTCCTCTTTCTTGACCCCAGAGAAGCCTAAATATCGATTTTGAACGAAATCGGTCCAATAACGAAAAATTTCAATATGGCGGGAACTTTTTAAAATTTTGACAGCCGTTTCCTCTTTCTTGACCCTAGGGCACCTTAGATATCGATTTTGAACGAAACCTGTACAATAACATAGAATTTCAATATGGCGGGGACTTTTAAAATTTTGGCAACCATTTCCTCTTTCTTGACCCCAGAATAGCCTAAATATTGATTTTGAACGAAATCTGTCCAATAAGAAAGAATTTAAATATGGCGGGGAAAATTTTGGCAACCATTTCCTCTTTCTTGAACCCAGAGAAGCCTAAATATCGATTTTGAATGAAATCGGTCTAATAACAAAGAATTTCAATATGGTGGGGACTTTTAAAATTTTGGCAACTATTTCCTCTTTCTTGACCCCAGAGAAGCCTAAATATCGATTTTGAACGAAATCGGTCCAATAACGAAGAATTTCAATATGGCTGGAACTTTTTAAAATTTTGGCAATCATTTCCTCTTTCTTGACCCCAGGGAAGCCTAAATATCGATTTTGAACGAAATCGGTCTAATAACAAAGAATTTCAATATGGCGGGGACTTTTAAAATTTTGGCAACTATTTCCTCTTTCTTGACCCCAGAGAAGCCTAAATATCGATTTTGAACGAAATCGGTCCAATAACGAAAAATTTCAATATGGCGGGAACTTTTTAAAATTTTGACAGCCGTTTCCTCTTTCTTGACCCTAGGGCACCTTAGATATCGATTTTGAACGAAACCTGTACAATAACATAGAATTTCAATATGGCGGGGACTTTTAAAATTTTGGCAACCATTTCCTCTTTCTTGAACCCAGAGAAGCCTAAATATCGATTTTGAACGAAATCTGTCCAATAAGAAAGAATTTAAATATGGCGGGGAAAATTTTGGCAACCATTTCCTCTTTCTTGAACCCAGAGAAGCCTAAATATCGATTTTGAATGAAATCGGTCTAATAACAAAGAATTTCAATATGGTGGGGACTTTTAAAATTTTGGCAACTATTTCCTCTTTCTTGACCCCAGAGAAGCCTAAATATCGATTTTGAACGAAATCGGTCCAATAACGAAGAATTTCAATATGGCTGGAACTTTTTAAAATTTTGGCAATCATTTCCTCTTTCTTGACCCCAGGGAAGCCTAAATATCGATTTTGAACGAAATCGGTCTAATAACAAAGAATTTCAATATGGCGGGGACTTTTAAAATTTTGGCAACTATTTCCTCTTTCTTGACCCCAGAGAAGCCTAAATATCGATTTTGAACGAAATCGGTCCAATAACGAAGAATTTCAATATGGCTGGAACTTTTAAAATTTTGGCAATCATTTCCTCTTTCTTGACCCCAGGGAAGCCTAAATATCGATTTTGAACGAAATCGGTCTAATAACAAAGAATTCCAATATGGCGGTGACTTTTTTAATTTTGGCATCCATTTCCTCTTTCTTTCTATTCGAAACTATTCAATACGATCCCTGTGTCGTATTGTATGGTTGTGATTCGATCCGAATCATTATAAATGCGAAAGTGTGTTTGTTGGTTCGTCTTTCAATCACGCCGCAACAGAGCTCTAATAAGACCCTCATCACTGAGCGCTAGGAATTTAAATAAATATTATGTACCTACTTACATAATATAATTTTGACGACCTCAAACCTTAAAACTGGGAGGTTTCGGGTTCGATTCCCGGTGGGGTCGATTAAGGAATTTATAATTTCTGAATTATCTCTGGTGGAAGGCTTTGGCCATGGCTAGTTACCAGTTAGGTACCACCCTACCGTCAAAGACGTGCCGCCAAGTGCTTTAGCGTTCCGGCACGACAGCGTGTAGAAACAGATAAGGGGTATGGCTTGAATGCACACTGCCATACCCCTTCCAAGTTAGCACGTACCATCTTAGACTGCATGGTCACTTACCATCATGTGAGATCGCAGTGACGGACTATTTTTTCATCGAATAAAAAAAATTAATTGATTTAAATTGCCCCTTCCAGAAATCAAACCCAGGTCCCCCCAGTAATAAGACTCCACACTACTGAGACTAAGCACTATTGCTGCGCTACCTAGGAATTTAAATAAATTACTGACTAGGTACTTTTAGAATATTATTAGAAATCTTCGTCCTCGATTCAGGTCCCACTGTACGGGCCTCTATAATACACTATTTCGCTCGTAAAATTATTTTTGCCAGAGCGCGCGACGAGCAACGTGGATCCTCTTCGAAAGCCAGCGGCTGAATGAGAAAATGACGGCCTGAGCTCGCTTTCATACTAATTTGTATCGAAGATTTTTTATTATATTTTTCATTAATTATTGAAATGATTTATGTCATAAATAAAAATTGCTTAATAAAGTTTGATTCCTTTACTTTTCAAAAAGGAATTATTTTTCTGATTTAAACCAGTAGAAACTTCACGCTTATTGTAACGCCACAAGTAGTTTTTCTATGGTTTTTCATGTCAAAGTGAGTAATTGAAATTTTTTTACTCAAAAAGTATTATTTTTATGACAAATCTGAAAGTTGCACAATGTAGTTCAACTATTAAAATAGCCTACACAATTTTTTCTTCCTCAAAATATATCTGTTTACTATGTTAAACTATTGTAACGAAAGAGCATGTTTCGCGAAAAGGCTCGTTAATGGCTATTAATATAGGTACTTGTTGAGGTACTTATCATCTTAATAATATTATAAACTAGCGACCCGCCCCGGCTTAGCACGGGTAGTAGAGCATAATATTATAATTTATAGCAACAGCGAGCCCGTCATCGGTGTGAGACCCGCGGCGCTTTTATTTATTTTCGCGCGCGTTCATTTTTGACGTGATAACGTCTTATAAATCGATGAACACCGGCTACACGCACGAAAAAATGTCACGTTCCGTCTGAGCCCGAGCGTGCAAGCGAGAGGGCGGAACTAGCGATAGAGAGGCACGATCGGCCCCAGCGTTGGCTTTGGCTTGTGACTTGTTTCTTTATGACGTTACCGACTTTACTTACAGACAACCAATTTTTTATTTTGCAATAACTTTTAAGATATTCATTTAAATTATAAATATAATAATATGGTGCAAGATTATCATAATGTGCATTAAATGCACTAACGTATTTAACTTGATAAGGTGCAATACTGTATCCGTCTAAATAGATTTCCAATTACCGCAATGTACGGGATCATTTTTAGAAGTTAAAGTGGGTTTAGTAAGCTATCCTTATATATGTATATGTCATTGCAGACTTTTCTGTATAGCCTTATCCACTATATCATCACCATATATTGTTTTGTTATATCTCGAAAACAGTGTTTTTGATGAAAGCTCCCAGGGTCCCAGGCGGCTTGACTGTTTTAGACATTTTCAAATTTTACACAAAAACTTAACAAATTATACACCTAAAACTTCCTCATGAATCACCCTGTCTATTGGTTAAAACTGGATGAAAATCCGTCCAGTAGTTTTGGAGTTTATCGCGAACAGGCAGACAGACAGATGCGGCGAGGGACTTTGTTTGTAGTGAAGTGATGCGTAAGTGTGTTTGTTTATCCTTCAATCATGCAGCAATGAAGAACGGATTGACGATATTTTTGCGTGGGTTCCCGAAGAATTTTTTAAAATCTTCACTCCAAGCAGACGAAGTTCCGAGATTTCTAACTGTAATACCTATGCATTCCATATCTCAACTTAAAATATCTATTCGATTCTCCAGATTGTTTTCCTATTTTATTTACACTTTCATCTCGGAAAGGAGGAAAAACAAAGCTCTTTTACTTATATGAAATACATCAAGAGGATTTATTCAACAAAAATAAATGTATTTTATGTGACGCACATGTACTTAGTTGTGTAAAGTTATTGTAACGACATGTGTACCGACACATTCCTCGAGTTATATTAGATTAACGAAAATGTAGCTATTCGCTAACTAACTCCGAGCATAGCTCTCTCCATCGCCCGCTGAGCGATCCTGAGCCTACTTATGAGGATAAGTAGGCTCAGGATCGCTCAGCGGGCGATGGAGAGAGCTATGCTCGGAGTGTCCCTGCAGGATCGAATCAGAAATTAAGAGATCCGTAGGAGAACCAAAGTCACCGACATAGCTCAGCGAGTCGCGAAACTGAAGTGGAGATGGGCGGGGCACAAATTTCGAAGAGCTGATGGTCGTTGGGGTCCCAAGGTGCTGGAGTGGCGACCCCGCACCGGGAAGCGCAGTGTTGGCAGACCCCCACTAGGTGGACCGACGACATCAAACGAGTCGCAGGGAGCCGCTGCATTCAGGCGGCGAGAAGACCGAGGCCTGTAGAAACCCATGCAAGAGACCTTTGTCCAGGAGTGGACGTCTATCGGTTGACAAAGAAGAAGAAGAGCTATTTCTAAAGTGCGACAAAATAGTTGTATCAGTTGGTGTCTAGTTGCTAGTTTCGACGGAATCGACTGGTACAAGCGTCCATAGGAGCGGCACTTGCCCATACCTTAAGTAGTTTCTGAGAAAAGACACACAGACAGACGGAAAACGAAGTGATCTTAAATATAAGGATTCTGTTTTTCTTTTCGCAACCCTAAAAAGTGAGTTAACTTACTATTTAGACTTTTTCCGATCGCCATCCATCCATAAATACCATATAGTAAAGCACATGATCCTGTTGGGATTTAGCCATAAATTTTTCCACTCTGCGCTCCCGGTTTCGGTGAAATTGAATTATAGAAGGATTTTATACGTATTAGGATAACGTCTCCGATGGTTTAGGTACCGATAACTTTCTCATTTCCTCGGTGTGACGTCACACAATAGGCGAGGAACTGGTGGGGGGAAAAAAGAGGATCTTGAAACTAAAAGTTTTTAACCATGCCATTTCCCGGTGGATTTATAAAATATATGAAATTAGTTTTTGACTTAGGTAGGTAGGTACCCATATCGTGTTTTAGCGTAGCGTAGTTATTGAGTAGTGGAAATATCCTAGAGCCGTGCCGCGTGCGGTCTTCGGTCTAAGTTTCGGAAGGTCCTGAGTTTGACTCCATGCACGCATCTCTGACTTTTCGAAGTTAGAGTGAGTTTTGTCTGAGGTCTTTTCGTTTCAGTCTCCAAACAAATACGTTAGAATATACCTCGGGGAAGTTATAAGGTACAATAAATATAAGAAACATTTCAATCTACAAGATTCTCGAGTAAATGGATAGAATATTTTTGAAGTGAAAACTTCTTTAGGCACGTTGAGCACTTTTTTGGGTGAGCAATAAAAATGGATTTCACGAAATCGTCACCGTCTCCATCGTCACCTGGAGATTTCAGTAAGCGTTCAACATTTTAGAGGTTCTCAAGCAATCTTGTACAGCGCAGTCGGCACGCAGCCGCCTTCCTTACCGTATAATGTATGATGTCGCAAGTAAGAATCTCACTCACAAAACGTGACACTGCGCTTTTTTTAAATTATTTTTATATTTATTTTATTTTATTTATATTTTTTTTTTTTAAATTTGTTTTTAATTATTAGCAAATCTAGTTTTCACTTCTATCGGCAGTCCTTATGACTGCCAATTTTTTTCTCGTGCAGTACTAGTACTACAGGTATCGGAGCCGTATCTCTCTTTGTTACTTACATACTCATGATCGTTCGGCAAGCTCAGTTCCCCGGCACGACGGCGTCGTCTTAGCTGATTTAAACACCTCCTCCACACTATCCACTAGCTCTTACAGCGCGCCGGTTTATCCGACGAATCTGGCTCCCGAGTGACACAGAGGATGTTTGAGGAAATGTTTGGGAAGGACGATCAATTATAATAATTTAACATAAATCCAGTAACTTCAAAGAAAGACAGGATCAGGATAAAGTTGCGGTACTGAAAATTATCAAAGCTATATCGAAAGATTGCCCTGACCCCATCAAAGTTGTCAGAATCGGTAAATATAAATCTACTAAAAATCGTCCAGTTAAAGTATGCTTTGAATCTGAACAATCAGCCAAGATAATACTTCAAAGCAGGGGTACGTTGAAGAATGATGCAGTAACAATATTTTCCGATCAGACACCTTATCAACAAGCGCGTTTTAAAAACCTAAGAGAAGAACTTACCCGTAGATCTGCAAACGGAGAAGAAAATCTGCGAATCAAATATGTCAAAGGTGTACCTAAAATTGTCAAATCTCTTCCAAAAAACTTTGCTCTGTAACTAATTGCAAAAGTATAAGAAATAAAGAGCAGAACAGCGCTACTTACCAAGTCGTAAACAATTATGACGGCTTAATAATTAATAAAAAATCACTGAAATGTCTATATGCTAATGCGCGGAGCATAGTCAAACCAGGCAAGCTTGACGAATTGAGATGTGTAGTGAATTCTTTCAAATCTGCTTTACATCTTATAATCCTCGCCGAAACATGGATCAAAACCGATGAAGAGGCCAAAAGAATTCAGTTACCAGGCTATACTCATTACTACCATTATAGGAAAAATACTGTCGGCGGAGGAGTCTCCATTTTCGCCAATAACAATTTAAAGCATAACTTTATTGAAGATTTCTCACAAGACGACAATCACTTTCTATGGATACATTTGGAAAAAATTTCTATAGACATCGGTGCTATATATAAGCCTGGTCGTACAAACGTTAAAACATTTCTGGACACTTTTTCACTACAACTGAATCGCAGAAAAAGAGCAATAATTTTTGGAGACTTCAATTTAGATTTATTAGCCCCGGACGGCTTGGTAAATGAATATAAAGACACACTAAAAGAAAGCGGTTTTGAAATTATCAATAAAGTTGAAACTCAATACTGTACTCGTGAAACACTACAAAAGAAGACCTTACTTGACCATGTAGCCACCAACCTTAAAGATAACAAATTTCATTTGGCTGTCATTGAATCCACCATGTCAGACCATAAGCAAATTTACTTTGAAATAGATAAATATCAAACCGAATCAAAACGAAAAATTGAATACGAATCTATTGATTACACAAAACTAGATGAAATTATAGAAACAAATAATACAGGCAGAAATAATTATGATTATGTAAAATTTGAGAATAGATTGAAACAAGCTATACAACAATGTAAAGTCAGAAAGGTTAAAATACTAAATCCTCCGAGACAAGACTGGGTAAATAAAAACATACTAACTAGAATTAACCAAAAGAACAAACTCTGGAATCAACACAAAAGCCACCCGAATGATGAAAATATTACAAACAATTTTATAAAAGAAAGAAATTCAGTATCGGAAGAAATACAAGCTATGAAGAAAAGTTACTACCTTAAACAATTCTATGAGTGTAATAAAAAACCCAAGAAAATGTGGGAACTGATAAATTGTCTCACTAACAATAAGATAAAAGACATTTCGATACCAGCTAAGCTGATAAAAGGGGATAGTGAATTGAAAGACGGAAAGGAAATTTGCGACTATTTTAATGAGTTTTTTTCAACTGTTGGATCAATATTAGCGAAAGCCATTGATGTTAAGTACCATAACAACAAAATCTACACCGATGCTAGCGTAAATAATCCTAAATGTGGTCTTAATAAATTAGAACTAACAACAATGAAAGAAATAATTCAAATAATAGATAACTTACATACTAACACTAGTTCAGGAATCGATAGCATAAATACTAAGGTAATAAAGTCCATCAAAAACTCCATAGCTGAAGAACTTACTCGATGTATAAATACCTGTTTAGAAAATGGTAGCTTTCCTGCGTCCCTAAAAATAGCCAAAGTAACCCCTATCTATAAGTCTGGAACAAAATCAGACCCGAGCAATTATCGTCCCATTTCAGTACTTCCTGTATTATCAAAAATTTTCGAAAAAATTATTTACAATCGCCTTGAATCCTACTTAATTTCTATTGATTTTTTATATCAAAAACAATATGGATTTAGAGCAAAATCAAATACATTATCAGCTACAGTTGACCTAGTAACTAAAATAAAAAATAATATAGACGAAAAGAAAATTGCTCTTGGAATATTCATAGATCTGAAAAAAGCGTTTGACACGGTTAGCCACAAGATACTTCTTAATAAATTAAAGGACATAGGTATTACTGGTAACGCTCATAAAATTTTTGAATCATATTTACAAAATCGTTACCAAATTGTTAAGATTGGACAACACCAAAGCAGTCCTGAACTGATAACTTACGGAGTTCCTCAAGGCTCGATACTTGGATCCATACTGTTCCTGATCTATATAAATAATATGAGTAAACTTGAACTAAAAGGCGAATTATCACTATATGCCGATGATACCACCTTATTTTATTATGGCAATAAAATTGAAAACATAATCGAAGATGCCCAAAATGACCTCAATTTACTTAATGTTTGGTTTCAATGTAACTTGCTGACCCTTAACGTAAACAAAACTCATTATGTAATATTTACAGCTAAAAATAAAAAAACCGCTAAAAATTAATAACATCACCATAAGCAGGTCAGATTGCGAGAAATATTTAGGTTTAACTATAGACAATAACCTTACATGGAAACCACACATTAAATATATTAAAAATAAACTAGTATCTTTAACCGGAGCCCTCCGCAGCATAGTCCGTTGCCTACCGCGAAAAGTCCGCTTCATAATCTACAACTCCTTAGCTAAACCACACCTTGATTACTTAATCCAAGTCTGGGGCTCAGCAGCTAGAACTAATCTTCAAATAATACAAACAGCTCAAAATAAATTAATAAAAGTACTTTTCCATTACGATTTTTTGACACCAACAGAAAAAATATATAAAGAAACAAAATTAATGAACATTACAAATACTTACAAATATTACACTTGCATTTTAATTAGAAAAATTCTATCAAAAGAAATGCATTCAAACATAACCTTTACCAAAAAAAATAAATATCCACATTTACAATTTTTGAGAAGTGCTAATAACATAATTTTACGTCCACCAAGAACTAACTATGGCAAGAGAAATATTATGTTCGAAAGTGCTCAGTTATATAACAAACTTCCTAAAAATATAAAGGAATGTAAAAGCATGCACAATTTTAAAAAAAATCGGCCAAGTGCGAGTCGGGCCTCGCTCTTTTAGGGTTCCGTTAAAAAAAATTAAATTAAAAGATTTCCATCTACCCACCTACCCATTTTAATTTAATTTTTTTAATTTAATTTAATTTTTATTATTTGTTGTTATAGCGGCAATAGAAATACATAATATGCGAAAATTTCATCTGTCTATCTATTACGGTTTACGAGATACAGCCCGCTGACAGACGGACGGACGGACGGACGGACGGACAGCGTAGGCTTAGTAATAGGGTCCCGTTGGTACCCTTTGGGTACGGAACCCTAAAAACTGCTTAAAAACCATTTTGCGAAAATTAGTTAAAACATAATAATACTTTTGACGAAATTTAAAAAAGAAAACAAAAATAAATTGAATCTACTTTTTATGGGCCACATCTATTTAGTTAGGAGATAATCTATGAACTGACTATTCAGTAATTAACCGCGGCTCGAATAGATTCTGTTGTGATGGTACCAAGCTTTTTGAATACTTACCCACTTTTTGTACGCTCCGTAATGCAACTATTTTTGTAAAACATGCTTTTAGTCTCGTTTAAGTGAATATGTAAAATATTCTTTTTGAGACAATAAATATATCTTTAACCCGAATTTATAATTTATGCCTTAATCTTCTTCTGACCGAAGGTCGGAACGGCAGCCGTATATTCAGGTATATATTATTTATCTTAACGACCTCCGTAACGCTGTGATTTTTAACAAACTTCAAAATAGGAAGCGGTTCTCAATTCAATTGTAAGTTTTTTTTTGTATGCTTGCTACACGATTACTCCGCCAATTATAAATGGATTTCGATAATTCTTTTTTTGTTTGGTAGGTCATACTTTAGAAGTGATATATGTATACATTTTATCGAAATTGATTCCATTTTTTATTCTTTTTTATTTTTT
Organism: Oeneis ivallda; assembly: GCA_029955525.1. NCBI lineage: Eukaryota > Metazoa > Arthropoda > Insecta > Lepidoptera > Nymphalidae > Oeneis > Oeneis ivallda. The sequence continues at coordinate 17,832,652 of JARPMR010000020.1, read as the reverse complement.
AGCGATGTTACTCCATAACTTCATCAAATTTGAACCGATTTCAATATTTTTTTATTTGAAAGAACGTAGTCAGGTTGGGCCAATTTAAATTTGGTGAAGATCTGATGAATATCTTCGGTGATGGAGGACGGAACTCCTCAATGAATAAGAGCAAACCGCTCGCGATCAGAGAATGTGGTACACTAAAAAGCTTAAAATAGTTGATAATAATATAATATAACAACTCTTTTAAAAAATCGACTTCAAACGCCACTACAAAGTATAAAACAATTTTAGTTTGAACACGTATGTGTGTGAATTGTAAGTTCTCGAAACTTGCAGAGTAACATATAAGCCACCTTTTAATCTCGGATAAACAGAGGGCTCCAGCGGAATTTTTGAAAACCTAACTCCACTCGGACGAAGTTGAAGGCAAAAGTTTGTAAAAAGTAAAAATATTCACACAAAATCCACAAATGCGAAAAAAAATAAACCAAAGGGGCAGCGAAATCTCTCCGTACTCAAACACGAGTACACAGAGCTAATGAAAACTCGCCCGAACTTGTTGGCATTAATTAAAAGTAACCGCGAAATGCAACGTGGCTCCGTATCTTTGTACTACTCATAGAAACAGCTGCCCAGGGGAACCAAAGAAGCGACTCCAGATTACAAACTGCGAAATGCAAATGCTACAAAGATGTTTACAATTATTGCTTTAGTGCTTGTCTACATTTTTGCTTTGAATATTTAGTAGAGATGAAACAGATATCCGTTTACTATCCGGTATCCGGCCTTGTTTTCACTATTCGGCCGGATACCGGATAGTATGATTTGCCATCCGGTATCCGGCAGGATACCGGATAGTAAAATTTAAAAAATATTATTACTATACTTTGGGTAAATTATACAAAATAATAAGTTATTGACACTGTTTATTTTTATAATCGCACATAAAAACATATTGTGTTATAAAAATTTAATACTCAAAATTAACAAGTGGCAAATTGTGGTGAATGAATACCAAATTTTCCGCATTTGTTGGTAAGAGTCGATTCCCCTTAGCTTCGTATATTCGTCTCGACAACACCCGAAACTCGAAAGCGCCCGAATATTACCGATCTCGTTCATGACGCCTGTATTCAAATCAACTGATCGCGATATGTAAAGAGCCGAATATTCGGCAGCCGGATATCCGGCGCTCCGGCTCGTAGCTTGCCGAATATCCGTTATCCGGTATCCGGCCAAACCACTATCCGTTTCATCTCTAATATTTAGCCCTGTTTTCCTTTTCACCAACCATAGCTAAATCATCCCTTAAGTAGGAGTCATTTTACGTAGGTAACCCTTACAGTCTCTTGTCCTCTGTCAAAGAAAACTAAATTGACAGCAAACATCACCTAACATAGGTAAAAGTTAGGGAACGATGGTGACGACGACAACGACAACGAGCATCAGTTCCTGCCCTTTATGTCGAGCTGTACATTGGCTTTCTATTAGACCCCGTTGTATTGTTGCTTGCGTTTCTCACCCACCACTGATGCGATTTGCAACAGTAAACATAACACAACTTTAGGGCCATCATTTTTTTTTTTTTCAAAGAATATTAACTATAACATAACCAATAATCCTCTTTTCTAAATAAATTTTCGAAATAAGCGCAAAGTGTGTATGGAGCCGTAAAGCGTTCGGATTTGCTTCTCACGGGATATTGCTAGTGTATAGCGAGCCTTATTTTCACACACAACTGATCAAAAGAGAGATTAAATCATCCAACTATAACGCTTAGAACAGATGTCTCAACGTAGGCTCATAACAACCGATGAATGTATGATGAATGTATGATATTATGTTTTTGATGGTTACTGTCATGAATTAATGTCACCCTTTCAATGCACAGTAAGTACGTCATTTTTAATAATTTTCTGCAAGCTCGTCGTATTAAAGCGACGTAGTCGTAGTAGTAAGCGCGAAGCGTAGTCGGCCTTTAAAGGCTTACTAAAATGGCTTATAACCACGTCGACTATTGCGCTTCGAAGCGTCATAGTTCGATGGATCAAATGTAAAAATAAACGAAACTGAGAATCGGGAACGAATAAAAAGAATATTTTTCTACCGATCCATATAAACAAAACCACCGTTCGCTTTAATTAGTTGGATGGTTTCTCACAAAAACAGATTTCTTTATGCATAGCAATAAGAATAATTACCGTCCCCTTTGTGTCCAAACGGAAGGTCGTAATTCAATGTTATTGGCGGAACCGACTTCTCGGAATGTTCGCAAACAAAAATACTTCTAAAAAGAATTGTGTCCATACCTACTGGAGATCGGTGACAGAAAGCCATTACACTAATTAAACGGGAAATTGTAAAAAATATAAATTATGTAGTTTAGATAAAATTATCGTACGATGTCGATACACGGAAAAACGGATTAATTGAATCTGAAATGAAGAAAATGAAACTTCTTGTGATTTTTGGTAAATGCAAGTAAATACATATTATGAGTTATGACGTATTTAGCGTGAGAAAATGAAACTCAAATTTAAATAGACCAAATCTTGGTTGAAAACTTCTAACTTTAGTTTAGCGTCAAGAGAAAAATATTTGATTTGAGAATATGTATTTTTACTCCGATTAATGTGTGAATGCTTAAGGCAATTTGTTTTTTTTTGGTTTGTTAACTAATATCTTACTTTGAGAAAATATACTTAAGAGCAATCATTTTTCTATTGGCAAGAAAATATTGTCCCAGGGTGAAATGTTTCTTGGATTAAAGATAATCGCTTTGATTTAACTGAATATATCTCATGTAGAATGTATGTACCTACCTCTAAATTTTTACGTACGCAGGCGTAATTGGAGACGCAGGGAAATGTTCGTTTTTTTTGCAGAAAACCTGTAAACTTTTCTCCCGACTCGGGACCTGAAGTAGAACCAAAGCAGTTAAATAAGCTAGCAGCTAGCTACTAGACCAGGGGTTCTTTTTCATGATATAATTACCTATATTAACACAGTCTTGCCATGGACCAAGACATAATTAGTATTTCAAAACTTCGCGGAACACTTTTAGTGCCGGACCACTGATTCAAAAAGACTGTACTAGATTGCACGAGACAGTCAAACATGGACGTATGGAGAATTCGCCAAGTTTGCGTTGGTGCCTCTATTCGCGCGCACCCGGCGTCAAGCGTTGCTGTTTGACATACTTCATTCATATTTCATAGTTTCTTAAGCTGCGTAGGTAGTTCTACGCTTGACGAATGATCTTAGATGGCACGGCATAAGGAACCTTAAAAGGGTATGATTTCAGCACTCTTAGAAGCCTTGAGAGTTCTGAAAGCCCGTCTACACTACGCGAATTAGTTCGAATTTTATTAGTAGGATACTCAGTTTGTGCTCGGTTCGCGAAACATAGACGCTGCCTCATTTAACATCCAACGCTAGCGTCTGAGTGTGAAGTTGCCGCCATCATATGTACCTATATGTCGATTTATGCTAAACTCGAACAAAAAGTGGCATTTGATCTACGTAATTACTTTTCGACAACACGAAACACCAATTAACGCGGAAAAACTAGCATCATACACGGCGACTCCACAGACAATATTTCACAACGATATTGCTCTTTCCGCGAAAAAGAGGAGCACCGAGGGTGCCGGGCGAAGCCACGAACTTTAAATCAAAACGTTGCCGTATATTCTCCAAGCAAACTTTTAATTGCGGCACCAGTCATAAAGTCGCGTGTCTGTGTGGAAATCATGTTCGAGTTTAATGAATTTGGCGAAAACTTCAGCCTTGGAGTTACGAGAATATCTAATCGCGACATCCACACTCTCTACGAGGCGACGCGAATATCTGTGCTTGGTGATGGCCAGCACCCGTAGCCATGTTACACTTACGATTGTCTATTTTTCTTTCTACGATTGCAAACGCTTGAAGGTTTGGATAGGGCTAGACTAGATGGCGCAGCAGCTGATCAAAGACAGAAGTGTATTGATAATATTTCGCGGCATTTTGTATTGTAAATGTTTTTTTAGCATTTAAAATGCATAAATTATTCACTGTAGTGTCCATTTAAAATGCACATTAAAATAATAAGATAATTTAAGCGCCATCTAGTTAGCAATGTTGAAAGGTTTGAGTTTCAAAATCGAAAATCTATCTATCCCTAGCCAAACTTTCAAGCGTTTGCTATCGTAGAAAGAGAAATAGACAATCGTAAGTGTAACATGGATAGGGGAGCTGGCCTTGTCTTGCTTCTGCCGATCTCCACTCTGTATTTGCCCAGAGACAAAGAAAGAAAGGTCGATGATGTGTCCTGGTTGCATTAACGCATATTAGTCAATACCTTTAACTAGTCAGCAATTGGATACCGACTTTGAAGCTCCGAAATTGGCTTTCTCAATATCTCCATGCCTCAGCGCAGCGAACACGTTAAGGTATTAATTACTACACCTGATAGCAAATAGCTAAATCTGAGCTACTCCCTCATCCTTAACCGATGGCGGAGTTCAGATGTTCATTCGCTTCTTATATAAACTTCTATATTGCTGAGCTGTAGGAAAGTCTAAGTACAAAATTGCTACTGTTTGACGATCGTTATCAACTCTTATTGGCTGGTACAATCTCGATGTTGGTTAAAATGCATTGATGCAGCAAAAACGACATACTTAATTCAGCCCAATAGAGGTGATTGCGATCGTAACACTATGTACTGTAGCAAATAATCATAGACGATCCCTCAGCATAATAAACAGAATACTCAGTACAAACTACAAACGTTCCAAGTAGTAAAAGAAAGATGCGACGACCGACGAGTGGCGGGCAACAGAATAACTAACTGTATTAGATTGATCGTGTGGCCTCTACTACACAACAGGCGTGCTCGCGAGAGTGTGGATGCAACGTAATATTTTTCATAAGCTGAGTAAATAAACAGTAAAATTGAAGTCAAACAGCGTCCGGCGTTTAAGTGACGCTAGGAGTTTGAATAATTCACGGTACGTTAGTGCTCGTCTGTGACAAAACGAGTACCCAGCGACGTCCGCAATCCGCATCGCTTGCAACGAGATTTTATAATTAAGTATTAACGCAAACATGGATATCTTATATAGTATAGATAGTGGTGCATAACTATACAGCAACGTACTAATTTCGTAAAAATAAATACTAAAAGTAAATAAAATTAGAAATATCCATAAATGATAAAATATTTCCAATATCTTCTCTATCTAGGAGCTGTAGATTAAAGGCCTTCATTAAGGACCCAAAAAGCCTAATATTCATAATATTAACAAATAATAATTATAATGTTAATAGTTAACAAGTTTTGGCTTACCAATATTTCTGAACTAGATGATGCCCGCGACTTCATTCGTGCGGATTAAGATTTCTTAATTCCCGCAAGAACTTTGTAATTTTCCGCGATAAAAAGTAGCCTATGTTTTAATCCTGGGTATGAGCTATCTCCATTTCAAATTTCAGTCAAATCAGTTCATTCGTTGTGGCATTAAAAAGTAACCAACATCCATCCATACATACATCCAGCCTCACAAACTTTCGCATTTAGGAAGTATTTGTTGATTTGTACCCATAATGAATGTGATGATCTTTCATTTATTTATTTTTTATTCCTTGATAGGCTTGCGCGTTGACGACAGTCATAGAAGGCCAAAAGTCTGTATTAGAGCGTGTTTGCCTAGAAGCAGCTCTTGCTCTGAAGGTAGGTAGTATGAATTAGTGCCAGTTATATGACAGGAAACACGGACGCCCGAACGCCGGAAGAGCGTTCCACACCTTAGTGGTTCGTTTTCAGACGTTGCGAGTTTCGTGTTTGCTTTGAACGTAACGCAATTACAATCGCACGAATTCCCAAATGTTACCTTAACTTATAAAGGTAACCAAGCGGCTATAACGGCGGGCGGGATGTACTCAAATAGTGCGAATTCTCGTCTCAAACGGAGTGACGTTTAAAATTGAATCGCTCCCGAGCTCACGGCAGACGGGACATGGAAGCAGAGAGCTGTCGTCTCACTAGAGCAGCAATGTCAGCAAAGCGAACACAGCTGTGGTGACAAGATCACCAGTCATGTTTTTGTTACGTGGTAATTCCGCGCACCAGCTTCCCTTTTGATATATTATTTACTTTTTCTGCATGTATGCTTGTGCGGAAGACTAGCTTAGCCGATGATACAAAAGCATCGAGACCAGTGGTGTTCGTAAAATTTGGGCGCTTTTAGTAATCAGCTCCGATTAAAGTTGCTTCACCATGACGTCACTTACCTTTCCAGCGTACTAGATTGACGTCAGAGGATTTAGCGGGACATGGCGAAATAAGCTTGGCGTTCCTTGGGTGTCATGGACTTCCACACAACAACGCGAACTTCTCTCCAACATTATAAAGACAGGTTTTTATGAATCTTGGTAATTGTTAGGTGTGGGGTTTTTGACGCTGGATGTTTAATATTTGCTGCTCCATAGTACATATAACTCAATGCATGGAGGGGACAAAGGGAAAAATACCGAAAGTAACGTACGTAGTCGGGAAAATGTTAGGAACGTAACTGACTAACGTAAAGTCACAAATTAAACTGTCTCTCGTAAAATGGAAAATTGTTTTGTTGCTCATGTCAAGTGGAATAGATAAGATGTCTTAGTAGGTACCTCCTCGTATGAATGGGAAAATAAGTTTTACAGGTACAATATTAGTTCCATATTATAAATGCAAAATTAACGGGTTCCTCTTTATCAACTGACTGATGGACATAGGTCCTCTGTATGGATTTCCAAATGCCTCGGTCTTGTGCCATATGCATATGCAGCTCAGCTCCTTTTCGGATTTCATCTGCTTGATATCATCACCTCCTTCTGCACTTCCCGGTGCGAGGTCGCCACTCCAGCACGTTAAGACCCCAACAACCATTGGTTCCTCGAACTATGTGCCCCGCCCATTGCCACTTCAGCTTCGTGACTTGCCATGGCGAAAATTCTCCTACAGATCTCCTCGATTTGTGTGCAGCCTTACTAAAGCTTTCCTCAGCAGTCTAGAGTCCTACGGAGCTCTGTTAATCGTTTTTACAGCATCCTTATGCTACTTGGGTAGTCAAGAACTCCCTTATCATCGAATAAATAATGTACGTCCCTATTCAGGACTTAGGTGCTAACCTAACAATGTTAATGTCTTGACAAAAAGTGTTCAGAGTAATAAAGTTCGCAGTTTACAGTGCTCATAGAGTTCGTAACACAGAGTGTCGCCATCTCTCGAGCAGTTTTATCACTGTTTTTATTTCGAGCGGCGAGCATTTCGTAATTATCTTGTTACTTTAACTTTCTACTTTTGTAAGAGTGGAATTTTCGAGTCGGTTATTTAAAGGGACAGTAACATTCAGCGTACGTAGCTGTGATAATTCTTCTTTGTCCACGCTCGCTTCGTCCTTGTTTTAGTTTCGCTGCATTTTTTACCAGGATCCGCTGATTACTGTAGCCGATTTGAAAAACTACAAGTAATATTTATTAATATCCTTCTGACCGATTTTCACAGAGATAATTAGCCATCTGCGCGGATGGTATTATAGTGCGCAAATGTGTGCACAAACACAGGTGGACTTTATATTCCCTCATTCTTGCCGCAAGATGTAAACAAGCAAAACATTAAAAAGAATGAAAACCCCGAATGCTTTAAAGAATATATCAATGAAAATATCAATTATCAAATTTATGAGAAAAAAAAAATGAAATTATATTTTCGTAATCACCCACACCCACTCAATAGGATTTGAAGAAAAAAAAATTTTGAACCCACATTATAGCGTCCAAAATCCGCCATTTTGAATTTTTCAAATTTCTTTGTTCTCGTTGACACTCGCGCTGGCATGGCAAATCTAACGACGTGCCACTTATCAAAATCGGCCCACGCGTTTGGTCTCTACAGTGCCACAAAGGAACAAACAAACAAACATACATACCTACATACATACATATATAGACTGCTAAACACATTACCACTCCTTTGCGTCGCGCAGTCGGGTGAAAAGATGATAAACGATGGGCTTTCGGATTAAAATAAAGAAAAACATATTTTTTTGTAAAATATTATATAAAAATAATTAAAATATAATTAAAATACTTAATTACTTAATATACTTACTCTTCAAAAAAAATAACACAAAAGTGTTTCACTATTGCTTTAATGACGGAATACTAGGCTACTTTCTCTCAAGGTAATTTAAAAACCTAATTTCAGGCGAACGAAGTCGCGAGAATGAGGAACTCTACTTACTAATTATTTCATAGGCGCCGCTGTCAATTAGGGTACTATATTGTTGTCCAAAATTATAGCGTTGCCTTCAATCCAGCACAATGTTGGAAAACACATTAACTCATACGCATTGAGTAAGACCGTAGAGTAGCGGCACTTACTTAGACGTCAGAACAATTCCCGCTCAACCTGTAAACATACACTGCTAGATACCCATAGGTCTCTTGCAAGAATCGCTACAAAACCGATTTTGTAGCGATGGTATTCAGGTGCCGCCAGCGATTCGCCTGAGATTATCTGTCCTTTCCCAGACGCTGTTTCTCAACTGTAACTGTACATTTGCCTTCAATCAATGTACATAGATATGCTATCAGCCGTCCAAAAATGCATGAAAAAAAATTCTCACCCACACTCACAAACCTGTTTTGTACCAATATGAACAGGTAAGAAACGCCGCAGTATGTTTTTGTAATCGAATTGATAGTTAAAAACTATGCGTATAAAAAAAATTCGCGTTGAATTGAGAACCTCCTCTTTTTTTTGAAGTCGGTTAAAAATAAGCTCGGTATGCGTTAATTTGTAAAGCCGAAACAAACTAAAAAAAATCGATTCCGCATAACGGGATTTTCAGTGTTACCGGCTCGCGGCATATAACAAGCGTATAAGGTTTATTAGTGCGCGGTTTAGGTGCGCGTCCGTGGGATAACTAACTAACTGTGATCCATTCGATGTCTTGCGGTTCGACACTAGAAAGGTGATGATGGAATTAAGTCAAAAATTCTTGAGCCGAATTACTCTCCGAAATATAGCTTGAATTATACCCGTCAGGTCAATCCTGATATGCGGGACGTTGCTACTCTAGAAATATAACAACTCTATGCTCGCACGTGTCTTCATGTTTATCAGGCATTTCAAGGGACACGGAAAGGTCTTCCACATTCTTTCTTGTTAATATTTTCCCTGTATCCCTTGGAGTATTTTTATAGCCACCTTTATTAGATCCAGCATTGTTGTTCCTATAGTTATCTAGTTAGTTTTAGTAGCTTTAAAATTGTGGAGGTTCGTCCAAACCCATTTCAAAACTTACTAAAGCGGACAAAGGTAGCCATTGTTAAGTTTAAAACATACCTTCGTATTATACATATAAGGGACTCGACATAGCAAGCTTGTGACCCTAATAAAAATAGCGCTTCATGCGTCGAACGAATTTTTTTTGGGGAAAGGATTCACTTATTCCCTGCTCCGAATTCTAGCGGGTCTTCATGATCATTGATCATGAATCTTCCTGATCCGTCGTACCTATTGATACATTAAGTACATTAATTTAATTTAAGAACTGTTCTTGAATAGATTTGGCATAATTTGTACCCCGGGAACGGTAGTAGTCTAGTGAAGTCTGCTTTCTTTTCAGGGTACCGAGGCTCGAAACCCAGGTACGCACTACTTACTTTTGAGTGTCCGTTTTGAGCAATTAAATATCAACTGCAGTAAAAGTGAACAAAATCATTGTAAGAAAAATTGCAAGCCTGAGAGTTACATCTACATAATGCGTCTAAAGGTTTTTTTTTTTAATTATTTCGGCATAGGCTTGCGCTTGACGACAATCAATGCTGGACAGCACTGATGAGGTCTAGGTTGGAGCGCGCTTGCCTAGAAAATGCCTATTCACTCTTGCCTTGAAGGTACTCAGGTTATACGTTTCCGGAAACACAGATGTTGGAAGTGCGTTCCACACCTTAGCGGTTCGATTCAGAAAAGGTGTGTGAACTCTGCAACAAGATTCTAATTTAATTATTTTCAATTCACACTTTGTAAGCGTGGTGAACTATAGCCTAAAACCCTAAAATTTTTCAGAGGCGAACCCCGTGGATGGACGGAAGCGGAGGCTTACTAATAGGGCCGCCGTTGGCACCCTTTGGGTACGGAGCCCTAAAAAGACGAACGGCGTAATGATGCGCGCACATTGTATTCTACGTGAATCAATATTATTACCGCCAATACAACTGATACGTCTCGTCTTGAACAGCACTAACGACTCTGCGCTCGAAAATTGCAGCACTCGTATGTCACAACTCACAGAGCCAAGGCGTTTCCATTCATGCGAAATGCATTGGCCCTCAGATATATCAATTCAACTTGGTCTTGCAAACATTATGTTTTGGTACAATTTCCGGATCTCGAACGCTGGTCGTGAGGAGTGCCATTCATATTTCGCAATACTATTGGTTTCGCATCGGTAATTCTAATAGAAGAGGACGATTTTATTGAAGGCGCTTTATTGTTCATTTTGGTAATGACAGGTTTTTGACAGGTGAAGTTTCAATGAAAATGCCTTAACATAGAAAAAGTAGAGTAACTTTAACTTATTAAGGTACTATAGGGAACTTTTCAAGGAAACGAATTATGTAGCTTTACTGACACTTCTTCTTCTTCTTCTGGGCTGGTTTCCACACGTAAACCGTGATGGTCTGTTGTGTGTGACCAATCCATCCATTGTAGTTACTCCAACCATCCCAGATCTCTCCAGAAGCCTAGCAGGCCGCCCAGGTTGCCAAGGACTTCTTGCAGTGAAGCTGGAGATCCGAGGTGGTTCTTGCGTTGTTCTTCCACGCCCGTGCATGACAAGAGCACGTGCGTGGGCGTTTCATCTGCCTCCATGCAGGCCCTGCACAGAGGACTGTCGGTGACACCTATAATAAAAAGGTGTTTGTTTAGTGGTCTGTGCCCCGTTATGATTCCCACCACCTTCCTGAGTTTACCTCTGTCCAGGCGGAGTAGTCTGTTTGTTAGTTGTTTGTCAAGATAAGGAAAGACTTCCTTAGTCTGCTTGCAGTCTGTTGCATTCGACCAAAGCAGGGAATGCTCTCTGAGTGTTAGTTCATGCAACCATGTCTTGTACTCACTGAAGGGGATGGGAACGATCGGTTCCGGCCCTGCCACCTTCAGCGTCGCTGCCTTACGTGCTAGTGCGTCTGCTGCCTCGTTGCCCCGGTCCCCGTCGTGCCCCTTGACCCACCTTAATGTGATATCGTTGGAGGCGGCGAGCGTAGCCAGGGCTTTATGACAGTCCTGTACGAGTTTAGATGTTGTCGATGTTCTTGCCAAAGCCTTGAGAGCGGCTTGGCTGTCCGAGTTAATGTTCATTTTAAAGTTTTTTACCTGTCTGTTAATTATAGCTGTAGTTGCTGTTAAGATGCCCACACACTCTGCTTGGAAAACAGAGTTATCCTTACCAAGTGTGTGACTTATCTTCATGTTGAGTTCTTGGCAGTAAGCTCCAGCTCCTGTGCCAAGTTTGGTTTTCGATCCATCAGTGTAAACTTCTATTGTATCTTGAAATGCTTTATGAAAAGTGTTGCTTTCAGCATTTACTTTGTAGCTTCTGTCAAGTGTGTATTGTTTGCTGGATCTGTCACATTTCCATTCCAGACGTGGTTCTTTTTTGAATCCTTGTATTAGTATTTTGGTGTGTGCTGTGTCAAACTCTTTCCAAAGACCTGAAGTTTTCAACCTCAGGGCAGACAGTGTTGCTTCTTCTCTAATGTGTAGTTGTAGGGGCGGAATCCCTAGTATTACTTCTAGTGCTTGAGTTGGTGTTGTGCTCATGCAGCCTGTGATGGAAAGAGAGGCTTGTCTTTGAAATTTTTGTAGGTCTTGCTGGACAGTTGTAAGAAGTGTTCTTGGCCACCAGACTAATGCGGCATATGTAAGTGAGCCTCTTACCACTGCTAGGTATAACCATTTCATGATTTTTGGTTTTAAGCCCCAGGTTTTGCATTGGTTTAAGATAATGAGGGACTTTTTAATTTTGTCCTCTAGATGTTTCTTCCAGTTGAGTTTACTGTCAAGGATTACACCAAGGTATTTTACCTCGGTAGACAGTGTTAGTTTTGTGTTAGCCAAAGTTGGTGGTTTGCCAAGTTCGATTTTCCTTTTGTTGGTAAAAAGAACCATCTCTGTTTTCTTCGGATTAACCGTGAGTTCGTTTTCATTGCACCATCGCTCGATTAGTTGCAATGCTCGTTGCATGATTTCGTATAGTGTATTTTCTAATCTGCCACTGATGAGGATCGTTATATCATCAGCATAGCCAATTGTGTAATATCCGGTTGTGTTCAGTTTCTTTATTAGGTCATCGACTACCAGGTTCCACAGGATCGGCGACAGAACACCTCCTTGAGGACAACCCCTCGCTACTATGCCCCTTGTAACTCCATTAATGTCCAGTTGTATAATTCTATGTTCTAGCAGTGCTTTTATCCAGCTGCGTAGGGTGCCCGGTACGTTATAACGATCTAGGGCTTTGTCTATGCTATCAAATGTTGTTTTGTCAAAGGCCCCTTCAATGTCAATGAAGATGCCCAGAGTTGATAGTCTGTTCTCAAGACCTTGTTCAATCTTGGCTACTACGGAGTGTAAAGCTGTTTCCGTTGATTTTCCCGTAGTGTATGTGTGTTGGTTAGGGTGTAAGGGTATGTGCTTTAGGGATCCGTCCCTGAGAAATCGGTCGGCCAGCCTTTCAAGCGTTTTCAGTAGGAAGGATGTGAGGCTGATCGGTCTGAAGGATTTTGGTGAAGTGTAATCGCTCTTACCTGGTTTTGGTAGGAAGACGACCTTTACTTCTCTCCAGGCCTCAGGTATGTATTTGTGTGCTATACAAGCTTTGTAAATTGGTTCGAGCCATGGTGTTAGTTGGGCCACTCCCCATTGCAAGAGCGCAGGGAAGATGCCATCCAACCCGCCCGATTTATAGGGATGGAAGGTATCTATTGCCCATGTTATTCTATCGGGAGTGATTATTTTGTTTGCGAGGTCCCAGTCTTCTACTGTTGGACGGGTGTTGGAGCAGCTTGCCCAGTTTGGAGAACTTACTATTCTGCAGCCTGGGAAATGTGTCTCAATTAATGTTTCACAGATCTCTTTGTCGTCTTTAGTGTAGGTTCCGTCGGCTTTCTTTAGAGAGCCGAGTGAACGTGTATTGTCATTCGATAAAATCTTACGAATGCGAGCAGCATTGTCGTTTGATTCTATGCTTGTGCAAAACTTTTGCCAGGAGCTCTTTTTCTTTTGCCTGACGCGTTTATTGTATTTATTTTTTACTGACACTTATATTGGTTAGAACTTTTAAACTATTACAATCACATAATACAATTAAAAGAATAAAACAAAAGAATCTTAGGACAAAGACGCGACTCGCGATCTAGGTATATGCGCAGGAGCGCTTAACGTCCTAACACTAGGAGTCCCGATGACGACTGACTGCTGTTTCTAGGCATTTAAGCTATTTATAGTTCAGATCGGAATTCCATCACACGGGCCCTATACCGAATATACTTCACGAAGTTTGAGGTGAAACGGTGTTATTCTGGACGCGTAAAACGGTCTTACTCCGTGAGCGAGGCCCTATTCTTGGGCCTCTTGCAGTAGGGCCTGCTATAGTACCATAATAATATTAATGAGACGACCTGGTGCAGTAGTGGGTGCTTTGGTCTTAAATGTGGAAGGTTTCGGATTGAATTCCTTTACTAGAATTGTCTCTGGTGTTTTCTGATGAGAGTCGTCAGTAATGGCAAATAGAATAGAAATATTTTTTCAAATAAACTTTTACAAGTATGTAGGTACTTTTGAACCGTCGGTGAATTTACCACTGGTTCGGAATGCCCTTCCTGTCGTGAAGAACCAGCAAGAAACTCGGCAGTTGCTCTTTTCAAAATAAGTTCCCTCATCACACGACACCACCATCACCATATTACCATAGACAACAGCTGTGCCGACGAGATATTCCGTTCCGGTATGATGCCTTGTAGAAGCCAACTAGGGGCACAGAGTAAGGATAGAGGAGTGTGAACTGCACGAAAACCTGCCGTACTCCTTCCTGGTAGAAGGGGACTATTCTACGTATATTAGACGGCATCATCACTCACCTTCAGGTGAGATTCCAGTCAGTAACTTGCAGTAGAATAACAAAATTTCGGTTAAGTACTTAATTTCAGAACAATAGAAAGAAATATCTTGTGTAGGTAAGTAACTATTGTTTCGGTTACTTATTTTCAGAAATGGAAGCCAGACATTTTTACTAGAAGGAGAGTAGGATAATAGGAGAAAACCTTTACCTCTACAGTAGAGCTTTTCTTTTGAGCGAGAAAAGCTGAACATTCGGTAAGTATAATACTTCGGTATAAATGTAAAAGTATGTGAGGATGGATGTGAGGATGGATGTATGGATGGATGTATGTATGGATGGATGGATGGATGGATGGATGGATGTTTGTCACGCCACAACGAATGAACCGATTTGGCTGAAATTTGGAATGGAGATAGCTCATACCCAGAATTAACACATAAAGGCTACTTTTTATCCCGGAAAATTACAGAGTTCCTACGAGAGTTAAAAAACTTAATCCATGCGGACGAAGATGCGGGCATCATCTAGTATCAGGTAATACTTACAGTACCCGGCGATATATATTGCACATCGGCCTTTGGAATAAAACGCTATTTCTATTCTATTGCAAGGAAAGCTAGCCAGAAATTCACGTAGTAGGTAATTACTGAAATCTCTTCACAATCGGCGAGCACATCACGTAACATGTATAAAAAAAAGTGTGTGTCAGCTCCGGCCTCCGACGCACGACTGGAGTTTACGCGCGAGTCGCGACGCTATATCCTTCTCTATGCGCGCGACTCGGGTCCGAGCGCGCCCCGACCGACTTTCGCTTCGGGGACTCTTTCGCACGAAAACCAACCTTATTTACTCAACGTTAGGGTAGAAATTTCAACGTTGTGAAAAACGTAATAGAAAAACGTAACGAGGTCATTGATAAATTGATTTTACTGCCCAGATTTTTCTCATACCGGGCTGCTAAAATCGATTCTTAAGGAGTAAACTCCAAAAATGCAGTCGAACTGTGAATAGAATAGAATAGCGTTTTATTCCAAAGGCCGATGTGCAATATATATCGCCGGGTACTGTACCAATATTTTACAGCTCATTAGATGAAGTATAACCTATTTACGTGTCAGATAGTTACATATTCAGTAGCATAATGCATACCGTCTCGTATCAAACGCCATTCAGCTGCCGCGTAATGATCCAATCTCACTGCCTTGTCAATCTACATGGCTAATGTACGCACGAATATAATATGGCTGATTAAAGTGCTATATTATTTGAATAGCAACATAGTTTGTGAATAGTTATAATGCAAATCATTTAATCAAATTGCATCCTTAGGCACGTATCACAGGACTTTTGTTGCACAGCTTTGAGAGCAGTTATTTCATTGGTAACTTGACAGCATTAACGTTAAAATTAAAGTAACGGTAGGTAATCTGGTTGACTATCACCTACGCTCTTCTCATTGTGAAAAGAAAGCCGTCTAGTGGGCTGGCAATGGATTGAGGTGATGATGATGATGATAATGAAGAATCAAATTAAAGAAATCTTTGATAACATCACAAGTAACACAATAACGTTAATTATAACGTTTAACGATAACAGGCTAGAAGTTTCGAATAGATTCTTCAAAATTAGTGACCTGAAAAAGAATAATAGCAGAATTGTACCTGAATATTTTAGGAGGCGACTACGAATATGATTTATACAAAACAAAGTATTGAAATTAGTTCGTTTTTTATATGAAATTAGTTTTACATCTTTTGCCTTGGTTAAATAATTATTAAATAATGAACCACTATCTGATTAATTCATATTGCGCTTTGAGTTTGGATTGGTTTGGATCGTTTCTCGATGACATTGCTGGCCCGAAAATTTAAGAGTTTGTCTATGTAGAGAGTTCTATAGACTACTAAGTAACACATCCCATTGTCAAATTAGAACCTAAAATAACATGGAAGTAGGAATTACGACTACGTCTTTATACCTAAGTATCTACATATTTTTATAACCTCAAAATACATATAAAGTTGTTAATATCTTTTTTTGTGAGTTCCTCAAACGAAAAATCTCAGTGATTATGTTTTAGTAATGGAACCTCTACGGTTTTAATAATTTTTCATATAAAGACGCTTCGAATCGGTTTCAGGTAAACTGAAGTATGCACCCTTGCCTTTTTCTTTGCCTGTCTCGTTTGACCCCGCATTAATATTTTGCAAATTATTTACGCAGAATAATTACAGTAGACTAGATAAGCACAAAGCTAATGCGTTTTTAACCGACTTCCAAAAAGGAGGAGGTTCTCAATTCGGCTACGAATTGATATTGTAGGCAACAAGTATGGACTACATCATGGAGCTATGGAGGATACTACTACACTTAAAAGCTTAAAATAAAAATTCTTTTCAAAAAACCGACTTCTAACGCCACTACAAAGTATAAAAATAATTTTAGTTTGTCCACGTTTGTTGAAGTCGGGCGGGCCTAAAATACAAACTATGAAACCGACTCGCGATGCTCGCTCGACTTCTACAAACGAGTCTATCATATTCTGTAGCGTCGCGCATCGGTTTCATAGTTTGTATATAGGCCCGCCCGACTTCAACAAACGTGGACAAACTAAAATTATTTTTATACTTTGTAGTGGCGTTAGAAGTCGGTTTTTTGAAAAGAATTTTTTATAATTAATAAATTAATAGAAACTTACTGTACGATGTACTTCTACTAATACGAATGTTCTCTTCATACATATTTTTACGTACCTGAAAATAAAAAATAAAAATTAAGTAAGTATGTATTGTTACGTGTAAGGGGTTCAATTAAGACGCCAGTTCCGAAACAAGAAGGTTTATTCACGTACTGTACAACAGTCCACTAACTCTTACACTATATCGCACAATGATCACAGATAAAGCACTCTTACAAACACTTCCGACTTCGCACTGGTTACTTCGCACTTGATCTCTCTTGATGCCTGTTCAAAACAAAACTGACTCCCAGCGAGCAACGACGCGGTTTTTATACTCGAATCAAAACAATAGAAAATTCGAGAATCCGATTAGATGTAAACATGTTGTTGACAATAACAAGCCATTCCCGAAAGTTCGCGATACAAAAGAATAGGTAAACAAAAGAGTAGGTACCTACAGTTTTTGTAAACAACCCAAGGACATGGTAGGTATTTATTACGTACCTACCTATGCGACATATTTACCTACTCTAGTGTATATGAGTCATCGGTAGGTATTCGTAACACACCCTCGATATGGTGCCAAGCGGTCCACATGGACAATTTTCGGCCGTTTCCTGTCTCCTTGTTTGATGCGATAGGTAACGTCATTAATCCTTGTGACCACTGTGTACGGTCCTTCCCACCGAGTTTGTAACTTCGGAGATTTTCCCTTCCGTCTTAATGGGTTATGCAACCACACAGAGTCGCCTTCCTGGAAACCACAGGTATTGGCATTCTGATCATAGCGTGTCTTCCTTCTCTCGCTGGTCTTTGGTCTCTGCTCATGTTCATGTCCCTCATCCAACTGTTTTTGTAGATGACAAACATTGATGCCGATTCTCTCCCAAGGAGCTCCCACATTGTACAGCTGGGGTTTTTCCTTTAATCGATTACGATGTCCCTTCACCATGGCACATGTAGAACATCCTCTGCACCAATCTTCAACGTCCTCACGGAAATGGACCCAGTAGAAGCATTCGCGTACCTTCGCTAAGGTTTTCTTTACACCGAGGTGTCCTCCAGAAGTACCGTCGTGTAACTGCCTTAACAGTGAAGCTACCTTGCTTCTAGGAACCAACATTTGCAGAGTCTGTTCCTTGCCATTCGATGATTCCCATTTCCTGTACAGGACTTCGTCCCTCAAGACGAGGCTGTCCCACTGAGCCCAATATGCCTTAGTAATTGGGCTCGTGGCAGACACATCACTCCATCGTGGTTTTCGTCCTCGGGTTTTCCATTCCATGATGAGCTTCAAATCCGAGTCCTCTTTCTGTGCGTTGCTCACTTCAATCCTGGTTTCAGCTTTTGGGGCCAATGTCACGTTTTTCAGGTGAACCACTACTGAAGAAGCTCCCTCTAGAAATACCTCCTGGTCCGGAAAACTCAAAACCCCTTTAGGCACGTCCACCACACACTGTTGTGATTGTAGAAAGTGCAATCCGATGATGCAGTCATCTGTTATACTAGCCACCAGAACAGGGTATCTGTACAACTTGTCGCCCAGTTTAATCATCACTTCCGTATCTCCGAGGACGGTCACTGGCTGACCCGTAGCTGTTTGTAAGTTGCAGGATGATCGCGAACTTCCCCACACGATGGTTCGTTTCAAAAGCTCCGGTCGCACAATTGATTTCGTTGCACCTGTGTCAATCGTGAAGCGGCACGATTTTCCATTTATCTCTCCTGTAGTAACGAGACTATTTCCATCGCTTGCCTGCCGTACATGGATAGTGGGGGCTCTACGGGATTCAGCAGGTGCCCTCTCCGCAGCTCTAGCTCTTTCTAGATCCGCGGCATCAACCTGGGTACCCCTTGTTACTATACCCTGTTTTCCTTGGGTCCTCCTTTGAGTAGGGCAGCTCAACCGAATATGCCCCTGCTCCCCGCATCCGTAACACGTTGGTCCCCTTTTAGGTGTGACTCCAGCTACTATTTCGCGAACCTTGTAGTCTTGGTAGTCCTGACCTGCAGCTTCTACTTCTAGTGCATGGACTAGGGCAGCGTCTAAGGTAGTATGATGAGCCAATCTGACGGTTTTCCTCACTTCTCGATCCTTTATGCCATCCACAAAAGCCTGCACAATCGTTTTCTCAACTAGCAAGGGGTCAGAGGCATATGCGCGCCGTACCAGGCGTTCTATCTCTGAGGCCCATTGCTCTAGACCTTCGCTAGATCTCTGTCTGCGCTCTTTGAGCTGCGCTCTGTAGACATGCTCTAGGTGTTTATCACCATAGCGAGCTTCCAAGGCCTTGAGAAGAGCGTCGAGAGACCGTCCATCAGCTGGGATGTTCTCCAGGATCAATAGTGCATCCCCGCGTAATGCGAGTGTCAGGGCCGTGAGAGACTGGTCATCTTCCCATCCATTACCCTTCGCAACTGTCTCAAACTGATGTTTAAAGGCTGACCATGACGTAGATCCATCGATCTTTCACTCGATCCATATCGCCACTCATAACTTTTAACGCCCCGCCAAAGTCTTCAAGCTTGGCGTTTATAGCGTCCATAATGACGTCCCGCTGGGTATCCATCTTGCTCTCCAAGGCGTCCCGCTGAGCATCCAGCTTGCCCTCCATGGCGTCCCGCTGAGCATCTAGCTTGCTCCCGATTGCATCCAGTAAGGCCGCCATGTCAAAGCCGCTTGCCATAGACGTTGGGGCTGTGCTGGGCGCCCGAGCCGGAGAAGCTTCTCGTGATGCTCCGACGTGGCCCGCCTGTTCACGTGACGCGTCCAACGCTGCCTGTCGGCGTGTACGTACGCCCTCCTCTTGTTGCGGTGTGGCTGGCATCGCACTTCTGTCACCAGTTGTTACGTGTAAGGGGTTCAATTAAGACGCCAGTTCCGAAACAAGAAGGTTTATTCACGTACTGTACAACAGTCCACTAACTCTTACACTATATCGCACAATGATCACAGATAAAGCACTCTTACAAACACTTCCGACTTCGCACTGGTTACTTCGCACTTGATCTCTCTTGATGCCTGTTCAAAACAAAACTGACTCCCGGCGAGCAACGACGCGGTTTTTATACTCGAATCAAAACAATAGAAAATTCGAGAATCCGATTAGATGTAAACATGTTGTTGACAATAACAAGCCATTCCCGAAAGTTCGCGATACAAAAGAATAGGTAAACAAAAGAGTAGGTACCTACAGTTTTTGTAAACAACCCAAGGACATGGTAGGTATTTATTACGTACCTACCTATGCGACATATTTACCTACTCTAGTGTAGATGAGTCATCGGTAGGTATTCGTAACAGTATGTTATTTCGATCGAAAACTGGGGGACAAAATCTATAATGAAGAAATCCGTAGAACTCAATTCACCGATACACAGCCAGTAAGTATTAATTAAATATAACCTATCTAATCCAAAATCTACCGATATATCGACCTGAAGGTCGAAAATTTAATCCAGATAGTATGTGAGTGTTGCAATCGGTAAAACAAATTGCAATCGCAATACGTCGATTGATTTCATCGACACGCTTCGTGGCTTCGTGTGTTCGGAAAAGAAGCATAAATTCTATGAAGATTTTTGGAGAAGAGTCGACTCACATTGGTTTATGTGGAAGCCGGTTCTGGACAGTCTAGACTCACGGCTTTAAGACCATTAGGTATGTTTCAAAGCTTTCACTCGTAATTTACATGAGATGGTATTTTTTTATTCGATGACAAGATAGTCCTTGACTGCGATCTCTCCTGATGGTAAGTGACGATGCAGTCTAAGATGGTAGCGGGCTAACTTTGAAGGGGTATGGTAATGTACATTCAACCCACACCCATCGGTTTCTACACGCCATCTTGCCGGTACGCTAAATCGCTTGGCTGCTCGACTTTGACGGTAAGGTGGTAACTAGCCACGGCCAAAGCCTCCCACCAGACCAGAGACAATTCAGAAAATATAAATTCCCAAATTGACCCCGTCGGGAATCGAATCCAAGACCTCCCAGTCATAAGCCCACAGCGCACACCACTGCGCCAAGGAGGTTGTCAAAATATTCAAGTACTCAGCTGTAAGTGCAATAAATTACCTAGGCACCTTATCATGGTATTATCTAACTAGGTCAGTAAATTACACTAAGCCACTGAGAACAATTAAAACAATATTATCTCAAACGAAGCAGTAGTAAATCGAGAGCGTGACATTACTTTATCTTGTTTAAAATTAAATTCTTAGCAAGTTTAAACCAATTGCGGTCGCAACAGGCCGTTTGCGCTAACTTACAGCCGTTATAAAACCGCAAGACTAAGATAGCGACTAGTTAGTCGTTACATTTAATTAAATTTGTAATTATACAAGTAAATAATTTAAAGGGAAAAAAACTTCCAGTGGTTCTCCCATATCACTTTTGAGGAAGACCATCAGAGATGTTAACTCTACAATATTAGGCATGATGACGGAGTTTGACAAACTGTTGGATGATGTTCGGTAGTATCTACTATTTCGAAAAAATACCTTATTTCAGAAAAAAAAATAAGGTTTTGGTAGATAAAATAGTAATTTCATAGTAGTTTGCCTGAGTTTGAACATAGATGTGACGTATTCATATTCTGATTGGTGTTCAATCCAATATGGCGGGTTGCTGTATTTTATAGTTTTATTTTATCAGAATAAATAGATATCAATCTCGCTCGAAATAGAAATATAAAATACGTTTTTTATAATCCATGAATCCGATTTCATTAGATAAAGGAGATTGGCGAATTCCATAGAGTTTCTGACCCAGACGAACTGAACCGTGGGCCTCAAGCCCACGTTCACGAATCAAACTTCTCATACTTGTTCTAGTAAACCAGTCTAACAAAAAAGTTCATCAAAGTCTATCAAATAAAGTTGGGAGAAAAAAGATATTCACTCAAGTATTGCCATGTTACGGTTATTTATAATATGTACTTGTGAATAATTATATTTTAGATCCCCATCTTTTAAAAATATCGGGTTTACACAGAAAAATACTCTGAAAAATATTAATTAAAATTAAATGATTTCTGAATCTGAACGGTTTTTAAAAATGCTGGGTCAAAATTCGCCAAGGGAGATTTCTCCCTCCGACATACGAGTACGACGACGTATGAGTGTATTTTTGTGGCGGCCGACCCTAAGATTAGAGAAAAGTAATGTGCAAGAAAGTGAACTCTAAATTCGCATTACCGATGTGACGCCCAGGTACTCTCTATATTCGAAATATGAGAGACAGTTCTATTCCACCGACCACTGATTTGGAACAGGGCATTTGACATTTCAAATATCGTACCGTTTCAGTCGAGAGGCAGGAAATAGGCGTAAAGGATCGAGTTAAACCGGTCACTGTCCACAGAACATTGCGTTACGCTTCAATACACCTGCGTTTTACGTACTATACGGGGATGACAATAAAAATACAGTATTTTTTTACAAACTGCTAGTTTAATTTCATTTGCAGTGCACATTGAATAAATGATTAAATGAGGAGGTTTCAAAACTTGACTAGGTATTTCACTTTTTGTGTTTTTGCACAATTTGAGAAAATAGTTTTTGGGTAATGTCTTTTTCAACTGGAATAATCTACTTTTGGACGAAATCATGCCTTTTATTCTTTTTTTCTGGTGTAACTATCAAGTTTTGGTTCAACCAAAAAAAATAAATTAAAAACATTTCTGTCAAAAGTGGAATAGTCAAGTTTTGAAACGTACCTCCTATACCTTGATATTTAATATCACATACTTCAACGTTGATGTGAAACATCTTGAGGAAATCTGCATGCCTAAGAGATTTTCATAATTTTCTCAAAGGTGTGTGAAGTCTGCCAATCCGCACTTTAGTCATGGGTTGATAATGATAATTGAATAAGGAAATGTAAAGTATGTACAATTAGTTCATTTATTCTCTTTTATCAATAATGAAAATAAGCAATAAGTAACTTTTAAATTTAAATGATCTAGGAGCAAATAGGAACAGGACTATGTTCTGGCAGTTAACCGTGATGCGCAAATTGAAATTAATTATTGAGCAATTGTAAAGCAAGGAATAGGCGTAGGTAAAGGATCAGACTAAACTGGACAATATCCGAGGGCTAATGAATTCAGCAGCAATACGGATGGCTTGCCTCGGTTTGTGACATACGAGAATTGCAATTTCCGAGCGCTCGTCGTTAACGCGCACCGAGATAGGGCGATGTATCAGTTCTATCAACGATAATAATGATTTACACGACATACAATGCTCGCCGAGCGAAAACAATGCAATATACGTTTCTAAGAATCAATGGGAAGGAAGGAGGAGTAAAGAACGACAGCGTAAAAGATGGGAGTTCGTTACAAAGCATAAAATGGAAATAGTTGGATACAGTCTTTTCACACAGATTCATAAGTGGAGAAAACAAAAACGTACTGAACTAAATTGATCTCGACTTTGATTCTCAACAATAGTTAGGTACTTAATCGTAGGTTTTTATAGGATCCTATTACATACTATATCAAGTTTGCTATGATATTTTCCAGAAGTCATGTTTTCTCACGATGTTTTCGAGTGCTAAGTTGAATAGCAGCGGTGATTGACCCGTCACCCTGCTTGAGCCATGTAACCACTTCGAACGAAATCAACCAAATCGGTAAGATACCGAAGCCAGAGATGCTGGCATCTTGGATGACTGAAGATGGGAGAAAATCGTGCTGTGCTAAGAGAATACCTTGAACGTTCTTTAGACAACACACAAGGTATCGTTGGTTGGAGGGAAAAAGTATAAAAAATAAAATAAGTAAGAGAATCATCACCACAGTAGTTAAGTCAGCTGAACAATACAGCTCTGTCTCGCTAAATAACAAAACTTACGAATTCTGAAATAGTAGAAAGTTAAAGTAACAAGATAATTACGAAACAGCACTCGGAGCTCGCCGCTCTAAATAAAGATGGCGATAAAAACACCCGCGCCAAAGGACACATTTGTGTAACAAACTGTACGGAGGACAATAAACAGGAAACTTTATATTACTTAAATACTTTCGGTTTGGCCATTACGCGAAACACTAATCGAGATACATGTAAAAGAATGTTCTCCACATTTCGGTTGCAGTCTTAACTACGAGTTCACACTGAGCCAAATCGGCATTGGATTTCCCGGACTTTCTAAACAAACGGGAGAATAAATAATTATCGTTAATTTATATTGTAATTTCCGAGAAAATAATAGGTCTAGGTGTTTATTCGGACGTTTGGCTACACACTATAAACTTTTTTCTAAACTGAGTATGAAATCCATCTACACATATAATTATGAAAATGCCATGACTGACAAACTTACTAACTGTCTGATAAAGTCCAACCTAAACTGATGGACCTAGAGACACTGTAGATACTAAGGATTTGAAACATGGAGGAAATATTCCTGGACCACATTAAGGCTGAGCACTCTTTAAAAGTGATGGATCTTCAAAAAATCCCTCTTTATTCCCATAAGGCTTTCCCTTATGGGAATAAAGAGGGATTTTTTTGAAAGTAGTATATGTATTATGGTATTCTTATATTATATTAAACCTTATCCACGAGCTAGAACACCACCAAAGATAATGTAATCACTAATCACTAAATTTCACTAAGTTTTAAGAGTCGGGACTCCCATACAAAGAAATGAACGTGCGCTAGCGAACAGCACCAACATAAAAAAACTAATTTTTCTGTCATCTCTCAAAGATTGTAGGCGAACTCGGTAGGTGCGACAGAAAAACACTTTAGAGTAAGATAAACAGGAGCCGCCATATTAAAATTAACGCACGTTTCATACAAAAAAAATGCTCTTCGAAGTTGCGCCAGCCTGAACACACAATACATGTTTGGTTTTTAATCTATTTCTCGTCCAAACTGACACTTAAATTAACATTTTATTTTACGCAATCGTGCTAAGTTTTCTGTCGATATCAATCACAGATTACAAAAAAATTACTTGTCACTGTCATCGTGCTACGACTAAACACGCTCGTCTAGTTTACCGTTTCCTTCAAAACAGACGCCTCAGTATAATGGGAAGCGGGAATTCGCTTTAACAACAGACCTACTCGTACATTACATAGGTAGGCAGGTACGTACCTATAATAATGGTCGAATACTCTCTCTATAAAGAGCAAATAGTCGGCCAACATTAATTACGTGGAGACAAAAGCGGCAAAGTTACCCTAACAACTTTTGCCTGTCAAATTGTAGGTACCTCAGGGCTGTGGGGAGACATTTTTTTCTCATTTTGGTGTACCTACCCTCCGAAATAACTGCACCCGCAAGTCCCATAATAAGTCCATTGTTAAATTAGTGGACATATTTTTCTGTTTGTTTCGAGTTCCGTAGTTTCAAACTCTGAACATTTCATTATTCACATGAGGAGTTAAATAATTATGAAAATAACCTCTAGCCGTTTTTATTTCTAGTAGCCATAAATGGGATTTAAAAGGCAGTTATCAAATTACATTATTACAAACAAGAAAATAAAGAAAAAAGTTAAAAAACTGTAACTCAACTACGGAAAACTGGATGTAGTCATTTTGATTTTGTTTGATCAACTACAGACTTTTTTGTTTGACTCAACTTCGGAAAACTGGATGTAACGTCATTTTGATTTTGTTCTTAAAAAATACCTATATGCGACGAACTGAGAACCTCCGCCTTTTTTTCGTCGGTTTAAAATGTAGCCTATGTCACCCAGACTATAATAACGAATCAATCAATATAATTTATCAAAATCGGCTCAGTAGTTCAGGCGCTACGGTGGAACATTCGTAATAGTCACACACATACATACATACATAGACTGCTAAAATCATAACCTTCCGTTTGGCTCTGCCGTACTCGGGTAAAAATACAGTATAAACAAAAGTAGAACTAACAAAATGCAAAATTATATTTCTTAAATTCTTGAAAGGAGGAGGAGATTCCTTTTTTAATAGATTAATCGTATTTGCTATGAAAAATATATTAGATACTGCTAAATCAATGACCTCCTATTCTCTCTCTAATGTACCGTCTCTATCACAATCATTATTTAAGTCATACCTACGTTAAATTCAATAGAAAAAAGAAAATAAACCCACCCTAACGAAGACAAAAGAAAGCTTAGTTCGACTGAAACATTACCCTAATGATGAGGCCATTCCAATTATAGGACAAAATTCGTTATAAATAACAGAGTGCTCGGACCTCTATAGAGATCTTTTTCGATCCATCGCATCGTCCAATTCAGAGGCGTGCTATCGCGAGGGCACATCGCTGAAATCAGCTTTTCATTAATTACACGTCGCCCTTATCACTTGTTAGAAACTGACACTAAATACCTAGTCTGAGAGATAGCCCGTGTGTAACAATATTTCCTTATGCCAAATGCATCAACTTTTGCCAGCTCAATCTTGCCGGCTGAATCAGTATGAATCAAGTTTTCAATAAGCACAAGCAATTTTCTGGGAACTTATATTTTATAAGCGTTTATAAGTTTACTTATAACTTCTAACTAAAGACGTCATATTTTCTATCCTTTTCTGTAAAATATCTTAGGGTAGGTAATTATTTAACTTAAATAATATTATGGTTTTATCTAATGCTATACATACATAATATATATTATATTATACCTAACTTTATAATCCATGTTTGAAACAAATAAATAAATTAATAACAATGATTCTTTTTTATCTAGATATTTTTTTTACCTGTACCCTGTACTATAGTAGATGAATCCTTATTTGGATAGTCAGGGCTATATAATACAAGTAGTAATCAAATCTCCTTCTGTTTCTTTATCGAACTATAGACGTCCACGGTTGGACGGTATAAGGTCTCTTGCATGGACTTCCACAGGTCTCGGTCTTGCGCCGCCTGAATCGAGCGGCTCCCTGCGACTCGTTTGATGTCGTCTGTCCACCTAGTAAGGGTTCTGCCAACACTGCGTTTCCCGGTGCGGAGTCGCCACTCCAGCACTTTGGGAACCCAACGACCATCAGCTCTTCGAACTATGTGCCCCGCCCATTTCCACTTCAGTTTCGCGACTCGCCAAATGCTTAAATAAAATTTTTATAGTGTTCCTATATATATAAAACTTACATAAGCTACTTGCTCTTTCACTATAAGTTAAGTTGTGGAGCCCGGCTGTAACGTTAATCAGCTGCCAGATTAATTTATTAGACGTCCCAATGCCTGTGGGAGTGGAAATTGACTTAGTTATTAGTGTCATACTTTACCCTAACGCCTGTCACACGCCAAGCTTCCCGTTTCCCTCCCATTTAACTGTCTATTATACGTCTAGAAAAACTTAATCCCTTTTAACCTTTTACCTTTTTTATGATCTCGCTAGAAAATATATTAGACAAGGACAACAATGACTTTTTATAAAAGGGGATATTTCTTAAATCTTAACTTCATATTCTGTACCTCCTATTATGTCTAGAAAAACTTGGGTCCTTTTAACCTTTTACCTTCTTTATGATCTTGCTAGAAAATATTAAACAACTTCAACAGTGACTTATTAAACAGAGGGGATATATTTTAAATCTTAGATAGATTTTTGTTAATGTTTGATTCTAGCTAAAAAGAAACTCTATCATGAGAAAACCATAGACATATGATATTTACTAGCGTAATAATTGTAGGACAAAACAAAATATTAAATTAAAAAAGTATATCTTCTTTGTCAACCGATAGACATCCACTGCTGGACAAAGGTCTCTTGCATAGACTTCCACAGGCCTCGGTCTTGCGCAGCCTGAATCCAGCGGCTTAAAAAAGTATATGCTAGCTTATAATAATCCTAAACATATCTAAGATCTTTCTCTGAAGCGCTATATAGACCTGTGTAATGAAATAGATCACATCAAAATCAGCTTGGTAATTTTTCAGGAATATGGTTACATAAAAACGCACAGAATAGCTATTTATGCAACTGCATCGTAATGAGGGTCATTTTAATTCGAGTGCTGTTTTTTGATACGAGCCTTGCCGAGTATCAAAATAGGATAGTACGAGAATTAAAATTACTAATTACGTTCAGTTGCATACAAGATTTTATCTACGACAAGGAAGTAACATCATTAACAAAATACGCCGTAGGCTCAATAAAGTAACAAAAAGTAACTCCGTAAGCCGCCACCAGCCGCCTGTGGCGCCTCTGTCAACAAAAAGTAACTCCGTAAGCCGCCACCAGCCGCCTGTGGCGCCTCTGTCATATGAACGGTACAAAAGTGCCAGAACTCAGAGCCTTAGCTTTAGGTATCCTATTTTAAGAAGATAACCATTTCGATTCAGCTCCCATACAACGAGCTGCATCGAAATGAGAAGCAAAACCGAAAGAGGGTTCATTTCGATTCAGCTGTCAAACTCGAAATTGGAACTTTTCGATGCTGGAGTAGATAAAAACTCTTACGAACTTAGTTTGTACGAAATTCCTGAAGAAAAAGTCAACGACAGCTATTTTTACTTTTTTTTAGTTTCACTATTTTTGCAGGCAGGCTTCGCTGGGTTTCGCTGAACGCAGGCAGCCCAAGACCAAGGCCCGTGGAGGTCCATGCAAGGAATCTTTGTTCAACAATGGACATCCATCAGTTTATAAAGAAGAAGAGGCCTTTTTTGTAAACTTATTTCAGTCAGGATGGCAACGGAGGTATTCTTTTCAAAATGATGTAGCGGTATAATCGTAAAATAAAACATACGTTACCCTCGTAATCTCCCGGACAGCCGCCAGATACTGCGGCCATAGTTCACTTGATATTACGTCGAGATTTATGGACTGGTGACATTAACAAGCAATGAACTTTACACGATGTACCTACTCGTAAGTAATTCGTTCCAATCTACGGTCACTTAGGAACTCAGTTGTGGCGAAAATTCTTCTTCTTTATCCCATAGAAGTCCACTGCTTAACAAAGGTCTCTTGCATGGACTTGCACAGGTCTCGGTCTTGCGCAGCCGGTATTTCTGTTTTAATCGAGCAAGGAAAATCTTTATTGGAACGAAGTTCCTTATCGCGCGTTGCGAAAGGGGGCTAGACGGAAAAAATTAAGACCAAAAGTTGTAACGACACTTTTATACATTTTTGATGGCCTAAAAATATCTTATATAATAATTTCAACGAGTTGTGCATCGCTCCCGTGGCGCAATTGGCTCGCGTGCGGCTGTTTATCGAAAGATGTGTGAGAAGATGGTGGTTCGAGCCCGCAATTTTATTTTCATTTTTTATTTTATAAAATTATTTTAATTTTAATATTTTATAAAATCTATATTTAGGCTTCCCTGGGGTCATTTTGATTTTATCGATAATAAAATCATGATAAAAAATGTATACCCGAATAATTATTTTCTTTATACCTCGAATAGAACTTGAAATTAATATTTTTATAATAATAACTTCGTTCCTATCTGGTGTCCCACGACACCACACGACTTTTTTTATTCTTTTTAACCTATGTTACTCGTAAGTTAGGTTTAGAGGAGGAGGTAGCAAAGTGATATAACGGTTATATCGTAAAATATAACGTAAATTCTCGTCGTAATCGCTCGGACGGCCGCCAAAAACTGTCCGGGCCATAGCTCGCACTTGTCGAGATTTATGCACTGGTGACATCAACACGCATAAACTTTGCGCGATGTATTCGTTCCATTCCACGGTCACTTTGGAACTCAGTTGCGGGGATAATGTCATTTGTTTTGAACGTAAAGCGTGAAGTTTAAAATTTATATTTAGAGCGAGCGATGCCGAGGAAAGGAAGCTGTAGTAAAAAACTAAGGTCTGCGATTAAGATTTAAAAAATACGTGTGGCGCTCGGGGACTGCCGCGGTAAAGCTATTGCATAGCATTTTCTAGTCGCACGCACACAAACACCGTGCCGAAGTCTGCCGAACTGAAACGACGTTAGGCGATGCACGGCTTTCAACGCCGCACCGCTGTGCCGGTCGGAGTGGGGGATGTTAGGTTTATTTTCGTTACGGAATTTCTTGATTCGGTCGCCGCGCTCAAAGCCCGCGATAAAAGCTATGCAATAGCTTAAAAATACACTTACCGCAGTCAACAGCTCACGTATTACTAATTACTGAATAAAAATACTTATTAAGTGCAGTATTGGCATACTCGTAGATAGATAGGTTGACGGGAGATAGATTCTTTTATAAAAAAATATAAAAGAATCTTAGCCTTGCTCAACTTGACTAATATTCCCCTCTTCCCCCTAAATCTTCATTAGCTCGCGTTCTGGAAGTTCTGGAAGTTCTGGAAGTTCTGGAAGTACAATAATATGTAATTATAAATGATCTTCAGGCTTACCATAGTCGCTGGGCTTTTACGTAAAACAAAACAAATAAATAAAACAGCTGACCTCAATCGTTTGCTCGCGCCTGGCAGTTTTTCCACTAATTCTCCTCGACAATACTCCCATATAAATCTTTTGCCAAACTGCTAGGTCCTTGTGTTAATGAGTAATTAATTGCTGTTGTTTTAGTACATGAATAATTTTAAGGATTTTACATTTGGTAAATAATTCTTTTTTTTTTTTAGACGGAAAGCATAACACTGCATGCAGGAACAGCTATATTTATTATTTATAATATAACATGCAAGCGTTATGTAATAATAAATAAATAAAAATAATACTTGCAGACATTTAAAAATCTAAATACATCTACCTAAATTAATTTCCTATGTTTTTTTTTCATACGTACACGACAGGTTTTTATTTGTATTACTTTTCAAACTTATATTTTTTTTTTTCAAAAATTACCTACACCTGAACATTAACCTAGCGAACTCTATTACCAAATCTCATCGACGAAATAATCATACACAAAATTGCCACCAACTCCCTATTTTAGCTATTTTTATATTACTCTTGTTTCTAAAACAACGATCAAAGCCCAACCCAATTTGTAGTCGATATGCGAATTGACAAACGTAGGTACGTAAACAACATCAAAGGTGCTGTTAGCGAATTGTTTCTTTTAAACAACACTCCTGTGACGTAGAATGGACCGTAAAATTGAAAAGTTGGTTCAATTTCAAAAATAGAATGGGACGGTGGCGCGTACAAACAGAGCGTAAACCGTTTGCGCTGGATACACGCTCTTGTGTAAAGAGGATAAGGCTAGCTACATAACATGACGCCACACTACTGTCCCAAATACTTTTAGAATAATAAACGTAAACGACAGTAAAAACTTTTAGGGTTATCTCGGGTTTATAGGTGGGGATATTGCTTAAATACAACATATTATTTTATTTATATTTTATAAGCTCACGATTGCGATTCTGGTGCGAGGGGAAGATAGCAATAGTAACTAAATCACCCTCTATTACTCTAAGATTAGCATCATAATCGAGCGACCAAAAACAAATTAATGGTGGTCATAGTTGGCTATAGTATAGATGAGATTTACCAACTTTATATCGCGTATTTATAACTGCAACAGCACGTCTACAATTCACACTGTACTATACAATATGAGCCACTGCATGAAACACTTCAAATGCCGCCTTCCACGCAATTCCTTGTTGGAACTTCTAGTAATTATTAGTTTTAGCCTTAAATATTGTAAAATATGTTTCTAAACACTTGAGTGTCACAGAAGACATAAGATTTGAAACATGGTCGACTATGGGCCTCATATGAAGGTTCAGGGTCTTTTAGCGGGTGCTGGAGAGAACAATATGCTCAAATCAAATCAAATCAAAATTATTTATTTCATGTAGGCCAACCTGTAACTCTTATGACACGTCAAGATTCTACCACTGGTTCGGAAAGCGGATTCTGCTGAGAAGAGCCGGCAAGAAACTCAGCAGTTGCTCTTTTCAAAATAATCATTTTACAATATTAATCAGTAGCTATTACATTGTAATAAGTTTTTATACTATCTTGTGGGCAGCTGGATGCCAGCTGATTGAACCCGTGCATCTTTGTTAGAATAGAATATGACATTTCCACAAAACGTACTACAATTCAATTCATGTCAAAGACGGGCAGACAGAAAGTAGCCCCATTCCCGCCGGCGGCACCCGTTCACGAGCATGACGTATGATCCAGCCATTGCTTTAATTATTAAAATATCAAACCAACGTTACCGACATAGCTCATCCAGTTGCAACTGGCCAGGCATATATAGCTTCAAGAACCGCTAAAGGTTGGGGTTCCAAGTTGTTGCAATAGCAACCTGGAAGCTTTAGAAGACTGTGGGGGGCTTTCAACAACGTTAGGTGGACGTATGATCTCAAATGCATCGCTGGCAGTCGCCGGTTACAACACGGATCATGACACCGTCGTCCAGAAATGGGCCTCTCTCGGTTGAAACGAGGACTATAACAAAAACATTATTCTCGTGTACAACGAGACTTAACCTGCGGCTGGCTGGGGACATTATAGCTTGCACCTTGTAACTTCGTAGAATGTCTACTCAAAGGTTTAGGTTAGGGGGACCTTTTTAATTACATTCCGCAACTCGTTTATGGAACAAAGATAAATATAAAGCCGTTTCGCGTCCGGAGAGGGAATGCGTGTCGCTTTAGGTATTGCGACGCCTTTGTCTTCGTGTAATTTAGATAGCATATGTGCCGTTCCGTGGAGCAATAAAGGCGTGTAAACCGTTCTTATGGAGCGGTTCTTGTTGCAACATGTAATAAAATGTCCTGCCGACCAAATTTTAACCTGGGCGCGGCGGACAATCTCAATGGAGGCGATGGATATTATAGTGCTCAAGTGTCTGCATCTCAGTCACTCAGTCTCTAGTAGTAGTAGTAGAGAAAAGGCATGGGAGTGAAGCATGCTCTAATAAGCACGGGGATATAACTCACATCATCTCCTTTAAAAGTTTGGATGTCACTGAGCATTCCCTGACCCTTTGATTTGAAAAACCCAAAAATCTTTTTTGGCCTGATCCGGAATGTTCCAATACCTAACATCAGCAACTGAACAAGCTTATCTAATGAGGCAGTGTTAGAGGTAGTGATGCAAAATTTAGTCTACCTAAATACTCTCTTCAAAACGCAGACATAAAGTGAAGGGTGAAGTTAGGGATTTCGAAGAAAAACAAGGAAACCTTATGGTTTCGTCAAGTTTCTGACCGTGTCTAGGTATGAGTATCCATTCGGGAAATTGGTCATATAGGGAAACAGACAGTCAGGGATTAAACATTACGGGAATTTGACGTAACAGACATACTTACTGGATATTCGAGGAATTGAACCTAATGGACAATAAGGATAAGTATAATAATTGTTGAAGCTGCTGAATTAAGAACAGCCAAATAAAATGAAACCGCTAAATAATCGTATCGTTTATGTAGATGTATATTCGAATTTCGAAAAAAAAATTTAGCAACAAGTATAACTTTACGTTTACCTACTAAGATTGTAGAGATAAATTGACCAACCTTAAACTCTTATGTTTTCCTAAAAATGTTCATGAATTTGCTCCAAATCCCGAGTTAAGAAAATGATAACAATTTCGCTTCATCGAGGGTTTTAATTACTGAAATATTTGAACCGTCTTCGGTGTAAAAGTTAGTTACTGGCACTGTTGTATTTTAACGAAAGATCGTTCGCGTTTTAGGTGAGAACTTTTAATGAGAGAAACTGTGGGAGTGAAAATACTCTCAGATTACCTTACAGTGTGAATCGATCACACAAGTCTAGGCAAAATATTGAATCCCGATTATGTCGGAATTTCCCCAGTCTGGAGACTTAGCCCGATATAAAGTTCGAGCACCTATCAGATATCACAACGCCTGACGAACCAAATTAAAGGTACAGACAGGCTTTAAAATAACAGATAGTGCTCTGCAAGACCTACCTAGATCAAAAGTCAGACTACTCAAAAAAGTTCTCTGTTTCCTAAAACGAAAAAAAGTATTTCTGAATCTTTTGTTAGTAAAGTTATGACACTCAATTATATATTTAGTCATAAATATGTTGTGAAACGCGACCTAAAATAAAATTGAGTTTCATAGTTTTACAAACAAAAGATAAGAGTAAGAGTTTTTTGCGTCTAGGGAACAGGCACCTTTTATAAGTTGTCTGACTTTTGATCTGGGTGTGTGATATTAGAAAACAGAAGTGAAATCTATTTAATTCAAGAGAATTTAATATTTTGTCATTGTACACGCATTTAACAATGTGTTACTAATAATAATACTATATAAAATATTTCTCAAATCGAGGTTAATAAAGTAGTTATGAGTGAAGCAATTTCATCAAAATTAATTTCTTACTGACAAAGTTGCATGGACGCAGTCGGATTTTAAAAGTCAATTTTTGGCGGCGATCTATTACCTAAATATAGTGTTACATTGTGGCTACATAATCTAAACTTTCAAAAAAACTGTTACATTTCATGCCCGCTCTTCTCAGGACAGTTTTAATATGTTGTTACCAGGGTTAGGCATAAGTAATGAAGATATAAAAGTAAACCAGATATCGGTTTACCTCTTCATCGTGAGTCTCCTAGTCTCAGATCAAAAAGACCAAGATCAAGATTTAATGAATAGAATTATCAGCGTAATAAATTTCTACGCACCTCGTAGCGTAGCCTCTTACCTAACCTTACCTAACCTTAATATTTATTAAAATCTTTAAAGTGCCAGCAGAAAAGTAAATTCTGAACCGTATTGTGTTCCGACGCCCGCGGGATTGTTTGCGTTTAGTTGGGATCCGTGGAAACTTTTAATGAGAGGAACTGTGGAGGTGTTACTAACCGGCGTTAAGTTTTAATTATGGCACCTAGCGTCCTCTTAGAGTGTAAAGGTCGCCGTGCTAAAAACAAACAGTCAAAATGCGTATCATAAATAGTTGCTGGAAATTACATTGGTTTTAACATTTTTTACAATTTAACTTGCAGTGTATGTATGTATGTTTAGGTAAAATCTTGCAAGATGAATTAGAACCACTTCCCGGTTTCCGATTGAGCTGAAATTTAGCATGCGTATTATGAAAATTACGCGGCCGTCGCGGTGCCCGCGTGAACCCGCGTGAACGCTCTCACACTTGGCCATATGTTTGAGTTCAGCGCGCAACGCGACGCATCACGCACCGCGCAACGCCCCACGTGTGCAGAAACGTACCCTAACTCCGGGCTTGTACTGAGAATGTCTCAGAAGAACCCAATACACTTTTGGTCCAACACAGGAATTGACCAGGGCTGACATCCAAAATTAAAAGATGCGGCTTTAAATGGAGAAGCTTTTCGCATGATGACCGCCAAACTTGAACACGAGGAAGGCACATGATGATGATGATGATGATGAGGAATTGAACCTGTGACCTCGTCATCTGCAGTTAACATGCTAACCACTAGATCAACAGGCAGAAAACAGTTTCACTATTACAGTCGTGTGAATATGCAGTAATTCTTAGCATGCATGTTCTATTAATAGAATAGAATAGAAATATTTTGTATTCAAATAAACACACAAAGGACTTGTAAAAACAAGTCCTTTTGAATAGTCAGACTCTACCACTGGTTCGGAATGCCGTTCCTGCCAAGAAGAACCAGCAAGAAACTCGGCGGTTGCTCTTTTCAAAACAAGTTTACAAAACAATAAATACTATGCTATGTATGCAGTGTTTCCACAATGAGGGAATTTCCAAAAATGCATACCTGCTAACAATGCAATATATCTTAAGATGGGCAGACATAAAGTAGCCCCCCCAATCGCGCCAGTGGTACCCGTTCACGAGCATGACGCATGACCCAGCCGTTGCTTCGCTCAACCATATTTGAGGGAACGTAACAACCCGCATCACACGACACCACCACAGAAATGTTTAAAGAGTGCGTGACATACTTATGCTACCCATGTTTAATGTTGATAGAATCACATTTTGAGGTCATCAACTGCTAAATTATCTACTCGTATCAAATACTGCTGGGATAAATTCATAATGATATCAATTAACATTGAATTATGACTACAAATTATCCATTCATCGGTTTTTATTACGGTTGTTATTGTGGACGATGTATTATTATTTAATGAATTTATAACTGTGAGATAAAATTTTAATATTGGCTTATTACTTACTACGAGCGGAATATATACTCGTGTGCTACGAGCGATTGTTGTTTTGTTGATAAACTGCATACAAGTGTTACCGATACATTGCGGTTTCATGTTTTGGCTGGCCAATTTATTATAACCTAATTTATATTTTATTTTTATTTAAATACTTATTCGGATCCTTAATAAAGTCACACATTCAATGCCAAAAAAAAACAACTTATAGCACTGTAATTAGGATGAAATAAATAATATTTATCTACTCCCATGCTTTAAATCCTCTATAAAAGATTCTGAAACAGTTAGCTTATTGCCAACATTAAAACACCCAATGTCTTAATAACCATAATGTCATCCAAACGGATGATATAATGTTGTACTGAATTTCATAATAACACTCCTTTGTTTTTTTTCGATCCCTTCTGAGCAAAGGTTTACTCCACAGACAGCCACATTCTTACTGTTCGATGCGTGGTATCTATGAATTAAAAAAAAAAAACATTTGTATGAATTTCAAAAAAAGAACATTGTCATTCACGCGCGTTTCAGTACCGAACGCCGCGCGCCGTAAAAAAAATAGGTTATTCGAATCCCTGCCATTTTTCTTAATTTACAAAAAAATGAGCGATTCAAGTTTCGACAGCACATCGCCAGATATTTTAAACGCTGCAAAAGAAATTTCCAACAAATTACTCAGTAATGGATGATACTAATTAGGTTAGGTACCTACTAGGAATGGCTGTTTTAATATTAGCTGTAAGCTAACTGTTTCAGAACCTTTATAGAGGATTCATATTATGGGAGTAGATAAAGTCTTGTATGCAAACTGTTGATAATTAGGTATTAAAACACTCATGTGATACTATTATCACACTCGGCTTTGCCTCGTGTGATAAACCCACATTCGTGTTTTAATACCCCTTATTATACAACAGTTGCATAAATAACTATGACTTAATCCTTATTTCATATTTATGTTAAGTAATTTACATTAATTTATTCAAAAAACATTGTACATATCAATCATCGCAGGCCCACGGCTGGACTCTCGGATTTCGGGTAAGGTTTAGGCTGGGAATGAAATAGGAAGAGAAAAAATTCGTAAGAATAAATTTTGACCCGCTGGCCTTTAAAGCGCACGCTTATCGTTCATACAATTGGGTATTTGACTGTTATTTTTTTATTTATTTAAAATAACGTTTTTAAATATTATAACACAATGCCATTTCTCTTTTTAGGGTTCCGTACCCAAAGGGTACCAACGGGACCCTATTACTAAGCCTGCGCTGTCCGTCCGTCCGTCCGTCCGTCCGTCTGTCAGCGGGCTGTATCTCGTAAACCGTAATAGATAGACAGATGAAATTTTCACATATTATGTATTTCTATTGCCGCTATAACAACAAATAATAAAAATTAAATTAAATTAAAAAAAAAAATTAAAATATTTCCGTGGGTACATGGAAATATTTTTATTTAATTTTTTTATAACGGAACCCTAAAAGAGCGAGGCCCGACTCGCACTTGGCCGATTTTTAAATATCTTTACTAGTCTCGGAATTATAAGCTGTTTTACTGTGGCTGTATTTGTCTCTTTCTAAAACGAAATTTACTATGGAGCTTGTATGGAGCGGCTGAATTGTGACATCACAATTCACTAGCGCCCTCTCTGTCTAACAGGAAACTTTAATGCTCCATAACTTATTTGTTTATGGACCGATTTATTTTCTGTTTCTACAAATGTTATTCTTACATGTTACATTTTCGATTATAAATAATGACTACCAACATTTTGACTACAGTCGAATACCCAATCGAGCTGAAACCTGGCACAGAGATTGCTTGCTCGTATAATACTTTTCAGACCGGAAAGAGTTTATCCCAAGAAACATGAGGCAGAGGGCATCCGCTAGTAATTAATATCAATTAGTACATAATTACTTGAGTTTAAGACAAACAACGCACCCAAATAAAAAAGAAGGGTATTTTTAGCAGTTTCGTCAGTTTTCGAGTTATAATTTAAAAAATATGCAAGTTTGACGTTCGGAAAGAGGCTTCAACTGTCGCGATCCCCGGATAAGTATTCGGTGCTCGAGACACAAAGCCAGCAAGATTTTCCATTACTTTAAAAGCTGAATTTGTAAAGTATGTACAGTCAGTATCAGATACAGGTACAGGCCACTTTAATATCTGGCAGTTCGCTAAAATACTCTAAGGGTATTCTGGGGTACTCTAAATACCTAGGGACAAAAAACTATTTAATAAATGTCGATAATCTCAAAAAGTAACCAACGTTAAAACGTTGTACGCGAAGTCTAATGTGTTGAAGTCTATTTATTGTTCCTTATTTGGTTTTTATTGGGTCCCGGAGGACACACTAAACTATAACTCACGAAAAACTAAACTCTACTTTACATTCAATTTATGTAAAAACATATTCAGTAATCAAAGACCACGTTCTAATTAAACAGAAAATACTAAAAAGATTCGCCAGTTTACGCTTAATGCATGGATGCGTGAGAAATATTTTCTGCCGAACTCTGAACTCCCCGATGCATCGATGTCCACATATTCATATGAGTCAAGTGAGTGAATAAGCAGTTCAAAAACACTTCGATGCGTTCATGATCATACTATATGAATGCACGCCAGCCGTTACCTATGACAAGTCTACTATGGTATTTTTAAGGAATTTTTATTTTTCGGTCTACATAACTATAATTTCGAAGTTACACGATTCAAAAAGTGACAGAAATATGATTGCCGCCTTGACAAATGGCAGGTCACGTAGATATGACGCCGACTGTACATACATCAGACATTAAAATATGTATAGCGTTAAAAATTAAATCACGTACTATGCAGAGGTCATTCGTCACACAGCGGTGTCTGAGTTACGCAAAATTGAAAATAAATTACGTTTTTTTTGGATAGTGCCCCACAAAAAATATTGTATGAAAGATAAAAGCTATGATTTATGTGTTAAATTATACGAATGGCGGTGTTTTTAGTGTTGTTTTTATATGAATATATAGGTACATTTATTTCCTCGGCTAAAATATGTACGCTTTTGGGAAAGTACATTGAAAACATTGCTAAACTGAAAGTGTAAACATGCCGTAAGATGAATGTAGTACAAAATGAAATATTTATTGGAGGGCGGAACTTATCAACACGCGAACTTCGAACCAATATAGGTTGTTCGACAACACTTGATAATCGATTTATAGAATAACTAGCTGATGCCCGCGACTTCGTCCGCGTGGATTTAGTTTTTAAAATCCCGCGGGAACTCTTTGATTTTCCGGGATGCCTATCATCCTCCAGGTTCTGAACTATACCTAGGTATTACCTATACAAAAAATCACGTCAATCCGTAGCTTTGTTCCAGCGTAATTGACGGACAAACCAACAAACAAACCCACTTTCGCATTTATAATTATGTATTAGTAAGGAAGAATTAATACTCTACGATAATAAAGGCGATCTAATTAAATTTTAGAACACAAAGCTTTAGAGCACAAAGAAAAAAAAACTACTATTGTGACTTAAATATGATATAGTTAGATAATATATTCCGTCGGGGACTTTTTTGTAGAGGATAATGAGTACTTTAATTATGTAGCGCATAAGTTTTATGTATAATCAATAGTTTTCTCAGAACACGCCAAATAACGCATTTTATAGGCATAATTTTGCTACTTTGGGTTACATTATTGCAATTTTCTTAAGGATCTCTAATTTTTGAAAACAAATTA
Source organism: Oeneis ivallda (assembly GCA_029955525.1). Lineage (NCBI taxonomy): Eukaryota > Metazoa > Arthropoda > Insecta > Lepidoptera > Nymphalidae > Oeneis > Oeneis ivallda. The sequence goes on along the minus strand of JARPMR010000020.1, from coordinate 17,793,050 downwards.
TAGTCCTGATTCGGTACAAACAAACATACAAACAAACAAACAAACAAACAAACAAAAAATCTTTCCTCTTTATAATATTAGTATAGATATAGATAATAGGAGAGTTTTTCATGTGAATAAACTTTGTAAATCCTTTCGTATTGTCAATTTACTTTTCGGCTGATGGATTGTCTTAAACTGATTACTACAGTGTGGCGATCGCAAACATCTCTGATTGCCAGAATTTACGGCGTTCTTGCTGCATCAATGCATCAATTTTAACCAATAGCGAGAGAGTACCAGCCAATCAAAGGTGACTATGTTAGTACTCATCTTCATCAGCAAACCATCAACGGCTCACTACTGAGCGCAGGTCTCCTCTCAGAGAAGGGTTATAAGCCATAGTCCACCACGCTGGCCCAATGAAATTGGCAGACTTCACACACCTTTGAGAACACTATGCAGAACTCTCAGGTGTGCAAGTTTCCTCACGATGTTTTCCTTCAAAGTTGAAGCTTGTGATCTTTAATTTCTTAAACGCACCAAACTTAGAACAGCCAGAGGTGCGTGCCCGGGATCGAACCTGCGACCCCCCGAATAGGAAACCGCAATCGGTTCAGGCGTCTTCGAGTAATCGGTGGACATTCATAAAAAGAAAAGATTCCGACGAATTGATAATCTCCTCCTTTTTTGAAGTCGGTTAATAAATACTTTCAGTAGAAGTGATATTAATCTTTACATAATCATACGACTGCAGAAAAAAAGAAGTCAGACCTTTAAGATGGGCTCGAAACAAAACAAAAAACTGTTAAGTACATTGTTTTGTGTTTAAAGTAACAGTGTATTATTGCATGCAATAGGTAAATGTGTTTGTTCATAATGTTTAGCGGCGGTGCGGTAAAGACAAATCTACTTTTAATGTGTTGAGATAGTGCCGAGTTGTGGCAATCTCGTCTCCCGGCGTCATAATGAAGTTTATGGAACTTGCAGTTGTGACGTTTGCTCTATCGTGGAACACGGCACTTTAAGCAAGCCTTATTATTATTGCTGGTGGCTTAAGGACTCTACGAACAAAGGAATTTATAAGAGAACGCTACGCTACGAAGTTCTCAAATTTGGTTTTATAGATTTCGTCATTCTTTGTTATACGCAAAATGCATTTGGTGACGTCACGATGTGACGTCACCAAATGCATTTTGGTGTCAAATGTAGTTTTATTTCACAAAATTGCAGATATGAGAAGCTATCCTAGATATATTACATTCTTGATAGGTTAATATAAAAAATATTTTTAAAAAAACCTACTATGTGAGTGAGAGTGTCACGGTTGGACAGGATATAGTACGCCGCTATGTGATAAGCACTGTAGATTTGTTTGTGGTCCTTCTTTCACATGGCCCGTCCAACGTCTCTCTGTATCTCTATTTGCAAGGCTCTCAACGTTGGGGACTGGGGTCTCACGGTGCTCGAGTGGCAACCTAGCAGTGGAAGTCATTGGGCGACCACCACTAGGTGGACAGACGATCAATCCACTGAATACAAAGGGCAAACGATCGCGTTCTGAGGTGATCCTTGCAAGAGTTTTGTAGTTTTTATAAGCATGCATTAAAGCTGAGATCTATAGAGCGTACTCTGGCTCTGCTCAAGACTCAAGATAGAGTTAAAATGAGACCCAAATATGTCCTGACGTAAATCTGTCTCGTTTTAACTCAGTGTTGAGTCTGAGCTGAGTGAGAGTGCCATCTATAGATCTCACCCTAAATGCCTCAATAGCCCAACGGTTATAGGTGCGGACTGAAAACTGAAAGGTCGCAGGTTCGATCCCCACTCGTTGCACTATCGTCATACCCATTCCCAGCATAAGCTTTCCACTTATTTTGGAGGGGATAGGAAGATATCAGTCAACTTTAGCTAGGCTAATATTCTTTAAATAAAAGTTTTACAGTACTGCACATTTACTCTTTTCATGTATTTTATAGTTTTTAATGTTATTTCTATAGCCTCTAGGGTGTTCTTAATAAAATTAAAAAAATAAATAAGAGCAAGACGACATGTTTTGCGCTAGAAAAAGAAAAAATCGGCAACACCCTCTTGCCTATTACAATACTTTAGAGTTGGTGACGCAAAAATAAACGATCGACGAGAGTTTGTTACGCCCTCGGGCATTAATACTTATGTTAGACTTTTATACACTTACTGACAATAAAACTAGAAAACTTCACAAGTTTATACACTACCACAAACTTAGCAGTCGCACCTAAACTTTAAGCCGTCTTGGGATAATAGTTTTAACTTTAAATACTTTGCTTCATAATCGTAAAAAAAATATTTTTAAAAAACCGACTTAAAACGCCGCGCCCGCGCCACTACCAAGTAGTATAATTTGTTGTTGATATTTTAAACACCGCTCGACCGATTTCGATAAAATTTCAATTATACCACCTGGAAAATATACTCTTTGAAACAAAAAAAGAATTTTCCGAATCGGTTCAGGCGTCTTCGAGTAATCGGTGAACATACATAAAAATCGGCCAAGTGCGAGTCGGGCCTCGCTCTTTTGGGGTTCCATTAAAAAAATTTAGTAAAAATATTTCCATGTACCCATGGAAATATTTTAATTTAATTTTTTTAATTTAATTTAATTTTTATTATTTGCTGTTATAGCGGCAATAGAAATACATAATATGTGAAAATTTCATCTGTCTATCTATTACGGTTTACGAGATACAGCCCGCTGACAGACGGACGGACGGACGGACAGCGTAGGCTTAGCAATAGGGTCCCGTTGGTACCCTTTGGGTACGGAACCCTAAAAAACTAAATAACAAAAAAAAGATTCCGACGAATTGAGAACCTCCTCCTTTTTTGAAGTAGGTTAAAAACACACTGAGTCCACACATCGCAGTCTTGTGCCACCTGTACCCAGCGACGTATTTCAACTAGTTCGGAAATCGGACAACCTAGTAAGAGGTCCGCTAACACTGCTGGTGAGAGGTCGCCATTCCAGCACCTTGGGACTACCAACACTGACCTTTATAATTAATCTATTATTATTGACACTGGATATAGGCTGTTGCCATCTTTTATTTGGACCTACTTGATTGACTCCATTTTGGCGCTGTAAACAGTAACGAAAGTCCAAGGAACTAAAATTAGGGCACTAGTTGACAACTGATAGTAGATACTTTTTGGTACGTTCTGCATCCCTGTTTCATTTAGTTTCAAAGACACTCGTGTCAAATGTGGCGCTTCAAATTGATCCATAATATGAGCTGTCATTTGTATAGGGACAGCCAGTCCAGTGTTGATCATAAATTCAAATTCAAAATTATTTATTTCATGTAGGCCAACCTGTGGCTCTTATGACACGTCATGATTCTACCACCGGTTCGGAAAGCGGATTCTGCTGTGAAGAGCCGGCAAGAAACTCAGCAGTTGCTCTTTTCAAAATAATCATTTTACAATTTTATTATACAGCTATTAAATTGTACTTAATAAGTTTTTTATATTATCTTGTGGGCAGCCGGATGCCATGCCGATTTAACCCATGCAACTTTGATAGAATAGAATAGAATATAATATTTCCACAATGAGGTGAGGTTCCAAAAAAAGCGTAGGTACTACAATTCAATTCATGGTTATACGGGCAGACAGAAAGCAGCCCCATTCCCGCCGGTGGAACCCATTCACGAGCATGACGCATGATCCAGCCGTTGCTTCGCTCAACCATATTTGAGGGAACGTTAACGAGATTAATTATAGAGGTAAGTGGACTCCAATGATTACTATTATCGGTTCTTCGAACTATGTAACCACCCACTGCCACTACAGATTCGCTACAGATCTCCTCATTTCTGATTTGATCGTACATAGAGAGAAAAAGGTAGTTAGGTAAAAAGGCGTAATTATTTACTAACAAGAGTAGGTAACACTCCTCCGCACGCAACATGGCGTGCTCTTGTGACACTAATGTATAAGTAATTACTGCTTCGATCGCCGCGTCGATAACGATTCCACCATAGTAACGATTTTTATTTATTATCACCATCTCAACCCGTCGCAGACGCACTACTGGGCGTGGCGTTCTCTCGGAATGAAAAACGTTTATTTCATAGTACACCACGCCGCGCTGGCCGAGTGCTCATATCCCTATTTGAGCATCTCTATCAATACATATCTAAACCAGCCAAGTGAGAGTCAGACTCGCACACGAAAGGTTCCGTACCATCCTTTTTTTTTTTAACTTCTTAATTTAGTTTTGTTGCTGTAGCGGCAATAGAAATATACATTTTGTGACAAGTATCTACCTATTACGGTTCACGAGATAGAACTCGCTGACAGACCGACGGACAGACACGGACTGCGGAGGCTTAGTAATAGTCCCGTTGAATCTTCTTTATTAGGTACTTTAAGTATTTATGGGTCTACGAATGGAAGCATTGATTAACTTACGAAATGTAATGAAGCTGAATAAAATGTTAAATTATTTTAGAAAATGTGTGTGTAAGCGTAAGTTTAATTGTGTGTGAGTTCATTTGATGAAGATATTTTTCCGACACACGAGATTCTAATTTGAACCGCAACCCGTAAGGTCTTGTAACGCGTTCATAATAGCTTAGTTAGTCTAAATTAGAGACAAGGCACGACAAATTTTGACATTGAAGACAAAATTACAAATCAAGGTATTCAGGAGACGTGACACGTACGCCCGTACCTACGTACGTACGTGTCGTACGGAGCGCGCCCGCAAATTATTGTCTTCCCACTAATTCCGAATGTGCGCTCGATTTGAGATATTAGCACGAATTACTCAGTTATTTATTACGCCACTGATCACGTAGCTACACCGCGCAAATGGTGTGACATAATAAATGAATTATTATACAAATGATTGGTTTGTTAATGCGTAATAATTAGTAGCTATTTAATTTTGTATTATTGAACATTGCGCTCAATTGCTGCTACATTATTTAATCTCAAAAATCATTATTTTTTTGACGTGATAACGTCTTATAAATCGATGAACACCGGCTGCACGCACGAAAAAGTGTCACGTTCCGCCTGAGCCTGAGGGTGCAAGCGAGAGCGCAGAACAAGCGATAGAGAGGCACGATCGGCCCAAGCATTGGTTTGTGCCGCTCGCCAGTCATCGTCAATGTTTCTTTATGACATTATCACGTAAAGCTATCGTCCGTAAACCGACTTTACAGACAACCAGTTTTTTTCAAAAAGTGTCAAAAGACGCAATTGTGTGTGTGAGTTCTCCATATCAAAGGTGTGTGATGTCTGCCAATCTGCTATTGCTTAACCCTTTTCATTCTCTTCTTCTTCTCTTTTCCTGGAGAAAATTCCCAGGAAGAAGAGAAGAAGAAAAGAACCCTTCTCATTCAAAGAAGAAATCCATGCCTAGTAATGGTGATAGCCCTAACAAAGTGGTATTTGGCTATAACTAAACTTAACCGCCTGATGTGCAACTGACTCGACGCCTTTATGCACTAAATTATAAGATCAACAGATAGAAGCGTCACACCGCATGTCATTAAACCATTTATACCCAACAGCAGACTGACTCACAGCCCGGCGCGTTTGAATATGTATGGACATGCAGCCTAGATTCCAACCGCTCTGTACCCTCTACAGATGTGTTGATTTATTCAGACATCTCGTACCGATATTAACGTCGTGTGTCGCATGCATTCATATGCAGTTTGTGTATTTAGATTAACTAGTGTCGGATGGAATAGCTTTGATCGTAATACAGTGAGGTGCACGAATAGCCGGATCATATATTCAATCTTACCTTACAACCTTGTTAATTGTATGGACTGTTTGACAGAAGCGGAACAATCAACAGACATTTGAATAATATGGACTATGACTCTAAATAATTATCGTTCAGCTGCTGTGGTTCAGTTTCATTAAATATATTACATCTAACAAGTAAGTATAAGTATATAAGGGCCGACTTGCACCAAACTGCTTATCATGTTTAGTTAAATTTTGTAATGCTGTCACTTTTTGACAATACTATTTCAGAGTTGACATGAGAAGAACAGGTGTAGAAAATTTAACTAAACATGATTAAGCATCAGTTTGGTGCAAGTCGGCCTTAAGGATGAATATACGAGTCTGTCCGCGAATTTCAAATTTAATTTGGTTTTTCGCAATTTGTAAACTAATACGACAAACTAGGCTAGTGGCATTCTAATTGCCCCAGTAAAATTATCATCTTCACAGGTTTACATAAAAATCTTTACTTGAAAGTGACCAGTTTAAGAAATTAAGGCTTTAAGATGCGTGAAATAACCTTGAGAAACGGAGCCAACCTAGACTTATTTCAACGTCACCGCCATCTAGCGGCTACGCTCGGTACTTGCTCGAGAACTCAGCAAGTACATGAGAGTACCTCAAAATATATCAACGATAAAGTAAATGTGCAGAGGGAACAGTGTTTTATGTTATCCTACCTAGTATGTTTGGGCCTCACTGAGATTGATGTCACGTGCAGGTGTTAAGAGTCTCCATTGCTTTAGCTTCACCTAGTAGGCGCCATGTACCATAACGAGCTTGCAAGTAGTTTATAAGTTCGAGGAAATTAATTCTTTTTGTTGTTATTCTTACCATAATAATTTTTAATAGGTCTTTTAAAATCATTGTATTCTTTGATAGTTTTTAGGGCTTCGTACCCAAAAGGTGCCAACCCTGTTTTATCAAAAATATTTATTTAGGTAATAAACAAAAAATCGGCCAAGTGCGAGCCAGGCCTCGCTCTTTTAGGGTTCCGTACATAATATGACCCAATCACTTTTTTAAAACTAGATACACGTTTAGATAACTTAGTTCTGAGTTAGTATTAAATTAGGTAGCAGTGTTAGCCTAGTGGTTAGGACTGTGGTCTCCTATTCGGGGGGGTCGCAGGTTCGATCCCGGGTACGCACCTCTGACTTTTCGGAGTCAAGTGCGTTTAAGCAATTAACTATCACTTGCTTCAACGGTGACGGAAAACATCGTGAGGAAACCTGCACATCTGAGAGTTCTTCATAATGTTCTCGAAGGTGTGTGAAGTCCACCAATTCGCATTGGGCCGGCGTGGTAGACTATGGCCTATAACCCTTCTCTGAGAGGAGACCTGCGCTAAGTAGTGAGCCGTTGATGGGTTGCTAATGATGAAATGATGATGATGATTAAATTAGGATATGGGGAAAGAATGCTCGTTTGTTTTGGTCACAACTTTGAAGGTCCCTATTTCTTCATTTTTGAAGCTTTTCCATGCATGGGAGCCCCCTTTATTTTTAATTTAATTTTATTTTTATTATTTGTTGTTATAGCGGAAATAGAAATACACACTCTGTGAAAATTTCAACTATGTATTACTGTTTACGAGATACATTCCGCTGACTGACGGACAGCGGAGGCTTAATAATAAGGTCCCGTCGGCATCCTTTGGGTACGGAACCCTAAATAGAAAATTTGATTATATTTTATTAAATAAAACCGACCAACCGCTAGTCGGACTCGCGCACCGAGGGTTCCGTACTCCAGAAGTTAAAGTATTCCAGTAAAACGATATTATTATTAATTTGCTACATATTATTATTTATAATATTTTTAGGGTTCCGTACCGAAAGGGTGCCAACGGGACCCTATTACTAAGCCTCCGCTGTCTGTCCGTCTGTCAGCGGGCTGTATCTCGTAAACCGTAATAGATAAGACAGTTGAAAGTTTCACATATAGTGTAAAATAAAATAAAATAATAAAATAAAGGGGACTCCCATACTTATATGGAAAAGGAGTAGACATAAAATTTTATTTTTTTATTGGAGTTTATTGGAGTTTACTCCTTAAGAATCGATTTTAGGCGCCCGGTATGAGAAAAATTCGAGGAGTAAAATCTACTTATGAATGACCTCGTTACGTTTTTCACAACGATGCAAATTTCTACCCTAACGTTGAGTAAATAAGGTTGGTTTTCGCTTGAGTTGTCAAATGCCCGCGTTACGTTTTTCACAACGATGCAAATTTCTACCCTAACGTTGAGTAAATAAGGTTGGTTTTCGCTTGAGTTGTCGAATGCGAAAGAGCTTTCGCTTCGGGAAGCCGAGCGTCCGAGGGTCTATCTCAAAAACTAAACTAGTTAGGAATTTGAAATTTTGGTATATTATGTACTATATAGTGTATTTAAACAACAAATACTGAAAACACAGATTTATAATGCGGTTTGTAAGTTGTGACCAAAGCAAACGAGCCTTTTTCCCCATAAGCTAATTTAGTAATTTCTAAGAACTAAGATATCTAAATAATAATATGTATCTAGTTTTAAAAAAATGATTTGGTTCGTATGTACGGAACCCCTAAAGAGCGAGGCCCGACTCGCACTTGGCCGATTTTTTTTGTTTTAGAGGCTTATTCTTAATATCAAAATAAATATTTTCTTTCACACAATTAGTCCAGTAAAAAGTTCAATGAAACCATGATCTGACCAGTTTTGGCGCAATGAGTAAAAATCGGGCAAGTGCGAGTCGGGCCTCGCTCTTTTAGGGTTCCGTTAAAAAAAATTAAATTAAAATATTTTCATGTACCCATGGAAATGAACCGATTTGGAAAATTCTTTTTTGTTTCAAAGGGTATACTTTCGAGGTAGTTTCATTGAAATTTTATCGAAATCGGTCGAAAGGTTTTTGAAATATCAACAATAAATACTAGGTACAGGTACCTACTGTGTCTACTTTGTAGTGGCGCGGGCGTTTGAAGCCTTGTTTTTAAAAATCGGCCAAGTGCGAGTCGGGCCTCGCTCTTTTAGGGTTCCGTTAAAAAAAATTTAATTAAAATATTTCCATGTACCCATGGAAATATTTTAATTTAATTTTTTTAATTTAATTTAATTTTTATTATTTGTTGTTATAGCGGCAATAGAAATACATAATATGTGAAAATTTCATCTGTCTATCTATTACGGTTTACGAGATACAGCCCGCTGACAGACGTACGGACGGACGGACGGACAGCGTAGGCTTAGTAATAGGGTCCCGTTGGTACCCTTTGGGTACGGAACCCTAAAAATGTGTTCATTAATACTTAAATAATGACATTATGAAAGAAATTTTGATTTAAATTTAGGGGAAAGGGATGAAAAAAATAAAAAAAGGGTTGAAAAATGCCTTTTTTTTAAATAACTTAATAACGATAGGAAATAGAAAAAAGTTTCAAGTAAAAGTTGTAGAGAAAAAAATTCTACACAAAAAAATTCCTCTTCATTTTTTTGTTATCTGCTTTAGTTTAGCTGCAAAAAATAAAAAATAAATTTGCTTTGTAATTAATTATAAAGATGTATAAAGGCGGGAAACATAGTGCCTATCTCAATTAATTAAGCTTTGAATAACGGTAGTACAGTCAAATTAATAAGGTATTTTTTCGAAATAGAAGATACTTCCGAACATCATCCAACAGTTTTCAAAATCGCTCATCGTAGCTATTAAAACTCTAACCTGCGTGATGTCAGATTTCAAATTGAAACTTTTTCGCTTTCTATATTAAAAAGTTAGACTTTAGACTGTTTGACTTTAATTTGTTTTTAACCAATTTAAAAAAAAGAGGAGGTTCTCAATTCGCTCGCTGAGTCTTCTATTGCAAACTTCAAAAATCTATTATTTTACTTATTTATACCTTTCATCCCATTGTTTATGACAATGGAGATTGGGAAATAATTTGTTAGTTAACAATTGAATAACTTTTTGAAAAATGGTGGTTAAACTTTTGTTTCTCCAGGGCTCGATTCTTTCAAGTGTTAAGAAGATACTAGAATTTTTTCAAATTTTTAAAATCACATCTTATGTTATAAAAAAAATATTTTTATTGCTGAACTCTCTTTAGCGGGGGCGCGCGCATGCTGTAACAGCCGCACGGAGCCCTATTTTCAACGTCAAATTAAAATTATAAATAATGGAGATAGAATCCCGGGAGTTGGGACTTTTTTATTGGAAATTTCCTCCTCTTAACGAGCTTTTTTCAAAATTGCTTAAATATTAATATTTTTCGAGTTATTAACAAAAAACGAAATATAAGTTTTTTTCATCTTATTTTGTTAATAACAATTGCAATTTTTTACCTGCACCAAAATCCTTCAAAAACATTTTTCTAGAGGTGATTCCGACTCGAATGAGCCATCGCTCATATTTTTAGGACCTTTATCTCTATTTTTCACGTTTTTGAACTTGTTGACTAGACTAATACGTAGGTATGTATTTACGAATTCAAATAAATACTGACGAATTTCAAAACATAACATTGACATAACATTTGACGACCTCCCTGGCTCAGTGGTGAGCTCTGTTGTCTTATAACTGGGAGGTCTCCGGTTCGATTCCCGGCAGGGTCAATTTTGGAATTTATAATAATTTTTGAATTGTCTCTGGTCTGGTCTGGCGGGAGGCTTTGGCCGTGGCTAGTTACCACCCTACTGTCAAAGACGTGCCGCCAAGCGATTTAGCGTTCCGGCACGATGGCGTGTAGAAACCAATTAGGGGTATGGGTTGAATATTCACTGCCATACCCCTTCGAAGTTAGCCTGCTACCATCTTAGACTGCATTGTCACTTACCATCAGGTGAGATCGCAGTCAAGGACTAGCTTGTCATCGAATAAAAAAAAACACTTCGGCGATGAAACTTGACAACATAATAGTGCTGTCAATAAAGAGAACAATTAGTTCAGTTTCTACACTTTTTTGCCAAGTTGTACGAAATTAAAAATCACATCAGTGTGAATTTGCAGTACGCATGAGGCGTAATATAAAATAACTAGTAGGGCGCGTGGGTGCGCGGCCCGCAAGCGGACCGCGGTTTTTCTACACATCAAATAGACTTTCAGGTCCTGATCATCTTTGTCAGTAAACCACACTTGCATCTTTTATACTCTCCGAGATAGACACCGATGAAATTTGTAAGGCCGCCATCTTGATGCGCCATTTTGAATTTTTTTTTCAGCTTACTGCCAATTGGATGAGATTCCGAGTACTTTTTGTTTGAGCACCATCCACCTATCTTCAATACCCCGGCCGTGCTCCTCACCCACCTTCCGAACCCTCAATCATCATATCTCATCATTTGTCAGAATGAGAATTCTTCTATAAAAAGAAATTTTGAAAAGGAACCGTATCAAAGTCTTGCATGGTTCTCAGCTTCTAGTCTCTTCAATATTCGCCATATATTTTGTATAGAAAAAAAATCCGCCATCTTGAATTTTTTTCTATTCATCAAGTAGACCTTCGGGTCCTGATCATCTTTTGCCCAGAAACCACTCTTCCATATTTTATACTCTCCGAGATAGACAAAGACGAAATTTGTATGGCCGCCATCTTGAATCCGCCATTTTGGATTTTTTTTTCAACTCTCTGCTAATTGGATGAGGTTCCGAGTGACTTTTGTTCGAGCACACCCCACTTATCTTCAATACCCTGGCCGTACTCCTCACCCGTCTCCGAAATCCTCAATCATCAGCTCTCTCCATATTTTTCCTCCGAATGAATTTTTGTCCTCTATACGAAACCATCGGTGAAAAAAAAATTTTCATACAAAATTTTTCAGGAAAGGTGATCAATGAGTGAGTGAATCAGTGAATCAGTCAATCAGTCAATCAGCCCCAGCAGCTATATATATATTAAAGAGAACAATTAGTTCAGTTTCTACACTTTTTTGCCAAGTTGTACGAAATTAAAAATCACAGCAGTGTGAATTTGCAGTACGCATGAGGCGTAATATAAAATTCGATCCGTAGTCAACCCAAGTCAGTTGACTTGTAATAGAAAAATACCTGAAAAATACGGAGGTATGACAAAATACGAATTTCATACCATATCAAAATACTTTAAGTATATGAGACGTGTCCATGCTTAAAACTAAGTATACAAAAGTCATGCGTTTCATCAAACTATTGTCAGGTTTTGTGCTGTGCAACTCAATCATATTTTTGTATCAGAGTATCTAGATTTTTGAAGTTTGCAATAGAAGACTCAGCGAGCGAGCCCCACACAAATGAAGTTTGATTCTTATTTGATTATGTTATCGAATTCTGTCTGTATGCTCTGGAAACTAGTATGTTTGTAGTTTTATTTGTAAAGTATAATAAAGTCACAATATTTTGCGTATAATTTTAGGCCTATATTGTACACACTTCTAAGTAGAAGTGTGTAAAATATAGGCCTAAAATTAGGCCGATCACTGCCGCTATAATCTATATGTATAAAAGAAAGTGGTGTTAGTTACACTATTTATAACTCAAGAACGGATGAACCGATTTGGCTGAAAATTGGTGGAGAGGTAGCTTAGAACCAGGAGACGGACATAGGATACTTTAAAAAAAACAACAGAACAGCGGATTGATGCGATTTTTTGCATGGGTATAGTAATGGATGTAGTAGTGGTTCCTCAGACCGGGAGAGCTACTTTTTATCTCGCATAATGAAAGAGTTCCCGCGGGAGTTTTAAAAACTAAATCCATGCGGACGAAGTCGCGGGCATCAGCTAGTCTATACTAAAAAATACTTTTTAAAAAACCGACTTCAGACGCCCGCGCCACTACAAAGTATATAATTTATTGTTGTTATTGTAAAAAGCGCTCGACCGATTTCGATAAAATTTAAACGGGACCACCTGGGAAGTATACCCTTTGAAACAAAAAAAAGAATTTTGCAAATCGGTTCAGGTGTCTTCGAGTAATCGGTGAACATACACAAAAAAAAGGATTCCGACGAATTGAGAACCTCCTCCTTTTTTTAAATTGGTTAAAAACAAATTAAAGTCAAACAGTCTAAAGTCTAACTTTTTAATATAGAAAGCGAAAAAGTTTCAATCTGAAATCTGACATCACGCAGGTTAGAGTTTTAATAGCTACGATGAGCGATTTTGAAAACTGTTGGATGATGTTCGGAAGTATCTTCTATTTCGAAAAAATACCTTATTAATTTGACTGTACTACCGTTATTCAAAGCTTAATTAATTGAGATAGGCACTATGTTTCCCGCCTTTATACATCTTTATAATTAATTACAAAGCAAATTTATTTTTTATTTTTTGCAGCTAAACTAAAGCAGATAACAAAAAATGAAGAGGAACTTTTTTGTGTAGAATTTTTTTCTTTACAACTTTTACTTGAAACTGTTTTTTCTATTTCCTACCGTTATTAAGTTATTTAAAAAAAAGGCATTTTTCAACCCTTTTTTTATTTTTTTCATCCCTTTCCCCTAAATTTAAATCAAAATTTCTTTTATAATATCATTATTTAAGTATTAATGAACACATTTTTACTCATTGCGCCAAAACTGGTCAGATTATGGTTTCATTTAACTTTTTACTGGACTATTAAATAGCACAATTTTATTTATTTACCTTAAAGGTTAGTGCCAATTAAGATAGACCTCTAAATTGTATGAGCGCCCATACAACTCGGAGGACTATCTTAATTGGCTTCTATTATTTATGTATGGGGACACCCTTTAAAATTCAACTTTTTTTATTTTTTGTAATTTTTCCTTTATTTGTGCTGGTAGACCTTGCATTTTGTCAAATTTTGTGATTCTAGGTCAACGGGAACTACCATATAGGTTTTCGACCCAAAACCTATAGGGTAGGTACTTCCGGTTGACCAAGAATTGTCAATTTTGGTTAAAAGCAAGGTAAGACCTATGGTATGGGTATAGTTGAGGACCTGGAGGGTGACATAGGCTACTTTTTATCCCAGAAAATCAAAGAGTTCCCAAGGGAGCTCAAAAACTAAATCCACGCGGACGAAGTCGCGGGCATCAGCTAGTTAAATAATAATTATATATATACTTCTAATAATCCATTTAGTGTCAAAGTAAAATAATCCTTGATTGTATTGATAAAGTCACATATTCAGTACAACCGATTATGGAGAGTTATGGAGCGTATCATACATAGGTAAATGTATAAGAATGCTACACGAAATTGAGCTCAAATTCAATGCTGTTATAGTTTATTTTACTTTGACGCTAATGACATCGAATACGATTACGATCAATCGATTAACTATAGACAATTGGACCTGTTACAGTTTTATTATAAGTAGGTATAGATAATACTAGCTGATGCCCGCGACTTTGTCCGCGTGGATTTAGTTTTTAAAGTCCCTCGGGAACTCCTTGATTTTCCGGGATAAAAAGTAGCCTAGATGTTGACCCGAGTAATAAGCTACCACGGTATAAAATTTTGTAGAAATCTGTGCGGTAGTTTTTATGTGAAAGAAGGACAAACAAACAGACAAAAATTAAATACAAATCTGTTTTGGGCTCAGTATCGATAGTAAAGCATCCCCCAATTAAAATTTTCAAAATATATTAAATGTACAGAAATCTTCCAGTTACAGTTTTACATAGACGAATGATATTTACTACCGTCAGTTTTATTATAATTAGATTAATTTATAAAAACTATATTATGTTAATAAGAGTGAAAATTGCGAATGTCAACCCCTATCTATATTAAAAAATAAAAATCTCGAGTCACGAAGTATGTTCGGGATAAACTCGAAAACTACTACGCCGATTTTGATCAAACTTCGTAACTATCTGTAATTTGGTCCAACTTCTCGGACGAAGTCGCGAACATATTATAAGCTAGTTATTACATGATGTCCTCCCGACCGAATCCGATCACGGCGGGCCAACCTCCTATGCTAATACGTCGCCTTAGAGGTCAGCCATCTGCGCGGGAGATATTATAGTGCAGAAGTGTGTGCGCAACCACAGGTGCACTCTCTATTCCCTCACTCTCATAGTCCGATGGGACGGAAATCCGACACGACCGGAGAGAGATCAGGCGCAGGACCGACGGTTTTACGTGCTCTCCGAGGCACGGGGGTGACTAACCAGTAACCACCAACTTCCTAACTCCGGGCCAGTACTGAGAATTTCTTTGGCAGAAAAACGCAATACTTTTTTTTAACGGCCACAGCCCGACCCGGGAATCGAACCCGGGACCTCGTCATCCGCAGTCGAACAAGCTGACCACTAGACCAACGAGGCAGTTAGTTATTACATGACGTGTTGTCCACAGTAGGTACCTACGTATATCATCTATACTTACCTCAAGCAATTTTTATCAACATGCCTATGTAATCGAAAAATAACAAATATAAAATATAGGTACTAAATATAAAGTGTAAGTAAATACTCACATATACATTTTTAATTCTCTTGCTCTTTTAACAAGATATTTTTTCTTATGTTTTGGCATTTTTGACCTGCACTATTCACTATTTACAGTGTAAATATTTATAGTGTAAATTTTACACTATTCTTTGACCGATTAAAAAGTTAACTTATTTACAAAACACACACACACAACACACAATTTTAAAGATAAAACTAAACATATTAAATCTATAAATATAAAAATATGTACACATTAGTATAAACACTTAAAAAGTTAAAATTTATTTGAACGAAGTAACGAACGAAGGTAGGTACCTACTGCGAATTTCTTGAAAGAAAAACTCATTTTTGGTCCGACCCGGGAATCGAATCCGGGACCTCGTCATCTGTAGTCGAATTTGCTAACCACTAGACCACGTCTTGTATAATACCTATACAACCACTAAATCACAAGATCTACGGTACCTACAGTCGACAGCTGTTCAATGGTACGAGTGAATTGCGAATGTCAACCCTATTGTTATAGGAATAAGGCACGTTGAAAGTCATACTGTCAGGCTTGACTTGATGTTTTGCTGTTATCCACTGTAGGTATCTACCTCAAACTTAGACCATTCAAAAAATATGGTCTAAGACCTCAAGCAATTTTTATCAACATGCATATCATCATCATTATCATCATCATCATCATCATCATCATCAGCAACCCATCAACGACTCACTACTGAGCGCAGGTCTCCTTTTAGATAAGGGTTAAATAATAGAATAGAAATGCTTTTTATTCAAATAAACTTTTTTACAAGTATTTTTGAATCGTCGATGATTCTACCGCTGGTTCGAAATGCCCTTCCTGCCGAAACAAGAAACTCGGCAGTTGCTCTTTTCAAAACAAGTTTACAATATAATAGATACTATGCTATGTTTGCACTGTTTCCACAATGAGGGGAAGTTCCACAAAAGAATTCCTATAATTCAACACATGTTAAGACGGGCAGACAGAAAGTAGCCCCATTCCCGCCGGTGGCACCCGTTCACGGGCATGACGCATGACCCAGGTATTGCTTCAGGCCATAATCCACCCAATGCGAATTGGTGGATTACACATACCTTCGAGAACATTATGGAGAACTCTCAGGTGTGCAGGAGTGCAGGATTCCTCACGATGATTTTAATTGCTTAAATGCACATTACTCCGAAAAATCAATGGTGCCCGGGATCGAACCTGCGACCTCCCGAATAGGAGACCACAGTTCTCACCGCTAGGCTATCACTGCTTACATTATTATGCATAGCATAGGTAATAATCGAAAAAATAACATATTATACTAACTAAAAATTGTAGGTAAATATTCACCAATACATTTTTAATTGTCCACCTGTTTGGCATTTTCGAATTCACTATTCTTTGATTACTTAAAAAGTTTATAAAAGTTTATGTATTTACAAAAAAATATTTACAGTTACTGATTTAAAGATTTTATCTAAACTAAGTAAATCTATTAATATAAATATTTAGAAATTGGTATAAACTCCTTAAAAGCTAAAATTAATTTCAACGAAGTCGCTGCGAAACCGATGCGCGGTCCTCCCTCCGCAACGTCCCGGCAGGGACTGTCGATGGGGCTCGCGAGTGTTTATCAGCTCGGATTTAGTTGAATTTCAGGTTAATATTACTATACACGATTGTTATGCGGTGTAAAAATAAAGTTAAACAGCGAAAAGATTAATATTTTTAAGACCATTTTTTGTGTGCAAGAACGAATTAAAAAGCTAGCGCGCTTTTGGAGAACTTGTGCAAATTATGTCAAAAATAGGTACTCTTTGGGGATTTTTTTTACAAGAGGGGGTTGACAAAAATAAACATTTTTAACAGCCTAAACAGTTATTGAATCTTTATCTTTCATTCTATATTATTTATTTACGGCTTAAATCAACAATTATGTTGATATATTGAATTAAACAACCATGGAATTTAGACATTTCACGCTTCTTAAGGCCTTAATCAAAATACTGAGTTGGACGTGAGTTACTCACAAATTAGTCGATATTTTGATTAATTTCTTAAACTGGACACTTTCAAGTAAAGATTTTTATATAAACCTGTGAAGATGATACCGCCATTGTCGCAATTAGAATGCCATAAGCCTACTTTGTCGTATTAGTTTACAAATTGCATAAAACCAAATTAAATTTGAATTTCGCGGGCAGAACTGTGTCTTCTACCTTAATAGATATACCTATATAGATTAACGCTTGCCTGTATTCACATCTGATAACAAGCGAAGATGCAGTCTAAGCTGGAGCGCGTTTGCCTGGATGATGCCTATTCACTCTTGATTTAAATGCGACTTCTAAATAATAAACATGGGAGTTAAGTACACGAAAATCGGGTTAAAAATTGTGTTTATACTACACCTGCTCGGAAAGTACCTTCTGATTTGTGTCATATCGAGAAAGAGCGAGAAAGAAAATACGTCTTTACGTGGAGACATAGACGAATGATATTTACTACCGTTCGTGGAGACAAATCTGCGGGCTGAAAAAATGTATGAAATTTCATTACTTACGTGCTTTAGCGGGCTGAAAAGTTGTATGAAAATCCATTACATACGTGGTTGTCTTTTTTTAATTTTTGACAAAATTAGTTCAGTAATACAAATACATAAAAAAATGGTGGTAAGCAGGCTACTTTGGAGGTACGCAGGCTACTTTGGAGGTACGCAGGCTACTTTTAAGGTACGCCAGCTACTTTAGAGGTACGCCGTCTACTTTAGAGGTACGCAACTTACTTTAGAGGTACGCAGGCTACTTTGGTGGTACGCAGGCTGCTTTGGAGGTACGCAGGCTACTTTTAAGGTACGCAGGCCACTTTGGAGGTACGCAGGCTACTTTGGTGGTACGCAGACTACCTGCGTACCTCTAAAGTAGTCGGCGTACCTCTAAAGTAGCCGGCGTACCTCGAAAGTAGCCTGCGTACCTTAAAAGTAGCCTGCGTACCTCTAAAGTAGTCACCGTAGAGGTGGGCCGACTACTTTAGAGGTACGCAGGCTACTTTTAAGGTACGACAGCTACTTTAGACGTACGCCGGCTACTTCAGAGGTACGCCGTCTACTTTAGAGGTACGCAGCCTACTTTGGAGGTACGCAGGCTACTTTAGAGGTACGCAGGCTAGTTTAGAGGTACGCCGTCTACTTTAAAGATACGCAGGCTTCTTTGGTGGTACGCAAGCTACCTGCGTACCTCTAAAGTAGTCGGCGTACCTCTAAAGTAGCCGGCGTATCTCTAAAGTAGCTGTCGTACCTTAAAAGTAGCCTGCGTACCTCTAAAGTAGTGGGCGTACCTCTATGGTGACTACTTTGGAGGTACGCAGGCTACCTGCGTACCTCTAAAGTAGTCGGCGTACCTCTAAAGTAGTCGGCGTACCTCTAAAGTAGTCAGCGTACTTCTTAAGTAGCCGGCGTACCTCTAAAGTAGCTGGCGTACCTTAAAAGTAGCCTGCGTACCTCCAAAGTAGCCTGCGTACCTTAAAAGTAGCCTGCGTACCTCTAAAGTAGTCGGCGTACCTCTAAAGTAGCCGGCGTACCTTTAAAGTAGCTGTCGTACCTTAAACGTAGCCTGCGTACCTCTAAAGTAGACGGCGTACCTCTAAATTAAACTTCAATAATTAAAAAATGTGTCTGTTATTTTCCTCGTAGGTGTAGTATAAAGCACTATGTATCACTCGGGAGAAAGTGCGATTCCTAACTCGGGCGTATTGATACACTCGGCTTCGCCTCGTGTCTCAAATGACGCCCTCGTAAGTAATGGGTCACTTTCACTATACAATCACAATACGTCACGATCCGTACGATCTGCAAATCACTGTACATGACACATGTCGTTAGCAGGTTTGTACGGCCGCGGAGCGAGGGTAGTCAGAAATCCGAGCCTCGTCATTCATGCCCATACATATTCAAACGCGTGGAGAACCGACGGCTATTATTATAATCATATGCAATAACGGCACTATCTGTTGATCTGTCTGGTTTTGTGGTGACATTGTTTTGTTGTGTTGGCATTCGTAGCCATTTGTGTGTCTAGCGTAACTAGGTACGCTGTAACTTTTAGTATCTAAGACGCGAAAGGGACAGATAATAACAGCGTTGTAGTTACATCTGTGTCCACAGCATTTAGCTGAGCTAGGACCCTTTCATTGGCATGACACTAAGTAGACACTAGCTTAGTGAGATTTTAAGTACATCTGTTGATCTGTCCAGTTTTGTGTAGATCTGTTTAGCCTAGCAATAGATCTGGTTTCAAGTTTACGTTAATTGTGCGTAAAGTAACGCAAGGCTAAGTAAAGCTAAGTAAGACAAAGCGTGGCTATCACTCTACTGGGGACTTGAGGCTAAAGCAATTTTAATATTAACCCTTTCCCTTTTTCCATGAATCACATGTGAGCTAGTCATTGTTTAACCATTGTGTCTGGGCAAGAACCTGTTACGAGTAAATCTGTCTCGTTGTCTAAAATCAAATGAGTTCATAAATCCGTTTTTGGATAGTTTCTTAAAAGGATTTAACACTTAATTTACAATACACCTGCCACGTTGGTCTAGAGGCTAGCTTATTCGTCTGCTAGTTATGAGTTGCCAGGTCCAAATCCTGAGTTGAGTTTTTGGGTTTTTCTGTCACTACTTTCTCAGTATGACGATGGCGGTGCACAGGAGCACACCCCGCGCTTCTAAAAGAAAGTAAAACCATCAAACCCAAGAAGGTCTCGCCTTCCCATCGGACGATGAGAGTGTCACATGTGCACCATAATATCTCCTGCGAATTACTAGTCTCCGTTAAGTTTGGCCACCGTGACCGAAGTGCCCGTATAGGTACGTGTTATTCGAAGGTATTCGTCAATCCTTCTCTGTTTAGTTTGTAGAAAGGATTTAACGTTAACGCTTGGAAGCACACACGATATGGAATACCTACTCGAACCTGCAAGTGCAGGTGACACCCCCCCATTCGCAATCTGTGCCATTATCCGTTGCACTTTGATCTTTGAGCGCAACGTTCGAGCGAGGACAATGATCGTCGCAAGAAACGACGTGATGCAAGATGTCATCCCACGTTTATTGCATAAATTACAATGCAATCGTGCCCTTTGATGTCCTGGTATTTCGAATCTGAACTGTGCACCTTTACCCACGTACGGCGGGAGGAATGAACTTTAAAGATTTTCATCTTTAGGTACTATTTTCTATAAGTATATCAAATATACAGGTTGTAAGAATGTCTCTTACGTTAACGAAAAATTTTAAGAATGAATGAACTTTAAAGATTTTCATCTTTACTATTTTCTATACCTTATTACAAATATACAGGTTGTAAGAGACATGTTAACGAAAACTTTGAAGAATTAATGAACTTTAAAGATTTCCTCCTTTACTATTTTCTATTTACGCAGAAATCAGAGATTTTGCGTTGCAATCAAAAATCGCTGAAACGCGACGCGGTCGCAAAAACGCTAAAAGCCATAGAAACTCCGAAAAGTAGCCATTCTACCCTCTTCCTTATACTTAGGTACATAAATGCCATTTGTAGTATAGGTAACAAAAAAAATTGTCCTCGCAGCAGCGACAGGTCACACAGTAAACAATGGAGCTTGACCTCGATGGCTAAGTGCTAACATGACAAATGTTTCTTTTTACGTAGTTATCTCACTGATTGTTATCTCTCATGATACTGGTATTTGCTTGCGAGCCGCAGCTGCGATTTAAAAGGTACCTACCTAATTTAACAAGCGGGAAAACCATCCACTAGGTAGACCGACTACATCAGACAGTCGCAGGGAGCCGCTGGATACAGGCGGCGCAAGACCGAGTCCTGTGGAAGTCCATGCAAGAGACCTTTGTTCAACGGTGAGAGTCTCTCGGTTGATAGAGAAGAAGTATTGAAAGAAGAAGTACGCACCGATGAGTAAGATCTTGTACGGACTGGCTATCAAAACTAGCTCTTATAACTTTGTTAGCTTCATATTTAAAAAAAAAAAACTTGAGAGGTGTCAAGGGACACCCGGATGGAACGTAGTTCCTTTCAATTACATTGTGTTCGGTTCATAAAAAATTAGGGAAAATTCCACATGTAGAAATTATTTAAAATAAAATTGAAAATAGAAAATTCAGTCTGTCGAGCTGCGATTCGAACCATCGACTTGTAACTGTTAAGCGACTGCCGAAGCCACTAGGCTACTGAGACCCAATATTGTACCGCGAAAATACCGAATACAATGCAAAATTCACATTCAACAAAAAAGTGTCGGTTTCAAAAATGTGTCGAGTGTCGGTTCCTTAATTTTTTCCGTCTAGCCCCCTTCCGCACCGCGCGATAAGGAACTTACGTTCCAAAAATTACACAGATTCTCGGAATGCAAGTATCTCATGCGTTTCAGCTAAGGGGATTAATTTTTATAATGCTACCGTACCTCGTCGAATGTATAAAAGCCAACAAGTACCATTCTGCTTCTCGTCGTCACGTCATTCACATTACCTACTTGTGTTTGTTGTTTAATTATTGAGTAATGGACATCTGTTTTCCTTACTTTGTGTAAATCAGTAACGTTTTTTTAGTAAAATTAATAAGTATCCGGCAATAACTTAATTAATCAGAATTCAGAGCAGGTGAACAACGCACATAAAACGTAAACATGACAACATACACAATGCGCGCCGTGGGTGACCGATTTGACAACTCAATTCGTTACCCAGGCTCAATAGCCCTAGTTACAAGTGCGATTTTAATTGGACGTACACTAGCGGCACGCTATGATGGCCGGTTTGACGTTTGTCCGCTCATGAAGTTCCGTATTAATTGATAACGACTTTGAAGGAAATAATTGTATTACTTTATTGACGATAGTGATGTGCAGAGATTCATAAATTTTATCGAATGTAGTTTTAGGTTTAGGACTCAAAATTTATTTATTAAATTGATTTCTAAAATGTATACAAGTGTAGAAAAATCAGTTTGCACCATTTAAGGGGTGAATGTACTTGTGAATATGAACAATTTTCACTATGTGGACAAACCTCTGAAATCGCAAAAAAATATCAGCTGTTTCATACAAAAGGTAAAATTTTTATTTTTATATGATATATACCACAACTCGGCATTTGGTTTTCTAAATTGAAAATTTTTAAAAATGGAATCTAATACGATCGTCACATAGGATCGCTGGCTAGCACAACTACTACCTCCGGCAAACTCGCGTCAATGCTCAATGCAAAACAAAGCAGTTTCGAATTGACGTTGCTTCGAAAAGTATAAACTGTCAGTGCAATGCGATTGTGATATAGTTTTGACCTGGCTTTGGATTTCAAATATTGATACTGCATTACTGTTGACCCTTGCTCGTTAATTTGGACTCTGTTCAAGCCCTTTGTTGTGGATTTCGTCGATATGTCCGAACGTACGCAGAGAACTGTTCTAAATAGTCAGACACGTGAGTTCGTAATACGCCTTCGTAACTATTTCGATCGTGAAGCTCAAAATGGAGGGCCAATTTTACCTATAACGTCAGTGGTTGAACGCGTAGCTGATGCGCTTAATATTGGACAACGAACTGTTAGACGGATAACTAAAAAAAAATATGGCGAGACTGGCACAGAAGAAAATAAACTTCACACACCAAAAAAGAGAAAACGAGCAAAACCAGTCGTAGGCATCGATAGCTTTGATGCCGATGCTATCCGAAGACATGTTTACGGCTACTATTTACAGAAGGAGTATCCAACAAGAAAAAAGTTGGTGCATTCACTGAAGGAAGCTGGATTATTCTTCGGTGGGGAAAGTTCTTTAACGAAGATTTTGAAGACCATTGGATTTCGATACAAAAAATGTAACAAACGCAAAATATTGATGGAAAGATTTGATATAGCGATGGCAAGGTATACTTTTTTACGGCAAGTGAAAGAAATCAAAAATTGGCAAAATGTTGTGTTCTTGGATGAAACATGGCTTAATGCTAACCATACTGTAGGCCGTTCTTGGAACGATGACACAGCAGCATCTACTTCCAAAGTTCCTGTAGGAAAAGGATCGCGACTTATAATTTGTCACGCCGGAACCATCAACGGGTTTGTCGAAGGTTCTCTCATGGCTTTTGCGTCAAAAACCACTGGAGACTATCATGAAGACATGAATGGAGAAAAGTTTACTGAATGGTTTACCTCAATGTTGTGTAGCCTCCCTGAACCATCTATTATAATTATGGACAACGCCCCATACCACTCGATGCAAATTGACAAGCCACCTGCCCAATCCCAAAAGAAAGCTGATATCGTCGCATGGCTTCGTAAAAATGGCGTAGATGCAAACATGAATATGTTAAAAGCGGAATTAGTACGTCTTTTAAAAGAAAACAAACCAACCAAGATCCGATACGTCATTGACGAAATAGCATTAGAACATGGGCACAGAGTTATACGGTTACCGCCTTACCATTGTGAGTATAATGCGATTGAGTTGGTGTGGGCTCAAATTAAGGGATATGCTGCAAGACACAATACAGAACCCCCATTTACCACAAAAAAAATGCTAAAATTATTAGAAGAAGCTTGTGAACATGTGACTAAAGGAGACTGGGAAAAGGTTGTGAATAGAACTGTTAAATTAATAAGGGAAGATTATGAAAGAGATGTGAAAATAGATAATATTATAGAAAACGAACATATAATTATTAATGTAGGTGATGATAGCAGTGACGACAGTGAAAATAGTAGTATGGACGAATCTGATTAATTATGGCCTTTTGTGGCACCTTTTTTGGTATCTTTTGTATTCATATGTTTCTTGTGTGCATATAAAGTATGTATATTCATTTTCATTCAAATATTCAGTTCGTTCAAATAAATTAAATAAACATATACATTTTTGTTTTATTAAACCTATTTAATCAGGTACAAAAACAAAACTTAATTGTTTTTTGTTCGAGAATAAATTGACATTCCACATCACTATTGTAGTGTGTCAAACCGGCCATCATAGCGTGCCGCTAGTGTAGTTACTCGATAAGGATCCAATCCACATTAAGTTAGTTTTGAGATATTTCGTTTTAAAGTTTACATCGTATTTCTTCTATGATGCGGTGCTGTGAATTGGTTGGTTTTATTGGAATTAGAAGGAAAACTTTTTATATTTTAACTTTACATCAAATTAACTAAGTTTGATTTAATATTTCAAATAATATTCCAGAAAAAAGGGGCTTGGGTCCTTTTTGATATATAGTATTCTCAATAAGATTGACATAAAATGATGTTTCTCGGTAAGGCTCCACTTCATGAACTCTTAGCAAAATCTTTAAAAATAAATAAAACTACTAATAAATGACTAAAAAAATGTATTCTTATTAATTTACACATCTTTTTCTATATATATTTATAAAAAACAATAGTTATACTAATATAAAAGTAATCAAAAATGAGATCAATACTGGCTTTTTAAACTCTGCATAATCATATAAGGGGTAAGGGAGCGCACCTTCATCTAGCGCTCCAACAGTCGACCTCACCTGCCCGCGGTGCCCCCTGCTGGTTTACTGACGAGGCTCTGGAGACCAACAGATGGCGGTATAACCATCTCATACTAGCTAGACTGAACAAATTGCACAGGCCGGTGTCGGGCAGCAGCGACATCGGCGCGATCAGTCTAGCCCTGCGATGACCAACACGCCTGCCCAGCGTGGTCATTATGGACAAAACCCGAAATGGTAACTGACACAAGGCCAAGGCCCCTAGTTCCCGGCGGCCTCGCTGCGCCTGACCCTGGCAGCGGTCACGGTAATGGCGGGGCAGCGGGTGCTAAGAATCTCCGGATGAGATTCCGCTGCCAACCCCGATGACTGGACCTGGCGACATATAACGCACGCACTTTGAGGACTGACGAGAAGATCATCGAGCTGGAAGAAGCAGTGAGCAAGTTGCGCTGGAATTTTATAGGATTGTCTGAAGTCCGAAGAGAGGGGGAGGACTCGATAAGCCTCAATTCCGGCAACTCGTTCTACTACCGGGAGGGCGATAGATAGTCCCAGGGTGGTGTCGGGTTCATCGTCCACAAGTCCCTCGTCAACAACCTCGTCGAAGTCAAGTGTGTCGAGCAGGGTAGCGTACCTTATACTCAGAATCACCAATCGGTATTCGTTGAGTTATACATGTTTACGCACCGACATCGGCACGTCATGACGAGGTGGTGGAGGCGCTGTATGAGGATATATCAAAAGCCATACACGCCTCTATCACTCACTACAATGTTGTGATGGGAGATTTCAACGCGAGGCTGGGTGAACGAAGCGGTGCTTCGTAGGGCAGGGCAATTTGGTTATGGGCGAAGGAACCAGAGGGGTCAAATGCTGGCCGACTTCATGGAGAAGGAGGGTCTCTTTATGATGAACTCCTTCTTCAGGTAGCGGCCACACAAAAAATGGACTTGGATGGGCCCCGATGGTTCTACGAGAAGCGAGATTGACTTCATTATGACTACCAAGCGCCATATATTCAATGATGTCTCTGTGATCAACAGGGTGAAAACCGGGAGCGATCACTGTATGGTAAGAGGCACATTGAATATTAATGTGAAGCTGGAAAGGGCTAGACTGGTGAAATCAACTCTCCGACCCTCTCGTGCTCATATCCAAAACCCCGAAAACTTCCAACTCGAACTGCAGAACCGATTCAATTGCCTAGCAGACTGCGTTTCTGTGGACAATCTAAACAACAGGTTCGTCGAAACTGTCCATACTGTGGGGTCTAATTTCTTTAAGACCCATCGCAGGAAAAGAACCGAAAAGTTCTCTGACCATACTCTCAAGCTCATGGAGGAGAGACCAGAGATGAGGCTGCAGTCACCGGTAGACGCGGCTGCCTACCGGCGGATTAATAGGCAGATCTCTAAGGCACAAACTCGCGAACTTCGGGTCTTTAATACCAAGTGTATTAAAGATACCATCGAGCGGAACAAAGGCTCAAAAGTGTTCGCGAGAGATCTGTCTATCGGACAGAGCCAGCTGACGCGGCTTAAAATTGATGACGGTCGTCTCGTCTCTTCTCGACCTGAGATCTTGGGAGAGGTCGAGAAGTTCTATGGGCAGTTATATACCACGATACAAAAACCTGAGGATTTGGCCAAAGATCCCAGAGCCAAACTGACCCGACACTATACCGAAGACCCGGACGTCAGCCTATACGAGATTAGTATGGCTCTCAAACAGCTCACGAACAACAAGGGGCCAGGTGATGACGGAATCACTCGTGAAAGCGGGTGGAAAACCGGTACTTAAGATCTTTCAGCGATTGTTCAATTCCGTCATTCACGAGGGTATAACGCCGGAAGCATGGCACCAGGAGCGTGGTGGTCCTGTTCTTCAAAAAGGGTGATAATACCTTGCTGAAGAATTATAGACCCATTACGCTGCTGAGTCATGTTTACAAGTTGTTCTCGAGAGTCATCACGAATCGTCTCGCTCGTAGATTTGACGACTTCCAGCCTCCCGAACAAGCCGGATTCCGAAAAGGCTTTGGCACCATAGATCACATTCATACGCTGCGGCAGGTTATACGAAAGACGGAAGAGTATAACCGGCCACTTTGCTTAGCGTTTGTGGACTATTAGAAAGCCCTTGATTCGGTGGAAACTTGGGCTGTATTGAGGTCGCTACAGAGATGTCTGATTGACTACCGGTATATCCAAGTGTTGAAGTGCTTGTACGAAAATGCCACTATGTCAGTACGTATACAGGACTAGACTACGAGACCAATCCACTTGCAGCGTGGAGTGCGACAGGGAGATGTAATCTCCCCGAAGCTATTTACCGCTGCGTTGGAGGACGTCTTTAAGCTTCTGGATTGGAACGGACTTGGCATCAACATAAACGGCGAGTACATCACTCACCTGCCATTTGCCGATGACATAGTAGTCATGGCAGAGACTCTGAGAGATCTCAATACAATGCTCAATGATCTTAGCAGGGTTTCTCAACAGGTGGGCCTGAAAATGAACATGAGCAAGACGAAAATTATGTCCAACGCTCATGCTCTGCTCCACCCAGTAATAGTTGAGAACTCTGCACTCGTAATTGTAGACGAGTATATATACCTGGGACATACAGTCCAGCTAGGTAATTTGTTCCCTAATTTTTTATAACTTATAAAAAATTAGGGAAAGGTTCCACATATGTAGAAATTGTTTAAAATAAAATTGAAAATGGAAAATTCGGTCTGTTGAGCTGGGATTCGAACCATCGACCTTTGGCTGTTAGGCGACTGCAGAAGCCACAAGGCTACGGAGAGCCATTATTGTACCGCGAAAATACCGAACACATCAATGCCAAATTAATTAATCGAAAGGAACTACGTTCCATCCGGGTGTTCCTTGACACCTCTCAAGTTTTTTTATTTTGTACATTAAACATAATAAGAAGTTAGTTTTAGTTAAAATGCAGGTTCGGGTACTTTGGATTATTTTAGTTATTTTAATTAAATGTAATAATAATGCAAATAAATAAATCTAAAGTAACTCATGTGCTTTGGATTCTTTTTGTGCTTTTTAATACTACATAATGGAGTTATTATTAATATTTATTAGAAAGGTTCCAAGTGTTTTGGATCGTTTGTGTGATTTACTATGCCTAGGATTTTTAAGTAACAATAATTATCAGAAACGATCCAAGTGAATTGGATCTCTTAATTGAATATCTTGGATTTTAAACTAGTACCAATAAATACTGTTTCTCGCTAATGATCCATGTAGATTGGATTGTTTCAATTGTTTTATAATAAAATACCCGCCATACATGTGGACTGGTACCTTGTGTTGATAATAATGTCATGTTTGCGTATTTCACTGGGATCTTTTTGCTGTACGAAAGTATCGACCTTTACGGTCTTCTTGGCATACTTAACTCAATTTTGGTAGTTCTGTGGATTGGATCCTTATCGAGTAACTACGTCCAATTTTGAAACACATAACTTTTTTATAATACCACTGTACAGGTACCTACAGTATGAACAATTTTTATAGCTCTGTGGTTAAGCTCCTTATAGTTTAGTCCAGTCTGTCTGTCTATCGGTATGTTTATCACAGTTATTTTATTTAAACACCAAATATTAAAGAGCAAAGTATTAATTATCGCTACAGAGGAATGTAATTTTTGTGAACATCGAGCATGAAAAGTAAAAAAAAGTCTTCAACGAGCGTAAGAAAAATTAAAGTGAAAAAAAAGTATTCTAAATATCCCCTTTCATACGTATTTTATGAGTAAAAATTATGACATATCTCGCATGCATTTGTAAAAGTTTTATTGAGCATTATAAAATCGTCTCCTTGAATATACCGGTAACCAATATGATTTCGGTTTGTTCAATCAAATAACCGGTAAAATTGTTTAAAATTTATTTTCTATGAATTGAAAATGGTTTCAAGCCTTGTATTAAAGTCAATAAGGTTGAGTTTGAGTTGTCATCAAAGAAGACGCTGTGCCTTGGCTGCACTCCTAGGTTCGCCATAGTTTCTAAATGACCTGAGAGTGGATATACCTCCGGGAATCCATCCCAAGAGAACGAAGCGGTATCTATCCTATTACTTTAATGCCTCGGCTAAACTTGACTGATTACGTTCCCGAGGGAGGAATCTTTTCAATGCCACAGCTGGATTTTACTAGTGCCATGGGATTTCTCAGTAATGAAAGTAAGTGTGATTAAATAAACCTAAATAAAAGAAAGACCTTAATTTGATTGAATGCTGAAACAGACAGCACGCGTGAACGTGCAAGAGCCTGTAAAAGTCAGACCTACGTCATAAAGGCTGGAATTTTGTCTGCGCAAGTACATGACAGGAGATACGTACTATGTATATCCAACGTTTGACTACTATATTATGAACCTTGAAACGCGGCGATTTTGACAGGTGCTTAAAATTGCAGAACACTTACCACATATCATAATAATTAAGGCAATTATTCGATATTTTTACGGGTTACTCTAAGGAATCGTCTTTCTTCTTTCGTTAGTATTTCTAATTTTTTTGTTTTTTTATTCTATTATTTTTCTAGTATGATTTGGAGTTCATAGACTCTTGCAGCTAGGAAGTAGGATTTGTAATACAAGGATGTGTTTGACAGGCTTGGTATCTTTGAACAACAAGCGCTCCTGCAGTAGCATGCCGTCTGCGTCATGTTTGACGACTGACGTGCTTCATATATATTTGTATGATAAATCGTACACGCTTACGCGCGCGTATGGTGTGGTAATCCCGTGGTACTTATTTTATCATCGCACTGCCCAAATGGACTGGCAGCCTTATTCGCTATTGCATTCGATTATATTATTTTCAACACACTTGCTCATAAAGTGGCTCTAATTTCACCGCAATTAGGCACATAATGACACCTATAATCAAACTGTGCCTTTTTCATTACTATTATTCACAAGTGAGTTATAGAGTATTTTATATTGGTTGAGTTGCTTTGTTCTTAAAAAAGTTTCGATACAAAAAAGATCGTGTTCAATAGTACAAATAAATTAATGTACCTATTGCTTGCTCATTTCATGCAACTTCGTATTTAATAGATAATTTCAACTTGTACGTGTTTAATAAATAAAACTTTCACTCACATAAAACTTAATTTTTTCCTGTAAATTCTTGAAATTCCCCATTTTGTACGTGGCTAAAACGCTATCCGCGAAAAGCCAAAAAGAAAGAAACCTCATTCTTTTAGTCTATGGCCGATCGCCATTATAAGATGCGCGCGCATAGGAAACTGATTTTTTCCGCCATTGCGAAAAATTATTTATTAATTAAAATGTCTACAAGTAGAAAATGATTTATGTTGTACACCGCCCTATATAAGATGTGAAGCCCTTAACGTTATGGAAAGTTTACTACCTGAAAACTCCAAGGAAAAATATCTATTAGCGTACCAAAATTTCATACAATGGCAAAACAACAAGAATACGCAGTCTTTTTCAGAAAATGTGTTCATGGCGTACTTTAAAGAATTATCTTCTAAGTAAAAATCTAGCTCTTTGTGGTGTATATAGTCAATGTTAAAAAGTACAGTCCGAACAAAGAATGGAGAGGACTTAAAAACATACTCTCCAGATAACCAATATCTGGCTACTAAGGTTAGTTAAAATAATTTTTTAGTATTATTTTCTTCACAAGTGTGTTGAAAAACGTCGTAATGATACACGTGTGTATTGATGATTACCGTCCTCGGCTATCTTAAGACTCTCACCTAACGGCTCGGGTCTCAATGGCCTCTCAGCGGCAATCACCAACATTACACACTTGTACCATAATGTACTATTAAACGCACACATGCAGTGAAAGTCTACTTTATAGTTTTAAGATCGACATAGTATTAAGATCCATTTGAGGAACTCTTAAATAATTATATTATGTAAAATTTCTTTTTAAGAAAACCGACTTCAAACTTTACTGCAAAGTATAAAATAATTTTAGTTTGTACAGGTATGTTGAAGTCGGGCTAGCGTTGCGATTTCATCGTTTCTATTGAGGCCCGCCCGACTTACCATAGGTCCTGTACAAACTAAAATTATTTTAAGCTTTGTAGTGACGTTTGAAGTCGGTTTTTTAATGCACAGGTTTCATAATCTACTTCGAAAAACATTTTACTCAATGTCCCCGTACAGTCAATATTGCATCAATTGAAAATCCCATGTATATCCAGCTGCGGGGTTAGAAAAGATCCCTCCTTCGGGAGCGTAATCAGTCAAGTTTAGCTCAGTATTACCCTAATAGCCCTAGACCACTTTGTCCCCTCGCAGTGTACCCCCGAGCAATGTAGCGTGATATCAGACCATTTAAAACCTAAATCCTAGCGAATTCCAAGACGTTTTTACTCATAACAGTGAGACAGATTATTTGTTTTCGTATTTCTTGCCGGTTTCCTCTTTATTATCTGTATTTAGAACCCTAGATAGAGTCAGTCAGAATGTATTGCTTAGTGCGATAATTATAATATTTAGGTTTCTAGATATAATAGGTGTATTTAGAATTTTTTTATGCAATTATTTATTCCATAATCATTCTTTTAACAGTAATAGGTTAATATGTAAAGGTTCTTGAAATGAATCAAATTGCAGTTTTCTAGTACCAATAGTCTCTGAGCTAAACTCTTATGTTGAGACTATCATATTTTCTTCAAACAAAACAGGTTAGGATTTATTTAGGATTTAATAAAAGGGTAACGTTAATCTTGATCTAAGAAGCACTGAGAGTAATGTAATCCTTTTCAGAAAAGCGATATCACAACAACGCTCTATCAGATTCTTTTAAACCTAAATCTGTTAATGTTAAACCTTCTGATAACTAGTGACAAATTACTTATGAGATAACGCGGTTTCGGTAATAAATACAAAACCCAGCTTGTGGAAGATTTTCTTGCTTCAGAAATAAGATTTCTAAGATTATTTTCCAGGTCGATCCATTAAAACAAAGATTTTAGGTTTCTAGATATAATAGGTGTATTTAGAATTTTTTTATGCAATTATTTATTTCATAATCATTCTTTTAACAGTAATAGGTTAATATGTAAAGGTTCTTGAAATGAATCAAATTGCTGTTTTCTAGTACCAATAGTCTCTGAGCTAAACTCTTATGTTGAGACTATCATATTTTCTTCAAACAAAACAGGTTAGGATTTATTTAGGATTTAATAAAAGGATAACGTTAATCTGGATCTAAGAAGCACTGAGAGTAATGTAATCCTTTTCAGAAAAGCGATATCACAACAACGCTCTATCAGATTCTTTTAAACCTAAATCTGTTAATGTTAAACCTACTGATAACTAGTGACAAATTACTTATGAGATAACGCGGTTTCGGTAATAAATACAAAACCCAGCTTGTAGAAGATTTTCTTGCTTCAGAAATAAGATTTCTATATAAGATTATTTTCCAGGTCGATCCATTAAAACAAAGATATCTAGAGCTCCAATCAGTGCTCACTGAAGATAATGATCCGGGGCTCAACAAAACGCCTTACGCTAACGACACCTTCGCTTACCTGTAAAGAAAGAACACTGTCATTAAAAAACTTTTATAGTGAACAGAAATAGAATAAAACAAACTTTAATACTAGATCTTACTCGCAAATCAATTCCAAAGCGGTTGGTATAAAATTATTATTGTTGTCAAAAGTGTGGTGGACTATGGCATCAACCCGTCTTATACGAGAGGAGACTTGTGTCCAGAAGTGGGCCAGCTATGAATTGAGATTAATGAATGAAAGTATACAGTACTACTGATACAACGTCATGATCCTATGAAGTAGTTGCAGGGGTGATTGCCGCGAGATATGCTAGGATGTGGCGATCGTTATCACCACTAATTAGTTAGCTAATGCATTTTTGCAACATTATCCAGGAACAATACCATAAATTGAGCCCATCACCTAAATTGAGATTATTGCAATGATTGACAATGCAGTTTATCCACAATCGATCAGCTGATGCTACTAGTAGATGTCACTACTACCAGATCTCCTTTTAAATGACCATGTAACGCAGTACAGAAAAATGTCCTCACCTCATTTGCTTTTCAATCGTGATAGACTATCTATGTTTTTAATCGTCTAAAGTGAAAGCAATATACTTTTACTTACTTTTCTGATCGTTTTTTGTATTGTTGCGATATTTATGGATAATCTTATTAGACTAGAATAAAAATCGTATTAGAATTGAGAATAGAATAAAAATCAAATTAATGTGTAATCTATTATTGAAATTAACTTTTTAAAAAGTCTTGGTTTGACATCTCATTACTAAATCATACTTAACTTGAAAGTTACACTAAATCCTCAGTATAACAAAGTAGGTACAAGTCGCTTCAATATACGTATTTACTGCAACACACTAAAACTAATTTATAGACTCTGACAATAATTTGGCAAAGGTAAACGTGTGTCAACCCTTCTCTCGGCTAGGATCTGACACGACACGAGGTGTTTCACCGAAATTGGTATTATGTGAATAAGTCACTCCGTATCACTTACCTACGTCAGTATTAAAAACAATATCTGTTCCATTGAAAATTGCAACGAGTATACATACAGATAATATGAATGTTTTTTTTAAACAAGTCAGCACAAGCAGGCTTTTTCTGTATTTACGAGATTAATGAATTTTGAAAACATAAGTTTTTTTAAAGAGATTGGAATAAGTAAACACATTCCTTATTCTATTCTAGAAAAATGCGAAGTAGTGAGACGCTTACCTACAGAAAACAGCTATGAGGAACAGGTGGTTGTTAGTACGAATATTTGGGTTTAGCTTTCTTCATAGCCCGCTGAGTGGCTTCTTATAAGAGCCATCCTTAGTCATCGCTCAATTATAATTCATTTAATTTTTTTTCTTCGTGTACTTAACCCAAAGGTTTGACTCGGTTTTGCACTATCTTATTTTATATTAAATCTTGGACTTCCCTCGTATGGGCCCTAGCAGAATAACGCCAGTTACATCTGTATCAACAGCATTTAGCTGAGTTAGGACTTAGGACCCTCACGATACATACATAGTTGGATTTAAAGTGGGTATGTGTACATATTTAGGTATCTTTTTGTGTTTATTAAGTGTTAGATCAATTAATAAACTTTATAGGTACAATTCTATTCGAGACGATCTATCTCAAACCATCCCTAGCAATTGGCTTTCTAATACGCTCAAGCACCGCTCAAGTAACGGTATTTCAATAGTACGAATAATGTAACTCGTATTTTTACTATTATTTCACCAAATGGCATGTCACCCTGGGCTGTCAAATCTAGTAGCGTCACGGCCATGACACGGCCGAACTAATATAACGTTCCAGCGGCGTGACAACACGTGTCAACCCGTGTCTATTGTGACGGGACCCTCTTTGACCGTCGGGTTCAACCGTGATGGCCGTTACATGAATCACTACACATAATTATTATCTTAAACATGTTAATGAATAATTTATTGTTGACATAACATCTATTACATTAGAAATTGGTTTTGCTTACGTAATTCAAATTAACTGATAGTCATCATCAACGAACGACTCACTACTGAGCGCCTGGTCTCCTCTCAAAGAAGTTTTAAAGGCCATAGCCCACAACTCTAGCCCAATGAAAATTGGCACACTTTATACATCTTTGAGAACATTATGGAAAACTCTCAGGTGTGCGTGTTTCCTTACGATGTTTCCTTCACCTTCAAAGAATTTGGAAGAACATAACTTTGAAAAGTCAGAGGTGCTTGTCCGAAATCAAACCCGCGGCCCTTCGAAGAGGAGTCCGCAGTCCTAACCACTAGGCTATCTGTACGCTTCTGTACATTCGCTGTAGCTGGGTTGGTTGGGTAGCAAGGAAAACTCTCGAAGAACTTTTCTTCTTTATTGGGTACCGCTACCGCTTGCCGGTGGGAACTGTGTCGGCTTACAATTCAGCCCGGTATTTATACAAATTTGGCCGAAAAAATGTAGGCCCTCTCATTGGTGTAATTTTGCTATTGATCAGTGCACCAATCAGAGCGCATTATTTTAAACCAATCACAATTTAGTAATAACTAGCTGATGCCCGTGACTTCGTCCGCATGGATTTATCTAGTTTTTAAAAATCCCGCGGGAACTCTTTCATTATCCGAGATAAAAAGTAGCTCTCCCGGTCTGAAGAACCACTACTACATCCATTACTATACCCATGCAAAAAATCGCATCAATCCGCTGTTCTGTTGCGACGTGATTAAAGGACAAACCAACAAACAAACACACTTTCGCATTTATAATATCAGTAATGCTTTATTATAACACTTTTTGTAATTGTCTTTTTTACCATACTTAACCAAAGACAAAATTACGTAAAGCTGTCATTTACGTTTTGTTATTCCACTGTCATTTGCGTTTTGTTTTTCCATATCAGAAGCGTTTTTGTTATACCACGTTTTATAGTGACTTGACGGAAACGCGGTCGAACGGGATAAAAAGTATCCTATGTCCGTCTCCTGGTTCTAAGCTACCTCTCCCTCAATTTTCAGCCAAATCGGTTCATCCGTTCTTGAGTTATTAATAGTGTCACTAACACCACTTTCTTTTATATATGTATATAGATAATAGGTATTATTACATAATCAGGTATCTTTACTACTACGAGCTGTACCGTAGGGAAAGCCGCGGCATTTCTTGGAATTAGAGTGGTATCTTTATGGTTCCTAGCTGTACCGTTGGGAGAGCCGCGGCCTATTTCCCTATGGGTTTTCTATTTTAATCTTTATTTATCATTTTCCCTATTCACTTATGAGATAATACATGAGACTTATGTACTTAAAACTATAAACAATCGCTATACTAATTACAAATTAATAACAACACAATAATTACAAATTAATTATGCTATTCGATTAGTCCACTATTATGCTGTCTCTTTCTTACACATGCACTTGCACTATATCGTCCCGCACACTATCACAGTTCTGTAACTGATAGTAAGCGGAACTATTTTTGACCACGTTGAATAAACCCAAATGAATCGATTCCAAAAGGAGGAGGTTCCTATTTCGACTGGTTTTACTTTGTGCGCACGCGATATCTTCATTGATTATGATCCAAATTTTTTTATCGAACCCCAATTTCGAATCGATTCCAAAAGGTGGAGGTTTCTATTTCGACTGGTTTTATTTTGTGCGCACGCGATATCTTCACCGATTATGATACGATTTTATTGATTCTTTTTTTTGTCGATGGTCCAATTTCATCTCTAAAGTTGAAGAATAAGGGGATGAAATCAGTCTATTAAATTTCAAATATCAAGATGGGTTCGTCAATTAAGCTGTGAAAAGATAACAGACACATAAACACACTTCTGCATTTATCTATCTAATATCTTTGAACGATTAATTCTTGTATCTATCTATCTATAATATAATAAAACTGTAACAGGTCCAATTCTGTACATTGAAGATATTTTGAAAATTTTTGTTTGAGGGCACTCTATAATCGATACTCAAGCCAAAACAATTTTTTTTTAATTTTTTGTCTGTCTGTCTGTCTGTCTGTCTGTCTGTCTGTCTGTATCTTGGCCGCGCATCACGCCGAAACTACTGGACGGATTTAAATGAAACTTGGCACGATTTAAGTTAATACTCCGAGGTATAATATAGGATACTTTTTATCCCGAAATTCAGCACGGTTCCCCTGGGAGAGGGGATGAAAGTCAAAATGTGTATTTCGCTGTAATTCATTAAGGCGTATTCCGATTTAATCCATTCTTTTTTTGTTAGAAAGCAGATTCTTTAGAGATTGTCCTGTAATTATTTCAGGGTCGTCAATTTCGTAGTTCAGAAATTATTATAGACATCACAATCTTCAGTATAGGTCCAAATAACTTGAACCCCGGAATCTACAGGATACTTTGAATGAACGGCTCATCTTAAGCTGGCATGCGTAATTTGTCGTATATAGCCATCGTGGATACTATTTTGTCAAAGTCAAACTACTCCAAAGGCGTCAGATTTTGCCAAACGATCATTATACCTACATACTACATAGTAGGTATGAATGTAATACATCGTATGGACGTAATATTACAGTGTTTTCCTATGTAATTTAATGCGAAAGTGTGTTTGTTTGTTGGTTTGTCCTTCAATCACGCCGCAACAGAGCCACGGATCTACGTGATTTTTTGCATGGGTATAATTGAGGACCTGGAGAGTGACATAGGCTACTTTTATCCCGGAAAATCAAAGTGTTCCCGAGGGATTTTAAAAACTAAATCCACGCGGACGAAGTCGCGGGCATCAGCTAGTCTATACTAATATTATAAAGAGGAAAGATTTTTTGTTTGTTTGTTTGTACCGAATAGGCTCTGTAACTACTGGACCGATTTTAACCATTTTTTTCACCTATAGAAAGCTAAGTTATCACGAAGTAACATAGGCTATAATTTATTGACATAAAAATTAGAGATCCTTAAGAAAATTGCAGTGATGTAACCCAAAGTAGGAAAATTTTGCCTATGAAGTGCATTATTTTGCGTGTGCTGAGAAAATTATTGATGATACATAAAAATGATCTACTACATGATTAAAGTACTCATTACTCTGGAGAGTAACATAGGCTCCTTTCTTTTTATCCCGGAAAATCAAAGAGTTCCCGTGACATTTCAAAAACTTACATCCACGCGGACGAAGTCGCGGGCATCAGCTAGTAATATAATAAAACTGTAACAGGTCCAATTCTGTACATTGAAGATATTTTGAAAATTTTTGTTTGAGGGCACTCTATAATCGATACTGAAGCCAAAACATTTTTTTTTTAATTTTTTGTCTGTCTGTCTGTCTGTCTGTCTGTCTGTCTGTCTGTCTGTCTGTCTGTCTGTATCTTGGCCGCGCATCACGCAGAAACTACTGGAAGGATTTAAATGAAACTTGGCATGATTTAAGTTAATACTACGAGGTATAATATAGGATACTTTTTATCCCGAAATTCAGCACGGTTCCCTTGGGAGAGGGGATGAAAGTCAAAATGTGTATTTCGCTGTAATTCATTAAGGCGTATTCCGATTTAATCCATTCTTTTTTTGTTAGAAAGCAGGTTCTTTAGAGATTGTCCTGTAATTATTTCAAGGTCGTCAATTTCGTAGTTCAGAAATTATAGATATCACGATCTTCAGTATAAGTTCCAAATAACTTGAACCCCGGAATCTACAAGATACTTTGAATAAACGGCTCAGCTTAAGCTGGCAAGCGTACTTTATCGTATATAGCCATCGTGGATAGCCCTATTTTGTCAAAGTCAAACTACTCCAAAGGCGTCAGATTTTGCCAAACGATCATTATACCTACATACTACATAGTAGGTATGGATGTAATACATCGTATGGACTTAATGCTACAGTGTTTTCCTATGAAATTTAATATTCTAATCATACTAATATTATAAATGCGAAAGTGTGTTTGTTTGTTGGTTTGTCCTTCAATCACGCCACAACTGAGCCATGGATCGACGTGATTTTTTGCATGGGTACTTAGTTAGGACTGGGTAGTTGAGGACATAGGCTACTTTTTATCCCGGAAAATCAAAGTGTTCACGAGGGATTTTAAAAACTAAATCCACGCGGATGAAGTCGCGGTCATCAGCTAGTATATATATATAATCTGAATCTCGAAAACGGCTCCAACGATTTTCATGAAATTTAGTATGCAGGGGGTTTCGGGGGCGATAAATCGATCTAGCAAGGTTTCATTTTTAGAAAACGCCGTTTTATCCATGTTTTCAGGCAATGAAAAACCCCCTACAATATCATTAGAATACGAAGGTATATTTCGCCATTAACTGTAAAAACACAGTGGCTGAGTTAGGTCGGGCGGTCCCGAAACCAGAAGACCCTGGTTCGAGTCCAGACGATTATTTTTTCCCCTATGAATTTTATTATTATTATTATTTATTATTTTATTATTATTTTTTTATATATAATTTTTAAAAAACACGATTTACAAAAAAAAAAAAATAATAACCGAGCAAAGCTCGGTCACCCAGATATTAATATTATAGTACAGCGTGGATTCGAATTATCCTCAGAAATTGAACGTCTTCGCGAAAGCTCGTCGCGATGGTCTTTTCATGCAATGCAGAAATCTCTCGGAGCATATTACACTTTGATCCCGCATCGCTGCTCCCAAATGCTAATGCGGGAATAAAATCCAATAGAGCCGCACCCGCTACCTTATGCATGGCTCGATAAGTAGGTACTTGTAACGATTGTGTTACGAATTTATTTAATGTTATTTAGTACTAGATTATACTCACGACTAGAGATTTTAAATTCCCGCGGGAGCTTTTTAATTTCCCAGGATACCATTTAATATAAAAAAATAAAAAAGTGTGTGTGTCAGCTCCGACGCACGACTGGAGTTTACTTTATACTTCAATAGTATCTAATTGTGCTAGGTATTTAATATCGAATACGGCCATCTATTGTAAATAGCTCGAACTATTATGTTAGCAGTGCTGTTATCGCAGGGTTTTAGTGTTGCGTTGCTATTCGAAATAGTTTACACATAAGCCGAAAGATGGCGCTGATCTACATGTGAGTAGATAACCAACCTTATTTACTCAATGTTAGGGTAGAAATTTGCATCGTTGTGAAAAACGTAACGCGGGCATTCGACAACTCAAGCGAAAACCAACCTTATTTACTCAACGTTAGGGTAGAAATTTGCATCGTTGTGAAAAACGTAACAAGGTCATTCATAAGTTGATTTTACCCCTCGAATTTTTCTCATACCGGGCGCCTAAAATCGATTCTTAAGGATTAACTCCAATATTTTTAAAAACCCGACTTCAAACGCCCGCGCCAATACAAAGTATATAATTTATTGTTGATATCTTAAAAACGGCTCGACGGATTTCGATAAAATTTAAATGGGACCACCTGGGAAGTATACCTTTTTAAACAAAAAAAGAATTTTCCAAATTGGTTCAGGCGTCTTCGAGTAATCGGTGAACATACATAAAAAAAGGTTCCTACGAATTGAGAACCTCCTCCTTTTTTGAAGTCGGTTAAAAATATAGCCTATGTGTCAATCCTGGATATGAACTCTCTTTATTCCAAATTTCAGGAAAATGGGATCATTTAAAAATAAAGTTAAAGTTAAAGAATAACAAAACATCCACCCATCCATCCTCACAAACTTTCGCATTTATAATATTACTAGGAGGTAGGATTTATAATATTTATTTATTTATTTAGTATACAGTAATCAACAGCGTTACATCTAATTAGTATACAATTAAGAATAGTTATAAAATAAGGCCAAACAGATTACACAACAATTGCAAAATACATAATAACATAATTTCATAGGTAAAAATGTAACTAAGTGAAAGAGATAGGTATAACATGATAGCTACTAAATATAGAAAATAATATGAATAAATATCTAGGTAAAACGAGTCGGAAGCTACTAATATTAGTAGGATATTAGTAGGATTAGTAGGAAGTAGGCCATAGTCGGATAGGATTACAATATTAGTAGGATATGAAATTGAATATCGTAGTCACACAGCAGGCTTCAACGCAGCTTATAAACCTCGGAGAGCATTTAACGTTCAGATCCTACTTCCAAATGCTAATGCGCAAATAAAATTCTATAGAGGTTTCTGCTCGCATGAAGTAATTCAAAAACTTAATTTTGTAATACCGTAAATCTTTAACAGATTCTTCTGCTAGTCGTTTTGGGGTTCTACCACTAAGGCCCAAATTAAACGGAGCCTCGTTCATCGATGCGAAAGTTTTTACGAAAATGAACCGTCTTAATTCGCCCAAAGGGTGAATTTTCTACGGTCAATTTTTCGAGATTTTTGCTTTCCTTTTTGAAGGTCATCTGTGACCCATCCGTCTAAATTTGCCCTTAGGGCAAAGGGCCTTAGGGTTCATTTTCGCAAAAAATATTCGCAAAATGAACGATAAACGAGGCTCCGTCTAATTTCAGCTTATTTCAATATTGTGTTAATATTTCATACATTGACGACCTAAAAGTAAGTAAGTAACATAATAGGTAGGTATGAACATCATGTCAAACAATATTGAAATAATATTAGGTACTTTATATATTCTGAAGAAACTGAAGTGGAAATGGGTGGGGCACATAGTTCGAAGAGCTGGTTTTATTATTTGGTCGTTGGGGTCCCAAGGTGCTGGAGTGGCGACCCCGCACCGGGAAGCGCAGTGTTGGCAGACCCCCCACTAGGTGGACCGACGACATCAAACGAGTCGCAGGGAGCCATTGGATTCAGGCGGCGTAAACCCAAGGTCTGTGGAAGTCCATGCATGAGACCTTTGTTCAGCCAGTCAGCCCGCCTGCGCGTCCAGTGAACGTCTATCCGTTGATAAAGAAGAAGAATCAAATTAGTGGATGGATGCATTGATATCAAAAAGCAAAATTACAGCAGTATTCAAGCAAGATATCGTTTGTTTCATGTTGTGAACGAGCCCTTACATTATATTGACACTCAGTTCAACAGAGTTGGGCAACAGTTTATTTACTCCAACTTCGTGCTACGTCCAAACATTTTCCCCGTATTTGATTTGGGTACGCTTTTTGACAGGTTCGTTTTAACCTGAATACGTTACATTAAAGGTGCCGATTTCACCAACGTAAAATAAGGTTTATCCGACGTTTTGATATTTTAGCAGATACGAGTATTCTACACAAAAACTGTCAAAGTGCCCAATTTATTCCTCGGTTCACTCGACGCTGCGCTGGTGAAATCGGCACTCAAAATGACATTTAGAAATATAGTGAGTAAGGATACGCATTAGAAAGGTGAGTTTATACATCGTTTATTAATTAGTTTATGTGCTAATAAAAATAATCAGTAGTTTTTCAGATAATTAGTAGAGACGACGACAACCCAAACAAAAGATCTCAAACAAAAAGCAAAATAATATCCGCGTAGTTAGAATATAACTTTAAGCACATGACTAACACGAAAGTAAAACAATGTCACAGAAACATTTATGCTTGTTTGTTTGCCTTTGTTTGACTTAAACAATCGCGAACAACAAACAACGTTAAGAATTAAGAGACGGATGGCGGCATACGAGAATCAAGAGAGTGAAAATTTAATTACTTAAACTAGCGGCACGCTATGATGGCCGGTTTGACGTTTGTCCGCTCATGAAGTTCCGTATTAATTGATAACGACTTTGAAGGAAATAATTGTATTACTTTATTGACGATAGTGATGTGCAGAGATTCATAAATTTTATCGAATGTAGTTTTAGGTTTAGGACTCAAAATTTATTTATTAAATTGATTTCTAAAATGTATACAAGTGTAGAAAAATCAGTTTGCACCATTTAAGGGGTGAATGTACTTGTGAATATGAACAATTTTCACTATGTGGACAAACCTCTGAAATCGCAAAAAAATATCAGCTGTTTCATACAAAAGGTAAAATTTTTATTTTTATATGATATATACCACAACTCGGCATTTGGTTTTCTAAATTGAAAATTTTTAAAAATGGAATCTAATACGATCGTCACATAGGATCGCTGGCTAGCACAACTACTACCTCCGGCAAACTCGCGTCAATGCTCAATGCAAAACAAAGCAGTTTCGAATTGACGTTGCTTCGAAAAGTATAAACTGTCAGTGCAATGCGATTGTGATATAGTTTTGACCTGGCTTTGGATTTCAAATATTGATACTGCATTACTGTTGACCCTTGCTCGTTAATTTGGACTCTGTTCAAGCCCTTTGTTGTGGATTTCGTCGATATGACCGAACGTACGCAGAGAACTGTTCTAAATAGTCAGACACGTGAGTTCGTAATACGCCTTCGTAACTATTTCGATCGTGAAGCTCAAAATGGAGGGCCAATTTTACCTATAACGTCAGTGGTTGAACGCGTAGCTGATGCGCTTAATATTGGACAACGAACTGTTAGACGGATAACTAAAAAAAAATATGGCGAGACTGGCACAGAAGAAAATAAACTTCACACACCAAAAAAGAGAAAACGAGCAAAACCAGTCGTAGGCATCGATAGCTTTGATGCCGATGCTATCCGAAGACATGTTTACGGCTACTATTTACAGAAGGAGTATCCAACAAGAAAAAAGTTGGTGCATTCACTGAAGGAAGCTGGATTATTCTTCGGTGGGGAAAGTTCTTTAACGAAGATTTTGAAGACCATTGGATTTCGATACAAAAAATGTAACAAACGCAAAATATTGATGGAAAGATTTGATATAGCGATGGCAAGGTATACTTTTTTACGGCAAGTGAAAGAAATCAAAAATTGGCAAAATGTTGTGTTCTTGGATGAAACATGGCTTAATGCTAACCATACTGTAGGCCGTTCTTGGAACGATGACACAGCAGCATCTACTTCCAAAGTTCCTGTAGGAAAAGGATCGCGACTTATAATTTGTCACGCCGGAACCATCAACGGGTTTGTCGAAGGTTCTCTCATGGCTTTTGCGTCAAAAACCACTGGAGACTATCATGAAGACATGAATGGAGAAAAGTTTACTGAATGGTTTACCTCAATGTTGTGTAGCCTCCCTGAACCATCTATTATAATTATGGACAACGCCCCATACCACTCGATGCAAATTGACAAGCCACCTGCCCAATCCCAAAAGAAAGCTGATATCGTCGCATGGCTTCGTAAAAATGGCGTAGATGCAAACATGAATATGTTAAAAGCGGAATTAGTACGTCTTTTAAAAGAAAACAAACCAACCAAGATCCGATACGTCATTGACGAAATAGCATTAGAACATGGGCACAGAGTTATACGGTTACCGCCTTACCATTGTGAGTATAATGCGATTGAGTTGGTGTGGGCTCAAATTAAGGGATATGCTGCAAGACACAATACAGAACCCCCATTTACCACAAAAAAAATGCTAAAATTATTAGAAGAAGCTTGTGAACATGTGACTAAAGGAGACTGGGAAAAGGTTGTGAATAGAACTGTTAAATTAATAAGGGAAGATTATGAAAGAGATGTGAAAATAGATAATATTATAGAAAACGAACATATAATTATTAATGTAGGTGATGATAGCAGTGACGACAGTGAAAATAGTAGTATGGACGAATCTGATTAATTATGGCCTTTTGTGGCACCTTTTTTGGTATCTTTTGTATTCATATGTTTCTTGTGTGCATATAAAGTATGTATATTCATTTTCATTCAAATATTCAGTTCGTTCAAATAAATTAAATAAACATATACATTTTTGTTTTATTAAACCTATTTAATCAGGTACAAAAACAAAACTTAATTGTTTTTTGTTCGAGAATAAATTGACATTCCACATCACAGCGTGCCGCTAGTGTAGGACGTAGCTCTTTTATTGTTGCTCTGTATGTTTATTAAGAGTAATATCGGTTTCAATGTTACTCTTCGTTTATTTTATCATCATCGTTATCATCATCATCATCATCATAATTATCTCAACCCATCGTCGGCTCACTATTGCGTACGGTTCTCCTCTCGAAAAGGGGCTTAGGCCTTAATCCACTACTCTAACCAACCGTGGATTGGTAGACTTCACACACATGGTAAACATTATGGAGCTCTATCAAGCATGCAGGTGTTTTTCTCAAGCTGTTTTCCTTCAACGATAATTTGATTGATAAGTATTTAATTGGTTAAAATGCACATAACTCCAGGAAGTAAGAGGTGCAGGTCTGATGTGCGTGTGTATTAATTTTACAATAAATCTCCGTAGAGCGATTGCATAAATGTATTTTTCATTAAGAAATTCATTAATTTATGTAATCACCTCGACTTAATAAATGTCTTATTTCTTTTTTTTTTGTATTAATAA
The DNA here is from genome assembly GCA_029955525.1 of Oeneis ivallda. Taxonomy (NCBI): domain Eukaryota; kingdom Metazoa; phylum Arthropoda; class Insecta; order Lepidoptera; family Nymphalidae; genus Oeneis; species Oeneis ivallda. Next base: position 17,748,553 of record JARPMR010000020.1, on the reverse strand, counting down.
ACTAGATGATGTCCGCGACTTAGTCGGCGTGAATTAAGGTTTTTTAATTCCCACGGGAACTTGTTGATTTTCCGGGATAAAATGTAGCCTACGTGCTAATCCTGGGTATGAGCTATCTCCATTCCAAATTTCAGCCAAATCGGTTAATTCGTGGTGGTTTGGCTTATTATTAAGATTTCTATATGGTTGTGGCGTTAAAGAGTAAGAAACATCCATCCTTACAAACTTTCGCATGTATAATATTAGTTATTAGTTATTAGTAGGAAGTAGGATTAATGTTTTTTTTAATCTAATGGCGGATTTAGAAAATCTTCCGGAATTACGTTAGAAAAGCGTACAGTTACTCGACCTTAACAGTTAACACGGATTTCTAAGCTGAGTTCACATAAGGATATTTATTCACTTTTGTAGCCTTACTTATGTTTTTTCTATGCATGCGGAATTACATCAGTTCCGAATAACATGAAACAACACACCCAGATTGCATCGAAATTTAAATATTTACCTTGAAAAAGAGTTTTTATTTTTAGCTAGTAGTCTCGTAGTACAATTTTTACGTTAATCTTTTATGTACGAAATCCAGTAACATTTTGGAGTGAAAGCGCTTTGTTCGGAGATAATGCAGAACAGCGTCGAAACCTGTGAGTGACTGGCCAGCTAATTAGTATCACGTCCCGCAGTCAAGTCGAGACCACACTATAGTGAATACATTTTTATTTTTTGTTTCAGAAATATGCCAGTGTTATTATTCCAAATTAGCTATTTTATGTGGCGCTTATGACAAGTCAAGACTACTACCTGCTCGCAAAGCAGGTTCCGCTGTGAAGAGGTGGCAAATACCTCAGCAGTTGCTCTTTTCAAAATAAATTTGTTATAATATAGTTTAATTAGTATATGTAGCTTTTTAGAGTAATAAAAAACACACACACACACACGCACACACACACACACACACACACACACACACACACACAGCACAGCTGAAGCAAAGTATATTGCTTTGTCATTAAGACATTCACTACCTCTACATTTTAAATACATTAAGGTCTTTTCGAGACCTTAATGACTTAGACCCCTTGTTTACGCTCTACAGTTTCAGCTGTTATAGGTAGCCAGTTGACAAAAAATACGTGTTACTTCGGCCTCTGTCAGCGAATCGCTTGAGGTGGTCCCCCTGCCCAGGCAGGGATCTTCCAACGCTGCATTTCTGGGCGCGAGGTCGCCTCACAAGCACCTTGAGACTATAATGTGTGCTCGCGCTTCAGATCTACGTGCTACAGCTTTGGTTCTCCTACGGATTTTCTCATTTCTGACGAGATGTTGACAAAATATATTATCACTATCATCAGAATTTGTCACCCATGTGGAACCAAGAGGAGAGGGAGAGAGAGAGTTCCATCGTTAATGTGGACACAGCCTTAGCTTCAAGCATTTACAATAAAGTTCAAGCTTTGTGCCGCCACGAAATTAGAGGTTTCAGCTTTCTGCAAACTTTATCATCAAAATAGTTCATATTTCACAGTGATATATGAACCGTTTATGAAATTGGAAGGGATGTATGTGCCGCCACATTATTTATGTCACCAAACCTACTTTACAATTATGAAATACGACCGGCGGCGTTACCAAACTTTCTCAAATAATATAGACTTTCTCAAATAGCTGATTGTCGTAGCGTGACTTTGTCCAAGTGGATTTAGTTTTTATAAATCTCGTGCAGGATAAAAATTATCCCTTCTCACTCTTTGGATTGGACACTCTTGTGCACTCAATCGCTAAGTTATCTTTTACGGACGAATAAATTTTATGTTTTGATATTTTTTTTTCAATTTTCAAACATATTTTCAATATTAAAAATTGTCAAACTTCTTTATCTGGAGTTCGGCTTTTGACAACTGAGTTATATCTTGTACTCATCAGCCATCAAAGCTTCGACAGCCTTTTCCGCGCTGTAGAAATCCAACGGAGGAACATAAATAGACGCAGTCATGTTGAACGGAATACGAAACCAATATCTGAACAAGAATTTAATAATATACCCGCTCACCGTAAAGATATGATCAAAGGACATTCGACAATATGGCGAGTGAAACGTTTACGAGTCGAGATGAATAGAGGCGTTAACTCCATACAATATCTCTCACCCGAACATCTCCCAGACACACTAATTGAAAACGTGACGGAGGGTAATGACGTAATAAGATATCGATTCTATACAGTCAAAGCTCTTTTGAGCCGAGTGACGTGAAACATGTCTATAATTCATTATGAGTCGAGAACAATGTAATATTTACAGCTACTGCTCCAACAACTTTGTAAGAATATAAATAATAAGCCTGGTTAATATCTTAAGCAGTGATAGCCTAGTGGTTAGGACTGTGGTCTCTTATTCGGGGGCTTTCGATCCCGAACGAAGTTCTGTGAGTTTAAGCAATTAAAATATCACATGCTTCAACGGTGAAGGAAAACATTGTGAGGAAACCTGAACACCTGAGAGTTCTCCATAATGTTCTCGATGATGTGTGAAGTCCGCCAATTCCCATTGGGCCAGCGCGATGGACTATGGCCTATAACCCTTCGCACTTCGCTTATTCTATCGCGTAACTCTTATTCCTTCGCACACCATTGAGTTGGGCCGACAGTCAGGACGGGATGACGCCGGATACTTGTAGCTGTATAGTGTATACCTCAAATGCGGAGCGCGCCTGACCTGGCTATACATTGGAATTTATACACTATAAATAAAACAATCCACACTAATATATCACGTTTACAAAAATTAAAACTAAAACTCGTCGAGCCAGTTTCCTTGCCCTACCTAAAATTAGAACAAACTACGGCAGAAAAACCCTTACCCATGAAGGAGCTAACTTATATAACAGAATACCTGCACACATAAAGAATGTACACTCATTTAATGCATTTAAGACTGAATTAGCTGCTTACATTATGAGTAATACAAATAACTTTGAACTAAAACTAATGCATTGAATGAGTATTTATAAGTAAATGTACATAATGGTGAAGCTTGTGAAGCTTGCATTACTCTAAATTAAGTTCTCATGTAAGTGACTGAAGTCTTTATGAGAATAAATGTCTTTAAACCTAAACCTAATTTGGAACCACAATAAATCACCACAACCGAAGCAGTATAATAAGTAGAATTTATCTGTCAATAAGTCACGAAAAGAATATCCATTGAAGGTCATACAACACACGAAACAAAATACATGTTATACTCTGACATAAAACATGTAATCCGGACAGACGGCCGGGCGGACATACCTATAAATTGATCACCGTACACACAAAGAATGATTGATGGATGGAAACGGAATCCTGCTATTAAATATACGTACACGTGAATTATCATTGTGTATCGATTTACTTAAAAGTGACTTTGAAATGGGCCCCTTAAATTACAAGTACGTATATATATATATCATTATAAACATTAAATTAAAGTATATAGTTAATAGTCTCCCGGCGTGGGATTGAGTCCATCGAGCGCCTTGTCGTGCAGAGCAAAGTGGAGGGCACCAGAGGGCCCAAATGAAGTCTGCCTTGGGCGGTCCATTGCACTAGTGTACCAGGCTGTCGGCCAGCAGGGAGAAGTGGCGAATGCTCGTGAGGCGAATCACATCTGCCGCTAAAGACGTCACTCCGCGATGACCACGACCATTCTGCCAAGAGTGTCACGAAGAAGAAGAATATAGTTAATTATTATTACGCATAATAATAATTATTATTAGTTACCGACATAGCTCAACGAGTCGCGAAGCTGAAATGGAAATTGGCAGGGAACATAATTCGAAGAACTGGGGCCCCAAGGTGCTGGAGTGGTGACCCCGCTTCGCAAAACGCAGTGATGGTAGACTGCCCACTAGGTGGACCGGCGATCAGACGAGTCGCAGGGAACCGAAATGAAATTTTTCCATAAAAATACTTAATTAGAAAGTGGGCTCGTCATATTTCAGTAAACAAACATATCATTTTGCATAAAATTAACTGAACAGATGCTAACGAAGCGCATTCTACGTGGTATCACGTATTTATAATTTTATTAACTAAATATGACATAATACAATTTTAGCACGTTGTTTCGAAATAAATTTTGTTTAAAACGGCGTGGTTTAATACGTTTCGGGTTAGTTTGTCCTTTATCTCAACGGAACACAGCGTCTAATGGCTTATAAATTCTAAAAATGGTATCATTAACGCGTCGCCGAAATTATTTATTCACGGTTTAATGTTGTAATACAAACTTAGTGGAGAAAATTGCGAAAAGGTGTTAAGTGTTGCATCCTAGAGATATTTTGTTTTAAAACCAATATAATTTAATAATGCCAAGAGGTTTTAGATTGACAAAGCTAATAGTAAAATATAAGCTATTTGAAAATGACAGGCTATTAATCGCCCCGGAAAAAGAGAGTTGTTATACTTTGATCCTCGGGAACTATTTAATTTTCCGGCATAAAATGCAAAAAATATGCTATACCTACCCATGCAAAAACCCATGCAAAAAACCCATGCAAAAACCCGTGCAAAAAAACCAATGCAAAAATCACGTCGATCCGTTGCTCTGTTGCGGCTTGATTGATGACAAATAACCAACAAACACACTTTCGCATTTATAATATTAGTATGACGCGAGACTTATGGACATAACAGGACACAAGCGGATGAACCAATTTAACATACCTACTTAGGGTTGATTTCACCAACGTAAAATAAGTTTTATCCGAACGTGATATTTTGGCAGATTTCACTTGTTTCATCACCTTCTGATAAGTGTCGGATAGCTTATTTGCATATAATAGGTCTTTACCTATGAAATTGCCGTTTTGTATGCAATAAGTGAAAGTACTTATTTTTCAAACTTTATTTCTGTTATTCGAAGTAAGCACCCATGCAATCGACGCATCTTTGCCAACGCATTGGCAGTTTATTGATGCCCTTCTTGTAAAAATCAGCTGGACGGGAGGCAACAAACTCTTCAAAGGCATTTTGTACTGCCTCTCGGGAATTGAATTTTTTACCCACTAAAAAGTTGTCTAAATTTTGGAAAAAGTAATAGTCGATAGGTACAAGGTCTGGTGAGTATGGCGGATGAGGGAGAGCTTCCAACCCCAGCTCTTGCAGCTTGGAGACTGTCTGTTGCGCAGTATGGGGTCGCGCGTTGTCGTGAAGGAGCAGTGGGGACGACCGATTGACCAAAGCTGGTTGCAGATGTGCAAGCTGCTCCATCATTCTCTCCAGTTCTTTACAGTACACATCTGGATCAATATTGTTTTGATGCTTACATCAAAAGCTGCTGCTAGCTCAGCTGTAGATTGAGTTTCGTCAGCTTCCACAATCGCCTTTAATTCATTATTGTTAACCAAAGTCTCCGGACGACCACGAGCTTCATTTTTCAAGTCAAAATTTCCAGAACGGAACCGGGAAAACCAATAACGGGTTGTGCGATCGTTTGTACAGTTCTCTCCGTAAACGTTTTTGATGTTACGGGCCGTTTGTGTCGCGTTGGTGGTCACGACGGAACTCATATTTCATAATTACACGAATTTTTAAAGTATCCATAATGACGAAAAATGTTCAAATGTAATGAAAATACAACGCTAATCAAAAAACAAAAGACTGAGTTTGTAAATAGAATGTCATGGTTTTAAAACAAAATTAATTTGAATTTAGACTACAGAGCCATTACAAACTTTTTTTTATTTGAAATGACCAGTACTGAAGAAAGGCAATTTCATAGGTAAAAGACCTAATATTTTTGTCTTTGTCACTTAACATAAAGACGTAAGAAAATGACAAAATGTACGGTTAGGCTATCCGACACTTATCAGAAGGTGGTGAAACAGGCCCTTACAATACAAAAACTGCATTATTTTATTTCTGCTAAAATATTGTGGCAATTTCACCAGTTTCACGAACGATTGGTAACGTTTAACCGACGAATAAAGAGTTTAGACAGATTTTTAATGCTGTTAAAACTCTTCGGTTAAATGTTACTCGGCGATGCAGCTGGTGTAATTGGCACTAAAAATGAGTATATTAGATGCAACAGGCAAAAGACGATAATGGTGTTAATGACGGTGATAATCATGATGGTGATGGAAATGGAAATCGTAACAGTGTCGAATATCTCGAACGATCACTGAATAAAAAGATAGTCTAACAAGTAAGAATTTCATTTGTTTAAGTATTTTATGTTTAATTCCAAAAAGAAAATTATAGTACCGATTAACCATACATATTTACTGGCAATTAAATCAAAGTGATTGAATAGGCTTCAATAATTCTACCTCAATTCTTGTCGCCATAATCAAAAACTACACACACCGGCATATTTAGCGGAACATAAAAAAAAGGTTTGATATAGGTAGAGAAGTTTTAGAAGAAAATGTCGTACCGTTTGCCCCATATATCGGTGACGATTTTGTTTTTATGCAGGATAATGCTCGGCCGCATACCGCTCGGGTAACTCAAGCTTATCTTAATGATATGAATATCACTGTTATGGAGTGGCCGGCGAGATCACCGGATATGAAGCCAATAGAGCACGTTTGGGACTTGCTGAAAAGAAAAGTTAAGTCCAGAATTCCAGCTCCTGCCAACGTGGGAGAACTGCGAATCGCCGTAGTTGAGGAATGGCGGAGACTATCCCAGGAGACCATCGATAACATCATTCTCAGTATGCCTAGACGGGTAGAAACTTTAATAAGAGCACGTGGAGGAAATACGCGATATTAATCACCATTTTTCTAATTTAATTAATTGTTATTTTAATATTAAATTTCACTTTTCCCGGTTACATGAAAAGTTCAAAAATGTACAATTTTTCACAAATAGCCTTTACTCGCAAAATCTGTTCTTAACGTGATCTCATTTTAAGTAAAACAAATGAAACTTTAAATAACAAAAGAAGTGTAGTAAGTAGATTTTAAAATAAAACCATATTTTTTTAATTATGGACCTTTTTTTTATGTTCCGCTAAATATGCCGGCGAGTTTATTACATTTTAGAAGTATCAAATAAATAAACTAACACTTATCAATTCAACTAATAACTTAGTTAATTTTACTATGTTACATAGTGAAATCAGTAATAAAGTTAGGTTTATTGGTAGCAACTAAGTAGCTTTATGTTCCCCTATACGAACATTTTACATGACAACGACTAACAAAATTTTGGTGGCAACGATAATTTTTTTTTTTTTATTTAAATTAGCCTGCTTACGTGTTCGTGAAACTTTATTCAATTTCTCAAACGCTTAAGGCGTGATTGAGCAACCAACAAACCAACAAGTTTCGACAATATTAGCATAGCAAGGATTTGAAAGTGAAAGGACGGGGGAGGCTGATTTGCATCCGCCGCTGCCTGGTTTGAACGAGTCTCGAATGAAATACTTTCATCTCGAAAGCAATGGATTTTGGAGCGTCAAAGGAAGTGGCATGATAACTTTGCACAAAGCCGCTATATTGTTCTTCCTGCGTTAATAAATAATAATAGGCTGAGAGTTGGTGGTCCTTTTCTTGTACATATTATTTACAAACTTCTACAAACAAAAAAAGAATCTTCTAAGATACAGAAAATCCTAGTGATACCCACATCACGACTTTCACTCTCACTTTGTAACATTTTAGTAATTTTCTTCTTACTTTCAATTTTTTTTTATTTAATGACAAGATAGCCCTTAACTGCGATCTCATGGTAAGTGACAATGCGGTCTAAGATGGTAACGGGCTAACTTGTAAGGGGTATGGCCGTGAATATTCAACCCTAATCCCTAATTGGTTTCTACACGCCTTCGTGACGTATCACGTAACGCTAAATTGCTTGGCGGCACGTCTATGACGGTAGTGTGACAACTAGCCACGACGGAGTTCTGAGGTAACAAACATAAAAAAGCGCAGAATCAATTTCAATAAAAGTTATATGGGACCACCTCTGCAGTATGACTTACCAAACAAAAAAGAATCATCAAAATCAATTCATAAATGGTGGAATAATCACGTAAGAATCATACAAAAATATACAGATTACAGTCGAATCGGGAACCTCCTCCTTTTCGAAGTCGGTTGAAAATGTACGTTGATGTCTGAGTTTGTATGTGGAACTATTATTTTTCTACAAGAGTTGAAGTGCGTGTTTTCTTTACGCAAAAACACTTATGACTCTCTAAACATGTCGAGTAGAAAAATACTTGTGTAAGCTCACTCGCACACGAACGGTTCCAGTATGAAAACAAGCGGAATACATAAAGGAATTTTAGTCACGAGAGCAACTAGAAAAATACCGTAGAATCCGTTCAGTTGTAATCGACGTAGCGATATATCAGTTATTTCAACGTAAAAGTTCATTGTGGAGATACATTGTGCGGAACCGGATAGGGTTACCAGACGACAGAATTTGTCTTTGAATTTCTCTCACTCTCTGCATATATTCCTATATGCATGTATTCCTCATTGCTGAGGGTCGCATATCCTACTCCTACTAAAAATATAAATGCGAAATTTTGTGAGGATAGATGGATGGATGTTTGTTAGTCCTTCACGCCACAAAGAATGAACCTATTTAGCTGAAATTTGGAAAGAGCATAGCTCATATCCAGAATTAACACACAAGGCTATATTTCATCCCGGAAAATTAAAATGTTCCCGCGGAAATTAAAAAAAAGCCTTGATCCACGCGGACGAAGTCGCGGGCATCATCTTGTTTATTTTATTTATTACATAAAAGGAAAAGGTGACTGACTGACTGAATGATTGACTGATCTATCAACGCTCAGCTCAAACTACTGGACGGATCGGGCTGAAACTTGGCATACAGATAGCTAATATTACGTAGGCATCCGCTAAGAAAGGATTTTTGAAAATTCCACCTCTAATGGGGTAAAATAGGGGTTAAAGGGTTGACGAAGCCGCGGGCAAAAGCTATAGTTCTAATATATATAATGGTAGGAGCTTCCTTGGGATAATAAAGCCGTAGGTTGCTCTCTCTCAGTTTAAAGGGTTAGTTGTATTATCAGATGTTCATAATAAAAAATAAGTGTGGCACTCGGGGACTGCCGCGGTAAAGCTATTGCATAGCATTTTCTAATCGCACGCACACAAACACCGCGCCGAAGCCTGCCGAACTGAAACGATGTTAGACGATGCACGGGTTTCAACGCCGCACCGCTGTGCCGGTCGGAGTGGGGGGTGTTAGGTTTATTTTCGTTACGGAATTTCTTGATTCGGTCGCCGCGCTCAAAGCCCGCGATAAAAGTATGCAATAGCGTAATAAACGGGCCTGACGGCTTAGCGTGCTCTCCGAGGCACATCATGAGCAACCCATTAACGTCTCACTACTGAGCGCTAGTCTCCTCTCAGAAGTGGGAGGTACCTCAAAATTTATACATCTATCGACTCTTTTCAGAAGTACAAATAGAACAAAATAACGGATATAAATTAGGTTTACTTGCATAAGTACAATGATTGTACAGGTACACACTGATTTTACAAGACTTTTTTTTAATTTAAACTTTTACGTTGTCACTAGATGCACAGGAAATTGCAGCAATAGCGACTTGTCAACTTTCTTGACAGACCCAAGACATTTAAGTATTGCTTTCAGGAGTCAATAAAACTATTAAGCCGATTTTTTTTTAATTTTAGACTTTTTTAATATTTTATTTTGAAAGTTATTCTGATTTGGCGCAAAGTATTCTTCACAAGAGCAAAGTAACTCCAAGTTACCGGCAGGTATTTAATTATAGGGAAACACGAAATGACAACTTACCTCAAGTGTCATGTGAGTTATTTTATAAAGAGAGAGTCGCTCTTTTGAATTTTACATCTGGTAACCCTAAACCGGGGAGCTTTTGCGGTTAGCGCGTCATTTGGTTCGGTTGCTTTGAAAAATACTACCAACGGTCGAGTACGCAGTTATCTATTGTTTTCCTGTTCGGTAAAACGGACAAAACCACACATAGTACAATAGAATAATGTTCCGTTTACCACACAAACATTTCATCGTGTCACAAAATATATTTTGCTCCAACTACATACCTATTTGCAAAAGCGTTTCAACGATTAGTTAAGTGTCAGACTATTTCTGTCCCACTATATTACCGAGCTCTCTAAATTATGTGCTGTATAACTTGGAACTTACTTGGTAGCCTTTTGCTTAGTATGGGTTTCGAATTTTATGAGTTTTTAAATAGTATGAACTCGGTGCCTGCATCGAAAAACACTATGGAAAACATCGTGAGGAAACGTGAATATAAATGACTGTAAACGTGTAAACCCCCTACCATCTTAGGCTGTATCGTCACTTACCATCAGGTCAAATCGCAATCAAAGGCTAACTTGCCCATTGAATTATTAATGAACTTGCCATGAAAAAAAATAGGTGTGGCACTCGGGGACTGCCGCGGTAAAGCTATTGCATAGCATTTTCTAGTCGCACGCACACAAACACCGTGCCGAAGTCTGCCGAACTGAAACGACATGTTAGGTTTATTTTCGTTACGGAATTTCTTGATTCGGTCGCCGCGCTCAAAGCCCGCGATAAAAGCTATGCAATAGCTTAAAAATTATGACCAGCCCTTGGTCTATACTGGCAAACTGCAGGCATTTTTTCTGAATCAAGCGCCAGTTTGACATAGCTGGTCGGGCCGGACGTTTTAGTGTCCGAACACTCGTTAGGGTAATGCGAGACTAAACTTGATGGATGCCCCCGGGGCGCCAAACTATTACTGTTGCGTTTATCTCAACTAACACAGCGTTCGCCATATTTTTAGGCCGAATAGAGAACTATTTAGCTCTGCTCCCAGGATTGCTAATTAGCAATCTTGCTGACTATCTGGATAGACGATAAGCTTTTTGCGCCATTACAAATTCAACATGGCGGATATAACAAAGAAAGTAAAAATAAACTTGGGGTACAAATGGATCGAGTTCGATATTTTAATAAAAAGTCTCATTTTTTTGTATTCGATGACAAGATAGTCCTTGACTGCGATCTCACCTGATGGTAAATGACGATGCAGTCTAAGATGGTAGCGGGCTAACTTGGAAGGGGTATGGCAACGCATACCTACCCCTAATCGGTTTCTACGCGCCATCGTGCCGGAACGCTAAATCGCTTGGTGGCACATCTTTGACGGTAGGGTGGTAACTAGCCAAGGCCAAAGCCTCCCACCAGACCAGACCAGAGACAATTCAGAAATTATAAATTAAATATAATAAATAAACTGCATCTATTGTGTAAATGAAATTTAAAAAAAAAACATAGTCTTCGCAGGAAAATAATTTCTTCATTATTAAATAATTTGCAAAATAAACAGGTAAGTAACTTTGAAAACTATAGTAAAAGATCCATTTTTCTCATAACTTCTGTACACATTATACAACATCGTACAAACTACTCTAGTCTCTACTACGAAACTGTGTCGTAAATAAATTGAAAGACACACTTTTGCCGAAAGTTTTACGAGTGTCAAGATACGACCAGGCAAATCCAATTTGCAAAAAGTTAAGGGTTATTTTGTCTGTTGCAGCGTAGAGTAATAACTTCATACATATTTAAATGGAAGGACCGATGTGAAACTCAGTTGGACTTCTTTTAGTAAAATGGAGACGAATGAAATAATAGCCTGAGAGCGTTGTGAATTATTTTTTCAAAGCATATTAATTTATCATTAGTATCTCGTACATTTGCTAATTAAGCCGAGGAAAACTGCTAATGCTCACTCAATGAGCACCATTTTTAACACCCGACGGAAAAAGTGGGGTGTTATAAAGTTTGACCGCTTTGTGTGACTGTTTGCCTAAGCCGTTTATCTTATCAACATGAAAGCTTAACTAAGTATTACCCGATGAAACTGCAGTAATTGCTTACCTGTAACAAAAAAAAATATAGTTATTTTAAATTTAGTGTAAGTTTTCAAACTTAACGATGGCGAAGACACCATGTAAGATACATACAAAGAAAACCATTTATTTCAGAGCCTCCTCCAATTTTTGTAGTCTATAGTAAAATAAAAAATGGTAGAAAACACAGATCAAAGTATCCACTAACTCTTACAGCGTAATGGTAGGAATAAAAAGGTCACACGGAAAAGTTAGGAAAGGGGAGTCTGAAAGTTTGCGCACGCCCTTTTATATTTTAATACATTCTGCTCTCCCGTCGGTCTTATGTTATTATTTATGTTACATTTTCCTCTGACCGCGGGCCCTCCACAGCGGTACTGTTTTTAATTAATGCAGCCCGTTTCCCCGCACTCGTACCTTTCTTGTGTTACAACAATTATTTTACCAACCTCATTAAGAAGTTTTCAGCCCTGGTCAGATGCGACGCGGAACTGAAGCGTATTCAACGCGGCTCCTAGCCCCAAGCAGACAACCCCAACTCCCAGCTTGGAGTTGTTTTAATTCAAGCGGCGCAAGAAAGCGATAGCAAATTCCATAGTTCCATGGCAAATTCCTTCAAGACACTTAGGAGGTAGTTCCAGCTGTGTGTCTATCCATTGGCGACGACGACGTCGAACAGCATCGTAGGACAAATTAATAAACTGACACTGAAGTTCGTGAGCTTATCAAAACTGGTTTTCTCTTGTGATACTAACGGATGAACTTTTTTTGCACTTTGCAAGGGCTTCGATATGCCTTGTTTCTGCCCTGACATTGGATGATATAATTTCTAATGTTATCACGAAGAGAACACAGTACAGGCACTTTGATAAGTCACTATTAATGGCATAGAGAACAGTAATTTTATGCACCTTTCCCACGTTTTTCCTGTCAAAACCACAACAAAACAAGGTTCATTGGAGCCAGCTAAAACTTTAAGCATCATGTAGGTCTGATGCTCATACGAACCCTTACTCTAATAGGTACTGTTTTTCGAATTATCAATAGGGGAACTGTTACTGTGACGGGCCTCTCACTGTCACACATGGCATTCCAAACCAGTAGTAGATTTACTTGACGATTCGAAAGCTTTTTGTTAAAGTTTATTTGAATAAAAATTTATTCTAATCTTTTCTATTCTATTCTACACGTTCAAAGTGTAGAATATTATATTAGCGTCCTATCGTATTTTATCCGTCTCGCGTTTTGTGTAATCAGGGCTTTATGGGAAAGAAAAATATTCTACGCGTGAGGTTTCCACTTGTGTTGTTTTTGCGCTTTTTGTTCTTTCACCGTAGTCCGTCCGCGCCTTTGTTGCTGCTCACGATAAATATTTTTTGTTCGTACCCACTTAAATCTTTTATTCATCTAATTTCTTCAGTGAATAAGGCAATTTCGGCGTATTATTCTCAAAAACCTTGTTCATTTTTAAATGTCCTCTACTCTCCTTACTCTTGTATGAAATGTTTCCCTTATTTATAATTTTCTTTTTCCGTGTTAATTACGAGCAGCACTCCACTAACAGGATTTCTTTTCAAAATATGTTTCCATTAATTCATAATGGTATGTTTTAATTAAAATACTATTCCAGATGGATGGATGGATGGATGGAATACATATTCCATATGTGTGATGGGAAAATTACCGAAAACAATTTGCGTCAAATTAAAAGATTATACTTAACTTTTTTGGCTTCGACCAATAATAATTTCACCTTATTGATTGAAGATGGAAATTAAAATTCAACAGCTAACCAGAAAAACTCGTGTCCACGAGAACTTGCGCAACATACGAGTAGCTTATGTTCGAAATGTTTTTTTTATTTTCTGATAAGCAATTTTTGGGAGCACGTAAAGCCACGCCTTGCGTGTGTTCTCTTATTCCTGTCGTGTTGGATTGCCGTCTCATCGAACTATGAGGGTGAGGGAATATGACAAATACACACTTGTGCACGGTAATACGATATCATGTCAACATTTTAATAATAATAAAGTTGCTTAAATTATGACGGTTAAATTTTACCACAAAAAAGAATGCTATTTTGGATAGAACGAGTCATTGACTTTTTACTATTTGACTCTAAACTTTAGAATAGAATAGGATTATTTTTTATTCAAATAAACTCTTACAAGGGCTATTGAAACGTCCACCACTGGTTCGGAATGCCCTTCCTGCCGAGAAGAACCAGCAAGAAACTCGGCGGTTGCTCTTTTCAAAACAAGTTTACAATACAATAGGTACTATGCTATGTAAGCAGTGTTTCCAAAACGAGGGGAAGTTCCAAAAAGTCCAAATTTACAATTTCGTTAACCATGGAGATACGAATACTGACTCGTGCAACCCACTTTGCTTGTTTTTTCGGTGGACAAGGATAACTTATCGAGTGCCAATATACGCGATTTTTTGCAAAAATTCGCGTTTATTGGACACTCGATCAAAAATCCGATAAAATTAGTTTCGCTGATAGATAGCGCGGATGTCACTGTATCCCATTCAGCGTCATTCAAATAACATTTTATCCAAAATGTTAGATGGATTGGAATCGTTACGAATATGGACTATGAAACGGCGCTCGATGGTGTCGTAAGTGTTTGCTCTACAATACTAAAAGTATGACAGTTTGTCTAACAATGTTTATTTTAATTCTTTATTACACAATACAATAATAATGTACACAGGCGAACTTAATACCTAAAGGTGTAGAGTAAAAATAATAATGCGTGTGGATTCTACTAATACTATACCTAAATGCGAAAGTGTGTTTGTTTGTTGGTTTGGTTTGTGTTTCAATCACACAGCAACGGAGCAACGGATCACCGTAATATTAGGCGTTGTTATAGTTGAGGACAAGTCCTCAATTACTGGGATAAAATGTCACATAGGTATTGTATATTTTATCCGAGTAAAACCAAGGGTTTCAATTTAACCAATTTATAAAAAACTACACGCGGACGAATTCGCGGACTAAAACTAGTTAAGATAACAAAGAAAAAAAAATTATAAAAAGTAGTTGTTTTCCACCACCGACGACTTTTGGTAATCAAGTGCAAATAGGCCCGGCTCTATATGAATTATTAAAACGGAGTCCTTCGCAAGCATTTGAAGGCCGCATAATTTCATCTCAAAATGATTTCTTAATGTTTTTATTATAGAAACCAACAAGAGATATCTCGGGAGTTCGTTGCGCAATTTTTTCGCGTGTCTCATTTGATATTCAAAGTTTACTTGATTGACTTTTCAAATGTACAGTAGAAAAACAGCATAATTTAAAATAATAAATAGCCTTTTTTATGGTCCGGGAGCCAGTACCACAGAGTAACGAAGGTAAGGTTCATACAGAGGTTCGACGAAGCCGTCTAGACAGGGCAATCGTGCGGTGGGTGCGGTAATTGCGGAGCGAGGTACGCTCCCGTGTAAGCCTCAGTTACCTGGGAGCTATAGTAAAGGGTTGACATATTACGCTTGCGTAAAATTTTTAATAATCCTTCCTTACTCTGCCATAATATTATAGTTAATTAATTGAAATGCACATTATTATGTATTATAATTATATTATTACTTATGAAACGAACTCACTATGGTACATACAATGTGTGCTGTTGCAAATTGTACTTCATCATCATACATAAATAAAGAATTACGTTATCATCTGTTTCCACATGACGAAGAAAGGTGTGCTATGGTTTTTATTTACAATCATTCCTATCTAATACTCTATACCTAATATTATAAAGAGGAAAGGTTTGTTTGTTTGTACCGAATAGGCTCTAAAACTACTCGACTGATTTTAACCTTTTTTTACTAATAGAAAGCTAAATTATCAGGAAATAACACATAAGTTATAAATTATAATTTATTTATAAAAAGTTAGAGATCCTTATGAAAATTGCAGTAATGTAATCCCAAAATAGCAAAATTTTGCCTATAAAATTCATTATTCGGCGTGCGCCGAGAAAACAGCTATTCATGTAGTACTAGTACACAGTAGTAGTAGTAGTAGTAGTAGCACAGATAGTAATTACTAGCTGACCAAGTGATCATATTTTAGAAAGCTTATAATTATCTCCGACACTACGACGACACACTCCGACACATGTTGATGGTACTCAAACTTCTTTGTTTCGTGTTGTCTATGTGACCACGTGATCAGATTTTTGAAAGCTTATATCTCCGACACTATGGGGCGCGGCCCCATGTTGATGGTACTCAAACTTCTTGTTTTCGTGTTGTCTATGTGACCATGTGATCAGATTTTTGAAAGCTTATATCTCCGACACTATGGGGCGCGGCCCCATGTTGATGGTACTCAAACTTCTTGTTTTCGTGTTGTCTATGTGACTGTGATCAGATTTTTGAAAGCTTATATCTCCGACACTATGGGGCGCGGCCCCATGTTGATGATACTCAAACTTCTTGTTTTCGTGTTGTCTATGTGACCATGTGATCAGATTTTTGAAAGCTTATATCTCCGACACTATGGGGCGCGGCCCCATGTTGATGGTACTCAAACTTCTTGTTTTCGTGTTGTCTATGTGACCATGTGATCAGATTTTTGAAAGCTTATATCTCCGACACTATGGGGCGCGGCCCCATGTTGATGGTACTCAAACTTCTTGTTTTCGTGTTGTCTATGTGACCATGTGATCAGATTTTTGAAAGCTTATATCTCCGACACTATGGGGCGCGGCCCCATGTTGATGGTACTCAAACTTCTTGTTTTCGTGTTGTCTATGTGACCATGTGATCAGATTTTTGAAAGCTTATATCTCTGACACTATGGGGCGCGGCCCCATGTTGATGGTACTCAAACTTCTTGTTTTCGTGTTGTCTATGTGACCATGTGATCAGATTTTTGAAAGCTTATATCTCCGACACTATGGGGCACGGCCCCATGTTGATGGTACCCAAACTTCTTGTTTTCGTGTTGTCTATGTGACCACGTGATCAGATTTTTGAAAGCTTATATCTCCGACACTATGGGGCGCGGCCCCATGTTGATGGTACCCAAACTTCTTGTTTTCGTGTTGTCTATGTGACCACGTGATCAGATTTTTGAAAGCTTATATCTCCGACACTATGGGGCGCGGCCCCATGTTGATGGTACCCAAACTTCTTGTTTTCGTGTTGTCTATGTGACCACGTGATCAGATTTTTGAAAGCTTATATCTCCGACACTATGGGGCGCGGCCCCAGGTTGATGGTGCTCAAACTTCTTGTTTTCGTGTTGTCTATGTGACCATGTGATCAGATTTTTGAAAGCTTATATCTCCGACACTATGGGGCGCGGCCCCATGTTGATGGTACTCAAACTTCTTGTTTTCGTGTTGTCTATGTGACCACGTGATTAGATTTTTGAAAGCTTATATCTCCGACACTATGGGGCACGGCCCCATGTTGATGGTACCCAAACTTCTTGTTTTCGTGTTGTCTATGTGTCCACGTGATCAGATTTTTGAAAGCTTATATCTCCGACACTATGGGGCGCGGCCCCATGTTGATGGTACCTAAACTTCTTGTTTTCGTGTTGTCTATGTGACCACGTGATCAGATTTTTGAAAGCTTATATCTCCGACACTATGGGGCGCGGCCCCATGTTGATGGTACCCAAACTTCTTGTTTTCGTGTTGTCTATGTGACCACGTGATCAGATTTTTGAAAGCTTATATCTCCGACACTATGGGGCGCGGCCCCATGTTGATGGTACCCAAACTTCTTGTTTTCGTGTTGTCTATGTGACCACGTGATCAGATTTTTGAAAGCTTATATCTCCGACACTATGGGGCGCGGCCCCAGGTTGATGGTGCTCAAACTTCTTGTTTTCGTGTATAAGTAACTTTATAACTATCATAATATAGTATAGCTTTTAAGTCTAGTATAGTATAGTTTTAATATGTGGCGGAGTTGACTTGCATGCGACCGCTGAAGCGGCCAGCAAAGAAACTGGTTTTATTATTGATTCAACTACCTAATAATATTTTAATTACAAATTTATTTTTAATTTTTGGTTATTGATTAATTATTATTGTTTATTGTTATGTTGATGTGAAATATAGTACAAATTATGAAATAATATTAATAGAAATTGTTTCCTTGTGACAACCCTAGCATAAATACACTGTCGCGACGCATGTCTAGACGCTAGCGGCATTTACGACGAGCTCAAAGGCGTCGACATACTGATCTCTTCCTTATACTGTGCCAGTACCACTAAAATTCCAGTCACGACTCACGGGGAATCGAAAACTCTTTATGGGAATTAGTAGTTAACAATTATACGACTAGTGGTTCGCCCCGAACTGAGACCTCGCGGTAACGGTATCCCATGATTATTCATTCAATCGATACATGATAACCAAAACTGACATTATTATTATGCCCGTTTTCACCAAACATACCTAAATCATCCCCTAAGTAGGAGTCTCTTAACGTAGGTAGCTCCTAAATACAATCCTAAGTCCTAACATCCGTCCCAATATCCTTTTAGGTGTCCCGTACAGGATCGTGATAAATAAGTTGACAGAAAACATCAATCACCTAACTTATAGGTAGCCCGTAAAGGTTAGGGAACGTTAGTGAAAACATTGAATTATTTATCAAACATTGAATTTAACTCGTAGTTCCATGGGAATAGTTACTGACTGCGCCATCTATTAGCATTATTGTGAAGCTATGTTGATGCTATATGAATTACTGACGCCCATTAAAAATTAAATAATCTCGTTTCTTTATAATATTCATATAATTTTAGTATTTGTTGTTCAAGTACAGGATATAAGTGACCTAAAAACATAAAATCAGTTTGAAAATCCATAGCGGATTTTTCTAGAGAGCGTCTTCAAGCGAGCGTATAAAATCGCCACTTTGAAAGCCCCCCATTTCGTCAATTTTAAGGGAAAAATTAAAAAAAAAATATTTTTGTACTCAGTTCAAAATTATCTTTAAAATGATACGTAACAATTTTATGTAACGCGATTTTTTTTTTTTTACTTCGCATTCGCTTCTATGAGAGCCCCCCTGAAATAAAGATTTTTATAACTTTTTAAGCCATTTTCGGCTGGAGGCCATCGGTTTACATATTATATCTAAATTTGAAGTAATTACGTTCAGTAATTCAAAAGTTATAAGGCTCTGACAGACGGACGGACGGACGGACGGACGGACGGACGGACAAGTGCAAATCGCCCTAGTTAACTCAAAGACCTTCGCTTCGCTCGGTCGATTAAATTAAGCATGGTATGCGTTAATTTAACCTTTTTTGGCCAGACCGATTTAGTGTACGATATGGATAAAGTTTATCCGTCATCATGCGCGTATTTTCAAACTGATGGCCGAAACTTGGCCAAAAATGGGCATTTCCATTTTGAACAGCCCAACTCCACTTCAGCTTCGCGACTAGATTTTGACTGGACTTGAGCAAGATGTGCATGGTTGTATAAGGGAGAGGGCAGACTGGCTACTTTTAGCGGCATTCTCGCGTTTTTATGACCTTTTGCTTGCATTTCAATTTTCAATCGCGCGATTCTCGCGATTATGCGATCGAAAGCCATAAACACGCGAATGCGTTTGAGTCGCAATTTTCGCAATGCAGTCGCAAAAGGCCATAAAATCGCTAAAGGCCATAAAAACGCCGCGATCGCTGCCGCTAAAAGTAGCCAGTCTGCCCTCTCCCTAAGTCGGTTAATCGATCATCGCTGTTAAACTCGTTATGTAGGCAGTTTCGTAATCATTCGCGTGTAATGAGGCCTTTTGTATAATCACTCAGAGGCGCGTTCGACTTAATTCGACTTGTAATTTGTTCTAACGCTACTTTTTGTGCTCCGCCCAGTTTGAAGATTATGTTCGTCCTAATTTTGGCTCGGAAACGGTGCGGCTGTAGTAATTAGCGCCAAAATTGCAAATGTTACTACTGCTTATTTGTATAATGTGTACAGTACATTTGTATTTACTCAATGCAAGTGCAGTGTAAGTTAGGTACAGTACCCGGCGATATATATTGCACATCGGCCTTTGGAATAAAACGCTGTTTCTATTCTATTGCAAGGAAAGCTAGCCAGAAATTCACGTAGTAATTACTGAAATCTCTTCACAATCGGCGGGCACATCACGTAACATGTATAAAAAAAATGCAGTCGAACTGTGAATAGAGTAGAATAGCGTTTTATTCCAAAAGCCGATGTGCAATATATATCGCCGGGTACTGCAAGTAGCTTTGACAGAGGCAAATGTATGTCTGACTACATAAAAACAAAGATGTATATAGGCAAGTTTGTTTCACTTAAAGCAGAATATTAGAAGATGTTACGATATCGTAGAAGATTGAAATACTACTGGGATTACTTAGTTTACTGTATTACAAGTAATACTATAAATGTGAAAGTTTGTGAGGATGGATGGATGTTTGTTACTCTTTCACGCCACAACGAATGAACCGATTTGGCTGGAATGGAGATAGTTCATGCCCAGGAGAGTACCTGCGGGAATTAAAAAAATTCAGGCGGATGAAGTTGCGGGCATCATCTAGTTTTAAAACAACTGCCTCTTCATCATCATCAGCAGTAAGTAGTTAGTCATTATAAGTGGAAGTATATAAGAATCAAACTTTCATCGAACCGATCGCTCAAGGGTTACTTCTTTTAATTCTCTGTCTAGCAATATTGTGATAAAATATGAACAAACATATCATGATCACCTTCATCATCAGCAACCTATAAACAGCTCAGTACTAAGCGCAGGTCTCCTCTTCGAGAAGGGTTATAGGTCATAGTTCACCACGCTGGCTTAATATTAATTGGCAGACTTCACAAACCTCTGAGACCATTATAGATATAGACGCGCAGGTTCCCTCACGATGTTTTCCTTCATCGTAGAAGCATCTAAAAAAATAAAATAGAAAATAGAATAGAATAGAATAGAAATTTCTCTAGTATCTTCTTGTTTATAACTAGCTAAAAGCTGAGCTTTGTGAGGGCTCGCGTACTTTGTCTAACGGGTAATAAGTTCTGTTGTAGCGATGTTAACTGTTTGGTTTTCTAACAGATGGCGACAGTACTACAATAACATTCTATCCAATGAAAACAAAATTGTTAATGTTCATGTTTAAAGGTTATAAAATTATTTTTTTTTGACAGATAGCACATCTGGATTTGAAGTTAAATTACTATGTTAAAGCACCACAAAAATGCTCAGGTTGTGGGGTCGTGTCAGGGCGAGCGAAACGAGCCCTAACAATATTAGTAGGTAAGGATAACAAGTAAGCGCGGTATTTTGACACTGCAGTTATCCGCCCAGTCAACACGGCTAATGTTGGCGATGAACGTGGCCGCTGCATCCTGCCTAATGGCATAGTTTAGTTCTAGAACCGTCGACACGGATAGGGCAAGGACGACATGTTTTACGACGTAGGTACCTGTAGACAAGACTGTGTTTGGTAGGCACAGCACGCAACTGTTGCTATGCATATTGCATATTCATCGAAATTCCAGCTAAATGCACTAGGATTCTGTTATAGCTGTGTGAAGTTTTTTTCATTTTTCATTCATCTCAACCCATCGCGTGTCTGTCTGATATTTTGAAATAACTGCCTCTTCTTCATCATCAGCAGGCCCTTAAGTGGACACAGGTCTCCTCTCAAATGACTAAGGTTAAGGTATGGTCCACCACGCAGGCCAACAGCGGATTAACAGACTTCATTTTGAGAACATTATGGAGAACTCTTCGGCATGCAGTTTTCTTCACAATGTTTTCCTTCACAGTTAAAGCAAGTAAGTAATATTTAATTGCTTAAAACGCACATGACTGATAATTCACCTAACCACTAGCAACAAGATACTCGTACCAACGAAGTCGGTAAGCCTTCAAGTGTAGCTAAACATTTTAATAAAAATATTACTCTTGTTCTCGGAAAGAAGGATTTATGTCAACCAAATAATCAAGAAACAGACGTAATCAGAAGCATCTGTTATTATAATATGAACGAACGAATAATAAATGAAATCACACACGCGTGTTTTTCAAATGGGCCCAGGCGTGATGTGACAATGAGCATTCATAACATATTGTTGAAGTTGATGTCACGCGAAACTGAAGCGGACACGTTCAGCCCATTACCGCAGCATTCGCTTAGGAAACTAATTAGGTCACTTTCCACGTTGACGCCGTACAAACGGCTAATGGGTCAGATGTGTTTAACATCGGGGATCAATCATACTCTACCTGGGCCCAGATTCTCTGTGAAATTGGAAGTAATTTGTGAGGTCAAATGTGACGCTCTTCATACATCAACTGAGAAGTCAGACGCCGCAAACTGAAGCAAGCCATTTTTAACCCCCGACGCAAAAAGAGAGGGGTGTTATAAGTTTAACGTGTCTGTGTATCTGTGTATCTGTGTATCTGTCTGTGGTAGCGTAGCGGCCAAACGGATGAACCTATTTTCGTTTAGTTTTTTTTGTATCATAGATAATTTTATCCCGAGTGTTCTTAGCCATGTTTCATGAAAATCTGTTCAGCCGTTTGAAGATTATCAGCTCTTTTCTAGTTGATAAGGGGATCTGACTAACTTCCTCATGTCCGATCGATTCGAAATTTGGTACCGTGTTACTTCAATGATATTGAAAGTATATGGTAAGGTAACCATGACCTGATCAGCCGTTTGAAGATCATCAACTCTTTAATAGTTGATGAGGGGACCTGACTACCTTCCATATGTCCTATCGATTCGAAATTTGGTACCGTGTTACTTCAATGATATTGAAAGTATATCGTAAGGTAACCATGACCTGATCAGCCGTTTGAAGATCATCAACTCTTTAATAGTTGATGAGGGGATCTGACTACCTTCCATATGTCCTATCGATTCGAAATTTGGTACCTTGTTACTTCAATGATATTGAAAGTATATGGTAAGGTAACCATGACCTGATCAGCCGTTTGAAGGTCATCAACTCTTTAATAGTTGATGAGGGGATCTGACTACCTTCCATATGTCCTATCGATTCGATAGGTACCGTATTACATGGTAAGGTAACATGGCATGTTAGAGTAAGGTTTAGATTTCGAAGGTGGGTAATTAAATGGGATCAATTAGGCTCAATTACCACTGCGCTAACTAATCACTATAAATACCTTCCTAATATTTATACCTACTTTAAAAAGGACTAAATAAAAGTAAAATTAAAAATTTTAAAAACCCCCGACACAAAAAATAAACTCTAAAAACTAACAAATAATATTTTAAACCTATATATAATTTTATACCTGTACCTATATGATTATTATCGTCACATATATTATATAAGTTCAAATATTTTTATTTTCCAAGCGTCGTCGTCGCGTTGGGGGACCGCTAAGTGAGAAAAGCAGCGCAGATTGCAACAAAAGAATTAAATTTACTCCGAAAAATTCGCAAAATTGACACAACCGTCAAACTTTCGCGGTCCTCCGACGCGACGACGACGTTTGGAAAATAAAAATATTTGAACTTATATAATACTAGCTGATGCCCGCGACTTCGTCCGCATGGATTTAGTTTTTAAAAATCCCGCGGGAACTCGTTCATTATCCGAGATAAAACGTAGCTCTCCCGGTCTGAGGAACCACTACTACATCCATTACTATACCCATGCAAAAAATCGCATCAATCCGCTGTTCTGTTGCGACGTGATTGAAGGACAAACAAACACACTTTCGCATTTATAATATCAGTAATGCTTTTTATAATTGTCAATTTTTTTACCATACTTAACCAAAGACAAAATTAGGTTTAGCTGTCGCTTACGTTTTGTTATTCCACTGTCATTTGCGTTTTGTTATTCCATGTCAGATGCGTTTTTGTTATACCACGTTTTATAGTGACTTGACGGAAACGCGGTCGAATGGGATAAAAAGTATCCTATGTCCGTCTCCTGGTTCTAAGCTACCTCTCCACCAATTTTCAGCCAAATCGGTTCATCCGTTCTTGAGTTATAAATAGTGTAACTAACACCACTTTCTTTTATATATATATAGATATGTGACGATAATAATTATATAGGTACAGGTATAAAATTATATATAGGTTTAAAATATTATTTGTTAGTTTTTAGAGTTTATTTTTTGTGTCGGGGGTTTTTAAAATTTTTTTGATTATACAGCAATTAAGGTGCCTACTTTTGGTCATTATTGTTTTCCAAAATAAGATCGACGCCGGCCAATTATTATATTATTATTATTCGCATTGACTGTCCATTCAAGAAATAAAATTCAATAAAATTGATATCCATAACATTATACTTAATAAATACACAATTGACATTAAAAATATTACTCAATTTCTGAGGTATCAGCGTACCTACATAATAATATAGTAGATACATTTATGTAGGTATGTATGTAGAAAAAATTACGCCTAATTAACGGCGAGCGAGCGATGGAGAGAGCAATGCTCGGTATATCTCTGCGAGATCAAATCAGAAATGAGGAGATTCGTAGGAGAACCAAAGTCACCGACATTGCTCAGCGTGTCGCGAAACTGAAGTGGAAATGGGCGGGGCACATAGTTCGAAGAACTGATGGTCGTTGGGGTCCCAAGGTGTTGGAGTGGCGACCCCGCACCGGGAAGCGCAGTGTTGGCAGACCCCCCACCAGGTGGACCGACGACATCAAACGAGTCGCAGGGAGCCGCTGGATTCAAGCGGCGCAAGACCGAAGCCTGTGGAAGTCCATGCAGGAGACCTTTGTTCAGCAGTGGACGTCTATAGGTTGATAAAGAAGAAGAAGAAGAACGGCGTAATGTTTTCTTCATTTAAGTGGAAAAGTCGGTGAAGTAGGACTAATAGAAACACACTTTATTTGTACACGTATTTGTGTATCAGTTTATATTTTAATTGCTTCCAGAGTCCTGTATAACATAAACTGGCTTGAACTTTAATTGCTCAAACAATTGTCGCCGTTCACACTAAATTACTCGCAGCTCTAACAAATTACTAGCATAATCTGAACTAGGCTTTAGGGATTCGCCGTCATCAATCAAGTTTAGTCTCGCATTACGGTAATGACCGTCGGCGCGGACGGATGTCGCCTTATTTTCTTTTTTTTTATGCCAGCATTTCCTACGAGGCAATTTGGTGCACGATACTCAACCTTTCCGCGCTGATGAAAATCTATGAAGGATAACCACTGCGATCCGTGTTTTTTATTTTTTTTTTATGCTTTATATTACGAAATGATAATGGGCCTTCGGGCGGACATCAATCAAATTTATGAGGAAATGTTTTCGTTGGAAATATGTATAAATTTTGCTCATTGTTATTTCTTAAGACCTTTTATATTAGAAAACTTTTCAGGGATTCTTTAAAACGGATCGTACCCGGCTCGGGGCCAAATAATACTCGCGATGATCACGATTTCGTACGCTGAGATTAAGCTTTTTTTTTCAAATCTTAGGTAAAAGGAAAAGACTTAAATTATAAAGTTATTACCCACTCGTAAGTTAAAATAAATCTCAGCTACTAGCTGTAGCTGCTCTTATAAAAACTAACTTCAATAAAAAACGGTCTTGTGATTTTTGTTCGTCTTTTTAAAACAGATTGCGTTCATAGTTAATAGTCCAATCAGGTTCCGTGAACCATTTCAAGTAAGTTCCTAAAGGTAGTTTTTCTCGGTCTATAAAATAACGAGCATTGCATTGTCTCCAATGTGTAATAAATAAATCGTCCTTCTAATTCTAGTAAGAATTTCCACGTATCTTTCGAGTCTACCGACTGCCATAGTTTTCCTGAAAATTTTTTGACCGATTTTAATGTTTTTTTTGCATTAAGTATACTGAACTTGTAAGCAGGTTTTTAGATACGTTTTACAGTTATATACTACACAAGGGTAGCTGCTATCGTGTCTTTAATTTTTACTTTGTAACCAAGTCCCTAAAAACTACTGGACCGATTTTTATGCGGTATTTTTTTATTTTAATTTTATAAGGGGAATATCGGTATAATATGTTGTAAATAAACACTAATTAGCTCAAAGCTCAAAATTACACCCCAGACAACTAATTTTTAAGATTGAAGATTGATCAAAGTTTAGTGTTTTAGAATCGCAACAAATGTAAAGCGTCATAATATTTGATGTGCTCGGATAATAAACGAAACAATATTTTATGAGTCGATTTAAATATTTTCGATATCGATCGAGCTCTTGAAATAACGCATGATGAGAAGCCACCTTTAGGTTTATCTCAATGTACACTCCCCGTTTTCACTGGAGGAAAATTATTAAGAACTCTTAGCGATTTTCACATTGCTATATTATTACTACAAATTTCCTCTTAGCAAAAGTTACTGTCCAAGTTTTACGAAAATTTAAAACAAGTTAGATTCAACGTATTTTTCTACGTTTTAAGTCTTACGAGCTTTTAATCAACCAATTTTTTATCAGAATATAGTTGCGACGATCACATTTATATTGAATAGAAGCAGGCGTCAGTTGAGTTGCGAAAATGAAGTGGAAATGGGCGGTAAACATAGTTCGAAGAGCTGATGATCGTTGGGGTCCCAAGGTGTTGGAGTGACGACACCGCACCGGGAAGCGCAGTGTTGGCAGACCCCCCACTCGATGGACCTCAAACGAAGTCGCAGGGAGCCGCTGGATTCAGGTTGCGCAAGACCGAGGCCTGTGGAAGTCCATGCAAGAGACCTTTGTCCAGCAGTGGACGTCTATCGGTTGACAAAGAAGAAGGCATCAAGTAGCACTGCAGAATTCCATGATACACAAGGAATAACAAAATCCTTTTGCTATAATTCACCAAACTAGAAAATATATTTATGGTACAACGTGTGCTAGGTATATAGTAAATAATATACTAGTTTTACTATTCCATTCTCGGTTCAATATCAAAGTTCAAACGATTTTATGATCCCAACCCAATATTCCGCAAGGTTCGGTTCGTTGATTTTTATGAATCATGAAATCACGCCTCAAGCGATAAAAAATTAAAAACTATTTTACAACTTTTTGATTTACCAGCCCTTTAATCTGTCTCAATAGAACAACTGCTATAATTAGGTGCAGACTTCAAACAGAAAAGTTGTCGGGACCCCACACGTTGACTATTGTCATGCCAATTCCTATAACACAAGCTTCCTCTAACTTAATTTTAAGCTTTAACTTAGTTTTCCCATCACCCTACTATCAAGCCGCAAGGCATCGCATGGATCTACGCCGCTACGTGGTTGTAATCCCACGATCATGCACTAAACGCTTTATCTTATCGTTTCTTTTACGCACCGCAAAATGGTGGAGTGAATAGGCATTTTCTAGGCAAGCGCGCTCCATCTTAGGCTGTACTTTCGGTTGTTCAACGCTATAATCTAGATATATTTAAAAAAAAGTTTACCTCCTAAAGCTAAAAAGGTCCCCTGTGGAATATTCTTTAAAAAAGCTGAGGTAATTACTTTGTTTCATAGCTGTTTACGGAGACTCATTTGTAATAGAGCAATTTGCGACCGACGCTTCGGACCATGAAGCAAAAGCGATCCCGTGTCTCGAAGTTATCTGCTTTATGTTTATTATCGGCTGTGAATTACTTTAAGTGGCTTTGTTTAATTTTATGGGCGCTTTCGTAAATTGACCTCGGAAATGTAGAGGCGATTTTGTTATTAGCTCCAGTACACTCCGAACTGTGTTTCGATGCTCGAAATTCGTCGACGAAAACGACTAACTTCAGCTAAGTACATAACATGTATATTGGAACGAAGTTCCTTATCGCGCGTTGCGAAAGGGACTAGACGGAAATTAAGACCAAAAGTTGTAACGACACTTTCGACACTTTTTGATGGCCTAAAAAATATCTTATATAATAATTTCAACTAGTTGTGCATCGCTCCCGTGGCTCAATTGGCCCGCGCGTGGCCGCCAACCGAAAGACTGGTGGTTCGAGCCCACCCGGGGGCGCGCAATCCTATTTTCATTTTTTATTTTATAAAATTACTAGCTGATGCCCGCGACTTCGTCTGCGTGGATTTAGTTCATAACATCCCGCGGGAAATCTTTGTCACCCTCCAGGTTCTCAACTATACCTATCCAATAAATCACGTCAATCCGTAGCTTTGTAGCAGGAAACATTTGATCGTCTTGCTCGCGGCATTGTTAATGATGATTCAAAGAGAAAACAGATTACTGATGATATTATCAATTACGTTAAACTATAATTTTTATAATTGTTTTTACCATAATTTTTTACCATAATTAACCAAATACAAAATTACGTTTAGCTGTCATTTACGTTTTGTTCTTCCACTGTCATTTTCGTTTTTTTATTCCATGTCAGATGCATTTTTGTTATACCAGGTTTTATATTGACTTGACGGAAACGCGGTCGAACGGGATAAAAAGTATCCTATGTCCGTCTCCTGGTTCTTAGCTACCTCTCCACCAATTTTGAGCCAAATCGGTTCATCCGTTCTTGAGTTATAAATAGTGTAACTAACACCACTTTCTTTTATATATATATATAGATTATTTTAATTTTAATATTTTATAAAATCGATATTTAGGCTTCCCTGGGGTAATTTTGATTTTTATCGATAAAAAAATCATGATAAAAAATGTATACTTACCTGAATAATTATTTTCTTTATACCTCGAATAGAACTTGAAATTAATATTTTTATAATAATAACTTCGTTCCTATCTGGTGTCCCACGACACCACACGACTTTTTTTGTCTAAGGGTGTGTTTTGATGCTCGAAATGTGACATTATCGAGTATTGTAGACTTGTACTAGAGATACATGTTCGCGCTACTATTCGAAATTACGAAAACTAGTCGTATTTAATATCGCTAAGTATACTGGCAATAATTTCCGTCGTATTTATTTTCGATATTAGTTCTCAAACAGTATAGATGTCATTTCTAGAACAGCCATCAGTACATTAGCTCTGTTTAACTAAAGTTGCCATATTTGGCTAGCCTCTAAACGGGACGTAGTTAGGTAGAAAAATCGGCCAAGTGCGAGTCGGGCCTCGCTCTTTTAGGGTTCCGTTAAAAAAATTAAATAAAAATATTTCCATGTACCCATGGAAATATTTTAATTTAATTTTTTTAATTTAATTTCATTTTTATTATTTGTTGATATAGCGGCAATAGAAATACATAATATGTGAAAATTTCATCTGTCTATCTATTACGGTTTACGAGATACAGCCCGCTGACAGACGGACGGACGGACGGACGGACGGACAGCGTAGGCTTAGTAATAGGGTCCCGTTGGTACCTTTTGGGTACGGAACCCTAAAAAGGAACAAAAGAATTATAAGAAACAAAGTTGTTTATTACTATATATATTTTTTTATAGCTTAAGTCCGGGACTCACCCGTGTCGATTTAGGTTTTTTGAAATCCCAAAAGAACTCCAAGGGAAGGGAAGGCACTTCAAAATCCAAAGACAACTCGAGGCATTTCGTCAAGATCGATTAAGCAAATAGACCGTGAAAAGTTAACCAATAGACAATGTTACCAAGGTATGCATTGATTTTAAAATGCATGTGGTATTTCACTCAATATAATGTTTTTTCCAAGATTACACTGGACTAACTACAGAATAATATGTAACTCACTCGACTATTTCTTCTTAGTTAATGGATGTCTCACCGAGGTCTTGATTTTATTTTCAATTTTATACTTCTTCTTAGATGACATTTTTTCTGATTTTACAATTAACTAATTTCTGAGTTACGGAAGAGGACGTCTGACTCACTTGATAAAATTCTTAAAAATCGGGACGTTGTAGTACTTTGTCGGGAGAGTTAAATAACAGGGATAGTCCCGAATTATCTGGACGAACGGCAACCCTACGTTTATCTCACAGATGATAATATCAATACTGAATTTGTAACGGATATGGATTATGTAAGCTAAATTAATAGAACCGAATAAATTACACAAGTTCCCCGTAATCCATAATTAACGCCATAATGTATTGCGACCACTATTTATTTGGTCGCCCGACGACTGTCCTAATTGAGAGTTACTGCCCGAAAATTATTTAATACATTTGCTATAACGCTCTTATCGTCCAAATGGATTATTCGTGAATTAGTTCTGATTCGCTGCATTGATATTTATTACTCTCGGGGAAAAAAACATCAACAACACACTGAAAAAAATTATAATATGGTACCTCGTCCAGTAATAGAATAAATTATACAGATAGGTACAACGCAACATCACCTAACCCTCCCAAATACACTCTACATAGGCGTTCCCTAAGGAGACGTTAATTTTATAAGTACATACTAGCGGTCGCCCGCGACTTCATCCGCGTAGAATTTCTGATTTTCATGATTTTCTATGAGATTATAAAATAGTTATTTGTGTTATATGGGGTCAAAGGAATTTTTTGTTCCCCGAGGGCGTTATTTTGAATTCAGAGCGAAGTGAAGGATTCTATAGTAGAATCCCGAGCGCAGCGAGGGCTTCTATAGTAGAATCCTGAGCGTAGCGAGGAATTCAATATACGCCGCCCGAGAACAAAAAATTTTGGCCCCGAATGACACACACTATTTTTCATCATTACCTATGAGAAAAAGCTAGGAGTATCAACCTACTATGTATAGAGTATAGACATTACCAATACGTGAATTGAAAGTTTAAAAAAACACAAATAATTTTTTATGAAATAATTAAACATTAATATTTATGTTGGAAGTATGGGCGTATAATGTCTAATCGACTGATCACGTGACTTATCGTAGACAACAGCTTCTCAAACATTTTTGAATTCTCTCTTCTGATTGGTCCGCGTTTGTGCTTTAGTATGCTAAAGCACTATAACGCGGACCAATCAGAAGAGAGAAATGAAAAGTCCCATGGGGTTAAAATTAAATTTTGCTCCCGCTGTCCTCTGAAGCCAATATTCGTTTTTCGAATAGGTATGATGAAAAGATAAATTTTCCCGCTGCAAGAAGACTATCGAACAAAGTTCTTAGTAAAAACCGCGACTTCGCACCCACGGATATTATTGCCAGCTCTTCTCAGCAGAATTCGCTTTCCGAACCGGTGGTAGCGTCATGACGTGTCATAAGAGCCACAGGTTGGCCTACGTGAAATAAATAATTTTAAAATTTGATTTTTTTTTGGAGTTTACTCCTTAAGAATCGATTTTAGCAGCCCGGTATGAGAAAAATCCGAGCAGTAAAATCAATTTATCAATGACCTCGTTACGTTTTTCACAACGTTGAAATTTCTACCCTAACGTTGAATAAATAAGGTTGGTTTTCGTGCGAAAGAGCTTTCGCTTCGGGTAGCCGAGCGCGTAGCGATCGGGTCCCCGAAGCGAAAGTCGGTCGGGGCGCGCTCGGACCCGAGTCGCGCGCATAGAGAAGGACTAGCTGTTGCCCTCGCGACTTCGTCCGCGTGGAATTCGGTTCTTGGAAAAACCCGTGGGAACTACTGGCTTTATCGGGATAAAAGTAAGCAGTAGCACTGCAGGTCTACAACCATACCCATGAAAGAATCACGTAGATCCGTTGCTCGATGTAACTAACTCGAAAAATTTGGACTTTCATATAAACATTCAACCGCCTATTTAACCCCTTTGGGGATAGAATTTTCAAAAACTGTGTGAAATACGTAGTTCTTTGTTTTTAATCGAAAGCCCAAATACAAAGTTTCATCGATAAAATTTAAAAAATGACGGACTTTCATACAAACTAACAACCCCTATTTTACCCCTTCGGGGGTAGAATTTTCAGAAAATGTAAAATACGTACTTCTTTATTTTTAATCAAGAGCCAAAATACTAAGTTTCGTGGATATAACTTGAAAAATGAAAAACTATCATACAAACATTCAACTCCTATTTAACCCCTTTGGGGGTAGAATTTTCAAAAACTGTGAAACACGTAAGTCTTTATTTTTAATGTAAAGCCCAAATACCGAGTTTCATGGGTATAACTTGAAAAATGACGGACTTTCATACAAACTTTAACCCCCCATTTAACCCCCTTGGGGGTGGAATTTCAAGAAATCCTTTCTTAGTGCTCACCTACGTCATAAAAGGAACCTACTGTCAAAATTTCAAGTTTCTAGCTTCAGTGGTTTAGGCTGTGCGTTGATAGATCAGTCAGTCAGTCAGGACAAATCTTTTTATAAGTATAGATATAGCGTCGCGCGTAAACTCCAGTCGTGTGTCGGAGCTGACACACACTTTTTTTTTGAACAGCTTGCTTATTTTACAATTTCGCTCGTTAGATTAGCAAATTACTGCATTCGTGATGGATCTGTATGGTGTATTAATATCGGCGAATACAATTAATTGTTTTCGCCTAATCCGCAACTATCGGCAATAATGTATAGCAGCCCGCACACAGTCAATAATATTGACGAAAATATTGACGAAAATATTGACAATATTTTCGTCAATATTTAGACCCCGCACACTACGCAAATAATATTGTCAATATTTCTAACAAAAAGTGATTCAGTAAGGCGTAGAAGCTTGATTTGCATGCACGTGTGCTAAAATGGATACAAAGAAAAAAACCATTGCATTGGTTATTGCATTAACTTTATTGAATAAAAAAAGAAAGAAACGATGGCTTAAATACTGGATGACAAAAAAATTTTCGCATTGATTTTATTTTTCCTGTAAAATATACATAAACCTATTGACCATAATTATTTCAGATTTTTCGATTGGTAAACTTCGGAGATAAGGGGGGGAACGGTATTTTTTCGACATTTTGGCCGATCTATCAAAAACTATTATATATAGAAATAAATAAAAACTGTTTTGAAATGCACAAGTAAAGGCCTTTCATATGATACCCCACTCGGTATAGTTATCTTACTTTGAAATTTCAAACCCCCGATTTTCCCCCTTTTTTAATCAAACTAAAATAATTTTCGCGTTGCTTTTATTTTTCCTGTAAAATATACATAAACCTCTATTGACCCCCGATTTTCCCCCTTTTTAATAAAACCAACCAAACCAAAATAATAAAACCAAAATTGAAAATTTTTAATAAAACCAAAATTGGCCAAGTGCGAGTTGGGCCTCGCTCTTTTAGGGTTCCGTTTAAAAAAATTAAATTATTATATTTCCATGTACCCATGGAAATATTTTAATTTAATTTTTTTAATTTAATTTAATTTTCATTATTTGTTGTTATAGCGGCAATAGAAATACATAATATGTGAAAATTTCATCTGTCTATCTATTACGGTTTACGAGATACAGCCCGCTGACAGACGGACGGACGGACGGACGGACGGACAGCGTAGGCTTAGTAATAGGGTTCCGTTGGTACCCTTTGGGTACGGAACCCTAAAAATAATTTTCGATTTTTCTTTATTCCAATGATGTTGGGCCACTATTATACATTATTTTAAATTATATATTATTATATACAATGCCCAATATATTATATATTTGGGTAAAGTATAGATATACTGGTACTCACGTACGAGGTTGGGGGTGGGGGAGGGGGGGGTGGGGGGGGAGAGGGGAAGTCCCCCCCACCTTTCCCCTTTGGCGGAAATGTATAGTTTTTGAGTAATGATTTTTTTTATAAATCATAACCTCACTTCTTTTACACAGGAATATTGACCTATATATTACTTATCCTGTGTTAAATATTCTGTTAAAACATAATATCCCTTAGCATGAGGGGGACGAGGGGGGATGGAGGTGGAAGGAGGGGAAGGGGTGATAGAACTCAATGCTCAAGTTTTTCTAGGCGGTAGAAAATAATAAACACGAAGGCTGTGGCGTGAGTTGCGTTTTGTTCAAGCTACAAATCAAATGGGCTACGCCAGAAGACTCGCTCCGTCGCCCCTTCATTCAGCTTCACCTACTCGACCTTCGTTTCGCTACGGAGGTCGCCGGCTCGCTTCGCTCGCCACCTCCCCCCTTCGCTCCACTCGGCCTCGTAGGCTCGCTTCATTCAGGACCTCCTTCGCGAGCTTCTGGCTTCGCGCTTCATAAAAACACTCTAGGGGTAGGACAGACAAGACTACGTGGAGTCGGGGTTGGCCAATTCGGTTCTGTCACACTGTTCGACCTATATCAGTCCATGTCTGTCATTCTTTATATTTTATAACAAACACGAAGGCTGTGGCGTGAGTTGCATTTTGTTCAAGCTACAAATCAAATGGGCTACGCCAGAAGACTCGCTCCGTCGCCCCTTCATTCAGCTTCACCTACTCGACCTTCGTTTCGCTACGGAGGTCGCCGGCTCGCTTCGCTCGCCACCTCCCCCCTTCGCACCACTCAGCCTCGTAGGCTCGCTTCATTCAGGACCTCCTTCACGAGCTTCTGGCTTCGCGCTTCATAAAAACACTCTAGGGGTAGGACAGACAAGACTACGTGGAGTCGGGGTTGGCCAATTCGGTTCTGTCACACTGTTCGACCTATATCAGTCCATGTTTGTCATTCTTTATATTTTATAAACATGAGCTCCCATCTACTCTACTCCTTTTCCCCTCCTTATGTTCTAACCCAACCTAACGAAGCTGAATGAAGGGGCGACGGAGCGAGTCTTCTGGCGTAGCCCATTTGATTTGTAGCTTGAACAAAACGCAACTCAGGCCACAGCCTTCATGTTTATTATTTTCTACCGCTTAGAAAAACTTGAGCATTGAGTATCACCCCCTCCCCTCCCTCTACCTCCATCCCCCCTCGTGCTAAGGGATATTATGTTTTAACAGTATATTTAACACAGGATAATTAATATATAGGTCGATATTCCTGTGTAAAAGAAGTGAGGTTATGATTTATAAAAAAAATCATTACTCAAAAACTATACATTTCCGCCAAAGGGGAAAGGTGGGGAGGGCTTCCCCTCTCCCCCCTCCACCCCCCTCCCCCACCCCCAACCTCGTACGCGAGTACCAGTATATCTATACCCAACCCATATATTTTATATTATATATTATTATATACAATGCCCAATTTCATGTCGATAGCTTTAATAGTTACTGAAATAATCGACTGTGACAGACGGACGGACGGACGGACGGACGGACGGAGAAAGTCTCACCATAAGGGTTCCATTTTTACCATTTTGGTACGGAACCCTTAAAAAGAAAGAAACGATGCCTTTTATATGGATGACAAAGTGGAAAAGTGGAATTAAATCATTTAAATCTAATAAAAGAACTTCGAAGTACAGAAAAAGATGATTTTAAAAATTACATGAGAATAAAAGGTTAGCTTTCAAAAAATACTATCTTTAGTAACCCCATACTTAAAAAAACAAGATATACTGATGCGAAAATCGTTACGTCTCCCACATTCTAATAAATTCTATTAAATATTCTTTTTCATTGCTTGTAGCACTGGGGATGTCCTCCATGTTTGGTTGCGAGCGCACGTCCTCCTGCCTTGAAATCTTTTTTCAACTAAAATATTGACGCGCGCCCGCACACTGTCAATATTATTGTCAATATCCCTGCCTCCCCCCGATATTGACGAAATTTCCGGACTTCGACAATAATATTGATGAAACCCCGCACACAGTCAATAATATTGTCAATATTCGTAAATATTGACAATAATATTGACTGTGTGCGGGGTGCCTTAGGCAACTCTTTGTATCAGTAATGGTCACCTCACGCTGCCCTATGGCAGCCCGCACACAGTCAATAATATTGACGAAAATATTGACGAAAATATTGACAATATTTTCGTCAATATTTAGACCCCGCACACTACGCAAATAATATTGTCAATATTTCTAACAAAAAGTGATTCAGTAAGACGTAGAAGCTTGATTTGCATGCACGTGTGCTAAAATGGATACAAAGAAAAAAACCATTGCATTGGTTATTGCATTAACTTTATTGAATAAAAAAAGAAAGAAACGATGGCTTAAATACTGGATGACAAAAAAATTTTCGCATTTATTTTATTTTTCCTGTAAAATATACATAAACCTCTATTGACCATAATTATTTCAGATTTTTCGATTGGTAAACTTCGGAGATAAGGGGCGGAACGGTATTTTTTTCGACATTTTGGCCGATCTATCAAAAACTATTACATATAGAAATAAATAAAAAACTGTTTTAGAATGCACAAGTAAAGGCCTTTCATATGATACCTCACTCGGTATAGTTATCTTACTTTGAAATTTCAAACCCCCGATTTTCCCCCTTTTTAGGGTTCCGTACCCAAAGGGTACCAACGGGACCCTATTACTAAGCCTACGCTGTCCGTCCGTCCGTCCGTCCATCCGTCCGTCTGTCAGCGGGCTGTATCTCGTAAACCGTAATAGATAGACAGCTGAAATTTTCACATATTATGTATTTCTATTGCCGCTATAACAACAAATAATAAAAATTAAATTAAATTAAAAAATTAAATTAAAATATTTCCATGGGTACATGGAAATATTTTTATTTAATTTTTTTTAACGGAACCCTAAAAGAGCGAGGCCCGACTCGCACTTGGCCGATTTTTTTTTAATAAAACCAACCAAACCAAAACAATAAAACCAAAATTGAAAATTTTTAATAAAACCAAAATTGGCCAAGTGCGAGTTGGGCCTCGCTCTTTTAGGGTTCCGTTAAAAAAAATTAAATTATTATATTTCCATGTACCCATGGAAATATTTTAATTTAATTTTTTTAATTTAATTTAATATTTATTATTTGTTGTTATAGCGGCAATAGAAATACATAATATGTGAAAATTTCATCTGTCTATCTATTACGGTTTACGAGATACAGCCCGCTGACAGACGGACGGACGGACGGACGGACGGACGGACAGCGTAGGCTTAGTAATAGGGTTCCGTTGGTACCCTTTGGGTACGGAACCCTAAAAATAATTTTCGATTTTTCTTTATTCCAATGATGTTGGGCGACTATTAGACATTATTTTAAATTATATATTATTATATACAATGCCCAATATATTATATATTTTATATTATATATTATTATATACAATGCCCAATTTCATGTCGATAGCTATAGTTACTGAAATAATCGACTGTGACAGACGGACGGACGGACGGACGGACGGAGAAAGTCTCACCATAAGGGTTCCATTTTTACCATTTTGGTACGGAACCCTAAAAAAGAAAGAAACGATGGCTTAAATACTGGATGACAAAGTGGAAAAGTGGAATTAAATCATTTAAATCTAATAAAAGAACTTCGAAATACAGAAAAAGATGATTTTAAAAATTACATGAGAATAAAAGGTAGTAGCTTTCAAAAAATACTATCTTTAGTAACCCCTTACTTAAAAAAACAAGATATACTGATGCGAAAATCGTTACGTCTCCCACATTCTAATAAATTCTATTAAATATTCTTTTTCATTGCTTGTTGCACTGGGGATGTCCTCCATTTTTGGTTGCGAGCGCACGTCCTCCTGCCTTGAAATCTTTTTTCAACTAAAATATTGACGCGCGCCCGCACACTGTCAATATTATTGTCAATATCCCTGCCTCCCCCCGATATTGACGAAATTTCCGGACTTCGACAATAATATTGATCAAACCCCGCACACAGTCAATAATATTGTCAATATTCGTAAATATTGACAATAATATTGACTGTGTGCGGGGTGCCTAAGGCGACCACTGTTTATTCGGTTGGTCATGCGTGGCTGCCGTAATTGCGAACTGCGGTTCTAAACGTTCCGAATTAAATAGATTTTCCTTTGATACATGCTCTTTTGGCCAATATTGATTTTGTTAGACGTGTCTTTCATTGTAAACAGAGAAAACATGGTTTGGGAACACTAGCTGTTAGGCTGAACACATATTTTAGACTCGCTTCGTCGGCCCTACATTGGGTGTTCTGTACCCAAAGGGTGCCAACGGGACCCTATTACTAAGCCTTCGCTGTCTGTCTGTCCGTCTGTCACAAAAAAATACTAAATAACGATTAAAATTAAAGAGTAATACATAAACTTTTGTATTTGCTTGATCTAAATAACAGCTGGAATTCAACCTTGTACATTGGTACGGAACCCTTCCTGTGCGGCTACGACTCGCACTTGCCCGGTTTCTTTTAATATTTAGACTAGCGCAAGACTGCGATCACACCTTATAAACTGGACCGCAAAGAAAAAATGTCGGTTAAAAAATCTTCAAAATGAAAATTTTTCATTTATTTTACATTTATTTAAAATAAAAAGCTTGAATTCATGTTTATTTATTTTCATTTAAGCACATTTCAATATTCTTTAATTTAGTCTTTATTTCATTAAGGGACTTTTGAAGAAATTGAAGATTTTCTAACCGACCCTTTTTCTTCGCGGTCCAGATTATTAAGTGAACAAGTAGCTTAAGAAGTGCGCTTGACTTCTTCTTCTTTATCAACCGATAGACGTCCACTGCTGGATAAAGATCTCTTGCATGGACTTCCACAGGCTTTGGTCTGTCGCCGCCTGAATCCAGCGGCTCCCTGCGACTCCCTGCGACTCGTTTGATGTCGTCAGTCCACCTAGTGGGCGGTCTGCCAACACTGCGCTTCCCGGTGCGCTTGCCTATTCACCAGAGTGAATCATCGACGTCACCGATGACCGAAGTCAATCGACGGTACAGGCTTGGAGGCAGGGCCTCCTTGCCCGGGCGTGTCTTCACAGGTAGCATTATGCTACCTGGGCTCTTTCTTTTAGTCTTTTATAGTTGAGACTGCCACACCTGTCCACGCTGGCCGTGGGTTACTTAATTCGGTATTGGTATCATCCTAAAGTGTCGATACCTTATTTAATAGTGTCATACACAGTACGTCATCTTCATCTCCAGACCAGACCGCTATCTGTCTCTCTCTATCTCATCTCTATGTCATCAAGTTCGATTCCACGGTCTGGCCTTAATAAGGTTATAAAAAAAGGTTACAAATTTAGGTTAAATACTCATAGATCGGAAGTTTCTAACAAAGTTCCGCTCCAAACGTAGGCTCAAAACAAGCAATGAGTGTGTGAGTGCCATGTAATTATTTTCTGTAGTGGTACTGTTAATTGCGTTTTTGATCGTTATTGTGATTAATTAAGACTCCCTTTCACAGCACAGACCACAGTACGTTATTTTTTAATAACTTTCTGCGAGCTCGTCGTACTAACGCGACGATACTGCGTAGGAAATAGGAATATGCTTTCGGCTTCCTAAAAATGGCTTATCACCGCGTCGACTATTGAGTTTCTAGGAGTATTTATTCTAAGGTTATAAATAAACTTTACTAGACTTACGCCTAAACAACGCGAGTCAGCCTGTATTAGTGAGTACGAACCGGGATTTTGTGTTTAGCATAACTGCATAACTGCATAACTGAATAACAAGCTGTTTGGGCTGAACGTTAAAGTGCGTGTAAAATTCGTCACATCGCATATCTTCTCAGTGGAGTTATGAGTGCATGTTAACCAGCATAGTTCAAAACAGTTTCAACTAGCCAATAACATCCTGCTTTATCAAATATTTATCGTTATAATTTATCACTTTAGGTATATAGGTAACTACCTGATGCCCGCGACTTCGTCCGCGTGGATTTAGTTTTTAAAATCCCTCGGGAACCCTTCTTCCGGGATAAAAAATAGCCTATGTCACTCTTCAAGTCCTCAACTATACCCATGCAAAAAATCACTTGCGTAGCTCTGTTGCGGCATGATTGAAGGACAAACCAACAAACAAACACACTTTCTCATTTATAATATTAGTATTATGATATTAAGGTAAAATAATGGTTTTAGCCTGAACTTAGACCAAACAATTAGTACAAAGACTCTGAAATTAAATTTTTTTGCCGCAATAATTTCAAACTAACTGCTTCTTTTTATTTTAGTCTCACTCTGATTTTATTCGAATGACAGCATATTTCTTTTATTTTAGCTATCGAATGATAGCATATATTAGATGATATTCTCTAAATATCTATCTATCTATTTGTCCGAAACTCCGGGATAACCTTCGGAACGCGTGACTCGTTTTTGACGGTCCTTTCACAAGCAGTTGGAAAATTACACAAGGAAGATATGAAAACTACTATTTATGGAAGAAATATTTTTAACTCGTGAGGAAACAATACATTAGTCGTGCAACACTCGGTTGGAACGAAGTGCCTATTAATAATAAAAATAAATGAAATGCAAATTATTAATCTGAGGTCAGGATTCGAACCCCTGAACCGACAGTTTCACTCCTTCCTTTAACCGCTACGCCACCAAAGCTATAATGGAACGTGTGTAATTAACGAAGGCAACAAGTGTCTTGACGGAAAATTCTTACACTTTTTTTCGCCAAGCCTCCATCCGCCAAACCGTCCGAAAAGGAACTTCGTTCCAAAACTGTTCACATTAGGGATAACCATAATAACAAAGTCTAAACGATAACTTGCATAGCTTTTTCCCTCGAAAAATAAAAGAGTTCCCACGACGTCCATTTTAAATCCTAAATCCACGCGGACGAAGTCGCGAGCATCAGCTAGTTTACAATATATTAATGTCGATCACCAGTTATTTCGTTGCTTACCCGGAATTGTTATAATTGGGATTTGCGGTCCCAAATTGAATAGATTAATTAACAGGATATATGCCCTTTTGTCCAATAGTGATGTTAGTTGCAATAACTTTCAAATAAGCCCGTCTAACTCCCAAATGAAATCTAGTTCAAATCCAATGCGGGATCGCTTTTGACGTCATACTCGTAAAATGTTTATTTACAAATTCATGGTAAATCAGGGAATTCATGGTTCTGAATTCCACTGATTTCTCAGGACAACGCTGCCTTTACATGATGTCTAGTTACTTAATCTGGATTCAGTGACGTCACTGAACGCTATATACCTTAACAGCGTGTAAAATAAAAAAAATTTCTTGGTTTAACAAGCCGTTTACGATTAGTGTTAAAAATATAAAAAAATAAGCGACTAGGAACAATAGAAAAATAAAATGATATCTGCGCCTGGTGTTTATGACGTTATATCAGTATTCTGTGTAAGTACACGGTGTCTGATGAGACGAGTTGAGCGCGGGGAGATTAGGAGAAGCGGGCAAGGCATGGTATAAAAGATAGATAAAGGATTAAGACACCATATCAAAATGAAGACAACTTATGTACGTAAAATCATATTTAGTCAGAACAAAACAAATATGACTAAGTATAACAAAATAACCCCGGGACAGAATTTAATAGAGTTTTGCCAGAATCATACGACAACTGTGACCTTTCATTTCCCGCAAGTCTCATCAGTGGAGGCTCTTGGACCAAGTTCCATACATTTTTGGCCATCGTCCTTTCCACAGATTACGTTAATTTTTTTTTTGTGTCATAAAATTTTGTGCAGTCCGTGTTCAGTCAGAATGCAGCTTGAGTAGGTACCTACTAAGACTGTAAGCAGTGTGATGCAGTAATATAAACAACAATTTTGCAGTCGGCTTGCAGTCTAAATGCGATCTGTCTGGACAGCTAACGGCCCCGATGTCTTAGCAAACTAGAACTAGGTATACCTAAGCAACTGGCAATCAAGCTGTCGTCACTTTCGATTTACCATCGTAAAATAAATTTGCCATCGTAAAATCCTGAGTTTGGTAAGGAAAATAGCACCAGGCAACTGCTAAGTAAAAATTAACTTGTTAGTTATCGATTTCAGTATGAATAATTCAATTTAAAAATAATGGCCATACACCGTGACTAAAGGCGAGTGGAACCGCGTAACGGTGGCGTAACGTTATCCATAGCAAATAACAATTGTAACGCAAATACAAACGAATGCATCGTCGCACATCACGTTATTCCCCGCAGATCGAGCTAGCCGGATGCCGGGTGTACCTCATAATATTATGCATTGACCTATGAATGTTGCACTGTTAGAGTGTTATTTTTGACGTGATAACGTCTTATAAATCGATGAACACCGGCTGCACGCACGAAAAGGTGTCACGTTCCGCCTGAGCTTGTAAGTGCAAGCGAGAGCGTGGAACAAGCGATAGAGAGGCACGATCGGCCCAAGCGTTGGCTTGTGACTATAGCCCGCCAGTCATAATTGTAATTTTCAATTAACTCTTTCTTTGTATTATACAAAATAATGATAATTCAGTGATAATAATAATTCAATTCAATTCATAAAAGTATGCAATTTTTCATCAATGTTTCTTTATGACGTCATCACGTAAAACTATTGTCCGTAAACCGACTTTACAGACAACCAATTTTTTTTAATTTATCATCTACTAGTAAAAAACATAGACAATTCTTCACTACTTCCATGATTCTTTTGTTACAAAACATAAAACAGCTGTCTGCTAAATTCACATTCATCAAACGCGCGAACTGTCAAACTCGCGAAGTTAAAATAGACGTTAAGTTTTCTGAAATTATCGAATTTTCTGCGCAATTTTCTTAACTTTTCTTTCCGTAGAAACCTTCTAGAAAGTATTCAAATTCAAAATTCAAATTCAAAATTATTTATTTCATGTAAGCCAACCTGTGGCTCTTATGACACGTCAAGATTCTACCACCGGTTCGGAAAGCGGATTCTGCTGAGAAGAGCCGGCAAGAAACTCAGCAGTTGCTCTTTTCAAAATAATCATTTTACAATATTAATAAGTAGCTATTACATTGTAATAAGTTTTTATACTATCTTGTGGGCAGCTGGATGGCAAGCTGATTTAACCCGTGCATCTTTGTTAGAATAGAATATGACATTTCCACAAAACGTACTACAATTCAATTCATGTCAAAGACGGGCAGACAGAAAGTACGGCCCCATTCCCGCCGGCGGCACCCGTTCACGAGCATGACGCATGATCCAGCCATTGCTTCGCTCAACCATATTTGAGGGAACGTAACAACCCGCACCACACGACACCACCACAGAAATGTTTAAAGAGAGCGTGACATACTACCCGTATCAAAGCATCGAATTGAATAATATTATTCAAACACTAATTTTAAGATCCCATGCAACTTTGTCATTAAGAAAGTCATTAACTTTGTAATAAGCGCGACTCAGTAAGTGAGTTTTTACGCATTGTTTAAATTTGTGCAGTGGCAAATCTAGCAATTCCTTAGGAATCATATTATATAAGCGTACGCTCAACCCCACAAAGGATTTTTGCACTTTGCGCAGGCGACATGATGGAATTTCTAGTTTATGACGATTTCTAATGAGTCGATTGTGTGTATTGCCTCTTTGTTTATGCAGATGAATATTTTGTCTCACAAAGACTATATTATTATAAATGTACTGTGAAGCTACCGTAAGAATACCAATCTCTTTAAACTTTTCACGAAGAGATACACGCGAACCGAGTTTATAGATAAATCGAAGTTTATAGATAAATTAGGAAACTTAAAAAAAATATGAATGAAACAGGGATTCATATTTTTTATGTATCATCTTTTTTGTACTTACAATTAGGTATTTGGCCGAATAAAGACCGCACTTGACAGGGTTGGTGGACCGGAAAGTGTAGTTTGAGACCCTCCATAGACGCTCCATAGTAATAGGTATTATCTGTCAACTATAATTCACGAAAATAAATATACACTACTAGCTGATGCCCGCGACTTCGTCCGCATGGATTTAGTTTTAAAAATCCCGCGGGAACTCTTTCATTATCCGAGATAAAAAGTAGCTCTCCCGGTCTGAGGAACCACTACTACATCCATTACTATAGCCATGCAAAAAATCGCATCAATCCGCTGTTCTGTTGCGACGTGATTGAAGGAAAAAAACCAACAAACAAACACACTTTCGCATTTATAATATCAGTAATGCTTTATTACACTTTTTATAATTGTCATATTTTTTACCATACTTAACCAACGACAAAATTACGTTTAGCTGTCATTTACGTTTTGTTATTCCACTGTCAATTGCGTTTTGTTATTCCATGTCAGATGCGTTTTTGTTATACCACGTTTTATAGTGACTTGACGGAAACGCGGTCGAGCGGGATAAAAAGTATCCTATGTCCGTCTCCTGGTTCTAAGCTACACCTCCACCAATTTTCAGCCAAATCGGTTCATCCATT
Organism: Oeneis ivallda; assembly: GCA_029955525.1. Taxonomy (NCBI): domain Eukaryota; kingdom Metazoa; phylum Arthropoda; class Insecta; order Lepidoptera; family Nymphalidae; genus Oeneis; species Oeneis ivallda. The sequence goes on along the minus strand of JARPMR010000020.1, from coordinate 17,704,693 downwards.
CTTGAGTTATAAATAGTGTAACTAACACCACTTTCTTTTATATATATAGATAGATTTATTCTGCAGAAAAATATAGAAACACTCAAAAGAAGACATACATTCAACGAAGATGATGATGATGATAAACAAAAGATCACGACTCTACGTAATATAAAAATAACGCACGTGTTAGCAAATATCATCATCGACATAATTATTAATGTTTTATGGTTAGAAACAAATAATAATTGTCTCTATCAAGTTTTGTTACGTAAAATAAATTACCGATTTGACGGTATTTCGGTTTGTAAACAAACATAAGTCAGAGATGGTTTAGCATAGACTAAAATCTTAAGACGCTAAACGGAAAATAAATTGTTTCGAATTTGGAGAGTACTTCATAAAAATAGGCGGGGCCAAAACCCATCCGCGGGGCGCACCCCCTTCACGTACTAAGAGGTCACGTAGATAAAATAGATGGCGCTGGTAAAAATAAATAACTTTCATTTTTATGTTTAATAATATTTGATATAGAAAAGCACTATTTTGTTTAAAAATATTTTTAATACATACCTACAAAATATATAAATATTATAACTATTTAAAAATACTCAATTTTTATCGTATACAGGAGACGGTTTATTAAAGGTAGGTATAATATTATTCTATTTGAAAATTTAAAGGTATCAGCTTAATACACAATCTGATGAGAAATCTAAAGAATAACATAAGGTCACAAGTAAATTGGTTAACAATTACTATACCTACTTAATAAAATGAAGAGATCCGTAGGAGAACCAAAGTCACCGACATAGCTCAGCGAGTCACGAAACCATGCGAAACTGAAGTGGAAATGGGCAAGGCACATAGTTCGAAGAGCTGTTAGTGGTTGGGGTCCCAAGGTGCTGGAGTGGGGTGGAAACTCAGTGTTGGCAGACCCCCACTAGGTGGACCGACGACATCAAGCGAGTCGCAGGGAGCCGCTGGATTCAAGCGGCGCAAGACCGAAGACTGTGGAAGTCCATGCCGTATTAGCCTTTATAGTCGTTTAAAAAACATCTATAAAGAAATATCTTAAAATCGATTCTCGCAAACAAATCGATTCATTCACGAGTTTTATTTTTATTTTTACTGTAGGTACGATCAAAACGCGACGCTTCGCGAGAAGGATGCGTCTTTGCACACGCTAGGCGTTGCGCGGCGCGGTCGCGCAACAACTGAAACATAATATTATGGAAAAGTATGAGAACGAGAGAGAGCAGCATCAGGATTGAGGAGTTGGAACCCGTAATTTTTATAGGACCATCTCACAAACCATTTCGCAGTGAATTAAAAAAGATTGGAAATCTCGGAGATATCGATGTTCGTAGGTAGAAAAACACAATTCCTCCTTTATTGAAAGTCGGTAAAAAGTAGCCTTATAACCGTTGCGTATCAAATCAAAGTTTATAATATCAGCTATCTACCAGAGAAAGTCTCGTCAAAATCAGTCCAGCCATTCCCGAGATAAGCCGAAACAAACAGACAGACAGACATACAAAAAAATTTGTTGTGTTTTGTTAAAAGTACCGCAATAGATATACAAGATGGAGTCTCAAACCTGTGAACGCGTCAAAAATCGCAGAGGTGAATATTGCGAGCCGATATTTTGTTTTTGACGTGATAACGTCTTATAAATCGATGAACACCGGCTGCACGCACGAAAAAGTGTCACGGTCCGCCGGAGCCTGCGCGTGCAAGCGAGAGCGTGGAACAAGCGATAGAGAGGCACGATCGGCCCAAGCGTTGGCTTATTTCATCAATGTTTCTTATTAAAATGGCAATTTTTGTGGTTAAAATGTGAAAACACTAAAAATGACGATCTAAAACAATCAATAACATCACCTGTCCTGCAAAATAATAAATTGAAATTTTTAGAAAATAATCAAATTAGAGTTCGCCATTTGCTCTGTGTGGCCAGTTTACGAACCCAAAATTTCCCTAATACTATACCGATAATATTCGAAAGGCGATTGCGGATAATGTCACTTTTAAATTTCCTTCCCAAGACAGTCCTAGATCTACGATCACAACTGATGGTAAGTGACGATGCGGTTTGGATGGTAACGGGCTAACTTGGAAGGGGATAAGCTTGGATTTATTACATTTTTACACGTTATCGTGCCGGAACGCTAAATCGTTTAGCGATCTTTGATGGTAGAATGGTAACTAGCCACGGCCGAAGCCTCCCACCAGACCAGATTTGAGATATTTCAGAAATTATAAATTTCGAAATTTTCCCCATCGTTATTCAGACTCAAGAACAAGGCAGTTCTTATATTTTTTTGTTTTTTTTTTTCACTTTTTCGTTTTTTTTATTTTCCTTTTATTCGTCTTTATTTTAATTTTTATTTTTTTATACGAATATTTTACCGGGAGAAAGTAGACAGGCTACTTTTAGCGACAGCGATTGGCGATTGACTTTTAGCGATTTAGCAATTAATCAATAGAGTTGGGAATAGGGTTTAGGGTTCCCTCGGATCAAAAATAGGAAATGGTTACCAAAATTTTAAAAATTTAGCGCCATATTGAAATTCTTTGTTATTGCACCGATGTCGTTCAAAATCGATATTTAGTCAAAAAATCGGCCAAGTGCGAGTCGGGTCTCGCTCTTTTAGGGTTCCGTTAAAAAAAATTAAATTCAAAGATTTCCATCTACCCACCTACCCATTTTAATTTAATTTTTTTAATTTAATTTAATTTTTATCGACCGAGCGAAGCGAAGGTCTTTGAGTTAACTAGGGCGATTTGCACTTGTCCGTCCGTCCGTCCGTCCGTCCGTCCGTCTGTCAGAGCCTTATAACTTTTGAATTACTGAACGTAATTACTTCAAATTTAGATATAATATGTAAACCGATGGCCTCCAGCCGAAAATGGCTTAAAAAGTTATAAAAATCTTTATTTCAGGGGGGCTCTCATAGAAGCGAATGCGAAGTAAAAAAAAAAAAATCGCGTTACATAAAATTGTTACGTATCATTTTAAAGATAATTTTGAACTGAGTACAAAAATATTTTTTTTTTAATTTTTCCCTTAAAATTGACGAAATGGGGGGCTTTCAAAGTGGCGATTTTATACGCTCGCTTGAAGACGCTCTCTAGAAAAATCCGCTATGGATTTTCAAACTGATTTTATGTTTTTAGGTCACTTATATCCTGTACTTGAACAACAAATACTAAAATTATATGAATATTATAAAGAAACGAGATTATTTAATTTTTAATGGGCGTCAGTAATTCATATAGCATCAACATAGCTTCACAATAATGCTAATAGATGGCGCAGTCAGTAACTATTCCCATGGAACTACGAGTTAAATTCAATGTTTGATAAATAATTCAATGTTTTCACTAACGTTCCCTAACCTTTACGGGCTACCTATAAGTTAGGTGATTGATGTTTTCTGTCAACTTATTTATCACGATCCTGTACGGGACACCTAAAAGGATATTGGGACGGATGTTAGGACTTAGGATTGTATTTAGGAGCTACCTACGTTAAGAGACTCCTACTTAGGGGATGATTTAGGTATGTTTGGTGAAAACGGGCATAATAATAATGTCAGTTTTGGTTATCATGTATCGATTGAATGAATAATCATGGGATACCGTTACCGCGAGGTCTCAGTTCGGGGCGAACCACTAGTTATTTGTTGTTATAGCGGCAATAGAAATACATAATATGTGAAAATTTCATCTGTCTATCTATTACGGTTTACGAGATACAGCCCGCTGACAGACGGACGGACGGACGGACGGACGGACGGACGGACAGCGTAGGCTTAGTAATAGGGTCCCGTTGGTACCCTTTGGGTACGGAACCCTAAAAAGACGAAATGGTGCCAAAATTTAAAAAAGTCAGTGCCATATTGAAATTCTTTGTTATTGCACCGATGTCGTTTAAAATAGATATTTAGGGTCTCCTAGCGTCAAAAGAGAGGAAACGGTTGCCAAAAATTTTAAAATTCAGCACCATGTGAATAAAGCCAGCGGTCCCGATGGAATTCCAGCAATAGTTTTGCGGAATTGTGCTACTAAATTATCCCCTGTTCTGACCCGCCTGTATCGTCTCTCTCTCAGTAAAGCTCAAGTTCCTGAATCCTGGAAGCTGGCAAATGTACAGCCTGTTCCTAACAAAGGTATTCGTGCCGACCCGGCGAACTATATACCCATCGCTATCACCTCCTTACTATGTAAGTCCATGGAGCCCATATTAAACACCAAGCTCCTGGCATACCTGGAGTCTAATGATCTTCTTTCAGACAATATCGTTTCCGTCAAAAACAGTCTGTGGAGATCTACTCGTGTATGCCACACACATTTGGGGTGAAGCTGTGGAGAAACACGGAGAGGCCCTCGCTGTCTCTCTTGATATATCTAAAGCTTTCGATCGGGTCTGGCATGACAGCCTTCTTAGTAAGCTGCCGGCTTACGGTCTTCCAGGTAGCTTATGCGACTGGATATCTGACTTCTTGAGTGAGCGGTCCTTCCGAGTAGTCTTCGATGGCTGCTCTTCGGATCTTATGGCTATTAATGCCGGAGTTCCTCAGGGGTCTCTTCTCTCCGCTACACTCTTTTTGCTGCACATCAATGATTTGCTGATATCCGGCATCCTGGGGTATGCAGATGACAGCACTGTAACGGAGAGATATATGTCCAGTCTACGCACAAACAGCACTGAGATTAATGCACTCAGAGAGGCGATGGTAGAACGCTTAAGCGTTCTACCATCGCCTCTCTGAGTGTTTAATCTCTAGAGTTTAAACTCAAAGAAGTCTCTGATTGGGGTGTCGCCAATCTGGTGGAGCTTAATGCTAAAAAAACACAGGCGTGCCTGCTCTCAGCTAAACGGAGCCCTTTCACCTTGGCTCCCACTTTCAGGAATATATCCATACCAATCACCGACCACATTGATCTCATAGGTCTCGACATCTCGGCTACTATAAACTTTGGAAGAGCCATTGAAGCTAAGGCCAAGATTGCCGCCAAAAAACTAGGCATCCTTAATAAGGTGAAGCGGTACTTCACGGCCACAACAACTGCTTACATTATATCAAGCCCAGATCAGGTCATGCATGGAGTACTGCAGTCACCTCTTCGAAGGCTCCGCTAAGTATCAACTTGCGGCACTAGATGCTGTAGATCGTCGAGCTAGGAAACTCATTAGCAAGGACTCATCACTCTTAGCCAAACTTCAGAGCCTCTATCACCGCCGAAAAGTTGCCGGCTTATCGGTCTTTTATAGGATTTATTTCGGTGAGTGTGCTTAGGAGCTCTTCGACCTTGTCCCCCCCTTCACCTTTTTACCACCGCACTAGAAGACATCGGAGGGTCTTCCATCCCTATATCGTTGATATACCATCCACGCGCACGAAGCGGTTCAAGTCTTCATTTCTGATTCGCATGGCTAGGGTCTGGAACGCTCTTCCGAGATCTGTGTTTCCTAACACATTCAATTTGGGTATCATTAAAGCAAGAGTGAATAGGCATCTTCTAGGCAAACGCGTTCCACCTTGGGCCACATCATCACTTTCAATCAGGTGTGATAGTGGTCAAGCGTGTGCCTATAATAATGTATAAAAAAATAAATAAAAAAAAAGCCATACTGAAATTCTTTTTTATTGCATCAATGTAATTCAAAATCGATATTTAGGGTCCCCTAGCGTCAAAAAAGACGAAGTGGTTGCCAAAATTTTAAAAAGTCAGCAAAGAATTTCAATATCGCGCTGACTTAAAAATTTTGGCAACCACTTCATCTTTTTGACGCTAGGGGGACCCTAAATATCGATTTTAAACGACATCGGTGCAATAACAAAAAATTTCAATATAGCGCTGACTTTTTAAAATGTTGGCAACCATTTTCTCTTTTTTGACGCTAGAGGACCCTAAATATCGATTTTGAACGACATCGGTGCAATAACAAAGAATTTCAATATAACGCTGACTTTTTAAAATTTTGGCAACCATTTCCTCTCTTTTGACGCTAGGGAACCCAAAATATCGATTTTGAACGGTGTCGATGCAATAACAAAGAATTTCAATATGGCACTGACTTTTAAAAATTTTGGCAACCATTTCGTCTTTTTTGACGCTAGGGGACACTAAATATCGATTTTGAACGGCGTCGATGCAATAACAAAGAATTTCAATATGGCACTGACTTTTAAAAATTTTGGCAACCATTTCGTCTTTTTTGACGCTAGGGGACACTAAATATTATCGACTTTGAACGACATCGGTGCAATAACAAAGAATTTCAATATGGCGCTGACTTTTTAAAATTTTGGAAACCATTTCCTCTCTTTTGACGCTAGGGAACCCAAAATATCGATTCTGAACGACATCGATGCAATAACCAAGAATTTCAATATAGCGCTGACTTTTTAAAATTTTGGCAACCATTTCGTCTTTTTATACGCTAGGGGACCCTAAATATCTATTCTGAACGACATCGGTGCAATAACAAAGAATTTCAATATGGCGCTGACTTTTTAAAATTTTGGCAAGCATTTCCTCTCTTTTGACGCTAGGGAACCCAAAATATCGATTTTGAACGACATCGGTGCAATCTATATATAAATAAAAGAAAGTGGTGTTAGTTACACTATTTATAACTCAAGAACGGATGAACCGATTTGGCTGAAAATTGGTGGAGAGTTAGCTTAGAACCAGGAGACGGACATAGGATTTTTATCCCGTTCGACCGCGTTTCCGTCATGTCACTATAAAACGTAGTATAACAAAAACGCAAATGACAGTGGAATAACAAAACGTAAATTGCAGCTAAACGTAATTTTGTCTTTGGTTAGGTATGGTAAAAATGACAATTATAAAAATGATAGCTAAACGTAATTGATAATATCATCAGCAATATGTTTTCTCTTTGAATCATCATTAACAATGCTGCGAGTAATATTATAAATGCGAAAGTGTGTTTGTTTGTTGGTTTGTCCGTCAATCACGCTGCAACAAAGCTCCGGATTGATGTGATTTTTTGGATAGGTATAGTTGAGAATGGAGGGTGATAGGCATCCCGGAAAATCAAAGAGTTCCCGCCTGATTTTAAAAACTAAATCCACGCGAACGAAGTCGCGGGCATCAGCTAGTAACAAATAAATTCAATATGGTGCTGATTTTTTAAAATTTTGGAAACCTAATACAAAACCCTAATTACCTTATACAAAATATTATATACTATGAGTCATTAGAGTTAATATTATTAATAAAATTATTGTTTTATGATAATAAATAAAAAAGTATTTATTTTATTTTTATATAATATTTAAAAAAAAAATAATGACATAATTGTCCCCATTTTATTGGAACTACTTGTACCTGGTATTATTTATTACGCACGCTCAGTAATCCACGCCGCGCATGCGCGGCACTCATGTCACGCACTCTGGCATATTTTCATTGGCCTGTTTTTAGGTACCCCAAAGGGTGCCAACGGGACCCTATTACTAAGCCTCTGCTGTCCGTCCGTCTGTCAGCGGCCTATATTTCGTAAACCGTAATAGATAGACAGTTGAAATTTTCACATATTTTGTATTTCTATTGCCGCTATAACAACAAATAATAAAAATTAAATGAAATTAAAAAAATTAAATTAAAATATTTCCATCATGGAAATATTTTAATTTAATTTTTTTAACGGAACCCTAAAAGAGCGAGGCCCGACTCGCACTTGGCCGATTTTTTTCGTTCTTTAGTAGCGCGACACACCTAGACTAAGTATTCACATAGAGTACCATATTTACTTTCATAATATGCATTTAGTTATATAAACCTGTTATCTTGATATTACAAGCAGAAACTTCAATTTTGTTTTATTATGGTAAATAAAAAAAAACGAACAAAGACATAATCTGAAGTAAGAATTCGAACCCTGAACAATTGGATTCACTCCGTCACCCTCGCCACCACACTACACTCTACGGAGAAGTCTGTGAAATAATCGAAGGCATCACGCAAATCATATTTCCGTCGAACTTTTTAACAAACCAATTTTATATCATGTTGCTTAGTCGTTTAGTCAATGACCAATAGATGGCGTTGCTCTTTCTCGTAAAGTTTTACGATAAAAGTCTCGTATTTTATTTTTTGGTCGCCGAGTAGTTACATCCTGCTATTTTCAAGCGCCATCAAGGCATTTTTAATTTTTTCCTATCCGAAAAAAAATACATATTATCCTGGCAAATCCGGACACACGTCCAACGCTGGCAAAAGCCTTCAGTTAACCGGTTAAAAATGGGCGGGTTGTACGATAGTGATGGGACTATATACTTTGCAGTGCTAGGAAAGAGATGGAAGTTATAGATTCAGGGGGCGGGAATTGAAAAAATCTTTAATAAGTGTTAAATTGATTAAAAAAAATTATGAATGCTAATAATCAAAGAATAGATCAAACCGCTTTTAGTAAATATTTATATCAACACAAATAAAAAAAATAGCAGGAAAAAAACCTACCGTTTCCGATTAAAACGAAAAAAAAGGAGATTATTGGAGCAAAGTTTGGGAAAACTTTCTATCGAGATTTTTTTTCCAATCGTGTTTCTACCTCAAAGTAAATTTAGATAAGAGACCCAAATTACATATTATTTTGAAATTATTCAAATTGAACTTATAGTTTTCCTCACAAAGCTCACCAAAAATCGCCTGTCGCATGCTTTTACCACCTTAACCCCCTTCTGCTAACACACGCAGAATCCTTTAACTGGCTAAGCCACGGCTAAGCTAATAAAAAAGCTTAATTTATTTTTCAGCCCACTGGCCACACCCTGGACATTTTCGTGGAAAATATTTTTCGGTTGGTAAAATACAAAAAAAAAAAAAACAATATAACCTTTGCCGTGTCGACTGTCGATGCAAATTGCCCGAAGCCCTATGTAATCTAAAGCACACAAAGCCTGAGCTTTGACACACTGGATATTCAGCCAATTAAATAAAGCGTGCAAAGGTATTTTATAGTTTTACCCTTTTGCAGTAAATTCACAATTTAACACGTCCGGATATAATCTGATACTTCCTACCCTCGTAACACAAGCGCTATTTAATCTCCGTCCTCGGGGAGTTCAAAAATTAATAAAAATATTAAATCATTATAATATATTAATAAAAAAATTAAATCATATTATTATATTATAGGTTGCCTGGAAGAGATCACTATTAGTGATAAAGCCGGCTTTTATATTAAACTAGCTGATGCCCGCGACTTCGTCTGCGTGGATTTAGTTCATAACATCCCGCGGGAAATCTCTGTCACCCTCCAGGTTCTCAACTATACCTATCCAATAAATCACGTCAATCCGTAGCTTTGTAGCAGGAAACATTTTGATCGTCTTGCTCGCGGCATTGTTAATGATGATTCAAAGAGAAAACATATTACTGATAATATTATCAATTACGTTAAACTATAATTTTTATAATTGTTTTTACCATAATTTTTTACCATAATTAACCAAATACAAAATTACGTTTAGCTGTCATTTACGTTTTGTTATTCCACTGTCATTTTCGTTTTTTTATTCCATGTCAGATGCATTTTTGTTATACCAGGTTTTATATTGACTTGACGGAAACGCGGTCGAACGGGATAAAAAGTATCCTATGTCCGTCTCCTGGTTCTAAGCTACCTCTCCACCAATTTTGAGCCAAATCGGTTCATCCGTTCTTGAGTTATAAATAGTGTAACTAACACCACTTTCTTTTATATATATAGATTGTTTCTTTACTTGTATGCAATAAAGTTGTATACTTAAATAAACAAATAAAATAAATTATTTTTTTTGCCTTATCATAACTATTTACAGTTTATGCTTATCGTGCTGGTTTAATACTCAAAGGCTTATATCTATACTAATATTATAAAGAGGAAAGATTTTTTTGTGTTTGTTTTTTGTTTGTTTGTTTGTACCGAATAGGCTCTGTAACTACTGGACCGATTTGAACCATTTTTTCACCAATAGAAAGCTAAGTTATGACGAAGGCTATAATTTATTTCCAAAAAAATTAGAGTTCCTTAAGAAAATTGCAATAATGTAACCCAAAGTAGCAAAGTTTTTCCTATAAAATGCATTATTTGGCATATGCTGAGGAAACTATTGATGATACATAAAAATTATGTACTACATGATTAAAGTAAGTAATCATTATTCCCTATAAAAAAGTCGCCAGGGGAATATAAATCTAGCTATCATATTTAAGTCACAGTAGTAGCTTTTGTATTCTAAAATTTAATTACTTAGATCGCCTTTATTATCGCAGTATTAATTCTTCCTTACTAATACACATTATAAATGCAAAAGTGTGTTTGTTGGTTTGTCCGTCAATCACGCTGCAACAAAGATACGGATTGACGTGATTTTTTGGATAGGTATAGTTGAGAACCTGGGGGGTGACGTAGGCATCCCGAAAAATCAAAGAGTTCCCGCGGGATTAATCCACGCGGACGAAGTCGCGGCCATCAGCTAGTCTAATATAACCAATAGTTAGTATTAGGTTTATGTACTAAGCGTATGTTCTGTCTATACCAGCGCGACATCGGTCTGCCGACTTTTATTTGTCTGCTGGGCCTGGCCAAGTGGTCGCTGTCCATCGCTCATCTGTAAATCTCGCTATATGACCAGCCCATATCCATTTCAGTTTTTAAAGCAAGTTTCAAGACGTCGGTTAACTTTGTGTATTTTTCGCCTTTTTTCGAACATCTTCGCTTTTCACTTTCTGTATCCGACGTAGGCTATAAGTATGCTTAAGAGAGGAGCAACCTCGGGGAGTTAGGTTTCAAGAATCCCGCTGGAATCCTCTGTTTTTCCGGGATAAAAGGCAGAAAAATCACTCAACTATACAATCGTGTTATGAGAAAACTACGTGATGTAGCAAACGCAACTACCTTAAAATTGTTGTATTTATCTTTATGTCAGTCTCTTCTTAATTATGGCATACTTTCATGGGGCGGTGCCCCCAAATCTACCCTTATAGAAGCAGAGAGAGCACAACGGTCTGTCTTAAAAGTAATACTCAAGAAGCCCTACAGATACCGCACTACGCTCCTCTACAAAGAGGCCGAAGTACTTACCGTTCGGCAACTTTTTGTACTAAAGGCTGCCCTCTATAAACATAGACAAGTCCTAAGATACCCAAACGCAGACTCGATCTTCAAGAGACGGGTTGTCAAGGTTGATCTGCCGGACGTAAGAACGGCCTTTGCAGGACGTTTCAGCCCCTTTGTTATTGCAAAAATATACAACCGAGTCTCAAAATCGTGTAAACTCAGGAGCTGTACAACAAAACAAGCCAAGAAGGCAATTACTAACTGGCTGAAAAGTCTGACATATGATGACACGGAAAATATACTATAATACACTAACGGCAAATAAGTAATAAATCTTTTTAACACCTCAAAAACATATTATATCTAATTTATTTAATTATATCATACGTAATATATATTTTGCAGTAATATTATTTAAATATATTATTTACTATATCATATTATTATTATAATATTATCACACACTTAATTTGTACCTAATGGTAACCCGCCCCACCTAGTTATCTTATCAAAAAGTTTTACTTATCAATTGTAATTAAGGTCTCCACGACACAGGTTCTTCCTAGTGTGAAGACCAACGGCAAAACCTTTTATTATTTTATTATTATTTTTTTATTATTTTATTTCTTATGGCAATAAAGTTATTTTATTTTTAATTTATTTAATCCTCAACTATAGCCATGCAAAAATCGCGTCGATCCTTCTCCAAGTAGTTAACTATACCCACCAAAAAGATTCCGTTTCTACGTGATTAAAGGACAAGCCAATAAACAAATTATACAATTTTCGCATTTATAATATTAGTATGGCTTTCCAAAAAGTCCGTTTTTCACTCGTTAAGCTAGGTGGGGTTTCGAACACAATTTTCGCAGAGCTATCATCTAGTTAAACATTCTCGGATCCTCTTATGGAGGTTACCAGTTATGTAAAACAACGACCTCCTTTCGTAGCACCTATCGCTCCTTAGTGCAACTCCATTTGCAGTTATTAAGTGTTTATTTCCATAGTTTAATATTTAAGCACTCGCTGTATCTAGGGCTGTCCGTTATAGTAGTTTTGAATGCTAGGTACCTACTTTAATTCGGTAGAGCTGCTACAAGATTGAAAGTTTTTGTCCTTCGTCTAATAAAATGTGACAATTCGGTTTTAAGTCTGAATTTAGACTTTTTATGACCGATTTCACCAACGTAAAATAAGTCTTATTTTGATATTCTGACAGTTCTTATATTGAAAATCTGCAAAAATGACAAATTTAAGCTCGGATAAGACTTATTTTACGTTGTTGAAATCGCCCCTTAGGCGCGCTTGCAGAAACGTCGTAACCCAGAGTTAGCAGCTAACTCTGGGTTAAAAGGACAGATTTGACAGATTGCGTATACAGCTTCTGTCAAAATTACAAATTTATTCCTGGGTTAACTAACTCGGCGTTTCTGCAAACGGGCCTTAGTCATTTAAGTCGGAAAATATAATATTACTGTTATTAACTTTTATTCACGGCTTCGCTCTCTTTCTCAATCTATTAAAAGATAATCCGAAATGGTGATTCCTATACACAATTACCTATTTGATTTTCCAGCTGTTCTTTTGGGTTTTCCCTATATTTTTTTGTAAGCCATCCAGTATTAGACCGTACAAAACAAAAAAAAATTATTCAAATCGATCAAGCTGTCTTTGAGCTTTAGCTCGACTAACGAAGTACAATTAATTTATATACTCGTATATAGATTAATAACTAGCATAATATTTACCTATATGAAATATCAAGGTCAAGAAACGGACCGAAAGTGGATTGAAAACTGAAATGGTGGATGGTTCAGTCGCCACGCGTAGCAATATTGTCGTATCTAAAGGTAGCGGTTCGCGCCGCGACAGAGACAAGTGACCGAGACCAGAGACTGAGACGGGAGACCGCGACAAGTGTCTCGGTCTCTTCTGCATGTACTGTAGGTCGAGACCGAGACTAGAGACCGTGCCAAGTATCTCGGTCTCAGTACGGAGTGTGTGTCGATGGAGTCAGTTGTGTTCTGTGTCATGCATGATGGAAAACCAAGTTATAGAACTACTATTGGAGGAAGAAGAAGACGATGATTTGCTCTTATACTATTATTACAAATACAAAACTAAAAGAAGGTTACCTATTAAGGAATTGTATTTAACTAGAGGTCAAGAAGGATCATTTTCGCTATTAGTGAAGAAGCACCTAATGTGTGATGACAATACATTCAGGAAGTATTTTCGGCTAAATAAAACACAGTTTGATTATGTATTAAATTTACTAAAGAAAACAATGCGTGAAAAAGGAAAAATATCGTTGAAAGAAAAATTAGCTCTAACTCTAAGGTAAGTTTGTCAAATCATCTAAGTTATTCTGGTCGTATTCGTCGTGAAAAATGCTTCGAAATGGTTGACTTGAAATATTTGGCAATTGGCGAGATGTTAAGTCAATCAATTCACTTTGTGATTGGTGTTCTGTAGAGGCTACACTTATTGGCGAATATGTACTCGTATTATACGATGAAATTGAAGTACATGGCAATTGGCGACGTGATAAATCACTTGGTGTTTGGTGTCCATCTTCTTCACCTTGTCCATCGATATCTCCGATCTCATACTTGGAGATAATATTAAATATTTCGGATTTTGCCATCGCTCTTGATCGAGCGCTCAATTTTCTTAGCATAGTTTCAATGTGTTTAGTAAATGTAGATATATCATCGAATGATTCTTGACCTTGACATTTCAATGACTCCAGCGTACTATGTCGGCTTTCATGTCTGTCTTTCATAAATTTTATAAATTCATCTTCTTTTTGTCTTTTTCTCTTAGTATTCTTGATAGTTGATTTTTCGGAACTTTTACTTTGTGGTATAGACCTTTCTTGTGTAGAAGTTCCTGGTACAGGTTCTACTAACTCCCTTAAAATAGTATTATGTACTGACGCGTCTGCGGCTACGGGAGGAGTATCTTCCTGTACAACTTCTGAGGAGGTATTAGTAACTTCTTGTACTACACTGGTGGAGCTTTGCTGCTCTGGATCTACACTGGTGGAGCTTTGCCGTTCTGATGGTGTGTTTTCTAGAAATCTCAAACGTTCATAAAATTGCCACTTTGAATTTTTAGCTGGTGCTGCAGATCCCGTTGAATTTTTCTGTTTGCGCTTGTATCTGTTGTAGGAGTCCCTGATTAATTTCCATTTTTTACGGCATTCCGAATCTGTAATATATAAATAATAATATAAGTCTTTTTTTGTTTCAGGTTTATGGCTAATGGAGAAACATATGCTTCGCTATCATTCGCATTTCGTATATCACCTTCTTATATTTCACAAATAGTCAAAGAGGTGTTGAAACATTTAAAGATTGTTTTAGTGCCAATTCTAATGCCTATTCCTAAAGAAAGTGATTTTAGGCTTATATCTGAAGGCTTTTGGGACAAATGGCAATTCCCCAATTGCGCTGGCGCAATTGATGGTAAGCACGTGAGAATAAGAGCCCCTGAAAATAGTGGATCGTTGTATTTTAACTATAAGGAATTTTATTCGATTGTTCTTCTGGCTATTGTAGACCATAATTACAAGTTCATTGCAGTAGACGTTGGCTTTTACGGCAAAGAAGGCGATAGTGGAATATTCCAAAAGTCTACAATGGGAAAAAAAATCATGAAAAATGAATTTAATTTTCCAGAACCAAAAAATCTACCAAATTCGAACATAATATTACCACATTTTTTAGTTGGAGATGAAGCATTTAGTCTTGATACTTTTATGATGAAACCTTACGCTAGAAGAGTTGCAAAAAACGATTTAAGCAAAGAAATATTTAACTACCGCCTTTGTCGTGCGAGACGAGTATCGGAAAATGCGTTCGGTTTGCTGTCTCAGGTGTTTAGAATATTTTACACGCCTATCGGAATAGCGCCAGAAACATGCACTGATATGATCTTAGTTGCCTGTTGCTTGCATAACCTATTAAGAGATGGATTTTTAGAATCTGCTCAAATGTCCGTACATCAATGGAACCAAGAAGAAAATTTACCTTCAAATTTCGTTTCATTACGTGGAACAGGAGGGTTTTCAAACAGCAACGGACTAGATATTAGAGCAAAATTAACCGATTACTTTATGTCACAGCAAGGAGCGGTAGACTGGCAAGAACAACATGTCACACGGCTTGTTTAAGTTGATTCCACATGTTTCCTTTCAAATATTAATTCTATGCAAAATAAAAAAAATAAAAATAACTCACCTGTTTTATTTATGCTTTCAGCTATGCTCATCCAAATATTGTCTTTCAAATTTTCGTTTCTGTAGGAGTCTAGTCGTGCATCATATATCGGAGGGTGCTGTCTGATCAGTTCAATCAGCGTTTCACAGTCTTCGTCAGAAAAAGTATTAATTTTTTTCACACTAAACACAGGTGCTTTTCGAGCGCGACACGAGACACTACTGGTCCGAGGCAGCGACCGTCTCGCTGTCTCCTGTCTCGTGTCTCTGTCTCCTGTCTCTGTCTCGCTCGCGAACTGTCGCTTATACATTTCCTAACGTCAAGTAACGGTCGCGGTCGTCGGTCGCGGTCTCCGGTCGCGGTCTCCTGTCTCTGTCGCGGCGCGAACCGCTACCTTAACACAAGTTTTACGTTTTTGTATGAGAGAGGGGAATATGAATAAAGTTCAGCATCTAGGTAAAATTCTTAATAAAAAAAACTAAGAATCTTAACAAAAACCTTATGTTTTACTAAGTACTTAAACTTTAAGTATTAGCACGCTTTCTCTAAACACTTTTTCTCTGATAATAATTTTGTGAGATAGCGCTGAATACTGATGGCGCTTTAAGATGTTTCAGCACTTTCAGCGAAGCAGAAGATAAGTTTAAGTTTTAAAAAGTTCCACTTTTTTAATACGAGTAAATAGGTATCTACAATCTTACTACTACAAGCGATGAAAGTTTAAAAACTGTAATCCGACTACGAAAAATTTGATGTAAAATGCGTCATATTGTGGTGGTGGGAAAATTTGCCGATAGATGTCGCTAGTAGTATTCATAAATGTTGAAATATTATAGTAAACTAATTGCATTTCCGGCGCTTGATATATTACAATATTCTACTGAGTATATTTATAATATTTTTGAACACAGAATTTCCTCCTCTTTCATTTGACATCCCACTCAAAACGGTAGCAAAAAAAAATGTCAGAAATCCCCACTTTTTGGATGGAAAATACGCTATACCTACTGATTTTGATCGTATAAAAATAGCCTATGTCACGCGGATCATAATAACGAATCGATTGACACTTCACTCATCAAAATCGGCTAAGTAGTTTATTCGCTACGGTGCAGTGCAGTGGAACATTCGTAAATAGTCACATACATACATACATAGACTGCTAAAATCACAACCCTTCCTTTTGGCTTTGAAAAGGGTGTTTCCAACGCCATCTGTGCAATCCTTCCTTAGCGAAACGAATGTTGTTTAGCGATACAACATTTATTATGATAGAATACGGAATACATCACGCACTCGCGCCGCCCAATAAGCCGTTTGCATTATTCAAAAGGTTAAATGGATTTCGCTTTTAGCCGAATTTAATTTCAATCACATCTCACGCTGAACACGTTTCGGGTTTCGGCTATCGAAAAAAATAAAAGATACGTCGTATAATTCATAACAAGAAAAAGCGGATGCCACAATGTCCGATCCATTGAACTACCACGCTTTAGTACGCCGAGAAAACAAGAAAACTAATAAAAAAATCGGCCAAGTGCGAGTCGGGCCTCGCTGTTTTAGGATTCCGTACATATGACCAAATCACTTTTCTATTCTAACTAGATATTTAAATATCTTTGTTTTTAGATAGTACTAAATTAGCATATGGGGAAAAATGCTCGTTTGTTTTGGCCACAATTACTTATAAGCCGCATCATAAATCGGTGTTTTCAGTATTTGTTGTTTAAATACACTATATAGTACATAATATTATACAAAAATTTCAAATACCTAAGTAGTTTAGTTTTTAGGGTTCCGTACCCAAAGGGTGCCAACGGGACCCTATTACTAAGCCTCCGCTGTCCGTCCGTCCGTCCGTCCGTCCGTCCGTCCGTCCGTCTGTCAGCGGGCTGTATCTCGGTAACCGTAATAGGTAGACAGTTGAAATTTTCACAGATTGTGTATTTCTATTGCCGCTACAACAACAAATAATAAAAATTAAATTAAATTAAAAAATAAAGGGGGCTCCCATACATGAAAAAGGAGTCGAAATAAAATTTTATTTTTTCACCCTGGCATGTGGGGTGTTATTGTCTAGAGCTCATTAAGTAGAGTTCAAATATATTTTTTATTATTTTTTAGCTTTAAAAATGAAGAAGTGGGGGGCCATCAAAGTTGTCGCTTTTAGACCAATTTTGTTACGGGGTCTATCTCAAAACTAAACTAGTTAGGAATTTGAAATTTCGGTATATTATGTACTATATAGTGTATTTAAACAACAAATACTGAAAATACGGATTTATAATGTGTTTTGTAAGTTGACCAAAACAAACTAGTTTAAATCTATCTAGTTAGGAACCCTAAAAGAGCGAGCCCGACTCGCACTTGGCCGATTTTTGAGATAGCCCTGTAACAAAAGTGGTCTAAAACTGAAAACTTTGACGGTCCCCCATTTCTTCATTTTTGTAGCTAAAAAATAGTAAAAAATATATTTGAACTCTACTTAAAGAGTTCTAGACACCCACATGCCAGGGTAAAAAAAAATATTTCGACTACTTTGGGTACGGAACCCTATAAATGACGTATGTTGCTGTGAAACGGAGTCATAAATCATCGCCATAAGCATCAAAAATGTAAATTTATCAGTACGAGCTCAAGAAAATAATTACATGGCAGTGGCACTCACACGTTAATTGGTTGTTTTGACTTTTGGTGCCCACAATTGTAGCAAAACTTTGTAAGAAACTTCTGTTCTAAGCGTTATAGTTCGATGGTCTGATACAAAATGGCATGGAAAGTATGCATTATTAGCTTTATCCCGCGACTTCATTTGCGTTGCGTTGGCTTTTTAAAAAATTCAGCAGGCACTAAGACTATGCAACTCTCTTGATCATCAACTATAGGTACCTCAAAAAATCACTTCAATCCAGAGCTCAGTTGCGACTTGATTGTAGGATAAATCCTTAAAAAAACACGCTTTCGCATTTATAATAATATTAGTAAGTATTTCAAGCCCAATTTAGACGGTGCCTCGTTCATCGTTCATTTTTGCGATCATTTTTTGCGAAAATTGCATTCTTTGCTCTAAGGGCGAATTTAGACGGTTCATTTTCAATTACTCATCGAAGCCTCGAAAATGAAAGCAAAAATTCACAAAAATGAACGAGACACCGTCTAAATTGGGCTTTATAGCAGGCGATAAACTAGTGGTTATAAATAATGGAAACAATTTACATAATCTTACGTTATTTACCCTTTCTATATAGCCGAGTGACTCCTGGTCGCAAGCCAGTTTGCGAGTTTCGTAACAGCAGTTGTCAAGAATAACAACGGACTGTATGACTATTATTTTAATCGCTCGATAGTGATCTCAAATTGGGAGTTAAAAGTGAATATTTTCGATCAATGATTATCTTAGGGAGAGGGCAGACTGACTATTTTCAGTGGCAACGATCAGCGTTTTTATGGTTTTTAGCGTTTTTGCGACTGCATCGCGTCTTGGCGATTTTTGATCGCAGAAACGCTAAATCGCGCGGTTTGACGCTTTTGTCACGAAACGCTAAAAGCCATAAAAACGCCGATCGCTGCCGCTAAAAGTAGCCAGTCTGCCCTCTCCCTTATGTAGTCTTATGTACTTCGATGTTTTTGTAACCCGCGTGTCGGGTAAGTTGTTTCGCGTATCTTGTCTACGTAACTGCAAAGTCGGGATGCGTCAGTGATACGATTACGCCAGCCTAGAAAATGTCACTTTTCAAAGGTTTTAAAACGAAATGCTTCAACGGGCATGGACTTCCTAGCCGATATTGAGAGGCAAGGGTCTTTCAAAGAAGCCATATTAAATTGCAGAAATTACTTTAATCCACGCTCAAAAGGTTTAAAAGCGACGCGAAAGAAATCATAAAAACACGTAGGTACCTAATATATTTCTTTTACCCCGAGGGAAAAACGTTTAGAAAAGTTCTAAAGCGCAGAACGACCAAGAAGAATAGCTCTGAAGCTTTATTAATGAAATCCAAAGAGCGCTCTAAATTGTTGCACCACACACGACGTTAACGAGAAATGTGTCCGTTCTAATTGTATTTCTCGGAGAAAAATACTGTTCATTTCTTTGCTAGTGCCGATCGTATGGAGCGACCGATCGCCGATCAGCGATTCTGTTAAAAGATCGTCAATTTAAGAGATCTTTTTGTTTGCGTTGTTTTGGACAAGCGGTGGTCTAGTATTTTTCTTGTGGAAAAGCACGTTGATAAGTTTACCTCGGGTTTATTGTGGTGACATCTTAGTGGTTAAGACTTCCGCCCCCTTTCGGGAAACTTTATAACACTCGTAACTGCCAGTAATACGTAACACTTCTAATTTAGCAGGCCATGAGGACCGGCGATGACTCCGATTCTTTATACTGCGAAACGCCACGGCTAAATGTACAAAATTAATACAGCAGGCCATGGGGATCGAAATAGTTATGTGTGTTAGGTATATGGGGCCAAAGAAATTTTTTGTTCCCCGAGGGCGTTATTTTGAATTCAGAGCTACGCTCAGGATTCTATAGTAGAATCCTGAGCGAAGCTAGGTATTCAATATACGCCGCCCGAGAACAAAATATTTTGGCCCGAATCACACACACTATTTTTCATCATTACCTATGAGAAAAACCTAGGAGTATCAACCTACTATGTATAGACATCGTATATTGAAAGTTTAAATAAAACAAAAATAAATTATTATTAAATAATTAAACATTAATATTTATGTTGGATACAGTATGGGCGTATATCTGATCGACAAATTGATCACGTGACTTATCGAAGACAACAGCTTCTCAAACATTTTTGAATTTCTACACATACTAAAGCACGAACGCGGACCAATCAGAAGAGAGAAATGAATATTCCCATGGGGTTAAAATTAAATTTTGCTCCCGCTATCCTCTGAAGCCAATATTCGTTTTTCGAATAGGACCCGCTGTGTCAAAAAAAACAGGCAAAAAAATTCTTCAAGGTCGGTTGACAGGCCAAAAATCTAGATTAGATCTAGA
Source organism: Oeneis ivallda (assembly GCA_029955525.1). Lineage (NCBI taxonomy): Eukaryota > Metazoa > Arthropoda > Insecta > Lepidoptera > Nymphalidae > Oeneis > Oeneis ivallda. The sequence continues at coordinate 17,684,385 of JARPMR010000020.1, read as the reverse complement.
TTGTAGTCAGGTTTGAATTACAACTTCTGTGCTAAGATTGTCATATCTAGTTGTAGTAACTTATCCTACAAGTGACTAAAATGATGCAAGCTGTCCAATAAATGATCTCCAAAGTAGCAAAGAAGACTTAGTTCTTATAGCTAGAATAATAAGTTAAAAGGAAAGAAGGGCGGAGTCTAATTTAAAATTTAGTATCACGACCGCCTGTAATTAGGAGGGTAGATTTCAGCCGAGCGTCCTAACGCTAGGCCCAGAGAGAAATATACAATTTCAATTAGGAACCTCATTTGTCTAACTAAGAGTAGTACCACATTTTGGCAATCATACAGTCGGGAAGAAGTTGTATCGGCTATTCGACGGCGGGAAAGATGTATCAAACATTTTTTTAAGAACACTAGCCAGGTTGAACTTGACAAAGTTATATTCTCCTCTCCCCTCAAAATAAGCAGAAAGCTTGTGTCGGAGTGGGTACGACCATAGTGCGATGGGTGAGGATCGAACCTGTGACCTTTCAGTTTTCAGTCCGCACTTTGAACCGTTGGGCTATTGAGGCTTTGAATCTCAATTGTAGCCGATAGCGAGAGAGTATCGGCCAATCAGAGGTGATTGCTATCGTCACACTGTAGAAATCTCTTGCTGAGCAATGATAGGGTTAGATACGGTTGGAAAGCGTGCTTCGGGGCTCGCAAAGTAATTCAAGCTAAGCTTGAATATATTTTTGTAATGTATAATCATTAATGGCAATTTTTATTACATGCTATTAGTAATGATGTCATGCCTGCATAAGCAATCCATATTGTCAAGTGTTTTTTTTTTAATTCTTAATTTTATCGCTTAAAACCAACCAACAGCCAAAGCATCCGGACTCAGACCATTGACGCCCGGTTCCTACATTCAATCTATCTGTGATCTGACAAGCAATAAAATTGATGGGTAACTTATCGATATATTACAAAAAGATAGAATATAAGAACCGGGCGTAAACACTTCCATAGGAAACCGCATAACAACTGTATGGATGCTAAGCTGTGGTCTAACTAAAGAAGGGTTACCAAGTATGTTTGTAACAAAGTCTCAGACGACCCATCTCAACGATGCCGGTTAGAATCAAAAGGACGACCTCTCTAACAAGGTGTCAGCTACCTGACACTACAGTGAGGGGCCCTGCTTTGAGGGACGAATATTCACGTCCCAATAAACGGGATATATAGCCTGGGATCAAAGGACGCGTACCTATTTAAAGGGACCATTGTAGGTGCGATATGTGAGTACAACTCTGTGTAAATTAAGGAACTATCGCCGGAATACTTAAACGCCAGTCAATATTCATTATGAGCAGTGATAGCCTAGTGGTTAGGAGTGCGGTCTTCTATTCGGGGTTTCGCGGTTTCGACCCGGGCACGCACCTCTGACTATTCCGAGTATCAATTAAATATGACAATATGCTTCTACTGTGATGTAAAACATCATGAGGAACCCTGCATGCCTGAGAGTTCTCCAAAATGTTCTCAATGGTGTGTGAAGTCTGCCAATTTGCATTGGGCCAGCGTGTTGAACTCACGGCCTATAACATTCTCTGGGAGAAGACCAGCGCTTAGTACTGGGCCGTTGCTAGGTTGCTGATGATGATGATGATGATGATGATGATGATGATGATGATGATGATGATGATGATGATGATGATGGTTTAATTTTTAGGGGCACCCAATTTCTTTGTATGACCGAAATTACAGTCATGTTTTTCCTTCTTTTAAATATTTAGAGTAGCGTTTGACTGCTGGAGAGTGGTGACTGTGAGCTATCTATACAAGAAGTGTCTAGGAAACTCAGAGAAGCTCAAATTAATTCTTAAAACATAATTAATTACATAAGGCATAAAATACGATGAACGAAGAAAAACATTTACTACATCAAAACATAGGAAATACACCTAAAGCAAACAGGTTTTTTCATAGAAGAGAAAATTCCTTCAAGTCTGCACTTAAAAAGTCCGCTACATTTAATTGGGCGCCGATTCACGCTAAAGTAACAAGTTTGAGAAACAGGCGATACGAGTTTCTGAGACCACTTCTTACATAACGTCGAAAATTCCAACCACGTTGCACCAATAAGACGACATAACTATACGGCCCAAATATACTTCGTATTTGCGCTGCTTGATGTATTGAATTTTATTTTGCTGTGTTTATCTTCGGTTTAGGTCGGAATCTATGAACGATAACAGCTAAACGTAAAACTATACGTAGTTGCAAAACAAAACAAATTTTAAAGAGAGAGAAACACTACTTTCATATTCCGTGGGAAAGGACAATGCAAAGAATTGTATGGACACTGTCTCCACTCCCCAACAGACGTGGCTCTATTTTTTAAATTATTGTGACGTCTCTTAATAAGACTAATAACCATTTTCAATCCGAAAATAATTGAGGTTTAAAAAAAAATACAAAAGAATGTACGCACGCTTAAGTACGCGCGCTGATGCACAGGCGACGAAAGGGCGGGAGGTGGTCAGTGGAAGCTTCTCAGAAACGCGTCTGCGTTAGCTTTTTTTCTAGTTGGTTAATGCTCCTGTATGTTCGTTTTATAATTGTAAACTACTAAACTGGTATCCAAAAATAAATAAATAAATAATTCAAATTCGATTTGCATGAAAACGCCAATTCTACGGCAGATATCGTCACAGTAAAAAGTCATCAGGCTGTCATGATGTATTAACTGAGATACGTTTGAAATCTGTTGGTGGGTGGGGACGGTTTTTGCCTGGTCATTTGCAACAAATCCATCAGAGGCAGAGGTTAGTAACGACTAACAACACCCGAAAGCTCACCAAATGAATGAAAATAATTAAAAGTAATCACAAATAATGAATTCTAGAGAGGAGAACGATAGAAACAAAAAATTAGAAAAAATACTGAACTCTTAACTAATAAACATAAAAATTAACACAGCAGATACAAAGATAATCGACTAACAGGAACTCCGAATTACAATTCCACCAGCAAACAACCTAATAAGATAAAACCAAATGTACCTACAGCCAGTGAAAGTGAATGGACCGTTTTAGGATCTCGATTGCTCGCGGAACTTGCTAATAATAAAATCAAACCACTTCGGGCGAATTTTAAGCAGCCAATAAATTTCAAACCGACGCTCGACTTTAAACATCTACACACTCTGCCGACTTCGATGCCAACTTACATTCCAACTGTGTTAGGGAAGGCGAATTGTATCAGTGAGTCTGTAACATATCGAAAACTATTGTTATTTATGATTATTACATTGGGGCTCTCACAAATAATACCTTGTCAAATATCTGTAAATCTTTATACGTATTTTAAGATTCAACCCGACATTTAAAGTCACTATATAAACATCAAGAGTTTATTAAGAATGTGAAATCTTTACTTACAAATATTATAAATGCGAAAGTGTGTTTGCTTGTCCTTCACTCACGCTGCAACAGAGGTACGGATCGATGTGACTTTTTTCATGGGTATAGTTGAGGACTTGGAGAGCTGACCAAGGCTAGTATTATTCCGGAAAATCAAAGAGTTTCTGCAGGATTTTAAAAACTAAATCCACGCGGACGAAGTCGCGGGAATCAACTAGTTAAAATGAAGGAAAGCAAATGAGTTTAATGTAATACTATGTATTCAAAGTATTGCCCTTATGCATCATCTTATGTTCTAACCGTATCGTTAGACATTGGGTTGTTCGTTATGTATCTATCTTCCTTCACTGAAAATGTAGCTGAAGATACAAAAATTCGGGTTACGATATGGAAAAAGCAAGGAGCACATAATATGCATAAGGCACGCATAATAAAATTAATGTTGGTACAAACTAGGTCGGAAACTAAATAGGAAATGAAATCGGTTAAGTGTGTAGAGTATTCTGAAAGGAGCTGCAACACGAGTATTTCTATTTATGAGCCGGCTGGCAGCCATGATGAAATGGTGGAGGTATGAACGTCTAAAGCGGCATATTGTGAGCATTTCTCTGTAATAACTTATTTCGAGATTTGTTCGAGGATCTTGGGATATACCTTTCCATGAAATTCTCGTTTAAAATTTATTTTTGTAGAGTTTCTATGATTTTGCTCGCATTTTGCCAATGCATTCATACTTTATAATCTTTTTTGATCTGTGTAAAATCTTCGACCAGGGTCGAAGTGTTAAATATTTGAGCCACCCAAAGTGGCTTTTATTTAATGATAACCTTACTTTAACCATCTCATGTGCAACTGGCCCAAAGATAATCGTATAACATTAGCGATCACGTCATAACGACACCGTCCACTTTCCCTTACGTAGATTATTATTTATTATTATTTATTATCATCCCATTAGGTTATGTGTTCTTAGGCTTATGAGATGAGTTAGATTATGTAAGTATCTTAGGCGCAATTGCAGAAACGCTCTAACCCAGAGTTAGTAGCTAACTCTGAGTTAAAAGGACAGTTTTCACAGATTTCGTATAAAACTTCTGTCAAAATTACAAATTTATTCCTGGGTTAACTAACTCGGCGTCTCTGCAAGCGGGCCTTATATATAACTAGGAAAAAGCTGAGCTTTGTGAGGGGTCCGTAGTTTTTTAACGGGTAATAAGTTCTGTTGCAGCGCTCTTTGGTTGTCTAACAAATGGCGTTAGTAGTACAATAACATTCTATCCAATGAATACAAAATTGTTTATGTTAATTTTTTTTAATGGTTATAAAATTATATTTTTTTGACAGATAACAAATCTGGATATGAAGTTAAATTACTATGTTAAAGCACAAATCTATGGGCGTGTTAGTTTTTCAGTAAAGTGTACCACAAAACTGCTCAGGTTTTGGGATAATGTTAGGGCTCGCTTCGCTCGCTCTAATAAGCCGAATACCAACAAAAAATAGGCCAATCGATTGACTGTTTGAATTTCCTCTGCTCGAAACTGCATATAAAAAGCTAACAATGACATAAAAATATAATATGTCATTCATTCGATTCATCGCAAGAGTCGCTGGGAGCTTTTTCTTTATTACAAAATAGGCTTGCCTTGACGACAATCCATGACTTAAATCACTGATGAGGTCTAGGTTGGAGTGCCTAGAAGAAGCCTATTCACTCTTGCTTTAAAGGTACTCAAATGATACGTGGCAGAGAACACGGATGCTGGAAGGGCATTCCACACCTTAGCGGTTCGTTTGAAACGTTGAACTGAAGCGTTTCATGAGATACAGTCCTCTGACAGACGGAGGCTTAGTAATAAGGCTTCGTTGGCACCTTTTGGGATGTGGAACCCAACAAAAAAAATCAAGGAAACTCGCATTCTAAGTAAATTAATAGGTTGTTGCTTGAAATAAGGTTCGCTTTAGATATTGGTGCATCGGTAAATAAAATACGTATGTTTCACATGATGGTTTATTGGTGACTGCTTGCAATACATGAGCGTCATTGATATACATAATTAAAGAATTCGGAAGATAACATTGATATACATTCTGGATTTCCATATTATATTTGTTTAATATTACCATTCTAAACATAACAGGTATAAATTGCGATCCTAGATTAAGTTGTAATCGTTGCATCGAATTTAAATTCATCATATTGAATGTTTTAAGTTCAACAGGTAACTTCGAACAGCTTTAGTTAGATACGATCGGATCTGGCGCCCCGCGGGAAACATCGACAGAGTGAACGAGTGTTGGCTTATAGCTACATAGTTTCATGCATTGATTCGATTTAAGTTTTGTAGCTTTGAAATAAGTTGATTAACTCATTTAGAGATAGCTTACGAAGATGATCTAAGTTTATCGTTTTCGTGACGTTGGCTGGTTAAATTATTTGTAAAAAAAAAAATGGAAAAACAAGACTTTTCCTAAGCAAGAAAAGGTGAAAATGAAGAATTCCAATTAATTTTTAAATAGCTCCAACATCGCTTTAAAATGAATGATTGACAGAAATTCGAAGTAAGCTTGATAAAGAATTCTTCTATTTAAAAAAAAGAAGCTGAGATTTATAAGAGAGCAGAGCATTAGAAAATTACGATGAAATTCTTGAGTTTAGTCTGACGTAAAATACACGTGAAATAATATTTATAAAATTCTATATCTGAAACTAATAAAATCGGCAAGCAATAAAGTTAGCCAACTTTCCGAAAAGAAGCAACAAAACGTCCTACCAATAGTCTCTCCTTAGACGCTCAACACGTGAAATCGAAAGATAAAAGGATCGCTCGATCGCAGAACGAACTACAAGAAAAAAAGGCTCCTACTCTTTTATTGTATTGGCATTTGGCACTGAAGCAATCGCGGCACTTATTGCGAATCTCTTCATTCGGCCCGGAACGGATTGGCCGCAATAAGATTAGATGATAACTTGAGTTTTATTCCGATCTCTCACCATTATCGACGTTCCATTGAGCGAATTGTTCTTTGAGTTAGATCTGTGATACGTACCTGAAAATGAAAAAGGAAATGGTTATTTTACGAGAATTATAAAACACAGGCCTTACTTTCTAGTAGGTATACTAGGCTACTACTAGAATAGAATACTAAAGCTTTTAAGTTAAAAAAACTTTAACAAAGTGCTTTCGAATCGATTAAGTCAATCTACTACTGGTTCGGAATGCCGAGAAGAACCAGCAAGAAACTCGGTGGGTGTTCTTTTAAAAACAGACAATATTATGTTGTGTCCATGATTAATTGCCAATTCACGCATCACTGGAACGAGTTAAATACATGCTTTTTAATATTACCTATTTGTATAGTCTTCCAATAATAATTGTATCTTCGTAAGCATATTTTTAATAGTTAAATCTAACAATTTTTGCAAGCTTTTATTTAGCTTGACCAGTTTGTTTGGGTCAAATTTTGCAAGATGAATTAGAGCCACTTACCGGTTTCTGATCGAGCTGTTTTGCATTTATGTGTAAATCGACTGACAATGCAATATTATTGTGACATGGAGCTGATCTGATGATGGAGACGGAAGATGGCTATCGGAACTCTGTAATAAAACGACGTAACCCCATCGAGTTTGGGCTCGTTTGATTCGTCACAACAAGTACTCTGCTCCTAGATGATATCTAGAGTCTAATGATGTAGCTACTAAAAGCTTGCATTAAAAAAAAAATTAATTTACACTTGTACTATAGTTCACTTTATTTTTATTAAACTTGGCTCTAAAACTTCTGTAAGTAGAAGGGAATAGAAAGGCTACAAGTGATAAAGAATCTTTCTCCTGAGATTATTTCAGTGTGGAAGTGAAACTTGCATGGATGAAGTGTGTTTTCCTGTTTCATTTATTTTCGTGAAAAAAAACACGGTGTCCTTCAATAAGATAAAGTTTCATTTAAAACCATGTGTACGTGGCAGTTTATATGTATAAACAGAGACAGCATAAACCCAGCGGATTCAGCGAACGACATCGTCAGCAACGCGGAGTTTAATTGAAAAAACAAACTGAACATAAATATGTAACGCAAACGAACGCGTGATCCCAAGCCAATTCCCCCGTGCGGCTGAAACGACACTATATCCAACTTTATACAACACCATGGGATAAAACGTTTTGTATCTCTACACTCTACGACACTGGTCTACTAAAGACTTGGTAAGGCAAAACGCAAGGCGGCTATGTGTCAAAAACCACCCCAAGCGGCACAGCATCATTCAAGCGAACTATTTTTACCGACAATTGCTTTACCATTTACATATAGTGTACGTATTACTGCTAAGCGTACTTATAGAATAGAATAGAAATGTTTTATATTCAAATAAACTTTTTTACAAGTGCTTTTGAATCGTCGATGAGTCTACCACTGGTTCGGAATGCCCTTCCTGCCGAGAAGAACCAGCAAGAAACTCAGCGGTTGCTCTTTTCAAAACAAGTTACAATTCAATAGATACTATGCTATGTATGCAGTGTTTCCACAATGAATTCCACAAAAGGATACCTAATTATAATTCAACACGTTAAGACGGGCAGACAGAAAGCAGCCCCATTCCCGCTGGTGGAACCTGTTCACGAGCATGACGCATGATCCAGCCATTGCTTCACTCAACCATATTTGAGGTTATAGTATTGTTGATGACGATTGAGGGTAGTAGTAAAAGTTAACATTATTTGCTTTCGGAGTGAGCACTGTTTGTCAATTGCGCCACATTTTGACGTTTACATAGAAACCGACATCAGTCTAATCAAAGACTAACAAAAGATGATGAGAGTGCCGTTTCACGATCAAGCTATGAACGTACTAATAATATCAACAACAAAACTTTAGTTAGTGATTTATCATACTCACAAACAAAACGGACAGGTCACAGCTGAACCCTTTTTGACTGAACTTTCAAAGGCAGATTGAGAATTGCACAAAGACTGAACTACGCTACCTTTACATATTAACTTTTAATAAATAATTAATTAGCTCAAGCCCTGGACTCAGCAACCCAATCGGCAAGCATGGGGTTTTAATTGCCAATCAATTTCAAGCAGCACAATACAGTGCATGAGAAAGAAAGAGGCTTTAGCCTTGCAGTAGACAGCAAAAGGCTATAAAGCTGCAAATCCTACACGCTCTTGTCATCGCGAATAGTCTCTCGAGACCTTAAACTTGATTAAAATAATACGCCTACATTCTTCAACTGAGAATTGGATTTAGCACATTTACCAACACATGGATTTAATTCCCTTTTTGTACAATATAATGAGACTAGAACAATAGGCGGCAGAACAATCGGTTTTAATTAACTAGGCCTACGGATACGATGCTCCGTTTTCATCAGCAGTGTACCAATTTGAGCGACACAGTCTCGTCAGCCGGCTTTTTCTCTGGGTTTCCGGTTTTAGAGTAAACAAGTAACTTGTTTTCCCGTTCCTTTTTTTAACACAAAAACAACAAGCATTTACCTACACAGGTGTCCAAGGCCGTGCATGTTTCCTGATGTTCTTTGTCTTCATGATTTGTGAATTACTTGCTTTTGCTCGCGACTTCGTCCGCGTGGAGTTAGGTTTTTAGAAATCTCTCGAGAACCCTCTGTTTTTTTTTTTTGGGATAAACTGTAGACTATGTCACCTCAAAGGTTATACATAACGTAAACTACGAGTATACCTATGCAATAAATCACGTCAACCCGATGCTCAGATGCTGCGTAATGGAAGCACAAACGAAGCAAATACGGCCTTCTAGCCAAGTTACAATTCGTTGTATCTATTCTCTTTCTACAATCGTTGACGCTTGAAGTTTTGGTTAGGGCTAGAGTAGATGGCGCTGCAGCTGATCAAAGACAGTTTGTATTATAAATGTTTTAAATGCTAAAAAAACGCAATACAAAATGCCGCGAAATATTATCAATACACTTCTGTCTTTGATCAGCTGCAGCGCCATCTAGTCTAGCCCTAGCCAAAACTTCAAGCGTCAACGATCGTAGCAAGAGAAAAGATACAACGAAGTGTAACTTGGATAGAGGGGCAGTTTTGCTTATAATATTAGTAAGTATGAGGTACAGGGTACAATTTTAACACATTGAAGTTTTAAAAGCGTAGCTTCTTGAACGATGAAAACCTAAACGTTAAAGTACCACATTAATTGTTATATCAGGATTCAGGCCCACAAACAGCGATGGTAAGCCTTCGTCATAAAGGTACTCGAGATCAACAACAATTAAAAAATCGGCCAAGTGCGAGTCGGGCCTCGCTCTTTTAGGGTTCCGTTTAAAAAAAATTAAATTAAAATATTTCCATGTACCCATGGAAATATTTTAATTTAATTTTTTTAATTTAATTTAATTTTTATTATTTAATTTAATTTTTATTATTTGTTGTTATAGCGGCAATAGAAATACAAAATATGTGAAAATTTCAACTGTCTATCTATTACGGTTTACGAGATACAGGCCGATGACAGACGGACGGACAGCGGAGGCTTAGTAATAGGGTCCCGTTGGCACCCATTGGGTACGGAACCCTAAAAACAACAATACTAGTGGTTCGCCCCGAACTGAGACCTCGCGGTAACGGTATCCCATGATTATTCATTCAATCGATACATGATAACCAAAACTGACATTATTATTATGCCCGTTTTCACCAAACATACCTAAATCATCCCCTAAGTAGGAGTCTCTTAACGTAGGTAGCTCCTAAATACAATCCTAAGTCCTAACATCCGTCCCAATATCCTTTTAGGTGTCCCGTACAGGATCGTGATAAATAAGTTGACAGAAAACATCAATCACCTAACTTATAGGTAGCCCGTAAAGGTTAGGGAACGTTAGTGAAAACATTGAATTATTTATCAAACATTGAATTTAACTCGTAGTTCCATGGGAATAGTTACTGACTGCGCCATCTATTAGCATTATTGTGAAGCTATGTTGATGCTATATGAATTACTGACGCCCATTAAAAATTAAATAATCTCGTTTCTTTATAATATTCATATAATTTTAGTATTTGTTGTTCAAGTACAGGATATAAGTGACCTAAAAACATAAAATCAGTTTGAAAATCCATAGCGGATTTTTCTAGAGAGCGTCTTCAAGCGAGCGTATAAAATCGCCACTTTGAAAGCCCCCCATTTCGTCAATTTTAAGGGAAAAATCAAAAAAAAAATATTTTTGTACTCAGTTCAAAATTATCTTTAAAATGATACGTAACAATTTTATGTAACGCGATTTTTTTTTTTTTACTTCGCATTCGCTTCTATGAGAGCCCCCCTGAAATAAAGATTTTTATAACTTTTTAAGCCATTTTCGGCTGGAGGCCATCGGTTTACATATTATATCTAAATTTGAAGTAATTACGTTCAGTAATTCAAAAGTTATAAGGCTCTGACAGACGGACGGACGGACGGACGGACGGACGGACAAGTGCAAATCGCCCTAGTTAACTCAAAGACCTTCGCTTCGCTCGGTCGATAAATTCTAAAATCGGACTCCATTTAATTCTAATTTCCACTAACTAAACGCGGATTCAGTCGGATGCGTTGGAGATTATTGCCAAAGTTCGCGCGACGGCTGAGCGTAATGGCTGGAAATGAAACTGAACTGAGCTGTTTGTGCACATAATATGCTGAATTTCATACTTCAACTTCTTATGCAGTTGATTAAAGTATACTTATTTGAAGTAGATATAAATTGTATGAAAATGGATGGCTTTGGACATTTTACTTTTATAAAATGGGACCTTCAGACAAATTAGGCGCTCCGCTGGGCCGACAGCTTTACCTGCTTTTCAAGGCGCAGCGCAGGGGTGATAGGGACACCACCAAACTGATTCCAGGCTCTATTTCTGGCCCGAACCGGGAATCGAAGCCAGAATCTCGGCATCCGCAGTCGAGCATGCAAGCCACTAGACAAAGGGGAAAGTCAACAAAAGTAACGGAACATCATTATATGAACAATAAGGTTGTCAGTTCACAAATCGACCGGTTGAAAAGTTAACGGATGATTCAATATAATTGCAAAATTTTGTTTTTCATTTCGACTTAAATTCATTAAAAAATCACCACCAGCATTATTTAACCTGCTGGTTAAACAAGTACACTTCAGGGCCTGTTTCACCACTATCCGTTAAAATGTCAGATATACATATCTCACAGATAAATCTTTTACATTTTTAGAGTTTATCTGCTAGATTATCTTAACAGATACTTGTGAAACAGAAATTTGAACGCTGTCTGTCAGTCAAGTTGTGGATAGGCTATATCAGGCACTTTATCAGCAAGTGGTGAAACAGGCCCTAAGTGTCACTTTTTATACGACTGCCTGAAAAAAGGAGTATTATACGACTGCCTGAAAAAGGAGTATATTGTTTTCAGGGTTCATGTATGTATGTATGTATGTATGTATGTGAGTTTGTATATTCCACCATAACTTCATAAATGAGGTATCGTTAGAACCCTTAGCTTATTCCGGGTGACATAGGCTAGTAAAATTTAAAAAAAAATTGATAGGGTGACCATAGTCCCAAAATAAAGCCTAAAGTTGAAAAAAAAATTTCGAAAACAAGATTAAGTATCTAATAATCATCTAGAAAATGATGAGTAGATTCCAAAAATGTATAATACTGTAGTTCAATATCCATCCATTCACACAAAATATCGTTTTAAAGTGTTAATAAGATTCCAATTATTGTCCAGTCGACAGGTCGTTTGAGATTTAAATGAAATTTAGTATACTGGTAGCTGATACCCCGGGTCAACATATAAGATAGTATTTATCCCGATAAAACATAAGATTTCTCAAGGATAGGGGACTTCAAAATTTAAAATGTGTTCCACAGAGCGTCCCCCGACTGCGATGACAATTTTTTTATTTGTTTAGTTAACGCGTAAATAAGTGTCTTTTCGCTTCTATATATACAGACTAACTAATAAACTTGTTTTTAACTTTTTAGTTCGTTTGTTGTCAGGGCAGTCGTATTTTTTAATTTTTTTAATTATTTATTTTTTATTTATTCCCATTTGAGGGCCGAATTTGACGAAATGTAGAAATAATTTTTTTTGTAAAGTAAAAAATTTGCTAATTTCTCCGTTAAGTTTCAAATTGGAATAAATATCGATAAAATCAATTGTTTATCGATAATAATCGATCGATAATGGAATTTATAACAAAAAAAAAACATTTAATAATCCAATAACTATTGTAAAACTCAAATTATTGTGTACCCATTAGTCCAGCAGTCATTAGTTAGTAGTTAGTAGGGCCGATTTCACCAACGTAAAATAAGTCTTATCCGAGCGGAAATTTTATATTTTGACAGAGATTTCAATACAAAAACTATCAGAACGCCCAATTTATTCATCGGATAAAAGTCACACGTTGGTGAAATGGCACTGAGTCGGGTAAACATATAGCGTATCTATATGATTTGCTATACGTCCTAGACCTAATTAGCATTCGACCGCAATCCGAACTCTGACATCGATCTAATGATGCAACTGCCTATTTCAAGGCTTTTGCGCGTTCTTGACACGCCAATCATGATCGTCATCTCATAGAGACGTGACACCTTAACCTATTAATTCTTGATCAGCTATCAAATGAATTCAAATTGAAACGTAAACCAACTGGTAGCCCTTATGACAATTCAAGACTCTACCATAATACCCAATATCAATCAATCTTCAATCAATGATCTTAACCGTTCCAGTAACAATCGATTCAGAAAATATTTTCTATTTTCTTCACAACCTTGCTCCTCCTTCACCTTTCTACCACAGAAGAAGTCGGGACTGTTAGCATCGTCAGGTCATTGAAATTCAAGCTACTCGCACGAAACTCTAACGTTTTTGAAACAAACCACTAATGTGCGGAACGCTCTCTGGGCATCTGTGTTTCCTGCACCCGAGTAGATTCAAGGCAAGAGTGAAAAAGGCATCTTCTAGGCAAGCGCGTTCTATCTCAGGTTGCATCTCACTAACCAATATGACGGCAGTCAAAAAAAATATTTATTTATCGTCCAATAAACATTTCTCAAAGAGCAGGCGAAAACTAAGATTAAACAGTCATGGAGGTGGAGTTGACAAACGGACAATGGGCGCCTTTGGAACATTCCTTCGAAGACGCGACATTGACTAATGGTGCGGCGCCGAGATGCCTGACAGGTGACCTTACAGCGACGACCATTCATTGCGGATCAGCACATTGCTGACTATAGTTTGGAAATACTTCATGCTTCATTAGAACAAATATATAACGTACAAGTAAAACTGTAACCTTAAGTTATATTGGGAAACTACATTGGGACCTCAATAGCTGTTACAATGGGGTACCAAAATGCTGGAATGGCGATATTATATGGACGGACGAGTCGCAGGAAGCAGCTAGATACAGGCGGTGCAAGACTGGGGCCTGTGGAAGTCCATGCAAGAGGCCTTTGTTCAACAGTAGACGTTTTGATGACCAGACAACGGAAAATTGAATGTAATATCCGTCATATTGATTTTGTTCGAATAAAATATAGCTTATGTTATCAGGACCATAATAACGAATAGATTGACATATCATACAACAAAATTGGCTTCATAGTTTAGGCGCTATGGCGAAACATACGTAAGAACAAATCTACGTGTACATACGTACATGCACTGCTAAATTCAAAGGAAGGGTCCTTTTGGCTTTGCCGTAGTCGGTAAAAAATGGTAAACACATGATAAATTTTTTCTCTACCAAACTGCAATAGTCTACTACAAAAATTACAGCAACACTTGCAATAGTTATTTGTGTTATATGGGGCCAAAGGAATTTTTTGTTCCCCGAGGGCGTTATTTTGAATTCAGAGCGAAGTGAAGGATTTTATAGTAGACTCCCGAGCGCAGCGAGGGTTTCTAAAGTAGAATCCTGAGCGTAGCGAGGAATTCAATATACGCCGCCCGAGAACAAAAAATTTTGGCCCCGAATGACACACACTATTTTTCATCATTACCTATGAGAAAAGCTAGGAGTATCAACCTACTATGTATAGAGTATAAACATTACCAATACGTATATTGAAAATTTAAATAAAACACAAATAAATTTTTATGAAATAAATAAACATTAATATTTATGTTGGAAGTATGGGCGTATATGTCTAATCGACAAATTTGATCACGTGACTTATCGTAGACAACAGCTTCTCAAATATTTTTGAATTTCGACACATTTTTGAATTCTATCTTCTGATTGGTCCGCGTTAGTGCTTTAGTATGCTAAAGCACTATAACGCGGACCAATCAGAAGAGAGAAATGAAAAGTCCCATGGGGTTAAAATGAAATTTTGCTCCCGCTGTCCTCTGAAGCCAATATTCGTTTTTCGAATAGGTATGATGAAAAAATTTTTTGCAGTTTGTTGGTTTATTTTCAATCGATATATCGTTGTTGCAGAACAATCTCCTATTTGTAAAAAGTAACTTTAAAAAAGGAGCAGCTATTCATTCGTAAACGCTTTTGAAAACATCTGCAAAGAAAATTCACAGCAAGCTGTTTGTACACACGGATTTTGAATTTGCAACGACAGCACACTGAATCAAGGGGCGATTTTGTTTAGACAATCGTGATGCTACGTGGTGATTTTGAGCACATCAACAATCAGAGGTGATTTGCGATCGTCGCCCTTAAGCAATCATTTTTAGACAAACCCACAGGCCACCAATCAGATCACAAAGTATTGTTAACAAATACAAGGTGATATCCAAAATGGCTATTTAATTTTCTAGTATTTGCATCATTCTAGTTACAATTTTCTTTAATTAAATTAATGTCATTTAGTGCCGATTTCACCAACGTCGAATGAAATTTTACCGAGGAATAAATTGCGCGTTCTGACAGCTTTTGTATTGAAAATACTGTCAAAATATCAAAACGCTCGGACAAGAATTATTTTACATTGGTGAAATCAGTCATTAATATTTAATTTAGTTAATTAGTTAGTGTTAGGATATTTTTACTAGTATTATAAATTCAAAAGGGTGTTTTTTTTGTTGAAATGTTTTGAACAGCGAATCGACGAAATCTTTTGCATGGGTTTATATATGGACCTGCAGGGCCAATATGCCTGCCACGAGAAAATTCTGTCTACCCGTTTCCTCGTGATATCCCTTAGAGAAAGGAGGACTATTACATTTAATGAGGAGACAAAAGGGGTTGTTTCAAATATACATATATGGAGCCTGGGCCAGGTCTTCGTCCAGTCTTTCAAAATGTTAGGGGTCATGAAATAGTGATTATTTTTTCTTTATTTCTCATTAAAAGGTCCTTTTTACGAGGTGCAATGCGAAATTATTTTGCAAATTAAACGCGCAACAACATGACGTTCTTTTTGACAGTGACACGTACTTACACGAGTCATGATGACATTTTGACATAAAAATAACCACAATCGACAGCAATTGACTACTGCCTGGCGATCGCGTAACTTTTATCGCTGTCCTTAAAGGACTATTTCAATGTCAAAACATGATTTTGGCCAATAGGAGAAGCCCAAAATCATATTTTGACATTGATGCAGTCTTTTAAGGACTGAGAAAAAGTTACGCGATAGACCCCCTGACGTACCAGCAATTGACGTTTGACAATTGAAATGACATGAAGATGACGTAAAATCATTACAAACATAGACAACAAAAGCAGTTTCTTGCTGGTTCTTCTCGGCAGGAAAGGCATTCCGAACCAGTGGTAGTAGATTCATCGACTATTCAAAAGCACTTGTAAAAGTTTATTTGAATAAAAAATATTTCTATTCTATTCTATTCAGATGGATGCACTCCGGAAGTTGCCATTCTACAGATTTACCCAATTATCAATTTTATATTTATACCTCTTATTCACTGTAATACTACAAAAAAGCATATTTTATTTCAATTTCTATGATTTAAAACTATTTTTTGGTATAGCGCACAAGTACCTGGCCCAAGGTGAAACAACTCCTTTTCTCGTGGCGCATATGTTACATAATATAGACCGATACATAATAAAATCCTGGAGAGTGACATTATAGGCTACTTTTTAGGAAAAACAACAAGATAACCCTATAAAACGCTAGTGCGAAGAAGCTAGTGGTACTATACATCTAATTCGTATTGCTCCAGGCAGGTAAACAAGATTACAGAATCTAGTTCTGAAGTTTAAAAATGGCGGTACACTCGAGTCTCGACCGGTGGACAATGACTATTCTCAGAGCATGCGACGTTGACAAATGACGTCACGGGGGTGCAGGCGGTGACTCGGGAAACTCTTATAATTTACATTGCTTCATGTTGCTACGAAAATGCTTGATCTTAGACATTAGATGCCCTATTTAGTTCATCAATACTTGTGATTTTCATGTTTCTTCTTCTCGTTTTTAATTGTCCCACGCTATACGTCGGTACAAAATGTCTTTTCCTTCCACTCACTTCTGTCATTCGTCAACTCATTGTCGACGTTCTGATCATTTTGAATAGCTAGTTACTCAAAGTATTTTCACCGTTTTTAATATTTGTACGAGTAGCTGCCGATGCACTACTGCCCCTTTATGAATTCAGAAGTTGGTACTTATTCGTTTTTTTTTAACCTTTAATTTTACTTTAAATGTGCACGCTTAAATACGATCCCTTGGTTATACACGTTTGTTTGTATACTACACGTTTGTTTGTATATTACATGTTTGTACACGTTCAATTAGACAGGAAAATGCAGCGCATATTATTTATTGCTTATGACTAAGATATTTCATATACTGCTTTAATTCTTGTTATTATTACACGTAAACCTAATTATAGTAATAATTACATATAAATAATTATATGATATTTATATTAATTATTTATTATTATTATTTCATTAAGCTAAATTATATATTATTATGTATACTTATGCAGCATACTAATTATAACTTAACCTACAATGTAGTGTTTAACTTTTTAACATTAATTTTTTGATGAATAAGATTGATTAAAGAAATCAAATGAGTTATATTAATCATTTAATAATATAACTCATTTATTTAATTACTAGCTGATGCTCACGCGTGGATTTAACTTTTTAAAAATCCCGTGAGAAAGGATTAAGTAAACTTTTTATCTTGGACAATCAAGTTACCTCGGTTATTTATTTATTTATAATAATACTAGATGATGCCCGCGTATTCGTCCGCGTGGATTAAGGTCTTTTATTTCCCCCGGGAACTCCTTAGTTTTCCGAGATAAAAGCCTATGTGTTAAACCTGGGCATGAGCTATCTCCCTTCCAAATTTCAGCCAAATCGATTCATAAACATCCATCCAAACATCCATACATCCATACATCCTCACAAATTTCGCATTTATAATATTTGTAGGATTAGTATGGGCATAGCA
This sequence comes from Oeneis ivallda, assembly GCA_029955525.1. Taxonomy (NCBI): domain Eukaryota; kingdom Metazoa; phylum Arthropoda; class Insecta; order Lepidoptera; family Nymphalidae; genus Oeneis; species Oeneis ivallda. Next base: position 17,666,581 of record JARPMR010000020.1, on the reverse strand, counting down.
CCGTTTAAATTGCAATATGAATAATTTCGTCACGAGGTCCGCGAATAAGCAATTCGCGCACGTGTGACGTAATATACACGGTGAAAGTGAGTTGTGTGTTTTCATTTTTTGTTAACGCCTGCTGACTTTCAATTGTTTGTAGTGGCCAGCGTGAATAATACGCTATTGATGGCTTTAATACGTATTGTATTTAAAGAACAGTAGGTACTAGGCTACCAGGTACATTAATGAGTTTATTTAAAGTAGCGCGAAACGTTTTAGTTCAAAGTTTCCGAAACGAACCGCTAAGGTGTGGAACGCCCTTCCGGCATCAGTGTCTCCTACTACGTAAAAAAAAAAGAAAACAAGCGGAAAAACTTTAAAAAAATGATAGTAGCAGGCACAGGTTAACAACCTTCTATATTTTGTTCATTAACACGAAGCACAACACAGTTTATTACAGTGAAACTGGAAACCTGCCATTCATTTTTCCTTATTCAATGAAAATACAACCTCATTTTATTTCTCCCCTAACAACTTAAATACAGGAGAGTGGAAAGTTTATTCCACTAAGCAACGTAAACTTATAACGCCTCCCACTTTTACTTAACGGACTAGCTGAGATTTTGTTCGAAACAATCTCGTGTTTGATAAGTAGGGTCGGGAAATATGAGCGGGAAAATACTTCTACATCATATTGGGGTGTTTCGCAACGACTAACTTCGAGTGATTACGAGGTGTTCGGATATAGGCCGAGAGCCCATAGCCAAGAGCCCCAAAATAGCGCAACTGTTCAGGCGCACACTGAAGACCAAAAGGTCGTAAGTTCAGGGCCTACCTGTTGCATTGTTATCTTACCCAAGCCTTATTCTTATTTGGAGGGGAAAAAAGGAATAATTTATATTTTATATAACATAAATACATTATTTATGTGTATTTATATTTGTAGGTACATAACATAACATTGTAATATAATATGGGCATGGCACGATAGACGATGAATTGATTAAATTGATTAATCTTTTCCAACTTTTTTCGTTTTGAAAAGAACTTAAACGCGCCTGCCAATTATTATAATTAGTCTACTTGCCACTATGTTTTATATTCACTAAGCCTGCTTTTATCAGATAACTCAAGCACCTTCTCAAAATAAGAAACGGGCTCTGAGGCCATAAGAAAAGTTCGGTAACATAACTCGATAATAATAATTGATAAAGTTTATCATTTAATATGTGCTCCGTAGGGGGCAAATATTGGTAAAAGAAAAACTGCTTGGCTAAGCGCACTGAGTTCGCAGTTAACGACATAATGGAGGTCGGTAGGCTTAGTACTGGTTTGCACATCTCAAACAACGCTGATAATTATTATAATCTTCGAGTATCGAAACTAAATTAGGTAGGTATAACGCGGGCTGAGGTAGAGAGGGGAGCCGGCATGGAAAAAAAGGTTGCAATTCACGCGACCGCGGCGGTCGCAGAGGCGTGCCGCGCCCCGCGCCCCACTCACCGCTCGGTCGTTCGTTTTGAATAAATCAAGAAATAATTTTTATTTCGTATCTAGTGTTACGAATTACGATGTTGATATCTAATTATTCACTAAAATAACTATACTTTTTGTTACTTACTTGAATATCTAAGGCATTGTTGGCTTTTCAATTCACAATTAGGTAGCTAGAAAGTTTTATCGCATAAATAGTGCCCGCGTCCGTACGTCGCGAGTGCCGTCGACCACACTAACAGTATTGTTCGGCATTAGGTACAACTCAGTTGAACATGGTGAGTGTTCGGAACACGTCATCTAGCAGGTACTACATTTATATCAGTGTTTTACTTCCTGTTTTTAACGAGCTATGAAATGAATTTCATATATATGGTATTCACAAGATTAGTAACGATTTGATAGTTTTGACCGTGACTGCAACCGCGCAAGGCTCTGAATGAGTATCTAGAATATCTAGCACTGCAGCTTGATGTTATGTGGAAAATCTGTATTGGGTCCCTGTTAAAACCTTTTTAGTATCAATTTCACTAACGCCGAATAACGTTTAACTGAGGGATAAATTGGTTTTTTTTCCTTTCCGATAGTTTTTGTATTGAAATCTGTCAAAACATCAAAATCCTTCGTTTAAAGTTTAAACGTTACTCAACAATGGTGAAATCAGCATTGAGTTTAGTTACACTGTTTTAATAGGGTATTTGACTACTTTTAGAAAATCATCTTAAATTGTTAATAATGCTATGCTGAAGCTAACAAAACGTATATTTCGGCATAAATTTCAGTATTTTTCATAAAAATCGAGAAATAAATTCAAAAAAATAAATTGCCGCGGAAACGTTCCATTTGCTCTCATGACGTCACAGTTCACATTTCAAACAATGACAATTCCACAGCCCATAGGTGGTGTGGACTGTGACGTCATTCGAGATCACGGAACGTTTTCGATCACGTGACCATGGCCGGAATTATAGCAATTTTATTTAATGTTTTCTAATTAAATAAAGCTTTATTTTTTAGTTTTGTCGTATGGAATAATGTTTTTAGATAATAATCTTTTAGGATGACACCAAATGAAACGATATTTTTAACCGACTTCCAAAAAGGAGGAGGTTCTCAATTCGGCCGGTATCTTTTTTTTTTCCTATGTATGTCCACCGATTTCTCCGGGATTACTGGACCGATCCGCGTGATTTTTTTTTAATCAACAGAGGATGTTTGCGAAATGGTCCCATAAAAATGTTAACCTTCAACTCCTCAAGCCTGATGCTGCAGGGATATTGCTCACCTAAAACTATGGCGATTTAGGAAATTTCGATTACGAATTGATATTGTAGGTAACAAGTATGGACTACATCATGGAGCTCCAGGTCCTAGCTCCTCAATCATAGGATACTACACTTAAAAGCTTAAAATAAAAATTCTTTTCAAAAAACCGACTTCTAACGCCACTACAAAGTATAAAAATAATTTTAGTTTGTCCAAGTTTGTTGAAGTCGGGCGGGCCTAAAATATAAATTATGAAACCGACTCGCGATGCTCGCTCGACTTCTACAAACGAGTCTATCATATTCTGTAGCGTCGCGCATCGGTTTCATAGTTTGTATATAGGCCCGCCCGACTTCAACAAACGTGGACAAACTAAAATTATTTTTATACTTTGTAGTGGCGTTAGAAGTCGGTTTTTTGAAAAGAATTTTTTTAATATAGTCAAATACCCTATACTAAAATTTTTCTTTCTTTCAATCATCATACTTCCGATTTTTATTCTACGTTTCCGTTTGAACGATTGCTGTAGACGGCTTTTTACTCCCACGTAACACTCACACACACACAAACACACACACACACACACACACACACACACACACACACACACACACACACACACACACACACACACACGCACACACACACACACACCCGTGTATTTCCAGTTTCCACATTCGAAATCTATCCACGCTATCGAGACCTCACGAATTAAAAACTCATACTAAGAACACGCAATGCTGATAGTGAAATTACAAATTGCACTAGCCATGTAGGTACGGGAAGCTGTGCGGAAGCTAGAATTGAGACGATTGTGCCGGCCCGGTCACTGCGACACTGTGTCATCAAGACGAAGGAATGCTTACATCAGAATCTTATAGTTTATCTGCTTCTGGAGTGCTTGTTAGGATGGTTGCGTCTTCAACTGTACGTCATTTGAACTTGGTCACCTTCATAATCGATTATTACAAACTCGTACTAGACCTGATAGAGTGCTGATTACAATGAAATTACAAATTGCACTGGCCATTGTACGGGATTACATATTGGCTGTGCGGAAGCTAGAATTGGGACGATTGTGTCGGACGCGGTCACTGCTACACTGCGTCATCAATACAAAGGAATGCTTACATCAGAATCTTATAGTTCATCTGCTTCCTTTGAGTGCTTGTTAGGATGTTTGCGTCTTCAACTGTACGTCATTTGAACTCTGTTCCGTTCATAATCGATTATTACAAACTCGTACTAGACTGATAGAGTGCTGATTACAGTGAAATTACAAATTGCACTGGCCATTGTACGGGATTACGTATTGGCTGTGCGGAAGCTAGAATTGGGACGATTGTGTCGGACGCGGTCACTGCGACACTGCGTCATCAATACAAAGGAATGCTTACATCAGAATCTTATAGTTCATCTGCTTCCTTTGAGTGCTTGTTAGGATGGTTGCGTCTTCAACTGTACGTCATTTGAACTCGGTCCCGTTCATAATCGATTATTACAAACTCGTACTAGACCTGATAGAGTGCTGATTACAGTGAAATTACAAATTGCACTGGCCATTGTACGGGATTACGTATTGGCTGTTCGGAAGCTAGAATTGGGACGATTGTGTCGGACGCGGTCACTGCGACACTGCGTCATCAATACAAAGGAATGCTTACATCAGAATCTTATAGTTCATCTGCTTCCTTTGAGTGCTTGTTAGGATGGTTGCGTCTTCAACTGTACGTCATTTGAACTCGGTCCCGTTCATAATCGATTATTACAAACTCGTACTAGACCTGATAGAGTGCTGATTACAGTGAAATAACAAATTGCACTGGCCATTGTACGGGATTACTTATTGGCTGTGCGGAAGCTAGAATTGGGACGATTGTGTCGGACGCGGTCACTGCTACACTGCGTCATCAATACAAAGGAATGCTTACAGCAGAACTGCTTCCTTGGAGTGATTTTTAGGATGTTGTACTGTAACTGTACGTCATTTGAACTTGGTCACCTTCATAATCGATTATTACAAACTCGTACTAGATAGACTTGGTAGAGTGCTGATTACAGTGAAATTACAAATTGCACTGGCCATTGTACGGGATTACGTATTGGCTTTGCGGAAGCTAGAATTGGGACGATTGTGCCGGCCCCGGTCACTGCTACACTGCGTCATCAAGACGCATCAAGACGAAGGAATGCCTGCAGAATTTTACTGTTCGTCTGCTAGCTTGTATTGCTTGTTTTTTTTTCTTCTGGTGATAGCTTTAATACAGAATCTCTATAAAATAAATAGTTTATAGAATCTCTATAAACTATTTACTCGAATCCATTTTTATACACTAAGGTTAATGTACATAATCTAAAATGTAAAAATGCTTAAACAAAACAGTGATAAAATTGGGAAATTGTATTTTAGTAATAACTAATAAGTTATATTATTATTAGACTAGCCCTTGACTGCGATCTCACCTGATGGTGAGTGAAGATGCAGCCTAAGATGGTGCGCGCTTGCCTAGAAAATGCCTTTTCACTCTTGATTTAAAGATTAAATTAGTTAAAGTTAGTTGAAAAAACGAAAGCCGGGAGGGCATTCCAAATTTTTGCGGTGCGCATAAGGAACGAGGAAACAAAGCGCTTAGTGCGAGATCGAGGATTTCGATCACGTAGGTATGCAGATTCATGCGATTTCTTGATATTGATGCAGTAATTTAACGATTGATGCAGTTTTTTATCCATCTATGGCAAAGCCAAAAGGAAGGGTTGTACTTTTAGCATTCTATGTATGTAGGTATGTATGTGACTACTGACGAATGTTTCACTGCACCGTAGCGAATAAGCTATTGAACAGATTTTGATGAACGAGGTGTCAATCCATTTGTGATGATGGTCCGGGTGACGTAGACTACAATTCATATGAACAAAATCAATGTGACGGATGTTACAAGCAATTTTACATAGTTTTTAAACTTTTATCCTTGTACAGACTCGTCGACCCGCGGGGTAATTTTATCAAAACAAAATATTTTCATCGCAAAAATACTTGTCAAACAGGTTTATAATACACGCAATAGGTATAATTAAAAACCGCAGATTGCATCGCATGGTTGCACACTTGCACAGATGGGCACAGAGACCGATCGGCCTTGAAACGTCAACCCGTTCGCGCTCTAGTTAGCGCGGCACGCGAGCGTTGCGTCCTCACGCGCGGCGTCATTGCGGTGCATTATAATGACGGGCTTGTCCAATTGTATGAGATGTAACGACAATATTACTAGCCAAAAAGCTGAGCTCGCGTTGTTTTTCTAACGGGAAGTAAGTTCTGTTGCAGCTATGTTAACTCTTTGGTTTTGTAACAGATGGCGTTAGTAGTACAATTACATTCTATCCAATTAATACAAAATTGTTAATGTTCATTTTTTTAATGTTTATAAAATTATATTTTTTTTGACAGATAACACATCTGGATATGAATTTAAATTACTATGTTCCGGAATAAAAAGTAGCCTATGTCACTCTTCAGGTCCTCAACTATACCCATGCAAAAATCACGTCGAAAATCACGTTGAAAGACAAACCAACAAACAAACACACGAAAAAGGATAGTATAGATGGATAATATGGATGTAATGGATAGTATAGAATAAATGGATAGTATATCATAGTATATCCATCGATCTTTCAACCTGTAGGCGAAACTTTAATGAAGTCGCGGGCATCACCATGTAACAAAATACAGAAAATATCACACGCTAACTTAAAAATAAAACAAGAGAGAACAAAAACAAATTCATGAGTTTCTATCAAGTTTTTCCAGTACAAAATAATGGAGGATCTAAAATGAATCGGCAATTGTTCCACCCGTCGACTATATGGGAACCCATCGTTAGTCAAAGTCGAGCCCGCGGAGGAACACTCCAAAAACACCCATTGTCCTCTTGCCCATTTCAGCTCCATTTTTAAACATCAAAACGCGATTCTTTTATTTTAAAGACGTCTAACAGAAGCTGTCACACAAGAAACTGCATGAAGTTGTCTTATTTCGACGGGTTGTACATTTATATTATGTCTTAGTAGTTATACTAGGAGAATTTATTCGGATTAGATTCGGGCTGGCTGTGAAGAGGTCTTTTATAAGAATATGTCATCTATATCTTTTCTTCTAATTATTTATTATTATATATATGATAAAAATGAATTGCTGTCCGTTTGTCTGGCTAAAGCTCAAAAAAAGCTTGACCGTTTTGAATATATTTTTTGTTTTGTTCGCCTTAAAACAGAGGTGATTTAAAAGCAAACAAGTGTAAAATTAAAAAAAATTGTGTGTGTCAGCTACGACTCACGACTGGAGTTTACTTTATACTCAACGTTGAAATTTCTACCCTAACGTTGAGTTTTCCGTGACACAATTTGTACCTCAAGTACTTAAGTTATAACACAACTTCACAACGATGCCAATCTCCACCCCAACGTTAAGTAAACAAGGTTGGCTTTCGTTCACATGTATATCATAACATAATATATACATAAGCCGAAAGATGGCGCTGATATACATGTGAACGAAAACCAACCTTATTTACTCAACGTTAGGGTAGAAATTTGCATCGTTGTGAAGTTGTGTTATAACTTAGGTACTTGAGGTACAAAGTGTGTCACGGAAAACCATGCTTATTTACTCAATGTTAGGGTAGAAATTTCAACGTTGTGAAAAACGTGACAGAAAAAACGTAACGAGGTCATTGATAAATTGATTTTACTGCCCGGATTTTTCTCATACCGGGCTGCTAAAATCGATTCTTAAGGAGTAAACTCCAAAAATTATTTTTAAATACAAGCTTTAAGTAGCTACATCATTAGACTCTGGATATATCATCTAGGATCAGAGTTCTTGTCATGACGAACCAAACGAGCCCAAACTCGATGGGGTTACATCATTTTATTACAGAGTTCCGATAGCCATCTTCCGTCTCCATCATCAGATCAGCTCCATGTCACAATAATATTGCATTGTCATCCGATTTACACATACATGCAAAATTTCAGCTCAATCGGAAACCGGGAAGTGGTTCTAATTCATCTTGCAAGATTTGACCCAGACAAACAAATAAATAAACTGGTCAAGCTAAACCCAAAAGAACAGCTGAAAAATTGAAAAAAAAATGTTGTATAGGAATCACCACTTCGGATTGCTTTTAATAGATGGCGGGAGTTAGAGGGAGGGAGAGCAGTTCATTTCATTGGGTTGAACCTGACTCCAATTCTTTGCTCTCAATGCTCATCTACGAAATTACGCCGAATTAAAGGACGACAGACCAAGTCTTTAGCTTCAAAGCGTTAAATATTTCTTAAAATAAATAATCTTAACACAAAATATGTTAAGGCCAAAAACAGCTCCATTTTTATTTTCCCTCTCGTGACAATAAATAACGAAATAGATTAAAAGAAAATGCAAAGAAAATTTATGTTCCTTGTGGGTAGAGTAAACTGATTACTCGATCGCAACGGAGCGTTGGGATATACAATAAACCTCGGATGATGGCAAAGCGGATGCGCGGTTGAGCTAAAGTAAATATTTTTTCAAATTTCAGATTTTTGTATCAAAAAGATGTTTCAAAGTTATTTAAATTCACAATTTTTCTTTTAAGTATAATAGGATTAGCAGGGTAGGAAACTTTCACGATTTTAAAAATGCTTGCTTACTTCTCTTACTAGTATCACGATTTTTAAAATGCTTACTTATCTTACAGCTTACTAGTATTATAAATGCCAAAGTGTGTATATATTTGTTGGTTTGTCCTTCAGTCACGCTTAAAGAGAGCTATACGGATCGACGTGATTTTTTGCATGGGTTTAATTGAGGACCTGGAGAATGACAACGGCTTATTTTTATCTCGGAAAATCAAAGAGTTCCCGTGCGATTTTAAAACTAAATCCACGCGGACGAAGTCGCTGGCATCAGCTAGTATTATAAATGCAAAATTAGTGTTTGTTTGTTCTTCAATCACGCAGCAACGGATCGACGTGATTTTTTTCATGGGTTGTTGGGCATGTTGAGTCGAGGACTTGGAGAATGACATACTAGGCTGCCTTTTATCAGGAAACGGCCAATCTCCTTTGTGAGGTACAAATATCAATCTACTCGACAATGGCGAAGTGCATTATGGTGGCTTGACACTATACTTGAGATATGAGCTATTAACCAAGAAAAGAAGAAGAAACAGAGGGTTCCCGCGGGAGTTTTACAAACCTTATTCCACGCGGACAAATTCGCGGGAAAAAGCTAGTTATAATCCGTTTACATTATAGATTTATTTTAAACTCGTATCTTTTGCAATACAGCTCTTTTGATCTTGTATCGTGGTTTTGACCGATATAAGTCCACATTTGTACGCAATATCTTGCAAGATACGCCACAGTATAAAATCTTGTGCCGCTCGTGTCCAGTTGCTATCAGCGAGATTAGTCCATCTAATGTAGGGGGTCTTCCAACGCTGTATTTTTAGTCTGCGTCGCCATTTTACGACCTTGGGAGACGCACGTATTGGTAGCTTTAATTCATCATCAGCAACCTTTCAGCAACCCATCAACGGCTCACTACTGAGCGCAGGTTGCCTCTCAGAGAAGGGTCATAGGCCATAGTCCACCACGCTGGCCCAATGCGAATTTAAATTGGTAGCTATAATTAAAATATTAAAACCAACAAGCTTTGCCTGTTCCGGAAACTAGACAAATCTTTTCATTCATCGTGAGGCATGAAATAAAGTTACGGTTTTGTTCAAGGTAAAGTTCGATAGTCATATTTTCGTAAGTATAATAATTATTTGATCGATTTTATATACTACGGCCGTTCAGAGAATGCGTTCCTGACACATCGCGATTGAACTGACGACGTAACTTTGTAATGGCGTTGCAGTTACGATAAAAATATTATTGCTGGTTGTTTACCGTTTTAACAATTGATGAGCATTAAAACAACATTATTATATAAATAATCAATTAATGTTATAATTTTGTGACAGTTGTCGTGACTAACTGACAGGTGTCAGGAACGCATTCTCTAAACGGCCGAACTTTAGTGACACAACAACAGAAACATAGAAGAACATTAGGGGAATTGGATTAACGGGCATAATAGACATATTCAGGCCGCATGCAGGAAAAGAACCTTCAATGTTGATTTTCCTGGAATAAAAGAGATTTGGGCTTGTCTCAAATTGTTTAATATCGTGATTCAGTCTAGTGCACCCAAGAGTGTAAAGAGATTATTGCCTGTAACCGTAAATTCTGCTAACCTATTCGATTTAAGTGCTAACCTTCGCCGTATAAGGCGGTATCTCGTAAGTTAAGTCATTAACACATTAGCCTTAACGATTGTGTGGTTATTGTTATATTGTTGACTAAGTATAGTACCAATGTAATTTATGCGAGAGGAGTAAACAGACAATAGGTGGGTAACTTAAGACGAAATTTATCTTATTTTGATGGCAGTTTCAAGTTAATACTTTATTCCTCATTCTTTATTCGAATCTAGCGAATAGGTAGGTACTCGTAACTTCGCTTCTACTAGCCCCCATAATAGTGAAAGTTAAGTTACGTATTCAAATACAAGCTTGGAATAGGCACTTCCTATAATATCTATAGATGTCTATATAGTTTCGTCAGAACGTCTAACCGAAGCAACAAAATATAGGTATAGTCTAAGTTACGAAAATCGTCCCGAAAAGGACACTCTACATAATCTACGGAAATTTTAAAATTTATCATTTTATTTCAGAAACCGCATAGAATTCGGTTCACCGGTTTGAAAGCAAGAATGGCATTGACAGGCAAGAATTATTGACCGAGCGAAGCGAGGTCTCTGAGTTAACTAGAGCGATTTGCACTTGTCCGTCCGTCCGTCCGTCCGTCTGTCAGAGCCTTATAACTTTTGAATTACTGAACGTAATTACTTCAAATTTAGATATAATATGTAAACCGATGGCCTCCAGCCGAAAATGGCTTAAAAAGTTATAAAAATCTTTATTTCAGGGGGGCTCTCATAGAAGCGAATGCGAAGTAAAAAAAAAAATATCGCGTTACATAAAATTGTTACGTATCATTTTAAAGATAATTTTGAACTGAGTACAAAAATATATTTTTTTTTAATTTTTCCCTTAAAATTGACGAAATGGGGGGCTTTCAAAGTGGCGATTTTATACGCTCGCTTGAAGACGCTCTCTAGGAAAATCCGCTATGGATTTTCAAACTGATTTTATGTTTTTAGGTCACTTATATCCTGTACTTGAACAACAAATACTAAAATTATATGAATATTATAAAGAAACGAGATTATTTAATTTTTAATGTACATCAGTAATTCATATCGCATCAACATAGCTTCACAATAATGCTAATAGATGGCGCAGTCAGTAACTATTCCCATGGAACTACGAGTTACGACTAACGACCTATCCCAAAAACAGTTTTGCGTCGACCATTAATACAATAATTGTATTGTAATTTTTTTTGTACCATATTATTCAATTAAAATTATTTTTTAGTTAAATTTTAGTTAAATATTGTATATTTTCTATTCGCGTCGATAGATGACGATTTGTACAGATGCCCGTAACCCGGTTTCACTCGTTAGTACCTACATAATAATTCAATGTTTTCACTAACGTTCCCTAACCTTTACGGGCTACCTATAAGTTAGGTGATTGATGTTTTCTGTCAACTTATTTATCACGATCCTGTACGGGACACCTAAAAGGATATTGGGACGGATGTTAGGACTTAGGATTGTATTTAGGAGCTACCTACGTTAAGAGACTCCTACTTAGGGGATGATTTAGGTATGTTTGGTGAAAACGGGCATAATAATAATGTCAGTTTTGGTTATCATGTATCGATTGAATGAATAATCATGGGATACCGTTACCGCGAGGTCTCAGTTCGGGGCGAACCACTAGTTTATTGATGAGAAGCCACATGAACCAGCCCCATCCAAACGAAGTTTGTTCCTTATTACCGATCCTAAGTCAGAGAATCTAGTCTGAAAGTTACACGTCTTTAATGATACGAAAACAAAAGTTGAGTGTCGTGGAACACTCGGTTGGAACGAAGTTCCTTCTAATAGTGAATTAATATTAAAAATAAATAAAATAAAATAATAATAATCTGAAATCAGGATTCGAACCCCCGACACGATAATTTCACTCCTTCGTTTAAGCGGATACGCCACCAAAGTTATATGATGCAATGTGTATAATTAACGAAGGCAACAAGTGTCGTGAAAATTTTTACTTTTTCCATCCGCCAAACCGTCCAAAAAGGAACTTCTTTCCAAAAATCAAAATTCATTTTATATAGGCCGCTCGGGAGCGCCTGATAGAGAGATTTCTGTTAAAGAATAATCGGTTATTATTGTAGCTGAGAATAATTGTGCTTAAGTGCAACATGAAAATGATAAATTTATGGCAAGTCGCCCACTGTAAGGAGACTTTAATAATAACAGGCAAACCTGTTAAGACGAAAGCTCTTAAATAGTTAAGCACCGAGACGTGCGAAGCTGCGGTCAAATGTGGGGATTTCGAATTGGAAACATCTAGACCGAAGTTGCGATACGATAGAAGCTAAATTTCTCGACTTGGAAGCACGTTTGAAACTAATTGAACAACTCAATCAGAGCAACTACAAATTTTTTTATTAACCGACTTCAAAAAAAGGAAGAGGTGCTCAATTCAACGCGTATTTATTTGGCGACGTTACTCCATAACTCCGTCAAATCTGAACAGATTTCAATATTTTTTTAATTGAAAAGAGCATAGGTCCCATTTAAATTTGGCGAATATCTGATGAATATCTTCCGTGATGGAGGACGGCACTCCTCAATGAATAAGAGCAAATCCCTCGCGATGAGAGAATGTGAAGATTGATTCTATGAAGCTACACTAAAAAGCTTAAAAAAAATATATATAAAAAGTATTTTTAAGCAACCGACTTCAAACGCCGCGCCACTACAAAGTATGAAATTTTAGTCTGTACACGTATGTTGAAGTCGGGCTAGCGTTGTGCATTGGTTTCTTCGTTACTGTTTAGGCCCGCCCGACTTCAACATACCTGTACAAACTAAAATTATTTTATACTTTGTCGTGGCGTTTGTCGTCGGTTTTTTAAAAAGAATTTTTATATAGTATTATTAAGCTCATTCGCCTGTCGGTTTTTTCACGGCGTCACACCGGAACGATAAATAGCGTGGCCGCACAGCTGCAGCCTTCCACCGAACCAGACCAGAGACTATTTCGAAATTACCCCCGCCGAGAATCGAATCCGGGACCTCTCACTTAAAAGAGCATCATAGCGCTCACCATTGCGAAAGAGAGAGCATCAGTTTTCTGTGAAGTCAAGTTACTTATAAGCAATGATGCCGCAACCTGTCAATCTGTTGGCAAGATGCTATTTGTATCTTTGAATAGATACTTGAATAACAAACCAGTGGGTGTACGGGTAAATACGAATTCCCCTTGCTCCCACTGGTGGGAGAAGCCGGTGGGTGCACGGGTCGATTTAAAATGAAGAAAACTTTTTTCTGAGAAAAATTTTTATCTGAAAGGAATTTTATAACATACTAGCTTTTGCCCGCGGCTTCGCTCATGGTAAGTTCTAGTTTTGAAACCCCTATTTTACCCCCTTAGGGGGTTGAACTTTCAAAAATCCTTACCAGATGCCTACGTCATAATAGCTATCTGTATGCCACAGCCAGATTCGTCAATCAATAAGTCATTCAGTCAGTCAGTCAGTAAGTAAATTAGTCTGCCAGTCAGCCAATCAATGATCTTTTCCATTTATATATTATGTATAATAGATTAATAACGTTTGATAGTTAAGGGTCCGTTCACCACTTGCTGATAAAACAACTTATCTGACGGATAGCGTTTAAATTTCTGGTTCTTAAGTATCTGTTAAGTCAATCTGACAGTTAAACAAAAAAGATATCACACAGAATTATCCAGCAGATATTTTATCTGTTAGATATATATCAGGCACTTTATCAGCAGTAGTGAAACTTTAGAAGCAGTGGTGAAACAGGCCATAAATATTTTAAAAAACCTTTTACATAAAATATTCATGGAACAAATGGATATCACTTATCTATTACACCTCAAAACACAGCAAATACCGGCACCAATATCCAATATGATTTTGCATGGTATTGAAATAATTCGATAGCTTACTTTTGTTTGATATTCAAATCAGTATGTAGCTTGCCTATTGCGTTTGTGCACGATTGCAATACCACGAATACCGCGTTCGAATATCACTCAATGCAAATCTATACTAAGAATTGTAATTAAAAGACTTTTCCTGACTGACTGATTGATTGGCTGAGAAGTTAAATAGGCGATAAATGTTTGTATGTATTGTAAGTCCGTAATTTTTCAAGTTATATCTATGAAACTTTGTAAGTATTTTGGCTTTCGATTAAAAAGAAAGAAATAGGTACGTGTTTCAGTTTTTGAAAATTCCACCCCAAAACGTAATTCGTTCAGGTTGAAATCGGCGTATTATTTATTTTGGTGCGCGTTCGTTTTTATTTTGCGATAACTCCTAAGATATTCATTTAAATTGTATGGTGTAAAGCATCATCACAATGTGCATGAAATGCTAACTAACTTTTATAGGTTAATAAGGATTAATACTGTATCCGCCTAAATAGATTTCCAATAACCGCATAGTATGTGATCACTTTTTTAGAAGTTAAAATGGTTATAGTAAGCTTATCCTAATCCTTAAAAGATAGATATATGCCATCGCGGACTTTTCTGTAAAGACTTATCCCACCATACCAGCACCATAAATTGTTTTGTTATATCTCAAAGGGATTAGGCAGAGTTTTCGATGAAAGCTCCCAAGCGGCTTGAATTTTTCCGACATTTAAATTATCTTCATATTTCTACTAATTTACACAAAACCTTAAAAAAATATACACTAAAACCTTCCTCATGAATCACCCTATCTATTGGTGAAAACCGCATGAAAATCCGTTCGGTAGTTTTTGAGTTTATGGCGAACAGACAGACAGACAGACGCGGTGGGGCATTAGTTTTATAATATGTAGTGATAAATCAATGTTACAATATCAACACCATGAAACTTTCCCATTCACAGTAGCAGCAGTACAATTAGTGTATGTGGCGGTGTAAGACACATGCCTCGGATAACACGTAAAGCCCCCGGTGGGTCCTGCGCTTTATATCTCCCCGTTCGTACTCAATTTGCCTTGAATTATGAGAGTGAGGGAATATAGATTGCACCTATACTTGTGCACGCATTAGTGCACTATAAAAACTTCTGCTTTGTTCGCTAATCTCCACCTCCAAAGAAATTGGCTGCCGTGACCGTTAGATTCGAAGGCCTACCACTCAAATTTCTGAGATGTGCAAGGGCACAGTAATTATTAATAATAGAAAGAGATTCTAAAGGAAACATGAAAAATGGATACGTAGCAACCTCAAAAAATACACTAATACGCCGGTTATAATAAAGTATTCAAGTCTGTATTCAACCATGATAAAACTTTAAAGTAAACAATTTAAAAATCCTCAATAGAGTTTGGTGCCAAAATGCAAACACAAAGTGTCCGACCGGCTTGGAACTCAAACATTTCAGATATTTATGAATAGTTTCCTTTAATCGATGGCAAATCATTTATAGCCGATTGGTTTAGGCCAGGGTTGCTACGCAACTTATCAAAACTATGCTCTATATATACGACATCAAATGAGACATTCTTACAACTTTAGGGTCACCGCTATTTTAGAAGCCCATCAAATACGGCCTTTTTGGTAAACATTCTTCGAGGATCCTTTCAAGTGATCCGTGTAGTTCGGAATGCTACCTTTTAGACAAACTTTGAATATATTTGAAGAGACGTACAACAATAGGACATTCTTTTCGGATTTCCTTCGTAAAAAGTTTTAACGAGACTCACGAATAATAAATATTTCGAAGAATAGAATGTGGCCCCAATTTTTGTGCCAAATAATTGCACTAACTTTTAATCATGTTGACTTTGATTGTTGAACTTTGAAGCCTTCCAAAAAAATATCTGAACAAAACCAACTCTTCGAGACACATGATCCCTACACTTCGTCCGCAATGACTCAGATTTTATTTTAAGATCCCGCGGGAACCCCTTGTTTTCCAAGGACATAAAGTATGCTATGTCACTCTCCAGGTTCTCAACTATGCCAATGCAAAAAATCACATCCATCCGGTCCTCTATTGCAGCATGAGGACAATAAAGGACAAAACAAAACACAATTTCGTGTAAAATATAGACGATTTGTGACCCTAAAACATTAACTCATTTAGTTTTTCTTTAATTAATTATATTTCAGCACTCGATAAAACATCATAGCGATATGCCGTGGTAGTGAGAATTAACCCCAATAACCTGTACAGTAAAAACAAAATTATTTTCACGGTGGAATTAAAGAGCAACCTCATTCCCAACCTTTGCGTGTCGACTCATTGAATGGTAATTCCTTGCGGTGGCAAACATATTTATAATAATCTGTTAAAACATTTGCCTAAAGCTTGAATCGCGTGTCCATACGTAACTACTATGCTTTTTACTTGACTTCTCTAACCGATGGTCGTTGGGGTCCCGAGGTGCTGGAGTGGCGACCTAGTATCGGAAAGCGCAGCAACTGACATCAGACGAGTCGCGGGGAGCCGCTGGATACAAGCGGCGCAATACCGAGACAGGTCGAAGTCTACGCAAGAGACCTATGTCCAGCAGTGGACGTCTATTGGTTGATAAAGACGAAGACTTCTCTAACTGACGAAGTGTTTAGCTTCATGATTCAGTAACTGCTTAATTTTGCACTTGGTGCAGTATGTTGGTTCATTTTCAATTCTCTGACTGGACTGCTTGGCTTTTAATAGTAAAGTAAGCGCGAGTTTACTCTAGCCAGAGTGCCAAGTTAGTTAAATATTTCTTAGTTGACTGAGCGAAGCGAGGTCTCTGAATCTACTAGGTGAATTTGCTCTTGTCCGTCCGTCCGTCCGTCCGTCAGAGCCTTATAACTTTTGAATTACTGAACGTAATTACTTCAAATTTACATATAATTATGTAAACTGATGGCCTTCAGCCGAATATTGCATAAAAAATTATAAAAACCTTTATTTCAGGGGGGCTCTCATAGAAGTGAATGCGAAGTAAAAAAATTTTATCGCGTTATATAAAATTATTACATATGTTAAAGATAATTTCGAACCGAGTACAAAAATATTTTTTTTTTAATTTTTCCCTTAAAATTGACGAAATGGGGGGCTTTCAAAGTGAAGATTTAATACGCTCTCTTGAAGACGCTCTCTAGGAGAATTGACTATGTATTTTCAAGCTGATTTTAGTTTTTTGTTTCACTTGTATCCTGTACTTGAACAACAAATACTAAAATTATATGAATATTATAAAGAAATGAGATTATTTAATTTTTAATGGGCATCAGTAATTCATATACCATCAACATAGCTTCACAATAATGCTAATAGATGGCGCAGTCATTAACTATTCCATGAAACTAGTTAGTTACGACTATCCCAAAAACAGTTTTGCGTCGAACATTATTATTTAGTTACATAAAATAATAACTTATTATTCAATTAAAATTATTGTTTAGTTAAATATTAAACTTCAATAAACTATTAATTACTGCATTTTGTATATTTTCTATTCGCGTCGATAGATAACGCTTTGTACAGATGCCCGTAATCCGTTTTCACTCTTTAGTACTTATTAATTCAATGTTTTCATTAACGTTGCCTAACCTTACGGGCTATGATAAGTTAGGTGATGATTTCTGTCAACTTCTTTATCACGATCCTGTACGGGACACCTAAAAGGACATTGGGACGGATGTTAGGACTTAGGATTGTATTTAGGAGCTACCTACTATGTATGTTTGGTGAAAACGGGCATAATAATAATGTCAGGTTTGGTCGTCATGTATCGATTGAATGAATAATCATGGGATACCGTTACCGCGAGGTCTCAGTTCGGGGCGAACCACTAGTAATATGTAGTTATAACTTTAGTAAGCTCTTAATTCATTCGCTGGCTAATAAATAAATGTCATTGCCACCTTTTTTAATGGATTTTTCAAACTATGCCATCTACAACTTTTGCTCCTGATGAAATGAACATGTGACATAGACCCTATTGTATTCTTATGACTCTATTTCTTTATTATCTAGTTCTATTATTACCTCTGATTTACGTAAGACCTCCATTGAAAGACAGCTTTGTACCTTGCTGCACCTTTGAGTGGGAGATCTATGTACCTACATTCGATCATAGTCAATTGTTTTTGCTTTGTTAGATTTAATTTTCTATTTAATTGTATCTTGTTTATTGTCCATCATCATCATCATAAGCAACCCATCAACGGCTCACTACTGAGCGCAGGTCTCCTCTCAGAGAAGGATTATAGGCCATAGTCCACCACGCTGGCCCAATGCGAATTGGCGGACTTCACACACCTTCAAGAACATTATGAAGAACTCTCAGGTGTGCAGGTTTCCTCACGATGTTTTCCTTCACCGTTGAAGCGAGTGATATTTAATTGCTTAAACGCACTTGACTCCGAAAAGTCAGAGGTGCGTACCCGGGATCGAACCTGCGACGCCCCGAATAGGAGACCACAGTCCTAACCACTAGGCTATTGTTACTGCTTACTAATCACTGCTTATTGTTACAATTATGTTATTAGGTGTGTTATTATAAGGTTGTCTATAATTATATTTATAATATTAATATAGATTATTGCAATGTATTAAAATTGTTCTGATCAGTCGGTGAAGTCACTGAGGGGTCATGCCTGAAAACCAGCAGCATTAAGCAATATTTCGTGGGCGCCTAATTTTCAAGACAACCCATGATTGTGATCTCTTCCTCGGTTCTTTGGAAATCTTTTAGGGGGACTATTTTGTTTTGTTTTATTATAAGTTTTTGATTCGTATTCTATTAACTATGCTGGCTGAATATTAAAAATGATTCTTTCGTCCTTCCTTATTACATTATTTCCCAGTAAATTCGGTGGAATTTTAGCCAGCATGGCTCCATCATGAGTATGAAGTCGCGGGCATCAGCTATCTTTTAGTTTAAACGGATGGTCTTCTTCTTTATCCTTTAATGGATAAGTATAAATATCCCTCCGCTTCAATCCAAAAAGCCGTCACCCACACAATCCTTAACCTTTAAAGCCTTATTAGTATGCATATTGCGTAAACTGTTTAATTCGTAAAACACATCGATTATTCCGCATCACGCCTGATTGATTTGGCTTCATGTAACATGCGTGGCTTCATCGCTTTTGTGTGATTAGTTAGCAGTAATTATAGCTTTCTAAGTATAGGTATAAATATAATTTATGGCTATGAGCTATATATGTAGGTATGAACCTATGTATGTTAGGTGCATTGTGACAAGATATGTGATCCTACTGACTGACCGATTAAGTATTAGTTGATATGATTGTTTTGAATGTACTCTGCAGGTGTGCCGTGTGGTTAAAGAGGGCTGCGACTTCAGCACTTTATTGATGATGTATCGCCGCAAGAATGATCACAAAGTGACGATCACAAATGATCACAAACCAACGCAGTTTTCAGGTGTGGGTAAAGGGGTCAAAAGACGTGTAGATGGTAGCACAGAAAAGAACAGGAAGGCAAGGCTTGCACGTTTTGATAGTTTAAGAAACTTGCCACAATATGAGTCTTCAGTTCAAGGACCTTTAACCAAAACATATACATACAAGAAAGGATGTTGCAATTGCAAAAGTGTAAAGAGCAAAAGGAAAGAAAAAAAGAGGCCATGGTAAACAAGAAAAAGCCATTTGTTATGGGCAAACCAAAGAATTCTATGAAATTTGAACCTACACCGTCTATTGCATGGCATATACCTAACACTTCATCGAGGAATGTGACCCGTAGACCCAGAGATATAGATATACCTACCTGGTTCCTCTACAAATGAACAGGAAAATCTCAAACCAGGAAGTTTACAAAGTCCAACTAAAGTGACAGATAGGATTGAAAATAAACAGACACAAAACCCAACCCAAATGCACTAGTTAAAATACAATGGAGAAAAGTACTACAAATAAATTATTAAAACATCCAGCCAGTTCTTCATATCAATCACTTGAAGAAAAAGCGAAAAAAATTAGAACTGAAATAAACTCGCCGGCATATTTAGCGGAACATAAAAAAAAGGTCCATAATTAAAAAAATATGGTTTTATTTTAAAATCTACTTACTACACTTCTTTTGTTATTTAAAGTTTCATTTGTTTTACTTAAAATAAAAATTCTTTTCAAAAAACCGACTTCTAACGCCACTACAAAGTATAAAAATAATTTTAGTTTGTCCACGTTTGTTGAAGTCGGGCGGGCCTATATACAAACTATGAAACCGATGCGCGACGCTACAGAATATGATAGACTCGTTTGTAGAAGTCGAGCGAGCATCGCGAGTCGGTTTCATAGTTTGTATTATAGGCCCGCCCGACTTCAACAAACGTGGACAAACTAAAATTATTTTTATACTTTGTAGTGGCGTTAGAAGTCGGTTTTTTGAAAAGAATTTTTATTTTAAGCTTTTAAGTGTAGTATCCTATGATTGAGGAGCTAGGAACTGGAGCTCCATGATGTAGTCCATACTTGTTACCTACAATATCAATTCGTAATCGAAATTTCCTAAATCGCCATAGTTTTAGCCTGCAGCATCAGGCTTGAGGAGTTGAAGGTTAAAATTTTTATGGGACCATTTCGCAAACATCCTCTGTCGATTAAAAAAAAAATCACGCGAATCGGTCCAGTAATCCCGGAGAAATCGGTGGACATACATAGAAAAAAAAAAAAAAAAGATACCGGCCGAATTGAGAACCTCCTCCTTTTTGGAAGTCGGTTAATGAGATCACATTAAGAACAGATTTTGCGAGTAAAGGCTATTTGTGAAAAATTGTACATTTTTGAACTTTTCATGTAACCGGGAAAAGTGAAATTTAATATTAAAATAACAATAAATAAAATTAGAAAAATCAGCCAAGTGCGAGTCGGGTCTCACTCTTTTAGGGTTCCGTTAAAAAAAATTAAATAAAAATATTTCCATGTACTCATGGAAATATTTTAATTTTTTTTTTTTTAATTTAATTTAATTTTTATTATTTGTTGTTATAGCGGCAATAGAAATGCATAATATGTGAAAATTTCATCTGTCTATCTATTACGGTTTACGAGATACAGCCCGCTGACAGACGGACGGACGGACGGACGGACGGACGGACGGACAGTGTAGGCTTAGTAATAGGGTTCCGTTGGTACCCCTTGGGTACGGAACCCTAAAAATGGTGATTAATATCGCGTATTTCCTCCACGTGCTCTTATTAAAGTTTCTACCCGTCTAGGCATACTGAGAATGATGTTATCGATGGTCTCCTGGGATAGTCTCCGCCATTCCTCAACTACGGCGATTCGCAGTTCTCCCACGTTGGCAGGAGCTGGAATTCTGGACTTAACTTTTCTTTTCAGCAAGTCCCAAACGTGCTCTATTGGGTTCATATCCGGTGATCTCGCCGGCCACTCCATAACAGTGATATTCATATCATTAAGATAAGCTTGAGTTACCCGAGCGGTATGCGGCCGAGTATTATCCTGCATAAAAACAAAATCGTCACCGATATATGGGGCAAACGGTACGACATTTTCTTCTAAAACTTCTCTGATATAGCGGTCTGCAGTCAGACTCCCTCTGTCAATCACTACCAAGTCTGTGCGAGCTCCCAAACAAATGCCCGCCCAAACCATTATTGATCCACCACCGTATGCAACTGTAGTTTCAAAATTTGTCTGAATGTATCGTTCTCCTTTGCGTCTGTATATTCTTTGCCTGCCGTCAATTTGATTTAAGAGAATTCTGCACTCATCACTAAACAATACCTTACTCCATTGGTCCGCGTTCCAAAGTCGATGTTCTGAGCAAAAGTTAACCTGTTTCTACGATGATTTACCTCGAGCCTTGGAGCCTTGGCGGGCACAAATGAACCCAAACCAGCTTCTTCGAGCCTTCTTCCTACCGTACGCTCACTTACGGTTACACCCCGCACTGCTTCTAACTCATGTCGGGCTTGGACGGCCGTCAAACGGGGGTTCCTACGTACACGAAGCCGAATGAAACGATCATCCCTACTCGAAGTGCGTCTTTTTGCGCCTTGTCCTGCTCTTCTCACATAAGTACTGGTCTCCCTGAACCGTTGGATACTGCGATGGATCGTTGAAACTGGTCGACGAAGATCTCTGGATATCACTCTGTAGGTTTGACCATTTCTTCGCATTTCAAGTGCCCTGGCAATCTCCGTTGGGGCTAAGTCAGGCATAATTCAGTCATCAACTCCAGAAAGATACGCGATTAAAAAAAACTAACAAAAAACAGTATTTCAATGAAATTTTAAATCAAACTCAGAAGGAAGAAATACTCGAAGTTCGCCCCAGATAAGGTGTATTTGAATAAAATTAAAACAATTGCATAAAATGTGATGTTCAGTTGTTTTCTTAGTTTGAAAATATTTCTTTTTAAATTAAATGACGTATAAACCAGCCAGCAACCTTATATGATACTGATATCAAAACTTTTTTTTATGTTCCGCTAAATATGCCGGCGAGTTTACCAAATACATTGACAACAAATAACTCTATAATAGAAAACTATAGAGACTATACAGATTTCAAAGCCTGGTCACTTTTACTTAAATATGATTGCTGTTCCAAAGAAAAGCATTGTTTGAATCCTCAACTGATTGAGGAGGAAGCACAAAAGATTAGCCTTCAGGAAAATAGAATACTAGATGCTGACGTATGGAAAATGAGTGTGGAAAACTTCAGGAGCCAATAGGATTCTGAGATTATGAGAATGATAGAGATGTGCGACAAGTGGGAGAAGATACAGGAACAGCTAACCCTCCCTAATGAGATCCAGGAGGGGGCGCTGTCAGCAGTGGGTCAGGCGCGTCTGCTGATGTAGGAGAAGTTGATGCAGTTCTCATCATTGCTGCAGCAGTGCGAAAACCATAAGCCGGGCCAACAGCTCGTCACCACGGCTGATCTGCTGGGGTTTTGAAACATAGTGTACCTGCAGGTTGACAACGTGAACATCCGATTTAAAAAGTTGGAGGAGAAACGAGCTCGCGGTTGGTTGATCGAAAAACAGCCGGCCGCGCGGCGCCCAAAAGCCGCCGCAGATGAAGCCGGCGGCACGCGTGCGGCCCACGTCGAGCAGTGGCTTGAAGGTAGTCATCGTAGTGGCAAGAAAAGCTAAACAAGCTAGCACAAACGACATGAAATCCTTCGACCCAGGCTTCATCAGCATGCAGACGCCCATCAAGGCCCTTGTGGCTTTGAAGCCTCTCCGCGAGTCTGCCGATGCCACGCCGCCTGGTGTCTTCCGCCAAGGCCAAATATCGTCTCCAGCGAAGAAATTTGAGTAAATTATTGAAACCAAGCACCTCAACGAACGTCACCAACGTCACGTCGGCGTTGCTTTGCACTCATCCCTAGCTCAGACGACAGCGATGTGGAGATATTACAGGCTAAGTATGAGTTGATATGATTGTTTTGAATGTACTCTACAGGTGTGCCGTGTGGTTAAAGAGGGCTTCGACTTCTGCACTTTATTGATGATGGATCACCGCAAGAATGATCACAAAGTGAAACTAATGCAGTTTTCAAGTGTGGGTGAAGGGGTCAAAAGATGTGTAGTAAGTAGCACAGAAAAGAACAGAAAGGCAATACTTGCACGTTTTGACAGAAAATACACGAAAGGATGCTGCAATTGCAAAAGTGGAAAGAGAAAAAGGAAAAATAGAGGCCATGGCAAACAAGATAAAGCCATTTGTGATGGGCAAACCAAAGAATTCTATGAAATTTGAGCCTCCACCGTCTATAGCATGGCCTCTTCCTAGCACTCCATCCAGGAATGTGACCCGAAGACCCAGAGATATATAAGAAAAAGGTAAAAAAATTTGGACCGAAATACCAAATACATTGACAACAAATAACTCTTTATTAGAAGACTTCATAACCTGGGCACTTTTACTTAAATGTGATTGCTCTTCCCAAGAAAAGCTATTTTTGACTCCTCAACTGATTGAGGAGGAAGCACAAAAGATAAGCACTCAGAAAAATAGAACAGTTCAGGGTTTATCAGATGTTGACGTATGTGACATGAGCGTGGAACACTTCAGGAGCCAATTGGATTCTGAGATTATGAGAATGATAGAGATGTGCGACAAATGGGATAAGATACAGGAACAGATGACCCTCCCTAATGAGATCCAGGAGGGGACGCTGTCAGTAGTGGGTCAGGCGCGCCTGCTGATGTCGGAGAAGTTGATGCAGTTCTCATCATTGCTGCAGCAGTGCGAGAAGCCCGAGCAGGGGCAACAGCTCGTCACCACGGCCGATCTGCCCCTGCAGGTCGTGTCATGTCCTGTTCTGGGACATGGTGCCCCTGCAGGTTGACAACGTGAACAACCGATTTAAAAACTGCTCGCGTCGAACAGTGGCTTGAAGGCAGTCATCGCGGCGGCAAGAAAAGCCAAACAAGCCAGCACAAACGACATGTAGTCCTCCGACCCAAGCTTCATCAGCGTGCAAGCGCCCATCAAGGACCTTGTGGCTTTGAAGCCTCTCCTCGAGTCCGCCGATGCCACGCCGCCTGGCGAGTCCACCGATGCCACGCCGCTTGACGAGTCCACCGATGCCACGCCGCCTGGTGTCTTCCGCAAACGCCAAATCTCGTCTCCAGCGAAAAGTATATTGAACTCAAGCACCTCAACGAACATCACGTCAGCGTCGCTTAAAGAGCGTGTGGTTAAAGAGGGCTCCAACTTCAGCACTTTATTGATGATGGATCGCCGCAAAAATGATCACAAAGTGAAACCAACGCATTTTTAAAGTGTGGGTGAAGTGGTCAAAAGACGTGTAGAAAGTAGCACAGAAAGGAACAAGAAGGCTAGGCTTGCACGTTTTCGTAGTTTAAGAAACTTGCCACAATATGAGTCTCCAGTTCAAGGCCCTTTAACCAAAATACAAGAAAGGATGTTGCAATTGCAAAAGTGGAAAGAGCAAAAGGAAAGAAAAAAAAGAGGGTATGGCAAACAAGAAAAAGCCTCTTATATGATTGCTGTTCCGAAGAAAAGCTTTGTTGATGCAGTTCTCATCATTGCTGCAGCAGTGCGAGAACCCTGAGTCGGGGCAACAGCTCGTCACCACGGCCGATCTGCTGGGGCTTTGGGACAAAGTGTCCCTGCAGGTTGACAACGTGAACATCCGGTTTAAAAAGTTGGAGCTCGCGGTTGGTTGATCGAAAAACAGAGGACCGCGCGGCGCCAAAAGCCGTGCGTGCGGCCCGTGTCGAGCAGTAGCTTGAAGGCAGTCATCGCGGCGGCAAGAAAACCCAAACAAGCCAGCACAAACGACATAAAGTCCTCCGACCCAAGCTTCATCAGCGTGCCGAACTGTACACAGGACACACCTGCTCCTGTTAATAATAATTGGAACGCTATAAATGACCCATAACCTAGCATTTTAGACGCCGAAGTTGAACAAGCAATAAAGTCATTAAAAACGAACAAATCACCTGGTAAAGACAGCATTCCAGCGGAGCTTTTAAAAGTCATGGGTCCAATAGGCAGGAAAATTATAGCATACATCTGCAACTCGATTTGAACTATAGGAGTATGGCCTAGAGAGTGGACTGAATCTGTTTTTGTGCCCTTGCATATGAAAGGTTCCAAATGTAATTGTTCAAACTACAGGACATTTTCCTTGATTTCACATGCCAGAAAAGATATTATAATAAATCAACGTCTTAGGAATTTCCTGGACAGGCAGATTCCCGAAGAGCAAGCTGGCTTCGTGAAGAGCAAGAGCACAAGAAAACACATTCTACATATCAGGCAGATTATTGAAAAGAGCCGCAAGTTTACCAATCCAGTGTTACTGTGCTTCATTGATTACAGTAAGGCATTTGACTGCGTCCGTTGGGATAAACTATGGTCAATCTTGGTCGAAATGGGAGTACCAATACACCTAGTCAGCCTAATTGCCAAACTGTATAATAATAACCGATCTTACGTGAGACTCGATGGCAGTATTTTCAATGAGTTTATAAGAAAGGTGTGAGACAGGGGGTTGTATACTGTCTCCGATGCTCTTTAACATATATGGCGATTACATCATGCGGAAAACTATGGAAGTCTGGGATAAAGGGTTCCATATTGGGGGAAAAAAGTTTGGCGAACTTGCGATATGCTAACGACACTGTACTTCTTGCAACATCTTATGAGGACATAGAGGAGCTGCTGCATATACTAGAATTAAAAAGCGAAGAGCTAGGTCTGTCAATCAATAGGAATAAAACCAAACTCATGGTTGGAGACAGCGCTAACCAACACTTGCAGCATTCAAGGGATCGACGTTGTGGAGAATTATATACACCTAGGATCTCTAATCTCAAATGAGGGCCACTTGCGTGAGCGTCCCCGAAATTAAACGCAGAATAGCAATAGCAATAAATTATAGCTAATGATGCGATGACCAGGCTAACAAACATCTGGAGGAACAGAAGCATAACAAATAATACTAAATTACGCCTATTATACACTCTTACATTTCCAATTTTTCTCTACGGAGTGGAGACATGGACTATACGTGCCAGTGAGAGGCAGAGAATTGATGCGTTCGAAATGTGATGCTGGAGGCGAATTTTGCGGATACCGTGGACTGCAAAGCGGACAAACGTGTCAACCCGCTCACAACTCAAGATCAAAACGCGTCTTTCCACCATCTGTCTTGAGCGCATCCTTAGCTATTTTGGTCATATCTCACACGCCGCGGGGACGAAAGTATTGAGAAATTGATAGTTGTTGGGAACGTAGAGGGAAGAAGGCCAAGAGTTAGATCTCCAACCCGGTGGTCTGACCAAGTCAAAGAAGTGGGTGCGCTAAATTTCTACGACGCTCTCCGTATGGCCAGCGATAGGACTCGGTGGAGGCAGATCATACATAATAAGCTTACTCTCCGTAATGGTGATGACGATCTTCAGTCATGAGGGACCGACTAGAGAAAGAGAGAGAGAGAGAATGTACTTTTATTTTGTGTGTGTTTTTTTTTCTAAGAGCGCGAACTCGCCAACAAACTGCGTAGTATGCAATTTTACAGGACGAATTTTTATATGTAACATATCTTCTATTGAGTATTACTTGATAAAATAAATTAAAAGAAAAACTAGATTTTGCCCGCGACTTCGTTCGCGTGGAGTAAAACTCCAGGGGAACCCTGTGTTTGTCTGGAATAAAAAGTAGCCAATGTTACTCTTAAAGTCCACAACCATACAACCCGTATGCCAAAAAATCACGTCGATCAAACTGCTTTGCTCTGTTTAGTAAAGGATAAACCTAACAAGTGTAAATTATAGTACATTATGGTACAAGTGTGTAATGTTGGTGATTACCGCTGAGGCGCCATTGAGACCCGAGTCGTTAGGTGAGGGTCTTAAAATAGCCGAGGACGGTAATCATCAATACACACGTGTATCATACGACGTTTTTCAACACATTTGTGAAGAAAAAATATTCTGAAAAATAATATTTTATCGCACTTGCTCATAAAGTGGCTCTAATTGGAGTTTTCAGGTAGTAAACTTTCCATAACGTTAAGGGCTTCACATCTTATATCGGGCGGTGTACAACATAAATCATTTTCTTCATAATTAGTACTTATAGACATTTTAATTAATAAATAACTGTTATTTCAACAGTGAAAACGAGTTGTGAAAATTTTTCGCAATGGCGGGAAAAATTAATCAGTTTTCCTATGCGCACGCATCTTATAATGGCGATCGGCTATAGACTAAAAGAATGAGGTTTCTTTTTTTGGCTTTTCGCGGATAGCGTTTTAGCCACGTACAAAATGTAGAATTTCAAGTATTCTTTATTAAAGAAAAAACAAAAGTTATATTTGAGTGAAAGTTTTATTTATTAAACACGTACAAGTTGAAACTATCTATTTAAATACGAAGTTGCATGAAATGAGCAAGCAATAGGTACATTAATTTAATTGTAGTATTGAACACGATCATTTTTTGTATCGAAACTATTTTAAGAACAAAGCAACTCGACCAATAAAATAAAAAAAAACTCTTTATAACTCACTTGTGAATAATAGCAATGAAAAAGTCACAGTTTGATTATGGGTGTCATTATGTGCCTAATTGCGGTGAAATTAGTCACTTTATGAGCAACTGTGTTGAAAAAAAAATATTTTTTATAAAACACAAGCTTTTAGTAGCTGGCTACTTCGTCAGACCCTGGCTATCATCTAGAACCAGACTACTTGTCAAGGCGAATCAAACGAGCCCAAACTCGATGGGATTACGTCGTTTTATTACAGAGTTGCCAAACCCACCTTCCGGCTTCATCATGAGACCCTGATATCATCTAGGACCAGACTACGTGTCAACAATAATCAAACGAGTCTTAACTCGATGGTATTACCTCATTTTATTACAGGGTTACCAAAACCACCTTCCGGTTTCATCATCAGACCCTGATCAGATCAGACTCTGGTAACCATCTAAAAACAAAGTACTCGTCAAGACAAATCAAACGAGCCGAAACTCGATGGGGTTGCGTCGTTTCATTACAGAGTTCCTATGGTCACCTTCCAGCTCCATCATTAGACCCTGGTTACAATTGAAAGACAAACTACTCGTCAAGACGATTCAAACGAGCCCAAACTCGATGAGGTTGTGTCGTTTCATTGCGAAGTTCCTATGGACACCTACCAGCTCCATCATCAGATCAGCACCATGTCATCATAATATTGCATTGTCACGCGATTTACACATTTATGCAAAATTTCAGCTCAATCGGTAACCGGGAAGTGGATAATTTGCATGATTTGATGACAAACATCGGGACAGGTGAAACTAAATAATTGCCACCTTCCAGTTCCATCATCAGATCAGCACCATGTCATCATAATATTGCATTGTCACGCAAAACAACACATGCATGCAAAATTTCAAATTTAATTCCCAAGATTTGATGACATCATGACAAACATAGGGACAGGTGAAACTAAATAAAAGCTTGTAAAAAGATAAGATTTAAATATCTTTTTTTGTATGTATTTTTAGTTTTCTGTGTAATGTTTTATAGTGCAAAATTAATGAATAAAATAATAGCAGCTTGTTAAAACAAACTTTCACATCAAAGAGAATATAATATAACAACTACGTTTTTACATACTTAACTATTGTTAATAATTATGAATATTATTATGGATCGGTATCTAGAGATACCGTCCACTACAAAAATTGGACATTTTTTGTAGATTTTGAAAACAGTACTTTATTGCTATTCCATCTTATACTCTTTTAGGCATTGGGGTAATACCGCGGCTTAATGTTGATCAGCGCCATCTAGGGCAACATCTAGTTAATATAATATTATATAATATAATATTATTATATAATTAATATAATATTATTATATTAACTAGACTAGATGATGCCCGCCAATTCGTCCGCGTGTTATTATATTTTTAATTTCCCGCGGGAATTCTTTACCCACATACAAACTTTCGCCTTTATAATATTAGTGTAATGTGATAAGAATTGTGGAATGCAGTTAAAAGTTTAAAGACAAATGTCCCTTAATCTAGTTTAGTAGTAGAGAAAGTCTCACCATAAGGGTTCCATTTTTACCATTTTGGTACGGAATCCTAAGAACGGAAAACGGGCAGCAGCGTCGTCTGTGTTACTACTACCATCTACTGCGATCACCAATCCGTCTGCCCAGCGCGGTGATTATGGGCTAGTTTAGTTTTTGTAGTAGTAGTTTAGTGTAGTTTTTACCTAATTTAGATTTTTTTTTTACGTATAGAATTTACATTTTTTAAACATCTAAATAAGTATATGGGAAAAGGACTCACTGATTGATCTATCAACGCACAGCTCAAACCACTGGATGGACCGGGCTGTATGGTATACAGGTAAGTAGCTATAATTATGTCATCCGCTAAGAAAGGATTGTGGAAAATTCGACCACTAAAGGGGTAAAATAGGGGTTTGAACAATCGAACTTAACTTGAGCGAAGACTAGTTGTATATATAAAACTGGCATAAGTTAAAGCTATTCTTGTAGGCTCTACTTGGTTTCTGCCAACGTCGAGATATCAATAGTCATTTACAACTGAAATCAATTAAATTGATATTTTTTTGTGTGTCTGATATCACAACAATCTCGAGTCACGACTTAGCTGACGCAAAACCTTGAAAGATACAATTAACTAGACATTGCAATGAGAGTTACATAATACAACAATAAACATTGAAAAGGCTTTTGAACGTTAAAATGCGTTTAACACCACAATTAACAGTAATCAAAACACTTTTTATACCTCATAAATTGTTGAAATTACCTGTAGGTACGTGCAGCAATGGCTCTTTTGGTTTTCTTTTTCTTTGCAATATCTATAGTTCCCGCGACTTGTTCCAGGCATATGTTATCTAATCTATATATTATATAAAAGAAAGTGGTGTTAGTTATACTATTTATAACTCAAGAACGGATGAACCGATTTGGCTGAAAATTGGTGGAGAGGTAGCTTAGAGGAGACGGACATAGGATACTTTTTATCCCTTTCGACCGCGTTTCCGTCATTTTACTAAAAAACGTGGTATAACAAAACGCAAATGACAATGGAATAACAAAACGTAAATGACAGCATACGTAGTTTTGTCTTTGGTTAAAAAGTATGGTAAAAAAACTTGACAATTATAAAAAGTGTTATAATAAAGCATTACTGATATTATAAATGCGAAAGTGTCTTTGTTTGTTGGTTTGTCCTTCAATCACGTCGCAACAGAACAGCGGATTGATGCGATTTTTTGCATGGGTATAGTAATGGATGTAATAGTGGTTCCTCAGACCGGGAGAGCTACTTTTTATCTCGACGATAATGAAAGAGTTCCCGCGGGATTTTTATAACTAAATCCATGCGGACGAAGTCGCGGGCATCAGCTAGTAGGTATATAAAATTCTCGTGTCACAATGTTAGTTACCTTACTCCTCCGAAACGGCTGGACCTATTTTTATGACATTTTGTGTGCATATCGGGTAGGTCTGAGAATCGGCCAACATCAATTTTTATACCCCTAAATGATAAGGGTGACCCACCCCTGAATATTTTTGTTGGCGGTACGAAGTTCGCTGGGTCAGCTAGTGATTTTATAAAAATGACGATATAAACTGAATTCTGATCCTATAGATCAGTGAATTTTCAAAAATATTTATATAATTATATTAGCATGGCAATATTAAAAGGCTGGCTACATCGAACAGAATGGTACGGTAAGGAATTAAGTTGTGCAGGTGGGGCGATTGCCACTGCCACTCGGCAATAAATAGCCAGACGACAGATGATGAGAATGATTTCAAAAACCTTAAATCCACGCAAACAAAGTCGCAGGCATCAGCTTTTACAATGGTGATAGTATTTAAAAAAAGATTAAGTCACTAACTAATTAAAATCTGAACTGTAAACTATTCTTATCAAAAGCAGATTAAAATACCATTCAAAAGTAATAGAGCTCTCATCAAAACGTGATTAAATTTCATTTCAATTTCAATCACCACACATACTACGTATGACTATAGAAGTTCAATTTCTATTAGGGCCTGTTTCACCCCCTTCATGTAAACTTTATTTGATTGATTGATTGTCAAACAAAACTGTCAAAATGTCAACTTTATACATTGGTTAAAGTTTACTTGAAGGTGTTAAAGCAGGCTCTTCACCTCATGCAAATGTTTTTTTGATAAAATAATAAGAGCACATCCTACTATGTAATATCCTAATTATATTAGTATAAATGCGAAATTTTGAAAGATGTTTGTTAATCGTTCCCGCAAAAACTACTAAATGGATTTTGGTAAAACTTCATAATGTAATAGCTCTCATATCAGACTAGCATATAGGCTAGATATTTTATTTCATCATAACACTGCACTGCATAACATGCACTGTCACGCGATTTACACATGTATGCAAAATTTCAGCTCAATCGGTAAACGCGAAGCGGATCAAATTTAATTCCCAAGATTTGATGACATGACAAACATCGGGACAGGTGAAACTAAATAAAAGCTTGTACAAAGATAAGATTTAAATATCTTTACTTTTTTGTATGTTTTTTTAGTTTTTTGTGTAATCAGTATTGTTTTATAATGCAAAGTTAATGAATAATAGCAGCTTGTAAAAACATACTTTCACTTCACATCAAACTTCAAAGAGAATACAACCACTAAGTTTTCATATATAATTAACTATTATTAACAGGACAGGAATATTATTATGGATCGGTATCTAGAGATCCCGTCCACTACAAAAATTTATTAATTTGCAAGATTTGATAAAATTATTACACACAGTACTTTATTGCTGTTCCATCTTATACTCTTTTAGGCATTGGGGTAATACCGCGGTTTAATGTTGATCAGCGCCATCTAGGGCATGTAGCCCTAGTTAATATAATATTATTATATTAACTAGACTAGATGATGCCCGCCAATTCGTCCGCGTGTTATTATATTTCTTTGCTTCATCCTTCAATATAATTATACAAAGGTAGTCACTCCAGTCACCAGAGATAAGTCCGCGTATTTTACAGTTATACCCCTATTTTAAAAATAAATCACCTTGGCAGCACCGTCTTAAGTTTGCTCATTACTTTTTCGCGCGAGATAAGGACCGCACGCGCTCAGCGCGCCGCACTTAATAATTTAACCAGAAGTGCAGAAGATCGAGTGATATTGTAGGATAGTGTGATTGCAGTATTGTTCATCGGCTGAAATCATCATCATCATCATCATCGAAGGAAAAAGGTACGAGCTCTTTTCTGTTTTCAAACGATCTCTTGTTTGCGCTTACGTACCGCCACATAGCCTACTATATTATTGTTTTTGCATTAACATAAAAACGGTACACTTTTCGTATCGAGGTTTACTGTGAGTTCATCGATTACGAGGTATCGGAGAAAACGTAAATATTCTGAATTAAATATTACGTTACCTACTCTGCAAATACTTGCGGAAGTGTTTTTATTATGAAAATTAATAAAAATTAAAACACAACTATAACGATTATTATGGTAACACTATTGTTACAACTTGTCATCAATCACGATTGAATTAACTTAGTACCTACCCCCCAAGTGTCTCGGATTTATTTAGGTTAGGAGACATTTATCATTATTATTTCTACATATCATATTATACATTCGAAAAATGTAATAAAATTCACGAATTCACTCAACTATGCTCGTAAAATTCGCTCAACGGGGCTTTAGTAGCTTGCCCAGCCGTTAACTATATTCGAGTACCTACTTGTAAACAAAAATATAATATTATTTATCTGGAGAGACGGTAGTGTCCCTGCCACGACGAGCCAAGCGAAGCGTAAGGGAACTAACTACCCACCTCTTCTTCGATTTGTCTAAAAACACTAATTGTTACGAAACACTTAAAATTAAAATAATGGTAGATGAACAAGCAGAGCAAGTAGATGAACAAGCAGAGCAAGTAGCATATTATTAGATATTATAGAAGATATGAAATATTTGGAAGAAATAATGGCCATTTTCCTCGGTTTTAAAGTCTTGCTCGTAACTTAAACAAGGTGCCGACCCAGACTCAGCGTCACTAATGTTAACATCATTCTCTGACAGTATTTTAAAACAATATAATACCACACTCAAGCTTCGGTGGCAGTTTTGTAAATTAAATAATAAAAATGTACTTAAACCGTCAAAGACCAGTATTAGGTATCTTCTCTGACAGCGTTTGTTACGGAGTTTGAACACTTATCGAATTGCAATATAATTTATGCTAAGAAAAAGCATTGTTTCTGGAGCGAGCGTAAAACGCCTCCTCAAAGGTGTCTATAAGTTAAGATCAACCAAACCCTATTACTCCCGTACTTGGGTCCCTCAACTTGTTTTAAACTATATTAAAAATTGGTTTCATTATAGTCACTTATCTTTAGAAAAAATTACTAAGAAACTTTTCAGTATACTAGCAATTTGCACTGCTCATAGACTACAAACTCTTCCATCAATTAAATTGGAAAGCAATATTACTTTCGAAATCGGGGTTTAAATTAGAATAACGGTAAATTAAAAAAAAAAAAAAAAACATGCGCTGCGGCAGATACCAAGCCTATTCTCTTTCTCTCTTCCTACCTTACTTTCAAGAAAATCTGAGCATCTGCCCTGCTACACGCCTCCACACACTATATTTCCAGAACTAAAAATATAAGATCTAAGGGGACAAATAACCTGCTATTTACCTACAAGAAGCCTTACAAAAAGGCCGAACCTCAATCGATCAGCAGGTGGATCAAGTAAACGCTATCAGGGAGCAGCGTTGACACAAGCGCACAGCACCTCACGCTCAGGCGAGCGTTGAGGCAATTAGAAAAACGGCAGGCTGGACTAACACATCGAACTCATTCTTTCGCTGCTTAGATGTTAGATCCATGGCGGATGAGGGAGATTATGCCAGACCCTGCCAAGACAGGTCTTAATAATAATTGCGTTAACACATCTAATAGTGAATCAATTTATGAATTATACCTAATCATAAAAATAAATATATTCTAATTTATAGTATTAAATAATATTATAATAATAATATCATAAATAAATTTTAATATTGTTAAAGTGTATGCAAGCAAATTAATTAGTATTTCCGTAAGAAAGTGATTAAAAATACACGATTTACAAAATCTGTATTGCGTACATGTTTATCAAAACTTTTTACTCTAAACAACTACCTTTGTATAATTATATTGAAGGATGAAGCAAAGAAATATAATAAGTGATCAAACGAACTTACCTTAAGTGAAGTTCGATCATTATTATATGAGTTGCTTCATCCGAAGATATAATTACCCACCCTCCCTGACTGCCCAAATAAAAAAGTTTTGAACCGTATACATCTCTAAAAATAATGAGCAAACTTAAGACGGTGCTGCCAAGGTGATTTATTTTTAAAATAGGGGTATAACTGTAAAATACGCGGACTTATCTCTGGTGACTGGAGTGACTACCTTTGTATAATTATATCTTCGGATGAAGCAACTCATATAATAATGATCGAACTTCACTTAAGGTAAGTTCGTTTGATCACTTATTATATTTTTAATTCCCGCGGGAATTCTTTACCCACATACAAAATTTCGCCTTTATAATATTTTTTTTTTTATATTATAATATTAGTGTAATGTGATAAGAATTGTGGAATGCAGTTAAAAATTTAAAGACAAATGTCCCATAACGTTTGTAGAATAACTTTTGTAATTTTGTGCTAGTTACGTCGGGACCACATAAAGAAAATGAGAATATTTAGTCAAAGTGCAAATTGACTTAGTGCGAACAAGGACACTTCATCTACGATACAATATTCGGGCTGGAGTCCAAACTGGCGTGCCAATTCTACGACATGGGCTCTCAAATCCCATTAATGCCTCGACCGGAGTCGTTAGCTCGGAACGAGAATTGCATCTTTAGTTAAATTTTACTTTTACCTAAATTTTTGCATATCCCTGTTTAGTTTTATGAATAGTTCTTCCTTATTGCTGTTTTTCGTCATTCCATAATTATGCATAGGTGTAGTTAAGGACAGTGAGTAGAAGTTCAGTGTGGTGACGGCAGATCAGAATACAGCTGTCACCACCCCTCCTCATCCCGCGGGATGCCCTCATCCTTGTTCTAGTAAATCAGTCTAACACTAGTGGTTCTCCCCGAACTGAGACCTCGCGGTATCCCATAATTCCCATAAGGGGCCATCCATAAATTACGTCACACGTTGAGTGGGGGGGAGGGGGCCAATAAAATGTGACATTGTGTGACAAGGGACAGGGGGGGTTAAAAGATTATATGACGTCACATGTTGAAATCTAAAATATTAAAACGCGAAATTTATATATAAACCAAAAACTTTAAAATATTATGTAGGTACAGCTACTATTATCTCCATTATCTAAAATATTTAACTTTATGTGACGTCACTCTAGGGGGGAGGGAGTTTCACAAGTGTGACCACCTGTGACAAGGACGGGGGGAGGGGTCAAAAAACCCTTAAAATTTGTGTGACGTAATTTATGGATGGCCCCTAAGGTAGTTTTAACTATATTATATTGTAATTAAAACGCGCCGAATCTGATGACGTCAATCGTCATCTGCTTTCGTGGATGGGATGCGTATTTACAATATTAAAGACAGCGCCATCTATTAACAGTATAGTGAAGTTTTGTTAAAAAAATTGATGCCCATTAAAACTTAAATAATTTCGTTTCTTTATAATATTTATCTAATCTTAGTATTTGTTGTTCAAGTACAGAATATAACTCAAATTATGTGTAAGTTTCAATTTTTAAAATAAAGTGGTTTTAGAGTTCTAGCCTCGAATAAAATCTCCACTTTGAAAGCCCCACATTTCGTCAATTTTAGGAAAAAAATAAAAAAAAAATACTTTTGTACTCTGTTCCAAATTATCTTTAAAATGAGGTACTGCAACCCTATGAAATGCAAAAATTTTTATTTTACTTCGCATTCGCTTCTATGAGAGCCCCCCTGAAATAAAGATTTTTATAACTTTTTAAGACATTTTCGGCTGGAGGCCATCGGTTTACATATCATATCTAAAATTGAAGTAATTACGTTCAGTAATTCAGAAGTCATAAGGCTCTGACAGACGGACGGACGGACAGACGGACGGACGGACAAGTGCAAATCGCTCTAGTAAACTCAGAGACCTTCGCTTCGCTCGGTCGAAAAAACTTCATCAAGTCTATCAAATAAAGTTGGGAGAAAAAAATATTCACTTGTACTGTCATGTAACGGTTATTTATAATGTGTACTTGTGAATAATTATATTTTTGATCCCTATCTTCTAAAAATATCGGGTTTACACAAAAAAATACTCTGAAAAATTTTAATAAAAATTAAATGATTTCTGAATCTGAGCGGTTTTTAAAAATTCTGGTTCGAAATTCGCAACCTCCTTTAATGGTTTGTTTAATTCCATTCATTCGTTGCATTGTTTCAATGTAATTAGCATCTTAATTCGATATTATGAAATAGCTATTGGATTACCCATTAGCATTGTTTTATTTACAGTGCTTGTTGCAGTAAATACTGTTTCGAATTGTTTGTTCTCTTGATAAAGATACGGTTCGAGTCTTTTTAACCGACTTCCAAAAAAGGGTGTTACTCCATAACTACGTCAAATCTGGAACGATTATATCCATCCTCACAAACTTTCGCATTTATAATATTAGTAGGAAGTACCGATTTCACCAAAGTCGAGTGACGTTTAACCGAGGAATAAATTAGGCGTTCTGGCAGTTTTTGTATTGAAAATACTGTCAAAATATCAAATTTACGCTCGGATAAGACTCATTTTACGTTGGTAACATCGGCCCTAAGTAGGAAGTAGGATCTGATGCTCGCTACATCCGCATGGAGTTCGGTTTTTAGGTTGCTTTCGGCCGTCCGTCTGTCAGCAGGCACATCTCATGAACCTTAATAGGTAGATACTTGAAATTTTCATAGAATAAGGTATAAATCTATTGCCGCTACAACAATAAAAAAATGATGTTAAATATTAAAGAGCGTCTACAGTAAACTTTTGATATCTTGTGTTAAATTTGTACGATGGCACGGAACCCTTCGTGCGCGGGTCCAACTTGCACTTGGCCGGTTTTTTAAATCCTATGGGTTAAAAGGGTTTGAAAATTTTGGCCTATTGGCCATTTTAATTTTTTTCGCCATTGCGAATCCTAAAGCAATCGGTCCTGCCTGCGCCTGATCTCTCTCTAGTCGTGTCGAATTTCCATCCGATCTAAATATCGTGAGGGAATCTCAGAATACACCTGTGTTTGCGCTCTATAGTATTTCGCAGGCTTCTCTCGGTGGAGATTGATTGCCGTGGCTGGATTCAGTCGAGGTCATTATTAATTTCAAAACGTGTTATATAAAGCTGGGTCCAAAGAAAAGTTGCCTTTGTGTTGTCAACACGTGTTGGTGACAAAAGTTTCTGAAAAAGTTTCTGAAATTAACTCGAGTTTCCAACAAAAATTGTAAACAAATGTCGGGAAGCGTGTTTTCGTTTTTGGCGGTAAGCATCAAAAGAAAGCGCTTGTTGCCAACTTTCATTCGCTCTGTGGATACGCTTGTTGGGAACATTAGTTGGAAACAGAAACATGTCATGTCTGGACGCGTGACGTGGTCGATTTAACTCTCCACGTACCTACTTTAATTTCTTCCTTTGAGGCTTGGCCGTATCCAATATTTATGCTTCCATTCTTTTTACTTTAAATAATAATAATATACTATCAACGCTGTTCGAAGACATGTTGCCAACAATATTGGTGGAGACAACTAGTTGTCAACTGAAATATTTCTCAAATTGTTGGCGATTTGTTACATTTCAGTGGAGACACAATTGAAACAAAAGTTGGTGATTTTTTTGGAGAGTTGCAAACTGTTGGAAACACAGAAGTTGCCAACAATTTCAGTGGAGACCCGCCTCCTCGCTATGTAACTAGGTACCTAATCACTAGTAAATTAATGTTAACATAAATTACATGTAATAACAATATTTATTATTCACCTTCAAATAAATAAGCCGTACTTAGTACCAGGAAACAATAATACGTACTCGAATAGCTAAAATAATAATTAATTTTATTTATCCTTCCTTTTGGCTTTTCCGTATGCAAACATGCGGACTTAATCACTATCTATAACTAATTATTTATTATAAAGCAAAGTCCACAGGTGCAGAAATTATCGTCTTCATCGTCGCAGTACCATCGAGGTTAAAAATACAACTGAAAATTAAACGGATGGACACTTTGTGCTATGCGTGCGAAACCGGGGCGAATTGCTCGTGCAGTAGTTCAAGTAACATTTAACTTAACTTCAAGTCCGTGAAATGGATAAGCCGCGGTTGATATTAATTTAGTGGTGCAGGGCGAAACGTATGCATTACTTGGCAGAATACCAAGTATCAAGTAGACTACAAACGAGTACCAACAAAATCGTTACCTAACAAAATAAATTATTCAGCGTCGATCCGTAGCACTATTGCGGCTAGGGCTTGCATTCGAATATTCGAATATTCGAATTATTCGAATAATATTTCTTGTCCGAATATTCGAATATTAAATCTACTATATTCGAATATTCGACCAATTTTCCGAAAGCCAAACTCTGAATATTGATGTGCATGTCGCAGGCATTTTGTGTGATTCCGCCGTTTACATACGGCGTCGTCAATATAGAAACGCTCGCTGTTATGTAATGCCGCGGCAAATTGAAGTATTTAGTTCTGTTTCTTATGCCTAACAAGTACTATGTTCGCCAAAATCTAAAGTTAGGTTAGGGTCATACATCAACAGTCGGGTGGTAGTGTGAACAGTCAGGTGTGTGTGAAGAGTCTGGTGAACACTTAGGTATATTGGCCAAATGTGGTGAACCTAAGGGCACCTGACTGTTCATGTCGAACCCCAACCTAACTAACTTAAGAGGCAGATTCGTGGCCCTGGTGCTTGGGAATTGCGTAGATTCACAATAACTACATCTAAAACTACAGTGAAATTCATCGCCTCCAAGCGATGGATATGGAGAGTCCGTCGCCTGAGGGAGTAAGGTCCTCGGGCCGGGAGACACACTTTGTTCCTTGTGTGCCTCAGATAGAGTGATGAGTGAAGAACTCTGTGTTTGAGAGGAGGTTCTGTCTCTGCAGGCGCCGCTGGCTGGGTGGCGTGAACGTGATTACGGTCCCGTTGCCCAGTCACCAGGCGATCAGAAGGAACACCGTGGGGTTTTAGAGTCAGAGTTAGAGTCCGACATAACTGTCGCGTAACCCCGGGGGCGGTGGTATCCATGATGGATTTCCCCGCGTAAAAAAAAAGGTATATTGGACAAATGGAAACTAAGCGGGCACCTGACTGTTCATGTCGAACCCCAACCTAAGCTAACTTTAGAGGCAGGTTCGTGGCCCTGGTGCTTGGGAATTGCGTAGATTCGCAATAACTACATCTAAAACTACAGTGAAATTAAAACAATTGAACCAGTTGTCATTTTGCCTTCGGCATATTACATAACAGCAAGCGTTTCTAAACTGACGACGCCGTATGTAAACGGCGGAATCACACAAAATGCCTGCGACATGCACAAAATATTAATTTTAAACTCCGCGTGCAACATTATGCTTAGAAGTAGAAGACAATAATTATGCTTAGAAGAAAGCAGTGATGAGGTCTAGGTTGGAACGCGCTTGCCTAGAAGATACCTATTCACTCTTACCTTGAAGGTTCTTAAGTTGTACGTGTAAGTGTAAGAATAAGCCAAAGTAAGATGATAAGATTAAAACGCATTTTATTTTTGTGCAATGTAACATTGAGCTGATTCTGATCTCATAATTTCTTCTTCTTTGTCAACCGATAGACGACAACTGCTGGGCAAAGGTCTCTTGCATGGACCTCCACAGATCTCGGTCTTGCGCCGCCTGAATCCTGCGGCTCCCTGAAACTCGTTTGATGTCGTCAGTCCACCCAGTGGGGGGTCTGCCAACACTGCGCTTCCCGGTGCGGAGTCGCCACTCCAGCACCTTGGGACCCCAGCGACCATCAGCTCTTTGAACTATGTGCCGCGGCCATTTCCACTTCAGTTTCACGACTCGCTGAGCTATGTCAGTGAGTTTGGTTTTCCTACGGATCTCCTCATTTTTGATTTGATCTCGCAGGGATACTCCAAGCATAGCTCTCTCCATAGCCCACTGAGTAACCCTGAGCCTTCTTATGAGGCCCACAGTTAGCGACCAATTCTTGGATCCGTAAGTCAACACTGGCAACACGCACTGTTCTTTTAGTGACTTAGAAGCCTTTCGTCTTCAGGCGCTGAGGGATTTTGGACGAGAAGACATCTCGGAGATTCCCAAATGCTGCCCAGCTGGGTTGGATTCGGCTGTTGATCTCTTTCTCAAAATCCTCTTGAGGATTTGATCCCAGAGCCAAACTGACCCGACACTATAACGAAGATATCCCGGACGTCAGCCTAAACGAGATTACTATGAGTATTAGAACAAGAAGGCGCCTGGTGATCATGGAGTCACTGCAGAACTCCTGAAAGCGGGTGGAAAACCGGTACTTTAGATCTTTCAGCGATTGTTCAATTCCGTCATCACGCCGCTGCATCCGCTGGAAGCATGGCACAGGAGCGTGGTGGTTCTGTTCTTCAAAAAGGGTGATAATACCTTGTTGAAGAATTATTATAGACCCATCTAGCTGCTGAGTCATGTTTACAAGTTGTTCTCGAAAGTCATTACGAATCGTCTCGCTCGTAGGTTCGACTACTTCCAGCCTCCCGAACAAGCTGGATTCCGAAAAGGCTATGGCACCATAGATCACATTCATACGCTGCGGCAGGTTATACAATAGATGGAAGAGCATTAACGGCCACTTTGCTTAGCGTCTGAGGACTATGAGAAAGCCTGCGATTTGATGGAAACTTGGGCCTTATTGAGGTAGCTGCAGAGATGCCGGATTGACTACCGGTATATACAAGTGTTGAAGTGCTTGTATGAAAACGCCACTATGGTCAGTACGTATACAGGACCAGACTACGAGGCCAATCCACTTGCAGCGTGGAGTGTGACAGGGAGACGCAATCTCCCCAAAGCTATTTACCGCTGCATTGGAGGACGTCTTTAAGCTTCTGGATTGGAACGGACTTGGCAACAACATAAACGGTGAGTACATCACTCACTTGCGATTTGCCGATGACATAGTCGTTATGGCAGAGACTCTGAGCGACCTTAATACAGGGCTCAACGATCTCAGCACGGTTTCTCAGCGTTGGGTCTAAAGATGAACATGAGCAAGATGAAAATCATGTCCAATGCTCATGCTCCACTCCACCCTCG
Source organism: Oeneis ivallda (assembly GCA_029955525.1). Classification (NCBI taxonomy): domain Eukaryota; kingdom Metazoa; phylum Arthropoda; class Insecta; order Lepidoptera; family Nymphalidae; genus Oeneis; species Oeneis ivallda. The sequence continues at coordinate 17,624,745 of JARPMR010000020.1, read as the reverse complement.
TTAAGAATATTGCACTTGACATTGTGCACGAGTAAATAATATACCTGGGACACACAGTCCAGCTAGGTAGGTCCAAATTCATAATTTCTAATACTGAATTGTTACCTATTTGTATTCTATCAACGTTGAAAATCTTTCTTTTAAATCTTTTAAGATTTGTAAGTAAGTAATACGAAGTAAGTAGTACGAAGAACCAAAAATAATGTTTAGAATTTAGTACTTTATTTCTAGTTACATGATAAAAGATTTTAAGCAAGTTGTTGTTTTTGTAATTGATTATTTGATTTTATTGATATATAAATATTATTACAATACTCACACTCATATCTCGGTTTATAAGACTGAGTTATATTGTGGTTGTCTTGTTAAGCACCAACTTTTTATATTTTTTGGGGGACTGAATTAGTGCCATAACTGTCAAATTCCAAACAGTTCTTTAATTTTTAAGTAAGATTTAGTTTTGGTTCAAAGATATTAGACTCAAAGTAAGAGATTGGCAGTTAAAAACATGATTATTATAACATCTTTTGTTTTTTTAATTATTCGAATATTATTCGAATTATTCGAATAATACCCGAAAAAAAGGCAAATATTCGAATACCAAAAATTTTCGAATATTTGCAAGCCCTAATTGCGGCGCGATCAAAGGACAAACCAAGAAACCAACAAACAAACACCCGGGGATCGTACCCGGGACCTCGGTATCCGCAGCCGAACATGCCAACCACTAGACCAACGAGGCGGTTGGGCAAGACTAAATAATTAAATTGCGAATAAAATTTCACCAACGTAAAATGAGTCTTATCCGAGCGTAAATTTTATATTTTGAGAGTATTTTCAACATAACTGTCAGAACGCCCAATTTATCCGTCGGATAAACGTCACTAGACGTTGGTGAAATCGGCACAATTTAACGCAAATTAAAATTACCTCCCTAAGTGCCGATTGCACCAACGTCGCGTGACGTTAAACCGAGGAATAAATTGGGCGTTTTGACAGTTCTTGTATTGAAAATACTGTCAAAATATCAAATTTACGCTCGGATAAGACTTATTTTACGTCGGTGAAATAAATTAAAAAGTCTACCAGCGAAGAATAAATCTAATAATATAATAAACTAGCTGATGCCCGCGACTTCATCCGCGTGAATTTAGTTTTTGTTTTTTTTTGTATTAAAACCTTCCGTGGAACTTAAGGAATATACAAAAAAATAAATTAATCGAATTGGTCCATCCATTCTTGAGTTATGCGCTTACCAACATTCATTTTTATTTATATAGATAGAAGATAACAAGGTCGTACAATTGAAGTAGATAGGTAAGTAGATAGGTATACAGTATTATATTATTTACCTTTCAAAAAGAAGTCTCCTTGTAAGAAAAATAATCCAATTATTGGAATGACTGGCACAGCACAATTGAACACTACACTCAAACACACTACAAGCTCTTCCTAAATCACCGCAATCGAAACAAATCGCACAACTATAAAGAACCTCAAGTGTTATTACCAAAAAAACACGTACCACGCGCAGATTGTGCTCCTAACAAGACGAAGCGACTGATGCGGTATTCAAGAGCACAATAGAATCGTCTAACAAAACAACTCACGCGCACGTCGAACCTCTACAAAAACACCTCTAGGTTCTTTATAAATCACGTTCCACCGCTATAACAATTTAAACGTCCGTATCACAGAGACACTAAAGACCACTATAAGTACCTATAGCGCCGTGGTCACGTGCGTACGTTCACTTTTCAACTACATTTATGCGCGTAACCAACTCACTGACACCGACAGCCGACTTGGGTTTGCGTAACAAAACCGTGACCTTTGCAGTTACTGCTAGTTACATAAACAGAACAGCTGCAGCCTTGCAGGCAACTTATTGTGGTGATGGTGTAGATTCTGGAGTTTTTGGCTAATAAATCAGTAATCTAGACATTTCACCGCGGTTAGTTGCCTCAACTGGTGACAGAAGGGCTGGCTCATTTCTTCGCAAAGGATCAGCCTGGCTGTCCAACGCGGAAATGCAGCCAGTATTCTTGGCAACATTCCACGCGGGCATGATTTGTATAGTAATTAGATTAGTTTAGCTATAAGTTTTATAGTAATCCTACCACTACCACACTACAAAAACATCAATGATACAAATGACCAGCATTGGACGAATAATATGGAAGGATCTTCACACCTCATTGTTATCCCAAAAACACTCCCACGATTATATAATAAAGAGTTTTATGGTAAAAGTTGGAAAGGGGTCACGACCCTTAGCAATGAGAAATACAATACAACTACGAGATCAAATCCAGAATGAGGAGATCCAGAGTTAGGTCATTTCCAAGGTCAGGGTCCCAAGGTGCTAGAGTGGCGACCTCGCACTGGATAGCGCAGTGTTCGCAGACTTCCCACTAGGTGGACCGACGACATCAGACTAGTCGCAGGGAGTCGCTGGATACAGGCCGCGTAACTGAGGCCTGTGGAAGTCCATGCAAGAAACTTGAGCGGTTGATAGAGAAGAAAAATTTTAATTTAACACAATACAGTGGAGAGAGATCTAGTCTAGGAGTGGAAGTCTATGCAGGAGGCCAGCTGTGGACGTCTATCGGTTGATAATGAAGAAAAAGAAGAAACTGATGCCCGTGACTAGGGCTGGGTTGATTTATGTTATTAAATTCATCGAATTTTCAAGACGTTTTTTGAGAATTAGGTAAGCTAATTTACTGGTGCAACTTTCGTATTTCCAATTACTCATTTTATAAGGAATCATAAAATGAGTAATCGGTTAAAATTAAAACATACAGTGGATTTGTTATTTGTATTAGTTATATATTTCCTCATTAGTTTTCCGTTCCTCTTAATTACGTCCGGTTCGTATGGAATATGTAGAAATTGATGAAGAGTTAATGGCACTTCAATATGATGATTTCCCATAGTAGACTTTCATTAGAAATGAAGTGGCTAATGCTTGCTGTAATGTACATGTGATACTTATTGATTTTCATACGTAATTTATAGATTACTAAGCTTTTGAGTTAGAATTTAAAAATCACTCGGAAATCCCTTTGTTTATCCGGGATAAAACAATATACGCTATACATATACCCTATGTCACTCTCCAAGTCTTCAACTAGTCCCATGCAAAAAATCACGTCGATCCTTTGCTCCGCTGCTGCATGAATAAAGGACAAACCTAAAACAACAAAAAACATACTTTGGCATTATTAACTACTAGCTGATGCCCGCGACTTCGTCCGCGTGGATTTAGTTTTTATAATCCCTCGGGAACTCTTTGATTTTCCGGGATAAAAAGTAGCCTGTGTCACTCTTCAGGTCCATAACTATATCCATGCAAAAAATCACGTCGATCCGTAGCCCTGTTGCGGGCCAACAAACCAACATACCAACAAACCAACAAACAAACACACTTTCGTATTTATAATACTAGTAAGATTAATATGATTAATATGATCCATACTAATAATGAGTTAAAACAAGACGATTTATGTCAGGACATATTTTTGTCTAATTTTAACTCCATCTTGAGTCTTGAGCAGAGCCAGATCTATAATCTATAGATCTCAGGCTCAATTCTACAGACAGTTGACTTTCAAAAGGTAGGGTACACAATCGCCAATATCAATTTGAACGTAACACATAATCAGGAATTGGGCAATCGCCAACAGGCTCGGAGTGGTGGAAGCGGAACAAATACCGAAACGTGCCTCCGATACACTCCGCGGCATGCACTATTTCATATCTACTGTGTGATTTATTACGCCAAGTGGGTTGTCTTACTTTTTTATACCTATTATTATAAACTAGATTATGCCCGCGACTTCTTTCACGTTGATTAAGGTTTTTTATCCCGCGGGAACTTTTTAATTTCCGGGATAAGCCTTTGTGTTAATTCTAGGTATGAGCTATCTACATTCCAAATTTCAGCCAAATTGTTTCATTTGTTGTGACCTTAATTTATGATATTATAGACTAATTAATATAGACCTCTTTAGTTAATCTATGATTTCATATAATTAATTTATGATTTCAAAGATTAATTATAGAGGTTGGTGCGCCATTTGCAATATTATTAGTTCCAGAGGCACTCGTATGTCAAATGTGACTTATCAAATTGATCCATAATTAAGGACGTTCAAACATTCTGGCGTTCGCCAATTTTAGGTATTTTGTTACCGGCACCCGGTTGCACGGATTTTCTAATGGTATTTGTAGTACGACTAACATATTTTGATACTATGAAATTAAGCATTCAAAATATCATTACTTAATATTTAGTTTTCAAGCCAGAGCATCCGCAATAACCAGAACAGGTGACACGGAATTATGTGAGTGAGGGAATCTGTGCGGGAGATATTATATTGCACAAGTGGGCACGCACTGCGCAACCCAGGTGCACTCTCCTTTCCTTCACTCGCATAGTCCGATGGGACGGAAATCCAACATGACCGCAAACGCTGGACCTACGGCTTTACGGGTTTTCCGAGGCATGGGGGTGACACCCCCTACTTCTTATTTCCGGGCTAGTACTTACTGAGAATTTCTTGACAGAAAAACCCAATATCTACATTTTCTGGTCCGGGAAGTGAATTTCCACTAATGGTTTCGTATAGAAGACAAAAATTCATTCGGAGAAAAAATACGGAGAGAGCTGATGATTGAGGATTTCGGAGACGGGTGACGGGCACGGCCAGGGTATTGTAGATGGGGGGGATGGATGGGTCCACCAAATGTCACTCGAAACCTCATCCAATTGGGCGTGAGCTGAAAAAAAACTCCAAAATGGCGGATTCAACATGGCCGCCATACAAACTTCGTCGGTGTCTAGCTCGGAGAGTATAAAAGATGGAAGAGTGGTTTCTTGACAAAATATGATCAGGACAAGGTCTACTTGATGAACAAAAAATATCCAAGATGGCGGAATTTATTTTTCCATATAAAATATAATACAAAATATATTATATGTATATACTATACAATTATATCCTATTTTTTAGGGTTTAAAATATTTCTTGTCAGAGCCTTTGTACCTATGTTCACTATGATTTCGAAGATTCATTGACCTGGTGTGCCGAAGATCGACCAGTTCTGGAAGAAGACAATGGTTATAAAATTGTATTAATTTGGTTTCCATGTTATTTTTCCAGAACTGGTCATCACGAGCAATAATTTCATATTTGATTTTTCGTTGACCGGTCCAGATGGCAAATATGCAAACGGTTTTATTTGTCACATGCAATTGCCCCTGGACTTGATAATACCACTTATGATTTTTGTTTACTACAAAAGCGTTTGTAGCTGCATCCCATAGCCAAAAAAGCTCCTGCTGATAGCCATAACTGAGATCCAGTTAATATCTATCTGATCTTCATCAGACCCTCAAGCTTCGGTTTGTGAGAGCGTCCCAACAAACCTAGATATATACGTCCAAATCCGAAGCTCCTGCTGATAGCCGTCACTGAGATCCAGTTAATATCTATCTGATCTTCATCAGACCCTCAAGCTTCGGTTTGTGAGAGCGTCCCAACAAACCTAGATATATACGTCCAAATCCGAAGCTCCTGCTGATAGCCGTCACTGAGATCCAGTTAATATCTATCTGATCTTCATCAAACCCTCAAGCTTCGGTTTGTGAGAGCGTCCCAACAAACCTAGACATATACGTCCAAATCCGAAGCTCCTGCTGATAGCCGTCACTGAGATCCAGTTCATATCTATCTGATCTTCATCAGACCCTCAAGCTTCGGTTTGTGAGAGCGTCCCAACAAACCTAGATATATACGTCCAAATCCGAAGCTCCTGCTGATAGCCGTCACTGAGATCCAGTTAATATCTATCTGATCTTCATCAGACCCTCAAGCTTCGGTTTGTGAGAGCGTCCCAACAAACCTAGACATATACGTCCAAATCCGAAGCTCCTGCTGATAGCCGTCACTGAGATCCAGTTAATATCTATCTGATCTTCATCAAACCCTGAAGCTCCAATAAAAAAAAGTAACAGACGGTTACTCTTACAGTTACTCTTATAACTCTTACTTATATTAATATATGTAATTTAAATAAATGTGAAACTGTGTTTGTTTTTTGGCTTGTTGGTTTGTCCTTTAATCACGCAGCCACGGAGCAACGGATCGACGTGATTTTGCATGGGTACAGTTGAGAATATGGAGAGTAACATAGCTTTACTTGTTATCTTGCAAAATCAAAAGATTTCCCCCTAATTTTTAATAACTAAATCCACGCAGACGAAGTCGCGGGCATTAGCTAAAATAGAAACGCGAAGATACAATTTTTTGATACCTACTATGTGTTAAAAACAGCCTCGTTGGTCTAGTGGTTAGCATGTTCGACTGCGGGTGACGAGGTGCCGCGTTAGAAAAATGTAGGTATTGTGTTTTCTGTCAAGAAAGTCTCAATACTAGCGCGGAGATGGGAAGAAGTTTGCTCACACATTTTTGCAGTAAAAGTAAATAAGTTTTTAAGTAAGTAAGTTTTTGCAGCATCTCCCGCGCAGATGGCTAATATCTGTAGAGATTGGCCCGCGCCGAGGCCGAAATAGGTCGGGAGAACAAAATTATACCTAATTGAAATAATAAATAGAAAAGTATCAAACATGTTTACTACTTACTACCAAATCTTCCAGCACAAATTATTTACGTAAAAAATTCACGGAATTGCCGAGCAAACGAGCGTGACCCAACCTTCTCATACCGCGTTTGCGAGCGGAATGAAGGTTTTTTCGTCGCTCATTCGCAAAAAGACTATATTTGGTGACGCTTTGGTAATATTTTTTAAGCTCTTTGGCCACGAAATTTAATAAAAATTATTATGAATTTTGAAGACAAAGACTTCATGGTGCATTTAAAACATTTTTATCAAAAATTAAAGTTGTATTTTAAATGCTAGTGACCTATAAACACAACAGAGAAAAGGACAATATTTGGCGACGGTTGTGTAATTTTTTTAAGCTATTCGTGCACGAAATTTTTATTAAATACGCCCACCGATTAAAGATAAAGACTGCTTTATGTATTTAAGATTTTTAAATCAAAAAATAAAATTATATTTGAAATGCTATTGAGCCATAAACACGACAGAGAAAAATACAACATTAGGCGACACTTGTGAATTTTTTAAGCTCTTTGTTCACAAAATTTTATAAAACTTTAATACAAATTTTAAAGACAAAGACTTTTTGGTGCACTTAAAATTTTTAAATCAAAAATTAAAGTTGTATTTTTAATGCTAGAGAGCTCTAAGCACAGCAGAGAATAAGGCAATATTTAGTGACGCTTGTGTAATTTTTTTTAACCTCTTCCTGAACGAAATCGAATAAAACTTAATATACAATTTTAAAGACAAGGACTGCATAGTGCGTTTAGGATTTTTAAATTTAAAATAAACGTTGTATTTTAAATGCTATAAAGCTACAAACACAACCCTTTTTACGAAAATGTGTCTAATCACGGTCTGACAAACGTTGTATTTTTGGGTATTTATTCATAAAAATGTTTTTTTTATGCCCAAGAATTATACCTAAGCAGTTGATTTATGTAATGGTCTATTATTTTTTCCTCCCATCTTTAAGAATTCTAAGTTATTGAGCTTGGAAATCGTAGCAGTCCCGTCATAGCGCCCTTAAGCTGTCATTTGTATAGGGACAGGCCAGCTAATCCAACGTTAATCACAGAGTAAGTTCTATACTTAGACTACTAGATACTATAGTGGTTATAAACCAATGCACAGTCTGATTTTGTGTGAATTCGGATTTTAGTCCAGCCCCTTGCCCATTGTGCTGTTGAGGCTTCTAGCTTCTTAGTTTACTTCATTAGGTTAGAGGTTTACGATTATCATACCTAACCTCAATCTATCTATGATAATCGTAAGCCTTATCCAGAGCTCCTCGCATCTTCAACATCTTTCGAAGATCAGATGTTACGTGTAGAAGCTTGTATGCTGTCAAATAACGTTTAGGAATAATAAGCAGTCCCTGTTTCAAAACGAATAACCTGCTTGAAAAATGTAAAATAACATTTTAGCAAAATAAAGTTATGCTCCTTTGACACGGCAACAGTGATTGTGGGCTCTTAGCGACGCAACAACATAATTAGTAAAGTGCAATTAATTGCTCGTTAAACATTTTACTGGCTGGACTTTGTTTTATAGACGAGGTTTAGTTTATACGGCCTCATCGTTGTGGTTTATGATGTCAAAGTATTGTTTTTAATAATAGCAGCATAATATCTTTATGCTTCATTTTCTCGTCCTTCGAAAATAAAATACATCTCTATAACTCGTAGGTGACCGCAAAAGTACATAATGTGTCACTACATCAAAAATATACTTCCACGTCCATTTGCATTTATCTTCACCAAAAAACCGGCCAAATGCAAGTCGGACCAGAACTCGAAGGGTTCCCGTACCATCGTACAAGCTTTAACATAAGCTATTGTTACATTAAATTATTTTTTTCTTTATTTCTCATTAAAAGGTCCTTTTTACAAGGTACAATGCGAAATTATTTTGCAAAATAAAAGCGCAACGACATTGCGTTCTTTTTGACAATGACACGTACTTACACGAGTCATGATGACATTTAAAAATAACCACAATTGACAGCAATTGACATTTGACATACTAGCAATTGACGTTTGACAATTGAAATGACATTAAGATGACGTAACGTCCTTACAAACATAGACAACAGAAGCAAATGGATGATACAGATGTACTCAATTATGAATTTTATATTTGTACATCTTCTTCACTGTAATACTACAAAAAAACATATTTTATTTCAATTTCTATGATTTAATACTATTTTTTGGCATAGCGTACAAGTACCTGGCCCAAGATGAAACAAACCCTTTCAAGTATCTACCTATTACATATCGTGTTCATGAGATACAGCTCGCCGAGAGACGGCCGGAAGGACGAATAGCGAATACTTAGTAATAGGGTCCCAATGGCACTCTGGGTACGGAACCCTAAAAAAAGGGACAAATGAAGCAAAACTTCGCATGTGGAATACGAGTACCACTCACGGAATTCGATATTGCTATGGACAATTTACTATGCTATGGAAGCATTAAAATACCTATTAGGGACTCGTGCGCAATTTTCCGTTGTACATTCGTCTCGGCTTGAAGAAATGAAGAAAAATATAAAATAAACAATTTTTATTTAGAACATAATATCTCTCATCTCGGTTGTATGAATACACTGACTAATCTGCACTTCATTCAGAATTCAAGAGAACACTTGAGGCCCCGTTCTATATTTAATGAATATTCTCAGAAATACACTTTGAAGCTTGAGTTTGATTTAATTTCAAAAAGTAATTTATTTTTTCACATAATCTTCTACCTAAAATTTGTTTATGAACAAAACAAGTCATATTTTGTTAGTACATAATATAACAACCTAACCTAACATCTGGCGTGTGAAGTTTTTTTAGTGTGAAGATAACAGGTAGTGTGTCTATCAAAGATTATTACTTTTTAAACAGTTTTATTGCTACATTGGTCAAAGCAACTCCTAAAAACTGTTCGATATTCCCCTCTCTTGAGAAGTCACTTATAAGATTGTCTCCTATTTTAATGGTCCAGCAAGGGATGTAAGGAATCCGTAAAGAAAGTAACTTAATATGCTCGTTTACACCAACCATACCTAAATCATCCCCTACGTAAAGAGACTCCTATTCTCTTTACGTAGGTAGCCCCTAACTACAATCCCTTACCTACCCAATGTCATTTCCACCTTTAAGTGTTCCCTAAAGGTATGTGAAAATGAAATTGATAGAAAGCGTCACCTAACTTAGGTAGCCCGTAAAAGTTAGGAAACGTTGGTGAAAATAAGCATTAGACCTAAGTATAAGCCAGTAGGTACCGCAACTAACAGACAGACAACGCAAAGCCTAAGCCGCTAGATTTAGTAATGTAAACATTCCTTGATTAGTCTGAGGTATTTTTTTAATACCACGCCTAAAGAGTGGTACGTAAAGTTTGTATAAAGAAACATTATTTCTAAATCCTGGTGTTTTTGGTGCGGCAGACGTGAAAGAAATAGCCATAAGAAAGCGCCATGCCGACAATCGTCACGGCATACGGATCGATTGTTTTTGATCGATTGTTTTTGATCGGATCGATTGAAATGTTTGGAGCGTGTATTGAACGACAAGCTCCTGGCATACCTCGAGCTTAATGACCTCCTATCGGACCAGCAGTACGGTTTTCGCCGTAACAGGTCCACGGGAGATCTTTTAGTGTATGCTACACACATCTGGGGTGAAGCCATCGATAAGCATGGTGAGGCGCTAGCCGTCTCACTTGATGTATCGAAGGCGTTTGACCGGGTCTGGCATGAAAGCCTTTTGAGCAAACTTTCAGCTTATGGGATACCCACTGGACTTTGTAACTGGATATCGGATTTCCTGAGTGGGCGATCATTTCGAGTGGTCATAGATGGCACCTCGTCTGATCTGATGGCGATTAACGCCGGTGTCCCTCAGGGATCAGTTCTCTCCGCAACGCTCTTTTTGCTGCACATTAATGACCTCCTCAGGCCCGGTATCTTTGGGTATGCGGATGACAGCACCGTTACGGAGAGATACATGTCCGGTCCCCGTGCCAGTGGCGCTGAAACTTTCGAGCTTAGAGAGGCTTTGGTAGAACGCATAAATTTGGCTTTGAAAGAGGTATCGGATTGGGGTGATGCCAACCTTGTCAAATTTAATGCTACCAAAACGCAAGCGTGTTTGTTTACCGCCAAACGGAGTCCATTCCCGCTGACTCCGACTTTCCGAAATATATCCGTACCGGTCACTGACAGTATTGATCTTCTTGGCATAAATGTTTCGTCAAATCTTAACTTTGGACGCTGCATCGAATCCAAGGCAAAAACTGCTGGCAAGAAACTTGGTATCCTCAATAAAGTCAAGCGCTACTTCACGCCGGAACAGCTTGTTACCTTGTATCAAGCACAAATTCGATCGTGCATGGAGTACTGCAGCCATTTATGGGATGGCTCTGCCAAGTACCAGCTTGCTGCATTGGATTCGGTGGACAGACGCGCCAGAAGACTCATTGGCGACGAATCGCTAAGTAACTCCAAACTTCAAAGTCTGGAACATCGGCGCCAGGTTGCCTGTCTGTCGGTATTTTACAGGATATATTTCGGAGAGTGTGCTCAAGAGCTATTTGAACTAGTTCCTCCATCACCCTTCTACCATCGAACCGCAAGGCATCGCTCGAATCTGCACCGCTACGTGGTCGAAATTCCCCGATCCCGCACTAAGCGTTTTGCTTCCTCGTTCCTAATACGCACCGCTAAAATTTGGAATGCCCTTCCGGCTTCCGTTTTTCCAACTGACTATAACTTGGGTACCTTTAAATCAAGAGTGAATAGGCATCTTCTAGGCAAGCGCGCTCCATCTTAGGCTGCATCTTCACTTACCATCAGGTGAGATTGCAATCAAGCGCTGGTCTATATATTTAAAAAAAAAAAAAAAAAAGATCTTACAACTGAGGCATCAATGGACTTTTGAAATCACACGTCTAAATTAATTTAAAACACCCCCGTCATGTTAATCTATGGCCGGACTATAAGTACGATATATCTGACATCCTGTCACCTAGTATGCTGCTCCATCATCAGATCCTCATCCTCGATCCCCGATCATCATCTATCGAACATCAACTCGTTGCGACCATTCCTGTGAGTTTTCGAAGAGTCGGGTTCTCTGGAGACCATTCTGGTTGCAGCATCAGGTCGAAGTTATCAATTAATTGTCATTTAACCGTTATACTAGCATGCGTGAAGCACTTAATCGAGTAATAATACGCCAAAAATGCCTTACATCATTTTGGAAAAGAGCTGATACTCTTTCACTGCTGGACGCAAGGAAACTGGCTTTCAAATGAAAAAGACCGTATCAAAATCGGTCCATCCGTTTGAGAGCTACGATGCCACAGACAGACACACACACGTCGGGGTTAAAAAACCTATATCAACGCGATCGAATCGGGAATCTGCTAAGCTTCGTCATAAACTCATCACATTACCATCACATCTGGTTGCATAACATATTTCAATAAATAAATTTAGTATGTCATACGCAATCTCTATTTGGCCTCGCTCTAATGGATTTTTATAGGATAAAGTATCATAGTGTCATCGCGGTGCGCGGATGCTTTCATTCATTTCATAATGACTGTTGATTATGCTGCAATGCTTTCAATGGTCAGTGCGTTAACCCCGTTTGAGCGGATGATATGGATTAGATTAGTTGAGAGAGCATTATGGCAAAATGCACACATTTTGTTTTGTTGAGTTAAAATAATTTTATTGTTTTATTTACTCTCATACAATAAAGATATCTTAATAACATAGGGGCCTATTTCACCATCCTCAAGTACACTTTAAACGATGAATTTTGCCACTCTAACGCAGATTGTAGACAGAAAAACTGACAAAACGTCTACTTTATTCGTCAGGTAAAGTTTACTCGGCAAAGATAAAATAGGCCCTAAGCCATGGCTAATAATAATTAATGTAGGTTTAAGTACCTCTATTTACCTTTTCTAATTAAGACTAAATTAGTATGAAAGTTTTCCTTCATTTGCCATCATATTTAAGGATTTTTTATCTATCAAGTCTTGTATAATATTTCTTATTGTCCTGCGATACTATCACATTACGGAGTTACCGAAGCTAATAGCTAGGCTCGTTTGCTCTTCGATACAACCCTTAGTACAGTGTTTGTGTGCCCAGCTTGTAAGATTTTCAGACATTCTTCAATTTTGCCAACGCTATTGAGTTATATTTTAATTTTAAATACTCTTGAAAGAATATAGTTACACCGAGATACAGACCGTAACTATGAATTTCATATGAACTAAGCTTACGTCTTCATACTAAAGATCATATCCATAGGTCTTGTTATTATTTCTTTTCCAAGTTGCAATATGTAGTCTATTTATGTTTTGTTTGCGTTACACGAATAGTTAAATTTAACGTTACATTGAGTTGCTGCACCTGGCTGTGTTGCAACACTCCGGCTGTTTTCGAAAGCTTTAATGCTAAGAGTCCAGATTTAGATTGTACTACGACAAGATTCGATTTTGTAACATTGTCAGCAAGGTTTATGGGTTTACTAGATGATGATGACTCCTTCCGCGTGAATAGAGGTTTTTTGATTCCCGCAGGAACTCTGTAATTTTCCGGGACAAAAAGTAGCCTATGTTTTAATCCTGGATATGAGCTATCTTCGTTCCAAATTTCAGCGAAATCGATTCATCCGTTGTGTCGTTAAAGAGTAAAAAACATCCATCCATTCATCCATCCATACATGATATACATCCATCCTAACAAACTTTCGCATTTTTAGCGCGGCTTCGCTCACGTTTAGTTCGATTTTTTCAAACCCCTATTTTAACCCCCTTACGGCCTACGGGTTGAATTTTCAAAACTCATTTCTTAGCGCATGCCCAAGTCATAATAGCTATCCTAAATGCCAAAGTTCAGTCCCAAGATTCGTCCAGTGGTTTGAGCTGTGCGTCGATAGATCAGTCAGTCAGTCACCTCTTCCTTTTACATATTTAGACTATTAGACTAGGTCTTAGCTGGACAGGTGAGATTGCAGTCAAGCGCTAGTCTATATGAAAGTCTTGTAAAACTTAAAATAAAAACTAGTGAAACTATTTTCGTGCAAGAAGTAGGCATCAAAGGATTTATTTTCTCGTAAAACATGCGTTATTAAAGCCACAAACAGTTCTTTTATTCCCGCCTTTGCAACGCCACGCACAGCACGCAAATGAGTAATCAAGAATAAATAGACGCGGCATCTTGACGTATTGTGCAATCATATTTTTAGAGTAACTTCTATGACTATAATTTCAATAAGATGGGCCTTAATATGGGTAGCCTAAGTATTTCACGCTCTCTTTAACATTTCTGTGGTGGTGTCGCGTGATGCGGGTTGTTACGTTCCCTCAAATATGGTTGAGCGCTTTTTATCCCGGAAAATCAGTTCCCGTGGGATTTTAAAAAGTATAATCCACGCGGATGAATTCGCGGGCATCAGCTAGTATTTTTATATTTCGGTGAGTGTGATTAGGAGCTCTTCGGCCTTGACCCCCCCTCACCGTTTTACCACTGCACTGCAAGATATCGAGAGGGCTTGCATCCCTATATCGTAGATATACCATCCACGTGCATGAAGCGGTTTAAGTGTTCATTTCTGATTCGCACGGTCAAGGTCTGGAACGCTCTTCCGAAATCTGTGTTTCCTGACACGTACAATATGGGTATCTTTAAAGCAAGAGTGCTTAGGCATCTTCTAACCAAACACATTCTACCTTAGGCCACATCATCACTTTCCATCAGGTGTGATAGTGGTCAAGCGTGTGCCTATAATGTATAAAAAAACTTTGAAGCCGTGCGACTGCATGGCTTGACATTGTCGTAAAACGTACAAACTGATGAGAGCGCTGATGACTTCCATAGAAACTTTGCTCACTAATTTATTTACACAGTTCGTACCCCGTGACCCCATTAGTAATATTTCAGAATTATTCGTGTCATGTCACACGCCTGACCTTAAGCGTTGGCAAAGAATATAAATGGTGTTCAATTTTACACTGATCCATTAGACGGTCGCATTATGGTGTTAGGGAGCAAATTGCTTCCGAGTCGTCGCACGCGACTCACCCACGCGAGCCTTCAGCCTTTATAACATATTAACTAATACCTCCATACAGCCTCTATAAAACATATTTATGTTGAAGGCTTAAACATTATGCGGCGGTATTAAACGCCTTCTATGCAAGTAATAACACGTTAACGTATCGATTAATTTTCATCACAAAGTTTGCCTATCAGGTAGAGTCGTATCAACACAATATTGTCATGCACTCTTGTTGGTGGTTCAATATACGTATAAATAAATAAAACATGGATAGTTACTGCTAAAAATTTCTGTTAGAACGCCTTTAAGGGACCCTTGAGGGATATTAAGCATAAAAAGTTCATAAGTACACAAGAATACTGGTTCTGAACTTCTGTATTTTATACGATGACTCATAAGGTACACAAAATTACATTGGTCCATAAATAACTACTATAAATTTTTACCCGGCGCGGAGGGTGCATTGAGGGTACGGGCACTTCCTAGTGTGGACCCGTAACATTAATCACCTTCTAGCGGAGCATCCTCATGCTACCGGGCGGGTCGGCAGGTTGTGGATAGCCGCGTCTGTCTGCGGCCGGAGCGCAGCCTGCATGCGGACTGTGGTCCGGTCGTAGACACCCCGAACAAGAGGTTCAGCCAATGACACTCCCAACGCTGGCTGGAATCCTTTAGACCCTTGTCCATGATCCCCTCCTATAACCTCCACCCTAAGTCCTACTGTCCCCATAAATAAAACATACACTCATACACACTAGTACACACATTAACACTCTACAACCCACACAAACCTTCGGAAAGATGAAAGCGATATGTAAAGAGATACTACCCCAGAGGGGTACCGACTCCCATGTTGGAGCCGGAGAATCCCCAACTGTGGCTCTGCCTCCGGCAAAGAACGGAGACAGGGCCACAGGCAGCCCCTCGTACTCTGGGGGGGCCAACAATCGCTTTGTGCTATGCACACCCGACAACCACAGGCAAACGAACGGACCACGACGGACATTCCTACCTCTTTGACCCCAAGCTCTGACACCCGGATTCCGAAGGACCCGCCCCACATGTCTACTAGGACTGACAAACGGACATCCCCACATACCCCTAGACCTCTAGACCTGGCCTCCCTAGCGGCGGTCATCCCCGAGACCCCCACTGCCCAAAATCCATGGGTACTGGTTGAGGCCAGAGTCAAGAGGAAAAAACACAAGAAAAGGAAGACCAACCGAAAAAGCACAAGACGGACGGACTTCCCTACGGGTGAAAGTGGCGGCAGGCCAAGACGGGAACTCGGAGGGGCGGCGACCGCGGACGTACGCGCTCGGGAGAGAGGCTCGCATGGACAAAGCGGAGGTGGGCGGCCGCCCAAACAGGGCCGCTGCCCGCCCGCGGAGACCGTCGTCTCTAGCCAGAGCGTGGGCGTAGTGGACGCCGCTCAGCCGGGAACCAGCCGAGGCCCGCCCGCGGACACCCGACATGTACATTTTACCGATTGTGGAAACATTCCGGCCCAACATCGGCCGCACCCTGTCGCCCACCGGTCAAACACGCACTGTAGAGGGCGGAGCAGTGGTGCGGCTGGTGATGGACCCAACAACCCCGGCCCGTCGACAGGCCAGCCCAACCAAAAACGCGGTAGGCCCGAAGACACCACCCCTCCCCGGGAGGAATACAAGCGACGTAGAACAGACAGACCGACGCACCCGGCAGGCTAATATGCTCGAGCGGCTAAATCGCACCTTGATGTCGCGGTTATGCTGGTGCCTCGGAATAACATGACGCAACAGGAGGCGAGCAGCATACAGAGCTCAATACAAAAAGAGATCTTTGCTGCTTGCACCAAACCGCCAACACCGGGCACCACACCTTATGCACCATCCTTCGAGGGGAGAGCTTTCCTTAGCGAGGGGGTGCTTAAGATGTGGTGCACAGACGAACAGTCCCTCTCATGGCTACGTGACGTCGTTCCACGGCTGAAGTCGCCGCGGGAGGGTACAAGGCTTGCGTTGATCGCCCAGGCAGACGTACCAGTGCGGGTTAGGTCGGCACTTTTTGTGCCGAACTATGATGAGGATATAGGCAAACTCCACCAGATCCTGTCCCTCCAAAACCCCTGGTATGAGGTCTCAACGTGGGCCTTGTATACATACCAACGAGTACAAGGCAGGATTCCTGGAGTATTCCTCGTTTTGGGAATACCTAAGGAACAGATTGACAACATCCTGGCTAGAGGAAGGAAAGTCTCATACTCTACGGGCTCAATATACATCCGCTTCTTCACCAAAGAAGGAGTGAGCGATGTACCGCCCGTGGAGACCCCCCAGCCAGAGATGCAAACAAACATGGACACTGACGCGCCGACAGACAAGACTGACGAGAAAACTGACACAGAAACAGACAGACAGACCGAAGAAATGACAGATAAACCCGCGGTCGGTACCCCCGTGCCTTCCGTCAGCACTGTGCTCGAGAACATCGACGCAATGCTGACGGAAGAACCCTCGGCTCCTCCATCCAACACCGCATGGAGAGAGACGCAGGAGTCAGCCGCTTCAGACTCAACAGATTCAACAGCTCTTACCATCAAAGAGCTGTTGAAAAAGATGGTCCCTCAGACCAAACAACAATAAGGACGACATTAGGCCTTAAACAAAATAAAAGTCCTCCAAACCAACCTCCAGCACAAACATCTTGCGACGGCCACACTACGAAAACATCTGGAGGTTGAGGCCGAGACCATCGCCCTGATCCAAGAGCCGTGGGTCCGGGCAAATCGCATATGCGGCCTCGGCAACTGCGATGGTAAGATCTACTACAGCTACTTGCAAGAGCCGCCCAGAACATGCATTTACATACCACGCTGCTTAACAGCGATACTACTAACACAGTTCTGTTTCAGAGATCTAACAGCAGTAAAAATACAGAACGGAATACAACAAATCGATGGGAAAGCGCCAAGACCAATAGTCCTGGCTTCGTTATACCTACCCATTGAAGGCCGGATCCCCACGAAGGAAGTCGTGGACCTGGTAAACCACTGTGATGAACATAATACGGATCTTGTTATCTCGGTCGACAGCAACGCACATCACACCCTTTGGGGAAGTGCAACAAACAACAAAAGAGGTGAGGAATTAGTATCTTACTTACTAACGACTAACCTAAACATACTGAACAGGGGAACAGAACCTACGTTTGTCTCAAGCCGTTACCAGACAATCATTGATCTGACCCTTGCATCACACAACATAACGGATCAAGTCAGAAACTGGCATGTGAGCGGTGAACCTTCGCTCTCAGACCATAGAAGGATTTCCTTCGAACTGAACTTGACCAAAACACAAGAAACACCCCGTAGGAACCCACGGAAAACTAACAGCAAACAGTTCAAAATACTGATTACACGGCACATAGGGGAACCAGACAACCTCAAAATACAAAATGTGCCACAAATAGACAGTAACGTTAATAACTTGACGTATAACATCAGGACATGCTATGAACAAGCACGCCCTATATTAAGACGGAAAACAAAACAAACACCGAAACATAGTTGGTGGGGCCCTGATCTTGAAAAGAAAAGGCAAAGGTTAAGGCACCTATTCAACAGAGCTATGAACACCAGACAAGAAGATTGGGATAATTACAAGATAGCGCAATCCCAATACAAGAAACTTGTAAGGAAAAAAGACAGCCAATCATGGCAACGTTTCTGTACAAACATAGAAACGTATGACACGGCCACCAGGATCCGGAAGATTCTAGCCCAGGACAATAGCCACACACTTGGCTCACTGAAGAAAGCCGATGGTAGCTTCACTTCTGATGACAAAGAGGTCAGCCAAACACTCATAGAAACACACTTCCCAGGATGCAGGATTCTGAACACAGATATAACTGTATGGACAGAAGAACCTCGTGGGTTACCCACAGAGGCCGACTGGGAGATAGCCAACAAAATAGTTACACATGAGAAGGTTCAGTGGGCCATCGACACCTTCCAACCCTTCAAATCAGCGGGGACAGACAATATTTTTCCTGCACTCCTACAATGGGGAGCAGCAAAAATAATACCATGGCTAGTAAAGATTTACTCAGCTTGTATAGCCCATGGGTACATACCCCTAATATGGAGAGAAGTTAAGGTAGTCTTCCTACCAAAACTTGGTAAGAATGACTACACACAGCCGAAATCATTTCGACCTATCAGTCTCACATCTTTTCTGCTGAAAACATTAGAAAGACTCGGCGACCGCTTCCTTAGAGACGGAGCCCTGAGACACATACCAATACATCGAAACCAACACGCATACAGCATGGGTAAATCCACGGAAACAGCGCTCCACTCTGTAGTATGCAAAATAGAACATGATCTGAACAACAAACTGTCAACCTTAGGAGCCTTTATAGATATTGAAGGTGCCTTTGACAAAACAACGTTTAACAGCATTGATAATGCGCTTGACAGATACGTAGTACCAAAAACACTACGCAAATGGATAAGAGCCCTACTCGAAAAGAGGGCCATCCAACTAGACATAAACGGCATAACTAGAGGCATAGTAGCCAGGGGCTGTCCACAAGGTGGAGTATTATCCCCAATCTTGTGGAACCTCGTAGTAGATGACCTGATAACAAACTAAACAACAGTGGTTTTTTCACGATAGGATACGCGGATGATCTAACGATCCTCATAAGCGGAAAACATGAAGACACGCTAAGTGCGATAATACAAAAGGCGCTAAGACTCGTAGAGAAATGGTGCAAAGAAAACGATCTTACGGTTAACCCTAAAAAGACGGAGTTAATTCTGTTCACAAACAAAAGAAAACCTGACATCCCCAAGATGCCTATACTGTTTAGTACAAGTCTGGCATTATCAAAAGAAGTAAAATATCTGGGAGTAATACTAGACAGCAAACTAAACTGGAAGACACACATAGGCACAAAAATACAAAAAGCAACAATCATCCTAAATCAATGCAAACGCATGATTGGGAAAACCTGGGGTCTCAAGCCACGAATAATGAAGTGGCTCTACGAATCAGTCGTAAGAAGCTCATTGACATACGCGTCACTAGTATGGTGGCCAAGAACGCTTCTTACGACAACCCAACAGGAACTACAAAAATTTCAAAGACAAGCGTGCCTGGCGATCACAAGCTGTATGAGCACCACACCATCAAACGCGCTAGAGATAATACTGGGCATACCGCCTCTTCACCTACACATAAGGGAAGAAGCCACCCTTGCAGCACTCAGGTTAAAAACCTACGGGCTGTGGAGAGAAACAATCACACCGCATACCCGGATACTATCACGCGAACAAATGAAGTGTCCACAACTGGGATGGATTTGTGATAAAACACAAAAAGTACATGTAATAGAAAAAGATTACAAGATCAACACGGAAGACTTTTCAACTACCACGTCTACCATAGATACCATCGAGGTATACACAGATGGGTCCAAAACAAACACGGGAACAGGAGCTGGAGTCTACTACCCCGAATTAAATATACACATTGCCTATACCCTTGGTAAGAACAATTCAGTCTTCCAAGCAGAGTGTGTCGAAATCACAGCAGCAGCCATCGCCATGGCCAGCAGACAGGTAAAAAATTTTAACATCAACATTAACACAGACAGCCAAGCAGTACTGAGAGCCCTAGCTAAAAATACGACCTCCTCAAAACTTGTACTGGACTGTCACAATGCATTACAAACCATAACAAAATCAAACAACGTCACACTGCGCTGGGTAAAAGGTCACAGTGACAATATTGGTAACGATGCAGCCGATGAGTTAGCTCGGCGCGCTTCAGCCCTGAAGGTTATGGGACCGGAACCGATCGCTCCTATACCCTTCTGTGAGTATAAAACATGGTTACATAACCAAACAGTAAGTACACAAGCCGAACTTTGGGCAAATACCACAGACTGTAGACAAACAAAAGAGGCTTTTCCATGCCTCAATCGACGCCTTACAACAAAACTACTACAACTAAACCGAATAAAATTAAGGACAGTTGTAGGCACGATCACAGGACACTGTTCGCTCAACAAACACCTTTACATTCTAGGTATCACCGACAGCCCTCTGTGCAGAGCATGCATGGAGGGTGACGAGACACCGGAACACGTACTGCTTAAATGCAGAGGTGTATCCGACCAACGTCATAAATACATTGGCTCTCCAGCTACACTTCCGGAAGTCCTCGCCGACCTGGGTGGCCTGCTCGGATTCTGGAAGGAGCTCGGCTGGCTGGAGTGATCCGGCGGGGAGCCGCACCAGAGGAATCACGCAAAACGGGCGAACATCGCCTACTTGCGGAGACAATTCCCAGGAAGAAGAGAAGAAGAAGAACTACTATAAATGAAACATAACTAGTGAACGCTAGTTACGAGCGAATTTAATTTGTTTATTTGAATACACAATGATATACTGCAGAAAACAACAACGTATGTGATTATTGATTAAAATATACAAAAAATCATGGCCGCAAAAAGTGAGACATCAAAGGCGCACGGTTTCGTGCCGCGAATATTACAACGTCGTCGTGTAAACTACTATTAGGTATATTATAACATCACGTCACATCGTCATCAGCGAAAATAATTCCATAAAATATGTTGTTCTATAAGATATAAGATCTGGAGGAATTTGCAATTTAATACAATTCGCGACAAAGACACGAATATACTCGTATTATGTACGTAAGTAAACGTTTTAGTTTTTCTGTTGATTTGTTTGTGCGCAGACAACGCATGAACTACTGGACCCATTAAAACGAAACTTTGGCATGTTCGAAATCATATTACCATCATCGGCAGCATATGCACTGAAAAAAAAATTCATCGCTGCCACCAAAATTTTGTTAGTCGTTGACCGTTGTCAAGTAAAATATTCGTATAGGGGAACACAAAGCTACTTGGTTGCTATATACATCGATGCTAACAATAAAGCTAACTTTATGATTATGACTGATTTCACTACGTAACTTAGTACAATAATGAAATGAAAATGTATACTTCTATAACCATTTACTAGATTAGTCTAGTCAGATAGCTATATTACCAGATCGCGTTCGTATCTATACATATAATAAAACAGAAACGAAACCAATTCTGTACATGAAATAGATTCAAAAAAGGGTTTTTGCTTCTAATTGTGCTCAAGATACAGATATCAAAACAGAAGCTAAATTTTTTTTTGTCTGTTTGTCTGTCTGTTTGTTTGTCCTTCTTTCACGTAAAAACTACCGCACAGATTTCTACAAAATTTTATACCGTGGTAGCTTATTACTCGGGTCAACATCTAGGCTACTTTTTATCCCGGAAAATCAAGGAGTTCCCGCGGGACTTAATAAACTAAATCCACGCGGACAAAGTCGCGGCATCAGCTAGTTATAGCTATATTCCTAGTAAGATAGCTATGAATCGCTTTTGTATAGCTATATTCCGGCATATAGCTATAAACCTAGGTTTATAGCTATAACACCGCTTCAACTATCTTACTTATCTACTCGTATCTACATCATGTAGTAATTAGGAACATCGAACGGATGAATAGCTACATGATTTGCGTCATCGGAAAGAGTAATAAACTAAACACGTGAGGCTCGTATGGATGTAATTATATTTTCTCACCTCCGGGCGGAAAGCGTCAATTTTCCTCCCGCTGCGCTAAACGAAAATGTCGCTTTCCGCCTCCGTCGAGGAGAAAAATAGTATACACACCACGGGCAGTAAATAAGAAAGCCTCAGATCACATGTTTATTGACCTCGGCTTCGCCTCGGACAACAATTGCATGTGATCTGAGACATTTCTTATTTTACTGCCCTAGATGTGTAATGTACTATTTTCTGTGAACGTTTCACCGACAGAATATTATGATGTTGATGAATAACGAGAAAAAAATATGCAGTGCGTATTTACCTGCTGCAATGCTGGCTTGCTGGGGACCTTTGGCCTGTTGGGGGCAAGCATTGAACTATTTGACTGATTGCCGATTTCAGCAACAACGTCGAGTGAGGTTTAATCGAGGATTAAATTGGGCATTCTGACAGTTTTTGTATTGAAATATCTGTCAAAATAGCAAAACGCTCGGATAAGACTTTACTGTAAATTTGTTTTGAAAAGAGCAACCGCCGAGTTTCTTGCTGGTTCTTCTCGGCAGGAAAGGCATTCCGAACCAGTGGTAGATTCATCGACTATTCAAAAGCACTTGTAAAAGTTTATTTGAATAAAAAATATTTCTATTCTATTCTATTCATCCATTAGGTAAATTATCATTTTAATTTTAAACTAATATTCTAAATGTGAAAGTGTGTTTGTTTGTTGGTTGCTGACTGACTGACTGACCTGACTTTTTTGCATGGGTATTTTCCGGGATAAAAGTACCCTATATGTCACTTTGCAGGTCCTCAACTAAACCCGTGCAACAATCACGACGATACGTAGCGCTGTTGCGGCGTGCTTGAAGGACAAAACAACAAACATACACACTTTCGCATTTATTATACCAACGAGGCAGTTTTAAATAATACAACGAAGATATAACGGAGTAGGTATAGGGTCATATTATCATATTGTGGTATAATTTAATATAAGAAATTCTTTTTAAAAAACCGAAAAACCGCTCGACCTATTTCGATAAAATTTCAATGGGATCACCTGGGAAGGATACCCTTTGAAACAAAAAAAGAATTTTCCAAATCGGTTCAGGTGTCTTCGAATAATCGGTGAACATACACAAAAAAAAAGATTCAGACGAATTGAGAACCTGCTCCTTTTTGAAGTCGGTTAAAAAGTAAAAATAAAAACCCTAAATATGTAATAAGTTTTCAGTCGATTCAAGTTACCGTGATAATCACTTTATATCAGTCGATTCAAGTTACTGTACAAAAAAACGTTTTCTATAGGCTCTCCACCTATCCTTACTCTGTGCTCATACGATGAAAGCAATCACTACTACTATTATTCAAGTTACAGTACAAAACATTCTCTATGTACTCTCATACGTTGATCACCGATTCGCAAGGACGCTGCTTGGGTGAAATATTATGTCAAAGCGATCGAAGACGAGCCAATATGTGCATTGTGCACGCCTGAGACCGTATACTACGCAACTAGAGAAGCCCGCAGACAACTTTCATAAGTAGAAGGGTTCTTAGTTTAGGGGTAGGTTTTGTTGTACAAAGATATATATAAATATATAAAAACATTCATATTACTAGCTGATGCACGCGACTTCGTCCGCGTGGATTTAGTTTTTATCATCCCATAGGAACTCCGATTTTCCGAGATAAAAAGTAGCCTACGTCACTCTCCAGGTCCTCAAATATACCCAAAAATCACGTCAATCCGTAGCTCTGTTGCGGCGTGATTGAAGGACAAACCAACAAACACACTTTCGCATTTATAATATTAGTAAACTAGTATGATTACAAAACTAGATGATGCCCGCGACTTCGTCCGAGTGGATTAAGGTTTTTTAATTCCCGCGGGAACTCTGTAATTTTACGGGATAAAAAAGCCTTTGTGTTAATCCTGGGTATAAGCTATCTCCATTCCAAATTTCAACCAAATCAGGTCATTCGTTGTGGAGTTGAGTAATAAACATCCATCCAAACATCCTCACAAACTTTCGCATTTATAATATTAGTAGGAAGGATATGTGAGTCAGTTTGTTTCTTGGTTTGTCCTTCAATCACGCAACAGAGCTACGGATCAACGTGATTTTTTGCATGGAAATAGTTGAAAACGTGAAGAGCGACTAAGGCTATTTTATACTTTCTTATAAAATATGTAGTGATGAAGTAGATGATGATTGATGATGACTTGATAAACATATTTTTCATACTTCTGGGAAGAAGAGATTAATATTCGCCGGACACAAAAGCTACACTAATCACTGTACGAGTAAATTGCGTTCAAATCCCTTATCAATGTTTATCTCGTAGGCAATTTGAAGTTCCGAGTGCAATTCGATCACAAAATTCGATACCTACCCGAAGTCAAAGCATTCCATAGTGTAACCTGAATTTCAGGCCAACCCGCATCATGTAACGTGACACAATAACAAGCAGCAATTTTGCTACGTGCCGCGTACGGCGTAGCTACTCGTAGCTTAAGGTGCTTCATGCCAAGATATAGAATAGAATAGAATAGAATAGAATAGAAATATTTTTTATTCAAATAAACTTTCACAAGTGCTTTTGAATAGTCGATGAATCTACCACTGGTTCGGAATGCCTTTCCTGCCGAGAAGAACCAGCAAGAAACTCGGCGGTTGCTCTTTTAAAAAAAAAATTACAATACAGTAAATACTATTATATGCAGTGTTTCCACAATGAGGGAAGTTCCAAAAATGCATACCGACTAACTTCTATCTTAAGATGGGCAGACATAAAGTAGCACCATTCCCGCCGGTGGTACCCGTTCACGAGCATGACGCATGACCCAGCCATTGCTTCGCTCAACCATATTTAAAGGAACGTAACAACCCGCATACAACCACAACCGCAGCGATACGTGATATGAGTACTAACTTAAGCCTGCGACTTCATCCACGTTTAAATATAACGTTTATATATAGTTAGGGTTTAAATATAACGCACGAAAACTTTCTGTTTTCCAACGGATAAAAGGTGGTCTATGTCACTTTCCAGGTCTTCAACTATTCCCATGCAAAAAAACGCGTTGATCCGTTGCTCTGTTGCTGCGTGATTGAAGGACAAACAAACAAACAATCAATCAAACAAACAATACACTTACTCATTTAAAAAATATCCCTAATACATATTTATTTTAGGTAGGTAAAGTAAAACGGTAAAAGATTTTATGTTCATTTACTAGGTAGTTCAAACGAAGTAATTGTGTATTTATGTACGCTACACTTTAAGAAAAACATTATTAAAAAGCCCTTAATCCCTTAATCGCGCAACACTGATAACTGGGGCAATGTTACCCGATCAGATCGTTTGACGAGGCTTTAATAGGAAAGTTACTCGCAACCCCTACGGCGTCGCAGAAACTTGGCAAGTTTAGTAAAAGTCTCAACCCGGCACCAATGCAAGCTTAGCTAGTATTAATTAGCATCTGATAAGGCTTACTCGAGCGCCACGAAGTTACACGCTCCAAGCGACTTCGCTCTGCGCTGCAAGCGGCAGCGTCGAGCAGCAATAAAATGTATTGTGTTAATACTTTAGGTCATAAAAAAACTTGAGAGGTATCAAGGGGCACCCGAAGGGAACGAAGTTCCTTTCGATTAATTAATTTGGCATTGTGTTCACAATTTTTCCCTAATTTTTTACAACTTAAATAAGTTATAAAAAATTAGGGAAAAATTCCACATGTAGAAATTATCGACCGAGCGAAGCGAAGGTCTTTGAGTTAACTAGGGCGATTTGCACTTGTCCGTCCGTCCGTCCGTCCGTCCGTCCGTCTGTCAGAGCCTTATAACTTTTGAATTACTGAACGTAATTACTTCAAATTTAGATATAATATGTAAACCGATGGCCTCCAGCCGAAAATGGCTTAAAAAGTTATAAAAATCTTTATTTCAGGGGGGCTCTCATAGAAGCGAATGCGAAGTAAAAAAAAAAAAATCGCGTTACATAAAATTGTTACGTATCATTTTAAAGATAATTTTGAACTGAGTACAAAAATATTTTTTTTTTTAATTTTTCCCTTAAAATTGACGAAATGGGGGGCTTTCAAAGTGGCGATTTTATACGCTCGCTTGAAGACGCTCTCTAGAAAAATCCGCTATGGATTTTCAAACTGATTTTATGTTTTTAGGTCACTTATATCCTGTACTTGAACAACAAATACTAAAATTATATGAATATTATAAAGAAACGAGATTATTTAATTTTTAATGGGCGTCAGTAATTCATATAGCATCAACATAGCTTCACAATAATGCTAATAGATGGCGCAGTCAGTAACTATTCCCATGGAACTACGAGTTAAATTCAATGTTTGATAAATAATTCAATGTTTTCACTAACGTTCCCTAACCTTTACGGGCTACCTATAAGTTAGGTGATTGATGTTTTCTGTCAACTTATTTATCACGATCCTGTACGGGACACCTAAAAGGATATTGGGACGGATGTTAGGACTTAGGATTGTATTTAGGAGCTACCTACGTTAAGAGACTCCTACTTAGGGGATGATTTAGGTATGTTTGGTGAAAACGGGCATAATAATAATGTCAGTTTTGGTTATCATGTATCGATTGAATGAATAATCATGGGATACCGTTACCGCGAGGTCTCAGTTCGGGGCGAACCACTAGTTTAAAATAAAATTGAAAATAGAAAATTCAGTCTGTCGAGCTGGGATTCGAACCATCGACTTTTAACTGTTAGGCGACTGCAGAAACCACAAGGCTACGGAGACCCAATATTGTACCGCGAAAATACCGAACACAATGCCAAATTCACATTCAATAAAGTGTCGGTTTCAAAAAAGTGTCGATCAGTGTCGAGTGTCGGTTCAATTTTGTCTCAATTTTTTCCGTCTAGCCCCCTTCCGCACCGCGCGATAAGGAACTACGTTCCAAAAGCGCTGTAAATCTTAGAGCTGTTTCGTGGTCTGAGCGAAAGAAAACGCTTTAAGCGCTTAACTGAGCGCTTTGGGATATTTGAAGCGATACCAACTAACAGAGTAGAATTGAGATGAAGGCGTAGCTTCTTACTTTGATAACAACTTAATTTCAGCTTAATTTGCTTGGACAAGCGAAATCTGATAGCGGCGTGAGGTGCACGCAAAAGCACGCCGAATCAGTATCTTCTTCTTCTTCTTCTTTATCAACCGATAGACGTCCACTGCTGGACAAAGGTCTCTTGCATGGACTTCCACAGGCCTCGGTCTTGCGCCGCCTGAATCCAGCGGCTCCCTGCGACTCGTTTGATGTCGTCGGTCCACCTGGTGGGGGGTCTGCCAACACTGCGCTTCCCGGTGCGGGGTCGCCACTCCAGCACCTTGGGACCCCAACGACCATCAGCTCTTCGAACTATGTGCCCCGCCCATTTCCACTTCAGTATCGCGACTCGCTTAGCTATGTCGGTGACTCTGGTTCTCCTACGGATCTCCTCATTTCTGATTCGATCCCGCAGGGACACTCCGAGCATAGCTCTCTCCATCGCCCGCTGAGCGGTCCTGAGCCTACTTATGAGGCCCTTAGTTAGCGACCATGTCTCGGATCCGTAAGTCATCACTGGCAACACGCACTGTTCGAAGACTTGAGTCTTCAAATCAGTATAATTTGTTTTATTTTCATTAAATACAAATTCAACCATATGTAAAGTTAAATAGAGAAGAATTCATATAAGTATATAATCTCAGCTATACCCCTTTGTGGGACGGTTCGAATTCTATTAGGTATATCAATCATATTGTGTGCTATTTAACCAGCAGAATGCGACGCGGACAATAAAAAACAAGTGTAAATTAAAATTTTTATTTTTAAATGCAAGCTTTTAGTAGCTGCATCATTAGACTCTGGATATCATCTAGGATCAGAGTACTTGTTATGACGAATCAAACGAGCCCAAACTCGATGGGGTTACGTCGTTTTATTGCAGAGTTCCGATAGCCATCTTCCGTTTCAAATCAGCTCCATGTCACAATAATATTGCATTGCCATCCGATTTACACATAAATGCAAAATTTCAGCTCGATCAGAAACCGGGAAGTGGGTCTAATTCATCTTGCAAGATTTGACCCAAACTAACAATCAATAAATAAATAAACTGGTCAAGCTAAATAAAAGCTTGTAAAAATACGCATGACTGAAGGTAAGGAGAGGAACAATAATACATTAACCGGTGGTTACGGAAAGACTCTTCATTCGCCAAATTAACGAATCGAGCGATTAATCGTTGATCAATTCCGAACTGGACTGCATATATACCCGATTGGCCGCCAACTGCGATGCTCAGTCGTATTCATAAATTTTTGTTTTTAAATTCATTCAACTCATCGCTGGCCCAAAACTGAGCACAGTTAGGGGACCTGTGCTCAGTTTGAATGAGAATCATTGAGTTACACCAATTTTATTTCACAAGCATATTGCTATAGTGTAAAATAGGTAATTGCTATTAAAAAATGCTATTGCTATTGTACAGATATAATAGGTATTTAGATCTGTACATGATAGCTATAGTGTTTATATTCAGAAATTCATCGCCCAAAAATTAACATGAAATTAAGCAAAAAAATTTCTTATTCATAAAAGAGGCAATGTTGCCTGTTTACAACTTTTAGACTGTCGCGTACACGAGTCACTCCCATCGCTCGCATACTGTGTGTGCCCAAGCCTTAATACTGCTTGCATATCCGCGCTTGCAAACTTGGCTGATTGAAGGCTTGAAGCAGTTTCCTCTAATACACAATGCAGGCTCAGCTAGTTGTAATAACCTGCTCCAGGGTAATGAGATTAACATATTTAGCACGCGCAGCGCGGCTTAATTAAACGCGTTACTAACTAATTGCTGATATAAAATTTGAGAATGATGCACCGACGTAAATGGTCGTTCAACAATGGTAATTCGTGGTTCAACAAGCGAAAAATTGTGACAAAATTCAAAAAATTAAGTGGCACTCGGGGACTGCCGCGGTAAAGCTATTGCACAGCATTTTTTATCAACTTATGCAATTATAATGTTTATACAATATTTTTTTTGCATAATAAAAATTATGCAAAAAAATAATTAAAAAACAAACAAACAAGAAAAGCGCACTGTCACTACTTCGCGAGTGAGATTCGAACTTGCGACATCATACACCATACGGTATTGAAAGCGGCCGCTCGCCCACTGCGCCAAACAGAGCTACTTGTGAACCTCTAAAATGTTGAACGCTTACTAAACGACGGTGTTAGGTTTATTTTCGTTACAGAATTTCTTGATTCGGTCGCCGCGCTCAAACTGTTTGTCTAGTTCAAAGGCCGCGATAAAGCTATGCGAATTGAATTGAATTGAATTGTAGTACGTTTTGTGGAAATGTCATATTCTATTCTAACAAAGATGCACGGGTTAAATCAGCTTGCCATCCAGCTGCCCACAAGATAGTATAAAAACTTATTACAATGTAATAGCTACTTATTAATATTGTAAAATGATTATTTTGAAAAGAGCAACTGCTGAGTTTCTTGCCGGCTCTTCTCAGCAGAATCCGCTTTCCGAACCGGTGGTAGAATCTTGACGTGCCATAAGAGCCACAGGTTGGCCTACATGAAATAAATAATTTTGAATTTTGAATTATGCAATAGCTTAATAAAAACCCGTGGGGTGGAACATTATATAGAAGCGAATACAAATTCAGAATAATTATTCATGTACGCCAACCTGTGGCTCTTTAGCCAATTCAAGGTCTACCATCGGTTCGGAAAGCAGATTCTGTTGAGATTATAGTAATTTATAGTCGTTTCCTCGCAGCGTTCATTCTTTTGTTTCACTTTTCGCCATTTAGGTCCTAGATCCCCATCCCAAATTCATATACCTACCAACTGATAATTATTTATTATTAGTCCTCAATAACAAAAGGTAAAAAGCAATAGGGAATTCGATATAATATTATTTCGAAATATATGTCGGAACAGGATGGGCCGATCTGTGATCGTCATCTTACATCTTTGTATTACATGACGTCATATCAAATAAAATCCACTAATACAGTAAAACAATATTTTAATCAATGTCCTTTACAAAATAGTTCAGTAACACTTGAATCACAATAACTGTCTTTCTTTATCTCCTTCAATTCTAACTCTATACTTTAGGTATCTACAAACTACACTGCAGCTAACATTGATTATCTTTCTTCAGCTCTCTCAATATGGAAACAGATCAAAACGACAGTTTCAGGGCACGTGCGTGACTAAGCTCAATTAATTAATCCTTATACGTTCGTCTCCAGTCACGCCTGCCAAGACTCTGTCAGATGATGCGATGGCAGCTCTAGCCGAAGCATATGTTTTGATGTCCCCATATTACGATGACGTAACCATGCCTCTCCCGACATATATAAAACCAATATACTTACCTACTTATCCTAGTCGACTTGAGAATCTCCTTATTTTTTTTAAACGGTTAAAATAAGGGCGTCATCACTTAGCACGGTTTACACAGAAGTCAGAACTACACAGAAGTACGATTCACGAAAAATATTTTGACGTTTGACCTCTAAGTGTGAGATCTATAGATGGCACTCTCACTCAGCTCAGACTCAAGACTGAGCTAAAACTAGACAGATTTATGTCAGGACATATTTGTGTCTCATTTTAACTCTATCTCGAGTCTTGAGCAGAGCCAGAGTACTATCTATAGATCTCAGCGTAAGTTCCTAGTCTACCACTCCTTACTTCTATGAGGAGATTATGATTGAAAGGCTTTTCGAAAATTCGGAGGGGTTCGGAGAGAATGGTCTCTCCACTCTAATGCGGTATGGTAAAGTTCCGAATAACAAACATCAACCCAATATAAAGGTTAAAGTTTAAACTATCGCACGAGTATCAACTGCTATCAAATACAACTTTATTGACACCCGTTTTCCAATTTAGACACAGCGGGCGAAGTTCTAAGCAGACGCGTTACACTGTCTGAACACTGCACAAACACTGTGTTCCCTAATCGGGGAGTTCGACAAGGATTTAATCATCTAAGTTGCATCGATACAAGCCCGGCGGGCCGGAAAGTTCAGCTGATAGGTTCTAATGTAACAAGACGTGTTAGCACGTGGAATAGTGTGGGACCTTGGCGCTTTGAGTACCTCATAGCGTACACGTAAGTAGCGACTTGATTAAGTTAAAGACTTGAATATGACGGTTTTTTGTGATACGCTAGCATCGAAACCGTAAGCACCATCATGACTTGTTCGTTGTGACAAGCGAAGCAACAGGCAAGCTTGTTATTTTTAGCAAAAACAACAAGCTTGCCTGTTGTTATCCGGATTAAAAAGTAGACTATGTCACTATCCACGTCAATATCACGTCGATCCGTAGCCCTGTTGCGGCGTGATTGAAGGACAAACCAACAAACCAATAAACGAACACATTTTTAATATTAGTAAGAATTAGTAAGGAAATAAGAATTCATCAGGAGCTTTAGCGGTTTCGCTTATCTTTATTGCGCGGTGGTGGACCCGCGCCGCCCGTAAAAGAATTCTTCCTTGCAAAAACCTACATAAGTTCAGTTTAGTTTATTCCGTCTACACGCAGCCTAAGCTCTGGCAGCATCCGGTTTTCGTATGCTGCATCGAATCGCGCATTTTTGGGGCATGGCAGTTTTATACTTAAAGCTGAGTAGGTACCTTACTACATCTGCAGCTCAGATTAAGAATCTCACAGTCTCTTAAAGCCCTTATTAATTCCTTTTTTCTTCTCGCCTTAACACTATTGTATTTGTCAGCATCCGACTGTTGTGTCAAATGCAGAAACTGCGCATTTTTGTGACATATCTTACTGGAAAATCTCCAGTGATATCGTTTTTATGGAACCCTCTCACGCTGTCTTTTACAAAGCTTTTATTAATTCAGTTTGGTTCTTCTCGTCTAAACTCAGCTTTAGCTCTCTCGGAAAAGCGCTAGGCACAGTATCTGTCAGCATCCGACTGTCGTGTCAAATGCAGAAACTGCGCATTTTTGTGTCATGTGACATGTCTTACTGCAAAATCTCCAGTGATATCGTTTTTATGGAACCCTCACGCTGCCTTTTACAAAGCTTTTATTAATTCATTTTGGTTCTTGTCGTCTAAACTCAGCTTAAGCTCTCTCGGAAAAGCGCTAGGCACAGTATCTGTCAGCATCCGACTGTCGTGTCAAATGCAGAAACCGCGCATTTTTGTGACATGTCTTACTTACTGGAAAATCTCCAGTGATATCGTTTTTATGGAACCCACACGCTGCCTTTTACAAAGCTTATTTATTAGCGAGGTTTATTAATTCACTAGCTGATGCCCGCGACTTTGTCTGCGTGGATTTAGTTCATAACATCCCGCGGGAAATCTTTGTCACCCTCCAGGTTCTCAACTAAGTATACCTATCCAATAAATCACGTCAATCCGTAGCTTTGTAGCAGGAAACATTTGATCGTCTTGCTCGCGGCATTGTTAATGATGATTCAAAGAGAAAACATATTATTACTGATGATATTATCAATTACGTTAAACTATAATTTTTATAATTGTTTTTACCATAATTAACCAAATACAAAATTACGTTTAGCTGTCATTTACGTTTTGTTCTTCCACTGTCATTTTCGTTTTTTTATTCCATGTCAGATGCATTTTTGTTATACCAGGTTTTATATTGACTTGACGGAAACGCGGTCGAACGGGATAAAAAGTATCCTATGTCCGTCTCCTGGTTCTAAGCTACCTCTCCACCAATTTTGAGCCAAATCGGTTCATCCGTTCTTGAGTTATAAATAGTGTAACTAACACCACTTTCTTTTATATATATAGATTTTGGTTCTTGTCGTCTAAACTCAGCTTAAGCTCTCTCGGAAAAGCGCTAGGCACAGTAACTGTCAGCATCCGACTATCGTGTCACATGCAGCAACCGTGCATTGTTGCCTCACTGGAAAATCTGCACCGTTATTGTTAATAAGTTAAGAAGCCTGAAAGCCTGGCTTAGTATAAAGGCTTTTGTATGCGAGGCATTAGAAATTGATTGATGCGTAAATATTATTAACTTTTATTCATTTAACATTAACAAAATTCTGAAACACTTTTACCACCTATCTGGAACCGTCAAAGATCAGTCAAATCAGAGTTAAATAGATATAGGAGCAAAAAAGGGATCTTTATTTCCTTTAAGGCAACTCTTATAATGATTTGCTTCGATCACTAATAATTTTAATTCCTTCCATTTTTTGATTCCCGCGGAACTCTTTATAGTCCAGCCGGCAGGTAGTTTGAGATGGAAAAAGGTGGTATGTAGAATGTAGGTAAAGATGGTAGGTTGGTTCCTACCTGTCGACTGGACTATTAATTTTACGGGGTAAATGTAGCCTATATGTTAATCCTGGGTATGACCTATCTCCATTCCAAATTTCAGCCAAATCGGTCCATTCGTTGTGGCGTGAACGAGTAACTAACATCCATCTATACATCCATCCATACATCCATCCTCACAAACTTTCGCATTTATAATATTATTGAAGGACAAACCAACAAACACACTTTCGCATTTATACTATTGGATTGATTGGGAAACATATTATTTAGTAATTAACTTATCTTTGAACGTAGATGTTCGAAGAATAATATGACGCAGCGTTCGTGGTTATTCTAACCGATAGGTTTAACCCGGGGAAGAATTTCCCCATAAGGAAAATGTCTGGAAAATACCCCGAACAGTGGTTAACCGCAATAGTTTGATAAGGGAACGGGAAGTACAGATTACCTGACTAAGGCTGCCTGTCCATTGATGCGAAGTGGAGCGGAGACGTACTTCGCAGACCAATCAGGTCATTGATAGATGACGCGATAATTTTAACACGTGATCTCTCAACAATATCATTGGTCCACCGATCATATCTCCGCTCCGCTCCGCATCAATGGACAGGCAGCCTCAGACAAAGCCAAAGTGACTATGATTTTAGCAGTCTATGTATGTATGTACGTGACTATGAGGTCCTCCTATCCTATCTATCAATCGATTTGTTAATATGGCATATCCAAATGACATAGGCTACATTATAAACAAACAAAATCAATAGGCGGATGTTACATCCAAAAAGAGGGGTCTCTGAAAATTTTTTTTTTCGCTATCATCTCGAGTGGGAAGTCAAATGAAAGAAGAGCAAATGCTTCCTTTATTGCTAAGTATATGAAGTATAAAGTGACAGAAAAACAATTTTACTATAATAGAATAATGAAATGTGAAACATACCATATTTTTCGATGCGTTTTTTTAACCGAATTCAAAGAAGGAGGAGGTTATCAATTCGTCCGAAACTTTTTCTTATGTATGTTCACCGATTACTCGAAGACGCCTGAACCGATTTGGAAAATTCTTTTTTTTTCAAAGGGTATACTTCCCAGGTGGTCCCATTGAAATTTTATCGAAATCGGTCGAGCAGTTTTAAACAATAAATGATATACTTTCATACAGATTTAGGTTGCTAGGTTGCTAGGCAACCTAGCAACCTAAATCTCGAACGTAGTTAGATTGCGAGATAGTCCCAAATAGACAACTTATCTTACTAATCCTTACTAATTTTATAAATGCGAAAGTGTGTTTGTTTGTTGGTTTGTCCTTCAATCACGCCGCAACAGAGCAACGGATTGACTTGATTTTTTGCATAGTTATAGTTGAGGACCCATAGGCTACTTTTTATCCCGGAAAATCAAAGAGAGAATTTAAAAACTAATTCCACGCGGACGAAGTCGTGGGCATCAGCTAGTAATATACAAAAATGTAATGTAGTAAGTAGTGCGCTAGTAACAACCGGGTCCCCTATATTTCACACATAGTTCAATCTTAACATTATATATCTCTAAGAACATAATATGTAAATTTACTGTTCATCACAATGATGTTTTACATTTACGTCTCACGGTTCACTTCTCAACTATTAATGTAAACAACCGGCAGCTCGCACGTCCTGTTTGCATAGATTGATGATTCATTATTTTAAAATATCTTATCTTTGATATGCATCATACAGACCTGAGACCAGACGTAGGTACTTAGGCTGTAGTTCAGAACATAAAGCCAAGCATATTGTACATAATGGCGAAGCCTGTAATTGCATTACTCTAAATTAAGTTCTCATGTAAATGACTGAAGTCTTTATGAGAATAAATGTCTTTAAACCTAAACCTAAATCGCTTATTTCTATAAAGTGAATGTTATTACGGGGTTAATCAAGGGACAGGTCAAAAAAATCGTGAAGTCCTCTGAAGCTGCAAATAATCACGAACGGTGGTAAGA
This sequence comes from Oeneis ivallda, assembly GCA_029955525.1. Lineage (NCBI taxonomy): Eukaryota > Metazoa > Arthropoda > Insecta > Lepidoptera > Nymphalidae > Oeneis > Oeneis ivallda. The sequence goes on along the minus strand of JARPMR010000020.1, from coordinate 17,589,088 downwards.
AAAAAAAGGTTAAGAGCAAAAGCTATTTAAATGGGTGGTCATCATCATTCATTGCCCTTGTTACTACCTATCTTACTACCAGTAGTAGATAACACGGGTAATTTCTTGCCCGTGTTACTCTTACTACCATCTGCCTCAATAGTAATGGGAAAATTTATTTCCCCTTACTTACCGCTAACCATCGTCTAGTTGCTACGAGCTGTCCCATAACTGGTTACAGCTTTGTAAGTCTGCTTTTGTGTTTAAGAGTGTTAGTCAGATTTTGTATTAAGTAGTTCGCAAACCTTGGTCTAACATCAGCTAAACTCTGCAAGTAGATTACGAGAAGTGAAGCATGATGGAATGACGTACCTGAAACCAAAAATAAATAAATTATAGCGAAAATCAAGGCCAGTATGTGAGAAAATCTCTTAGTCGCACATGCCAACGAAATCTAAGAGGTTGAAAAAAGAAAAACATTTCTTTACGTTTGGAGCTGACCGTCTAATGGCCACCAAATTACTACAAGGTCTCGTGAGTCCCTTATAATGTGATGTGATGTCTGATGTGGCATCCCGCAACATTCTTACACCTAACAAGATCATCAGTTATACATTGTAAATACCTCTACAATAGCTCTAAAATCTTCGAAAATTAGTGTGCACACTCACACTTTTTTATATTTTAAAAAATTTCATGAAATTTAGTATGCAGGGGGTTTCGGGGGCGATAAATCGATCTAGCTTGGTTTCATTTTTAGAAGAGGTCGTTTTATCCGTGTTTTCAGGCAATGAAAAACCCCTTACAATATCATTAGAGTAGGTACGAAGGTAAATTTCGCCATCATCTATAAAGTTCTAATAGCTCAGGATCAGAATCGGGCTGTCCCGAAACCAGAAGACCCCGGTTCAAGTCCAGACGATTATATATTCCCCTATGTTTTTTTTTTATATATAATTTCCAAAAAATACGATTCGGTCACCCAGATATTAGAATATTAACCAAGACTAAGTTAGGAGTGTATACGACGATGAAAGGAGTTGAACCGGCGACCTTTCAGTTTTCAGTCCGCACCTTTAACTGTCAGACTACTGAGGCTTTTAATAATAATAACTCACACGCACATAAGTTGACACTCTCGCTCAACCACTGACTGACGTCATTTCGATCAGTTTATCATCACATAAACGCTCCCAATGGGGGACTCCATCACGCGGTAATTGAGGGTGTTCGAGTCAAACGCGAGAAGTGATTTAATATTCATATGCTCCATATCGACGGATATCAAAATCTCGTTTATGGCCACTTGAACTTTTAGGCAATGCTCAAACGACTGGCAGTCTCCTATTTTCGTTCGCGATAATAGAGAACAAAGGTCTATGATTGCTGAAACAACCACAACACCAACAATAATAACTGGTCAAGTGCATCATTGCACGTCAGAATATAATAGTGTCAGAAACTCGAAACGTATATTGGTCGTAACGAAATATTGTTTTTTTGAAGAGCAACCGCTGAGTTTCTTTTTGAGATCATTCCGAACGAGTAAGTGGTTCAGTTGTTCAGGTACTCGTAATTCGAAAGTACTTATATACTTTTTTTCAAACAAAAGTTTATTTGTATCAAAAGTTTTTAGACTGCTAAAAATCATAACTCTTCCTGTTGGTATTGTCATAGACGGTTAAAAAATCATAAATAAATATAGTCAAGAATAATATGAAACAAAGTTAATAGATTATGCAGAAAAACTCCAGTGAAAAAGGTACAAAACCTTAATCACTAGAGTTTTTATGCATCAAACTACGTTATGTAGGAGTATGTAGTATATACATTATACCTACTAGTTACGTAATACATAATATTATATTACGTAAGTTCATCGTTGCGGCCAAGTCCACGATGAGATGTTACGTTCCTTCCAATATGGTTGAGCGAAGCAATGGCTGGGTCATGCGTCATGCTCGTGAACGGGTGCCACCAGCGGCAATGGGTCTACTTTCTGTCTGCCCGTCTTAACATGCGTTGAATTATAATTAGATATAATTACGTATGCTTTTGTGGAACTTCCCCTCATTGTGGAAACTCTGCATACATAACATAATATCTATTAAGTATATTGTAAAAGTATTTTGAAAAGAGCAACTGCCGAGTTTCTTGCTGATTCTTCTCGGCAGGAACGGCATTCCGAACCAGTGGTAGACTCATTGATGATTCAAAAGTACTTGTAAAAGTTTATTTGAATAAAAAACATTTCTATTCTATTCTATTCTATAAGTTCCGATACTTTACCTAGACGCTACTACCACTGGCAGTAGTCCTCGCTGCGTAGTGTATGAGGTCCCTTATTCTGACATATTTAATGCCAGAAAAATAATTTAATCGTCATGACGTACTCCGAAATCTGTACTGTTCATTGCATTGGCACTCGATATTTCAATAGGGATTAATCTACGAGTCACTTACATCATTTGGGTATGGCCGAGGCCCGAGCGAAGCAACGTAACGTAAATATTTAGATAACATCTGTGTTGTGGTAGATAAGCCACTTCAGACTGTCAACAATTCAATAGAAGAATGGGACGATAGTCTAAAGGTACGTAATGTGTGCGCTGTGACTACATTATTCGATCAGCCTTTAGGTAAGTAGGCGTAACAAAAAAATTGGCCAAGTGCGAGTCGGGCCTCGCTCTTTTAGGGTTCCGTACATACGAGCAAATTTGTTTTTTTTTAATTAGATACATATTCAGATATCTTAGTTCTTTGACTATGCCCAGTCATAGGTGCGCGCTTATAAAAAGGAACTTCGTTCCAAAAGGTTCCAGCCGAGTGTTCCGCGACACTCACGCATTTTTTTTTTACGCTTCAGAATGTTTCAAGTAAATTTTTCCACTTTGATAAGATAAGAGACGACAGAAAAGGAAAATATATTTAGTAATAATATGCACGTTATCAAGTAAATTCCCGATGTTTTATTCAAAAAGCACTTTATTATACAAAATCCGGTTGTCTAAAAGGGAATTAAGTGGTCTTAAGCCCAAGGGAGATATTACAATAAGCGCTGACGTGGATGATTAATGAATCTTTTGGGGGTACAAGAATTTTGCTAACTATAGAACAGCTGGAGTTAGGAACAATATTTGTGTTAGTTCAAACTATGTAGCACACATTATGTGGTTAGGTGTAGTTTATAATATTATACTTGTTTTTGTCTCACTTAAGTTCGATTTTTCAAACCACTATTTTACTCCCTTAAGGATTGAATTTTCGAAAATCCTTTCTTAGCGGATGCCTACATCATAATAGCTATCTGTATGCTTTTGAGCCCGATCCAACCGAGTGGTTTGAGCTGTGCGTTGATAGATCAGTCAGTCAGTCAATCAGTCACCTTTTCCTTTCATATTTATATATTACATTTAGCAAGCTAATCTCATTTTCTATCCCTTTAATAATGCTCCCTGCGAAAAGGATAGCACTATATTTAGACCTGTCAATTTAGTTAAATTTACAGATTGTGTATATTAAACAGATTTGGTCACAATGCCCATAGTTTACGAGTAGGTACGTTTAAAATAATATATTTTTTCATAAAAACTTTACTAAGTACCTACTCCTTTTCGCAAGGTACTCTACGAATATCTCTAGGTACCCAACCCTACACTGTGCGTGTATAGTTAGTCGCGATACATTTTTATAGGTACAAGTAGATGATAGGAGAGATAGGTTGTGCTAGAGATTCAGGAGAAAATATTTTTTGAGTTCTTTAGAGGTGCGCCATGGAGGGCCTATTGAAATTTCATCCCTAAATAATTGAGTAGGGAAGTGTCAGTGTTTCAAAAAAAAATTATAGTATATTTTATTATAGCGCAGTAAATAGTATATAAATAGTTATAAGAAGTAGCCGAATTATTACTTTGTAAATGTTATTAAAATTAAAAAAAAAACAAAAAAATATGATGAAAATTACATATCGCACCTGTACTTGGTAGAGCTGTTAAAATATCAACAATAAATTATATACTTTGTAGGGACGCGGGCGTTTGAAGTCGATTTAAAAAAAAAAGTTTATATGAAATTATATGCTGAACATATTACTTGTTAGAAGATTACAATATCAAATTACGAAAGCGGCCGCGGCCGTAACAAAATTCTATTAACGACTTGTTTTAACTCCAATATTCATTAAAACAAAGCCGGATCACGAAAGGATCACAACATTGTATACTTTACGACGTAAGTGGGTATTACAAAATAATAATCCTTGGCTCGACGACCTGTTTCCTAACTCTTGGAGCTTCGTTCGTAACACTCGTGGAGAACTATAACTTAATAACTTGGTATCAATTGCATAAATACAATAGGCAACATTTGTAAAAATCTTGAAATAATACTACCTACTTAAAAGGCATTTGAAAAAAAATGGTCCAATATACCAGACTTTCCCCTATCATGTTTTAATTTTTGAAATGGTCCAATTTACCAGACTTTCCCCTATCATGTTTTAATTTTTATGTGAAACATCTATAGCCGCACGTAAAACAGATTTCTGGCGTGGCGACGTTATATGTATACTTAGTGACATATGTATTTAGTTCCTATCACAAATCACAATCTGTTCTTTTCTGCATATTACTTTTACAAAATAATGTCGATGTTTCACATCTGCCAGGCGTCCCACGACGGCTCACAATTTTTTTTAATTGATCAGCAATTTTAGACTTGCCTCTGGGAAATTGTATGTCAGAAAAAATCGCGCAAATCATGGGTATAGTAGAGTACCTGGGAAGTGACATATAATACTTTTTAACTGAAAAAAGGAAGGATTCTCGCTGGATTATTAAAATACCTTACTCCACGTGGACGAAGTCTTACTCAAATTTAGTTACTTATTAAATGAGGCAAGAATGCCCTAATTTCGAAAGATTTAAAATTTATGCAGATTCAATAATAAAATTCTTAAATTCTTAGATTTTGCCTCCTTGAAACCAATATCAAAGTGTGTCGTCTCAGATACTACCATCCTAGTGATCTGATTTTTGACTTTAGCTTAAATTGGTAAAGGTACATTCCATTTTAAATCATGTTTACGAACTGCAAAAGTTTTGCCTTCGTCGAACAATAAACAAACTCATTCATACTTTATTACAGACTTGAGACAAAGGGAAAAATTCTTAACTATACCCTTTGAAAAAAAAAGGGGAATACAAAAATAAACATAATATAGTATAATCAAGCAAAGTAAAGGCGAAACCAAATTACTTCACTTACTCGACGTTATTCACGCTTTACGTTTCATTTTCTATTAGCCCTAAATCCTGAAATCCGGCACTCAATTGCCACAGTGTATAAACTCTATCAATGTAACATCCAAGCCTTGTGGAATGGCTGCAGTTAGGCCTTGCATTCGAATATTCGAATATTCGAATTATTCGAATAATATGCCTTGTCCGAATATTCGAATATTAAATCTGCTATATTCGAATATTCGACAAATTTTCTTTCTTTTTTTTCGCAGGCATTTTGTGTGGTTCCGCCGTTTACATACGGCGTCGTCAGTTTAGAAACGCTCGCTGTGTAATGCCGCGGCAAATTGAAGTATTTAGTTCTGTTTCTGCCTAACAAGTACTATATGTATGTGATTTAGATGCCTTTCCCTTCAAATTCAACGCTTTCCCATGTTTCCCATGTTGACACTCACCCGTTGCGCATTTTGGGGTGATCACCCGCTTATAAACCTGGTTTTTCTTAATTAAAACCACTGAGCACTTTAAAACACTTCTATATTGTATGACAACTGTACAGCGAGAGAGCAGTGTTACCAGATAAACTATTTAGGAGCCAATCCTAAACACTATATTTGCCAAAATATAAAGTTAGGTTAGGTTAGGGTTATACATGAACACTGAACAGTCAGGTACCTAGCCGCAGGCCGGGCACTTATGCCCGATTTACATTTCAATAAGTACAGTAGCGAGTTAACTTGCGTCATTGGCGAGTTAAGTCGCCGTTATTGCCGTTTGAACGGCAAAAGTGAGTTAAGTAGTAAGTTGTTGATTAAGTTCAGTTGAATAGATCGCGATCCTATTTTTCGGCGAGTCCAGTGCGAAGAAGCCCCCTCTCTCGCGTCTCCCGCACCCCGCCAACTTAACTCGCCGGCATGTAGACGGGCGAGTTTAGTACAGTTTGAAGACTGCAGCCGCACACACGTGTTTTTTTAGTGTAAAAATGAAGTGGTCTGATAATACTACCTTTGCATTTGTACAAGAATACTTGAACATGAGTGTTTATGTTAATTCAAAATGCAACAATAACCGCATAAAACAAGCTAGAGATGCAGCTATTATTAAAATTTGTGAGGTTATGAACATAAGTGATTTCGGACCGAAGGAGGCTGTCTCGAAAATAAAAAGTATCAGGTCTACATATAGCCAAGAACTTAAAAAAATAAATGAATCTACTAAAAGTATATATAAATGGATAAATTGAATCCTGTTAATATTTCCGTTTATAATTAAGTTTCGGAGGTGGGTGTGACGGCTTTAACGCAGTTTTAACTTTTCCAGCCGTCAACGTTCATAGATTTTAAGCACCTATGTAACAAAGAAAGAAAATAAATAATTTCAATTTAAACTTTTTCGGAGGAATAAAACAACCGACGCGACTAGTCTTATTCTCGGAACGGCAACTTATGACTACTCACTCGCCTGCGTTTGGACGCTACTTACAACTTACTACTTAATACTTAACTGACTGATTTCTTAACTCGCTACTGCACTTATTAAAGTGTAAATCGGTCTTTAGGTTGTATTGGACTTAACTTAGGTATATTGGCCACAAACAATTGAACGTGTTGTCATTTTGCCTTCGGCATATTACATATCAGCGAGCGTTTCTAAACTGACGAAGCCGTATGTAAACGGCGGAATCACACAAAATGCCTGCGATATGCACAAAATATTACTTTTAAAGTTCGCGCAACATTATACTTAGAAGTAGAAGACAATAATTATGCTTAAAAGAAAGCAGTGATGAGGTCTAGGTTGGAACGCACTTGCCTAGAAGATACCTATTCACTCTTACCTTGAAGGTACTTAAGTTGTACGTGCAAGTATAATAAGCCAATATAATAAGCCAAAGTTAGATGATAAGATTACAACGTATTTTATTTTTATGCAATGTAACATTGATCTGATTCTGATCTTATAATTTCTTCTTCTTTGTCAACCAATAGACGTCTACTGCTGGACAAAGGTCTCTTGCATGGACCTCCACAGGTCTCGGTCTTGCGCTGCCTGAATCCAGCGGCTCCCTGCAATTCGTTTGATGTCGCCAGTCCACCCAGTGGGGGGTCTTCCAATACTGCGCTTCCCGGTGCGGGGTCGCCACTCCAGCACCTTGGGACCCCAGCGACCATCAGCTCTTCGAACTATGTGCCCCGGCCATTTCCACTTCAGTTTTGCGACTTGCTGAGCTATGTCACGGTAATATTATCTATGTCGGTGACTTTGGTTCTCCTACGGATCTCCTCATTTCTGATTTGATCTCGCAGGGTATACCCTGAGCATAGCTCTCCCCATCGCCCACTGAGTGTCCCTGAGCCTTCTTATGAGGCCCATAGTTAGCGACTATCTACGTTCTCGGATCCGTAAGTCATCACTGGCAACAGGCACTGTTCGAAGACTTTAGTCTTCAGTCACTGAGGGATTTTGAACGAGAAGACATCTCGGAGCTTCCCAAATGCTGCCCAGCCGAGTTGGATTTCGGCTGTTGATCTCTTTCTCAAAAACCTGTTGAATTAGGCCAAAGATCCCAGAGCCAAACTGACCCGACACTATACCGAAGATATCCCGGACGTCAGCCTATACGAGATTAGTATGGCTCTCAAGCAGCTCAAGAACAACAAGGCGCCAGGTGATGACGGAATCACTGCAGAACCCCTGAAAGCGGGTGGAAAACTAGTACTTAAGATCTTTCAGCGATTGTTCAATTCCGTCATTCACGAGGGTATACCGCCGACAGCATGGCACAGGAGCGTGGTGGTTCTGTTCTTCAAAAATGGTGATAATACCTTGTTGAAGCATTATTATAGACCCATCTCGCTAGTCGCTACTGAGTCATGTTTATAAGTTGTTCTCGAGAGTCATTACGAATCGTCTTGCTCGTAGGTTCGACGAATTCCAGCCTCCCGAACAAGCAGGAATCCGAAAAGGCTTTGGCACCATAGATCACATTCATACGCTGCGGCAGGTTATACAAAAGATGGAAGAGTATAACCGGCCACTTTGCTTAGCGTTTGAGGACTACAAGAAAGCCTGTGATTTGGTGGAAACTTGGGCTGTATTGAGGTCGTTGCAGAGATGCCGGATTGACTACCGGTATATCCAAGTGTTGAAGTGTTTGTATGAAAACGCCACTATGTCAGTACGTATACAGGACCAGACTACGAGGCCAATCCACTTGCAGCGTGGAGTGTGACAGGGAGGCGCATTCTCCCCGAAGCTATTTACTGCTGCATTGGAGGACGTCTTTAAGCTTCTGGATTGGAACGGACTTGACATCAACATAAACGGTGAGTTCATCACTAACTTGCGATTTGCCGATGACATAGTCGTTATAGCAGAGACTCTGAGCGACCTCAATACAGTGCTCAACGATCTCAGCAGGGTTTCTCAGCGTTGGGCCTAAAGATGAACATGAGCAAGATGAAAATCATGTCCAATGCTCATGCTTCACTCCACCCTCGTTAAGAATACTGCACTTGACATTGTGGATAAGTATATAATATACCTGGGACATACAGTCTAGCTAGGTAGGTCCAATTTCATAATTTCTAAAACTGATTAATTTCCTATATAAATTCTATCAACGTTGAAAACCTTTCTTTTAAATCTTTTAAGTTTTGTAAGAAGTAATACGAAGTAAGTAGTACGAAGAACCAAAAATTTAGTACTTTATTTCTAGTTACATGATAAAAGATTTTAAGCAAGTTGTTGTTTTTGTAATTGATTATTTGATTTTATTGTTATATAAAATTATTACAATATTCACACTCAGATCTATGTTGTGGTTGTCTTGTTCGGCACAAACTTTTTATACTTTTTGGAAGACTGAATTAGTGCCACAGTCAAATTCCAAACAGTTCTTTAATTTTTAAGTAAGATTTTGTTTTGATTCAGAGAAATTAGACTCAAAGTAAGAGATTGGCTGTTAAAAACATGATTATTATAACATCTTTTGATTTTTTTAATTATTCGAATATTATTCGAATTATTCGAATAATACCCGAAAAAAAGCCGAATATTCGAATACCGAAAATTTTCGAATATTTGCAAGCCCTAGCTGCAGTGTAATAAGCATGGGGCTTACAACGAGTTTGCATATTGCGAAATGGACGATAAGTATAGGGTTTCGATATTTGAAATATTTGGTACATTTCCCCTTATACATTATAGGTATACCCTAGGCCTAGATCGTCGCAGTATAATTTTTCTCAAAAAGGTTGTTTTAAGGTTCAATTTTATCCATACATCTTATAGTTATATAAAAATGAATTGCTGATCGTTAGTATGGCTAAAACTCAAAAACGGCCTGACAAAAAAGACGTGAGTGTGTCAGCTCCGACGCACGACTGGAGTTTGCGCGCTACTCGGGTCCGAGCGGCGCGCTCGGCTTCCCGAAGCGAAAGCTCTTTCGCACGAAAACCAACCTTATTTACTCAACGTTAGGGTAGAAATTTGCATCGTTGTGAAAAACGTAACGCGGGCATTCGACAACTCAAGCGAAAACCAACCTTATTTACTCAACGTTAGGGTAGAAATTTGCATCGTTGTGAAAAACGTAACGAGGTCATTGATAAGTTGATTTTACTGCTCGGATTTTTCTCATACCGGGCGCCTAAAATCGATTCTTAATGAGTAAACTCTGACTGGCGGGAGGCGGCGGGCGCTCTAGCCAACGCTTGGGCTGATCGTGTCTCTTTATCGCTTGTTCCGCGCTCTCGCTTGCACGCGCAGGCTCAGGCGGAACATGACACTTTATCGTGCGTGCAGCCGGTGTTCATCGATTTATAAGACGTTATCACGTCAAGAATTGGTTGTCTGTAAAGTCGGTTTACGGACGATAGTTTTACGTGATAACATCAAGAAACTAGAACTAGCTCGCGACACATTCGCTAACCACAGCATGCATGCGATGACTGGCGGGTGGTGGCGGGCGCTGAGCCTCACTATCGCTTGTTCCGCGCTCTCGCTTGCACGCGCAGGCTCAGGCGGAACGTGACACTTTTTCGTGCGTGCGGCCGGTGTTCATCGATTTATAAGACGTTATATCACGTCAAAAATAGGGAAAACCTAAAAGAACAACTGAAAGTATAGAAAAAAATCACCACTTCGGTTTACTTTTAATAGATGGGTGGGAGCCTCGGGTAAACGTTAGTTATTATTAAAATGCATTATGATTGAGGGAATATCGGTGAAATATCTGACGTTATTTTATTTCGATGCTCGATATCTATCAACGTTATCGAGATGTAGAAACACGTACTAAGGGTATAATACAGCACACTCCTCGAAACAGCCGCATCGTATCCGCTTTATAGGACATTTCATTTATTCCATTCACTTATTTCCGACGGAGGGTTCTTTTGTTACGAGCGAGTGCGTTCCGTAAATAAACCTAATTTCGAGCACAATACAATGTTTCTTTTTAATTTAACAAATTAAACAGCTCCCGACAAAATTACCCGCCATCGTCTATCGTCGCTATGTTCAAGAAAGAAAATGATAATTTTTTTTTTAAGAATATCAGTCAAGTTGAACTTGACTTATATCCTCCTCTCCCCTCCAAATAAGCGGAAAACTCGTGTTAGGAGTGGGTACGACAATAGTGCAACGGGTGGAATTCGAACCTGCGACCTTTCAGTTTTCAGTCCGCACCTTTAACCGTTGGGCTATTGAGGCTTACAAATTGTACATTGTACATTGGCAAACAAATTGTAAATGTTTTATTTATCACAGTAAAAAGAAGTTACCAGTATACCATCTGCATCCTTATTCTGTACTTTTGCTGTCTATTGTTATGTTTTGACGTGACGACTTCTTATAAATCGATGAACACCGGCTGCACGCACGAAAAAGTGTCACTTTCCGCCTGAGCCTGCGCGTGAAAGTGAGAGCGCGGAACAAGCGATAGAGAGGCACGATCGGCCCAAGCGTATAGAGAGATGTTTCTTTATGACCTTATCACGTAAAACTACGACCGTAAACCGACTTTACAACCAATTTTTTTTATGAAGGCTCCAGAATCTAGTACACAAGTTATTTCTTCTTCTTATAGTGCCCTCTAGCGAAGTTGGCAACCATGACTTTATTCATGTGGTCCTGTATAGTGGACCTGGAGGCTGGAGCTCACGACCCAAGGCCAAGATCTTAATTAAATTTACTAGTTGAATACAATCCCAAGAATCCCATGTTTCTTTTCATTTACAATCGAATATCAATTTCAATTTGCCTCTAAATTTTTTGTTGTATTTATTATTATTTCAAAGGTATCGATTACAATTATGATTAGATGGAAACAATTGTTCTGTACGAATCGAATTTCAATTTCAATTCCAATTAAACTTGTATTACAAGTTTCAGAACTACCAGAAATTCAATTTAGTATCCTACAGTGGAGTACACAGAGCAATCGAGAACTTTGTTTACAATAAAAAATTTGGCCACGTCGGAAACGTGGAATCAGAACTAAAACTCGAAAATATTTTGCAATTTCTTCTCATTTGTATTTATTTTCCAGCAGTATTTAGGTTCAGTTTAAACGAATGTTTAGTTAAAAGCGATACCTTTTATGGTCATAATAACGAATCGATTAAAATTTGACACCTCATTCATCAAAATCGGTCCATAAGTTACATACCAAACATACAATTAAATACAAAGTCAAAAGGAAGGGTTATAATAGCAGTCTATATACGTATGTACGAGTATATTTCTATTTCCATATTGTTCCGCAGCGTCGCGTCGTAGCGAATAAACTACTGCCCCTCTAGCCAAGTTACACTTCGTTGTATCTATTCTCTTTCTACGATCGTCAACGCTTGAAGTTTTGGCTAGGGCTAGACTAGATGGCGCTGCGGCTGATCAAAGACAGAAGTGTCTTGATAATATTTCGCGGATTTTGTTTATGTATATTATTATTAAATGTTTTTTAGTAGGTATTTAAAATGCATAAATTATTCACTGTAGTGTCCATTAAAATGCACACTATAGTAAATTAGATAATTTAAGCGCCATCTAGTTTAAACTCAATTTCAAGCAGAGTTTCAAAATCACAAGCTGTCTGATCAGCTGTAGCGCCATCTAGTCTAGCCCTAGCCAAAACTTCAAGCGTTGACGATCGTAGAAAGAGAATAGATACAACGAAGTGTAACTTGGCTAGAGGGGCAGAACCGATTTCGATGAATGAGGTGTCAATTAATGTCAATAGATTTGTTATTACGATCCGGTTGACATATTTGACTTTATTTTATACGAACAAAGTCAATATATGACGTATATTACATCCATTTGTCCGTAGTCGGAATACAGCATTACAGTTTTTAAACTATTTTCTTGTTAGTAGTCTGCGGGATCGAATCAGAAATGAGGAAATCCGTAGGAGAACCAAAGTCACCGACACAGCTCAGCGAGTCGCGAAACTGAAGTGGAAATGAGCGGAGCACATAGTTCGAGCTGATGGTCGTTGGGGTCCCAAGGTGCTTTAGTGGCGACCCCGCACCGGGAAGCGCAGTGTTGGCAGACCCCCCACCAGGTGGACCGACGACATCAAACGAGTCGCAGGGAGCCGCTGGATCCAGGCGACGCGAGACCGAGGCCTGTGGAAGTCCATGCAAGAGACCTTTGTCCAGCAGTGGACGTCTATCGGTTGATAAAGAAGAAGAAGTCAACCGTGAGATAACGACAATAATAACCTTTAGACCAATCGAACTTTGAACTATGACTGAACATAGGATTACAGTATGGATGTGAAATAATATGTTCTGTAATACACGACCTAAAACCTACGCTACGACAGGCCACAACCTGAGTTAACCCCAATAACTGCCGACACCATAATACGATTATTCAAGATAGATCCCTTCCTAGAATCTCTAGGCTCTAGAGTATATTCAATTATGTGTGACTTATTAGAATATGGTGCGGCCGCCGGCCAGCGATTATATTATTGAAGTAAAGGTCCCATTACAATTACACAATTACTGGTTATTTTATTTAAAGGATACAATTTCAAAATTGATGACTTTTAGTAATTAGGTACACTGTTTGTAATATTCCATACCTATAGCAAGTCGAATTACTCACAAGTTTTGCAAAATTCCGATGGACACCAGAAAGTCATGAACGAATTACGGATCACCAATTCACCATATTATTGACGTGATAACGTTTTATAAATCGATGAACACCGGCTGCACGCAAGATAAAGTGTCACGTTTCGCCTGAGCCTGCGCGTGCAAGCGAGAGCGCGGAACAAGCGATCTGCGATAGAGAGGTACGATCGGCCCAAGCGTTGGCTTGTGAGTTGTGACTGGAGAAAATTGTAATTTTCAATCAACTCCTTCTTTGTATTATACAAAAAGATGATAATTCAGTGATAATAAATTCAATTCAATTCATAAAAGTATGCAATTTTTCATCAATGTTTCTTTATGACTTTATCACGTAAAACTATCGTCCGTAAACCGACTTTACAGACAACCAATTTTTTTTAGTTTGCTCTTTTAAGGGCTAACGGAAATATTACGTTTTAGATCTCGTGATGAGAATGGTAATTAAAAGAAAAGGTCAATAATCAAAATGACGTCGAGCGGTTTACCCTCAAAGATAAAACGATTTGAAACATTATTATAATAATCTACCACAGAACGTCGTTAAGATCACCACTCACCGTTGTTTTTATTCAAGCCTCGTTAAACACATAACGACATAATATTTCTAACGATGTTGTAAAGAGGAGAAAGTGCCACCTGTCATTTGTATTCAGGGATCAGCCTCTATCGCCATAAAACGAAGACTCCCTCTGCATTGTAAACGTTGACTAGGAGGCTGGAAATTTTAAACTATATAGTAGAATTTTCCGCCTAACACTTCTATGGCTTGTTTGTCTTATTGGCTGTCGGAGAATTAAAATAACTATCACTTTTATTGCTATTACTTCACAGAAAAAGAACAGATTTCTTAATATGAGATAATTATATTTAGTTAAATCAAAGCGATTATATCTTTAATCCAAGAAACAAATAGAAAAATAAATGCTCTTAAGTATATTTTCTCTAAGTAAGATATTAGTTATCAAACAAAGAAAAAACAAATTGCCTTAAGGATGATTATACGGGTCTGCCCGCGAAATTCAAATTTAATTTGGCTTTTCGCAATTTGTAAACTAATACGACAAACTAGGCTAATGGCATTTTAATTGCGCCAGTAGAATCATCATCTTCACAGGTTTACATAAAAATCTTTACTTGAGAGTGACCAGTTTAAGAAATTAATCAAAATACTGACTAATTTGTGAGTAACTCACGTCCAACTCAGCAGTATTTTGATTAATTTCTTAAACTGGTCACTTTCAAGTAAAGATTTTTAGGTAAACCTGTGAAGATGATAATTTTTCTGGCGCAATTAGAATGTCATAAGCCTACTTTGTCGTATTAGTTTACAAAATGGGGAAAACCAAATTAAATTTGAATTTCGCGGGCAGACTCGTATAATCCACCTTAAGCATTCACACATTAATCGGAGTAAAAATATTCTCAAATCAAATATTTTTCTCTTGACGCTTAAACTGAACTTAGAAGTTTTCAACTTAGATTTGGTCTATTTAAATTTGAATTTCACTTTCTCACGCTAAAACATATTTACTTGAATTTACGAAAAACCACAGGAAATTTCATTTTCTTGATTCAATTAATCCATTTTTCCGTGTTAATATTGATCTATTAGCGTCAGACATTATTTTAATGGTTTCTACAAGATATTTTTTGCAGTGTTACATCGAACCGCAAGGTATCGCATGGATCTGCAACGCTACATGGTTGCAATCCTACGACCACGATCACTAAGAGTTTTGCCTCCTCTTTTCTAATACGCACCGCCAGGTATGCCTTTCCCGGAAAGGCTTTCCGGCTTCAGTTTTTTCACCTAACTATAATTTTTAGTACCTTTAAATCAAGTGAATCACCTTCAGACAAGCGCGCTCTATCTTAAGCTGCATTTTTACTTACCATCAGGTGTGATTCTGCAATCACGACTGCAAAGGTCTGCTCCTTTGCTATTATAAATTTATATTTGATATTAAAAAATAAAAATATCATTATGTGTGTGGTTCTTTACTGTACTTTACAGTTTTGGCAATTTTGCATCGCATATAAGTACTTGATGCAAGTATTTTGCACGTAAACAGGTTCTCGCACTATTTTCGTAATTTTTCGGTCATTGTGGCTCGTATAACCTGTCAATACTCTACCACCGGTTCAGAAAGCAGATTTCTGCTTTCTGAACCGGTGCAAGAGTATTGACATGAGAAGAGCCGGCAAGAAACTCAGCAGATGTTCAGTTAAAGTTTCATTAAAATAGTAGGAGTAATAGTTCACGATAGCAGTTACGAGTAGCTTGTACAGGGCAATTTGAATTAACTTATACATATTTATTTCCTTTCTCTAAGTCTTTCCTTTTTCTAAGCCTTTTTTGATTAAGACGCTAAACGGAAAATAAATTGTTTCGAATTTGGAGAGTACTTTATAAAAATAGGCGGGGCCAAAACCCATCCGCGGGGCGCACCCCCTTCACGTACTAAGAGGTCACGTAGATAAAATAGATGGCGCTGGTAAAAATAAATAACTTTCATTTTTATGTTTAATAATATTTGATATAGAAAAGCACTATTTTGTTTAAAAATATTTTTAATACATACCTACAAAATATATAAATATTATAACTATTTAAAAATACTCAATTTTTATCGTATACAGGAGACGGTTTATTATAGGTAGGTATAATATTATTCTATTTGAAAATAGAAGGTATCAGCTTAATACACAATCTGGAAGATGAGAAATCTAAAGAATAACATAAGGTCACAAGTAAATTGGTTAACAATTACTATACCTACTTAATAATGGGGTGGAAACTCAGTGTTGGTCTGCCAACAACAACAAACAACAACCCCACTAGGTGGACCGACGCGTCAAGCGAGTCGCAGGGAGCCGCTGGATTCAAGCGGCGCAAGACCGAAGACTTATTTGGGTATCATTAAAGCAAGAGTGAATAGGCATCTTCTAGGCAAACGCGTTCCACCTTAGGCCACATCATCACTTTCCATCAGGTATGATAGTGGTTGAAAACTGATGACGGCCGTCTCGTCTCTTCTCGACCTGAGGTCTTGGGAGAGGTTGAGAAGTTCTATGGACAGTTATATACCACGACACAAAAACCTGTTGAAGATTTGGCGAAAGATCCCAGAGCCAAACTGACCCGACACTATACCGAAGATATCCCGGACGTCAGCCTATACGAGATTAGAATGGCTCTCAAACAGCTCAAGGACAACAAGGCACCAGGTGATGACGGAATCACTGCGGAACTCCTGAAAGCGGGTGGAAAACCGGTACTTAAGATCTTTCAGCGATTGTTCAATTCCGTCATCCACGAGGGCACAACGCCGGAAGCATGGCACAGGAGCGTGGTGGTTCTGTTCTTCAAAAAGGGTGATAATACCTTGTTGAAGAATTATAGACCCATCTCGTTGTTGAGTCATGTTTATAAGTTGTTCTCGAGAGTCATTACGAATCGTCTCGCTCGTAGGTTCGACGACTTCCAGCCTCCCGAACAAGCCGGATTCCGAAAAGGCTTTGGTACCATAGATCACATCCATACGCTGCGGCAGGTTGTACAAAAGACGGAAGAGTATAACCAGCCACTTTGCTTAGCGTTTGTGGACTATGAGAAAGCCTTCGATTCGGTGGAAACTTGGGCTGTGTTGAGGTCGCTGCAGAGATGCCGGATTGACTACCGGTATATCCAAGTGTTGAAGTGCTTGTATGAAAACGCCACAATGTCAGTACGTATACAGGACCAGACTACGAGGCCAATCCACTTGCAGCGTGGAGTGCGACAGGGAGACGTTATCTCCCCGAAGCTCTTTACCGCTGCGTTGGAGGACGTCTTTAAGCTTCTGGATTGGAACGGGCTTGGCATCAACATAAACGGCGAGTACATCACTCACCTGCGATTTGCCGATGACATAGTAGTCATGGCAGAGACTCTGAGAGACCTCAATACAATGCTCAACGATCTCAGCAGGGTTTCTCAACAGGTGGGCCTGAAAATGAACATGAGCAAGACGAAAATCATGTCCAATGCTCATGCACCGCTCCACCCAGTAATTGTTGAGAACTCTGCACTCGAAATTGTCGACGAGTATATTTACCTGGGACACACAGTCCAGCTAGGTAGGTCCAATTTCGAGAAAGAGATCAGCCGCCGAATCCAACTCGGCTGGGCTGCGTTCGGGAAGCTCCGAGATGTCTTCTCGTCCAAAATTCCTCAGTGCCTGAAGACTCAAGTCTTCGAACAGTGCGTGTTGCCAGTGATGACTTACGGATCCGAGACATGGTCGCTAACTAAGGGCCTCATAAGTAGGCTCAGGACCGCTCAGCGGGCGATGGAGAGAGCTATGCTCGGAGTGTCCCTGCGGGATCGAATCAGAAATGAGGAGATCCGTAGGAGAACCAGAGTCACCGACATAGCTAAGCGAGTCGCGATACTGAAGTGGAAATGGGCGGGGCACATAGTTCGAAGAGCTGATGGTCGTTGGGGTCCCAAGGTGCTGGAGTGGCGACCCCGCACCGGGAAGCGCAGTGTTGGCAGACCCCCCACCAGGTGGACCGAAGACATCAAACGAGTCGCAGGGAGCCGCTGGATTCAGGCGGCGCAAGACCGAGGCCTGTGGAAGTCCATGCAAGAGACCTTTGTCCAGCAGTGGACGTCTATCGGTTGATAAAGAAGAAGAAGAAGAAGATGATAGTGGTCAAGCGTGTGCCTATAATAATGTATAAAAAATAAATAAAAAAAAAAGCCATACTGAAATTCTTTTTTATTGCATCGATGTAATTCAAAATCGATATTTAGGATCCCCTAGCGTCAAAAAAGACGAAGTGGTTGCCAAAATTTTAATCGTTCGTTTTTTACGATATCGACGGCAGAAAGCGGAACTGGCGTATCTCAAAAAATCCAGTTTTACACCAGAGCCAAAAAACTATTTGAAAAAATCATAACTCGTAAATTAATAAAGATAGAATGTTTAAATTTGCAAGAAATTTCTATGAATCTAAACGTTATTTGATACAGTTATTAGGAATGTCCTAAAGTTACTGCTTCATTGATTTTTTACGAGTTACAGCAGTTGATATTTAAATATCGAGCAGCGGAAAAGCTGTAACTGTAAGGTGAAATGTATGACCAATTAAAATAAGTAGATACAAGTTTTCGTGCTACGATCTGCTGTATCTCAAATATTCTGCTATTCGAAACATGGCCATTTTGATGTATGTGATTTTAATTAAATAAGTTTATAAAAATAAAATGTTTGATTTACATTCTGAATTATAAATTATCTATAAGTACATGATATCTATATATATAAAAGAAAGTGGTGTTAGTTACACTATTTATAACTCAAGAACGGATGAACCGATTTGGCTCAAAATTGGTGGAGAGGTAGCTTAGAACCAGGAGACGGACATAGGATACTTTTTATCCCGTTCGACCGCGTTTCCGTCAAGTCAATATAAAACCTGGTATAACAAAAATGCATCTGACATGGAATAAAAAAACGAAAATGACAGTGGAAGAACAAAACGTAAATGACAGCTAAACGTAATTTTGTATTTGGTTAATTATGGTAAAAAATTATGGTAAAAACAATTATAAAAATTATAGTTTAACGTAATTGAATATGTTTTCTCTTTGAAGCATCATTAACAATGCCGCGAGCAAGACGATCAAATGTTTCCTGCTACAAAGCTACGGTTTTGACGTGATTTATTGGATAGGTATAGTAGAGAACCTGGAGGGTGACAAATATTTCCCGCGGGATGTTATGAACTAAATCCACGCAGACGAAGTCGCGGGCATCAGCTAGTATTATAATAAAACTGTAACTGATCGTTGTCTGTACAGTGAAGATATATGAGAAAAACTTATTAGGGGCCTTTATCAACAGAACAGAACCCAAAACAATGATTGTTAGAATTTTTGTCTGTATGTCTTTGCGTTAGTGCGCACTAATCTCAGAAACGGCTACGGTGTTGTGGTAAGCTTCACTTCAAACTCAGTGTTTGTTTTACTTCAATATAGTTAATAAATAAAAAAGTTATGTCAATTTAAAGAATCACGTCGAACATTTAACTGTTCAGTTAAAGAATCACGTTGAACATTTGTCATCATTTGTTGAACGTTGACGCTTTTTTGGCTCTTAACATTAATATCTACGTGTTTCAGTGTTTAAGATAATTCTATCCTTATGGGGGTGAAAAGAGTAATGAAAGTTTGTAAGTGAGTTCGGTAATTTTTGGAGTATGATGCGTGAATCTTTATTAACGGGTGTCTATTTGGTAATAATAAAGCACTTGGACTAGCCTTTTTAAATACTTTACCCATATGGGAGTGAAAAGGGTATGAAAGTTTGTACAGAAGTGCGTCATTTTTGAAGTGAAATGCATGAAACTTTATTTATATGCGTTTAATGCATCTCGTCTATAATAATAAATAAGTAATAATTTTGCTTTTAAGGGGATGAAAAGGGGGATGAAACATTTATGTGAGTTTGGTCATTTTTTAAACGAAATGCATAAACTTAAAAAGCCATCAAGCGTTTTCAAATATTCTACCTTTACGGGTGAAAAAGGGGATTAATTTGGTATATAATGATGATGAAGTTTCGAAGTGAAATGCATGATACTATATTTTTAGGCGTCTTAAGAAAATGATGGAAAAAGGGATGAAAGTTTGCATTGAAATCCATAATTTTTGAAGTGAAAAAATATTTATATAAAACATCATTCACTTTCTTTACTGTGTACCTACCTAATGTTTCTTAACAATCAAGATAGGTACGTAAAATATAAGCAGGTAAGGTTGTAAACTTTACTTGCTTATTAGATATAGTAGGTATGGTAAATATACAGACTTCCAATTAACTAAAAAATAACATTTAACTAAAAATAGGTTAAATTTTAATATTCTTTTACTTACCCGAACTCCTGAAGTATAATAATTAATTTTAAACACGTAAATAAAACGTAAACGATAAGTTAACAATCTTTTAAAATAATATTTTTGTTAACAACAAATACGCTTTCTCACTATCGGCGCTTACGCATCAGATGCCGCGCGATCAGAATGGCGAATATAGCAAACACCTCGGGATTGGAGGGGTGCGGGTCTATCTAGAGTGGCGTATTGATTACTCATCACAAAACAATACTCTAATATTATGGTGTAAGTAAGATATTTGCTCTTAAATTAAATGTTTGAAATGTAGTAACTGTTTGATAAACACTCACCACTTCAAAGCATATTGCTGTATCCTTGTCAACGTAAAATTTTGGGGCGGCTGAAATGCTGTATCTCTTTTGAAATCAATGTCCGTCAGGGTAAAATAATGGTGTAACTGTTATTTATGTTGGACGTGTTGTCGTATCTATTTTATTTTCAAAAATTGCGATTTTTCTTCTATTTACAACAATCTGTCATGTAAGCAGTACCAAAACTAGAAAAAATTCAATGGCGTATCATTAAATTTTTTCATCGTAGAAAGACGAGACATATACCATTCGACGCGGCTTTTTTCGCTTATCAACAATATAGTAAAAAAAGTCATTTAGCCCAAATTTTGAGATACGACATTTCCGCTTTCTGCCGTCGATATATAAAAGAAAGTGGTGTTAGTTACACTATTTATAACTCAAGAACGGATGAACCGATTTGGCTGAAAATTGGTGGAGACGTAGTTTAGAACCAGGAGACGGACATAGGATACTTTTTATCCCGTTCGACCGCGTTTCCGTCATGTCACTATAAAACGTGGTATAACAAAAACGCATCTGACAAAACGCAAATGACAGTGGAATAACAAAACGTAAATTGCAGCTAAACGTAATTTTGTCTTTGGTTAGGTATGGTAAAAATGACAATTACAAAAATGATAGCTAAACGTAATTGATAATATCTTCAGTAATATGTTTTCTCTTTTAATCATCATTAACAATGCTGCGAGTGATATTATAAATGCGAAAGTGTGTTTATTTGTTGGTTTGTCCGTCAATCACGCTGCAACAAAGCTACGGATTGATGTGATTTTTTGGATAGGAATAGTTGAGAATGGAGGGTGACAGGCATCCCGGAAAATCAAAGAGTTCCTGCCTGATTTTAGAAACTAAATCCACGCGAACGAAGTCGCGGGCATCAGCTAGTAACAAATAAATTCAATATGGTGCTGATTTTTTAAAATTTTGGAAACCTAATACAAAACCTTAATTACCTTATACAAAATACTATGAGTCATTAGAGTTATTATTATTAAGAAAATTATTGTTTTATGATAATAAATAAAAAAGTATTAATTTTATTTTTATATAATATTTAAAAAAAAAATTAATGACATAATTGTCCCCATTTTATTGGAACTACTTGTGCCTGGTATTATTACGCACGCTCAGTAATCCACGCCGCGCATGCGCGGCACTCATGTCACGCACACTGGCATATTTTCATTGGCCTGTTTTTAGGGTTCCGTACCCAAAGGGTGCCAACGGGACCCTATTACTAAGCCTCTGCTGTCCGTCCGTCTGTCAGCGGAATGTATTTCGTAAACCGTAATAGATAGACAGTTGAAATTTTCACATATTTTGTATTTCTATTGCCGCTATAACAACAAATAATAAAAATTAAATTAAATTAAAAAAATTAAATTAAAATATTTCCATCATGGAAATATTTTAATTTAATTTTTTTAACGGAACCCTAAAAGAGCGAGGCCCGACTCGCACTTGGCCGATTCTTTTCGTTCTTTAGTAGCGCGACACACCTTCTAGACTAAGTATTCACATAGAGTACCATATTTACTTTCATAATATGCATTTAGTTATATAAACCTGTTATCTTGACATTACAAGCAGAAACTTCAATTTTATTTTATTATGGTAAATAAAAAAAAACAAAGACATAATCTGAAGTCAGAATTCGAACCCTGAACAATTGGATTCACTCCGTCACCCTCGCCACCACACTAGACACTCTACGGAGAAGTCTGTGAAATAATCGAAGGCATCACGCAAATCATATTTCCGTCGAACTTTTTAACAAACCAATTTTATATCATGTTGCTTAGTCGTTTAGTCAATGAACAATAGATGGCGTTGCTCTTCAACGTAAAGTTTTACGATAAAAGCTTCGTATTTTATTTTTTTAGTCGCCGAGTAGTTACAACCTGCTATTTTCAAGCGCCATCAAGGCATTTTTAATTTTTTCCTAACCGAAAAAAAATACATATTATCCTGGCGGATCCGGACACACGTCCAACGCTGGCAATAGCCTTCAGTTAACTGGTTAAAAATGGGCGGGTTGTACGATAGTGATGGGACTATATACTTTGCAGTGCTAGGAAAGAGATGGAAGTTATAGATTCAGGGGGCGGGAATTGAAAAAATCTTTAATAAGTGTTAAATTGATTTAAAAAAATTATGAATGCTAATTATCAAAGAATAGTTCAAACCGCTTTTAGTAAATATTTATATCAACACAAATAAAAAAAATAGCAGGAAAAAAACCTACCGTTTCCGATTAAAACGAAAAAAAAGGAGATTATTGGAGCAAAGTTTGGGAAAACTTTCTATCGAGAATTTTTTTTCCAATCGTGTTTCTACCTCAAAGTAAATTTAGATAAGAGACCCAGATTATATATTACTTTGAAATGATTCAAATTGAACTTATAGTTTTCCTCACAAAGCTCACCAAAAATCGCCTGTCGCATGCTTTTACCACCTTAAATTGGCGGCTGCAAGTAACCACACTATTACGGTAGTAAAGAATTGTTTATGACCACACTTGACACTATTTTATTCCTCTATCTTCTGTCAGTCAAAAAAGATAAGTAATTCTCAGAAAATCCTTTAAACAAAACGAACCCCGAGTTGAGACTAAGGTTTACCAATAAATTACAGAGAATCTACGAGTAAGTTATAAACGTTGAGATATGGATACCGTTCCATCAGCATGTCCTCTGAGAACATTTGCACTTGCAGCGCTTTAGGATCGCAATTCGCATCCCACTTTAACTACTGCTTTATCAACGCCCTGGTAAAGTCAAATGGAATAGGAATGCCATTTAACGGTGGTTTAGTCTAGGCCTCTTACCTCAAGCTTGATTGTTTTAAACGCTTAATTCTCTATGTTCCTACAATGCATCTGAATTCGGCTTGTTGATTTTAAATACCAAACCAAACGGCAGTAATTACTTTAAGAAATTGATTTGCTTTAGCAAAGGTATTTTTATTATCTGTAAAAATTATTTAATAAAGATGAACATTTCTGCTTTGAACACAGTTTTTACAATTTCCATAGAAGCGAAATTTTGAAACTTCTGTTAAGAGACTACATTATTATAGGCCCCGAAAATTAAACATATGTAAAGAAAGCAGACACCCCTAATGCAAACTTCTCGACTGGTGACAGCGGCCACACCTGCATAACTCATAACTAATAGAACTCAATATTTTTATTTAAATTACATTAATTTCGATTTTAATTACCAAATGCTACAGTGGGTACAATAATAATATATGATCGCACAGATTGTATTTTTAACCGACTTTTATGTTTCAATGGGTATATTTCGCATTTAAATTTTATCGAAATCGGTCGAGCGCTTTTTAATTATATACTTTGTAGTGACGCGGGCGTTTGAAGTCGGGTTTTTAAAAATAATTTTTTAAATTAAATTATAAGGTAAATGTTCTGCATACGCACAATCGGACATAGTTATAGCTAACAATGTTAACCGCACTGAAAAAACTGGCCAGAACGAAAAAAACCTGATTAATCGACGACGAGACGATTGAAATTCTTATGGCCGATTTCACCAACGTCTAGTGCCGTCCTCGGAATAAATTGGGCGTTCTGACAGTTTTTGTATTAAAAGTACTGTCACAATATCAAATTTTCGTTCGGATAAGGCTTATTTTACGTTGATGAAATCGGCCCTTAGAGTTATATAAGCGTTACGAAAACTTAAAGCTGAAAGAGCGTATTACAAAATAAAAGATTTTTTGAAGAAAAATAATGGTGTCCGTCTCTCTACTTAAACTAGTAATTGCTGTGCACCAACGGGGTTCCAATGTAAATATTATATATTTTAAGTTGGAATGCAAGGAATAAATGAATAAAAAAAAAATTAATAAAGCCCTACCTCCACTAAGAGCACTGCGCATTCTACCTTGCTACGCAAGAATAGCTGGCATCCTGTCGTACAAGCAGTTAGTGTGTCTGTGTCAACGCTCTTGTTAAGCCAGACGATATGGGTCTGCCATTTAACGGAGGTTTCCTCTAGTCCTCTTACCGCATGTTTCCTCAAGTCGAGTAGCTTTCTAGGCTTAATTCCCTTTGTGCGACGTGTTCCGGTTCAGCTTGTTGCTTTGGGTGGATTAGGTCTGAGTCTTCGTAAGTCCTAATTGGCAACAGTTTCGAACAAGCCGCCTGAGCGCTACGCTTAACCTCTTACTATTTTTATTGACTACTTATCTATCTATAATATAATAAAACTGTAACAGGTCCAATTCTGTACATTGAAGATATTTTGAAATTTTTTATTTGAAGGCACTCTATAATCGATACTGAAGCCAAAACAATTTTTTTTTAATTTTTTGTCTGTCTGTCTGTCTGTCTGTCTGTCTGTCTGTCTGTATCTTGGCCGCGCATCACGCCGAAACTACTGGACGGATTTAAACGAAACTTGGCATGATTTAAGTTCATACTACGAGGTATAATATAGGATACTTTTTATCACCTGCGGCGGTGGGTCACCTGATATAAAATGATTTCCGCCGCCCATGAACATTTGTACCACCAATGCGTTGCCGGCTTTTCAGGAATTTGTAGATCCCCCATATTGTAATAAAGCGGGAAAAGTGTAACAGCAGTGTAAATTAAACCCATATCTCTAATCGGCTTCTACACGCCGTTGCTTCTTCATCATCTTTAGCAACCCGTCAACGGCTCACTACTGAGCGCAGGTCTCCTCTCAGAAATGGGTTATAGGCCATAGTCCACCATGCTGGCCCACACACCTTCGAGAACTATATGAAGAACACTCAGATGTGAAGGTTTCCTCACGATGTTTTCCTTCACCGTTGAAGCAAGTGATATATAATTGCTTAAAAGCACTTAACTCCGAAAAGTCAGAGGTGCGAGGAACTTGCGACCCCCCGAATAGGAGACCACAGCCCAAACCACTAGGCTATCACAGCTTTAGGCATCACTTCATACCGAAAAGGCACGTTTTTGACGGTATTATTCTTTGCTTTTTCATTGCTACAGTTTTACAGACTTCTCTGAGAACTGTGTCAGACCACTGTGTGTGTGTGTGCTGACCACTGGGTCAGCTATGGTCTTATAAAAGGGAGGTCTCGAACCCTAAGTTCGTTTCACGAAAACTAAATTTGGAAATATTTAACTTCTTAATTATTTCTGGTCTGAACAGTTCATCGCGCGAAACTCGATGCACGCAAAAAGCCCTTAAATCGTTAAAGGCCGTAAAACGCCGCGATCGCTACCTCTAAAAGTAGCCAGTCTGACCTCTCCCTATATTATGTACCCCCTTATCGGCACGGCATGGCCATGCTGCTGAGCGATTTAAAGTTACGGTACAATTACGTTGAAACCTAAAGAAGTTTGAGTTTATTAAAATTGGCCTAACGCCTTTCAGGTCCTTTTTAAATCTAAATTAATGTAGGTGTACATTAAATAGCGTACATGCAAGGAATGAAAAAGAATCAGCTGCACTGTTGAAAATTAATTCAACAGTGCAAAACTCTTATCGTTACGCAGCGATAAGACTGTTCACGTAACGACATGGTTAATTTATGTAATACAGACACATTTCTACGTAAAAATAATATTAACAACGAAGTTCCTTTTAATTAAAATAACTGACCGCAAGCAGTTAGTTTTTAGTAAGACCGTAGTCAATATGAAAGTAACTTTTGGTAATGAACACTAGACTGAATTACAACACTCAATGTCAAATTAAGTGACAGAATATAGGTATAGGAATTGGAACATTGAACCTACTATCACAATAGGAGAACCTTGAATGTAGTGACTAAGGCCCGCTTGCAGAGACAATGGATTAGGTTTTACCCAGGAATAAATTTGTAATTTTGACAGAAACTTTATATGAAATCTGTCAAAGCAGCAGGTAACTCTGGGTTAAAAGGATTACTCGGCGTTTCTGCAAGCGGGCCTATGAATACGAAAACAGGTAACTGAAAGGCTCGCCTACAATACAGACATAAAAATTCATTTTAATAAAATATTATGTATCATCAAAAAAGAAAGTTCTAAAAAGGACTAACAAAATACTTTACTTTGCAAGTATTTAATCGTTCATATATGAACTTAACAATGCTAACTTACATATCTGGTTATTTCTAGTGCCTGAAAGGCAAATTTTTCAGAAGAACTTGAGGCCAACCAGACGCGAAGATGATTGATAGAGAGAGATGAGATAGCTGGTGACAAAGAAGTGAAGTGAAGAGAAAGAAAGAATCGAGAGATCGAAGAACTAGTGGCCGAACCCAATATCACTGGAGAGACTAAATCGACGAAGATAAAAATAATGAGACACTTACGGTCAGAATAGAATAGAATAGAATAGAAATGTTTTTTATTCAAATAAACTTTTACAAGTACTTTTGAATCGTTAATGAGTCTACCACTGGTTCGGAATGCCGTTCCTGCCGAGAAGAACCAGAAAGAAACTCGGCAGTTGCTCTTTTCAAAACAATATTTACAATACAGTAAATACTATGCTATATATGCAGTGTTTCCACAATGAGGGAAGTTCCAAAAATGATCTTCTTCATCATCTTAAGATGGGCAGACATAAAGTAGCCCCATTCCCGCCGGTGTCACCCGTTCACGAGCATGACGCATGACCCAGCCATTGCTTCACTCAACCATATTTGAGGGAACGTAGCACGAGCATATACGAGTATGTGTCGTTCTAGAAAACGCATAGATTGACGACCCAGGAATAACTGGTTGGACGAAGCGAGCAAATACCTGCAAATCCTCAAAAGACTCAATTATCGTGAAGCAACGCAGGACAGGCATGAGTGGCAGCTTCTAGCGTCGGAGGCCAAGATCTCTTTGGGTCACTGAGCCGGTGAAGTAAGTAATACGAAACCACAAAACAGATTAATGACTTCAGGATGTAACTATAACTACTTATTCGTAGAGACACGAAGAAGTTATTCAGATAGTTAGGTATTTGGCTGCTGGCATACAGAAGAACAAATTTTTTTATTGTTTTCTTTTTGCCAACTACGTCGAATATTTATTCAGCTGAGTAGTTCTTAAGAACGAGAGTGTTTTTCAAAACTTCTTAATGTATCGGCTTAACTTGGCCATTAGCGAAAAATGTTGCCAAGTAACTTAGATAAGAACAGCCGGAAGACACGGCGGCGGCGTTAAAATAAGTCGATAAATCCATTTTTCCTACATTCCGTTTCGGTACCGTATTTATTTTAGTTTCGTAGGTTGCCCGACTTAGTACAACTATTCTATATTGAATAGAATCAGACGTTACTTTGCGGAATTCCATGATTAAATCTAAATAAAAAAAAGCCGGCCAAGTGCGAGTCGGACTCGCGCACCGAGGGTTTCGTACTCCAAAAGTAAAAGTAAAACGATAATATTATATTAATTTGCTTATTTATCGTTAACTTTGTTTGTAGAGGTTTATTGTTGATATAAAAAAAACTACGCTAGTTAGAGCGTTGGTTTTATTTTTCCTGTAAAGTATACATAAACCTCTATTGACCATAATTATTTCAGATTTTTCGATTGGTAAACTTCGGAGATAAGGGGGGGGAATGGTATTTTTTTCGACATTTTGGCCAATTACTCAAAAATTATTATATATAGAAATAAATAAAAAACTGTTTTAGAATGCACAAGTAAAGGCCTTTCATATGATACCCCACTCGGTATAATTATCTTACTTTGAAATTTCAAACACCTGATTTTCCCCCTTTTTTAATTAAACTAAAATAATTTTCGCGTTGATTTTATTTTTCCTGTAAAATATACATAAACCTCTATTGACCATAATTATTTCAGATTTTTCGATTGATAAACTTCAGAGATAAGGGGGGGGGGGGGGGGGGGGAACGGTATTTTTTTAGATATTTTGGCCGATTACTCAAAAACTATTAAATATAGAAATAAATAAAAAACAGTTTTAGAATGCACAAGTAAAGGCCTTTCATATGGTACCCCACTCGGTACAGTTATTTTACTTTGAAATTTCAAACCCCCGATTTACCCCCTTTTTTATATAAAACTAAAAATAATTTTCGATTTTTCTTTATTCTAATGATGTTGGGCCACTATTATACACAACTATGCCAAATTTCATGTCGATAGCTTTAATAGTTACTGAAATAATCGACTGTGACAGACGGACGGACGGACGGACGGAGAAAGTCTCACCATAAGGGTTCCATTTTTACCATTTTGGTACGGAACCCTAAAAATGGATGTAATCCGCCAAACAGAATAAATTTTTAACA
Organism: Oeneis ivallda; assembly: GCA_029955525.1. NCBI lineage: Eukaryota > Metazoa > Arthropoda > Insecta > Lepidoptera > Nymphalidae > Oeneis > Oeneis ivallda. The sequence continues at coordinate 17,560,203 of JARPMR010000020.1, read as the reverse complement.
CTCGTCGTACGTTTCGCTCCAATACCAGAGCATCATCAGGAGATGTTGACTCAACAATTCTCAATTATTGCAAAGTCTTTGCAATTGAGAATATTAGTTTTTCTTTAAACTATTCTGTGCAGTGTTTAAGTAAACGTCGTACTACAGAAATGTTAGGAAATCTCGAATGAAAGTTTAGATCATAAATATATGTACAATGTATCAGTAAGTGTTTTGTAGTTACTATCTACCTACAAAATCAATTTCGTGTACCTAAATGCGAAAGTGTGTTCTTTGTTGGTTTATCTTTCAATCAGGCAGCAACAGATCGAGCTGATTTTTTGCATGGATGGAGCTTAAGACCTAGATAGGATATTATCATCCCGGCAAACAACAGAGTCCCTACGGGATTTTTAAAAACCTATGACTACATAACTACATGCGGAGGAAACGGACGAACAAAAGCCTGTAGAAAGTTTTTTTTATTACTTATATACATTCTTCTAAAATTATTCTACAAACGAATCGAAATCGTTTATTTCTCATGGATAGATTGGTAAAACAGATTGCAATAACTATTTATTGATATGCTTTCATCGATGTATGCTTTACTATAAATCTGGATTAAATTTTCAGTCTTCAAACTCTATATTATTTTGAATTAGATAGCCGTGAAGCGATCGCCTGATATTCGAATGCACATCGCCGCATCCTTTCACTGCAAAACGAATATGATACTACATCAATTTCGCAATAAACACACACTTGCCACGGTTCAGTTGATAATTGGGCTGGTTATTTAACCACCCGCATTGCGTGATTATCCTATCCGATACACAGTTCGTGAGCAAGGAAATTAACTACGTAAACTAAATAACACTATCACGCGAGTTCTTCCGATGTTTAGTTAATGAAAATGAGATCTCTAGTCCCAGTATTCTAGTAGTAGTAGTATATAGTAGTCTAGTATTACTAGGAATATTATAAATGTGAAAGTGTTGAAAGTCCTTTGTCCTTCAATCACGCAGAAAAGGAGCTACGGATCATCTTGATTTTTTGCATAAATCTAGACATAGGCTACCTTTTATTTTGGAAAAACAAAGGGTTTCCATGCGTACAAATTCGCGGTCAAAATTGATGACAAAAGCTTGTAATATAATAATCAATGTGAAAGTGTTTTGTTTGTTAATATTAGTTTGTTCTTCCATCACATTGCAATAGAGCACCAGATCGACGTGATGGTTTGCATGGGTATAGTAGAACCGGTGGGTCTATCGCGTAACTTTTTCTCAGTCCATAAAGGACTGCATCAATGTCAAAATATGATTTTGGGCTTCTCCTATTGGCCAAAACCATGTTTTGACATTGAAATAGTCCTTTAAGGACAGCGATAAAAGTTACGCGATCGCCAGGCTGGTAGGTGACATAAGCTGTCATATTAAAAAAAAAATTAAATCGGTTCAGATTTGACGGAGTTGTGGAGCTGCCAAAAAAAACCATGTTACGCGTCGAATTAAGAATTTTGAAGTCGGTTAATAAATCAGTCGGGGTATCTAAAAATTATTGCTAAAGCGTGAAAACCGCAATCACCTGTGATTGGCCAACTCTCTCTCGATATTGGCTAAAATGTATGGCTGCAGTAAGGATACCACAATAATTCTGTTGTAGTTGTATGAAATCTCTAAACAAAACCAAACTGACAGCTGAAAGGTAATGCTTAAATGCTTAATGTAACGGTGATACCATTAATTCAGCCAATCACCACGATTGCGATATTGCAATGAATGATGCAGTTTTTCACAATTGACCAATTGGGGAAGTAATCTGACGGGAGCTAGAGATAATAATTATGTTGTATGAAATCTCTAAACAAAACCAAACTGACAGCTGTAAAGGTAATGCTATCTTATCCGCAGGGAACAATGTGAACACTATTTTTAGAAATGTCAGTTTAGTTTGAATAGTTAATAAATAGATTACGTGGGCGTACATTGGCGTAAGCCGGGACAAACACTAAATTTAATTTCGTTGCAACATGGTTTTAACCTTTCCCTTATGGTAGCGTAACCTGCAGGCTGCGTCGTCTACCTGTGTTGTTCGGCTACCTACATTCTGGTCAATTCTGGTAAAAAGCTAAATAAAGGCCCAGCCGGAGCCAGGGAGTCGGGGTATGTCAAATATTGGCTTTGAATAAACATATTTATCACAGCTAATACTGTCTTTTGACTGTGGTCGAGGTTCCAAGGCTCTTTCGCGATGAGTAGAGATAAAAATCTCTTGAAAAAGTGAACCTTTTGTTCATCATGCGACATTGAGCGTAGGGCAAGGTCGTGCCCCTAATCAAGCGTAGCCGGCAGCAAAATGATGCGGAAAAATGGCCGTTTTGGTTCAAGACTCTCAACCTGGTCTTGTAATGAGTATAGATGGAAAGATGAACTTTTGAATGTTTTATAAAATGCAGGGCATACGTCCCATCAAGTGTAGCGGTAGAAGGACGTGTTAAAAATCATCCACTAGCGCCAAGTCGATGTGGCTCAAGTCTTATCACAGCTTCTATACTATCATGAAGGGCTCAGAAGCAGTTCCGCAAATTGACTGAACCGATTCTGAAAAAAGTATTAGAGACAACTACAGATCAATGCATTTTTACTCCTAACCTTAAGATTTTTAAGTCGTTAAGATCAATTTTAATTTGATGTAGAACAGTGAACAACAAAACTCGAAATCTATCAACTTTGTCGAGATGTTTAAACTCGTACTATCTCTATATGTGAGTGATAACATCTCTAGGAAAGGTGAACCTTTCAATGTTTATCACATGGCATTGAGCGCAGGACAAGGTAACGTTCCTCATCTAGCATAGCCGGAAGCAAGACGTCGCGATAAGAAGCGATCGCAGGGTTTCTTGGCATTAAGATATTTAAGTCGTTAAGATCAATTTTACTTTAATGTTGAACAGTGTTTCGTACTCGAAATCTATCAACGTTTTCGAGATGCTTAAAGTCGTGCTACATGTGAGTGATAACATCTCTAGAAAAGGTGAACCTTTGAATGTTTATCACACGGCATTGAGTGCAGGGCAAGGTTACGTTCCTCATCTAGCGTAGCCGGCAGCAAGACGTCGCGAAAAGAAACAATCGCACGGTTTCCAGGCCAAGGCGCTGTTTTGTAGCTGGTGTAGATTTAAACAAGTATTTTAATTTGTTTATCTACTCCAGCATCGAAAAGTTCCAATTTCGAGTTTGACAGCTGAATCGAAATGAACCCTCTTTCGGTTTTGCTTCTCATTTCGATGCAGCTCGTTGTATGGGAGCTGAATCGAAATGGTTATCTTCTTAAAATAGGATACCTAAAACTAAGGCTCTGAGTTCTGGCACTTTTGTACCGTTCATATGACAGAGGCGCCACAGGCGGCTGGTGGCGGCTTACGGAGTTACTTTTTGTTGACAGAGGCGCCACAGGCGGCTGGTGGCGGCTTACGGAGTTACTTTTTGTTACTTTATTGAGCCTACGGCGTATTTTGTTAATGATTTTACTTCCTTGTCGTAGATAAAATCTTGTATGCAACTGAACGTAATTAGTCATTTTAATTCTCGTACTATCCTATTTTGATACTCGGCAAGCCTCGTATCAAAAAACAGCACTCGAATTAAAATGACCCTCATTACGATGCAGTTGCATAAATAGCTATTACGAATGCATTATTAAGACCTTAGCTTAGCAATGAACTAACCTACATTCTAGGTGGGTTGGATAGTCCCGAGTCTATTTTTAAGCATATTTTTAAGTGATATTATTATAATAAATAAATACATCATGTAATTTGTGAATTAAAGCAAAACTACGTTTGTATGAATTCTCGAGTTTCCTTACAAACACACGAATCACAAATCAATTTTTTTGTTTCTAGTATTTTTGGATAGGTGTAATTGAGAACCTGGAGGGTGACATTGGCATCCCGGAAAATCAACGAGTTCCCGCGAGATTTTAAAAACTAAATCCACGCGGACGAAGTCGCGGGCATCAGCTAGTCAAAACATAAAAGGAGCAATTTATACCTTAACTAAAACTCGTCTTAAGAAAGTAGTGATTTAAAACGCTCAATCCGTTCACGTAATATTTGTTGTTCAAGTTATGTAAGATGGAAAACGATTCCTTGACAACGCAATCTTCCTGACCAAGGGAAACGACCCCCCACTCTGACGAGCACAACGTGACACGCCTGACAAAGTGTGCACCAGACATTGTGATTCTTGTGTGTTGTGCCATTGTACTTTATTGAGCTTTCTGTCAAGAAATTCTAAGAAGCGACTGGGAGCAGAGATTAGTCGAAAGAAATAGATTGCTAACTTCAAACGTAGAACAAAGCTAGTGGTAACATTGATAGCTTCGTCATTCGTAATGATTTTTTTATATGAATTGATAGTTAAAAGTTAGATGAACAAAATAAGCGTGCTATACGTTAATTAAAAAGCCGAAAATCGTAAAAAAAATCGCATACACTGTAAATAAATCAATATCCGCAATGACTGTAAAACATTTTTGCATTTTTTTTACGCATACCAAGCTTATTTTGTTCGTAAATCTTAACTATCAATTCCTTTGAGTAATAAACCAGCAATGGAGAGGAATTGACGCCTAATTTATTTGCAAAAAAGTCTGTCAATTACGGTGGGGGGCGAGGTAGCACACATGAAAACTTGCTTACTACAGTTGCATTTTTCCATCACGTCGCTATGCACGCACACAATATAATTAGCAAACACTACCTTAAAGTATATGCACACTATCACATTCACACACAGGGACGCTCTATCATTACATGAAACAATCGCATCATTTGTGTAAGCATTTTAGGGATTTGACACTATCGATTATCGACTTTCGATAAGTTTTTCTAATAATTATTTACAACAGAGTTACTTTATTCGAGAGTAAATTTTTTTGTTCGAGATCTTTAACATGGTAGGTATATAGAAGCGCTAGGAAACGAGGTTCTTGCCGTTATTTTAGTCATAATATGCCTTTGCTATTAGATTGACTCTTTGTAGGCTTTTAGTACTTGCGTAAAGATACAGCTAGAAACTTTGGACTATATTGACGCTGGAAAGCGATCTAGCTTATTTCGAAAAATAACAAAATTACTTTTTTATATATTTGGAAGAAAAAGATACTGCGTCGGATTGTCGAATTTTCGTTTTCCTATGACATTATTTTTCTAAGATACTATGTTGACCTTCTCTACACTTTTATATTATATTTTTTGTTATTCATATTTTTCAACGTACTCAAAAATGCTGTAAATACTAAGACACCATCTATTTTTCAATATTTTACAGATACTTCAAAAAAGTTATCAATACTTTTTAGCAGTGCAGTGCACTTAGGTGTACCTACTGTAAGGACTTAGGATTATCTGATTATCCCTTCGACTGTCTCCGCCATTTTGATTGACGTACGCGGCTCTGCGGAGCGGCTTCGGGGGTGGTCGTTTCAGGCACTTAGGTCAGGTGACTTGCCGCAAAATAAACACTGCTATCTCTTTATTTTTCGAGAAATAACAACTTATCATACACGGCAAGTATCGTTATGAAACAAGCTGTAACCTACGTATAATATTAATATAAATTGAACTCACCTAGGTATTGTAAATCTCGAGCGAAAGTAGGCTGAGCGGAACTTTTCCGTGTTCCGATTTTGGAAATAGTTGTAATCACTAAATAAATCATCATACACCCATAGTTTGTGTTTTAATTATTAAAACATATACTATTTTACACAAAACACTCATAAAACCAAAGGCATACACTTTCTTTACAAAATTACATCATAATAATAACATAGCCGCTCGACGCCGTTGAACAACCTATGCAAAAGAAGTTGTTTACATTTAAAATACACAGAGTTAAGTGCCGGGTGGTATATTTCAACGTAGAGTATTGTTCAGGTACTTCACGAAGACACAGACACAGTTCAGACATGGATTAAGAATAAATTATGAATCTGCAAAACCATGGAAATGGGACCTACCCAAGCATTTTGTCCTCTAATTTGAATTCTATTCTATGGTTACTTTAGGGAAATTTTTACTCCAGAATTGGATGAAGTACCACAGAAGTGTACACAAGAAAAAGACAATACAGACACAAAAACATTTTCAAAAAAAATAAAAACAACTCAGAAAAAAACCGGAAGTGTCACTCATAGTAAACAATATTTATATAAGGGAATTTCGTCAGATGTATCAGTCTGAGGCCTATAATATCTCCGTCCTATTTTTACCTGTATTTTTGTGTTAAGTCTGAGTGAGATAGAGTGGTATTCAGTTAATATTCGAGCGAAATAGCAACAAGGGCCGTGCGGTAACGAGAAGGTCGAAGCGCAGTTTAGAGCGAGAAACTGTCATCCTGCAAAAGGTCGACTCCCAGGCGACAGGTTACTAACAGATTTTGTAGATACCAAGGTATTTACTCCGTCACTATACTCTCAATCTCATGCTGAAAGCATGCTGTAGGTACCACAGTATATCACCTTAGAGCAGCTGTTTAGTTATGATTTAAGGTTATAAGCCACCAGGGAGTGCTGTACTTTGTCATAGATTTTTAATAATATTGTTTATTAAGTTGAGAGACATTTAATTTTTATTTGAATACGTAGTGGGTATTAATATTGAACACATTGATTTTTTAAGTAATCTTGTTTAAATAAACATACAGCATTTTTAATGAAACATCATTTGTTTTATTTATGTTTAAAGCGAAATTTACGATGTATCTATTTCTAAAAAGTATATTAAGTACAAACTGTTAGGACTACATCATGTTTCCTTAAAAATAAATACAGCATAATTAGCATTTCAGAGTTTAGAGTTATTTCGTGGTTTCATATGTATCAAATACCAAGTTACAGCAACATTGCTTCTTGAAATTGAAAAACTATTAGTCGAAATTGATATAAAACTAATGTATAAAACTAAAGTAATTCTACTTTAGAATTATATAATTAGTATCATCTGATGTGTTACATTAAAAAATATGTTTTTTGAAAAAAATCTGCTCCTGATAGCTTATTATGAGCTGTTATGATTTTTTAAAACGTTATTGGCTCTGGTTTAAAGTTCACTTTTTCGATTTACAAGATCGTTTTCCAGCGTTGAATAATATTCTCTCAGTCCAGTATGGAGGAACCATAAAAAGGAAAAACTGAACCCTAAAAAAAAAATTATTTAAAGTTATGATTGGTAAGTTAAAACTTGTACCTACATACTTTACTTGGAAGGCTTATTTTTTTCATCTACTTCATCTGAACGAAGTGTATATTTGTTTGTAATGCTAGGCTGCCACCATGGCTATAGTGGCCACCCCATCTGTAATAAAACACCGCCAAGCTATTTAGCTTTCCGGTAAACCTAGCGGGATGAATAAGAAGTATGGGTACTTTAATTCAATTGCCAAGTTTTAATGAACCAAATATGTATAGAATTTAAATATTTTTTTTCGTCAATGAACCATTAGTAAGACGATAAAAATATCTCGGTATAAATAATTTATACAATCCCCCCACCAATATCGACATATGAAATCTTGCTGTCCAGCCCTAATTTTATTGCGGTGTGGCCGACTTCATAAAATTAAAGTCCTAATTTTCGAGTAAGAAAGACTTACGTAGAACTTATCATTATAATTAAACAATTTTTTAGTCTCGTTTTCATTATTTTTTGTATTATATTTGTAAAAATCCTTTCTTAGCGGATGCCTACGTCATAGTAGATATGCGTTGATAAATCAGTGAGTCAGTCACCTTTTCATTTTATATATTTAGAAAATCATATCACACTGGCTATATGGAAATATATACCTATAAATTTTGAAATAATTGAGTAAAAAAACTAATTTTATGAATTCGCTGAGTTTATGGAGCTCTAGCTGCATCAATGCATTTTAAACAATAGTGGGAGAGTACCAGCCAATCAGACACCATTGCGATCGTTATAATAATGCAATCATTTTAACCGACTTCAAAAAAGGAGGAGGTTCTCAATTTGAATTTTTTGTATATTTGTTACCCAATTATTCCGCCAAATAATGAATGGAATTTGATAATTTTTTTTTTGTTTAGTAGGGCATACTTCAGAGGTGGTTCCCATATAAATTTTTGTTGATATAATGTTAGATGTTACTCCATAACTACGTCAAATCTGAACCGATTTCAATTTTTTTTGAAAGAAAGCATAATAAGGTTGGGCCTATTTAAAAGGTGAAGAGAAGATGATTCATATCTTCGGTGATGGAGGAAGGAACTCAATGATTAAGAGCAAATTGCTCGCGATCAGAGATATACACAAAAAAGCTTAAAATAATAATGTAAAAAAATATCTTTAAAAAACCGACTTCATACGCCGATCGGGCAAAGTTGGGCTAGCGTCGCGCATTAGTTTCATCATTTATATTTAGGCCCGCCCGACTTCAACATACATGTACAAATCAAAATTTATTTTATATTTTTTATTTATTTATTTAATTTTGTTTTATACTTTGTAGTGGCGTTTAAAGTCGGTTTTATAGAAAGAATTTTTTATCATTATTTGATAATCCCACAGACGATCAAAGTTCGTATTTATATATCTAGTCATATTTTACTTAAAGCTTATAAATTAGTCGTTCACCCCTTCCTATTCTATCGTGATTTTAATTCTATGGGATCAATTTATAATGCAGTTCAAGATAAAGGTCTCTAAACGAATAGTAAGTAGGAAGATTAATTTTCAATATTTTCCCCAAATTATTTCATGTACGATTAAGTAGCAACATTTTCAGATCGACAGTTTTCTTAAGTTTTCTGCATAAGTATTGCATTATTTGGATAAAATAATACATCAGAAGTAAATAAATGTTATCCTTTAGTAAACTGGATGTTTTAAATATTTTTTTAGAAGAAAATACTCTCATATTCGGCATTTATAGCGGAGCTCATTCCCCGCTAACCATACGTAGTTGACAGGCGCGTGACTCGAGTCAAACAGTTTTATATAACAAGTAGGACCACTGCTCATACCCAACTTACAGAGGGGTACGCGCGTCAATTCTTCTCCTGTGTTGGTTTATTACTCAAAGATCAATTCACATAAAAAATGTCATCACGCATGATGGGGCTCTTACATTTTTTTCTGTCATCAAATATGTTATCGGCTCCCGGATATCGCGTAAATTCAGATGTTACGCCATCTACCGGAATTCAATATAACTACGCTAAGCGAAGAACACTAAAAACTCGAATTCGAATTGCCGTCTCATCGGACTACAAAAGTAAGGGAATAGAGGGCGCATCTATAATACCTCCTGCGTAGTTGGCTCGTCTCCGTCATAGATTAATGTATTTATGGTCTCCGTCAAAAAGAAATTCGATTGGGATGACGATATGATTGCTGTAGACAAATATGACGCCAACAGGAATCAGTGTTAGAAGAGGTTATTGCTAAAACCAGTACTGTTTTTTTTACTAAAATGACTTCAGGTAAACATGGAAACACATTATACATATACAAAAATATATCTTCTTCTTCTTCTTTATCAACAGATAGACGTCCACTGTTGGACAAAGGTCTCTTGCATGGACTTCCACAGGGCTCGGTCTTGCGCCGCCTGAATCCAGCGGCTCCCTGCGACTCGTTTGATGTCGTCGGTCCACCTGGTGGGGGGTCTGCCAACACTGCGCTTCCCGGTGCGGGGTCGCCACTCCAGCACCTTGGGACCCCAACGACCATCAGCTCTTTGAACTATGTGCCCCGCCCATTTCCACTTCAGTATCGCGACTCGCTTAGCCATGTCGGTGACTCTGGTTCTCCTACGGATCTCCTCATTTCTGATTCGATCCCGCAGGGACACTCCGAGCATAGCTCTCTCCATCGCCCGCTGAGCGGTCCTGAGCCTACTTATGAGGCCCTTAGTTAGCGACCATGTCTCGGATCCGTATGTCATCACTGGCAACACGCACTGTTCGAAGACTTTAGTCTTCAAGCACTGAGGAATTTTGGAAGAGAAGACATCTCGGAGCTTCCCGAACGCTGCCCAGCCGAGTTGGATTCGGTGGTTGATCTCTTTCTCGAAATTGGACCTACCTAGCTGGACTGTGTGTCCCAGGTAAATATACTCGTCGACAATTTCGAGTGCAGAGTTCTCAACAATTACTGGGTGGAGCGGTGCATGAGCATTGGACATGATTTTCGTCTTGCTCATGTTCATTTTCAGGCCCACCTGTTGAGAAACCCTGCTGAGATCGTTGAGCATTGTATTGAGGTCTCTCAGAGTCTCTGCCATGACTACTATGTCATCGGCAAATCGCAGGTGAGTGATGTACTCGCCGTTTATGTTGATGCCAAGCCCGTTCCAATCCAGAAGCTTAAAGACGTCCTCCAACGCAGCGGTAAAGAGCTTCGGGGAGATAACGTCTCCCTGTCGCACTCCACGCTGCAAGTGGATTGGCCTCGTAGTCTGGTACTGTATACGTACTGACATTGTGGCGTTTTCATACAAGCACTTCAACACTTGGATATACCGGTAGTCAATCCGGCATCTCTGCAGCGACCTCAACACAGCCCAAGTTTCCACCGAATCGAAGGCTTTCTCATAGTCCACAAACGCTAAGCAAAGTGGCCGGTTATACTCTTCCGTCTTTTGTATAACCTGCCGCAGCGTATGAATGTGATCTATGGTAAAGCCTTTTCGGAATCCGGCTTGTTCGGGAGGCTGGAAGTCGTCGAACCTACGAGCGAGACGATTCGTAATGACTCTCGAGAACAACTTATAAACATGACTCAACAACGAGATGGGTCTATAATTCTTCAACAAAGTATTATCACCCTTTTTGAAGAACAGAACCACCACGCTCCTGTGCCATGCTTCCGGCGTTGTGCCCTCGTGGATGACGGAATTGAACAATCGCTGAAAGATCTTAAGTACCGGTTTTCCACCCGCTTTCAGGAGTTCCGCAGTGATTCCGTCATCACCTGTCGCCTTGTTGTCCTTGAGCTGTTTGAGAGCCATTCTAATCTCGTATAGGCTGACGTCCGGGATATCTTCGGTATAGTGTCGGGTCAGTTTGGCTCTGGGATCTTTCGCCAAATCTTCAACAGGTTTTTGTGTCGTGGTATATAACTGTCCATAGAACTTCTCAACCTCTCCCAAGACCTCAGGTCGAGAAGAGACGAGACGGCCGTCATCAGTTTTCAGCCGCGTCAGCTGGCTCTGTCCGATAGACAGATCTCTCGCGAACACTTTTGAGCCTTTGTTCCGCTCAATGGTATCTTTAATACACATTACAAAAATATATAATATAATGCAATTTTTTTCTAATCAGCGTACCTTTACTGATCGATATTTAGTATGTACATATTTTAATCCTTCAGTATATTTAATCGTAACAGTATCTAATGAACCATAAAGCCATAACTATATGTAACCGTTGACGTCAATGCACACGTCGGGCTCAATAGGTTAAGCGTAAAGCAAGCGTGGGTGTAGGTAAATTGTTTACCGTCATACCAAACTTTGCATAATGGCATCCCTGTATTGTAACTCCTGGGTAGTGCAGACTTAATGCATGCTTAACATAAAAGAAACTGACACGTTATAACATTAGAAGTGATATCTATGCAAGCTATATCTAAAGCAGTTATCTTAGGTAGAATAACTTAGATAAAATGAAGTTTATATCCAGCTTATCGAACTGATAATAAGTTTAAATTAAAACTTTGAATCGCCCTGACATGAGGAATTTATTGTTCTATGTATAGTAAATACCCGACATCCTTTAACTTACCACCTTCACCTTACCTACTAAGTACATCAGACATTAACCAACCGAACAAGTATTAATTCGCTGGTCTTGCGTTTAATACATCCGTTTTTGTGACTCCATCAACAAACCTCGGTACTTCCTATAAGCCAACTACTCCTTTGGACCACATTAATTAGCCCAAACACATCTGTTGCAAGTTGTCGAGGAGTTAGATAGAGTTATATACAGAACTTCAGACAGAGTTAAAAAGAGACACAAATATAATATGTTCTGACCTTATGTTCTTACATAAGTCTAGTCTCTTTTAACTCTTTCTTGAGTCTGACTCTGAATAGCATAAGAGAGCGATCTGTTTCAGCCTTGGTACCAACTTCCAACAAGTTTAAGAACATTCAGTGTTGCAGGGGTAGCTCATCCTGGTAACGACGAACGTCTCTTGTTTGGGAGTACTCTAATGAATGTCTCTCGACGCTGAGCTTTATTAAATATTTGCCAATTGAGCTTTAAGGCAAACGACGAAACATTTCAACGTAATATTTAGTTACCGTTCGCGGCATCTATTCCGAAGGGTAATGAATATTTAGTACTGTATATAAACGGCAAATTATTGCTCTTGGTTTTGACATCCGGATTGTTCATTTGCAATTCAAAAGCACACCTGATATATTGTCTGCAACATTAGTCTCGAAACTATAGATAATCGTAAGAATTTACATACGAGTGGCTACAAATGTAACTGAATATATATAATACCAACGGCCGTATACGACGTGATATACTCGGAGGCTCTTGCTTCTAGGTAGATACATATAGGTTTACCTTTATGAAGTCATCTTGTACCGTTTCCTTTATAAGTGCTTTAACAGAAGGTTACCGGAAAAAGATCACTTCCAGCTATAAGATTACCTTTACGCACTTAAATTCCTTAGTCTTCTATTTAATATTGGTGTTTTTTGGATGTAGAATTTTATATCTATAGTCTACTAGCTAACCCAGCGAACTTCGTACCGCCAACTTATCTATATAAATAAAACAATAAACTATCCCATTCCAAAAAAACTATCTTATCTTTTAAGTTGGACTAAATTACAGATAGTTACGAAGTTTGATTAAAATCGGTTAAGTAGTTTAGGAGTCCATCGCGGACAAACAACGTGACACGTAATTTATATATATTAAGATTTAAACCTTGAAAATTTTAAACTTGCAATTAATGTGTGTGAGCAAAGAACTAATACAGTTAGAATTACACTTCAAAAATAGCAAAGTTAGCAGAAACAATGGCCTTATATTACTTCCCGCAACGAAGTTACACTCGTTAACTGCAAACAAAGAGGTACTTTTTACAAGGAGAAAAAGAAAGCCAAGATCGGATAATCCCAACGGTACATTTAGATACTTTTAACGCTTGCAAAACCAAATTGGAAATGTTTGGATTGCAACTGCAGTGAAAGTATTTCTGTATTGGGTAACTCGGGATTCATAAAAATAAAATGCTGATGAGTAATTACATAACTGGAGTGCACAGCGTTTACGAAACAAACTAAAGAAACATGTTGACACCACGAATCTAAAAATCTATATTTAACAAGACAGTAAGTATGAGAGACAGTAAGTATGAGAAATGTCAGACCTTTAGCTAATAATTAATTAAATCATTGATGTTTTATTATTTTTTAATTTTATAGTAGGTTTAAGTCTACTCAGTCTACAGAGTTTCCACCTATCGCAACCGGACTTTTTACCACTTATCCCTACCAGTAGAAATACCTTGGTAGGAATAGGTGTACGGAATAAAAGGAATAGATGCATAGTCAAATATCTGCGCAATTTTGCTGTGATTTCACCTCTAGTCCTGTTAGTCTCGCAGTTCTTTCTTCTCAGAAATAAAGTCTCTCATCTCAGAGTAAATGTTGCGGGATTATCTAAAAAAATTATTAAGTCAGTGCAACGATCGCAATCACCTGATTGGCTGGTGCTTTCTCGCTATTGGTTAAAATGCATCGATGCAGTCAGACCGCGACAAGTTCAGCCAATCACAGGAGAATTACGATCGTCACACTGATGCAATTATTTTTTCATCATACCTATTCGAAAAACGAATATTGGCTTCAGAGGACAGCGGGAGCAAAATTTAATTTTAACCCCATGGGACTTTTCATTTCTCTCTTCTGATTGGTCCGCGTTATAGTGCTTTAGCATACTAAAGCACTAACGCGGACCAATCAGAAGAGAGAATTCAAAAATGTGTCGAAATTCAAAAATGTTTGAGAAGCTGTTGTCTACGATAAGTCACGTGATCAAATTTGTCGATTAGACATATACTCCCATACTTCCAACATAAATATTAATGTTTAATTATTTCATAAAAATGTATTTATGTTTTATTTAAACTTTCAATATACGTATTGGTAATGTCTATACTCTATACATAGTAGGTTATACTCCTAGCTTATTCTCATAGGTAATGATGAAAAATAGTGTGTGTCATTCGGGGCCAAAATTTTTTGTTCTCGGGCGGCGAATATTGAATTCCTCGCTACGCTCAGGATTCTACTTTAGAATCCCTCGCTCCGCTCGGGAGTCTACTATAGAATCCTTCGCTTCGCTCTGAATTCAAAATAACGCCCTCGGGGAACAAAAAATTCCTTTGGCCCCATATAACACAAATAACTATTAGACAATCCCACAGCGGGTGACACCATGAGTCCATGACACGACGGATCATATAACCAAATTGCAGCTTAAGGTTGATTGTTAGAAATCTATCTTGAGAGTTTTATCTGACAAACAAAAGGGGACGCTTATTTACACCAAATAGACGGGGGAAATCCGGGAGCGAAGTTGCTCCCGACGGGACGCGCGGGAATTTTTATCGCACACACGGTAACAAGGTAAACCCTCCTGATTTTGCGGTGAAGTGAATTCCATTTTATGTGGCTGTAACTTTATGACAACAGCTCGCGTGCAGTATTTTTGTGATATCGACTTTTACTGGAATTGTTTCTTCGAGCTTATGATTTGAAGACGATGCAAAAAAATTATTCAGCAGCAGTTGTTAAAAATAAATTTTTGAGAGATAGATGAAGTCTTTATTGCAACAATTAATTAGAGAGACAAAGTCACACGAACAAATATAAAACTAAATTAAGCAAAGGCAGCCTTATTCCGTTGAGTCTGCTTTCAAACCGGTGGTAGAGTCTTGACTTGGCAATTGTTATAAGACCCACAAGTTGGCCTACATGAAATACTTAAATAATTTCCGAGTTTAACATCCTTTCTTACAAGAATATCCAAGGAAAAGTGAGAGTGCAACGCAAAAAAATTAACCAATAATAACGTAAGCTACATAACTTAACATAATTATTATACCTCTACTAATAATGTTAAAGTTTTATTCATTTTATGAGGTATTCGCGATTTTTTCACGCGTTAAATATTTAAAAATTTTAAATCCCGTGGGTAAGTACATGGCATGTCCATTTCTGAAATAGCAGTTTTTGCAAAGTTGTTTCTGGTTGGAAACTCCTGATTTCAAATAAATATAATCTATGACAAAAAAAATACATTCGTATGAAGTAATAAATATTCACAAAGCGGTTGCTCCTCTATCTCAGGCACGGCAGCCAACAACTGTTTTTCTTATAAAATTTACAGCCGTTATACTGGCAAGCAAAACGCCAAGACCTTATTTACACGATACCGCCGAAAGGAAGTCCAAACGGATGGCCTGCTAGTAAAAGGAAACTAACATAAATCACCGATTTCGCAACAAACATGCTGTAATATTATTTTCAAAATGAAAAACAGCCGCTGAAAGAACTCGACAGTCCAGAACATTCCTCAACGACGGCATTTTCATAAT
The DNA here is from genome assembly GCA_029955525.1 of Oeneis ivallda. Taxonomy (NCBI): domain Eukaryota; kingdom Metazoa; phylum Arthropoda; class Insecta; order Lepidoptera; family Nymphalidae; genus Oeneis; species Oeneis ivallda. The sequence goes on along the minus strand of JARPMR010000020.1, from coordinate 17,544,563 downwards.
TCAACTAAACGACGCGAAAACAAAACAAAACTCCTAATTTGTTACACCAACAAAGCTTTATTTAAATTCCGTTGTTGCTGGTAAGTTATTTTGTTCGCCCCCATGTTTTGAAAATAAACAATTAGGTAAGTACGATCGTCAAAAAACGGGGCGGTGAATACGCCGCCTAAGAAGATTCCGCGATGCTGTTGACCGTACAACTTAGGAGTTGTGTAATCCGACAATTTGCCGCTCCTAACTCGCAAACACAACAAAACAACGCGAACATATTCCCGGGGCTGAGGAAGTTCACTTCAAAAGGCAACTAGCTGCGGGGTTACCTTATATTGTTGAATTTATGATAGGTTTCTACGCTTTGTTCCACTTTCTAAGGTCATTCGCGCTTATAAATAATAACTGTGTAAAATCATATTAAACAGTGATAGCCTAATGGTTACGACTGTGGTCTCCTATTCGGGGGGTCGCAGGTTCGATCCCGGGTACGCACCTCTGACTTTTGGAAGTTAAGTGCGTTTAACAAAATTAAATATCACATGCTTCAACGGTGAAGGAAAACATCGTGATGATGTCATAATGATGATGATGATGATGAAAATCATATTGCGGAAACCAATTCCATTTCTATCTTGTGTGGACAGCAAATGGTCTCTGGAATAGGAATTGGATAAGAGGCTTTAAAGCAGGGATTCCCAAACTAATAGGTCTTTACCTATGAAATTGCCGTTTTGTATGCAATAAGTGAAAGTACTTATTTTTTCAAACTTTTTAAATTCTGTTATTCGAAGTAATCACCCATGCAATCGACGCATCTTTGCCAACGCATTGGCAGTTTATTGATGCCCTTCTTGTAAAAATCAGCTGGACGGGAGGCAACAAACTCTTCAAAGGCATTTTGTACTGCCTCTCGGGAATTGAATTTTTTACCCACTAAAAAGTTGTCTAAATTTTGGAAAAAGTAATAGTCGGTAGGTGCAAGGTCTGGTGAGTATGGCGGATGAGGGAGAGCTTCCAACCCCAGCTCTTGCAGCTTGGAGACTGTCTGTTGCGCAGTATGGGGTCGCGCGTTGTCGTGAAGGAGCAGTGGGGACGACCGATTGACCAAAGCTGGTTGCAGATGTGCAAGCTTCTCCATCATTCTCTACAGTTCTCCACAGTACACATCTGCATTAATGCTCATGCCGTTTTGTAAAAAGCTGTGGTGAATCACACCCGCACTAGACCACCAAACAGTGACCATCACCTTTTTAGGGGTCATTTTTGGTTTAGGGCATTGCTTTGGTGCTGAACCAGGGTCTAACCAACTTGCTGAGCGCTTTCCATTGTCGAACAGAATCCATTTTTCGTCGCACGTAACAATTCGTTTCAAAATTCCTTCATTTCTTTGCCTGTTGAGCAGCGCAAGGCAGGTCTCGACGCGTACGTTGCGCTGGCGATCGTTAAGGTCGTGGGGCACCCATCTATCAAGCTTTTTTACCTTGCCAATTTGTCGCAAATGGATCAATATTGTTTTGATGCATACATCAAAAGCTGCTGCTAGCTCAGCTGTAGATTGAGTTTCGTCAGCTTCCACAATCGCCTTTAATTCATTATTGTTAACCAAAGTCTCCGGACGACCACGAGCTTCATTTTTCAAGTCAAAATTTCCAGAACGGAACCGGGAAAACCAATAACGGGTTGTGCGATCGTTTGTAGTGTTCTCTCCGTAAACGTTTTTGATGTTAAGGGCCGTTTGTGTCGCGTTGGTGCCACGACGGAACTCATATTCCATAATTACACGAATTTTTAAAGTATCCATTATGACGAAAAATGTTCAAATGTAATGAAAATACAACGCTAATCAAAAAACAAAAGACTGAGTTTGTAAATAGAATTTCATGGTTTAAAAACAAAATTAATTTGAATTTAGAATACAGAGCCATTACAAACTTTTTTTTATTTGAAATGACCAGTACTGAAGAAAGGCAATTAAGACCTAATATTTTGGGCAAGAGACTACTTTTCCAAAATGAACTGATACCTTTGACCCCATAGCCAAATTACTATTAAAATCCTATCTCTAGTTTTCTTCCTACAAAACACTTACCTATCTAAAAACGTTGCGGTTGGTTGAGTGTAAACTTGACAACATTCTCACAAAATTTTCTCATCAAAATTTAACAAAATAAATAGACATATTTAGTAAATATCAAGTGTAATTGATATTACAATATTATTAATACAAATTACGTAAAACTACGTAAGCAGGCACTTATTTTTTGAAAAACATTAAAATCGCAAAGTAAAAATAAAAACTTGTTGGTACACTAACACAACTTATACAGTATCTTGAAAGTTTCAAATAAGAACTTGTGTTAATAGGGGTCGATTTTTAGATCACGTCGGCCCCCAAAATCAGTTTTTGTTTATGTCGACTCCTGGAAAACCGATTTCGACCCCAAGGAGTCTATATCGACCACTTTGGGAATCCCTGTTTTAACGCATGCCACACCATGAAGTAAACAAACTTGCTGAGCTTACGTAGCTTCGGCACCAGTTCATACTTCAACTCTACTGAGCTAAGCAAAGCGAGCTAACTGAACTGCTTCACCCCAGGCAGCGTCGCGCGCGTCGACTAGCACACAAATTTTAGCTAACATAGCGTAGCTCAGCACCTTGTGGTCTAACCATAATCTAACGTCAAACTAATGAGTTAAGCTAACCTTAGTTCGAAACAACACTGAAAATCATCTTGTTAACATTTTATTGTAGACTTCTTAGATAGTGAAGTAGTTAAAACAGGTTGTAAAGCCAATAGCAATTATAGGTCTGTAACTCTTGAATTGTTTTGTTAACGATTTGGCTCGGAGTGGCAATGAAGAGAGGATGAAATGTTCTAGATAAGTGTTTATGGGCCAATTAGTGGCAAACGAAATGAGGCCTATAGGACTGCCAGTAAAGCTAGTTAATGTTTGAGATACTATCTACCAGCAGCCAACAATTGGCCGAATTTGCAAAATTATATTCACATACATATATATGTATGTAAATGTTGTTATATAGGGATGCATCGATACGCACCTCAGCCGATACGATACCGATACCGATATTTATAAAAAAGTATCGCCGATACCGATACCGATACGGACAGTTAAGATTTAAGGAAAGCTATAAAAAGCTGTGGCTTTAGAAACAGACAAAATTACTCATACTTATAATAATATTTATTTAGGAATGAATAATTGTCAATAATTGTCATGTTGTTTTGTCGTCTGATCTGTCAGACGACAAAACTTAATAATTAAAATTCATAATTAGGTATGAGATTTTTATTCAGGAAACACAACATCCTTAAAATTATTCGGTAAAAGCCGATTTCGTAAGTGGCGCCGATGGCGTTCACATGGGTTGTCTATAGCGTGAAAATCAAAAATATCGGAAAATTTGATATCGCCGATTCTGATACATCGGAAAACTTGCGACGTCGCCGATATATCGGTATCGGATGCATCCCTAGTTGTTATCATCTTTACACACATGTAATCGTCATTTTATAAACAATACCTCCCATCTGTTTTTATTTCATTGAGAGTTATCTGTGTTAATGGAAATCCCTGACCGATAAAAAATGATATTTGGTATTTTTTATCTCAGTAGCGTAACATTAGACAAAATAATCATGACGACTTAACACTTAGCTTAGGAATTTCTAACTTTTTAAGATTTATAACACAATGGTACTAATATATACTAGTGGTTCGCCCCGAACTGAGACCTCGCGGTAACGGTATCCCATGATTATTCATTCAATCGATACATGACGACCAAAACTGACATTATTATTATTATGCCCGTTTTCACCAAACATACCTAAATCATCCCCTATGTAGGAGTCTCTTTACGTAGGTAGCTCCAAAACACAATCCTAAGTCCTAACATCCGTCCCAATGTCCTTTTAGGTGTCCCGTACAGGATCGTGATAAAGAAGTTGACAGTAATCATCACATAACTTATCATAGGTAGCCCGTAAAGGTTAGGGAACGTCAGTGAAAACATTGAATTATTATGTAGGTACTAACGAGTGAAAACGGGTTAGGGGCATCTGTACAAATCGTCATCTATCGACACGAATAGAAAATATACAAAATGATATTTAACTAAAGAATAATTTTAATTGAAAAATATGTTATTATATTATGTACCTAAATAATAATGGTCGACGCAAAACTGTTTTTGGGATAAATCGTAGTCGTAACTCCTAGTTCAATGGAATAGTCAATGACTGCGCCATCTATTAGCATTATTGTGAAGCTATGTGAAATTTACTGATGCTCATTAAAAATTAAATAATCTCGTTTCTTTATAATATTCATATAATTTTAGTATTTGTTGTTCAAGTACAGGATACAAGTGAAGTAAGAAAATAAGTACAACTTGAAAATATATACACTAGCGGCACGCTATGATGGCCGGTTTGACACATTACAATAGTGATGTGGAATGTCAATTTATTCTCGAACAAAAAACAATTAAGTTTTGTTTTTGTACCTGATTAAATAGGTTTAATAAAACAAAAATGTATATGTTTATTTAATTTATTTGAACGAACTGAATATTTGAATGAAAATGAATATACATACTTTATATGCACACAAGAAACATATGAATACAAAAGATACCAAAAAAGGTGCCACAAAAGGCCATAATTAATCAGATTCGTCCATACTACTATTTTCACTGTCGTCACTGCTATCATCACCTACATTAATAATTATATGTTCGTTTTCTATAATATTATCTATTTTCACATCTCTTTCATAATCTTCCCTTATTAATTTAACAGTTCTATTCACAACCTTTTCCCAGTCTCCTTTAGTCACATGTTCACAAGCTTCTTCTAATAATTTTAGCATTTTTTTGTGGTAAATGGGGGTTCTGTATTGTGTCTTGCAGCATATCCCTTAATTTGAGCCCACACCAACTCAATCGCATTATACTCACAATGGTAAGGCGGTAACCGTATAACTCTGTGCCCATGTTCTAATGCTATTTCGTCAATGACGTATCGGATCTTGGTTGGTTTGTTTTCTTTTAAAAGACGTACTAATTCCGCTTTTAACATATTCATGTTTGCATCTACGCCATTTTTACGAAGCCATGCGACGATATCAGCTTTCTTTTGGGATTGGGCAGGTGGCTTGTCAATTTGCATCGAGTGGTATGGGGCGTTGTCCATAATTATAATAGATGGTTCAGGGAGGCTACACAACATTGAGGTAAACCATTCAGTAAACTTTTCTCCATTCATGTCTTCATGATAGTCTCCAGTGGTTTTTGACGCAAAAGCCATGAGAGAACCTTCGACAAACCCGTTGATGGTTCCGGCGTGACAAATTATAAGTCGCGATCCTTTTCCTACAGGAACTTTGGAAGTAGATGCTGCTGTGTCATCGTTCCAAGAACGGCCTACAGTATGGTTAGCATTAAGCCATGTTTCATCCAAGAACACAACATTTTGCCAATTTTTGATTTCTTTCACTTGCCGTAAAAAAGTATACCTTGCCATCGCTATATCAAATCTTTCCATCGATATTTTGCGTTTGTTACATTTTTTGTATCGAAATCCAATGGTCTTCAAAATCTTCGTTAAAGAACTTTCCCCACCGAAGAATAATCCAGCTTCCTTCAGTGAATGCACCAACTTTTTTCTTGTTGGATACTCCTTCTGTAAATAGTAGCCGTAAACATGTCTTCGGATAGCATCGGCATCAAAGCTATCGATGCCTACGACTGGTTTTGCTCGTTTTCTCTTTTTTGGTGTGTGAAGTTTATTTTCTTCTGTGCCAGTCTCGCCATATTTTTTTTTAGTTATCCGTCTAACAGTTCGTTGTCCAATATTAAGCGCATCAGCTACGCGTTCAACCACTGACGTTATAGGTAAAATTGGCCCTCCATTTTGAGCTTCACGATCGAAATAGTTACGAAGGCGTATTACGAACTCACGTGTCTGACTATTTAGAACAGTTCTCTGCGTACGTTCGGTCATATCGACGAAATCCACAACAAAGGGCTTGAACAGAGTCCAAATTAACGAGCAAGGGTCAACAGTAATGCAGTATCAATATTTGAAATCCAAAGCCAGGTCAAAACTATATCACAATCGCATTGCACTGACAGTTTATACTTTTCGAAGCAACGTCAATTCGAAACTGCTTTGTTTTGCATTGAGCATTGACGCGAGTTTGCCGGAGGTAGTAGTTGTGCTAGCCAGCGATCCTATGTGACGATCGTATTAGATTCCATTTTTAAAAATTTTCAATTTAGAAAACCAAATGCCGAGTTGTGGTATATATCATATAAAAATAAAAATTTTACCTTTTGTATGAAACAGCTGATATTTTTTTGCGATTTCAGAGGTTTGTCCACATAGTGAAAATTGTTCATATTCACAAGTACATTCACCCCTTAAATGGTGCAAACTGATTTTTCTACACTTGTATACATTTTAGAAATCAATTTAATAAATAAATTTTGAGTCCTAAACCTAAAACTACATTCGATAAAATTTATGAATCTCTGCACATCACTATCGTCAATAAAGTAATACAATTATTTCCTTCAAAGTCGTTATCAATTAATACGGAACTTCATGAGCGGACAAACGTCAAACCGGCCATCATAGCGTGCCGCTAGTGTAGAAAATTTTCCCAGAGAGCGTCTTCAAGCGAGCGTATTAAATCGCCACTTTGGAAGCCCCCCATTTCGTCAATTTTAGGAAAAAAATAAAAAAAAAATACGGTTGTACTCTGTTCCAAATTGTCTTTAAAATGATACACAGAAAACCTATGAATCGCAAATAAAAAAAAATCTCTTCGCATTCGCTTCTATGAGAGCCCCCCCGAAATAAAGATTTTTATAACTTTTTAAACCATTTTCGGCTGGAGGCCATCGGTTTACATATTATATCTAAATTTGAAGTAATTACGTTCAGTAATTCAAAAGTTATAAGGCTCTGACAGACGGACGGACGGACGGACGGACGGACGGACGGACGGACGGACGGACGGACGGACGGACAAGTGCAAATCGCTCTAGTAAACTCAGTATATTTTGTATTTCTATTGCCGCTATAACAACAAATAATAAAAATTAAATTAAATTAAAAAAATTAAATTAAAATATTTCCATGGGTACATAGAAATATTTTAATTTAATTTTTTTAACGGAACCCTAAAAGAGCGAGGCCCGACTCGCACTTGGCCGATTTTTTAAGTTTACGCTTCATGCGTGAGACCGTTTTGGACCCGAGACACCACCGGCTTGCAACACTGGTAGTGTTAAAGATATTTTTAATACCCATTACACTACCAACAAATATAAAAACCTATTCTTTTTAAAATAATACCGAAGCCTGTAATGTGTTAGATAATTATATTTACCAAGGAAGTTACAGGCGAAGGTAATAATAATTTTATTATATTATTATTATGATTTATTATGTAGTTATATTATGTACACTATACAAGGTGTACAAATGCCACTCTGCAACCAAATGATGGGTCACCAATATTGTAATTTTTGAGCACGCAATGTATGTATAGCGAACAGCGAACGCCGATACCTACACGGGCAGTAGGTAAGCTTGCCGCGGCGCGTCGTATTGCGACTAGGGCTTGCAAATATTCGAAAATTTTGGTATTCGAATATTCGACTTTTTTTCGGGTATTATTCGAATTATTCGAATAATATTCGAATAATTAAAAAGAACAAAAGATTTTATAATAATCATGTTTTTAACTGCCAATTTCTTACTTTGAGTCTGATATCTGAATCAAAACTAAATCTTACTTAAAAATTAAAGAACTGTTTGGAATTTGATTGTTATGGCACTAATTCAGTCCTTCAAAAAATATAAAAAGTTGGTGCTTAACAAGACAACCACAACATAACACAGTCTTATAAACCGAGATATGAGTGTGAGTATTGTAATAATATTTATATATCAATAAAATCAAATAATCAATTACAAAAACAACAACTTGCTTAAAATCTTTTATCGTGTAACTAGAAATAAAGTACTAAATTCTAAACATTATTTTTGGTTCTTCGTACCACTTACTTCGTATTACTTACTTACAAAACTTAAAAGATTTAAAAGAAAGATTTTCAACGTTGATAGAATACAAATAGGTAATAATTCAGTATTAGAAATTATTAAATTGGACCTACCTAGCTGGACTGTGTGTCCCAGGTATATTATTTACTCGTGCACAATGTCAAGTGCAATATTCTTAACGAGGGTGGAGTGGAGCATGAGCATTGGACATGATTTTCATCTTGCTCATGTTCATCTTCAGGCCCAACGCTGAGAAACCGTGCTGAGATCGTTGAGCTATGTATTGAAGTCGCTCAGAGTCTCTGCCATAACGACTATGTCATTGGCAAATTGCAAGTGAGTGATGTACTCACCGTTTATGTTGATGCCAAGTCCGTTCCAATCCAGAAGCTTAAAGACGTCCTCCAATACAGCGGTAAATAACTTTGGGAGATTGCGTCTCCCTGTCACACTCCACGCTGCAAGTGGATTGGCCCGTAGTCTGGTCCTGTATACGTACTGACATAGTGGCGTTTTCATACAAGCACTTCAACACTTGGATATACCGTAGTCAATCCGGCATCTCTGCAGCGACCGCAATAAGGCCCAAGTTTCCACCAAATCTCACACTTTCTCATAGTCCTCAAACGCTAAACAAAGTGGCCGTTTATGCTCTTCCATCTTTTGTATAACCTGCCGCAGCGTATGAATGTGATCTATGGCGCCAAAACCTTTTCGGAATCCGGCTTGTTCGGGAGGCTGGAAGTAGTCGAACGACAAGCGAGACGATTCGTAATGACTCTCGAGAACACCTTATAAACATGACTCAGTAGCTAGATGGGTCTATAATAATTCTTCAACAAGGTATTATCACGCTTTTTTGAAGAATAGAAGCACCACGCTCCTGTGCCATGCTTCCGGCGGATGCAGCGGCGTGATGACGGAATTGAACAATCGCTGAAAGATCTAAAGTACCGTTTATCCACCCGCTTTCAGGAGTTTTGCAGTGACTCCATCATCACCAGGCGCCTTGTTGTTCTTGAGCTGCTTGAGAGCCATACTAATCTCGTATAGGCTGACGTCCGGGATATCTTCGGTATAGTGTCGGGTCAGTTTGGCTCTGGGATCAAATCCTCAACAGGTTTTTGAGAAAGAGATCAACAGCCGAATCCACCTCGGCTGGGCAGCATTTGGGAATCTCCGAGATGTTTTCTGTCTTCTCGTCCAAAATCCCTCAGCGCCTGAAGACAGTCACTAAAAGAACAGTGCGAGTTGCCAGTGTTGACTTACGGATCCGAGAATTGGTCGCTAACTGTGGGCCTCATAAGAAGGCTCAGGGTCACTCAGCGGGCTATGGAGAGAGCTATGCTCGGAGTATCCCTGCGAGATCAAATCATAAATGAGGAGATCCGTAGGAGAACCAAAGCCACCGACATAGCTCAGCGAGTCGCGAAACTGAAGTGGAAATGGCCGCGGCACATAGTTCGAAGAGCTGATGGTCGTTGGGGTCCCAAGGTGCTGGAGTGGTGACTCCGGACCGGGAAGCGCAGTGTTGGCAGACCCCCCTCTGGGTGGACTGACGACATCAAACGAGTTGCAGGGAGCCGCTGGATTCAGGCGGCGCAAGATCGAGATCTGTGGAGGTCCATGCAAGAGACCTTTGCCCAGCAGTGGACGTCTATCGGTTGACAAAGAAGAAGAAATTATGTGATCAGAATCAGATCAATGTTACATTGCACAAAAATAAAATACGTTTTAATCTTATCATCTAACTTTGGCTTATTCTTACACTTACACGTACAACTTAAGAACCTTCAAGGCAAGAGTGAATAGGTATCTTCTAGGCAAGCGCGTTCCAACCTAGACCTCATCACTGCTTTCTTCTAAGCATAATTATTGTCTTCTACTTCTAAGCATAATGTTGCGCGCGTTGTGTAAAAGTAATATTTTGTGCATGTCGCAGGCATTTTGTGTGATTCCGCCGTTTACATACGGCGTCGTCAGTTTAGAAATGCTCGCTGTTATGTAATATGCCGAAGGCAAAATGACAACTCGTTCAATTGATTTAATTTCACTGTAGTTTTAGATGTAGTTATTGCGAATCTACGCAATTCCCAAGCAACAGGGCCACGAATCTGCCTCTAAAGTTAGCTTAGGTTGGGGTTCGACATGAACAGTCAGGTGTCCGGCCACAGGCCGGGCACTTAGGTTCCATTTGGCCAATATACCTTTTTTTACGTGGGGAAATCCATCATGGATACCACCGCGCCCGGGTTGACGCGACAGTTATGTCGGACTCTAACCGACTAAAACCCCACGGTGTTCCTTCTCATCGCCTGGTGACTGGGCAACGGGACCGTAATCACGTTCACGCAACCCAGCCAGCGGCGCCTGCTGAGACAGACCCTCCTCTCAAACACAAAGTTCTTCACTCTATCTGAGGCACACAAGGAACAAAGTGTGTCTCCCGGCCCGAGGATCTTACTCCTTCAGGCGACGGACTCCCCATATCCATCGCCTGGAGGCGTAGAATTTCACTGTAGTTTTAGATGTAGTTATTGTTTATTCCCAAGCACCAGGGCCACGAATCTGCCTCTAAAGTTAGGTTAGGTTGGGGGTGCGACACGAACAGTCAGGTGCCCGGCCGCAGGCCGGGCACTTATGTTCCATTTGGCCAATATACCTACCTAAGTGTTCACCAGACTCTTCACACACACCTGACTGTTCACACTACCACCCGACTGTTCATGTATAACCCTAACCTAACTTTAGATTTTGGCAAACATAGTACTTGTTAGGCATAAGAAACAGAACTAAATACTTCAATTTGCCGCGGCATTACATAACAGCGAGCGTTTCTAAACTGACAACGCCGTATGTAAACGGCGGAATCACACAAAATGCCTGCGACATGCACATCAATATTCCGAGTTTTGCTTTCGGAAAATTGATCGAATATTCGAATATAGCAGATTTAATATTCGAATATTCGGACAAGACATATTATTCGAATAATTCGAATATTCGAATATTCGAATGCAAGCCCTAATTGCGACGGTTTGTAGGTACTTAGGGTGAGATCTTTAGATGGCAGTCTCTCAGCTCAGACTCAAAACTGAGTTAAAACGAGACAGATTTATGTCAGGAAGTCTTGAGCAGAGCAAGAGTTCGATCTATAGATCTCAGCCTTAGACGGAGTGATTTTGAACGTTTGATAAACAGCTCGTCGCGCGCGTATCACATTGCTGTTTTGCGTTAAATATTGGCATTTTTTAGGGTTCCGTATCCAAAGGGTACCAACGGAACCCTATTACTAAGCCTACGCTGTCCGTCCGTCCGTCCGTCCGTCTGTCAGCGGGCTGTATCTCGTAAACCGTAATAGATAGAGAGATGAAATTTTCACATATTATGTATTTCTATTGCCGCTATAACAACAAATAATAAAAATTAAATTAAATTAAAAAAATTAAATTAAAATATTTCCATGGGTACATGGAAATATTTTAATTTAATTTTTTTAACGGAACCCTAAAAGAGCGAGGCCCGACTCGCACTTGGCCGATTTTTTTTCAATTAACATCAAATTGATATATATGATGATCGTGTATGTGACACGATTCCATGTTGTAATTAATTAAAAGGCTGAAAAAATCACGAACAGACCGATGAAAAATTTTAAAGCTGAGCGACTGATCGTGTACTGAATGATGAATCCCAGGTTTCAGTTTTCTTTAGCAAATCCATTACACCCCGTATAATAAATACAGCGCATGTTAAAACGTGATCTCACGTTCATAATAATTAATGTTTTCAGGGTAGAGTTCGCTGATTATTAATAAACTAAGTCACGGTCTAGGTAAATAATAAGTAAGTAATCAATACACTTGCTGGCTTCAACCCAGCAGGTAACAAAGAACGATGTATCGATTAATAGCGCATCGTAGTCCTACGCTTCTAACTAGGAAGTAACTGTACTCTTTGGCGTGTAGAACGCACTACTTTAAAGCATAATCATTAATAGTTAACGTTAAAATATTTCAGTAACTTCTAATTAAAGCTGTGAAGCGCAAAAGTATGGCAAAAGTGCAAAACTTAGCTTTAGGTGCAGTCATTCTGGGTAACTTTGAACCACTTATGAGATAGTTTCTTGTAGTAGGTATGTAGGTATGTAAATAATTTGTATGTACACTTAACAAACAGCAATTGTCATTCATGCGATATTTTGAAGATTGAAATATCAATTAATTTATTTTAGCTTTTTCCTGTGACTTCGTCCGCGTGCAGTTAGGTTCTAAAAATTTCGCAAGATGCCTGTCTTCGGAAGCTTATTTGCTTTTTCAAATAATATATAAAATTCTCATGTCACGGTGTTTGTCACCAAACTCCTCCGAAACGGCTGGACCGATGTTTATGAAATTTTGTGCGCATATCGGGTAGGTCTGAGAATCGGCTAACATCTATTTTTCATACGCCTATATGATAAGGGTGACCCACCTCTAAATATTTTTGTTGGCGGTACGAAGTTCGCTGGGTCAGTTAGTATTTCTATAAATGTATTGAAATTAAAAGTTCGTTACAAACAGGAAACTAAAAGGAATTGTTAAGTATCTTTAGAATTACGTCAAAAGTCAACTTTCACATATTTTATGCTTACATTTCGTTAAGAGAAAGTAGAAACTTTGATACGGTTTTTAAGATCGTCGCAACAGACTAAAAATATCCTCTTGACACTTACTCCTATAATACCTAAAATATAGTATGTGTATGTCGGAGCAGGTACCCTCGTCGGCAACAAAGTTAGACACATTTGCTGCGCAACGAGGGTAGGTAGCGATCATTTAATTACTTGGGATGTTTATTCTTCGAATAAAGTACCCTCAAAAGCCTCTCTATTACATTTATTAGCTATGGACCAAAAGCTGGAATTATTACTCAAAACTAATCAGGCTTTAAGAGAACGCGTCTCTTAAAACGCTGAAACCCTACCTAAAGCCGTCGCCACCATCCCCAATAACGGCCCCTTTCCACTCAGCTAATAACCACAGCAGGACAGACAAACCACCATCTGAACGTGAGGGTAGTTACCAAAAATATCAAAGTATTGATTAATCAAAACAACATCTGAACGTGAGGGTAGTTATCAAAACATCAAAATATTAATTAATCAAACCAATATCTAAACATGAGGGTAGTTATCAAAACTATCAGAGTATTAATTTATCATTTACAGTAATTTAAGCGTACAGACAATATTTATTCGATTAGGGAACGATTGCTATCGCAATCCCTCAATCAAATAGAACGACCTAGACACGAAAACATCTACTAGTCGAATGAGTCTCTGGGCAGAGACTCCCAAAGTATTAATTAATCATTAACACCAATCTAAGCGTAAAGACAATATTTACTCGATTAGGGAGCGATTGCTATCGCAAACCCTCAATCAAGTAGAACGACCTAGATGCGAAAGCACCTACTAGTCGTATTGAGTCTCTGGGCAGAGACCAGGGTCATCAATCTTCGAACAAATTGTCTGGTATACAAGGCAGTCATAATCCGACAAAATTGATAAGTATTCAGAGCGTCTAAAAATGCCATACTTGGAACGTATTTTGAATTTGGTAGTATTTTATATATAAAAGTACTGAACGAGAGATAAAGATGGCGCTACTTTAGCTATTACGCTAAGAAATTAGAAAGCAAGTGAAAATACTCGACGTGCAATGATTAATAAGACACTATTAATTAGGCGGATTATTTTGTGGTCAAGGCAGCCCATGTTTAAATTTTCTACCAAATTAGTAGTTAAGTTTCATGGAGATTCTTCAGTTAATTTTTTTTTAATTGTAAAAAATATTGTAACTCTATAAAATATATTTGTTTTTCTAACAAAGTACCTCAGAAATGCATTCTATGCTTCAAAATGTAAATAATACGGACTTTATTTTTATGCTTTAGAAGTAAATGGTTGAAATGACCATATAACTCTGGCAACATTTATAAATACTCCGAAAAATAACCGCTGCGCTGCTGGTCGTGTTACTTTTCTGGTTGTGTTTTTTCATTACTTTTTGGTCTGTTTTTGGTGCTTTTCACGCTAAGTTTGTTGAGTTGAGCCACCTCCTCCGAACCAGTGAACCCACGTTTGTGTTGGTGCATTAAAATTGAGACAGAGACTCCAGTATTTGAGACAGGACTCCAGTGTTTTGAGTAGGACTCTAGTGTTTTTGTGAAACAAGACTCGTAATATTTATTATACCTGGTTGGGTTTACTTATATATAATGAGTGATTAAAATTGGATTAATGTGAAAATAAAGAAAAAATCAACAAATTTCTTTTATTTAATTATATTCAGATTAATTGATAGTTTTTCTTTACGTTAAATTGTGAAGCAATAATTAAGAAAATAATATCAATTAATCTGAACGCCTAATCCTACCTTCCTAGAGCTACATAAAGACAAATAGCAGTGATACTATAGAAACGTAGGTTATAGATTATATAGTAGCAATATAGGCATCTACGGTAGGTATGTATTACGAGTATTAGTTCCGTTCGCCGAATACAGAGGCGCCACTGAGCTGTAATCTGTTGCCACTTTTGGCTAGCGAGATTGTCCTCTATTCCCTTATATATAAATAGTACTCTGTGGCAGAGACTGAATTCGTATCGTCAAAACAGCCATTTTATACTAATATTTCAAGATGGCGCGCAAAATGGCGAACCCGCGCTGTCAAAGTCAAATGTCACTTTGATTAAATTAATTTTAATAAATAAAAGGAAACGGAAGTCGAAACAATACTTTTAAATAATTAATTTAAAATAAAAGGATACGGAAATCAAAACAATACTCCCAATTAATTGATATAAATTAAACGGAAATCAATTGCGCCCACATGTATGTTGTATAAAATTGACAAAAATTAAGAACAATGAACAAAATTTTATGAAAGGAAATTGATTTTTATTACAATTTATTTATTTAAAATCAATAAAATAAATCAAAATGTAAAAGTTATTGTATCAAAATACAATTATAATGTCAATGAAGTGTTCCAGAGTAATCTAGAGAACAATCCCAGGGATTGCAAGATTATACAAGAATTATAACAGTATCTTAATTCTTATCCTCTTAAACAGATCTCTCATTGAAATTAACTGAAGGAATTCATAGAACAAGTACGCGAGCGAATGGAACAAATTCACTGTGCCGTGTTTAAGTATAAAAATCTTTGCGACAGACAAAAGTAATTTTCGTTTATTTCCTTCCTTAAGGGTGACCTCTCGAACTTTTATCCTTGGACGCTAACAAAAACGTTGAGAACGCTATAATACGAAACAGCCTTTGAGGTAAAGTTGATGGAGTGGCTATCAAACATTTTGTTTGTTTGGTAACATTAGCCGCGCATGTTCCTGTTGTAGAGTTTAACACAAGATCTAAAACTGAGCCAGAACTAATAAGCGAAAGTTTTAATAGCGGTATTAAATTGAATATCTCTTATATTGAGAAATTAATCGTCTGAGCACACTTATCGTTTCCAAATCCAACCCTTGTATAGTAACTAGGGTTACCTACTTTTAGTACAAGAAATCAAGATTTATTTTCCTGAAAATGATTATAAAATGATGCTGTGGTAAAATTTTTAGTACACGCTACACGTTGAATGCACCAAAGAAGATAACCACGTAAAGACAAATATTGCGATGTAGATGCATCGATAATGAGAACTTTTATTGTTTTCACTATAGCTCTAAAAGTGATGATAATTCACTACCACTACATATTAAGAATACTATACTTATTTTGACTGTACAATAGACATTCTAAACATTATTATAGACCAAATAAAATGTACAGTTTTTACAATTCACGAAGGCTAGTGAGCTTTACTCGTGGTTAATTCGTGTACATGCACATTGCATAAATGTGCGTGCCTGTCAAAGCCTAGGTGGGAGCGGGCAGGCGCGAGCATTGCGCTCGCTCACACTTATACAGATACGGCACACACACAACCGCACACATAAGTCAGTCGCCCTCGTGAATTGCAAGAACTATAATAATGTTTTAACAATATCATTGGAAACCCTAAAATAACTGTATTAGAACAAAACGTGGTAACCACCAAATTCACGGAAGCCATCAAGCACGTATAACTGTGTAACTGATAACCGTTTATTATTTAACTTTAACGCGACCTCCGGAGTAAGGTCGCTGCGCTGAATCGAGGCAGGCATACGAATGGTCGATTAAGCTAGGTTCCGCGAAATAATTGCACTGTATATTATACAGTACGAAAATAGATCCATTGCAAAGTGTATGTGTGATGTCTGATGTATGATAGAGTCTTGATTTCCGAGTTGTATGCGACAAGAAAAATGTTTGTTGTGGTAGCTAGCTAAACCCTAAAAAGATCTAGTTAGTAAAACTTTTTGAAAAGTCTAAACAAGTAAGGTTAGTAAACAATGCAACGATTTACCTACAAATAGTACAGTAATACGAGTACCTATTGTTCACGTCCCTATTCAGATACGTCTAAACTTACCATAATACTTATCATAAAAAAATCATTACGGATATTTTTAGAAACGTTCTTCTTTTTGTATTCCTTCGTGGTAAAACATAATATCAAATAAGTTTATTTTAGACTTGCTCGAGTTTATCATATTCATATAAATGTTCTACATTTAATAAAATGCCATACTGAGAAAGGATAAATAACTTTCTTAATATGAGTAGGTCGATATGGATGCATCCTAACTAAGGTATATTATGGTAGATCTAAAACTACCGATATTAATTTTTTGAATAAAGAATATTAATTAGAATAAATTATTCCAACCACTAATATTTTGAATGAGTAAAGCATTGAATGAAAGCTCATTTTGTACTTATCTACATACTAGCTGATGCCCGCGACTTCGTCTGCGTGAACTTAGCCTTTAAAATGCCTCGGGAACTCTTTGACTTTGCGGGATAAAAAGTAGCCTGTCACTCTCCATAGGTACCCCTGCAAAAACTCACGTCGATCCGTAGCTCTGTTGGGGCGTGATTGAAGGACAAACCGACGCACTTTCGCATTTATAATATTTCACCATATAAAGTGCAAGTGCATATAGTCGACGTGGTTTTTTACACAGGTAAAGTTGAGGACCTGGAAAATAACACAGGCTACATTTTGTCCCGGGAGCATACATTTAAACGCCCGCGCCACTACAAAGTATTTAATTTATTGTATAATTTTTTAAAAACGCTCGACTGATTTCGATAAAATTTAAATGGGACCACCTAGGAAGTATACCCTTTGAAACAAAAAAGAATTTTCCAAATCGGTTCAGGCGTCTTCGAGTAATCGGTGAACATACCTACATAAAAAAGATTCCTCCTCCTTTTTTGAAGTCGGTTAAAATAATAATAAAAATTAGTTTAAATTTAACGAAGTTATGGAGTAAAACAGTCAAAATAGTTCAACCCCTATCTCAGAGAACATACATCCATCCATCCTTAGACTACATCTATACAAACATACATCCGTATACATCCATCCTCACAAACTTTCACATTAATAATATAAGTGGTATAATATGAGTAATAATAGGTAGGATAGGATATAGTTAATGTATTTATAGTTAGTAGGAGGAGGATAAAAACATACATAAATACATGCACACACACATAATTATATACATACATGCATGCAAGCATGCGAGCATACATACATACATAAATACATACATACATGCATGCATACATACATACATACATACATACATACATACATACATACATACATACATACATACATACATGCATGCATGCATGCATACATACATACATACATACATACATATGTACATGCATGCATGCATACACACACACACACACACACACACACACATACATACATACATACATACATACATACATGTATGCATGCATGCATTATTGGCGCATAATTTAAGGATAAATATGTGAAAAGTAGCATACGAATATCCCGCGGGAACTGTTTGTTTTCTCGGAATAAAAAGTAGCTGTTGTTAGGTACTTTTCAAGTCCTCAACTATGCCTATCCAAAAAACCACGTCAATATGTAACTCCCTTGGCACATAATTGAAGGATAAATACGTGAAAAGTAGCATACTAATATCCCGCAGGAACCGTTTGTTTTCCAGGGATAAAAAGTAGCCTTTGTCACTTTTCAGGCCCTTAACTTTACATGTGCTAAAAAACAATCTAAAACTTCAATCTAAAACTCCGTTGGCGCATAATTGAAGGATAAGTATGTGAAAAGTAAAATACGAATATCCCGCGGGAACTGTTTGTTTTCCCGGAATAAAAAGTAGCCTTTTCACTTTTCAGGTCCTCAACTATGCCTATCAAAAAACCACGTCAATCTGTAACTTCGTTGGCGCATAATTGGATTAATATGTGAAAAGTAGCATACGAATATCCCGCGGGAACTGTTTGTTTTCCCGGGATAAAAAATTGCCTTTGTCACTTTTCAAGTCCTCAACTATGCCTATCCAATAAACCACGTCAATCTGTAACTCCGTTGGCGCATAATTGAAAGATAAATGTGTGAAAAGTAGTATACTAATATACCAGGAACCGTTTGTTTTCCAGGGATAAAAAGTAGCCTTTGTCATTTTTCAGGCCCTTAACTTTACCTGTGCAAAAAAATCAAGTCAATCTAAAACTCCATTGCGCGTATTTTGGAGAACAAATGCGTAAAAAATAACAACTGCGATGCTATCCCGCAGGAACTGTTTGCTTTTCCGGGATAAAAAGTAGCCTATGTGCTATTCCAGACTATAATCTATGTCGGTGCCAAATTTCAGCAAAATCGGTTCATTCGTTGTCGCGTTAAAGAGTAACAAACATCCATCCATCCATCCATCCAAACATCCATACATCCATCCTCACAAACTTTCGCATTTATAATATTAATAGGATAGGATTTTTAAGTTAATCTAACCTAATTAACCACAGACATTTTCTTTGTAGGTTGTGTCTACATTTCATTATGTTTTATGGTATATCAAACTTCGTTTTTTATGGCGCGCATTCGTGAGAAACTTTCTTAAGGTTCTACTCAAACAAATATAAGAGGCCACGGCTAATACAACAAAGTTTGAATATCTATTTTCTTTAATGATATAAAATAATCCAATTTGAAATTGAGTCGTAAAGACTCCAATGTTCTCCAGCGTTTTACTATCCGCAATTAAAATTGAAATAAATCGCCGGTTCTAATAGGCCGCTGGAATAATAAATTTAAAATTGTAGGTTTCCTTCGAATTTTTATTACCATAAAATTTACGTACCAGCCCGAAATCGTCCATTACATTAACAATAAAAATTAATAATAATTACTTAGTATCATTTTAGCTACTTGATATTTAAGTCGTTCGAGTGTTTTTTTACATCTACGATATTTTAACATTTTTTAAAGAGAGTTTTGTTGAGTTTTTTGCCAGCTTTTTTCTGCAGAATCTGCTTTCTTTCGGAGGTACTGTTTTGACTTGTCATTTAAGAGCCACAGGTTGGCCTACATGAAATAAGTACACTGAAAAAGCTGCCACCAAAATTTTGTTAGTCGTTGTCAAGTAAAATGTTTGTATAGGGGAACATAGAGCTACTCGGTTGCTAGCAATAAAGAACTTTATTACTGATTCCACTACAACTTATACAAATAGTTTAATTGATAAATGGTAATTATTTATTTCATACTTCTAATCATGGTTTCTGATGATGGCGACAAGGATTGTATTCAATCATTTTGACTTTATCGCCATGTATGGTTAATCGGTACTAAGTATATATAATTTTCTCTTTGGAATTAAACATAAAATCTAAAACATAAAATCACTTAAACAAGTGAAATTCTTACTTGTTAGACTTTTTTCAGTGTATTATTTTATTTTTAATTTGAATTTGCAAGCGATAAGATTCGCCTTTGTACGTATAAGTAAATAACTAGGCTTAAGCTAAGCTGCGCGTATTTGTTTGTGCTGCTCCATATTGATACGCTGTTAAGTGATTTTAATCAACGCTCTTTTATTATTTTTAATTAACCTTGTCCCCATTTAATAATATCAGAGTAAGTATAGATATAATCGGGTCAAAATTTATTGACCTTGGCGAAAATCCTTTTTCTTGTTAGCGCAACGAACATAATCTTTTACCGACACAACAAGGTTAGCCGTTCACTAACTTTTTAACCGGTCTAATAAAACACATTTTATACATCCGCCTTTTTATCGGCCAACGACACCCGAATTATGATTTCTTTCTGGCAACTGCCTCAAGGTCTTTGAATTACAGCCATTTTAACGACTTTGTGTACAAAGCTTAGTAAATAGAATAGATAGAAAATTAATATATCCAAATAGATAAACCAAGCGTAAAGAAAGCCCCTCGTATTCTTATGCCTTTTACTTACGGTTACGGTTAAAGAACTTTATTCTCATTAAGAATCACAAAAAATTCACTTACATGAGAAACTTAACTATCAACAATCGGTATCTTATTCTTATAGTACTGCGATTTTCTATACAAAAACAAAGTGGGTAGAAAAATATAGTACACTGAGTGGTCGAATGCGCGGATGGCGCGGACTTACCTACTTATTTACAAGCTTTTATTTAGCTTGACCAGTTTATTTGTTTGTTTGGGTCAAATCTTGCAAGATGAATTAGAACCACTTCCCGGTTTCCGATTGAGCTGAAATTTTGCATGTATGTGTAAATCGGATGACAATGCAATATTATTGTGACATGGAGCTGATCTGATAATGGAGACGGAAGATGGCTATCGGAACTCTGTAATAAAACGATGTAACCCCATCGAGTTTGGGCTCGTTTGATTCGTCATGACAAGAACTCTGATCCTAGATAATATCTAGAGTCTAATGATGTAGCTACTAAAAGCTTGTATTTAAAAATAAAATTTTCAATTTACACTTGTACAGAAAAAAATCGCGAATAATAATATCGATCCTAAGGGTAATTTCAAACATTTTTTCTCTTTAACCAGTAAAACTTAAATTGAAAATGGACTAAGAATTACTTGAACTAAACTTCTCAATAATGGTCACAAATCACAATTTCTAAACTAAAGTCTAAAATTATTGCTATCAACTTCACATTATTTCTTGCGGAAAAGAATAACTTACCTATATAGAGCTATCAATTTCGCTTAGTTTAGAGATTATGTACCTACAACAGAATTAGCACCATTGATTCAACCTATTTTCGGCATTTCATTGCATGTCCAATAGCTAATTCAAAAGCCGACAAGTATAAATTAATGAAGCATCATCTGAAAATGCATTTACTTACGAAGGCTTCCTAACTTAGTTATTCAACATAATGAGGTTATAAGTATAATATATCAGAAATAACGAGATTATACATATCATGATATTATGTACATGTAACGAGATTATATAATATAATAAGGTCGTATAGAATTCGCAGGGCGATCGGACATTCGACACCCGGCGTAGTGACGCCGACTGGCCGTTTATCGGAAAACTTGTGTTATACGGGTGTGGTGAACTAGAAACCTGAGCTCTTATGTACAGGTCTATCGTAACTACACATCATGTACCCTAGGAATTGCGAGTACCTACCTACGCTATATATGTATTATGTATTCAAATTATACAGTTTGACTGCACCAGAGACCGAATTTGACATTTCGCACCTTTATGAAAATTAATTTTCTTGATTATGACTTTATTAATCCAATCAATAATGACTTTTCATATGATCTCATCAGAGAAACCACCATGCGTCGCCCGATTTTTAATTTATTGGTCCCTTGAAAGTGCCCAAAATAGTGATATCTTTTACCAAATTGGAATTTGGAATACGTCACGCAGTGGTTGCATCAACGTACCGAACGTAGGCTTTTCTGAATTACCACGTGTTATTGATTATTCCGCTGGTCGCTTTGGCGGGCCTCCCCTATGGGTCTTACCTGGCAGGGCTTGACCGCGAGTGAGCGATAGCCTCCCTCCCAGCATAGGTTCTCTTTGACCGACCCAAAGTCCCTGTCGTATTGAGGTCAGGCGGCTACGCCCCCACGTTACGTGTTATGATAATATCCAGCAGGCCTAGCATGCACGTCGAAGTAATATCTCGCGAAGAGAGAGAGATATTGTCGATGTAGACTGATTTCTCGTTTACTCTTTTAAACTTCAAAATTCGAGAAAATGACGTCCCCGCTTAGGCCAGTAAATAAAGCCGTTTTTTTTTTGGTCAACCTCGCACTAAATTTCCGATCCAATTTTTTTTTTAGGTTAAGGGTTACTTACTGACCATAAAAACACAAAATGCTGACAGATCCAGGTGGAGCTTCGATCGCAATCTTAAAGAAAAGTTTTGACCGATATCTCGGAAACTATCCACTTTAGGGCAAAAGTTATTCAGACCTTTTTTGTAGAGAATAAAATTTTGCATCTTTTATTTCCTGTAAACTTTTTTGTAAAACTTACCGTTTACTATTTATGGCCCATTTAATGAACCGGTTTTTCGTGTGTGTGTGTGTTCCGAAACGAAACGAAAACCGGTTCATAAAATGGGCCATAAATCGTAAACGGTAAGTTTTACAAAAAAGTTTACAAGAAATAAAAGATGCAAAATTGTATTCTCTACAAAAAAGGTCTGAATAGCTTTTGCCCTAAAGTAGATAGTTTCCGAGATATCGGCCAAAAACTTTTCTTTAAGATTGCGCTCGAAGCTCCACCTGGATCTGTCAGCATTTTGTGTTTTTATGGTCAGTAAGTAACCCTTAACAATAAAAAAAAATTTAAATTGGATCGGAAATTTAGTGCGAGGTTAAATGCTTTATTTACTGGACTAACTCGCCATGTTAGAGGTCGTAGAGAAAAATAGAGAAAATAATTTTATCTCTACTTTTGACGTAACGAGTGGAATCATGGTGTGCAACCTTGTTAGTTTCGATAGAGATATAGAGATAATACGAGAAAAGGGGGTAGACAAAATTTTCTGTGCTAGGCCTGCGGGGCAAGAATTTCCTATGGCATGGTTGTAACTCGTAACTCATTAAAAGTGGTTAACCTGTACGTAGGTAATTATCTCTTGTTTTTACGGAGGTCAAGAAGAAAAATTCGATAAAACATCTTACTTGCAAAGAATCAATAAACTTCACCTCGAAAGGCCATTTATCCCCTGACTAAAGTGACTAAAGGAAGTGTATTACAATGTCAGTTACCTAGTTCGCTTCATTTAACGCGATGAGATATATGCCATTTGCAGGCAGAGCTGACATTCGACATAGTCACGATGACGCGACGCCCTTCTACTCGTTTATCGGGAAACTTTTGCTATACAGGTGCAATGGACTGAAAACAATTTTGTTTTATTCTGCGTACTTAATATTGTAATGTCAGATCCTTCGATGGGTTCACGACTCCTTACTTGATAGTAAAATGTGAAAATGTGTTTGTTTGTTGGCTTGTTCTTCAATCACTCCACAGTTTATGCTATGGATCGACGAGATTTTTGTATTGTATGATGTAATTTAGAACCTGGAGAGTGTCATAGGCTTTTTATCCCTGAAAAAATTGAATTGTTTAAAAAACCAAACCTCACGCATCGCAAGAAAAAGCTATTAAAATAAATTAAATTCAAATTCAAAATTATTTTTTCACGTAGGCCAACCTCTGGCTCTTATGGCACATCATGACTCTACCACCGGTTCGGAAAGGGGATTCTGCTGAGAAGAGCCGGCAAGAAACTCAGAAAATATAATAATATAGTCGTAGTCGTATAAATTCGGTTAGTCACTAATGTAGGCACTTTCACCGAATTCGCGTCGCATCATCTCAAATTCGGGACATTAAAATGAAATTTATGATTTTGAAATGACTACCTCTTTAATCTAAGAGAGTTAAGGATGATTATACGAGTCTGCCCGCGAAATTCAAATTTAATTCGGTTTTTCGCAATTTATAAACTAATACGACAAACTAGGCTAATGGCATTCTAATTGCGCCAGTAGATTTATCATCTTCACAGGTTTACATAAAAATCTTTACTTGAAAGTGACCAGTTTAAGAAATTAATCAAAATACTGAGTTGGACGTGAGTTACCTACTCACAAATTAGTCGATATTTTGATTAATTTCTTAAACTGGACACTTTCAAGTAAAGATTTTTACATAAACCTGTGAAGATGATACTGCCATTGTCGCAATTAGAATGCCATAAGCCTACTCTGTCGTATTAGTTTACAAATTGAGAAAAACCAAATTAAATTTGAATTTCGCGTACTATGTAGTCAGTTACGGTGATACTTTAATATACATCACGTTCACACGTAGTATACCCTCGCACGTTGATGGACACCGTTAGTTCGACGCCGTCTGGCCGTTTTATCGACAAAGTTGTTCTTGTGCACCCACTGAGCTGGAAACATGGGTTTCTTACGTAACACCGCCCACATAACGTTTTCGCGTCGACTTATTATAGGGCAGGGTTTACACGGAACTGTTTTTCGTCGTTGCGACTTTAAGACCTCCTGAGTCCTGTGTGTCACTTTTGTCGAATCACTTTTATTTATTGTTTTTTTTTTTTACTAACATACTACTTTTTATTTAAAATGACAATAACAATGTAAAAAATAAAACCCTCTAGTCATCACTTCTATTTTTTGTTGTAGTTCCCTTCAATTTTAATTCAGTAGACGGTATTTATCGATTATCTCGTAAAGTTGAATTTTACACATGGCAGGTCAGACGTTTTGTTCGATTTCTGGTCGTTTTATTTTAAAACAATCAACAATCGTCGTCGTAATACAATTTGCCCTCTTCAGACAAAATAGTGCCTATCAATAGGTCTTAAGCTGACACAGTTATAGATTCTTCTTTGTTTGACACAGTTTGATTTCTGTAGGGTTAACATGCGCGCTACGAGATAATTTTTTCTACTCATTTACTCGTGAGTCTCTAAGGGATATCACATTTTATACTGTTGTGTTGTTGTGGTGCTACGGTAGATTTTATTATAATCTTCTTCTTCTTCTTTGTCAACCGATAGACGTCCACTGTTGGACAACTCTGCTGGAAAGGTCTCTTGCATGGACTTCCACAGATCTCGGTCTTGCGCCGCCTGAATCCAACGGCTCCCTGCGACTCGTTTCATGTCGTCGGTTCACTTATTAGGGGTCGGGACTCGGGAGGTTTAATATTATAATATTTTGTTATAATTTATTTTCGACCGAAATTCGATAAGAAAAAAACGCTTCGTGTAGAGTAGGCCCGTGCAAAACGTAAAAACGACCTCTCGAGTGTATCAACCTTTTGATAAGCTCGTAAAGGTTTCCATAATAGAAGACAATGATCAATAGCCATAAACAATGGTTAGTCAGTTACTTGCTTCATTCAATATCCCCTGTATGTTAATTAGGGAACTGTTAAAGTAATTTAGTTATACCTACCTACCTGTTGTTTAGAGAAGTTCTATTTGCCTAAACTTTTAAATTAATTACTACAGACTAACACAACCTATAAAAAATTATAGATTCATAGTAATATAGTATGTGTATCATATATATGCATATATGATCTTTGGTATTTTTATATTATTACTAGCTGATGCCCGCGACTTCGTCCGCATGGATTTAGTTTTTAAAAATCCCGCGGGAACTCTTTCATTATCCGAGATAAAACGTAGCTCTCCCGGTCTGAGGAACCACTACTACATCCATTACTATACCCATGCAAAAAATCGCATCAATCCGCTGTTCTGTTGCGACGTGATTGAAGGACAAACCAACAAACAAACACACTTTCGCATTTATAATATCAGTAATGCTTTATTATAACACTTTTTATAATTGTCAAATTTTTTACCATACTTAACCAAAGACAAAATTACGTTTAGCTGTCATTTACGTTTAGTTATTCCACTGTCATTTACGTTTTGTTATTCCATGTCAGGTGCGTTTTTGTTATACCACGTTTTATAGTGACTTGACGGAAACGAGGTCGAACGGGATAAAAAGTATCCTATGTCCGTCTCCTGGTTCTAAGCTACATCTCCACCAATTTTCAGCCAAATCGGTTCATCCGTTCTTGAGTTATAAATAGTGTAACTAACACCACTTTCTTTTATATATATAGATATTCACAAGGCAAGGCAATCACCTCTACAGCTACTACTGTACCTACTGTATCTTTTGACGACCTCCCTGGTGCAGTGGTGAGCGCTGTGGTCTTATTACTGGGAGGTCTCGGGTTCGATTCCCGGCGGGGTCATTTTGGGAATTTATAATTTCTGAATTGTCTCTGGTCTGGTCTGGTGGGAGGCCTTCGTTGGCCGTGGCTAGTAACCACCCTACCGTCAAAGACGTGCCGCCAAGCGATTTAGCGTTCCGGCACGATGGCGTGTAGAAACCAATTAGCGGTATGGGTTGAATGTTTACTGCCATACCCTTTCCAAGTTAGCTCACTACCATCTTAGACTGCATCGTCACTTACCACCAGGTGAGATCGCAGTCAAGGACTAGCTTGTCACTTGTCATCGAATAAAAAAAAAGAGAAGCTATATCCATTGATTGGATGCCTATTATTTTAATTAATTAGTATTAATTATACATAGTGTGAAACTGTCATATAATTCTGTTGCATAACTAAATATGTGACAGTATAGTTGCTAAGGCCCGCTTGCAGAAACGCCGATTTATCCTTTTAACTCAGAGTTAGCTGCTGCTTCAACAGTATTCATATAAAACGTCTGTCAAAATTTCAAATTTATTCCTGGGTTAAACGAAACCCGACATCTCTGCAAGTGGGCCTTAAACATTGGTGGTTGGTTAGTCCAGTCAATTTAGAAAATCTGTGTGACCAACAAACAGATTTTCTAAATTGACTGGACTACAATTTTTGATATTGCCTGTGGAAAAGGATAACATTATATTTAAATTTTAAACCTATCACTTTAGTTTACAGATTTTGTACAACCTTAAGCACCAATTCCTACTACTTATAACTGCTTCTGTAATCAACAATTCACATAGGTGTCAGTGTGGGAAACTTTAATTTCTAGATTAGCTTAAGTCTTGTCTTGTTAACCTTCATATTCTTTGGTCTGGTTAACCTACTGACTAAATCCTCAAACAATTTGTCATATCAGGACAATGACTCTTCAAAAGACTTCAAAAAAGGAGGAGGATCTCAATTGGTCGGAATCTTTTTTTTATGTATGTTCACCAATTACTCGAAGACGCCTCAACCAATTTGGAAAATTCTTTTTTTGTTACTAGGACATACTTCCCAGGTGGCTCCATTGAAATTTTATCGAAATCGGTCGAACAGTTTTTAAAAAATCAACAATAAATTATACACTTTGTAGTGGTACGGTCGTTTGAAGTCGGTTTTTTAAAAATATTTTTTTATATTAAACTAGCTGACCCAGTGAACTTCGTACCACCAACAAAAATATTTAGTGGTTGGTCACTCTTATCATTTAGGGGTATCAAAAATAGATGTTGGCCGATTCTCAGACCTACCTGATATGCACACAAAATTTCATAAAAATCGGTCCAGCTGTTTCGGAGGACAAACACCAGGTAACAAACACCGCGACATGAGAATTTTATATTTAAGATTATTTTAGTGTCATTTTAACCATGTCTTTTCAGTTGAAACATTTAATCCCTCAGTTAAACTAGATCATCTATGAAAATAGTGTATAGTGAAAGAGGCTAAAAATCACATATTATACTATGTAGAAGCTATTAAAAAATATGTCTATTTATTTAAATCCCGTTTCACTGCTCAACTGTTTAACCAATGCTGAATACATGGAAGTATGTGTGGAATATTTAAACTTTAAGAATATTCCATTATGTGTCAAATGCAAATCATGCCCAGGAGAACTCAAAATTTGACAGAAATTACATCAGACATCTAGAGCTAACTGGAGACTCTTATAATTATATTATGAAAAACTAGCTTTTGCCCACAACTTGCCACAACTTGCCCACAAATGCTCTTCAAAAAGAGCTTGAGCCCCCAGACCACCCGGCTCCAGAGTCTCAACTCCAAATGGCACAAATATGAAACTACCATCGAGGTCTTCATACTTGCACCTCTTGAAATACTTAGAATTTAAAAAATCCTATAGGGAACCTTAAAAAATAGAATGTAGTCTACGTCACTCTCCAAGTCCTCAACTATACCCGTTCAAAAAAATTATGTTGCTTGATTGAAGGACAAACCAACAAATAAACACATAGTAAGGATAACAATAAATACTTGCTAGTTGTAAGTACAAATGGTTAAAGAAATTCAACATCAAATATTCAGAGGTAATAGTTTCTAGTGAAAGTGAAAAGATTCAACGGATTACATAGTATTTCCACTACCTCCTCAGCATATAAATGGCTCCAAGCCAATTGTATAATAAATTACCTGTTCCACAGGTTTCCATTATATGTATTATGTCCTTTTAAAAACAGGCTTTGTTGGTATTGTGTCATTTGTGGTTGTGTAAAACAACATGATACATTACTCTATTCAAAAGATATATTACAACTGTTACTCAATATTTAAAATATTCTGTATAGACATATAAATACTAAGATTTCTATAAGAAATTAATTCTTCTTTCACTTTTGAAAACCTTTTAATGAGCTCAATATGTTTAAATTGATAAAAAAAAACATTGAGCACTTTTAAAGACTTACATAAGAAATATATCCAATTCAAGATAGCTATCTTAGTTATGCTTGGCTGAGAGATTTGTAAACTTATTGTGAAAGTGTAAGTATATCAGTTAAGTTTACCCAAGTAGGTACCTGGATGGGTGACCTAACTTTGCCAAGACTTTTCTGTGTCTCAGAGAGCCATCAGCAGTGGCTCACTTAGATTGGAATAGGTACATATTCTTTTAAACTAAGAGTTTGAGTTTTGTGAGAAGGGATCTTGGATTCCACTGAATTTTTATCACAAGCACCATATTATGATTAAAAGACACATTATATGGGGTTACAATTCTCGGCAATGGGGGATACAAGTTGCAATGAAGAGAAATAAATAAGCTGTACTTGTTTATCTAATACTTTTAACATTTGTGTTACTATAAAAATGCTATGTGAACTGTATTAATTAATACTGCAAGTTACTTCCGCTATATCAAGACCAAACAACTTTCGCCTTACTGCTAAGTTGAGTTGGTCTGTTACTATCTGCGAAACTGCGCTCGCGCAATAGGTACCTAAAAAACTAGCCACTAAATTGACTGGCTAACTTTATTTACTGTCATTGCGCAAAAACTTTTAACTGCTATCCGTCGACGGTCTAAGTTCTAACCTTTAACTGGATTGATATTTTTTTTAAGCATTGTTATATTTGTTTTTTTTTTTTTTGAGTTAGGTACGCTCATGGTACGCTACCTAAACTAGCGGCACGCTATGATGGCCGGTTTGACACATTACAATAGTAATGTGGAATGTCAATTTATTCTCGAACAAAAAACAATTAAGTTTTGTTTTTGTACCTGATTAAATAGGTTTAATAAAACAAGAATGTATATGTTTATTTAATTTATTTGAACGAACTGAATATTTGAATGAAAATGAATATACATACTTTATATGCACACAAGAAACATATGAATACAAAAGATACCAAAAAAGGTGCCACAAAAGGCCATAATTAATCAGATTCGTCCATACTACTATTTTCACTGTCGTCACTGCTATCATCACCTACATTAATAATTATATGTTCGTTTTCTATAATATTATCTATTTTCACATCTCTTTCATAATCTTCCCTTATTAATTTAACAGTTCTATTCACAACCTTTTCCCAGTCTCCTTTAGTCACATGTTCACAAGCTTCTTCTAATAATTTTAGCATTTTTTTTGTGGTAAATGGGGGTTCTGTATTGTGTCTTGCAGCATATCCCTTAATTTGAGCCCACACCAACTCAATCGCATTATACTCACAATGGTAAGGCGGTAACCGTATAACTCTGTGCCCATGTTCTAATGCTATTTCGTCAATGACGTATCGGATCTTGGTTGGTTTGTTTTCTTTTAAAAGACGTACTAATTCCGCTTTTAACATATTCATGTTTGCATCTACGCCATTTTTACGAAGCCATGCGACGATATCAGCTTTCTTTTGGGATTGGGCAGGTGGCTTGTCAATTTGCATCGAGTGGTATGGGGCGTTGTCCATAATTATAATAGATGGTTCAGGGAGGCTACACAACATTGAGGTAAACCATTCAGTAAACTTTTCTCCATTCATGTCTTCATGATAGTCTCCAGTGGTTTTTGACGCAAAAGCCATGAGAGAACCTTCGACAAACCCGTTGATGGTTCCGGCGTGACAAATTATAAGTCGCGATCCTTTTCCTACAGGAACTTTGGAAGTAGATGCTGCTGTGTCATCGTTCCAAGAACGGCCTACAGTATGGTTATAGTGTTGGGTAGGACATGACATGAAAAAGAGTTTGTAAGAGTAGCCTCTTTTTTGCACTGAGCCAGTACAATGTCCCACTTCAAATGAGGTGAGGCCAATGAGGTTTGGAACTTGGGCGAGGCGTACTGAAACTCGGCGATACGTTTGAAGTGATGAGTACAAATATGACATTTGATGTTATTGTAGTACAATTACAGTCTGAACTCTGATTGAAGACATATTGATGACTTTTAAAAGTTTTTAAAAGTTGCCGATTAAAATCTTTTCATTTCATGGCATTAGCGTCAAAGTAAAATATTCCTTGACTGTATTGATTTAAAGTCACAATTTCAGTACAACCGATTTTAACATGGAGCGTTATGGAGCTTATCGTACATACCGTATATATATATTATTTATATATGTAAATAATACCGTATATATATATCGTATATATTATTCATATATATTTGTATGCGTATAAGAATGCATATATACGAAATTGAGCTCTAATTCAATGGCGTTATGGTTTATTTTACTTTGACTTTGATCGGCAACTTAAGACAATCGGGGGACAGTGTCGCAACGTATTTGCCCGCGAAATTCAAATTTAATTTGGTTTTTCGCAATTTGTAAACTGGTACGACAAAGTAGGTTTATGGCATTCAAATTGCGCCAATGGCAGTATCATCTTCACAGGTTCTAAATATATTCATAAACTTCAAATAATAACAGTCGCTTCAATTCGCGCCCAAAAACATTTCGCGCCTTATAGTTACGGCGGCGTTCCCACGAGGCGAATTTGTTGAATGTTAATTGTGACCATCGTAGTCGCATGGTTACCATAGTCGGCTTTATGACATTCAACAAAATTCGCCTTGTGGGAACGCCGTATCACTCAACTCAATCGTAATTCCTAGTTCCATGGTCAATAGGATAGTATTTCCCTCTCGCTCGAGAGTCGAGACTCGAAATCAAAACGCTTATAAGTCATTGAAGAATGACGTATTATTGCATAGCCGTCTCTATCTCCTACTATTGTAATTTGAAGCATACGTCTCGCTTCCTCTCTGTCCTTATCCTAGACGAAGAGTGTCCAGTGAGTAGGTAACTCGACTTCGCGACTAACGTGACATAAAATTTGAAGCAGTACAATGAAAAATTTTGAGCCGCTCTTACATTTTGACGTCATGTCCGGGACAAATGTAGCGCCTCTTGTATGTCCTACTCAACACTATATGGTTAGCATTAAGCCATGTTTCATCCAAGAACACAACATTTTGCCAATTTTTGATTTCTTTCACTTGCCGTCAAAAAGTATACCTTGCCATCGCTATATCAAATCTTTCCATCAATATTTTGCGTTTGTTACATTTTTTGTATCGAAATCCAATGGTCTTCAAAATC
The DNA here is from genome assembly GCA_029955525.1 of Oeneis ivallda. Taxonomy (NCBI): domain Eukaryota; kingdom Metazoa; phylum Arthropoda; class Insecta; order Lepidoptera; family Nymphalidae; genus Oeneis; species Oeneis ivallda. Next base: position 17,512,642 of record JARPMR010000020.1, on the reverse strand, counting down.
TTCGTTAAAGAACTTTCCCCACCGAAGAATAATCCAGCTTCCTTCAGTGAATGCACCAACTTTTTTCTTGTTGGATACTCCTTCTGTAAATAGTAGCCGTAAACATGTCTTCGGATAGCATCGGCATCAAAGCTATCGATGCCTACGACTGGTTTTGCTCGTTTTCTCTTTTTTGGTGTGTGAAGTTTATTTTCTTCTGTGCCAGTCTCGCCATATTTTTTTTTAGTTATCCGTCTAACAGTTCGTTGTCCAATATTAAGCGCATCAGCTACGCGTTCAACCACTGACGTTATAGGTAAAATTGGCCCTCCATTTTGAGCTTCACGATCGAAATAGTTACGAAGGCGTATTACGAACTCACGTGTCTGACTATTTAGAACAGTTCTCTGCGTACGTTCGGTCATATCGACGAAATCCACAACAAAGGGCTTGAACAGAGTCCAAATTAACGAGCAAGGGTCAACAGTAATGCAGTATCAATATTTGAAATCCAAAGCCAGGTCAAAACTATATCACAATCGCATTGCACTGACAGTTTATACTTTTCGAAGCAACGTCAATTCGAAACTGCTTTGTTTTGCATTGAGCATTGACGCGAGTTTGCCGGAGGTAGTAGTTGTGCTAGCCAGCGATCCTATGTGACGATCGTATTAGATTCCATTTTTAAAAATTTTCAATTTAGAAAACCAAATGCCGAGTTGTGGTATATATCATATAAAAATAAAAATTTTACCTTTTGTATGAAACAGCTGATATTTTTTTGCGATTTCAGAGGTTTGTCCACATAGTGAAAATTGTTCATATTCACAAGTACATTCACCCCTTAAATGGTGCAAACTGATTTTTCTACACTTGTATACATTTTAGAAATCAATTTAATAAATAAATTTTGAGTCCTAAACCTAAAACTACATTCGATAAAATTTATGAATCTCTGCACATCACTATCGTCAATAAAGTAATACAATTATTTCCTTCAAAGTCGTTATCAATTAATACGGAACTTCATGAGCGGACAAACGTCAAACCGGCCATCATAACGTGCCGCTAGTTTAGGTACCATGGCTTTGAGTGACATAGGTACTCCATAGATTCATAGATGAAAATAAAAAAAATAAAGATAAATTTTTATACTAATTTGTAACTCACCCTTTATATTTTTCGCACCAAATCTCAAACAAAAAAGCTGTCACTCTCACGATAAGACACAAAACACGATTTATTCACCTCTTGACATCTGACATGGTTCATATAATTATATTTATCACGAATACGTGCCACTTTGTAAACTTCGAAGTAAATTATCGACTTAAAAACAATAATAATATACTCAAAAATTAACAAAAACGCTCGCAAATAAACTATACAAAACGTAAACAACGTCCTACTTTGACAGAACCATCTAAACTGACAAGTGACAAGTGCTGTGAGTGCTGACCATGACAAAACAAGTGACAAGTGAGTATCACCTATCATGTGAATGAGCCAGTGGTCGTTACTCCTAGTTCCATGGAATGAACTAAAAAAAGCCAAAAAGGAAAGAAGAAGAAGACGCGGCATGAACTGCCAAAATATGTCAACAATTATTACCTACATTATCATAGGTACTTCGAACTTGTATTAAGGTGTGGCGAAATTCAAATTTAATTTGATTTTTCGCAATTTGTAAACTTATGATAAAGTAGGCTTATATGGCATTCTAATTGCGCCAATGGCAGTATCATCTTCACAGGTTTATATAAAAATCTTTACTTGAAAGTGTCCAGTTTAAGAAATTCTTTACTTGAAAGTGTCCAGTTTAAGAAATTATAATTTGTAAGTAACTCACGTTCAACTCTATATTCTGACTAATTTCTTTTACTTCAAAATTATAATATCATCTTTAAGCCAATTTCAAAATGCCTTTTTATTTATGAAAATCATCAATTATCAAAGGTGAATGCCCACTGTGCATACAACTTTGGGCCCATCGCGGACATGCAAAGATATAATAATGCATTATCTATTTAGGCTTTTTAGTGTATCTTTAATAATAAAATCTGGTTCAGGTGGCCGCCAGACTAATAATATGAGAAATATAGCGTATTTTTGTAACCATTTTGGGGTTATGTTTTTGACACAGAGCTTAATAATTGTCTGTATTTTTACACTTTCCCTGACTTGTTCCTGTTTCAAAATATCACTGTTTAATACTTGAAAACATTAAAACCTACGATTAAAACAACAAAATACGCATTTCGCAAGATGACAGACAATAGACATATATCAGCCCATTCGTATTTCCTAGTTCCATGTATCAGCCAGAGACACCATCTTCAAAAACATGAGTGAAAGGAAATGTCATCTCATGTCAAAAAATAAATGTTGCCATTTACCATTTCACTCGTGAGTGAAAATATTTATAATCGATTCTTGAATAATACTCGAACACAATCGGTACTGCAGAGTCACTGAGAGCCGTCGGTATTATTAAGACGTAATCCTGCTGTGTATCGCCTATTCATATACATATTTTGATGTCTTATGTCTCCAATCATGATGACGTAACCTCGCCTCTCTCGACACATTATACATAACTTGCGACCGGGAACTAGCACGGGTAGTAGAGCATATTACGCCTACATTTTGCAATCTCCTTGAAATGTTCCATATGTTATATTGAACAGCATATTGAACAGTACGTAGGCTTTCTTATCGCTCGGCTTATAATATAGCCTATACATATTATAAAACGAAGTCCCCCGCCGCGTCTGTTACCGAACGGATTTTCATGTGGTTTTTACGAATAGGTAGGGTGATTCAGGAGGAAGGTTTTAGTGTATCAAGGTTTTGTGTAAATTAGTTGAAATACGACGATGACAATGTCGGAAAAATTCAAGCCGCTTGGGAGCTTTCATCGAAATGCTGCCTAATCTCTTTGAGATATAACCAAACAATTTATGCTGGTGGTATGGTGGGATAAGTCTTTACAGAAAAGTCCACGATGGCATATATATTATATACCATCTATCTTTTAAGGCTAGCTTACTATACCCATTTTAACTTTAAAAAAAATGGTCACATACCATGCGGATATTGGAAATCTATTTAGACGGATACAGTATTATCCTTATTAACTTAAATACGTTAGTTAACATAAGCATTTCATGCAAATAATTATGATAATGCGTTCCACCATACAATTTAAATGAGTATCTTAGGAGCTATCGCAAAATAAAAACGAACGCGCGCCAAAATAAATACGAGGATTTCAACCCGATGGTGATGACGACTTGCTCACGTGATGCAACCAGAGACCACCCCAGCCATACAAACGTCGGTGTCTACCTCGGAGAGTATAAAAGATGGAAGAGTGGTTTCTTGGAATAAGATGATCAGGACCCGAAAGACTATTTGATGAATAGAAAAAAAATCAAGATGGCGGATTTTTTTGATGTGAAACATCTATAGCGGCACGTAAAACAGATTTCTCGCGTGGCGACGCCTCGCCACGGCATGCGATGTTATATGTATACTAAGACATATTTAGTTCCTATCACAACCTGTTTAGTAGTAGTAGTAGTAGTAGTAGTAGTAGTAATAGTAGTGGTAGGGGTAGGGGTAGGGGTAGGGGTAGGTGTAGGGGTCGGGGTAGGGGTCGGGGTAAGGGTCGGGGTAGGGGTAGGGGTAGGGGTAGGGGTAGTGGTAGTGGTAGTGGTAGTGGCAGTAGTAGTATTATTATATGTATACTTAGTGACATATTTAGTTCCTATCACAATCTGTTCTTTTCTGCATATTACTTTTACAAAATAATGTCGATGTTTCACATCTGCCAGGCGTCCCACGACGGCTCACAATTTTTTTTCCCATACAATATCCTTATCCTTACTAATATTATTATAAATGCGAAAGTGTGTTTGTTTGTTGCTTTGTTGGTTTGTCCTTCAATCACGCTGCAACAGAACCACGGATCAACGTCATTTTTGCATGGGTATAGTTGAGGACCTGGAGAGTGACAAAGGATACTTTGTATCCCGGAAAATCAAAGAGTTCCCGAGGGATTTTAAAAACTAAATCCACGCGAATGGAGTCGCGGGCATCAGCTAGTGTATAATATTGAAAAGACTAGAAGCTGAGAACTATATAAGACTTTGATACGGTTCCTTTTTAAAATTTGTTTTTAGAGAAGAATTCTCATTCTGACAAATGATGAGATATGATGATCGAGGGTTTGGAAGGTGGGTTAGGAGCACGGCCGGGGAGTTAAAGATAGGTGGGAGGTGCTCAAACAAAAAATACTCGAAACCTCATCCAATTGGCAGTCAGCTGAAAAAAAATTCAACATGGCGGATTCAAGATGGCGGCCATACCAATTTCATCGGAATCTATCTCGGAGAGTATAGAAGATAAAAGAGTGGTTTCTAGGAAAAAGATGATCAGAACCCGAAGGTCTACGTCTTGGTGAATAGAAAAAAAAATCAAGATGGTGCAATTTGTTTTTCCATACAAACTATGCTAGACAAAAGTTCCTTTTCAAAATTTGTTTTTATGGAAGAATTCTCATCCTGACAAATGATTCGGAGAAAAAATATGGAAAGTAATGCTGATCGAGGATTTGGAAGATGGGTGAGGAGCAGGGCCAGGGTATTTAAGATAGGTGGGGGGCTGCTCAAACAAAAAATACTCGAAACATAATCCAATTGGCAGTGAAGATGGCAGCTATAAGAATTTCATAGGTTAAAGTATATCTCAGGGAGTTTAAAAGATGGAAGAGTGGTTTTTTTGATAGAAAATGATCAGGACCTGAAAGTATACTTGACGAGTAGAAAAACCGCGATCTGCTTGCGGGCCGCGCACCCACGCGCCCTACTAGTTTTTTTCTGTTTAGTCTTCTAACACCACTTCTATTATTATTGTGGAATCCTGGAATAGTTTTGGCCATAAACTAAACGAACTTTTGCCACTGACACACAATATTTGGGTTCTAAAGTTACCCGTCTCCACTAATCCTGATTTTGATCTGCGGGTCCTTTGCCAACTTTCTCAGTTTGCCTACCTTTCGAAAAGTTAGTACAATCATTCCCATTTTGGGTAATTTTTCATATATTCATACTAGTAGTTACCATGTCGCCAACTTTGACATATTTTTCTAGTATCATTCATTTTTTGCCCACTTCTTATAAACAACGCATCAAACTTCTCACTTTGCCAACTATGGGACATTAACAAACAAAAGTGAAATAAAAATTCAGAATATCATTTACCGAAAAAAATAACATGAATGTGAACTACCTATATTTTTTGCTAAATAAAGAAATGTAATTAAAAAAAATTGTGAGCCGTCGTGGGACGCCTGGCAGATGTGAAACATCGACATTATTTTGTAAAAGTAATATGCAGAAAAGAACAGATTGTGATAGGAACTAAATAATATGTCACTAAGTATACATATAATAATACTACTACTAGCTCTACCCCTACCCCTACCCCGACCCCGACCCCGACCCCGACCCCGACCCCTACCCCTACCCCTACTCCTACCCCTACTCCTACCCCGACCCCTACCCCGACCCCTACCCCTACCCCGACCCCTACCCCTAACCCGACCCCTACCCCTACACCTACCCCTACCCCTACCCCGACCCCTACCCCTACCCCGACCCCTACCCCTACCCCGACCCCTACCCCTACTCCGACCCCTACCCCAACCCCTACTCGTACCCCTACCCCTACCCCGGGGTAGGGGTTTAGTAGGGGTAGGGGTTTATACAACCATTTAGCTGGCAGAGGAGGGGGGGAACTAGACTAATAAAATTTAGCACTTTAAAATATCATATTTCACAAACGGATCCCTGAATTGAAAAATGGTGGTCATATTTTTGAAAGACCTATTCAACGACCCCACAGTATCGGATAGACGAGAAAAAAAATTCATCCCCACTTTACATGTAGGGGAGGTACCCTAAAAAAAATATTTTTCACAATTTTGTTTCCCCACTTTGTCGCCGTGATTGATATTTATACCCTTGTCAAATTACAGATTTCTAGTACCAATAGTCTCTGAGCTAAGCCGCGGACGGACAGACAGACAGACAGACAGACAGACGGACGGACGGACAGACGGACGGACATGGCGAAACTATAAGGGTTCCTTGTTTACTACGGAACCCTAAAAAGGGGATACCAGCACTACCGTAATGAACCGAAAGGTGGCGGTTCTATCCTTTCTATACATAATCATTAATCTGTGATCCTTTCCACCAACAAAAGCATTTCCAAAGAGGGTTGACGTCAGGCAGGCGGCCAGTCGTAAAATTTCATGCCGAATAACTTACAACATGGCTTACAAGACATGCGGAAAGAAAAATAGAAAATAAAATACAGATTTTAGAATAAAACAAAATCAAGTCAGTCAACAGAGACATCGAATAAATTATGAAAAAATTATCAGTTAATAGAGGTCACATGTCATGATTATAAAAACAGATCTTATATCAAAGTGAAACCACTTTTGTTATCGATTGTGGAAAAGGATGGCGATATGAGACACTTTTTAACCGACTTCCAAAAAGGAGGAGGTTCTCAATTCGGCCGGTATCTTTTTTTTTTTTTTCTTTTTTTTTTCTATGTATGTCCACCGATTTCTCCGGGATTACTGGACCGATTCGCGTGATTTTTTTTTAATCGACAGAGTATGTTTGCGAAATGGTCCCGTAAAAATTTTAACCTTCAACTCCTCAAGCCTGATGCTGCAGGCTAAAACTATGGCGATTTAGGAAATTTCGATTACGAATTGATATTGTAGGTAACAAGTATGGACTACATCATGGAGCTCCAGGTCCTAGCTCCTCAATCATAGGATACTACACTTAAAAGCTTAAAATAAAAATTCTTTTCAAAAAACCGACTTCTAACGCCACTACAAAGTATAAAAATAATTTTAGTTTGTCCACGTTTGTTGAAGTCGGGCGGGCCTAAGATACAAACTATGAAACCGACTCGCGATGCTCGCTCGACTTCTACAAACGAGTCTATCATATTCTGTAGCGTCGGTTTCATAGTTTGTATATAGGCCCGCCCGACTTCAACAAACGTGGACAAACTAAAATTATTTTTATACTTTGTAGTGGCGTTAGAAGTCGGTTTTTTTAAAAGAATTTTTTTAGCAATAAATATATTTGTTGGCAAAATGAAGGTATTAACATGAAAAAGTAAAAAAGTTGGCAAACTGAGAAAGTTGGCGACATGGTAACTAAACTAGCGGCACGCTATGATGGCCGGTTTGACACATTACAATAGTGATGTGGAATGTCAATTTATTCTCGAACAAAAACAATTAAGTTTTGTTTTTGTACCTGATTAAATAGGTTTAATAAAACAAAAATGTATATGTTTATTTAATTTATTTGAACGAACTGAATATTTGAATGAAAATGAATATACATACTTTATATGCACACAAGAAACATATGAATACAAAAGATACCAAAAAAGGTGCCACAAAAGGCCATAATTAATCAGATTCGTCCATACTACTATTTTCACTGTCGTCACTGCTATCATCACCTACATTAATAATTATATGTTCGTTTTCTATAATATTATCTATTTTCACATCTCTTTCATAATCTTCCCTTATTAATTTAACAGTTCTATTCACAACCTTTTCCCAGTCTCCTTTAGTCACATGTTCACAAGCTTCTTCTAATAATTTTAGCATTTTTTTTGTGGTAAATGGGGGTTCTGTATTGTGTCTTGCAGCATATCCCTTAATTTGAGCCCACACCAACTCAATCGCATTATACTCACAATGGTAAGGCGGTAACCGTATAACTCTGTGCCCATGTTCTAATGCTATTTCGTCAATGACGTATCGGATCTTGGTTGGTTTGTTTTCTTTTAAAAGACGTACTAATTCCGCTTTTAACATATTCATGTTTGCATCTACGCCATTTTTAACGTATTTCACGCCATAACCAAATGCCGAGTTGTGGTATATATCATATAAAAATAAAAATTTTACCTTTTGTATGAAACAGCTGATATTTTTTTGCGATTTCAGAGGTTTGTCCACATAGTGAAAATTGTTCATATTCACAAGTACATTCACCCCTTAAATGGTGCAAACTGATTTTTCTACACTTGTATACATTTTAGAAATCAATTTAATAAATAAATTTTGAGTCCTAAACCTAAAACTACATTCGATAAAATTTATGAATCTCTGCACATCACTATCGTCAATAAAGTAATACAATTATTTCCTTCAAAGTCGTTATCAATTAATACGGAACTTCATGAGCGGACAAACGTCAAACCGGCCATCATAGCGTGCCGCTAGTTTAATAGTATGCATATTTGAAAAATTACCCAAAATGGGAATGATTGTACTAACTTTTCGAAAGGTAGGCAAACTGAGAAAGTTGGCAAAGGTTCCGCAGATCTGATTTTTCGTAATTTCCTGTCATTCGTCTGTTACCATCTGTCACTTCGTCACCATCTTGTTGTTCCTGGTCTGTGGTCACCATCGTCATCGTCAAACTGTCAATTTTGTGGATTGAGTATGATTATCATGATTATTTATTATCATTAAATGTTAAAAATATAGCTAAGAAGTATATATTTTGCACTGTGTAGACTGTAGTCTTAAAAAATCGTACAGTGGCGTAATTTAGATTAAGGAATGTCGAAATTCGAGGATAATCCATTTAGTGATCCAGCCATAGACAATCCCTTTGCGGTGAGTAAATTTTCGCTGACGAAAAATCTGTTTAGAGATCTTATCTCAAGATCTCTAGCATTAACTTCTTGATTTATTGCAGGATCCGGCTGTCCAGCAAGTGGCTAGAAGTACTAACAATGCTACAAGAGGTCTCGACGATTATAATCCCTTTGATGGGCAGCAAAATGTTAATCAGGCTTTGGTGAGCACACAAGTCATTACTCGATTAATAATTGTGGGTTGATAATGCGACATAAAGGATATTGATGATACCGCAAGAGAAGTGTGTTAGTTGATTTATGTAGATATTTACACACATACTTCAGATATGCTTTATTCAATGGTTTACTTATTTATGATGTCTTTTTGTTCATAGTTTGAATAGCTTTTTCGAATTATTTTCCGGTTCTGTATAGGTAGATACTATGCCTCTAGTTGTGCAACAATTTTACACAATACTTGCAGAAAAATCACCCTGAATTGCCTATTCTTATTATTTCTTATTTGTATAGATAGTAACTTGGTCTATAATTATGAAACTAGAAAAAAATTGTAAAGTATAATACTTTTTGTAATACTTTCATTATGGCTAAAAACAATTAGTAAAAGTGATGTTTTTCTAGGATAAAAGTTAACCGTCTTCCAAGACTTCAGCTATAGGTACCCATGCATAAAATCACATGGATCCATTGCTCTGTTTCTAAGTGATTGAAAGACAACCCAACAGACAAACACACTTTTGCACATTAGGATAGTGCAAGAAAATACTAACACATGTAAATATTACTAAAATATAAAACCAAAGGGGATTTTGTTCATAACAACCTATAATTTACAACCTTGGTTGTAACAACTTTTTGGTTATAGCAACATTACACCTAAGTCCCTTGAATTTAGAGCACACTTCTAAATAATTTAGCTATAGCAAATTCGAATATAATGCAGATTTGTAGCAAGTTCCTAGAAATCCCATGGAGATGTTGCGGCTGAGTCTACACACAAACACAAATAATAAATAAATCTAAGAATCAGTTAGTGTAGAGGTCCCTTCATCATCGTTATAACCAAACTCCACTGTATCACACTTATAAAACAAAGGCTGAATACGAAATTTCAGCAAAGTGATTTTCAGTAAAATACCAACCTAAAAGAAGCTTCACAATCTATGTTACATAAAACACCTCTTTCCAGTCTCCAGTGGTTTGAGCTGTGCATTGATAGATCAGTCAGTCACCTTTTTCTTTTATATATTAAGATGCAAGCACTGCTCAGTGCTCTCACTGGTGAAAAATTCATTCCATTATTGGCTGCCAGTACACTGCTGCAGTACCCTAGGGAAATATATGACATCATAAATCGCCACTATTTTTGTACTGTGAGCACTGGCGCTTTCGAGGTGAGGTGCTCTCAGTACTTTAATCATGTGATCAAAAAACACCAGCGAAACTGGGGATGACAGTATACTGGACTGTGTTCTGTTTTAATCAGTAACCAGTATAGCAAACAAAAAAGGAACAGCTTCACAGTATATTGAATTGACATCACACCTTACAGTGGTCACAGTGTATTGTTTTGTTTATACCTTCGATTGAGGCTCACAAAAGGGCTTACAAACTAAAGTTAAAAAAAACTAAAAGAGGAATTATCATACAAAATCACAAAATCTACAAAAATACAAAATCTAGCACTTACACAATGATGTATATAATAAATTAATTTGATGTCATAAAAATTAGGTACCTACTAGGCATGTTAAAGAACAAAATAGAAACTAATAATAAAAATTGTGTCATGAACATAAATAAAATGTCATAAACACAATAATGTCATTTATGCTTTGTCAAATTTAGGATGATAATTTTGACAACTCACAGTAGGGATAAGGTTGTGTGTAATCGTTACCGAACTTATTCGATTATCGATTAATATTCCCATAGAACTTAGAATCGATAGTTGCATGGATATTCGATATTATATTGTATGTTCAGATAATAATACAAATCAAACTATTTTTTTTTATTAAATTAATATAATTTATTAATATGACTATAAAAGTCCTCCCACAACGACGATTTCAATTCGTGCGTATTTTTGTTTCATCAGTCAACCTTTTTAGCGTGGAACAATTTCAACTTACGCGTAGTAAGTTGAAATTGTTTCTGTGAGAGGGCCTTTAGGGTGAAATGAAATAAGGAATAAATATTTAAGGCTATTTATTACTAGTACAACGGTGCACAACCTAAACAATGTTTATCGATTTATTTCATTTCAAAATCGATTTTCTATTGTCTGTGGTTGTCTGAGAGGCATGGCACTTTACTAAGTGGGCGGTACCCATCAATGAAGTACGAAATTAACTGTAGTACATCTACCGAACAAAAAATTACGAAACTTCATGTGCGTGATCTGCCAAAATTATCATCCTAAATTTGACAAAGCATAAATGTATATCGAAACAAATTCTATGAGTGTGGTATTTATTTATTATGCCTGTCACAGCCTGCCCAGCAACCTACACAGCCAGCCATCATGCAGGCAGTGTCCCCCCCACCCGTCGGCGGCGGCCAGTACACAAGGCCGAGCCAGCCCCACCAAAGCCAGGGGCCACCACAAAACTTCACCACAGCCGACTTTCAAGTATGTATTTTCGACTAACCCGAGTACCTAAAAATCAAGAGTGAATAGGCATTTTTTGGGACAAGCACGCTCCATCTTAGGCTGCATCTTCACTACCATCAGATGTGACCGTAGTCGAGCACTAGTCTTATATATTAAAAAAAAAGATTTTTCTTAATTTACTAATTAAATGAAATTATGCACATAGTATTGGATAGAAGCAGGTGTTAGGTACTTTGCGAATTTCCGTGATATGCAAGGAAAAACAAAATTCTTTTGCTATAATCTCCCAAACTAGCCAACCAAAATGAGGTTTGGAGGATTAGGTATATCTATATTAGCTAAATAATTTTATTTTTCCTTAAGGACAAAGTACTATTAAGAGGACTATTATGTTTTGCATCCCTCTCTCTCGCACATTCTAATATTTTCAATGATTGCAAAAGTCAGATTCAACAGTCAACAGTCTTTTGACAAAATGTGCTCAAATACTATCTTCGACAATTAAATTACGGATATTTTAGATAATATTATATGTAGTTTATTATCAGTCACATAGGTATCTAGATTTTGATAGAGAAAAAGGACGAAAATTACTTTTAACTTTTATCGCATTATATGTGCAAGAGAGAGGGATGCGAAATGTAATAAATAGTCCTCTTAATAGTACTAACTTAGCTTACTTACTATTACAATTAACTACTAACTTAACTATCTATTCAGGTCAAGCACATTCATTATTGGCGATTGGATTTCATTGTACACAACCACTAAACTAAATTAAATGGACTGTAAATATAGTGCTTTTCTTCTTATTGCTAAGTTCCCTGAAGAAAAGGATAGCTTTGTATTTGGAGCTGTAAAATTAGTTTAGTCTTGAGGGGTACAATGTTACAGTCCTTGATAATGTTTTAGAATGCTCTAAATAAAAAAATGCTCTAAATTTAACCATTCTCATTCTGTTAAGACACCTCTAGTAGGCATAGTAGGCAGGTAGTCGGTTAAAATAATGATGATAAATAAAGTAACTATGGCAAATCAATCTAATAAAAAATCTGGTTATTAATTGTTTTTCTACACCTACAGTATCTTCTCTCGTAGCTATGTCTTATGCATTAAAATAATTTGTAAACAATTTTATTGACACATACTAAACGTTCAATTCAAATTGGCCGCTACCTCCCTCGCGCTTTCCCGCACCGCACCTCAAGTCAGACCCACTTAGTACAGATAACAACGTACCGCTCGGGATTGTCTTTTAAAGTTGTTATGTTAAATTTTAATTAATTAGTTATTGTTGTTTGGTTACTATTTGTTCACGTGTAGTTTTCTAGATAAGTAAATAAAAACTGACCAAGTGCGTGTCGGGCCACGCGCTGTGCAGGGTTCCGTAGTTGCAAGTCACAAATATTTTTGCTGACCTAGGATAGTGCTTTTATTTTATTTATGAATATTGAATAAATTTTGAGTTCCATGGTTTAAATACTATAATATACTACAAACTATGCAACTTACACTATGTTTAATACCTAACCTAGAAAAAACAGATATAACTCCTTAACTTATGAACCGTACTTAGCTGTGAATTTTTTTACCTAGTCAAATTACAGATTTCTAGTACCAATAGTCTGAGCTAAACCGTGGACGGACGGACGGACATGGCGAAACTATAAGGGTTCCTTGCTTACTACGGTACCCTAAAAAGAAAAGTTTTACATAACGCAGACTATTTATTACTTTGATTAATGACTTTCTACGAAAAGGAGAAAAATAAGAAATTAAAAATCACGCCTTTCGACATTCAAGACGTCATTGCCATGAAAAGCATTGCCAGGAAAGAAAACTTCCGTCACAGTTTAGGCCAGTAAATAAAGCCGTTTTTTTTGGTCAACCTTGCACTAAATTTCCGATCCAATTTTAATTTTTTTTTAGGATAGTTTCCGAGATATCGGCCAAAAACTTTTTTTTAAGATTGCGATCGAAGCTCCACCTGGATCTGTCAGCATTTTGTGTTTTTGTGGTCGGTAAGTGACCCTTAACCTAAAAAAAATTAAAATTGGATCGGCAATTTAGTGCGAGGTTAAATGCTTTATTTACTGGACTAGTTGTGGTAACAGTAAAAAATACAATAATTTTTTTATGTCAACGATACAGTATGATTTCATTTTGTAACGGTCGTCGACGGCCAACTTGGATTGAACGGGTAGCACATTTCAATAGGCCAATACAATAAGATGAATCAAAGTTGAGAACTATCTTTCATAGGTATCTGAGTGTGGTTAATGAATTACACTATGTAAATTTGAACCAATTAAAGTTGTTCAACTAAAATCGCCTTGTGAACACCGCTTTAGGAATATTGGTTTGGTATGCATGCTATTAACACACTTTCGATTTTCTTTGCTTCCAAACTTGCACTAAAGGAGCTAAAGGTAACCCTTACACTTATTTATTTATGTACAGTGATTATTTGTATTACTCATTCGATGTTTTAATTTTTATTATTATCTTTGCATGTATTACTTATCTTTCTGTGTATTTTATATTTTTTATCTTACATTATATCTATACTGCTATCTTTAAATATTTTAACAAAGAAATGAAATCAAAATTAGTTTACCGCAGACAAAGTAAAGGATATTTTAGGAAACTAAAGATTTAAAATATAATTTAACTATCACACACCTATGTTCTATTATTAACTAAGCCCCAATTTCACCTGTGTCGAGTGACGTTTAACCGAGAAATAAATTGGATGTTCTGACAGTTTTTGTATTGAAAATCTGCCAAATATAATTTACACTCGGAGCATTTTACGTTTATTTTACGTTGGTGAAATTGGCCCTTAGTAATTTAATTTATTCTAACATTTAGTTTGGAGCTTAACAATAGAGGAGAGAATGATAACAACACCTACAATATCAGCCGTCTACTCATACACTCGTATTTGCAACCAAGTATTAAATCTCAGTCACACACAACGCGTGGCGGCAGCGACACCTTTTTTGAAGTTGTAATAGAGATCAAGTACGATAATATGGCTCGCCCCTCCATAATTCAAAACATTTGAAAGTATTTACAAAGCGCCACAAATACTCAACGGATGTGTGCGTGCCGGCCTACTACTGAAGTTATTTACAACTACATATAGACTCTTTCGTAAGAATGTGACTACACAGTACACACATTGAAAAGTAGTGGAGGGTCGTAAAGGATCGATATGCAGATTAACTGTGTATGGCAGTAAATGCAGCACTTTTATTTCAAATCTCAAGTAGCTGATGTCACAACGCGTTGCGGTACCTTTAATGCACATCCGTACTGCCGCCGCCATGAGTACTAGCTCGTTCTGTCTGACCAAGACTTCATATTTCATGCATGATAATGTGATACCAATTTACACTTCCTATTTATCTACAATTCGTATCAGACACATTTGATAGGTTCATCGATTCATTGCATGAGTAATTCTATTTGTTGTGATGCTTTATCAACAATAATACCTAAATGATTGATCATTATTATCTATACTCAGAAGTAGAACTGATTTAACCTATTTATTTAGCTTTTTTTTTTCAATTTACACTTGTATTCGTCATAAATCATAATACAGGGTTGGTTTAAAAATAAATAGGATGAACCAAGAAGAATAGCTGTAAAAATCTAAATTAGTAATTTTTTCAAATTAATTATTTAAAATCAAATTACTATTAATAGACGGGAGTGAAACCGCGGGTAAAAGCTAGTTTTATATAAAAATATTTTCAGGTAGCTATATTTTTTAAAAAGTAACTTTTGTTTGCAAGCCTACTACTTTTTACGCTATCTTGACATCCGTTAAACCACTGTTTGTCAGTAGATTACATGCCCACACAGGGCAGTAATGATGTGGCATATCAAAATTTATGTTTTGCGGGAACAATTTACCATTTAAGACTATGAGCACAGCATCCTTGCTCCGTGATATTTCGTTTTTTAGTGCCACTTGAACATTTGTTTCTGTAGTTTGTATTTGTGAAAGCTTGTTATTATTAGTTAGTTTACTTAAATAGTTCTGAGACGAAATATTAGACATAAGCTGCAAATACAATAACAACAAGTATACATATTACCTACGTTAAAAAACTTGACTGCGTCAAACATATCCACTGAAAATTCAAATAGATCTACGATAGTTTTTTCCGCAAACGCTCTATTAAAACTTTTATACCCCATGTCACTCTCGATTTGAGACGAAACTTTTAGACTATTGCGTGCCACAGAAATAGACATACATAATCTCATTTTTCCTCTTGTCCTTTTATGTGTACTTAAAAACTACTACAGATTATGTATTCAACTTGCAATGGTAAATTTATATTCATAGCTTCGTAATATGATCGTTCACATTTGCAACATCATACGCCACGACGCGCCTCTTGAGTCAAATCGAATCGTAGTATTTATGTGTTTTAAAGTGTTTCCACCATTACTTATGTAAAATAATAAAGAAACGTTGCTCTGACCAATTTCAAGTTGTCGAACACTTTCCAAGTTTATTTCTTTTTTTAAAAAGAATTTTTGTCAAGCTGAACGTCAGTAATATTCTCTTCTACATTCTCCATTTAAGAGGAAACCTTGGGTTAGGATTGGGTAGGACAGTCGACAATAGTGCAACAGATTACAGTTAGGCTTTTAAGGATATAGGGGAAAAACTAAATTATGACACCTATCGAAATCGAAATACAGAGGCGGCAAGAAGAGTTAGAAAGGAAAGCAGAAGAGTTGGCGCGACGCGAGGCCGAGCTGCGCGCGGGCTCGGCCGGCAGACGCAACAACTGGCCGCCGCTGCCCGCCTTCTGCCCGATCCAGCCCTGCTTCTACCAGGACATCAACGTCGACATCCCGCTCGAGTTCCAGAGGATCGTGCGACATCTGTACCACCTGTGGATGTGTGAGTATATGAGAGGTGGCGCGACGCGAGGCCGAGCTGCGCGCGGGCTCGGCCGGCAGACGCAACAACTGGCCGCCGCTGCCCGCCTTCTGCCCGATCCAGCCCTGCTTCTACCAAGACATCAACGTCGACATCCCGCTCGAGTTCCAGAGGATCGTGCGACATCTGTACCACCTGTGGATGTGTGAGTATATGAGAGGTGGCGCGACGCGAAACGCGAGACGCGAGGCAGAGTGGCGTGAAAGACTACCGAAAAAAACCTTTAGAACAAAGGAATGTTTGCCCATTATATCCTTACTTCCTTGTTCATATTATAAATGCGAAAGTATGTGTGTTTGTGTGTTGGTTTGTAGACGTGATTTTTGCATGGGTATTGTTGAAGATTTGGAGAGTGACATAGGGCCTTTTATTCCGGAGAAACAAAGGGTTCCAGCGGGATTTTCAACCGGTTTTTTTTTTTTACCTAACTCCACGCGGACAATGTCGCGGGCAAAAGCCATTGAACAATAAACGTCAGTTAATGTCACATGGTTGCTAACTAAGAGCCTCTTATGTAGGCTCAGGATCGCTCAGCGGGCGATGGAGAGAGTTATGCTCGGAGTGTCCCTGCGGGATCGAATCAGGAATTAGGAGATCCGTAGGAGAACCAAAGTCAGGCGAAACCAAAAAGCGTCATAGCTCAGCGAGTCGCGAAACTGAAGTGGAAATGGGCGGCGCACATAGTTCGAAGAGCTGATGGTCGTTGGGGTCCCAAGGTGCTGGAGTGGCGACCCCGCACCGGAAAGCGCAGTGTTGGCAGACCCCCCACCAGGTGGACCGACGACATCAAACCTCGCTTGATGATGAACCTCGCAGAAAGCCGTTGGATTCAGGCTGCGCAAGACCGAGACCTGTGGAAGTCCAAGCAAGAGACCTTTGTCCAGCAGTGGACGTCTATCGGTTGATAAAGAAGAAGAAGAATGTCACATGAACTCGACATACAGTAGGCTTTTTTATTTTTCTTGTTAGGCTAGTACAATATACAAAGAACATACTTTAGCTATAAGTTAATATTATGAATTAATTCAATTGCCCATTATCTGCCTAGGTTAAGGAAGAGATCAGTACTCACTGGATGTCCTTTCCCATAGGGTAGACATCAGTGGAACTGAAGTGGAAATGGGCGGGGCACATAGTTCGAAGAGCTAATGGTCGTTGGGGTCCCAAGGTGTTGGAGTGGCGATCCTGCACCGGGAAGCGCAGTGGTGGCAGACCCCCCACCAGGTGGACCGACGACATCAAACGAGTCGAGGGAGCCGCTGGATCCAGGCGGCGCAAGACCGAGGAAGTCCATGCAAGAGACCTTTGTCCAGCAGTGGACGTCTATCGGTTGATAAAGAAGAAGAAGAAGACATCAGTAAGAGAATATTCTTGATGTCTCCCACGAAACCTAAATCTAATCAAAACTTTTCTCTTTCGCAGTCCACTCGTTGGTCCTAGCCCTGAACATAGTCGGAGGGCTGGCCCTGCTATTCGCCGGCTTTGGGTTCACAGTGTTCGGACTGTCGATCCTGTACTTCATTCTTCTCACGCCCTTCAGTTTCATCTGCTGGTACCGGCCGATATACAAGGCCTTTAGGAGCGATTCCTCCTTCAACTTCATGGTGTTCTTCTTCATATTCCTGTTCCAAATGATCATCACCTTGGTGCAGTCCATTGGATTCAGCGGCGGAGGCTCTTGGTATGTTATTTCCCTTCTTATTTTGTTTCAACATTGGTGATAATTCTATAGTAGTTAGCAATAATTTAGCATACTATAATTTGATATGTGATATTATTTGTTATTATTTGATGCCTATTGGTTGTTGAACAATTTTTTATTGCGACCTATTATATTTTATTTGTTATTTTTATTTTGTACATTGGGGTTTCACATTTCAAGAAAGATTTATTATGAATATTATCGTTATTTAACATATTATATTTTTATATTTATTTTATAAAAAAAAAACAAAATCGGCTAAAACCGAAGACTAAAAGTTAAATGCTTTTGAAATTGTCGCGAGCTAGTTCTAGCAGTTCATAAAAGTATGCAATTTTTCATCAATGTTTCTTAATGACGTTATCACGTAAAACTATCGTCCGTAAACCGACTTTACAGACAACCAATTTTTTTTACAAGTGCTTTTAAATCGTCGATGAGTCTACTGCACTGGTTCGGAATGCCCTTCCTGCCGAGAAGAACCAGCAAGAAACTCGGCGGTTGCTCTTTTTAAAACAAGTTTACAATACAATAGATACATTGCTATGTATGCAGTGTTTCCACAAAGAGGGGAAGTTCCAAAAATGCATACGGCTTAAAGTTATTCATCACATATTAAGAAGTAGCAGACAGAAAGTAGCCCCATTCCCGCCGGCGGCACCCGTTCACGAGCATGACGTTAATTTGAAGCTTTTTTTCCAGCGGTCTGATCACGAGTATCGAGACGTTTAGAGGGAACATCGGCGCGGGAATAGTGACCCTCCTCGTCACTATCGGCTTCATCACGGCTTTGGTAGCCGATGTAATGCTTATGACTAAGGTAAAGCGCAGTTTTAGCCTCAATAGCCCAACGGTTAAAGGTGCAGACTGAAAACTGAAAGGTTGCAGGTTCGAACCCCACCTGTTGCACTATTATCGTATCCACTCCTAAAATAAGCTTTCCGCTTATTTGGAGGGGATAGGAGGATATTAATCATATTCAGCTTGGCTGATATTCTTTTTTTTTTAAAGCTAAATCACTTTTTTATTAAATATAATAGCCATGGCTGAATTTGAATTATATTCCCCTCTCCCGTCCAAATAAACGTAAAGCTTGTGTTAGGAGTGAGTACAGTTCGGCTTGGCTAATATTCTATTTCGTCATCTTCTTTATCAACCGATAGACGTCCACTGCTGGACAAAGTGTGTGTGTGTCTGACTCCAACTGCTCCCTGCGACTCGTTTGATGTCGTCGGACCACCTAGTGGGGGGTCTGCCAACACTGCGCTTCCCGGTGCGGGGTCGCCACTCCAGTACCTTGGGTCCCAACGACCATCAGCTCTTCGAAAGATGTGCCCCGCCCATTTCCATTTCAGTTTCGCGACCCGATGCGCTATATCGGTTATGTTTATGTGACTTTGATTCTCCTACGGAGCAGCAGTGAAAATAGCAGTGATAGCCTATTGATTAGAACTGTGGTCTCCTATTCGGGGGTTCGCAGATTCGATCCCGGGCTCTCTCTGAATTTTTCTGAAAACCTCTGAATTTCCGGAGTAACACACGTAGCGTTTAAGCAATCAAATATCACTTGCTTCAATGGTGAAGGAAAACATTCTTCATAATATTCTCAAAGGTGTGTGAAGTCTGCCAATTTGCAATGGGAAAGCGTGGTGGAATATAGCCTATAACCCTTCTCTGAGAGGAGACCTGCGCTCAATAGACAGTAGTGAGAGGTTAATGGGTTGCTGAAAAAGCAATTAAATATCTCATGCTTTAACGGTGAAGGAAAACCTGCACATCTGAAAGTTCTTCTTAGAGTCTGCAAATCGGCATTGGGAAAGCGTGGTGGCCTAAGACTCTCTGAGAGGAGTGAAGAGGAGACCCTGCGCTCAGTAGTGAGCCGTTGATATGTTGTTAATGATGATGATGTATTGATGATGAGATGAAGCAATTAAATCACATGCTTTAACGGTGAAGGAAAACATTGTGAGGAAATCTGCACATCTGAACGTTCTTCTTAGAGTCTGCAAATTGGCATTGGGAAAGCCAAAAACCCTTCTCTGAGAGAAGACTGCGCTCGGTAGTGAGCCGTTGATTGGTTGTTGTTGATGATGATGATGATGATGTGATGATGATTGCAGGTGCACCGCATCTACCGGTCGACGGGCGCGTCCATCGCGAAGGCGCAGGCGGAGTTCACGACGGAGATAATGCGCAACCAGCACGTGCAGACCGCCGCCTCCAGCGCTGCCGCCGCCGCCGTCAACGCGCAGATCGCCAACGCCAACCGATACTGAGAGCCGGGATCGAGTGAGCTAAACTCATTACCCCTCCCTTCGTCAACCGATCAATGTCACTTTATAAATATCAATTGGGCATTTGACTGATATTTTTTTATCAACGCACAGCTCAAACCACTGGACGGATCGGGCTGAAATTTGGCATACAGATAGCTATTATGACGTAGGCATCCGCTAAGATAGGATTTTTGAAATTTTCGACCCCTAAGGAGTTTGAAAAATCGAACTTAACGTGAGCGAATGAGAGCAAAGGCTAGTTTAAAATAAAGTTTTTTAATATTATAAGACAAAAAAATTTCTTTTTAAATATATTAACTAGTTTCGAAAATATAGAGCTTTAAAGTTTCCTGTTAGAGGGCTACTTTACTGGCTTGTTATGTCACAGTACATAATATACATTCTTCATAGAAAATTTCGTTTTAGAAAGAGATGTAGTCACAGTAAATTAACTTATAACTTATTTGTTTTTGTCTGAATTATTTTCTGATTTCAGAAAATTTATTCTTACATAATATTTTCCATTTTCGATTATTTATAATTAACGAATATTAACATTTTAAAAGCAGTCAAATACCCGATTGCTGTTCATTAGTCTGGCTAAAAATCTTAAACGTATGGACCGATTGAATTTTATTTTTTGTTTTCTTAATACAGAAGTGGTTTAAAAAAAAAAATAGGGAAAACCCAAAAGAACTGCTGGTAAATCGAATATTCAAAATTGGTAAAATTCTGTACAGGTATCACTTCGAAATTCTTTTAATAGATGACAGGTAAAAACTGGTTTTAAATAAGTATTATCCTACTTCCTAATAATAATATAATTGCGAATGTTTGTGAGGATGGATGGATGTTTGTTAATCTTTCACACCACAACGAATGAACCGATTTGGCTGAAATTTGAAATGGTGATAGCTCATACCCTGGATTAAAGCAAAGGCTACTTTTTATCCCGGAAAATTACAGTTTCCGCGGGAATTAAAGAATCTTAATCCACACGATCAAAGTCGTGGGCATTATCTAGTTTTATAATTCTTTCAAAAATATGTTAATTCATATATTTGAACACGATACGCTGCCCGCGACTTCGTTCGCCCGGATTGAGGGTTTTTGATTCCAGGTGGAATTCTTTTTTCCTATTCTGATCTCTACACATTAGATCAACTATTACATTGTGAACTTTCATCAAAATTCATCTAGTAGTTTTTGCGTGAAAGAGTAACAAACATCCATCCATGCATCCTCACAAACTTTTTTGATACATATTTAAAAATTGAAAATTAGCTGATTCTCTATTTTCCAGGTACTATTGGAAGAGGATATCTAAGCAGCATTTAATTTATGCGAGAGTACATAATACATAATATACAAGCGCTTTTTAAAATATGACTATTCAGACTCAAATAACTCCTCTTATTTATTTTTCTTGAATTATTGTTTGAAGGCGCGCGGATTCAAATCGATTTATGTAATAATATGCAAAGATTTTAATAATTGATGACCAAAATGTATAAGATATGCAGTCCCACACAATATCTAAATGTCCAAAAAGTGTCAATGAAAAATAGTCTTACCTATGCGAAGTATGGAACAATTTCGTTCACACCTAAAAAATAGGTTCCCTGTCATAGGTGAGAACTAATTTTTCACAGACACTTGCCGACATACAGAATAATATCTAGTACATTATTGACCAAAGTTAACAACAAAAATAATAAAAATAACATTGGGAAAAAGCTTGTTATTAATGCTATGATTGTTTTTAACTAAATATTTTTCTTCTATAATCTAGTGTATAAATTACCTTTAACTTTCTCTATGTTAGACGGTTTTCAATATTATGTTTGAATTCTTTAAAAATATTCATTATGAAGCTATTCTTCAATTTCATTGGAAGTTTTTATTATAGATATTGCTTTGAAATAAAGTTTCCGAAGTTATGTCAGTCAAAATCAGAATATTACTGCATAATATTATATTTCGTCATGATCGTAGAACAACGACTGCATTTTACTAACTTTACAGTACAGCTAATTGTAATAATTTAAATAAATTTAAAGGAGGTTGGCGAATTTTGACCCAGCATTTTTAAAAACCGTTCAGATTCAGAAATCATTTCATTTTAATTAATATTTTTCAGAGTATTTTTCTGTGTAAACCCGATATTTTTAGAAGATGGGGATCAAAAATATATTCACAAGTACACATTATAAATAACCGTTACGTGGCAATGCAAGTGAATATATTTTATACTTTATTTGATAGACTTTGATGAAGTTTTTTGTTAGACTGGTTTACTAGAACAAGCATGAGAAGTTTGATTCATGAACGTGGGCTTGAGGCCCACGGTTCAGTTCGTCTGGGTCAAACACTCTATGGAGTTCGCCAATCTCCTTTGCCAGTTGAAGTTATTTAAATAAAGAATGATAAAAAATCTGTAAATATGTTTCACATTGTGAAATTTCATTGCTACAGATTTTATTTAGAAAGTTATGACAAAAAATCATCGGAAATTATTTAAAATGGCTGTACTGTAAAGTTAGTAAAATGCAGATCCGTCGCTGTTCTACGAACTTGACGATTTTATGGAAATATATGCCTTTTTGCCTGTATTTACCACATAGCAAACGCATAGCTCCTAAATAAAAATGTAACAGTCTTACCAGAAAAAATTTGAACCTTTAACAGAGGACTCCAACAGTTTTTGAATTGGAATTTGGCTAATAAACAGGCGTTTAACGCTTGTTTAAATTATTTGTGGTGAGACTGAAAATGTTTATTTCTACTCAATCATAATGTAGTCATAGAGGGAAATAGTAAAATAGTGTTCAAATAATAATTTTTAAATTTTTCTTTAATAACTTCTAAACCTGGCAACATTTTTGATGGGACGCATTTGAAGAAGTGCATTTAAGTTGCCTTAGAAATGCGGCTGCTGACGTAAGCTGCATCCCTTCGGCGCGTCTGATGTGGCTTGACTCGTATTCGTGATGTTATTCGCAATAATCGAAAAATGTGTTGCGTTGTAAATTATATTCAGCTTAATGAATTATTTCTTTGGCCACAATATCTATGGCTGTGCATACTTATTGTAATTTATAATATTATCATCTTAATTTATACTCTATGCTTTGTTATCTAGGTCCCTCAGTGTTTAAACTGTCAAATATAAGTTGATTTTGAGTGTGGCAACACAGAATCCAGAGTTGTGAAGACGGTAAAGGGCGACTGCATTTTATTTTACGGGCCTTAGAACGGGACGTACGGTAGATAGGATCGTTCGTGTGAAATAAATGAGTAGAATACGGCCAACCTAATTAAAAAATACTTTCGCGTGGTCCTAATAAAATACTTCTTTTAAATTTCGTATTAATTTACGCTTAATTTTAATTTACGCCTAACGACATTTCGGCGTAGTGTTGCCACTTCATAACTTTACTGAGTAGCAAACTGATTCAGATTACATGATTACATCATAGTCTGTCCTACGCATATTTTTAAATTCAATACCACGTATGATAGTGTTCAAAAATCGTGCGTAAAGTAAATAAAGCTAACGTTATGTTTAGAAATATCAATAGCTAAGCTACTTCACCGCTATAAATACACGCTAATTTATAGTTTAGTTAATGCTAGTTATAACCACGAGCTTATGGACGCTTTAAACTTCATATTTTCATTTATATATTTCATCGCACCAAATAAATACACCACTTCGCAGAAATAGAACTCTATTTTCAATATTAAATTATATCTATGAATCACCGTATTGCTAATCAAAAAACATTACATCCAGTTCCTTTGCCATTAAAATTCGTCAGAAAAAAAAACAACGCTATCTATGGACAAATTAAAAAGGCGAGTTATTTTTTCATTTATTATTTTCATGGCTTTCTAAGCTTAGTTAATTTCATATTTAAACGTAATAAATTTGACAATATTCTTAGCGATTTCGTTTGGTCAGTATTTAGGATGTTTCATTTCTAGATTACAACATTCCATGGGCGGATTGTAAATATTTTGGAACGCCCCTTCAAAATTAAAGATTTGTCGATGTTCGATTTTCAAATGTAGTATGGTGTTTAAATGTGAATTTATATTTGTATAATCGGACCTTTTACTTAATTTTGTCGTTCCGTAGGTGTCACTCCTTGCCCCGTGATGATGATGAATCTACCCTAGATTGATATTGACTCTTAATCGAAGCGTCAAAACAAAGTTTTGCATAGCATATTGACCTCTATCTCCACTACATAATGCACACATTTCTACGTGATGAAAAAATTCGGTGCGCCTTCGAATGTATTCAGGAGAATTGCGTTTAGAGATCGAAGTCAATTTACTATGTAAAATTTTACATAGCCTCGATACTCTTCGATTCTTCTTCAATCTGAATCGACCCTTATATTGCATGCACAAGACTTCAAACGACGATGTATAAAATAAATAAAAAGTAACCATAGACAGGTCACGGACAAAAATGAAAAACGAAAAAATCTTCCACCCTTAGCACGAGTTTCCATAGATTTCGAAAACTAAATTATATCGAGTATTCATATAATTATGTCAGCGTCTGTAGCGAAAACTTTGTAAACTAAAATTCAATAGTACATGAGCTACATTATAGAGATTAATAATTTAATAAGATTTTTCCGTACTCTCTCCGAGGCGATAAGTCGTACTATGGGTACAATACGATTAAGGGTGGTTTCAGATGATCGTTTTTGGAAGCGCGTGTAAGTGCGTAAGCTGATACGAGCTCATAAAAATACGCTAAAAAAATACGCTAGTCTGAAACCGCTCTGTGATTAAAATCTCAGTGGATATGCATAAAACGCATTTCATTGGATATGCAGTTGATTTAAGAACTAAACAAATACGTAAAATATGTACCTATATGTATGGCGTGCATCAGGTTTTAATTTAAAAGCTATGTTACACTATGCAAATGATCTTACGTGAATAACAACTAAACAAATGCAGTTAACTGCAAGAATTTATTACAAAATAACTTAATCTGGCCAATTCATAAACTGCCAAAGGCAATATGTCGTTTTTATTCGATGAAGAGACGGTCGCTGGTTGCATAAAACCATCTACCAAGAAAGTCGTGACTTATTTAATGTGCGTATACCCTAAAATTTAAAAAAAATATTACATCTTTTTTTCACTATCAATTTGTCCTTGGTTAGGGCAATTTGAGTCTGCATGCCGAATATCTATCAGAGTAAGTAGTTGCTTTCAGTAGGGGTTTTCACGGGGGTTTTCAATAGAACGTAACTAATTTTGCACCATATTGTTGCAATCATAAGGTTCAAATTCATGCCTTCTTTTTCAGAAAATCAGTTTTCGTAATTTAAATAAATGCATTTAATTTAAATAAGGTTTTGCAAATATATGGTACAAAATAAGTAAACTATAAATAAACTATAAAGTATAAATAAATAAACGTTCTAAGAACGTAAATACGTACGTACGTTTAATAAAACTTCTATTGTCTGTCTCCCGCACCGCACAGAGTGTAGGTAGACCTATACAGTTAGATAAAGGTATGAACCGCTTCGTTCGACAAAGACAACACTCTATGAAGCTGCAGCCAGCCAATGTGTATAAAATATTAAATGCTGGATATTGTACGAGCTTACTGTAGAATTTCTTCTACAGTTTGTAAAAAGTAGACAAGAATTCGCTGCCCACGCGTTGACAAATTGTCAATCAAACAGTAATTTTAATTGACAGTAAATCACGCGACGTTCTTTTTAACCCCCGACAAAAAAAAGAGGGGTTTTATAAGTTTGAAGTCTGTTTGTGTCTGTTCCCTCATGGCTCGCTAACGAATGGACCGATTTTGATGCGGTTTTTCTGTTTGAAAACGTAATCGAGATGGATTTTAGCTATAATTTATGAAGATTGTGCAGGCGTTTGAAGATCATCAGCTCATTTCCTACTTGATTAAAGGGTCTTACAAACTGTCACTGGTTTGAATTTGAAATTTGGTGTACCGTTACTTTAGATTATTTCCAAGGCATGGGTAACCTTAAGCTGATGCTGCATCAAGTAATCTGCGGGATACCCAACTCCTCAGCAACTTATAGCAGATATATGTAGTGTATTTGGGCTTATTAGAATGGTCTTAATGAGTAGGTGTTAGAGTATGATGATCGAAGAGGAGGATCTGATGATGGAGCCGAAAACTGAGTAATAGGATGTCAGGTATATCTTATATAGTCCGGCCATAGATTCACATGTCGGGGGTGTTTTAAATTTTCAATTTAAACTTGTAATCAATCTATCGGTATGTAATATGAAGATAAGTTACCAAGCAACTTAGCTATTTGTCAAAAAAGTCCAGACAATTTTTGACTATTAACCACGATGCTAGGTACCTGAACTAGGGATTACAGATAGATTGAATATAGGAATCGGGGGTTAAAAATCCAAGAGCTTAGAAAAATCAGCGATCTTTTTACGGGTAACGAACTGTAGTGCAAATTCTCTGTGCAAGCAAATAGCAACTTGGTATACCTAGGTAGCAACACGAAAGTCTAGCGGTGACCGTTATTGCGCAGAAGTCGAAAATAAGGTATCATGGCGCTGATTTTCTCTCCAGTCGCATTCCGGACGTTGTCATTGGTTGCGCGACAGTACCCCATGCGCAGTTATTTTGTTCAGCGCTAGACTCGTGCTGCGACCTATAAGTGACAGTTAATAATATATTAATGTCCGCAAAATGCCCCATTTTGCCTTGAATTCGGCTCGCAGAGTAATTACATAATTATGAAATAATATTATCTATTTTATATAATATCTGGGCCTAGTATTAATGTAAGTTATTGTGAGACCGTCCTTACCCAGATAATGGTAAGCGAAGGCGTAGTTATACCTAAATATTTAACTGTTTTGTAACGATTAAGTCATGTTATGAACTTATAATTAATAAAGTTAAATATAGTTTCCGAATTGTATTGTTTTATTCATTTTATCCTTTAAATTAATTATTAACGATAGCTCTATTGACAAAGGGTATTCAAAATATGCGTGGCTTGGCTAACTTCACTCAAATATATATTGAATTGGTAAGTAATTGAAATTGTGATTGAAGTGAGAGCAGGAGGTTAGCACAATAGTATGTTAACTTCATTATCTTTATGCAAAAAGTTAGAACAGTATGTTACGTCTGTAACGCTGGTACATTCACACCACAGTATTTCTATTTTTTTTATAAAATATAATTATGACGTCAATCCATCCCACGTACATGAATCATTAAAACAACTTAGTACTTATTCATTAACATTTATTTTTACATGATAATTGATAACTCGATTACTATTGGTGTTGCACGGATCTCAATCAATGATTAAAACTGGATTGGCTGTCCACAAATGACAGCTAAATTATGGATCAATTTGAAGCGCCACATCTGACATACAAGTGTCTCTGGAACTAATAATATTGCAAATGGTGCACAAACTTATTTAATTTTTATGAAATCATCTTTAATACTAAAATTAATTTATGAAATCATAAATTAATTATAGAGGTTGGTGCACCATTTGCAATATTATAACATAGTTCCAGAGACACTCGTTTATCTGCGTACAGCACCAAAATGGCTTCAATCAAGTAGGTCCAAAAAATATGACGGCAGCTTCTCCAGTGTTAATCATAGATTATAGAGCACAGTGGTTTATAGCAAGCTAAAACAGTGCGTGCTATGTCTGCGGCGCGGACGCATGCGCGTGGGCGCCCAGCCGCGCGGGGTCTTGGCTGGGGTAGTGCAGCGCGGGCGGGGGTGGCACGGGAGGCGCCATGCCGCCCCAGGGGGCGCCCCACGCCGGCCCCGGGTAGTGGTGCAGGTTGAAGAAATCGTTGGGCCTGTTCGGTGGCGGCGGCATCTGGGGGACAACAATATCACAAGAATTGACTAAAAGATAAAATTAATCAGTTTTTTTACATAGACTTTATACATTTATAGCCGACTAGCTGATGTTCGCGACTTCGTCCGCGTGAATTTAGTTATTAAAATCCCTCGGGAATTCTTTGATTTACCGGACCTGGAGTGACATAAGCTACTTTTTATTTTTTGCATGGGTATAGTTGACTATGCCCATGTAAAAAAAAGCCGGCAAAGTGCGAGTCGGACTTGCGCACCGAGGGTTCCATACTCCAAAAGTAAAAGTAAAACGATAATATTATATTAATTTGCATATTTATCGTTAACTTTGTTTGTAGAGGTTTATTGTTAATATAAAAAATTGATTTTATTTTTCCTGTAAAATATACATAAACCTCTATTGACCATAATTATTTCAGATTTTTCGATTGGTAAACTTCGGAGATAAGGGGGGAGGGGGGGGGGGGGAGGGTACGGTATTTTTTTCGACATTTTAGCCGATTAATCAGAAACTATTATATCTAGAAATAAATAAAAAACTGTTTTAGAATGCACAAGTAAAGGCCTTTCATATGATACCCCACTCGGTATAATTATCTTACTTTGAAATTTCAAAACCCCTGATTTTCCCCCTTTTTTAATTAAACTAAAATAATTTTCGCGTTGATTTTATTTTCCCTGTAAAATATACATAAACCTCTATTGACCATAATTATTTCAGATTTTTCGATTGGTAAACTTCGGAGATGTTTGGAACGGTATTTTTTCGACATTTTGGCCGATTAATCAAAAACTATTATATCTAGAAATAAATAAAAAACTGTTTTAGAATGCACAAGTAAAGGCCTTTCATATGATACCCCACTCGGTACAGTTATCTTACTTTGAAATTTCAAACCCCCGATTTTCCCCCTTTTTTAATCAAACTAAAATAATTTTCGCGTTGCTGTTATTTTTCCTGTAAAATATACATAAACCTCTATTGACCATAATTATTTCAGATTTTTCGATTGGTAAACTTCGGAGATAAGGGGGGGGGGGGGGGGGGACAGTATTTTTTTGGACATTTTGGCCGATTAATCAAAAACTATTATAAATATAAATAAATAAAAAACTGTTTTAGAATGCACAAGTAAAGGCCTTTCATATGATACCCCACTTGGTATAGTTATTTTACTTTGAAATTTCAAACCCCCGATTTTCCCCCTTTTTTTAATAAAACTAAAAATAATTTTCGATTTTTCTTTATTCCAATGATGTTGGGCCACTATTATACACAACTATGCCAAATTTCATGTCGATAGCTTTAATAGTTACTGAAATAATCGACTGTGACAGACGGACGGAGAAAGTCTCACCATAAGGGTTCCATTTTTACCATTTTGGTCTGGAACCCTAATTACGCAATCCGTAGCTCTGTTGCAGCGTGATTGAAGGACAAACCAACAAACACACTTTCGCATTTATAATACCAAGAAGCAAGGTTTTCCCCTAAGTTAAGGCTGATATTGAGGTGCTAATTTAAACTAAAATATGGTCCTTTTCACATTGTTCCTTAGATTTATTTAACACATAATAGAGTGTATATTGGACTGTAGACCAATAAAAACAAATAAATATAATATAAATAAACTCTTAAATGTGGCATTGGTATATTATGGCATGCTCGTGAACAGGTGCCGCCGGCGGGAATGGGGCTACTTTCTGTCTGCCCGTCTTTGACATGAATTGAATTGTAGTACGTTTTGTAGAAATGTCATATTCTATTCTAACAAAGATGCACGGGTTAAATCAGCTTGGCATCCAGCTGCCCACAAGATAGTATAAAAACTTATTACAATGTAATAATAGCTACTTATTAATATTGTAAAATGATTATTTTGAAAAGAGCAACTGCTGAGTTTCTTGCCGGCTCTTCTCAGCAGAATCCGCTTTCCGAACCGGTGGTAGAATCTTGACGTGTCATAAGAGCCACAGGTTGGCCTACATGAAATGTAATTAAATTTCAAAATACATGAATTTTGAATTTTTTTTTTTTGAATATTGTAATGGAAAATTGAGAAATGTTGAAAATATTAAAATCGTATGTCTGTCTTACATTATTCTGGCCACTAGAACTATGAAAGTTCATTTTGGTTGAAGATGACAATACGAATATCAATTTTCCAAAACAGAAAAAATTGGACATAAGGACTTCTCGAACTGAGTCATTATGGACTTGAGGACTTCTTGAATTGGGCCATTCAATTTCAGAATCCAAATCCAGTAGGGATTAATTTCAAGTGGCTATAAGAAAAGCTAGTTCACCTGCGGCGGGAATGGGTGCAAGAAGGCAGGCGGCGGCGGCGGCAGGGTCCCCGGCAGCCCGGGCACGGGCTCCAGCGCTGGCATCGTCTCATTCTTGTCGTTGGGCCCTTGGCGACCTGTACATGTGGTAAATTGTTAAAAATTTTTTTTTTTCAATCCTAAAATGTATTACTGTTATCGGGGATATTGATTGTTTGCTTTGTATTCGATAGAAATATTCGTACTTTTT
Organism: Oeneis ivallda; assembly: GCA_029955525.1. Lineage (NCBI taxonomy): Eukaryota > Metazoa > Arthropoda > Insecta > Lepidoptera > Nymphalidae > Oeneis > Oeneis ivallda. The sequence continues at coordinate 17,481,942 of JARPMR010000020.1, read as the reverse complement.
CAGAAAAACATTACGCAAATGCACAAGATGACAGAGAAACTTTATCCCTTATCGTACATTTTACAAGTATGAGAGATCAGTTAAGTCGTAAAGCTTTGTCTATGATTAACAGTTTGCGTTCAAATAATAATTTTAGGGTAACTAGTTTCGACGGAATCGATTGTGTCCACAGGTTCAAGCATCCATAAGAACAGCATTTGCCCCTACCTTGCGATTTCCCCCACTTGATGGTGAGCCTCTTGCCAGCTATCACCAGCCTGTTGAAGGTCTTCTCAGCGGCGTGCTCGGCCGCGCTGCGCGTCGTGTACTGCACGAAGGCGCATTGCGCGCGCGGCACGAGGGTCAGTGACCTGTACAACACAACGTTATTATAGTTAATTGTGTCTAATTTCGACATAACTGCCTCTTATTAAGCTCATTGACATAATTTTCCAAACACACATAAAACTATTGTTTGCCTGTTTGTAAAAGTTACTCTGTGTAATGGATGTAACTGTATAGTGTATGTATTTACTGTATATTTCATAGGCAGTTACAGGATTATGCATTTGCTAAGGACCGTTTCTTCATTGCACAGCCAGGCACCGACACCGACAGTACTCAACAACAGGGGGTCTATCGCGTAATTTTTTCTCGGCCCTTAAAGGACTGCATCAATGTCAAAATATGATTTTGGGCTTCTCCTATTGGCCAAAACCATGTTTTGACATTGAAATAGTCCTTTAAGGACAGCGATAAAAGTAACGCGATCGCCAGGCAAGACACAGACACCTACATTTTTCATTTGACCAACACCAACATTCTCTGACCCGACATGGTGGTTGTGTGCTAGAGCCACAGGAGTGCGGGACGAGGCCACTGATCACACCACTCACACTCATACATGGAAGTTTTGTATGTGTACACAACACACACATAGCGATGCCGGACCGGGCACTAGGCTATCAACACTTCGTACATAAGTGACATTCAAGTATGTATATATTTTTATGTCTGATAGAGGAAACATACCTAATCTCTCCATATTGATAGAAGTGTCCTCTCAACTCCTCTTCTGTGATGTTCTCGGGCAGGTTGCCGATATACAGGGTGGTGACAGTGCTGTCCTCTGGCGGCGGCAGGGCGGGCATGGCGGCCGCGCGACGCATCAGCTTCTCAGCTACAGGGTCATTTACTCCATAGTATCTGGAAAACGAAATGTGTTCAAAATCAATTCACTGTAATCTTAATATATGTATATAAATTACGTGTCACGTTGTTTGTCCGCGATGGACTCCTAAACTACTGAACCAATTTTGATCAAACTTCGTAACTATCTGTAATTTGGTCCAACTTGAAAGATAGGATAGTTTTTTTTTATTAAGATAATTTATTTGTTTTATTTATATAGGTAAGTTGGGGGTACGAAGTTCGCCGGGTCAGCTACTAATATATAATTTATCAAACATACACTCACACACACACACACTAATGAATAAAAACGACTCTTATATATGAATTTATAAGAGAGGATACAAGGCAATTGAGTAGCAGTGATAGCCTAGTGGTTAGGACTGTGGTCTCCTATTTGGGGGGTTGCAGGTTCGATCCCCAGTATGCACCTTTGACTTTTCGGAGTCAATTGTGTTTAAGCAATTAAATATCACTTGCTTCAACAGTGAAGGAAAACATTGTGAGGAAACCTGCACATCTGAGAGTTCTTCATAATGTTCTCGAAGATGTGTGAAGTCCGCCAATTTGCATAGGGCTAATGTGGTGACCTGCGCTCAGTAGTGAGCCGTTGATGGGTTGCTAATGATGATGATGATGATAAGAGAGGATACAGGCAATACAATTCAATATAAAATATGCAAATTCAATTTGCATGCCCATGCATGAGTTGGACATGTACAAGTACTTCTATGGGCAAAGATCTATTTTTACAGTAGACAACAATTAATGAATAAAATATACCTGTCCTTAATATTTTGGTCTGCTAATGGATCATCTGGGTCTGTTGGCTTCTCATGTCTGTAGGGACACTCCTCACCTCTCCTACACTCCCCTTTCACCCAAAATGAGCAAACATGGGGTCTATTTCTCTTATAATAAGGTGCAGTTCTCGCCAATCGCATAAGAAGGTCAGATGCTCCCTTTGACTTTAAAGCCGAGTTGCTTGGTTGAGTTGCATCAAACTTAGACATTTGACTATCTAGATTCTGTATGTAGTATTCTTTATTTACTTCATTTCGGGGTAGATCATCTTGTATTTTAAGTGCAGCATCTCTCACTTGTATGGGTAGTCCATACTCAAGGTCTAGGAGACACGTTTGGCATACATTCTTCAGCTTTGAGCATGTCTGACAGATCTCAGTCTTCTTGAAGCGCATTCTTGCACCAGGGCACCAACGAAAGACAGTAAATGGACGAACACATATTTTACATTCCTTGCCATACTTTTCTTTAGTCTGCAGAAGTAAAATAAAATTGAGTTAGAAAAACTTCTATTTGGTCACAAAAATTATGGCTAAGGTTAGAAATTAATAAATAAAAACTGTAAACATATAGGTAGAGGTCTAAACTCAGCAGCAAAGCTTACATGTTTGAAGTTAGATTATAACTGTATAAAGTCTAACAAACTATACATATCTTTGTTAAGTATTGCCAATAATATTGTCACTTATGTGCTTATATTTTATATATATACTTATAATCTCATCTTAATGACAATAAACAACAATCAACGCATGGAGATATTATTGTGCACAAATACAGGTGCACATCTATTCTATAACTCTGATAACAAAAAAATTCCACACCACCAGTCAGAGGAAAGATAAAGCCAGAAACAATTAATTGCTTTAAATGCTCTCCAAGGCACAGAGATGTGAAACCACCATGTTCTGTACTCTAGACTAGGTACTGAGAATTTCTAGACAGAAAAGCAACAACTTTTTTGACTGATACAGATTTGAACGCAAGATCGTATGATCCCCAGCTTAAGCTAAGCTGGCCACCAGACAAACGTGGGAGTCATAATATTAAAATAGTTAAATACAAATACATACCATACGAATGTAGGGGTTATCTCCGAGACACGTCTGACATAAAATCGGGAAGTCCTGGCAAAATTAAATAAATAGTTAAGTACATCACAAATTTTAATTTTCAGCTTATTAATGAAAAACTACGACAGGCAACTTACTGAATCTTCCCAATTTTGACGATTGTACGTGTTTGTTGATTTGGACACAGCCATTGTATTGTGAAGTTTGTTATTGACCAAACCAGAGTAAAATGAGCACAACTGATGATGACGAAGTCGATTAGAATTAAGTAAGCCTAAATAACTGAATAATATTATTATGAACAGGTAATATTAATTTACAAAAATTCAGGACGCAAACTCAAACGCTGATAACGCCATACGATACGCATGCGATACGCCATTGCTTTGCTGATTGCCCACCACAGATTAATGATTATGTATACCAGATACAGATAGGACACGCAAGAAGAAAAGCGTGTACCCGTATAGAACTCCTAGCCCCCAAGCGTACTGACACTGACAGCTTATCAATGTATAGCGAGTAGCAACTTTTTTTTTAAAATCTAATTAAGTAGTTTCAGTACCTACCAAAGAGAATGTAATCAATACGATACCTACCTACTTGCACGTTATTTATTGTACTATTGTTTTCATTTGAATAAAAATAAATTACAAAAAAACACAAAATTAGCAATTAAAAAGATTTATTTTATATTAAACAAACATGTTAAACTATTTAATTACAGCTGGTGTGAATTTTCCCAAATGACAATGTACAATAATATTTCTAGGATTAATTTCAGCCGTATTTTTCTTTGAATCGTCTGCTTCTTCCCCAAATCTCCTTTTATCTGAAAAAAAAGGTGATGGATACATATAATATGTATAATGTAAACAGGGTGCATTTGGAATCCTCGAAGCTTAAGTGCAATTTATTATATTGAAGTTGTAGGAGTGATTCATGACTAATTAATTATATTAATCTATATTACTAGCAAAAAGCTGAGCTTTGTGAGAGCTCGCGTAGTTTTTCTATATATTTTTTTAACCTCTTCCCATTCGGGAATATGGCGCCACAGTCAGTGTACTTTACTTGTACTACTACGATGTATTTGAATATTTATTATTTCGATTTTTTTTCAAATACAAAAATATACCTATTTCAAAAACAAGTGGACTTGATAGTAATGCTTAAGGTGATTCAACTCGCGATGGCTGTATAACCACTAATTTTTCACCGTGTTTAGTAATATTTAATGTATCAAATTAATATTTACCACATTTCCACTGCCAAATTAAAGCTTTATAAACACTCTCGCTGAGCACTCTGCAACAGTTTGAAACTTTCATTTTTTTCATTTTCTGCTCATTTATACAGTCTTCTGTCAATTTTTGAAGCATTCGCACCTCTCCAATTTCACTGTCTAGATTATATATTTCAACAATATCTTTCCATGTAGCCACTTTGCCTTCATTTAAAATGTCCTTTGTTAGAAAGTTGTTTCTAATTCCCTTGAGCAAATGAGGAGGATCATATAAAACATGTAATGTTTTATCAGATAAAGTGATGGTACCATCTGTAAAATTGAGAACACAATAATTTAATTTAACATTACCTACTACTATACGACTAAAACTAAATTTAACCATAATTTAGAAGTAAAAAAGATCATACCAATAGCTTCATCATTGAGAATTTGTTGCAGCTTTGCATCAGTTTGTAAATGTTTTAATGCTGTCTTATTAGTGGGTCCTTGGTCACAAATTAGCGCCAATGGATCCAGACCACACTTTACAACAGCGGCAACAGTTTTTTTAATAATAGCTGCCAATGTCATAGCATTCATTGTGCCTTCCACAAAATAATATGCAATTGGATGGCGCCATGATCCCACAATGCCTCTCACCATGAAGACAAGTGCATGGTATGCATATTTACATTTCCTCTGATTAGCTTCATCCACAAAACCAACAATTTTATCATTAGCTGCATCATATTGAATATACGGTGTTAGGCTCATTTCATCAAACACTATAGAGCAAATTTTATTAATGTCACTAAATTCAGCACTTTTTTGCTTTAATACTTCCATCAAAGCATTATTCAACCCACAATCAAATTTCACTTTTTGTGTTTCCCTGTTCAATGTACGAACAGAAGGCAAGTAAGTGAACAATTTCTTTAATAGTCTGTAGCCTTTAGGACTTTGTTTTAACACAGCAAGTGATAACATCTTCTCTTCAGTTGTATAGCGTATGTCTTCTTAGATCCTTGTAGTCTTAGTTGCATTTCAATGAAAATTCTTGTGGCAAAATTCATATCTTTCAGAGCATCTTTAAGTTGGGTACTTTGTGATATAGATTTCAAACCAGTTAATAATCTTCTTCTCTGTCTGTTTCCTTTTATAATGACATCTTTACATTTCTTGTAAAGTACTTTACAATGTTGATTTAATCTTGAAGTTCTTTGTATGATCTTTGTTTTCTTAGGTGTCTTATGATTATGAACACTGCTGGTAGAAGGCATATTTTCATCAATGTGGTTAGATTTGAGGGTAAAAAGAAATTGATTTTGTATTAAGAAGAAATTAATTAGACAGTACTACAACAGTAATGAAAAATCAAACTATTTGCTATAAAGAAACTGTAGGTAAATACCATGAAACTGTTCCAATAATGATTGAGTGGGAACTCCAGTCGAAATCTCTGCAGAAGTAAATAAACTCGGACAGCGTTTCCTTTGTCCACTTAAATATTTATTTTCGAAATGCTTCTCACGGACATATAGGCTACGAAAATGCCTTGGCTTTATATGTGATAGTTGAGGAGCATGGGGCATTAAATTGATCTTCCACATCTCACGATATTTTTCACTCCGCGGTACCCGGAATAATCGCTTGCCTTCACTCGAAGTAGCTCGGCAAGTCGGAATTAAACAGATTTTGCAAGGCATTTTGATAACAAACGATCACAAAATTGAAAAAATTTTGCTGAAAAATTTAGAAATTCGTAATTGCCACGTCTTCCAACGTAACGTCAAACGCAAAGATATTAAGTCAAACGTCGCAAACACACACAGGAAAAGAGTCGGAGTCAATGCCATGATCTGTTGTCTATGGGTAATCTTCTTGGGGGTAATCCGCCATCTTGAATATTTAACGGTACAACCAATTGTAGGCGAGTGTCAGGGGCCTGATTGCCCACTCAGCACTCTCCGTATATATTATTATACTCTTTGTTGCCCACCGGCCAGAAAACATATTACATAATCATTAATCTGTGGAAAACATTGCCCATTTTTAATTTTTTTTGACAGATGACTAATTTTATATTTTTTTTTATTTAACTGGCTTTACGGCTCTGGGTTCCAGCCCTTCTGAGCCTAACAGATGAAGTAACTTCTGTATTATACAGCTGTCCCATAAATAATGGATCAAACTTATGCGGAAGATACATCACCCAATTATCTAAAACCAATTTGATCAGTTTTAAAAAAACCCGTAGGGTGACCAAGTTTTTCGGTTTTTTTTTAGTTTGTAAATTTTTTCTACTCTAAATCAGTTTTTTTTAACGCTGTAGTTGTAATAAATAATATTTTTTTGATCTGATTTTTGTTAAATATTGCTGATTAGTTTACCAATGTATTATGAAAACCATTTTTGTAAATAATGTTTTATCTGTTTCGGAAAAAAGTTCGAATCTAGTAATTAATTTTCTTTGAAGAAGAATGTGTAAAAGGGACAGAAGGCGTCGCTAATTCGTATTATTGTCGCCTTATTTTTTTTTGACTCCGCCCTTTCATCCCTTGGTTGCTTTGCATTTGCAAGCTATTAGTTGTGACTTGCAACTGGTTGCATTGATACGTACATCAGACAACTTTTCGCTCCCGCCTCCTGTCCCTTTTACACATTCTTTTACCTGTGCCGTCAACAAGGGACAGCCCTTGTTGACTCAGACGCAGGTAGCGATCCCAAATTTTAGAATTAGTTTCTACGTATGCCAAACCAATAAAACTGCTTGTATTAGCGATTTAGGTAAGAAATCTGACATTTTAAAACATTTTAAAGTAAAATAGTTAGAATGTTCACACTTTTAATTTTTTATTAATTTTGAAAATTCAGCACCTCTCTTAGATTTTTGGCAGCATCTTTGTAAAAACAAGGAGCAGATGCAAGTTTTATAACAATTTGCAATTTTTAAGCAATCCTTGTTAATTTAAAGTAGAAAAAATTTACAAACTAAAAAAAACCGAAAAACTTGGTCACCCTACGGTTTTTTTTAAAACTGATCAAATTGGTTTTAGATAATTGGGTGATGTATCTTCCGCATAAGTTTGATCCATTATTTATGGGACACGCTGTATACTCATAGATACTAAATACTCATAGATACTCTACTTTGAACTTTCATGAATAAACCCATGGAATTATTATGTACTACGTAGTACATATAAGAGACGTGTCAAGGGACACCCGGATGGAACGTAGTACCTTAGTACACTAGCGGCACGCTATGATGGCCGGTTTGACACATTACAATAGTGATGTGGAATGTCAATTTATTCTCGAACAAAAAACAATTAAGTTTTGTTTTTGTACCTGATTAAATAGGTTTAATAAAACAAAAATGTATATGTTTATTTAATTTATTTGAACGAACTGAATATTTGAATGAAAATGAATATACATACTTTATATGCACACAAGAAACATATGAATACAAAAGATACCAAAAAAGGTGCCACAAAAGGCCATAATTAATCAGATTCGTCCATACTACTATTTTCACTGTCGTCACTGCTATCATCACCTACATTAATAATTATATGTTCGTTTTCTATAATATTATCTATTTTCACATCTCTTTCATAATCTTCCCTTATTAATTTAACAGTTCTATTCACAACCTTTTCCCAGTCTCCTTTAGTCACATGTTCACAAGCTTCTTCTAATAATTTTAGCATTTTTTTTGTGGTAAATGGGGGTTCTGTATTGTGTCTTGCAGCATATCCCTTAATTTGAGCCCACACCAACTCAATCGCATTATACTCACAATGGTAAGGCGGTAACCGTATAACTCTGTGCCCATGTTCTAATGCTATTTCGTCAATGACGTATCGGATCTTGGTTGGTTTGTTTTCTTTTAAAAGACGTACTAATTCCGCTTTTAACATATTCATGTTTGCATCTACGCCATTTTTACGAAGCCATGCGACGATATCAGCTTTCTTTTGGGATTGGGCAGGTGGCTTGTCAATTTGCATCGAGTGGTATGGGGCGTTGTCCATAATTATAATAGATGGTTCAGGGAGGCTACACAACATTGAGGTAAACCATTCAGTAAACTTTTCTCCATTCATGTCTTCATGATAGTCTCCAGTGGTTTTTGACGCAAAAGCCATGAGAGAACCTTCGACAAACCCGTTGATGGTTCCGGCGTGACAAATTATAAGTCGCGATCCTTTTCCTACAGGAACTTTGGAAGTAGATGCTGCTGTGTCATCGTTCCAAGAACGGCCTACAGTATGGTTAGCATTAAGCCATGTTTCATCCAAGAACACAACATTTTGCCAATTTTTGATTTCTTTCACTTGCCGTAAAAAAGTATACCTTGCCATCGCTATATCAAATCTTTCCATCAATATTTTGCGTTTGTTACATTTTTTGTATCGAAATCCAATGGTCTTCAAAATCTTCGTTAAAGAACTTTCCCCACCGAAGAATAATCCAGCTTCCTTCAGTGAATGCACCAACTTTTTTCTTGTTGGATACTCCTTCTGTAAATAGTAGCCGTAAACATGTCTTCGGATAGCATCGGCATCAAAGCTATCGATGCCTACGACTGGTTTTGCTCGTTTTCTCTTTTTTGGTGTGTGAAGTTTATTTTCTTCTGTGCCAGTCTCGCCATATTTTTTTTTAGTTATCCGTCTAACAGTTCGTTGTCCAATATTAAGCGCATCAGCTACGCGTTCAACCACTGACGTTATAGGTAAAATTGGCCCTCCATTTTGAGCTTCACGATCGAAATAGTTACGAAGGCGTATTACGAACTCACGTGTCTGACTATTTAGAACAGTTCTCTGCGTACGTTCGGTCATATCGACGAAATCCACAACAAAGGGCTTGAACAGAGTCCAAATTAACGAGCAAGGGTCAACAGTAATGCAGTATCAATATTTGAAATCCAAAGCCAGGTCAAAACTATATCACAATCGCATTGCACTGACAGTTTATACTTTTCGAAGCAACGTCAATTCGAAACTGCTTTGTTTTGCATTGAGCATTGACGCGAGTTTGCCGGAGGTAGTAGTTGTGCTAGCCAGCGATCCTATGTGACGATCGTATTAGATTCCATTTTTAAAAATTTTCAATTTAGAAAACCAAATGCCGAGTTGTGGTATATATCATATAAAAATAAAAATTTTACCTTTTGTATGAAACAGCTGATATTTTTTTGCGATTTCAGAGGTTTGTCCACATAGTGAAAATTGTTCATATTCACAAGTACATTCACCCCTTAAATGGTGCAAACTGATTTTTCTACACTTGTATACATTTTAGAAATCAATTTAATAAATAAATTTTGAGTCCTAAACCTAAAACTACATTCGATAAAATTTATGAATCTCTGCACATCACTATCGTCAATAAAGTAATACAATTATTTCCTTCAAAGTCGTTATCAATTAATACGGAACTTCATGAGCGGACAAACGTCAAACCGGCCATCATAGCGTGCCGCTAGTGTAGTAGTATTTAAGTGAAGAAATTGTAATAAACTAGTGGTGTCATCTAGTATTAAATTGATTAACTACGATGAATTATTTTTAGTTTATGTCTATTGCACTGATACAACACCAAAGAGTTACTCTGGTGGAGTTACTGTTTTTTCACAGATGGCGTTATCCAATTTATACAATAAAAAATAAGGGAAAAATTCCACATTTAGAAATTATTTAAAATAAAATTGAAAATAGAAAATTCAGTCTGTCGAGCTGGGATTCGAACCATCGACGTTGAATTTATAGGCGACTCTCCTAACCACTTGGCCATGCAGACGCCGAGTTCTAAGGCGAAAATACCGAATACAATGCAAAATTCACATTCAACAAAAAATGACGTTTCAAAAATGTGTCGTGTCGGTTTCCTTAATTTTTCCGTCTAGCCCCCTTCCGTACCGCGCGATAAGGAACTACGTTCCAATAATTCCATGAATAAACCATAGGGCACAGACCACCCATGGAACTAGGATTTGCGACTACGATGAGACCATGGTAGGGAAATAGGGATGAGACCACACCGTGACCACCACATTTTCCAACCCTGTCTAAAATACGTTTCAACCCGAGAATAGGGTATTTGACTACTTTTAGAAAATCATCTTAAATTGTTAATAATGCTATGCTGAAGCTAACAAAACGTATATTTCGGCATAATTTTCAGTATTTTTCATAAAAATCGAGAAATAAATTCAAAAAAATAAATTGCCGCCGAAACGTTCCATTTGCTCTCGTGACGTAACAGTTCACATTTCAAACAATGACAATTCCACATCCCATAGGTGGCGTGGACTGTGACGTCATTCGAGATCACGGAACGTTTTCGGTCACGTGACCATGGCCGGAATTATAGCAATTTTATTTAATGTTTTCTAATTAAATAAAGCTTTATTTTTTAGTTTTGTCGTATGGAATAATGTTTTTAGATAATAATCTTTTAGGATGACACCAAATGAAACGATATTTTTAATATAGTCAAATACCGTATTGTCAACGTCACTATCTGTCGTCAAAACCATGGTAGGTAGGAAATAGATGGAGATTAAGTATATAAAGTAACTACTAGTCAAGCCGGGTGCCATCCGCCATTTTATGAGCGTTATGTACAACACATTATGTATTCACTCTTATTGGTTGAACTTCAGCTGTCAGCCTGTCAAGTAGTTGCGTGCTATTGGATTTGTGTCAATGGAGTATCGCGTTGTCGATATTATTATAGGTGACGTTAAACGACTTGCATAAATTCTAATGCATTAGGTACTGCTCATCACCATATTATCAGATAATACAAGAAGTTTGGTGTTTATAGTTGAAATTTATATCATTTGTCCGGTTATTTTAATACTTCACATAAATAATAAATGCTAGAATCTAATACCTCTATATAATAGATGATAATGTCCGTGTTTTCTGCTGTCGTTTCCGGCTAGTGAAAACTTAAAGAAAAAAATGAATGGGTGCTATAGGCGTGGAAAATATAAATATAATTCACATCCCTCTACATAAAATATGAAAAGATCGTGTGATACATTTCTTTTCTGCGGTAAGAGCAAGAGGTGGATTTAATAATAATCCCTGTGCAATTCAATTACCGATTTTAACCGATTTTTATAAAACTTCGTAACTATCTGTAATTTAGTCCAACTTAAAAGATAGGATAGTTTTTGAATTGGGATAGTTTATTTGTTTTATTTATATAGATAAGTAGGCGGTACGAAGTTCGCTGGGTCAGCTCGTAATATATATAAATTACGTGTCACGTTATTTGTCCACGATGGACTCCTAAACTATTTAACCGATTTTGATCAAACTTCGTTACTATCTGTAATTTAGTCCAATTTGAAAGATAGGATAGTTTTTTTTGATTAGGATAGTTTATTTGTTTTATTTATATAAATAAGTTGGCGGTACGAAGTTCGCCGGGTCAACTAGTATTCTATATTTGTTTATTTATATGTAGGGCATGCAGATAGCTGTCTCATGCTAAGCACGTCATGTTTCGACTCTACCACCGCTTATAGAAAGAAATTCTACTACTATGAGCCAGCAAGTTGCTCTTTTAATGAAAAGAAATAGTGGTTTATAATTAACAAACGATTGATACATATTATAATTTATAAATGAGTACTTTTTTATATATGGTGATCTCTTTCAATTTCACAAAACGGCAGCGAAACTGTTTGGATGTTCCAAGATCTTTAAAAACCTAAATCCACGCGAATAATATGTACCTGATAGAGTACAAACGTACGTTACGTAATTATTATAACCTATAAATACTACGTATACATAAATGCTTGATTATCGCTTCACTCCTTATCGATGTCGATAGTTTCGAAGCACACTCCCTAATGGGCGGCCATTTTATGAGGTTTTTTCTGTAGGTATGCACCCGATTTTTGTAGGTAAGGCACCTCCATGTATTTGCTACCTTCATGGTCAAAACCCATGGAATTATTATGTACTTACGTACCGTAAGTACATAATAATTCCATGTCAAAACCATAACAATGTCAAAGCTGTTAGTGTTCTGTCATCTGTGGTGTTACTGTTTTGACTTTTGCTTTTGTTTAGCGGCCTGCTAGTTATCTTTATTTTGTGTATTTTAAATCAATTCTTTAAAAACATTAAACAATATTTTTTCACTAAACATTTATTACTGTATTCTACTACTATGTCTATAACAACATTGGTAAAATCTTTACAGAACGTAATTATGGAGATCCCAACTGAACATAGTAACTGAATTATCCTTTCCCCCTTTTTCAGTATTATTTGCAACTTAAGAAAGAAAATGCTCACGATGATGCTATATGGTGTTGTAGTTGGAGTCAAATTAGCCATGAAAAGAATAAAGAAGTGAGTGAAAATGCCGAAAATGTTGAAAACTCGCAGTATGTTTTTATAACCTCTCACTATTTAATATTACACATTTTTAACACGAAAACTTAGACCATCCAATAGTCAAAGCACGGAATCACGTTTAAAGAATACGGTTTAACATTTAGAAACAATCTTATAAAAAAAATTATATTTTTAAATGATAAAAAAGTTATGTCTTTGTACAGAGTTAAAATACTGCTACTCCTGCTGAACTTTCTCGTCTAGTTATATGCCTACAGTGAAAAGTTCCATGTTCTTTCTCTATGCAAGCTATCACTGTGACAAAATTAATAGATTACCTATGTGAGCTGACTAAAATATGCGAAACAAAGTTAGTTGTGGATGCAGTTAGTGTGTGTACATCGTTTTAGTAGGTTTAGTATACGGCCGTTTAGTTCTTGGTGTGCACGGGACGTATTTCTAATTTAGCTTAGCTTGGCTAGCTTAGATTAGCTTTGGCTTAGCTTACTTTTCGGCCTGCAACCTGCTTTAAGCAGAACCAGAGTACGACCTATAGATCTCAGTCTAATTGGCTGAGAAAACTTATCATTTCCATCCTGTATCTTACTAATATTATAAATGCAAAGTTTGTGAGAATGTATGGATGGATGTTACTCTTTAACACCACAACTAATGAACCGATTTGGATGAAATTTGGAATGAAGATAGCTCATACCCAGAATCAACACATAGGCTACTTTCTATCCTGGAAAATTACAGAGTTCCCGCGGGAATTAAAAATCTTAATCCATGCGGACGAAGTCGCAGGCATCATCTAGTACTACTATACTACAGATAATACTACAGATACTACTACAGGTACTATATTACAGATATAGTTCACGCTGAAATGTGAATGTTGGTTGGAATTACCTGGATCTTGATCATTCATAATAATAATAATAAATCTTTATTTAAAGGTAAAAACCCAATGTACAAAATATAATAAAAAATAATAGGTCGGTATAACCATCATATATATACGGTCATTGAGGTATTGAGGTTATTTTGTTACAGGGATTCAAATCACTCTCAAGAGCTTCCAGAGAACTATATCATAACAGGAGGGCTGGATGACATCATCAAAGTGTGGCAACTCGAGAACGGCAAGTTGGAAATCAAACATCAGCTTGAAGGGCACTCCCTAGGCGTCATTTCAGTTGTTGTTAGTCCTGACGGGAAAAGTGAGTAGTGACTTGTTGACATATTTTTCATCTTTATCTTGGTAATGCCTAGATAACAATTTGCACAGTTATGTGTAACATACTACAGGAAAAATAAATTATTTGTTGTAATATTATTTTGATTGGTCAATTAATAGTACCTAATGCATGTAATTATATTAATAGTAATGCATATTATGATTTTTCTTACTATTCATTATTTTACTATACACTGTTTCCATAATTATTTTATTTTATTAATAAACTATTTTCAGCCCTAGCAAGTAGCTCTCAAGACTCTTCCCTTATACTGTGGGACATAGCATCAGGAGAGAAACTGAAACTCATGGAAACAGAGACCACAGATGTGTGGACGTTGGACTTTTCACCAGATGGCAAGCATGTTATTTCAGGCAGTAACGCTGGCAAAATATTAATATTCAGTGTGGAGAGTGGCAAGCAAGAACAAACCTTGGACACTAGAGGAAAATTTACACTTAGCGTAGCTTATGTAAGTATCACCTAAATTCAAATTCAAAATTATTTCACGTAGGCCAACCTGTAGCTCTTATGACACGTCATGAATCTACCACCGGTTCGGTAAGCGGATTCTGCTGAGAAGAGCTGGCAAGAAACTCAGCAGTTGCTCTTTTCAAAATAATCATTTTACAATATTATACAGCTATTACACTGTAATAAGTTTTTTATACTATCTTGTGGGCAGCCAGATGCCATGCCGATTTAACCCATGCAACTTTGTTAGAATAGAATAGAATAGAATATTTCCACAATGAGGTTAAGTTCCAAAAAAAGCGTAGGTACTAAAATTTTTTTTTACAATTCAATTCATGTTAAGATGGGCAGACTGAAAGTAGCCCCATTCCCGCCGGTGGAACCCCTTCACGAGCATGACGCATGATCCAGCCGTTGCTTCGCTCAACCATATTTGAGGTTATTTAAAGTTATTTTTACCAACTTCAAAAAAAGGAGGTTATCAATTCGACACATATGTATTTAATATGCTATGGAACTGCAAAACATTCACATATGATAATCTGTTAGGGCTTACAAACAAATATACATACACCAACAACAATTACAATTCATAGTATGCATGTATGTTTGTTTACGCATTTCTCCGAAACTATTAATGTGATTGTGATCATTCTTTTTTTATTTGCTTACATTTACTTCAACTTAGGGAACAGTAAAGGTTTCATCAAAATCAGATTATGGACACTTCACACTTCTCTTTTCAGTTATTCTCTATTTCCGTATATTGAAGTTGGTTTAATTTTTCCTAAATTATAGTTTGTTTTCATTCACTCATTGCTTGAAAAACAAAACAATATTTGCATGCAAATAAAATTATCATCACCAATCTTTTGAAACAAGAATAAGAGCAATAAGTTAATAGTAGTTTTCGCCCTTTTTCTCTATCAAAATGTAGGTATATGATATACCATAATAAAAAAGTATATCTAAAATATCCATAATTTAATTGTCGAAGATAATAATTGATCTCAGATACTTTTGACAAAAATTTTGTAAATTTTTACAATCATTGAAAATATAAGAATGTAATTTCATATCATTATATAATATATGGTAATAGAAAGAGGTATGCGAAATGTAATAGTCCTCTTAATATAAAATGGTAAGTGAAGATGCAGTCTAAAATGGAGCACTCTTGCCTATATTCGCTCTTGACTTGAAGGTACCCAAGTATATTGAGATTTTACTTTTTTGCAGAGTCCAGATGGTAAATACATAGCAAGCGGAGCTTTAGATGGTATCATAAATATATTTGACGTGGCCCAGGGCAAGCTTGTGCATACACTGGAAGGTCACGCCATGCCTATAAGAAGTTTATGCTTCTCCCCTGACTCACAGCTTTTATTGACTGCTTCAGATGATGGACATATGAAACTTTATGATGTGTAAGTTGCTTGTTTGCATACAAAAAAAACACAATATTGCAGTATAGTCATACAAAAAAGCACCATACTGAAGTATAGTCATACAAAAAAGCACCATACTGCAGTATAGTCATAATATAAAACCTCCTCAGAGATTAACCATCTGTGTGGGAGATATTATAGTGCACAAGTGTGTGTGCACTCTCTATTCCCTAACTCTCATAGTCCGATGGGATGGAAATCCCACATGGCCGGAGAGAGATCAGGCGCAAGACTGACGGCCTTACGTGCTCTCCGAGGCGACTCACCGCCAATTTCCTAACTCCGGGCTGGCACTGTGAAATTCTTAACAGAAAAACTCCATAACCACATTTTTGGCCCGACCCTGTGATCGTCGGGTCGGGACGTCGTCATCCGTAGTTGCACCACCGGCGGGAATGCGGCTACTTTCTGCCTGCCCGTCTTAACATGTATTGAATTGTAAATTTGCTTTTTGTGAAACTTCACCTCATTGTGGAAACACTGCATAAATAGCATAGTACCTATTGTAAATTGTTATGAAAAGAGCAATCGACTTTCTTGCTGGTTCTTCTCGGCAGGAAGGGCGTTCTGAACCAGTGGTAGACTCACCGACAAAAGCAATTCAAGTTTAAAAATTCTTGTTTTTACAGCGTACACGCAAATCTGGCAGGCACGTTATCTGGGCACGCATCTTGGGTGTTATCGGTCGCATTTTCACCGGACGGTAAACGATTTGTGTCCAGCAGTTCAGACAGAACTGTAAGAGTCTGGGATTTGGATAGTATGCAATGTCAACATGTATTTAAAGAACATACAGATCAGGTAATTTTATATTTTTATTTAAAAACTAGCTGTTATATGCAGATTCTCTCCCGTCGTCTATGAAAGGTAACCCCAAGTGGTGATTCCTCTACAAAATTACCTATTCTGATTTTTCAGCTGCTCTTTTGAGGTTTCTCTATTTTTTTTAAACCACCCCGTAAAACCCCAGAGAAAACAAAACAAAAAACATTACTTATTCAAGTCGGTCACGCCGTTTTTACAAGTTTTTATTTAACTTGCAATGTATAATAGGTATGTATGTATGTTTACGTCAAATCTTACAAGATTAATTAGAACCACTTCCCGGTTTCCGATTGAGCTGAAATTTTGCATGTATATGTAAATCGCATGACAATGCAATATTATTGTATCGTGTAGCTGATCTGATGATGGAGCCGGACGGTGGATATCGAAACTCGAATAAAACGACGTAACTCATAGAATTTGGGCTCATTTGATTCGTCTTGACAAGTCTCTAGTCCTAGATGATATCCAGGGTCTGATGATATAGCCAGCTAGATACTTAATAAGCTTGTTTTTAAAAATATTTTTTTAATTTACACTTCATCATCATCATCATTAACAACCATCAATGGCTCACTACTGAGCGCAGTCCTTTTCAGAGAAGGGTTATAGGCCATAGTCCACCACGCTGGCCCAATGCGAATTGGCGGACTTCACACATCTTCGAGAACATTATGAAGAACTCTCAGATGTGCAGGTTTCCTCACGATGTTTTCCTTCAACGTTGAAGCAAGTGATATTTAATTGCTTAAACACACTTGACTCCGAAAAGTCAGAGGTGCGTACCCGGGATCGAACCTGCGACCCTCCGAATAGGATACCACAGTCCTAACCACTAGGCTATCACTGCTTCAATTCAATTTACACTTAACCGCACTAAAATTTATTTTTATAATATCCGCGACTTGGTACCAGGGGAGTTTGAAGTTATAAGAATAATGATAATTTTGAATTGTTTTATGTTATAAACTATCATTTTATTTTTCAGGTGTGGGGTGTGAAGTTTAATGCAGAAAGCAATAAAATTATATCAATATCTGAAGATAAGAGTATCAACATATATGACTGCCCATTATAATTATTGTTATTAATATAAAATCAGTGCTTTTATTTATTTATAATTAAAATAATATGATAAACAACTTGTGTTTGTTAAAAAATTATAAATAAGTAACTAATTAGATGATGACCGCGACTTCGTCCGCGTGGATAAAAGTTTTTTAATTCCCGTGGGAACTCTGTAATTTTCGGAGATAAAAGTAGCCTATGTGTTAATCCTGGGTATGAGCTATCTCCATTCCAAATTTCAGCCAAATCGGTTCATTAGTTGTGGCGTTAAAGAGTACCTAACTAACATCCATACATTCTCACAAACTTTCGCATTTATAATATTAGTAGGATTACCTAGTCTTTCGATTCATATATCTAGCTAAAGCAGTGAAGGTGAGTTAGGGTCTGGTGAATTGATGTCCCATCACTAAGGAAATCTTAATTCCATTTGACAAAAAAGCGTGGATATAATTCGTTCCAGCGATTCATGAGACAGTAGGTAAAATGAAATGAAATGAAACTTTATTTGCTGAATATGAGTACAGTATAGTTAGATGTTATTAGCAATGTCATAAAATTTCCTCCATATTCTGCTAAATACACAGGCTAAATAGCATGCAAATGTTTAAATTAGGTACTCATCATAATTTTGAAAATTTCGATGAGCTCAATTAATTAAAATGAATCTATGATTAACCTACTCTAATGATTAACCTGTAAATTCTCTTTTTCCTCATTGTGGAAACACTGCATACATAGCATAATATCTACTATATTGTAAACTTGTTTTGAAAAGAGCAACTGCCGGCACCCATATTGCAACACTTGCTGGCAAGCTTAGCTCTACTGCTTACGCTGTTAGGAAGATTCGACAGTTAACTGACATAGAAACTGCAAAAATTGTTTATTTTGCATATTTCCATAGTATTATGTCATACGGAATCTTATGGGGTAAAGCAGCCGATATTGGAAAAAATTTTGTATTGCAGAAGAGGGCAGTTCGCGCAATCTATAATATTTAAAACCGCGGGATTCCCTTCGAGCAAAATTTAAAGAAATAGACATTCTTACAGTTGCTTCACAATATATTTATAACAATATAATATTTGTCAGACCAAACATTGTGAATTACAAAAAAAAGGGTGATTTACACGATAGGCAGGTTAGAGATCCAAACAGGCTCGTGATTCCTCAACTGCGCCTCAAGAGGGTCCGAAAGACATTTGTGGGAATGGGCGTGACGTTTTATAATAAAATTCCACAGTCGATCTTAGACTTGCCTTTACACAAGTTTAAGAAATCAGTTAAAACTAATCTCAAGAAAAAAAGCATATTAAGCAATTAAGACTATTTAGATGATAAAAAAGCGTGGACATAATTTGTTCCAGTGATTCATGAGACAGTAGGTGGTAATTAAACTGTATAACTATTCTATTGAATTGTAAACTTGTTTTGAAAAGAGCAACCGCCGAGTTTCTTGCTGGTTCTTCTCGGCAGGAACGGCATTCCTAACCAGTGGTAGACTCATCGACGATTCAAAAGCACTTGTAAAAAAGTTTATTTGAATAAAAAACATTTCTATTCTATTCTATTCGTATTTGGTGGTACGATTCTCTGAAAGCGAATTGCTACAGTGTGACGATTGCTTGCAATCGCCTCTGATTGGCCGATACTCACTCGTTGTTTGCTAAAATGCATTGTTGCAGAAAGAACCGCGTCACCACAATTGAGATCAGGTTTGAGACTAGGAAAGAATAGAATAGAATAGAAATGTTTTTATTCAAATAAACTTTTACAAGTACTTTTGAACTGTCAATGAGTCTACCACTGGTTCGGAATGCCGTTCCTCCCGAGAAGAACCAGCAAGAAACTCGGCAGTTGCTCTTTTCAAAATACTTTTACAATATACTTAATAGATATTATTCTATGTATGCAGAGTTTCCACGATGAGGGGAAACTAAATGACAAATGAAAAAACGTCAACAATCAAAACATCATCATACATATAATTTTGACATAGTCTCCAAAAAGTTTTGGAGACTATGTCCTGGCAGTCACGGATACGGACAATGAGACAGAACCTCAAATATTTAGAAATGCTATGAATAGCAAAGAAAAGTCCAAATGGGTAGAGGCTATGCAGAGTGAAATGAATTCACTGCATGAGATGGAGACTTGGGAAATAGTCGACCTCCCTAAAAATCGTAAACCACTTCCATGTAAGTGGGTCTACAAAATAAAGAAGAATCCGAATGGTACAGTCGAACGATATAAGGCCAGGCTTGTAGTTAAAGGCTTTTCACAAAAACCAGGCGTTGATTACCAGAAGACTTTTAGTCCTGTTGCTCGCCTCAGTACCATCAGAGCTGTTCTAGGAATAGCGGCTCAAGAAAATATGATACTGCAACAGTTCGACGTATCTACTGCATTTCTAAACGGTACTGTGAAAGAGGAAATTTATATGAAGCAGCCAGAGGGCTTCAATGATGGCACTAAAAAAGTATGCAAGCTGAAAAGAAGTATCTATGGACTCAAACAAGCACCTCTTTGTTGGAACGCATGTATATCAGAGTACCTTATAAATTCTGGATTCAAGCAAAGCAAAAAAGATCCTTGTCTTTACTTACGTGAGCAAGTTTTGATTGCATTATATGTAGATGGCGGTTTGGTGGCTTCTGCTAATGAAAATGCTGGAAGAAAGTTCTTTGAAGAACTAAAAAGTAGATTTAAAATAACTACAAAACCGGCTTCCTATTTTCTTGAACTTGAAATTAACAAAACCAAAGATGGTAGTATTACCCTAAATCAAAGGTCTTATACAAAAAAGATACTGGAAAAATTTGGAATGGCTGACTGTAAGTCCGCTCCAACGCCAGCAATAAAAGTTGGCAACAATTATGAAGAAGATGAGACTTCTGAGTCACTTTTTCCATATCGTCAAGCTGTGGGAGCCTTAGCATATCTGATGGTTGCTACGCGACCAGATATAAGTTACGCTGTAAGCGTGGCATCAAGGAATCTTGAAAAACCTACCAAGCTTGATGTAATGAAGGTCAAGCGAATATTGAGGTACCTGAAGGGTACATTAAACAAAGGACTTGTCTTCACAAAAAACCGGGAGAAAAGGCTGATATGTTTTAGTGACGCTGATCACGGTGGCGACACAGCAACGGGTCATTCGACGACCGGGATGGTCTTCCTATTGTCTGGTCCGATTATGTGGAAAAGCCAGAAACAGCCAACGGTAGCAATCTCTTCTACGGAGGCAGAACTTGTAGCCTTAACAGAGACTGCGAGGGAAGCCTTATGGCTGAAAGAGCTTCTAGAAGAGTTGACTGATATAACAGAACTCAATGGAAAACCCACAATTTACGTTGACGATGAGTCTGCTATTAAGCTATCCGAGAATCCGCCTTATGAGTTCCATAGGAGAACCAAGCATATTAAGCTGAAGCATTTTTTCATTCGAGAATGTATACAGAATGGAGAATTTGATATCAAGCAGGTTTCCACGGAGCTGCAACTGGCAGATATGTTTACAAAGCCATTATTTGGCCCAAGACTCGAGATGCTAAGCCGAAGAATTGGACTTGTTCAAGATGTGTCCATGTTCTAAAAAGTACCGTGGATGTGAGTAAGTTCCGAAAATAATATTTGCGACAAAGTGTACTATGTATACTAACGCAATCTGATGTGGGCAGCTTAAACTTGCCTTAATGTTTGCCGGTGCGAAGGAGACAGACGATGAATAAGGTAACTAAATATCTAAATATATATATATTTCGAGAAAAGTATTTGAATAAAATATCAAGAAATAATTTTTTCTCAAATTTGCTCGGAAATCGCTTCTTTATTTAAAAAAAACGAAACGTCAATTGGCTCAATTTATTTACTCTTTGGCTCATTGCTGGCGTGGCGCCAGCAATTACGTAACATGACAATAATGTAAATTGCTGGACAGGTACGAGGTTTTTAAAATGTACACTTTCCTCTATTAGGTGTTTCTCCTCTGTGATTAGGTGTTTTAAATGTGCATTTCTTTCGCTGAGTTATACAATTTAAAAAAATAAGAATGAATTTTTTTTTAAATGGAACAAAAAGAGCGTGGTTTAATTGGAGGTAAAGAAGTATTGGTGACTGGTGTTTTCTTTTACAATATATTTCTTGTTCTGAAATAAAAATGTATTTGGAATCGGATGAAGAATTAATGGACTTTACACCACCAGATATGGCGGAAGAAGCTAATGTACTATAACATTTAACATGAAATAAAACAGTGTTTCTTTAATTATTTTTTTGTTGTTTCCTCGCAAATTAGAGAAAAGTACTATATAAGCCTCGGCCGAAATAGCAATTCATGGCCTCGTTTACTTAAAAAGGCCTCGGCTAGCGCCTCGTCCTTTTAAAATCACTTGGAAGTCCTCGGCTTCGCCTCGGCCTTCCAATGTTACTCGTCCATAAATTGCTTTATTCCGAGCCTCGACAATAATGTACTATTATTTCGTAACTAACTATCAGCTAGTGTTAACTAATTACTCTCTCTAATAACTATACTATTTTTGTTACATAATTATAGGTATTGTTGGTTTTTCAATTCACAATAATAATTAGTAGTGTGACAGAGCATGGGAGCGTCTTGAAATAATAGTCGATAATAAAAATACCTTCACTATATTTTCGGGCAGAGTTTCTACCTTCAATATTTTACAAGAATGAACGTCTGTTAATCCAATACCTTCACTTTTATACATAATTATGATTCAGACAACAGGCTTACAGTACTGCCAACCAAACTAATATTATTAGTATTAGTGTTCCGAATACTATTTTACAAAACAGAAATAATTATGCTGCACGAAATAATTAAATTACAATTATAATGAACTGAGTAAATTATTTAAATAAGAATTAAATATTCAGGCAACTCAATATCAATCAAATACCTGTGATTTAGTATAATAGTCTACTTTAGTATCAGTGCTATTTTACAAACTAAAGATAATTCGTAAAACATAAAATAATAAATATTACGATATTAACCATTCATAACATAAAAATTCTTTTCAAAAAACCGACTTCTAACGCCACTACAAAGTATAAAAATGATTTTAGTTTGTCCACGTTTGTTGAAGTCGGGCGGGCCTAAAATACAAACTATGAAACCGATGCGCGACGCTATACAATATGAGAGACTCGTTTGTAGAAGTCGAGCGAGCATCGCGAGTCGGTTTCATAGTTTATATTTTAGGCCCGCCCGACTTCAACAAACGTGGACAAACTAAAATCATTTTTATACTTTGTAGTGGCGTTAGAAGTCGGTTTTTTGAAAAGAATTTTTATTTTAAGCTTTTAAGTGTAGTATCCTATGATTGAGGAGCTAGGATCTGGAGCTCCATGATGTAGGCCATACTTGTTACCTACAATATCAATTCGTAATCGAAATTTCCTAAATCACCATAGTTTTAGGTGAGTAATATCTCTGCAGCATCAGGCTTGAGGAGTTGAAGGTGAATATTTTTATGGGACCATTTCGCAAACATCCTCTGTCGATTAAAAAAAAAATCACGCGAATCGGTCCAGTAATCCCGGAGAAATCGGTGGACATACATAGAAAAAAAAAAATACCGGCCGAATTGAGAACCTCCTCCTTTTTGGAAGTCGGTTAAAAATAAGATTTACTCATTACTAATTATTATTTCTAATTAAAGTATTTGGTGTATAATCCGGAAGTAGCGTGTATGTAACGGTCCAGCATGGCATAGCTTAGCAAGTGGTTTATAACACTCGGCCATCCTGCAAAGCGCGTGTCCCACGCGGTGTGGGCAAGATCCTTCATCGTCATCCCCGCTTTATTAGTAACCTGGAAGAAGAAATAAATCGCACAGTAATCTGCATTGGCAATATTTGTCCTATTTATTTATTTATTTATTGTCCTATAAACATTCCATGCTTAATTTTTCTCCAGGAAGTACTAGCTTCCATCAATCACATCGTAGTGATTTTATACTCAGTACATCACACAGATAATGGATGCTGCAAAGACAATAACTAAAATTGGTAACTCAGTCGGTAAGTTCAATAAGCCACGCAGACGTCATCTTGTAGAGGTCACACAGACATTATTTTGGAGAGGTCACACAGACATTATTTTGTAGAGGTCACACAGACATTATTTTGTAGAGGTCACACAGACATTATTTTGTAGAGGTCACACAGACATTATTTTATAGATGTCACACAGACATTATTTTGTAGATGTCACACAGACATTATTTTGTAGAGGTCACACAGACATTATTTTGTAGTAGTCACACAGACATTATTTTGTAGAGGTCACACAGACATTAATTTGTAGAGGTCACACAGACATTATTTTGTAGAGATCACGCAGACATTATTATGTAGTGGTCACACAGACATTATTTTGTAGAGGTCACACAGACATTATTTTATTGATGTCACACAGACATTATTTTATAGATGTCACACAGACATTATTTTGTAGATGTCACACAGACATTATCTTGGAGCGGTCACACAGACATTATTTTGGAGATATCACACAGACATAATATTTCGACTATTCCAGTGAGCTTTATTATTTAATGTACTTCGAAAAGAGGCATTATACTGAAAAATTTTGTATTTGTTGTGTATGTGTGTTTGTTGTAGCAAAATAAAGATATTTGTCTTATTTACTTTACTATTTAGTTACTTAGTTTTTTTTTAAATATCATATATAAATATATATTATGTATTCATATAATACATTTTACTTTATCTTACTGTCTTTATTTTTACATTTTATGTAAAAATAAAGACAGTAAGATAAAGTGTTTTTACTGTGTTTATTTTTACATTTTATCTTACTGTCTCGTTTTAAGTGTGTAATCTATATATATAAAAGAAAGTGGTGTTAGTTACACTATTTATAACTCAAGAACGGATGAACCGATTTGGCTGAAAATTGGTGGAGAGGTAGCTTAGAACCAGGAGACGGACATAGGATACTTTTTATCCCGTTCGACCGCGTTTCCGTCAAGTCACTATAAAACGTGGTACCTATAACAAAAACGCATCTGACATGGAATAACAAAACGCAAATGACAGTGGATTATCAAAACGTAAATGACAGCTAAACGTATTTTTGTCTTTGGTTAAGTATGGTAAAAATTTGACAATCATAAAAAGTGTTATAATAAAGCATTACTGATATTATAAATGCGAAAGTGTGTTTGTTGGTTTGTCCTTCAATCACGTCGCAACAGAACAGCGGATTGATGCGATTTTTTGCATGGGTATAGTAATGGATGTAGTAGTGGTTCCTCAGACCGGGAGAGCTACTTTTTATCTCGGATAATGAAAGAGTTCCCGCGGGATTTTTAAAAACTAAATCCATGCGGACGAAGTCGCGGGCATCAGCTAGTTTTATATAAATAACATGTTTTTGAAAGTTAGAAGAATTCGAGCAAATCTATGGGATCATCCCAATCCACTTCATTTCATTAGACAAACTATCTACATCGGAAACACTAAGTTTGTAGAATCGACACATTAACCCTGAACCATTTTCTTTTTTAATAGACAAAGTCCTTTGATGCTACAAATCATGTACAAACTATGTACGGCTCAGCCTTGCATAACTTGTAAAGACCTTTCTATGTAACGTGTGCGGTGTGAACCGTCAAATAGTTTTTTTTTTCATTACCCCTATGATCCTGTCGATATTCTATTTTGTAACCCTAGTTATTATTTTATAGCAAAGTCTTGCATTAGTTGACCTAAAAGAATAAGCTGGCAAGCGGGAATTTTCATGAGTGTATATTAAAATGAATGGGGAAAGTGTGGTAAGTAGTGATATCTTATTCCACATACAGCATCAGGGAGTTTCTCTTATTTTTATTTTACAAGCTAAACCTGGCAGTTAGATTTGGGGCTTGCTGCATTCAATACATGTCTTGAGTCGAGTTTCTTTGGCAATCTGTTTAAGATAGCGAATAGTGAAAGCTTTTCCCCTATCATCATTTTAGCAATTGAATATTATTTATTTTAAATTTTAACTGTCTCAAATGAATTGCAATTTCCGACTGCCTTAGCAAACATGAATTTTATAAAATAATCTATAACAACTAATCATGCAACTAACACATAGATATTCTTATTCCTGAAGGATCCAAGTTGTCAGAGTTTAAAGTGTGTAGGTATGTACCTATGTATGTGTTTTAATTTTTCTACTGTATATACTTAGTTTCCCTTGTTTCCTACGATACTCAAACTTCCCATAAGTGCACTGTTCTATACATTATTCTCACGAATACAAATATTACCGAAATAGTTTTTTTTCAAATTTCCACAACCGTGGTATGTAGTTTGGGATAACAAAACCGGTCACCATGTACAGTGAAAAATGTTATTTTTACCATTATATTATATAATTATTTATTTAGTCTGGATTTATGGTAATTTTCTGTAAATGCTTTAGTGGTTGCTGAAAATTTGGTGATCTTATAATTTGAGGGTAACCAGTCAGTTTGACTCATTAATTTGAAGAATCGGTTCTGTGAAAGGTTCCTACTTATTCCTACTAATAGTACACACATGAAAAGTCCATATGCTTTCGCTGTAAATATATAAGTATAATGCGTTACCAACTGATTTCGAAAACTTGACATTAAATGTGTTTAAGGAGCAGATTGAATAAAGTACTTGACAACACCTCTCCTCTGGCCGAGCGTCTAATAAGGGCAATCACACACTATCTCAGAACAGAACATCATTCTCAGCAATCATCTTCTCTCAATGATAATAATTATCCACAAAGGAGGTACATTGTAATCTTTACATGACAAGCATGGAACCCAATATTTCCATGTCTAACTAGACAAACCCGGCTAACTAAGCTAGCCTAGGCGCAGCCTCCACCATCCCCAAATAGCTGCCCATCTCCACCAAGAGAAGACCCTAAGCAAAACTCCTGTCTAACTCGCTGATGGCCCATCAATAGGCAGAAAGATTCTATTACCAATTAACCAATTCACAAACAGTCATTCCACAACGACTAATTCACTAATCAATCTTTCCGCAACAACACCAATTACACAATCAATCACTCTAGATTCCAAAAGCATTGCAACCACAAAATCACACCGCATCCAAAACCAAGGACTATGGTCCATGACAGCTAACCTAGCAATTATTACGTAGTCTCCTAACCAGCAACTCTACGACAGTTGCATAATCACTCCACAACCACAATTCATCAGAATTAAATCACTAATCCTACAAATAACCTCAATCCAACCAAATTAATGACAAAACTGCTAAAGACCGCCTGCCACCCTGTCTAACCGAATTCTGAATCATCGAGTCATCGACCATGAACACTATAGAATATCTGACCATAGATCCCATCGTTACACAGACACCGAGACTAGTCTCAACGATAAATGCAACCATAGACTACAAACATTAGGGAATGTAACATGTACAACTATCCACAGACAATTGGTAACTGATGGAACTGGGAATTACGACTACGTTAACAGATGGCACCTCACCAATATGCTACATACTTTTAGAAAATTGTTATTATGAGGTTAATAATTTATAACTTTGTTTATTATCATTAGATTTTAAATACTTACTAAAAATGTTGTTTTTGCTTTTTATGTTAATTGTGTTGTATTTCTTTTAATTTATTTGACACTAGCTGATGCCCGCGACTTCGTCCGCGTGGATTTAGTTTTTAAAATCCCTCGGGAACACTTTGATTTTCCGGGATAAAAGTAGCCTATGTCACTCTCCAGGTCCTCAATTATACCCATGCAAAAAATCACGTAGATCCGTGGCTCTGTTGCGGCGTGATTGAAGGACAAACCAACAAACAAACACACTATCGCATTTATAATATTAGTAAGTATGGTGAGAATATTAAATTACATAGGAAAACACTGTAATATTACGTCCATACGATGTATTACATCCATACCTACTATGTAGTATGTAGGTATAATGATCGTTTGGCAAAATCTGACGCCTTCGGAGTAGTTTGACTTTGACAAAATAGTATCCACGATGGCTATATACGATAAATTACACATGCCAACTTAAGATGAGCCGTTCATTCAAAGTATCCTGTAGATTCCGGGGTTCAAGTTATTTGGACATATACTGAAGATTGTGATGTCTATAATTTCTGAACTACGAAATTGACGACCTTGAAATAATTACAGGACAATCTCTAAAGAACCTGCTTTCTAACAAAAAAAGAATGGATTAAATCGGAATACGCCTTAATGAATTACAGCGAAATACACATTTTGACTTTCATCCCCTCTCCCAAGGGAACCGTGCTGAATTTCGGGACAAAAAGTATCCTATATTATACCTCGTAGTATTAACTTAAATCGTGCTAAGTTTCATTTAAATCCGTCCAGTAGTTTCGGCGTGATGCGCGGCCAAGATACAGACAGACAGACAGACAGACAGACAGACAAAAAATTTAAAAAAAATTGTTTTGGCTTCAGTATCGATTATAGAGTGCCCTCAAACAAAAATTTTCAAAATATCTTCAATGTACAGAATTGGACCCGTTACAGTTTTATTATATTATAGATAGATTGATTTTTACTTTGCATTGGTTTATATTTTGAAATTGTTTAATTTGTATCCTAATATTTTCCTTAATACTTCTTACCTATGACCTTTTCTATAATAGTTCCATGTTTCGCACCAAATATTTGCATACTATTAAGTTAGTTGAATGTTGTGGACTTAGTATTTTTTGTTACCATCACACTATAATAACATTTTGACAAATAAATGATTATTATTATCACTACGCACATCTACGTGTTTCATTCGCTGCCCTGACCTGTAATCATATTTGCAAATCGAAATCCCGAATAGTGAGCCACCACTGAGCAAAACGAGGAATTAGATCCTTTTAAACGATTAATTGCAAAACAGCTTTACTATTATAATTATCAAGCACTTCCTTTCAGTTAATTTAAGTTTCAAATGCATTTTCCTATTCTGAGCCCTAATACCAACTTACATATTTTTTGTGAGGTTAAAGCCCTGTTATCTACGCACAGCCTGTAGTCCCCTTATTTCCACTAATATAACTGGATTCGCGTATTCCAACGTAGATTCACGTATACCTATTATTCCAGCTTCAATCAAGTCCTAAAGCTTTTGCATGACAATTTCATTTTCTATAAGAAACAACCATTCGGATGGTTTAAAATATATGTATGTATATACAAAATGGTTGTGTCTTCTGAATGTGCATTTCCATCAGGTCTGTGCTAACCTAGCTCTTTCGAGTCTTTAACAATATTTTTCAACATTTAATAAGCTATTGAATAAAATGCAATGTTTATTTCGCTATATCTATTTCACCTATTCCCGATAATAAAGAAAAACTAGCAGACTAGATAGCTGAATCAAGTCAATATTTTGAAAATTTTCAGGGATAATAAATAATAAATTAACACGCGCAAACAATTATGATCTTGCAAAGAAATTACTATATCACCTATATTTGTATATTTAGGAGTCCTTCGATGCAGATGACTCTGCCAGCGATAGCATAGCATAATTTATCTAATTGCAAATAAATTGAGTTTATCAGAAAGTGCAAATTTTCATAGGATTAAACATCAAGACACATTAATATCGCTTTGTAGCGGTATGCAGACATAACATTTTAAGGAAGATTTGTATTGCATATTAAAGTCTGAATCTACTAATTATACTCAGGCTTCGTCCGCGAGATTAGCTAAACACATTGTAGTAACACTTATCGTGTTGCCTTTGTGCTATGACGGTTGAAAGCCCTAAACTAAAAGATTTATATTTGTTAGATGAGGGTAGACGATAATTCGTTCGGTATCGTGCACCACTGTATATTCCGTGGTATCGTATTTGATTGCTCAACTTGGAAGTAAAATCCGTTATCGGATTACCGATTGCCGATTATACATTGGATAATAACTGATCGATTAATAATAAAAACACCTACCTCATAGTATTTGTACGCTAGTTGAGGTACCGGCACGCGGCGCTCAATTTGGAAATAAAATCCGTTATCATCAATAGTAATCATCGGCTGCCCAATAATCAGATCTATGTTAGAATTATCGTAATCAGTTTTCTTTACGTTACCACTTACACACACATACACACCCATTATCTATATTTACGTGATTTTCTCATTGAATAAAACGTATGAGTACCTCCAAAGCCTCATTGGAACGGACGATGGTTGAAGTTCTAGTTAAACTTTTTCGCTTTATTTCGCGTTAGTATACTGAATTTACTATCGATATTAATATCATATGCGAAGAGTTTGCAAATGCTCAGAAAATTATTAATAAGAATGTATATCATAGAACTCACCGGGGATGCTTCCTGCCGTACACTAGCTGGTGTAAGATGTATGCCCACTGCGTTGACAGGTTTCAAGTGTAGAAGAGTTCCTCAGTCCCGTACCCCGCATACTATCCAGCCTGACGGCGGATTTTTTCACTGGAACTTTACGGCCCAATTTCACTCCAGGTTACTGCGACGATGTTGCAGATCCGCCATCACTTACACTTTTCTCCACGTTGACTTTCGCGTCGTAGCTGGCGACGTACTGGCTTATATAATATAGAAGTTCATCATCATCATCATTATCAACCTTTAGATGTCCACTGCTGGACATAGGTCTCCTGCATGGACCTCCACAGGCCTCGGTCTTGCGCCGCCTGAATCCAGCGGCTCCCTGCGACTCGTTTGATGTCGTCGGTCCACCTAGTGGGGGGTCTGCCAACACTGCGTTTACCGGTGCGGGGTCGCCACTCCAACACCTTGGGACCCCAACGACCATCAGCTCTTCGAACTATGTGCCCCGCCCATTTCCACTTCAGTTTCGCGACTCGCTGAGCTATGTCGGTGACTTTAGTTCTCCTGCGGATCTCTTCATTTCTGATTTGATCTCGCAGGGATACCCCAAGCATAGCTCTCTCCATCGCTCGCTGAGTGACTCTGAGCCTTCTTATGAGGCCCACAGTTAGCGACCATGTCTCGGATCCATAAGTCATCACTGGCAACACGCACTGTTCGAAGATTTTAGTCTTCAGGCACTGAGGTATTTTGGACGAGAAGACATCTCGGAGCTTCCCGAACGCTGCCCAGCCGAGTTGGATTCGGCGGTTGATCTCTTTCTCGAAATTGGACCTACCTAACTGGACTGTGTGTCCCAGGTATATATACTCGTCCACAATTTCGAGCGCAGAGTTCTCAACGATTACTGGGTGGAGCGGAGCATGAGCATTGGACATGATTTTCGTCTTGCTCATGTTCATTTTCAGGCCCACCTGTTGAGAAACCCTACTGAGATCATTGAGCATTGTATTGAGGTCTCTCAGAGTCTCTGCCATGACTACTATGTCATAGGCAAATCGCAGGTGAGTGATGTACTCGCCGTTTATGTTGATGCCAAGTCCGTTCCAATCCAGAAGCTTAAAGACGTCCTCCAACGCAGCGGTAAATAGCTTCGGGGAGATTACATCTCCCTGTCGCACTCCACGCTGCAAGTGGATATAGAAGTTATAGTCATCCAAATTGTACCAATGGCGCACGCAGCCACGTAGACAAAGCTGCTGTAAAGACTGCATCAAGTTGATCAATTTTACGTAACCAATCGCTTATGGTACTTGTTTTATCTCTGGGTCCAAATTTGAGAATAACTTCTGCATCAACATGCGTCACTTGGCGTCGTTCTATTGGCAGCGGCGTTGCGTCTTCCGGCAAGGGCGTGGAGTTTTCGGAAGAAGAAAAAAAAAAATACCGCATTCTTCACTGTTCTGCGCTCTCTTCTTACTTCCGAGACACATCACCACTTCTGAAGTGTGACAGAGCAAGGGAGCGTCTTGAAATAATAGTCGATAATAAAAATACCTTCACTATATTTTCGGGCAGAGTTTCTACCTTCAATATTTTACAAGAATGAACGTCTGTTAATCCAATACCTTCACTTTTATACATAACTAGCTGATGCCCGCGACTTCGTCTGCGTGGATTTAGTTCATAACATCCCGCGGGAAATCTTTGTCACCCTCCAGGTTCTCAACTATACCTATCCAATAAATCACGTCAATCCGTAACTTTGTAGCAGGAAACATTTGATCGTCTTGCTCGCGGCATTGTTAATGATGATTCAAAGAAAAACATATTACTGATGATATTATCAATTACGTTAAACTATAATTTTTATAATTGTTTTTACCATAATTAACCAAATACAAAATTACGTTTAGCTGTCATTTACGTTTTGTTCTTCCACTGTCATTTTCGTTTTTTTATTCCATGTCAGATGCATTTTTGTTATACCAGGTTTTATATTGACTTGACGGAAACGCGGTCGAACGGGATAAAAAGTATCCTATGTCCGTCTCCTGGTTCTAAGCTACCTCTCCACCAATTTTGAGCCAAATCGGTTCATCCGTTCTTGAGTTATAAATAGTGTAACTAACACCACTTTCTTTTATATATATAGATTATGATTCAGACAACAGGCTTACAGTACTGCCAACCAAACTAATCCTACTAATATTATAAAGGCGAAAGTTTGTGTGTATGTTTGTTCCTCTTTAACGCAAAAACTACTGGATGGATTTGGCTGAAATTTGGAATGGAGATAGATTATACCCTGGAATAACACATAGGCTACAAATTATCCCGGAAAAATCCAAGGTTCCCGCGGGATTTTGAAAAACCACTGATAGATGGCGCTGATTGTACTTAAATCACGCTTACATTATCCGCAGTATCGAGAATAAGTAAAAAATTCCAATTCAATAATCAAGTAGGATAAACACAGTTAATGAAGTTTTTCATTAGCAATAGAAAATTTCTTAGGGATTAGGGATGGATTACGAAATAAATAATACAATTAGTACAAGGTATCGATTTGTCCAGTCATAGTGAGTACATTGCTAGATATTATAATGACTGGTCATGTGTAGATCCTATCCTATCCTATTATCCTATTATAATATTATAAATGCGAAAGTTTGTGAAGATGGATGGATGGATGTTTGTTACTCTTTAACGCGACAACGAATGAACCGATTTTGCTGAAATTTGGCACAAACATAGAATATAGTCTGGAATAGCACATAGGCTACTTTTTATCCCGGAAAAGCAAACAGTTCCTACGGGCTAGCATCGCTATTTTTTACGCATTTGTCCTTCAAAATACGCGCAATGGAGTTTTAGATTAACGTGATTCTTTTGCACAGGTAAAGTTAAGAGCCTGAAAAATGACAAAGGCTACTTTTTATCTCGGGAAAACAAACGGTTCCTGCGGGATATTAGTATACTACTTTTCACACATTTATCTTTCAATTATGCGCCAACGGAGTTACAGATTGACATGGTTTTTTGGATAGGCATAGTTGATGACTTGAAAAGTGACAAAGGCTACTTTTTATCCTGGGAAAGCAAACAGTTCCCGCGGGATATTAGTGTTCTACTTTTCACATATTTATCCTTAAATTAGGCGCCAACGGATTTACAGATTGACGTGGTTTATTGGATAGGCATAGTTGAGGACTTTAAAAGTGACAAAGGCTACTTTTAATCCCAGGAAAACAAACAGTTCCCGCGGGATATTCGTATGCTACTTTTCACATATTAATCCTTCAATTATGCGCCAACGAAGTTACAGATTGACGTGTTTTTTTTGATAGGCATAGTTGAGGACCTGAAAAGTGAAAAGGATACTTTTTATCCCGGGAAAACAAACAGTTCCCGCGGGATATTCGTATATTACTTTTCACATGCTTATCCTTCAATTATGCGCCAACGGAGTTTTAGATTGAAGTTTTAGATTATTTCTTAGCACAGGTAAAGTTAAGGGCCTGAAAAGTGACAAAGACTACTTTTTATTCCTGGAAAACAAACGGTTCCTGCGGGATATTAGTATGCTTCTTTTCACATATTTATCCTTCTATTGTATATGTATGTATGTATGTATGTATGTATGTATGTATGTATGTATGTATGTATGTATGTATGTATGTATGTATGCATGTATGTATGAATGTATGCATACATGCAGTATGCATGCATGCATGTATGTATATATGTATGTGTGTATGCAAGTACACACATACATATATACATACAGGAGGAGGATACAAACATACATAAAATGTTTGTATCCTCCTCCTACTAACAATAAATACATTAACTATATCCTATCCTACTAATTATTACTCATATTATCCCACTTATATTATTAATGTGAAAGTTTGTGAGGATGGATGTATACGGATGTATGTTTGTATAGATGTCGTATACGGATGGATAGATGTATGTTCTCTGAGATAGGGGTTGAACTATTTTGACTGGTATACTCAATAACTTCGTTAAATTTGAACTAATTTTTATTATTACTTTAACCGACTTCAAAAAAGGAGGAGGATCTCAATTCAACGGAATCTTTTTTATGTATGTTCACCGATTACTCGAAGACGCCTGAACCGATTTGGAAAATTCTTTTTTGGTTCAAAGGGTATACTTCCCAGGTGGTCCCATTTAAATTTTATAGAAATCAGTCGAGCGTTTTTTAAAAAATCTACAATAGATTATATACTTTGTAGTGGCGCGGGCGTTTAAATGTATGCTCCCGGGACAAAAGTAGCCTGTGTTATATTCCAGGTCCTCAACTTTACCTGTGTAAAAAAAAATCGGCCAAGTGCGAGTCGGTGCTCGCTCTTTTAGGTTTCCGTTAAAAAAAATTAAATTAAAATTTCCATGGGTACATGGAAATATTTTAATTTAATTTTTTAATTTTATTTTTTTTAATTTTATTTTTTTTAATTTAATTTAATTTTTATTATTTGTTGTTATAGCGGCAATGGAAGTACAAAATATGTGAAAATTTCAACAGTCTATCTATTACGGTTTACGAGATACAGGCCGCTGACAGACAGTCAGCGGCCAAAGCGGCCGCTTTGGCCGCTGACTGTCTGTCAGCGGCGACGGCGACTGGACTGTCTGGAAGCGGCCGTACCCAAAGGGTCCCAACGGGACAGGGTCCCGTTGGCACCCTTTGGGTACGGAACCCTAAAAATCACGTTGACTATATGCACTTACACTTTATATGGTGAAATATTATAACTGCGAAAGTGCGTTGGTTTGTCCTTCAATCACGCCCCAGCCCCCAACAGAGCTACGGATCGACGTGATTTTTTGCAGTGTACCTATAGTTGAGGACCTGGAGAGTGACAGGCTACTTTTTATCCCGCAAAGTCAGAGTTCCCAAGGCATTTTAAAGGCTAAGTTCACGCAGACGAAGTCGCGGGCATCAGCTAGTATTATACTAATAATAGTATTAGTGTTCCGAATACTATTTTACAAAACAGAAATAATTATGCTGCACGAAATAATTAAATTACAATTATAATGAACTGAGTAAATTATTTAAATAAGAATTAAATATTCAGGCAACTCAATATCAATTAAATACCTGTGATTTAGTATAATAGTCTACTTTAGTATCAGTGCTATTTTACAAACTAAAGATAATTCTTAGATGTATATATTCGTAAAACATAAAATAATAAATATTACGATATTAACCATTCATAACAAAATAAGATTTACTCATTACTAATTATTATTTCTAATTAAAGTATTTGGTGTATAATCCGGAAGTAGCGTGTATGTAACGGTCTAGCATGGCATAGCTTAGCAAGTGGTTTATAACAGTAGTTACAATTCGAAATCAATTCTCAATCAACGTCAAACTATGACCACACGGATGTTAGCCGCGAGTGGAGGTTCGCGCAGGTTTGCCGCCTTCCCGCATACCGTCTGGTACCGATAACCGACTATTGAATTCTGCGATGATTCTGCGCATCGAAACGCACGAAGTCCGAGAAGTCATTTGGACTGTAGGTACCGTGGAACTAGGAATTACGACTACGTCTGTAGGTACCTTTTTAATACCTTCGCGTAATCTACGCTTTGAGTATTAATTTAATACTCAAAGAATCTACGGCCCGCGTCATAGCCGTCTCTATCTCCTATATTAGATATAGAGACGGATGAAATGGTGGAATAATGAAGCTTAATATTTGCTTAAAAACAAAATATTTTTGCTATGGATTTTATACATGATTTCAATATGAATAATTTTAGAAGATCGACATGCCAAAAATGGATAAAATAAACCACATTTTGTAGAAACTATTAAACTAATAAAATAGATTTTTATTTAAAACGGAGAAACTTATTTTCTAATGGTGGAATCGGGATTTGAAGAAACGGAATTTTGGAAAGGATCAGAAAAACTATGGACTATGGCTCAAACGCTCGACGCGCGGAGCCACTAAACAAACGAAGAAGAAGAAGAGATAGAGACGGCTATGCCCGCGTCCGTACGTCAATGGTCGCCTTTGAGTAACCAAATGGTCGCCAATAGACTTATTATCATGAAATTAAGAATTAATTTACTAAAGATGGTCGCGCGATACCTTAACTACAAGACGCGAATACTAATTTGAGTATTAAACCAACACTTTAATACCTACTCAAAGCGCGAATAGCATGCCACACATGGTTGGTTTGACTTGGTTTTTCCTCAATAACTTTTTTTCCTAATACCTACCTACGTCCTACGGCAAAAGCATTTCTATACCTTTTCGTATAGTTCTTGCAATTCACGTGAGCGACTGACATGGTTGTGTGTGTGTCGTATCTGTATAAGTGTGAGCGAGCGCAATGCTCGCCCCTGCCCGCTCCCACCTAGGCTTTGACAGGCACGCACACTTACATTTTATGCAATGTGCATGCACACGAAGCAACCACGAGTAAAGCTCACTCGCCTTCGTGAATTGCAACGAAAACTGTAGAAATTTATATTTCCTACAAGTTTGATAACACAAAACTTGAGAAAATGTTAATTAACGATCCCTGAACAATATCCCAAAGTTTCATTAACTTCCGATCTTTTTCCACCTATCCCCGCTTTTTCCTGCCTGTCGACTGGACTATTTTTTCAAAGAGCCATATCTCGGTAACGAATATCGAATTAACATACAAACATGTTTGTATAGTCAAAATTGTAGGAAATTGAACGCTCCAGCGCATCCAGAGGAAGATCGAAAATTTTGCAGTCCCTTTAGCACAGGGTCCTCGAGGTCCAAAACTTGAGAAAATGTTAATTAACCATCCCTAAACAACATCCCGAAGTTTCATTACACTAGCGGCACGCTATGATGGCCGGTTTGACACATTACAATAGTGATGTGGAATGTCAATTTATTCTCGAACAAAAAACAATTAAGTTTTGTTTTTGTACCTGATTAAATAGGTTTAATAAAACAAAAATGTATATGTTTATTTAATTTATTTGAACGAACTGAATATTTGAATGAAAATGAATATACATACTTTATATGCACACAAGAAACATATGAATACAAAAGATACCAAAAAAGGTGCCACAAAAGGCCATAATTAATCAGATTCGTCCATACTACTATTTTCACTGTCGTCACTGCTATCATCACCTACATTAATAATTATATGTTCGTTTTCTATAATATTATCTATTTTCACATCTCTTTCATAATCTTCCCTTATTAATTTAACAGTTCTATTCACAACCTTTTCCCAGTCTCCTTTAGTCACATGTTCACAAGCTTCTTCTAATAATTTTAGCATTTTTTTTGTGGTAAATGGGGGTTCTGTATTGTGTCTTGCAGCATATCCCTTAATTTGAGCCCACACCAACTCAATCGCATTATACTCACAATGGTAAGGCGGTAACCGTATAACTCTGTGCCCATGTTCTAATGCTATTTCGTCAATGACGTATCGGATCTTGGTTGGTTTGTTTTCTTTTAAAAGACGTACTAATTCCGCTTTTAACATATTCATGTTTGCATCTACGCCATTTTTACGAAGCCATGCGACGATATCAGCTTTCTTTTGGGATTGGGCAGGTGGCTTGTCAATTTGCATCGAGTGGTATGGGGCGTTGTCCATAATTATAATAGATGGTTCAGGGAGGCTACACAACATTGAGGTAAACCATTCAGTAAACTTTTCTCCATTCATGTCTTCATGATAGTCTCCAGTGGTTTTTGACGCAAAAGCCATGAGAGAACCTTCGACAAACCCGTTGATGGTTCCGGCGTGACAAATTATAAGTCGCGATCCTTTTCCTACAGGAACTTTGGAAGTAGATGCTGCTGTGTCATCGTTCCAAGAACGGCCTACAGTATGGTTAGCATTAAGCCATGTTTCATCCAAGAACACAACATTTTGCCAATTTTTGATTTCTTTCACTTGCCGTAAAAAAGTATACCTTGCCATCGCTATATCAAATCTTTCCATCAATATTTTGCGTTTGTTACATTTTTTGTATCGAAATCCAATGGTCTTCAAAATCTTCGTTAAAGAACTTTCCCCACCGAAGAATAATCCAGCTTCCTTCAGTGAATGCACCAACTTTTTTCTTGTTGGATACTCCTTCTGTAAATAGTAGCCGTAAACATGTCTTCGGATAGCATCGGCATCAAAGCTATCGATGCCTACGACTGGTTTTGCTCGTTTTCTCTTTTTTGGTGTGTGAAGTTTATTTTCTTCTGTGCCAGTCTCGCCATATTTTTTTTTAGTTATCCGTCTAACAGTTCGTTGTCCAATATTAAGCGCATCAGCTACGCGTTCAACCACTGACGTTATAGGTAAAATTGGCCCTCCATTTTGAGCTTCACGATCGAAATAGTTACGAAGGCGTATTACGAACTCACGTGTCTGACTATTTAGAACAGTTCTCTGCGTACGTTCGGTCATATCGTCGAAATCCACAACAAAGGGCTTGAACAGAGTCCAAATTAACGAGCAAGGGTCAACAGTAATGCAGTATCAATATTTGAAATCCAAAGCCAGGTCAAAACTATATCACAATCGCATTGCACTGACAGTTTATACTTTTCGAAGCAACGTCAATTCGAAACTGCTTTGTTTTGCATTGAGCATTGACGCGAGTTTGCCGGAGGTAGTAGTTGTGCTAGCCAGCGATCCTATGTGACGATCGTATTAGATTCCATTTTTAAAAATTTTCAATTTAGAAAACCAAATGCCGAGTTGTGGTATATATCATATAAAAATAAAAATTTTACCTTTTGTATGAAACAGCTGATATTTTTTTGCGATTTCAGAGGTTTGTCCACATAGTGAAAATTGTTCATATTCACAAGTACATTCACCCCTTAAATGGTGCAAACTGATTTTTCTACACTTGTATACATTTTAGAAATCAATTTAATAAATAAATTTTGAGTCCTAAACCTAAAACTACATTCGATAAAATTTATGAATCTCTGCACATCACTATCGTCAATAAAGTAATACAATTATTTCCTTCAAAGTCGTTATCAATTAATACGGAACTTCATGAGCGGACAAACGTCAAACCGGCCATCATAGCGTGCCGCTAGTGTAACTACCGACCTTTTTCCATATGAAACTACCTGTCGACTGGACTAATCTTAACACAATATAAAGCAAGACAAGAATCTAGAGCTAGAGAGCCCTCCATCTGTGAGTTTATACCGGTTTATACATTATACCTATATAAACCACCATAACAATAAGGTAAGTTGGCGGTGGCGTTTTGAGGAACGAATTCGGTCATCCAATTTTTATACTCCATGGGCATCTTGAAAATTCAGTGGATTTCGTTGTATGCTGTTGCGTTTATTGTAAAGTAAAAATGTTTTTTTCCCAAGTTTCATGTTCTATACAATGGCAAATGGCAATAGTAATGTTGAGGAAGTTGAGCACAGTGGCGCACAGCTAGCCGCGCCAAGTTATACTTGTCACATTGTACTTCCTACTTCTGGTTAAAAGTTCTTTTGTTTCCAATGTCTGTGATGACTGATGTGTAATTGTCTATGGTTACTGTCAAAATTGAATTTAGCAGAATTTTCATCATTTTCAAGATTTTCAAATAAAGCCCTGGGAAATAATGATATCTCTGTATTTATTGATAAATGTACATAAATTACTCTAATAATATTCAAAAAACATCGCATTAATTTTTATAGCTTAAAATAATTTTACAATGCCAGCTGCGGCAGTGGTGAGTACAATAAATCAAAGCCAATATTATTTTTATATTCAGTCAATAAATATAGTCTGCTTAGCTTATCCAAACATTTTTTTGCAGTATTCACTCTTGAATAAGAAAGAGAATGCACACGAAGATCCGATTTACTGTTGTGCATGGACGAAAATAGCAAATAAAGAAGACCTAAAGTAAGACACATTACAGTTTCATTAGTAAATAAAAATAGAAGATATAAATCTATTTATCTTTTACATTATTAGGTATTAGATTTTTATTATTTAATATAATAAAACAGAAACGAAACCAATTCTGTACATGAAATAGATTCAAAAAAGGGTTTTTGCTTCTAATTGTGTTCAAGATACAGATATCAAAACAGAAGCTAAATTTTTTTTTGTCTGTTTGTCTGTCTATTTGTTTGTCCTTCTTTCACGTAAAAACTACCGCACAGGTTTCTAAAAAATTTTATACCGTGGTAGCTTATTACTCGGGTCAACATCTAGGCTACTTTTTATCCCGGAAAATCAAGGAGTTCCCGAGGGACTTTAAAAACTAAATCCACGCGGACAAAGTCGCGGGCGTCAGCTAGTTATTTAATAAAGAAAGTCTGAAATCCCTGATTTTTTTAACCTGAACTAGTGACTAGAAAGAAAATCATATTACATCTTACCCGTAGGTTAGATTATATTTTAAGCTTTCATTTTGTTGATATTTTTTTAATTTTCGATTAACCTACCTACTTTCTTTTTGACAACAAAGA
Organism: Oeneis ivallda; assembly: GCA_029955525.1. Lineage (NCBI taxonomy): Eukaryota > Metazoa > Arthropoda > Insecta > Lepidoptera > Nymphalidae > Oeneis > Oeneis ivallda. The sequence continues at coordinate 17,441,356 of JARPMR010000020.1, read as the reverse complement.
TTATTTCTTTAATGATATTTGATTAAAATTGCCTTAAAATTGATTTTTAAATCAAATTTGGTTTGATTAATTGAAGTTTTTGGAATTGATTGTGAACCTTTTAGCAACAGAGTGTTAATTTATTAATTTTTGCAGGAATAGTAAAGAATACTTGGTAACAGGGGGACTTGATAATCTAGTCAAAGTATGGCACTTGGAAAACAACAGGATAGAACTTCTACACACTCTGGAAGGTCATTGTATGGCAGTTGTGTCTGTTGCTGTAAGCCCAGATGGACATAGTAAGTTAAATTATTACCTCTATCAACATCATCATTAGCAACCCATCAAATGCTCACTACTGAGCACAGGTCTCCTCTCAGAGAAAGGTCATATAGGCCATAGTCCACCACGCTGGCCTAATGCGAATTGGCGGACTTCACACACCTTCGAGAACATTATGGAGAACTCTCAGGTGTGCAGGTGCAAAGCAGTGATAGCCTAGTGGTAGGCCTGTGGTCTCCTATTCGGGGGGTCGCAGGTTCGATCCCGGGTACGTACCTTTGACTTTTCAGAGTCAAGTGCATATAAGCAATTAACAGTTAATTAAAAGTTACTATTACTTGCTTCAACGGTGAAGGAAAATATCGTGAGGAAACCTACACATCTGAGAGTTCTTCATAATGTTCTCGAAGGTGTGTGAAGTCAACCAATTCGCATTGAGCCAGAGTGGAGGACTATGGCCTATAACCCTTCTCTGAGAGGAGGGTTGTGTTTTTTTACCTATATATATGTTACGGTAAATGTGATTAAATGAAAATTATTAATAATTACCTATCATTATTAATAACTACCAAGATTGATGGTAAAAGTAATAAATTATTCACGATTTTTCGATGATTATTAATAATGACACCTTACTCTTGGTAAATTTAATAAATTTTTAAAAATAACATTCGCTTAAAGTTAAACCGTCGTAAACTTGGCCATGGCGATGGTCTACTATGGCTTGGGGAGGGTGATGAGTTCGGGTATACACGATGCGACGGAATTAACGACTTAAGATCGAATACATATGTGATATTTTTTAAACAAATGCATTATTTTATTCTATTAGAACTAAATATATGTATGTATTAAAACTTACCCGAGTATTATATCCTAATGCAGTGACCTAATGAAAAAACTAAAATACATTTAAACAAGAGTATTTATTATTTATTATTCGCATACATAATTGAAAGCAGGCAATAAAAAAACACACATTAATATTAATCTGAACTTTCTGTATTATCAGAACATTCTTTATTCGAATATTCCTATGATTTATATTTTCATGCGATTGTTCAATATTAAAATACCATGCTCAGCTATCGCTAGGAAAATATCACAAGTCTGTCACTGCCAGCGGACAGCGGCAGAATACCTGATTGGTTGAGCGCGCTCTCGCCTTGCATCCCGCAGATCATCAGGAAAGAAAAGTTTACAGTGGTTTACTTATACTTAGCATTATTTTGTTTCGATAAACAGAGGTGGAAAGGGGTTGTGACAACTTGCGAGGGCAAGGCAATAACGCGTCATTTGTTACCATTCATTTGTTTTGAAAGCACATGTGCAAAGTGGTGTTATTTCCGTGAATAAAACTTGTGGATTTGTGATAACCTAGAGCTCCATAATGTAGTCTATGCTTAGTGGTAACAATATCAATTCGTATCATTCGTGCAGCATCAGGATTGAGGAGCTATAACCTAGAGCTCCATGATGTAGTCTCTGCTTAGTGCAACAATATCAATTCGTAATCAACAATTCCTAAATCCCCGCAGTGTGGGTGGGCAGTACCTTGCAGCTTCAGGATTGAGGAGCTATAACCTAGAGTTCCATGATGTAGTCTATGCTTAGTGGCTACAATATCAATTCGTAATCGATAATTCCTAAATCCCCGCAGTTTGGGTGGAAAGTACCCTGCAGCATCAGGATTGAGAAGCTATAACCTAAAGCTCCATGATGTAGTCTATGCATAGTGGCTACAATATCAATTCGTAATCGGCAACTCCTAAATCCACACAGTTTGGGTGGGCAGTATCCTGCAGCATCAGGATTGAGGAGCTATAACCAAGAGCTCCATGATGTAGTTTACGCTTAGTGGCTCGGTCCCTATCCGAAATATCGCTGGTATTTTCTAATAGGTTTAGGTACGATACGAGGAATCAAAATATTGCCTTTGGGCGGCACCATTAGGACCACCCGTTTATACTTGCATCAGGAAATCCTTACTGTTGGCTCGGTTGGCCACTTTTATAACCACCCAGAAATGCTTTTACCCGGAAATCCTTACTGTTAGCACACGAGTAACCGAACAGAGAGGAAGCTTCCTAACAAGGGCGAAGAAGTATACCTATTCTGCTAGGGTTGTCACCTGATGCATGTCAACAATTTAAGGAAAAAATAAAAATATTTTAAAGTTTGTATAATTATGTAGGAGGTAATTTCAGTTAAATCCTGAACTTGAACAACAAATAATTAAATTAACAAAAATATAAAGAAACGAATTCGATTTTGAACGAAATCGGTCGAATAACAAAGAATTTCAATATGGCGGTGACTTTTTAAAATTTTGGAACCCATTTCCTAATTCTTGACCCCAGGGAAGCCTAAATATCGATTTTGAACGAAATCAGTCGAATAACAAAGAATTTCAACATGGCGGCGACTTTTAAAATTTTGGTATCCATTTCCTCTTTCTTGACCCAAGGGAAGCTCAAATATCGATTTTGAACGTAATCGGTCCAATAACTTTTTATTATGTGATGTGCAAGAAGCCATCCACAGTTCGGGTCGCTCTTGAATTGCAGAAATAAAAAGTTCTATTTTTTCGTCATTAATATCGCATACGTACGCTCGCCTTCCTTGCTAAACACAAACTGGCCGAATAACATTAACATCGCGTGCGTCGCCTCGGTGCCCGCCTCGGTGACCGCCGCGTGCGACGCCGCGTTCAACGCCGATGCCTCTCTATAAACGCTCTCATACTTGGCCATTAATGTTTGAGTTTATCGCGCGACACGACGCACCACGCGCCGCGCAACGCCACGCCTATGCGAAAACATCGCCTAAACCTTCTCGGAAGTAGGTACGTAAATTACACCAGTGAAAAATCATACAAATAGGTTCATTGGTTTCCGAGAAAATCGTTAACAAACACACACACATACCTATATGCAGGTCAAGCCCTTTTGAAGTCGGTTAAAAATGTTGGTGGTGGTAGTGGGGTTAATGGTAGTGATGGTGGTGAAGCCAGGGGTAAATAGGAAACCCCTGCCCCATATTTACCCTATTTATGGGTATGAACCCTGGGGACGCAACTAAGTTCCTCCAACCTCTATACAAAGTTTCTTCAAAATTGGTTGAAAAACTGGGCTGTTAAAGCGTAACAGACAGACTGATAGACTGACACATTTTCGCATTTATAATGTAGTGGGTGGACCAAGTCACACATTATTTGTTCCGTCTTCGATATCCGGAATCCATGTTGAGTTAAGCGTTTCCGTTTTTCGTATATTCTGACTTAGCGATACCCTCGCTTCCGGTCCCCACCGTGTATCCGTGTCCAATATGGCGACGCCGCGGGATCGCGGTTGAGGCCATCTTATTTTCTCATTATAGCGTCGTTTTTCGTATTGTTCGGACGTGTTTCTAAAAAGTTCTTCTTAATCCTAAATATAGTGATATATTATATAAAAGTATATCAAGTGTTAAGATTTATATCAAGAATAAGAATCCCTCGCTTCTGCGATGGAGAATAACGAACAGCAGTAGGAGACCGCTGCCATTTTGAGCTCAAAGCGTTGTGTAGTTACGCCGCGTGCGCGTCAAATCTAAGATTATTTCGTTAATCCGTCTCTCTTGGCAAAAAATATTGCAATCAAAGTGTTAAAAATATACAGTATTAGTGTTAATAGTGCATATTTTCTATCACGGGGAAATTTCGGTTACGCGTAAATGAACCCCACGTGCACAGAAGAAGCTCAAGTTCGTAGAGGAAAGAAGAGGCAGGAAAATGGATTTTCGGGCAGTTCATCAGCGAGCAGGAATCAGAAGGTAGCGAAACTACGCATAGAGTCTGATGATATATCCAGAAGTGGTTTGTATTTTACAAATCGGTAAGTTCAATTTTTATTTTTTCTGGTCAACAAGAAGCCTTCTTGATAAACAACGTGGTGAATATATTTTGTAATAAGAATTCACTTTGCAATCACCGCCTGACAATAAGGTGGAGAAGTCACAGATAAATTAATCGAAATTATGCGTTTCATTATTTCGATTATATTAAGTCCACAGAAATAATAACGATATTTTCAGATTACTCCTAATTTTCATTGAAATATTTCATATAAAATCCCTCTTAGTTCACAACCCTTATTTAATAACGAGGCAATTCGACGTTATTTAAAAATAGAGGGGGGGCGAGCAATAATCGTGACAGCTAAGAGGGTAAGAAATTTTATTCACAATTTACCGCCAAGTTAACGAACATTTCAAGGCGGTTGTCTAGTGATTTTAATATATCGGGAGACATTCACGAAACTTCCGTGAGAATAATCTAAGCGTGGAATCTTAATTATCACGACATAAACACACAGATCGAGAATTTATAGGTTAGAGGTAGAAATACTAGAACAGAAAAAATACAGTCCAAGCTACTTTTTTTTTCACTTTCTTTTTGGTTCCATCCTATTCCTAAGTCGGACCAGCCAGATTGGAAGATGAATCAAACCTAAGTACCTACTGCCATAATTAATTGACCATCCTTGGATTTTTATCAACAACAAAACCATTCGCGTCCACTACGGATTGGACAGTACAATTTGGATGAATTCTCTTGGCAAACAGCTCTTACCCGCTCGCCATTCAATCCTGTGTGTAGTTTCAAGTACAGGTAACATTTTGATGTTGACTTTTGAAACTTGAAACTGTTGAAACTCCTAGCATGAACGAGCAAATTTTTTTTTTTTTTTATTGCAGGATAGGCATGCGCTTGACGACAATCAATGCTGGACAGCACTGATGAGGTCTAGGTTGGAGCGCGCTTGCCTATTTTTATTCGACACCTGTATTGGTTCCGACTCAACACCTATTTCCATTGTATAGATTTCTATTCTATATTATATATAATATGGATTATGTTTCTATATTTTGGATTTCTAGGAGTTGCCTGGGATAAACGAGTTAATTCAAAATCTCTGTCGGAACCAAAAGTTAGTCCCTCAGACAGGCCAAGTTCCTAATGGGGTTGACACAACTTTGCCATGCTGGCTCCGACGCAATGCCTTGAGTTTCTCGGCATGTGGGACACAAAACGCAACGCGGAGTCCTTGTCGGAGCAGCGCCCCGATTCGGAACCTTGCGATGACATATTTATCGATCGATTCGGTTTGTTATCGTATGATAAGATCTATTTTCAGTTCAATATTGACAGTGAAATTGTCGAAATACCAACCAAAATGAACCAACGAACATTTTGTTCGATTTCTTGATTCCATCAAGCTGTTTACTGTTTTTGTATAAAAAAAAAAAAAAAAGTCATGACAGATATTTTTTGGTATGCAAATGTTTACTATATTATAGGTATATTGACATTAAAAAACAATAACTAAAATTTTGGTAAAGTAAACAATCTTCTTAAGTGCACGTGTATTTTAATGTTATCTTGTCGATCGATAACGTAGTCCATGTCGAGTCCTCTAACCGAACGTTCTGAATTGCACATTTTCGATACGAGATCGATAGGTGCCTGATCGTATTGAAACGGTAGGTTGTCGAAGGGTGTAGAATCGGGGTGCTAAAGTACTTTACACTACACAGTGTACTTCAGCATCACTTTCAAAACGAAAGTGGGTCTCTCATTCAGTACTAATTTCTAATGAGAGACTGTGGCATTACAGGAACAGTCGAAAGGCAGTTGGTCCCTCAGACAGGCCTAGTTCCTAATGAGGGGACAACTTTGCCTAAGTATACTCTGTATGGTGTAATACATAGCCGCTAAGGAGTTAGAATACTGGCGTCCATTGCTATATAACGACCGAGCTGCGAATGGTCAAAATATTTATGCGAGTCATCAGCTGGTAATGTCGAACCTAGCAACAAAAATATCTGCTTGCATGTCCCGGCAAATCATGTTAAGCAATGCATGTCAGATTAATACTGAAATATATGATATAAAGGAGACATAAAGTGGTGGTGTGGACATGTTGTTCGTATGGATGACTCCAGACTTTCTAAGGCCGTTTTTTACTCGGAGTTAAAAGAAAAAAAAAAATGTTAGTCTCAATTCTTACGGTACAAAGACGTATTGAAGCACCATCTCATTTCTTGGCATACACCTAGTGAGAGGTGGGAGGAACTTGCGTTGCAGTGGCAAGAGTGGCGCAAGTCAGTAGGTGAGGCGATGGCATCCTTTGAGGAACGTCTAAGGGACCTCGACGCCAAACGCCAGACCCAGCCCAGGGCCTCTACACGTATAATAGGTCGGGCACAGTTACACTGTGCACCGTGCAACAGTATTTGAAAACGAAATTTGGTTTCGCGAGCCATATTTGCTCACATAACCGACCCTAGCCAAGACCGCCGTTAACGGATACGTCATCATCATCATCATCATATGATACAGTAAAATGCACCACACTACACATGGCATTACAGAATTAGTAGAAAGGCAGTTAGTCTCTCAGAAAGGCCTAGTTCCTAATGGGAGACACAACTTTGCCTCGTCTATTATTCGTCAAGGATGGTTTCACTGTCGAACAGTGCAGCAATACAGTCGACATCTGCTGATATCCATCCCCCAGCCCCCCTGCAATACATATTATTCCGAAACCACCAACGACGTAGGTCAGGTTTTGAACGTGGGGAATACCAGTGTAGATCTGTTTGCTTACACACGGCTCATATTTGCTTCGAAATACGTGTCAACAGATTCATAGAACGAGAAAGCCTTTGCTCACAATGCCTTTCTCTGTCACTGGAACTAAAACCCGGGCTGGCTGTAAGCACCACTCAACCTATGGAAGGGTTGATATGTTCAAATATTTTGAAATGCAGAAACTATATCAGATACCAGCTCTTCCAATAATACTGATGAAGACAGACTTAAGTGTAGCACTCACCGGAGGTCCAGAAGCATATTTTAGGAGGCTTAATTGATTGGTGCCGGATAGACTTGGCTTCAAAACGTACTGCCATTTACTTCTGCTTGCGTCGGATAGAGAGGCTTGATCTTGCTTTACCAAAGATTGACACGGAGCAAATGATGGTTTATGGTGATCATAAATTATAATATAATAATGTTTGGTAATGCCACATTATTACATTTGGCCTTTGTTTGCAAAACAGATACTGCTCAATTTGGACAATCTAGTTGGAAAGACACAGCACCCTAACAAGTTTTAAGATGAGTTTAGTATACTGAATCCTTTGATTTTGTTCAGTTTATAGGAAATAACTAAGATATGTAAATGATCGCGAGCGCAGCGGCGAGTCCTCGCTCGCAGCGAGGAGTCCACTGACGAAAAGCCTAGCCAATAGCCATGTTGTCCCCGTCCCTTGATGGATATAAGAAATTGGGTCTAATATCCTTTCTAGCAACTGGCAGTTGGACCCTTAAGCAGGCCCTGTCCTCTTAGGGTTTTCTCAACTTTGCTACCTTCATCACCCACCGGGGAAGGTTGCAGTGCCGAACCATTCATCGACGTCACAGCAGTTGTCTGCGTCAACATCCTCTCAAACCCATGCGTTTACCGAAAGAGGTGTGTCGAACTAGAATGGTGGCTAGAAAATCTGATGCAGACGACTCTAATTCAGTCGAAGAGAAATCCCATGAATTATGTTATCACGGATACATCAGATATACATTACCAAACATTACCAGGAAAGTGATCTTCCTTGTGTCTTAAACGGTTGAGAAGCCTCGACACCTGTGCTCCCGTGGGCTTCACGGTCAGTGGCGAGGTCTCTCACTATATAACGTTGCTTTTGGTGGTTTCAACATTACATCGATAAGATCATTCAATTCTGGCTATAGAAATTTAGTCATCTAATACGTAATTATTTCTTTTTGCATGCCATAGCATTTTTGAACACATTATAGCATCAACAAAATAGTACCAGGAGAAATCAAACACATCACTCAACATGGATTCCGGATATCGAAGACGGAACAAATAATAGAGAGTTTTACCTACCAATAAAACTTACCTATTATTTTTCCTGAGATATCCGGAATCCACATAATTCCTACCTGGTACTTACGCTTATAATGAGAAAATAAGATGGCCTCAACCGCGATCCCGCGGCGTCGCCATATTGGACACGGATACACGGTGGGGACCGGAAGCGAGGGTATCGCTAAGTCAGAATATACGAAAAACGGAAACGCTTAACTCAACATGGATTCCGGATATCTCAGGAAAAATAATAGGTAAGTTTTATTGGTAGGTAAAACTCTCTATTTTTAGCCTTATGAGGTAGGTATATACTTTGGGTATCCTATTATCTGAGTACTGTCTTCAAGTAGGTGAGACGACATCATCGCTCGGCTTCATACGTCCTGTCTAACACGTCATTCTCACTTGACTATCAATGTTATTACCTAGTTTTATTGTACAGATACGATAGGTACGTATAAAAAAGTACTTACTTCTCTTTATCTCTCGGATATAAAAAAAAGGAAATGTCCTTATTGTCTTTGGCTTTTTTTAAGCAAACTGTGCAAGAGTTTGGCATTTTTACACTATTACATACATATACACAAATAAATCTAAACTCACAACAAACAAACACTCACTTTTCGTCTATTTATTTCCACTAAACGCACGACCGTCAGCCCTTACGTCCTGACCCTGAGTTACCCTGAGCGGCGCGCCGCGGCGTGTCGGTGAATGTGTCGGTGAGAGCTCACGCACACAGCGTTGCGCTATGTATGGGTGAGCCCGCCGCGAGCCGTTTGTATGTAGCTTCCGCTCTGTTACTTTAATTTAATATACCTACTCTGTGCTGTTAGTTAGGTTCATCACAGCTTTCGTTGTTATTTTTTCTATGACAACGTAGGAATACTTGCACCCGAAAATCCTTACTGTTGGTGAGGTTAAAGGTGGCTGGAGAAAGGAGTCGGGTGGGGTTTAGCGGGGTTATCAGACTGTTTCTCGTTTGTTTTATCACATTTACCAAAGACAACAGTGAATTATTAATAATAACCGATAAAAGTGATGAAATTCATAGTATTTATCAAATTTACCAAATGGTGACGTAATTATTAATAATTACCGAAAATTATTAATAATTATCACATTTATCACATTTACCGTAACATATACATATAACGGAGACCGCATGCGTGGGTGGCTCCTCATTATCGTGGGCATGTTGTTCTTCTTGATCTGATTGCATAGTTGTGGGTACTCGGGCAAATAAACGCGAGAAGCTGATTACATGATTTATTGCACTGCACACAATATTTAAAAGTTTGTAGAATTAACACACAGTAGTTCAAAACACAATTACTTTAAATACTTTGTAAATAGCTAGGTAAATAATTAACACCACCATATAGCGAACGATGGGTTTGGCGCGACGGTGTGACTGGGAGACCATGCTCCACTAAGCTCTCATGAACAACTCTTAAGACTACTACTGACTGTCTCATAACTATCTGATGACTAAATAATAATGATGACTTCACTAATAATAATGATAATAATGACCGTCTGGCGGGCACCAGCCCTACTTATAGACGAATCGTCAACCCCCGCCACGCCAACTCCATCCAGGTTTGAATGTCAATGGAGTCAATTGAGTGATTGAATAAACTAGTACATCCAATACCTGAGTTCGCTTATAGAGGGCGCTTTCGAGTCACTTGAGTGACTTAATAAACTTGTACAAACAATACCCGAATTCGATATAGATGTCGCTTTCGAGTCAATTGAGTAATTTAATAAACTAGTACAAACAATTCGAGTCAATTGAGTGACTTAATAAACTTACTAACAATTAAAGTCAATTGAGTGACTTAATAATCTAGTACAAACAATTAGAGTCAATTGAATGACTGAATAAACTAGTACAACTATTTCATAACAGATGGTGCTTTAAATAATGGCCATTTTAATTTTAATCTCCGACACGGCCAGAACTGACAATCACACGTCCCCGTGTGGCAGCGTATCTGTTGACAAGGAAAAAACATTTGAGGCACCTTAGTTACAAGGTTCGGCCTACCTGACATGTTATTCAAAAATGAAGCAATGTTATTCATCTGTACACAATTAATTGTAATCAAAATCATTTGACCAAATGAAAAGTTCCCATTAATCAAAATTAATCAAAATCGATCAAAGTTACAGTTACATATCAGTACATCATAGTACTATACCATCCATTAAAGGAATCAATAATTGCTTAATCGTACATCTTGGCCCAACTGCCACATGCAGCGCATACGTAGCAACCATTGGTCACCCAGGTTAACACCACAATGTGTGATTTAACCAAAAACTGTAGTCTCATCAGAGACCCCGGCCACCCTAGGCCAACACAGTAGTCTCATCAGAGACCCCGGCCACAAAGGCCCCGGCCACAAAGGCCCAACACCGTAGTCTCCACGAGACCCGAGCAACACCAAGTTGCCAATCGTAGTCTCCACTGAGACCCAAGCAACACCAAGTTGCCAAACGTAGTCTCCACTGAGACCCAAGCAACACCAAGTTGCCAAACGTAGTCTCCACTGAGACCCAAGCAACACCAAGTTGCCAAAAGTAGTCTCCACTGAGACCCAAGCAACACCAAGTTGCCAAAAGTAGTCTCCACTGAGACCCAAGCAACACCAAGTTGCCCAAAGTAGTCTCCACTGAGACCCAGGTTTCACCACATAGTCGGACGCTCATTACACCAATACAAAGTTTGGAAGCGACACGTCCGATGTCTGCAGCTACGCCTAGCCAATGTGTACGTTTAAGCTTTCTCATCAACATGCTTGTCACTATCGTTATCCAACTCTAAGGGAACTTCACATTCAGGCATCCTTCGGAACCTGTCGTGAGCGTACTTGTAAGTACGATTACCAGTTAAAGATTTCAGAACGTATCTGTCACCATCAAGAACTTCGATAACCTTAAAAGGTCCCTTAAACTTAGGATCAAGTTTAGTCTGGTTGCGTTCTTCATTTTTCAACAAAACATAATCGTCAACATTAAACCTTACAACTTTAGCTTTAGTTGCATCAAACCTAACTTTATCATAATTTGAATTTTTAGTTATGTTCTGGACCGCCTGCTCTCTTACGTCAGAAAGATCTATTTCAACTTCGTTATCATCAGGACTCAATAATGACAACGGTCTCGCTACACGCCCTATTAGAAGTTCTAAAGGACTAGACTTTGTCACACGACTCATTGTACAATTGATAGCAAGTTGTACTTCACCAAGTGCATCTTGCCACGAACGCTCGCTTGTCTCTACCGCAGTAAGCATCCCTTTTAACGTACTCATTACACGCTCTACTTGGCCATTGGCTCTGCTGGAGCCAGTAGCTATGAGGTGTAGTTTAATATTGTGCGAATCGCAAAACTCTCTATACTCTTTACTAGAGAAACAACGACCCTGGTCTGCAACGACACGAACTGGCGTCCCAAACAAAGAAACACTGGCTTTAAGAGCTTCGATCGCATTTTTAGCATCGATACGCGTGGTATGATTTAAAAGAACGAATTTAGTAAACGCGTCAATGTGTACTATCACAAACTCTTGAACGCGTTAATCCGTTAATAAAAGCATCTGAATATTCGTTAAGCAATGACAATAGTCGCGGTCTATCCTCAGCTGGTATATCCGTATCAATATTCGTAAAATCAATATCCGAATTAGAAATACTACATTCATCAACAATCTTACACTTTGAAATAGAAAAAGTACCCGCAGTCATCGTAATTGAAAAACCAAGCTTTAAAATATCACGACCTATCATAATATCGAAATGTAAAAACTCATCTGATATCACGTGAAACAAGATTTCTAAACTATATCCATCAATCGTAATCGTTACATAAAATTTGCAATTTACTATCAACACTTGAATTTCCACGGTAATATTTAAGACTTTATTATAACGCACACACGATAACCTATTTGTAACACTTTCTTTGACGAGAGAGCATTTGGCATCAAAATCATAACAAAATGAAAACGACCGACCTGATTGGTTTAATCGACCGGTGACTGGGTGAATCTCGCATGTATCCATGCGTCGCCGCTTCAGACGCCCCAGGACTGCTGCCGCCGGCCGCATGCGCCGCGCGCACTGCCGCCGACATTGCCGGCGTCACCGCCGATAAGTGACACGCGCAGAAGCACCGCGCTGGTATCCAATTGCACGAAGTATTCACATGAAAATAAAAAATCATTGTTAAGGTACCTTAAAACTTCCCAAAGTACTTAACTGAAAACGAAGTACCCACATGTAAATAATAATCATTGTTTAAGTAGGTACCTGCAAACTTTTGCATTAATCAGTGGGTGAACGGGTACGTTCAAGTTTCATTGAATCCAACTTTGATGTCTAAAATGAATATCAAAAAAGGGAAATTAAAATAACCTTAAATTCCTTCATATTCAGAGATGGGAATCGAATGTTAAAAAGCTTTGTCTTTAACTCTTCAACAACTCGTAGGTACTACATTAATACACACCACTAAGCGTACCGCCCTACGTATGGGCTAAGACAACGAAATAATAAAGAGACTACAAAATAGTATCACTAAACATTGGAACGATACAATGAACTCACCGTACAATCCAGTAGTACTTTATAGTGATAAGGTGCTAGCCATACACCAGAATTCCTTAGTGTTAAGATATTTTCCACGCAGTCATAATCGTTGACATCAAACGATTTCCATACGCAGCTAGACACTTATTTTCTTTCGGACAACTATTACTCAAATTAATTAAATTAAAGGCTGCAGCTGTAGTTTCATTATTGTCAAATTTCGCTAGGAAAATGTCCTTAAACTGGTTTCAAGTAATACCGTACGCCGGTAAACGGAAACTTGCGGAAGCCACGTAGATGCAGTTCCTTTCATCGCCTTACTCAAAGCAATCACAAGCGCACAACCCTGGAGAGGCTTCTCAGACAAACACAGGTCTACAACAGTGGAGCACCATGCCCGTGGATCCGTATCTTGGGTGTTCAGGATTGAAATCAGGCAGCGATATTTTCGGCACGGAGGGTACTTTAATCACCTCGATTAACTGCTTCATATTTTGGTTTTGTAATTCCAGTACAACACTCAATAATTCATCAGTCTTCTCGGAAGCCCGAGGTGATCCCACTTCTGATAACGGAGACCGCATGCGTGGGTGGCTCCTCATTATCGTGGGCATGTTGTTCTTCTTGATCTGATTGCATAGTTGTGGGTACTCGGGCAAATAAACGCGAGAAGCTGATTACATGATTTATTGCACTGCACACAATATTTAAAAGTTTGTAGAATTAACACACAGTAGTTCAAAACACAATTACTTTAAATACTTTGTAAATAGCTAGGTAAATAATTAACACCACCATATAGCGAACGATGGGTTTGGCGCGACGGTGTGACTGGGAGACCATGCTCCACTAAGCTCTCATGAACAACTCTTAAGACTACTACTGACTGTCTCATAACTATCTGATGACTAAATAATAATGATGACTTCACTAATAATAATGATAATAATGACCGTCTGGCGGGCACCAGCCCTACTTATAGACGAATCGTCAACCCCCGCCACGCCAACTCCATCCAGGTTTGAATGTCAATGGAGTCAATTGAGTGATTGAATAAACTAGTACATCCAATACCTGAGTTCGCTTATAGAGGGCGCTTTCGAGTCACTTGAGTGACTTAATAAACTTGTACAAACAATACCCGAATTCGATATAGATGTCGCTTTCGAGTCAATTGAGTAATTTAATAAACTAGTACAAACAATTCGAGTCAATTGAGTGACTTAATAAACTTACTAACAATTAAAGTCAATTGAGTGACTTAATAATCTAGTACAAACAATTAGAGTCAATTGAATGACTGAATAAACTAGTACAACTATTTCATAACAGATGGTGCTTTAAATAATGGCCATTTTAATTTTAATCTCCGACACATATATTAGGTGCCTAATAGTTTAAACAATTAAAAGTGCATAGTATTTACAAAATGTTTACAGATGGTTAGCTTTTTTTAGTGGTATATTTTAGCTTTTTTATGAGATCTGTCTCATTAGGCCTGTAGTTGGCAAACATCTTTGCGACTTTGATCCGTGTGGATTTAGTTTTTAAAATCCCTCGGGAACTCTTTGATTTTCCGGCATAAAAAGTAGCCTATGCCACTTTCCAGGTCTTCAAGTATAGTCTATACCCATGCAAAAAAATTACTTCAATCCGTAGCTCTGTTGGGGCGTGATTGAAGGACAAACCAACAAACCAGCAAACATACACACAAACAACACACTTTCGCATTCAAAATTCAAAAAAAAAATTCAAAATTCCAAATTATTAATTTCATGTAGGCCAACCTGTGGCTCTTATGACACGTCAAGATTCTACCACCGGTTCGGAAAGCGGATTCTGCTGAGAAGAGCCGGCAAGAAACTCAGCAGTTGCTCTTTTCAAAATAATCATTTTACAATATTAATAAGTAGCTATTACATTGTAATAAGTTTTTATACTATCTTGTGGGCAGCTGCATGCATTTATATTAGTATGATTTATTTATTAAAAAAAACGTATACTTACTTTTTCTTGTGATATTTTAGCAATAGCCTCATCATCGTTAGACTCAACTCTGATTATCTGGGAACTGACAAGTGGCATCAAAGTACATGAAATAGAGATGGGTGGTACCACTACAGATGTATGGAAGGTGGCGTTCTCACCCAGTGGCACACAAGTTGTATCCGGCAGCCACACAGGCAAGCTCACATTGTTTGGAATAGTGAAAAATAATGTGGATGCTGTTTTGGATACTAGGGGAAAGTTTGCTTTGTGTGCTGCCTGGGTAAGTATAAAAGAATTTTTAGAAATAAGTTCCGTATCGGACGGAACAGACTTGGTAGATGTGGGCTATGCGAAAAAAAGTGCAAGAATTTTTCCGTCATGACCTTTGTGTGTTGCCTTCGTTCATTACACACGTTCCGTCATAGCTTTGGTGGCGTAGCGGCTAAACGAAGGAGTGAAACTATCGGTTCGGAGGTCCAAATCCTAACCAGATTTTATTTTTTATGTTATTTATTTTTATTATTAATTTATTATCAAAAGGAACTTCGTTCCAACCAAGTGTTCCAAGACACTCACGTATTATTTTTTTTACTAATGTGAATTTCGATTATGCAGCTGATTTCAATGTAGATGAGCCAGCCAGGAAAAAAAGGAAAAACGAAGGATCAAGTCTCAGGCAAAATCTAGTCAGTAGTACCTATTGGAAAATGGTAACTAGCCGCGACTTGATTTGCGTGGAGTGAGGTTTTTAAAATACATCAATGATACTCATGCAAAAAAATCACGTCGATCCGTTTCTGCGTTGCTGCGTAATTGAAGGACAAAAAAGACACTTCCGTATTTATACTACTAGTTGATGCCGATAATTCTACTGGCGCAATTAGAATGCCATTAGCCTAGTTTGTAGTATTAGTTTACAAATTGCGAAAAACCAAATTAAATTTGAATTTCGCGGGCAGACCCATATAATCATCCTTAACACAGAGAATTTTATCAGTAATTTTTAGATTTTTTTTAGAGCAGAAACGGTCAGTACTTAGCGAGCGGTGCGGTGGACGGCGCGGTGCACGTGTTCAACGTTGCGCAGGGCAAACTCGTGCACACGATAGAAGCACACACACAGATCGTGAGAAGCGTTGACTTTTCACCCAACTCTCAACTGCTTCTCACTGCTTCTGACGACGGATTTGTAAAGATATTTGATGTGTGAGTAGCAATGTATTGTTTTGCTGATTAAGTATACCTATATATTACTAGCTGACTCGGCGAACTTCGTACCGCCAACTTATCTATATAAATAAAAAACAAATAAACTATCCTAATCCAAAAAAAAAACTATCTTTCAAGTTGGATCAAACCGCACACGGTGTGCAAATTTGATTAAAATCGGTTAAGTAGTTTAGGAGTCCATCACGGACAAACAACGTGACACGTAATTTATATATATGTTACGCTCAAAGATCGAAAACGCTCATTGAGCGGAAAAATAGCTCACAACGTGATGTGGTCACAGTAAAACATCCACATAGCGAAATTCGTGTTATGGCTCTAATGAAAACGCGCACGACGCGTTGTGGCAATCAAAGAAAGACCAAATAGCGAAATTCGTGTCGTGGCTTACATGCTATTCGATCTCAACGCGTTGTGGCAATGAAGAAAAGCCATGACGCGTATGGAATACTATTTGATTACAACGCACACTACTTTCCGATATAGATCCTACTAGGCCTAGGCTGGAAACGTTTTGGTAGATGTCCTTAAGAAATATTTTTCATTTTATAGAAAGTTAAGCAGGGAGGGCAATAGGAGTAGAGGAAGCATAGAAGCCCCTCCAATTTGATTCTTCATTTCAAACCAATAGAACTCAATGCTCAAGTTTTTCTAGGCGGTAGAAAATAATAAACACGAAGGCTGTGGCGTGAGTTGCGTTTTGTTCAAGCTACAAATCAAATGGGCTACGCCAGAAGACTCGCTCTGTCGCCCCTTCATTCAGCTTCGCCTACTCGACCTTCGTTTCGCTACGGAGGTCGCCGGCTCGTTTCGCTCGCCACCTCCCCCCTTCGCTCCACTCGGCCTCGTAGGCTCGCTTCATTCACGACCTCCTTCGCGAGCTTCTGGCTTCGCGCTTCATAAAAACACTAGGGGTAGGACAGACAAGACTACGTGGAGTCGGGGTTGGCCAATTCGGTTCTGTCACACTGTTCGACCTATATCAGTCCATTTCGTTTCAGAGTGGAAAAGCTTTTTTGCTAAATAATAATTTCTTTATATTTTATAAAGTTTTTCTCAAGTTTTTCTTTGCACCCGAGCCGACACAGACAAGTTACAACCTGTCCGTCGTGATATGGTTAACACAATGAATGCTCAGAACGCGTCATGGCTTTTCTTCATTGCCACAACGCGTTGAGATCGAATAGCATGTAAGCCACGACACGAATTTCGCTATTTGGTCTTTCTTTGATTGCCACAACGCGTCGTGCGCGTTTTCATTAGAGCCATAACACGAATTTCGCTATGTGGATGTTTTACTGTGACCACATCGCGTTGTGAGCTATTTTTCCGCTCAATGAGCGTTTTTGATCTTTGAGCGTAACATATATTATAAGATTTACCTATTACATATCATCATCATTTTCATTAGCAACCCATCAACGGCTCACTACTGAGCGTAGGTCTCCTCTCAGAGAAGGGTTATAGGCCATAGTCCACCACGCCGGCCCAATGCGAATTGGCGGACTTCACACACCTTCAAGAACATTATGAATAACTCTCAGGTGTGCAGGTTTCCTCACGATGTTTTCCTTCACCGTTGAAGCAAGTGATATTTAATTGCTTAAACGCACTTGACTCCGAAAAGTCAGAGGTGCGTACCCGGGATCGAACCTGCGACCCCCCGAATAGGAGACCACAGTACTAACCACTAGGCTATCACTGCTTCCTATTACATATACCTACCTACAATCTTATGCACACCATTGAAACACTCACAGATTTTGGGAAGCATTGACCCAACTCACCCAACTCTCAACTATTGCTCACTGCTTCTAACGACGGATTTGTCAAGATACCTATTTGATGTGTAAGCATCACGTTTTATTAATTGAATTATTTATTTAACTCTGCCTTAGTCAAAACCGTGCACCCGATTACTCAATACTTAATATTTTAACTGGTTTATAAAGTACCTACAAGCAAAATATGTTGTATGTAGTAAATAGGACTATACGACGTAGCTATAAGCGCAAAGGATCCGACTCACAAAAAATTCAATCTATACTTTTAGGTTGACATTTCTATTAAGGGAGAGGGAAGACTGGCTACTTATAGCGGCAGCGATCGGCGTTTTTATAGTTTTTAGTCTCTGTTCGGAAGCTCGATTTCGCGTCCGCGACGTTTCGCGATTTTCAAGCGCTGACCGCTACTTTTGGCATCGTATCATGTCGAAACTTTGAGTTGCGAAAACGCGATGTAGTCGCAAAAACCGCTGCTGCTAAAACTAGCCAGTCTGTCCTCTCCCTAACAACTTGTTAGGAGTTTTTCAAGTTTTATGGATCCTTTTGAACGTAACTATGTCCTACTCATGTTCTTTATGCGAGTATGTTATACTCGTCAAAAATTACTGTAACAACGATAGAATAGAATAGAATAGAAATATTTTTTATTCAAATAAACTTTTTACAAGTGCTTTTGAATCATCTGGCTCTACCACTGGTTTTGAATGCCCTTTCTGCCGAGCAAAACCAGCAAGGAACTCGGCGGTTGCTCTTTTCAAAACAAGTTTACAATACAATAAATACTATGCTATATTATATGCAGTTTCCACATTGAGGGAAGTTCCAAAAATGCATATCGATTATCGACTAACTTCTATCTTAAGATGGGCAGACATAAAGTAGCTCCATTCCCGCCGGTGCCGGTGGCACCCGTTCAAAAGCATGTCGCATGACCCAGCCGTTGCTTCGACCATATTTGAGGGAACGTAACAACCCGCATCACACGACACCACCACAGAAATGTTTAAAGAGTGCGTGACATACTTATGCTGCCCATGTTAAGGCATCGAATTGAATACTAATATTCAAATACTCATTTTAAGACATCACTTAGATACGGTTTGTGTAACTTTTATCGATGTCGCTAAACTTCTCTGACAGGGCAAGTGGCAACGAGGTGAGCAAGTTGTCGTTCAAGTGTTGGGCGCTGAACGCTCGCTTCTCTCGCGACGGTACGCGGCTCGCGGTGGCGGCCGCCGACGGCTCGGTCGCTGTGGCGCTCCTCAAAGACATGAAACTGCTGAAAACCTTCCAAGAACACACGGATACGGTGAGATTAAATTTATTATTATTAAGTGAATAGGCATCTTCTAAGGAAGCGCGCTCCATCTTAGGCTGCATCTTCACTTACTACTTTACTTGGTGCAAGTGGCGACTTCGCACCGGGAAGCGCAGTGTTGGCTGCGTGGTTGCCCCCCCCCCCCCCCCCCACTAGGTGGACTGACGACAACGGACGTATTGCAGGGAGCTGCTGAATACAGGCGCCAAGACCGAGATCTGTGGAAGTCCATACAAGAGACTCTTGTCCAGAAGTGGACGTCTATCGGTTATAAAGAAGAAGAATATGAAGTTACACCATTTTAGCACCGCATTGCAAGACATAAGGAGGACTTCTATCCATATATCGTTGATATACCATCCACGTGCACGAAGCGCTATAAGTCTTCATTTCTGACTCGCACGGCCAGGGTCTAGAACGCTCTTCCGAGATCTATGTTTCCTCACGTACAATTTGGGTATCTTTAAAGCAAGAGTGAATAGGCATCTTCTAGGCAAACGCGTTCCACCTTAGGCCATCATCACTTTCCATCAGGTGTGATAGGGGTCAAGCGTGTGCCCATAATGTATAAAAAATCGGCCAAGTGCGAGTCGGGCCTCGCTCTTTTAGGGTTCCGTTAAAAAAAATGAAATAAAAATATTTCCATGTACCCATTTTTTTAATTTAATTTTTATTATTTGTTGTTAAAGCGGCAATAGAAATACATAATATGTGAAAATTTCATCTGTCTATCTATTACGGTTTACGAGATACAGCCCGCTGACAGACGGACGGACGGACGGACAGCGTAGGCTTAGTAATAGGGTCCCGTTGGTACCCTTTGGGTACGGAACCCTAAAAAGTATGATTTAATACAATTTGGCTCTTTTGCTTGCAGGTATGGGATGTTCAATTTAACGCGGAGAGCAATAAACTGTTATCCGTCGGGAAAGACAAGACGTTAAATATTTATGAATGTCCAGTACCCGCTAAGACTGATAATAAAAATTAACATAAAGAGAATAGATTTTATTCAACTTTACTTACTAAGTAGGTATAATATAAGGTGAAGATATTGACAAATACAGTTTTTCAGATATTCACTTGAGCCAGGTCGGGTCAGTTTATTTATTGCATTAAGAGGGGTTAAACAAAAATCGCCGGTTTAGATTTGATTTATTTTACACCACATCAAGTTTTAGCTACCTGAATAAAATAAAATAAATATTACCCACTCATATCATAATATCAAGGGACTAGATTGGGTTCAAACAAATCTCGATAAAATAAATAACGAAGTAGGTACGTAGGTATGTTGCATATTACAGAGCCAAAATCTATACTTATAATAAAACTGTAACTGGACGATTTCGTGTCTGTTTGTTTGTCCTTCTTTCACGTAAAAACTACCGCACAGATATCTACAAAATTTTATACCGTGGTAGCTTATTACTCGGGTCAACATCTAGGCTACTTTTTATCCCGGAAAATCAAGGAGTTCCCGAGGGACTTTAAAACTAAATCCACGCGGACAAAGTCGCGGGCATCAGCTAGTTTTAATATAATATACTTAAGTAATTGTAAATAATATTACCAAGTGACCTGATTAGAGATTTCAGAATTTTTAAACTATTGCATAGCTTTTATCGCGGGCTTTGAACTAGGACAAACAGTTTGAGTGCGGCGACCGAATCAAAAAATTCCGTAACGAAAATAAACCTAACACCGTCGTTCAGTAAGCGTTCAACATTTTAGAGGTTCACAAGTAGCTCTGTTTGGCGCAGTGAGCGAGCGGCCGCTTTCTTTACCGTATGGTGTATGATGTCGAGGTTCGAATCTCACTGGCGAAGTAGTGACAGTGCGCTTTTCTTGTTTGTTTGTTTTTTAATTATTTTTTTGCATAATTATTATTATGCAAAAAAAAATATTGCATAAATATTATAATTGCATAAGTTGATAAAAAATGCTATGCAATAGCTTTACCGCGGCAGTCCCCGAGTGCCACTTAATTTTTTTTTACAAGTTATTAAACTAAAATCTATTTGGCGCATACTACCTTACTACGTACCTACATTCTGTTTTCACGCCTGGCGCATCTCGCACGAGTTTTCGGGCATGTTTTGTTTCGTAGAGATGTGTGAGGCCTGGGGTGAAATATTATGATTTTTTTTTAATAAGACGACTTGTTGAAGATAACAGTTGTACCTGCAAAAGAGCATCGAAGTACCTATGTACCTATAATGCTGATAACAGTTGTACCTGCAAAAGAGCATTGAAGTACCTCCATCATCGAAGTAAATGCTAAGAATAGATGATATGAAGAATAAATAGAATATAGATTCAAAACAAGCAATGAATGTGTGAATGCCATGTTATTATTTTCTGTACTACTGACAATTATGTTTTTGATGGTTATTATGATGAGTTATTACACTCTTTCATGGCACAGTACCTACGTCATTTTTAATAATTTTCTGCGAGCTCGTCGTACTAAAACTCGGCGATACCGTGTAGTAGGCCTTTAAAGGCTTACTAAATGGCATATGACCGCGGCAACTATTGCGCTTCTAAGCGGTAGAGTTCGATACAACGCATAAAATTTGCGGTTTAAGTACTTATTCGCTAGTCGTTACTGCCAGCAACAAGTATTGATTCGGTGTGTACAAAGCGCGAAAGCCGCCCCTCTAAGCCGTAGGGTTTCTTGATTAATTTTTGGCGGTAAGAGGATTTTGACTATTACGGAGTAGACGTTGCTCCGCGTAATCCGATGATAGTGTGAGATATTGGTATGTTATTTTTGCGTATTTGAGTCTTGTTTAATCTGTCAAGCTTGGCGTCCGCACCTCTATTCATACAAATAAGCTGGGCTGGCTATTGATTTGATTATCATTATCACATTTTGGCGCTCATTGCTGACAAAAGTTAGAGTTAAGGTGCTCTGTAGCCTAAGCACGAATAGCAAGAAAAGGTTAGAATTATTTTGCTATAATCCGCCAACAGAAAAAATCTGTATGGTCAAACATGCAATTAAAAGCTAAGCACCACTCACCTACCCAGCCAAGCAAAAAAGCCAAGTTCCCAAGCAAGCAATGCCACCACCACTCACATGCACCACCACACAAGATTTTTACACTACTCTCGACGCACGTTTCTACGAGACGACTACGAGAGTAGTGTAAAAATCTTGTGTGGTGGTGCATGTGAGTGGTGGTGGCATTGCTTGCTTGGGAACTTGGCTTTTTTGCTTGGCTGGGTAGGTGAGTGGTGCTTAGCTTTTAATTGCATGTTTGACCATACAGATTTTTTCTGTTGGCGGATTATAGCAAAATAATTCTAACCTTTTCTTGCTAATCATGAACTTCCGCAAAGTAACGCCTGCTTCTATCCAATATTTAAGCACGAATATTTTCACTATCGAATAGTTAACGTAAAGTTAACGCCGACAAGATATTTTGTATGAAAACAGGCGTTGCACTGTGCGGGCGGTGCAGTCGTTTTCATACAAAATATCTTGTCGGCGTTAACTTTACGTTAACTATTCGATAGTGAAAATATTCGTGCTTAGGCTACAGAACTAAATTGTGGAATAACGTACAAATAAGTAATGGAAATTGTTAAGTTTTGTACCTTCGGTGCAGTCAAAGCTTACAAGCGGTGAACGGCTTTCTTATTTTATTCCAACCACTGATCTAATTAATTGATTGTTAACACCAGTGATTAACACTAGAGTGGCTGCTGTCATATTTTTTTAGGACCTACTTGATTGACGCCATTTTGACGCTGTAAGCAGATACGAGTGTCTCTGGAACTAATAATATTGCAAATGCATGACGCCTCGACCTCTTTAATTAATCTATGAAATCTTAGATTAATTATAGAGGTCGGTACATACGCCATTTGCATTAGTATTAGTTCCAGAGACACTCGTATCTGCTTACGGCTGGAACCACATCTGTGCGCATCGATTCGCATTTTGTTCATACAAAACTGTTATTTTTCATAGAGTCGTGTACGCATCGAAACAGCGTCCAAATTGCGTCAAAATAGTTCGAGACAAGTATTTTGACGCTTCAAATTGATGCATAGTTAAGCTGTCATTTGTATAAGAACAGCCAGTTCAGTGTTATTTGCACATTATTATGGAGATCAGTGATTCCAACCGATTCCACTGCTGGACATAGTCGTCGATCGAATGCTTGTACTTACCTATCTTCATGAGTACCTACTTGCATATTTCAAGCGCACCTACTAGGTAAACGTAAGCGAGCTTTTAAACAAATAATAAGTACTTGTATAATAGGTGTATTACTCTATATTAGTGTATTTTGTATTTTAATCATTTGAATCAGCGTGCTAACACGCTGATTCAAATGATTAAAATACAACATATAACATAGAATTATGAGCATATTCAATAAAATAAACGAATTGTCTGGAAATACACCTCTATATACAGGACCATTTTATCGCATAGCTATCGAATTATCGAATAGAATGTGTAAATATAATGGAAGCATTTATCGAAAATATTTACATTGGTAGCGAAGTGAATCGGTATCAGCTTAATTTGCGGGGAATTATGCGGCGGGGCCCGCCGGGAAATCAACTTTACATTCAATTTGCTGGCGGCACAGATAAAAACCAATCTCTTCATTTTTACCTGCCGTTGGTAGGTACCTATACAACGGAATAAAGGTACCTATCTAAACGTACAAGATAAAGGTAAAGGGCTCTATTTTACGGCATCGAATGCCATATAATTAAACCAGGAGCCGGTAACACTAAAATTCCGGAATCGATTCCGCATGACTGGAATTTTAGTGTTACCTACCGGCTCCCGAACCAATAGGTTTAGAGTGAGATGTAGAATCCTATGATTATAAATCGTACTCTGGCTCTGCTCAAGACTCAAGATAGAGTAAAAAAGAGACACAAATATCTCCTGAGGTCCTGATATAAATCTGTCTCGTTTTAATTCAGTCTAACCTGAGTGAGAGTGCCATATAGGTAGATCTCACCCTTAATTTAGATTCGGAACTACGACTACTCCGGAACGAGAATTCTTGGATTTGGATCGGATGCATTTCGGAAAGCGCTGACTTATTTCGTAGGTTAACGACAATAACGTGTTATCGTGCTAATCGGGTAGGTATTGGTATAGGTATAGGTATCTTGACGACCTCCCTGGCTCAGTGGTGAGCGCTGTTGTCTTATAACTGGGAGGTCCCGGGTTCGATTCCCGGCGGGGTCAATTTGGGAATTTATAGTTTCTGAATTGCCTCTGGTGTGGTCTGGTGGGAGGCTTTGGCCGTGGTATGGGTTGAATGTTCACTGCCATACCCCCTCCAAGTCCGCTACCATCTTAGACTGCATCGTCACTTACCATCAGGTGAGATCGCCAGTCAAGGACTAGCTTGTCATCGAATAAAAAAAAAAGGTATCACAATAAAGTCGATATTTCGATCAAATTGCATGGACCATATTCACTACGATTCACGGGACCCTATCGGGAGTTAGGATGCCTTTTAGGCATGCCTTGATAGGTACGTTTGATTACGGGTTCGTACAAAACTAGGAACAAAATTCACGTATAGCCATTTACTTGCGATGGTTGCGAGATCACGCTCTTTTAGAACGAGGCCGAGGTCTGAGAGTGAGGGTAAGATCTATAGATGGCACTCTCACTCAGACTCTGACTCAAGACGGAGTTAAAACGAGACAGATTTATGTCAGAACATATTATTTATGTCTCACTAGCTGATGTCCGCGACTTCGTCCGCATGGATTTAGTTTTTAAATATTCCGCGGGAACTCTTTCATTATCCGAGATAAAAAGTAGCTCTCCCAGTCTGAGGAACCACTACTACATCCATTACTATACCCATGCAAATCATCAATCCGCTGTTCTGTTCCGACGTGATTGAAGGACAAACCGACAAACAAACACACTTTCGCATTTATAATATCAGTAATGCTTTATTATAACACTTTTTATAATTGTCAAATTTTTTACCATACTTAACCAAAGACAAAATTACGTTTAGCTGTCATTTACGTTTTGTTATTCCACTGTCATTTGCGTTTTGTTATTCCATGACAGATGCGTTTTTGTTATACCACGTTTTATAGTGATATGACGGAAACGCGGTCGAACGGGATAAAAAGTATCCTATGTCTGTCTCCTGGTTCTAAGCTACCAATCCAATTTTCAGCCAAATCGGGTCATCCGTTCTTGAGTTATAAATAGTGTAACTAACACCACTTTCTTTTATATATACCTATATAGATTTTAAATCAATCTTGAGTCTTGAGCGGAGCCAGAGTACGATCAGTAGATCTCATCCTGAGACAAATGGCATTGTCGCTCAGTTCAGACTCGGAGAGTGGCCTATAAGTTATAAGATACCGCACCTTATAGCAAACTACCCCTACGAGTATTTCCATCGCTCATAATATGGCCTATATTGAAAACTGTACAGGCAATTGCTACTATAGGTAGGTATAACCACACGAGTAACCGAACAGAGAGGAAGCTTCCTAACAAGGGCGAAGAAGTATACCTATTCTGCTAGGGTTGTCACCTGATGCATGTCAACAATTTAAGGAAAAAATAAAAATATTTTAAAGTTTGTATAATTATGTATAATTTCAGTTAAATCCTGAACTTGATCAACAAATACTTAAATTAACAAAAATATAAAGAAACGATTTTTTTAATGAACATCAGTATTTTTGCCATAACTTCACAATTAATGTTAATAGGTGGCATCGTCATTTACTATCGACTATTATTATTATTACAAGCTTTTATTTAACTTGCAATGTATGTATGTATGTATGTATACACGGGTATATGTTTTAAACGTACATACATACATGTAAACATACATGTATCAAATCTTACAAGATGAGATAGAACCACTTTTCCGGTTGAGCTGAAATTTTGCGTGTATGTGTAAATCGGATGACCCTGCAATATTATTGGGATATGGAGCTGTTCTGATGATTGAGCTGGAAGATGGCTATAGGAGCTCTATAAAAACTCACTAACTAAACTCACTAACTAAATATCGATTTTGAACGAAATCGGTCGAATAAGAAAGAATTTCAATATGGCGGTGACTTTTTAAAATTTTGGCATCCATTTCCTAATTCTTGACCCCAGGGAATCCTAAATATCGATTTTGAACGAAATCGGTCGAATAACAAAGAATTTCAATATGGCGGTGACTTTTTTAAATTTTGGCATCCATTTCCTCTTTCTTGACCCCAGGGAAGCCTAAATATCGATTTTGAACGAAATCGGTCGAATAACAAAGAATTTCAATATGGCGGTGCCTTTTTAAAATTTTGGAGCCCATTTCCTAATTCTTGACCCCAGGGAAGCCTAAATATCGATTTTGAACGAAATCGGTCGAATAACAAAGAATTTCAATATGGCGGTGACTTTTTAAAATTTTGGCATCCATTTCCTAATTCTTGACCCCAGGGAATCCTAAATATCGATTTTGAACGAAATCGGTCAAATAACAAAGAATTTCAATATGGCGCTGCCTTTTTAAAATTTTGGAGCCCATTTCCTAATTCTTGACCCCAGGGAAGCCTAAATATCGATTTTGAACGAAATCGGTCGAATAACAAAGAATTTCAATATGGCGGTGACTTTTTAAAGGTTAGGTACGTATTAAAAAGTACTTACTTCTCTTTATCTCTCGGATATAAAAAAAAGGAAATGTCCTTATTGTCTCTGGCTTGTTTTAAGCAAACTGTGCAAGAGTTTGGCATTTTTACACTATTACATACATATATACACAAATAAATCTAAACTCACAACAAACAAACACTCATTCTTCGTCTATTTATTTCCACCAAACGCACGACCGTCAGCCCTTACGTCCTGACCCTGACTTACCCTGAGCGGCGCGCCGCGGCGTGTCGGTGAATGTGTCGGTGAGAGCTCACGCACACAGCGTTGCGCTATGTATGGGTGAGCCCGCCGCGAGCCGTTTGTATGTAGCTTCCGCTCTGTTACTTTAATATTATATACCTACTCTGTGGTATAACTATTGGAATAATATAATGCCTATTGGAAGCTTTGCGCGGTGATGCTTATCAGTTATCAATATTAGTTGACAAGCCGTATTGTCCAGGAGGAGCGGAGGTATCGTTGTCGTAATCACGGCCGCCGGCAGCTCGATTCAATGAGATGAAATCACTATGTGGCTCTATGAATAATTCAGGTGCGGTCCACCCTCCCCCACTCCTGTGCCCCCGCCCTATATGCCTCCACGGTTAGTCGATGTTCGTTACTAAAATTGACAACATACATATTATTACCTACTAGCTGACGCCTGCGACTTCGTCCGCGTGGAAAAAGTTTTAAAATAATCGATAGCCTAGTGGTTACGACTGTGATCTCCTATTCAGGGGGTCACAGGTTCGATCCCGGGTACGCACCTCTGACTTTTCGAAGTTAAGTGCGTTTAAGAAATTAAATATCACATTCTTTAACGGTGAAGGAAAACATCGTGAGGGAACCTGCAGACCTGAGAGTTCTCCATAATGTTCTCGAAGGTGTGTGAAGTCCGCCAACTCGCATTCGGCCAGCGTGGTGGACTATGGCCTACAACCCTTCTCTGACAGGAGACCTCGCTCAGTAGTGAGCCGATGATGGGTTGTTAATGATGATGATGATGATGTGATAGTGTGATTAGTGTGATGTGATATGATGTGATAGATGTAATAAGATCTATACGTATATATCGTATGCGAGTGACCTGGAAATCCGAGAGAAGTTCTGTCCTCTATCTCCGATAATATTTGGTAAATCTTCACCAAAATTGGACAAAATATTTTTTATAAGACACACTTTCTAATAAAGAAAGAATTATTAAAATCGGTTCATATTTGACTGAGTTATGGAGTAAAATCATTAAAAATTTTCATCCCCTATCCTGGAGTAACCTTATGTTTTATCGGGATAAAAACTATCCTATATGTTGACCCGGAGTATCAGCTACCGCTATACCAAATTTTATTTAAATCCGTTCAGTAGTTTTCGCGTGATGCGCGAACAGACAGACAGACAGACGGACAGACAGACAGACAGACAGACAAAAATTAAATAAAATTCTATTTTGGGCTCAGTATCGATAATAAAGCATCCCCCGGTCAAAATTTTCAAAATATAATAAATGTACAGAAATCTTCCAGTTACAGTTTTATTATAAGTATAGATTGTGTATGGTAGTTATGACGCGTCCTTGGTCATGAAGGCGACTTTTAGTTACGTTTTTAACCGACTTCAAAAAAAGGAGGAGGTCATCAATTCGTTGGAATTTTTTTAAACTACCTATATGTATGTTCACCGATTACTCGAAGACGCCTGAACCGATTTGGAAAATTCTTTGTTTTGAAAGGGTATACTTCCCTAGTTGAAATTTCATCGAAATCGGTCGAGCGGTTTTTAAAATATCAACAATAAATTATATACTTTGTAGTGGCACGGCGTTTGAAGTCGGTTTTTTAAAAATATTTTTTTATACTGCAATTGCGTGCGAGTACCAATCAGACGTGGTTGCAATCTTCCCACTGTAACAATAATTTTTAGACTATCCCACAGCCTGTCTATTAAAATATATCACGGTCTATAAAGCATTGATAGGGGATAGTTTCTGTCTATCGGTATCGGTTGACGACAGTCGACAACGACGACGGACACTGGTGCCTCAGGCTGAGATCTATAGATCGTACTCTGGCTCTGCTCAAGACTCAAGATAGAGATAAAATGAGAAACAAATATGTCCTGACTCCTGACATAAATCTGTCTCGTTTTCACTGAGTCTGGAGTCTGTGAGGCGTATTTATCGTAACAGGTAAAAATAACAGGTATATTAAAAAAGCATTCTGTAACTGTGACTAGATATCTGAAAAAACAGTTCCTGTTCCAACTTCCAAGCGATACCAAAATGCCTAGTCAGTCACAAGCTTTTCTCTATTCATGCTTATGACAGTAACCATTGTTAGAATGAGATAAAAACTGTTATTTTTTATATTGTGACACCATGTTATATTTGCCACAAGCTCTTTCCTTTTCTCGCAAACGTTCAATACATAAGCTAGAAAGAGAAGTACCACCGCGTATGGCGGACCCTGTTAATGTTCTCACAAGGTCTATCCTATTCTAGCAAAGGCTTAATACATAAGCTAGAAAGAGAAGTACCAATATGGCAAAATGGGCTGTTACTACGATCGGATACACGTATATCTTTATAAAGACGATGTGACGACATATTTATTAGAGGATAGTTAATTAAATCTACCCCATTTACTGCGAATAAAAGAAAGATGTTTTGATTATGTATGTGGGATCAGCTAATATAAACTAAAATTACGTTTATTTAATCATTGCATAGATATTAAATTTTTACTATTTTGACCAACTCTCATGCAATCAGTGTATCCGAACATTTTCTCCTCTATGGTAATACTTGTGGTCTGTGGTAATACGGGCTGTTACTGCGATCGGATACACATATACCATACAAAGACGATTGGAATACTTTTTAAAACATATTTAATCTAGAATAATTATATCTTATTCGTTAACTGCGAATAAAAGAACGCCTAAGCTATGATTGTAAAATGCTAATAAAGAACCGAGTTTTATACTGCAGGTTAAATCGTGGGTAAAATGTTTGTATCTGTGATAACAGAGAACACACAATGACTAAACTTGCTACCGGTATGAAATAACAGACTGTTATTTTGTAACAGGTATTTGGAACTGTTATTTATGTATAATAGGAACAGACGTAACAGATACGCGATTTTACCTGTTACGACCCACTCCTAGATCTCACCCTGAGGCAGGTAAGTAAGAGCACACGAGTAACCGAACAGAGAGGAAGCTTCCTAACAAGGGCGAAGAAGTATGCCTATTCTGCTAGGGTTGTCACCTGATGCATGTCAACAATTTAAGGAAAAATAAAAATATTTTGAAGTTTTTATAATTTCAGTTAAAAACTTGAACAACAAATACTTAAATTAACAAAAATATAAAGAAACGTTTTTTTTAATGAACATCAGTATTTTTGCCCTAACTTCACAACTAATGTTAATAGATGGCATCGTCATTTACTATCGACTATTAATATTATTACAAGCTTTTATTTAACTTGCAATGTATGTATGTATGTATACATGGGTATATGTATTAAACGTACATACATACATGTAAACATACATGTACCAAATCTTACAAGATGAGATAGAACCACTTTTCCGGTTGAGCTGAAATTTTGCGTGTATGTGTAAATCGGATGACCCTGCAATATTATTGGGATATGGAGCTGTTCTGATGATTGAGCTGGAAGATGGCTATAGGAACTCTATAAAAAACTCACTAACCTCATCAAATTTGGGCTCGTTTGATTCGTCTTGACAAGTACTCTGGCCTGAGATGACCTTCAGGGTCTGATAATGAAGCTGGAAGGTGGTTTTGGCAACTTTAGTAATAAAACTTTATGTACTTTAGTAATATAACTATTATTAACAAGTTTGGGCTCGTTTGATTAATCTTGAAAAGTACTCTGGTCCTAGATGATATCCAGGTTCTGACGATTGAGCCTTAAGGTGGCTATAGGAACTCAGTAATTAAACGACGTAACCTCATCGAGTTAGGGCCCGTTTGACAAGTCTTGACAAGTTCTTTGGTCCTAAATTATGGTCCATGGGTAATGTAGCCAGCTACGAAAAGCTTGTCTTGTAAAAATGTTTTTTTAATTTACACTAGTTTTGTATGACAAGTATTAATAATTATGTTATTCAATTATCAAATATCAATAAAACTATTAATAACTTCACGTCGTTATTTTTGCAAAAGTTTATTCGTTACAATTTACAAATAATTGTGTTTGTGTCGATAGATGACGCTGTGCACAGATAATTAAATTTGAATTGGCGGGCCCTTTGTTAATGTTCCCAAAAATTATAAGTATGGGTCAATTTTGGTCGTCATGAATCGATATAATATGATAAAATATCAATATTAATACAGTAACTCATTCTGCACATGTGAGAAAATAGAGTTTGGATTATTATAAAAAAATCTATATTCATTATTAATTACATTTTACTC
This sequence comes from Oeneis ivallda, assembly GCA_029955525.1. Lineage (NCBI taxonomy): Eukaryota > Metazoa > Arthropoda > Insecta > Lepidoptera > Nymphalidae > Oeneis > Oeneis ivallda. The sequence goes on along the minus strand of JARPMR010000020.1, from coordinate 17,410,121 downwards.
ATTCAATAAAAAACAATTTTAAATTTGCTTTACATAGGTAACAGTTAATAACTAACAATATACTAATACTGACGATAACATACTTAAAATAATATATAAAATATATCGCAACTACTGTAACAATTTTAATTAAGAAACTGAAACGTGTACATGAAAGGAAATTATTACTAGATTTCTTATCTTAAACTCAACATCCAAAAAGTCCTACAGAGTTTGGCATTTTTACACTATTACATACATATACACAAATAAATCTAAACTCACAACAAGCAAACACTCACTCTTCGTCTATTTATTTCTACTAAACGCACGACCGTCAGCCCTTACGTCCTGACCCTGACTTACCCTGAGCGGCGCGCCGCGGCGTGTCGGTGAATGTGTCGGTGAGAGCTCACGCACACAGCGTTGCGCTATGTATGGGTGAGCCCGCCGCGAGCCGTTTGTACGTAGCTTCCGCTCTGTTACTTTAATATACCTACTCTGTGGTAAGAGTGCCGTCTTAAACAGCAGATTGAGCATACGATGTAAATTTATAAGGTGCCACCTTTGGCACCTTTGACGGGATGCCCTTGCATCCCGTCAAAAATTTTGAATTCATCAGTCCGGGGTTAATCCTAACCTATTTCTATTTTATTTATTTTAATGTCCTAGAACTCCTAGAATGAAAGTCGGAATATAGTATATTTCCCGCAATGCCACACTAGTGAGTTATAATAAAGAACAGCGCCATCTAGTTATGCAAACCTATATACGTTTTAATCCTTACTAATAGTTCTAATAATAATTATTATGAATGCGAAAGTGTATTTGTTTATTGGTTTGTCTATAAATCATGCTGCAACATAGCTACGGATTAAAGAGTGATATTAAGTTAGTATAGCTGATGTCCACGACTTCGTCCACGTAGATTTTTTCTAAATTTTAAGTATAAGCCTTAAGCCTTTGTATAAGTCTTTTAGCATCGCAGTTGAAGAATCTTCTTAAAACGTGACAAATTAAAAGGTCAACGGTAGTCGTGTGTATTAAAATGTGCAGATAAAACATAAACAAATATTTTATTACTATCTATTTATATCACGTCAATAAATTAGCTATAGTTAACGGTCGACTGGGCATTATCTAGTGGCTGTATGAGATGATGGGCGAAGAGTACGAGACGTGGCCGAGAGCTGGAGCCGAAGCGTAGGCGACCTTGGCGACGGGAGCGGCGTACGAGACGGGAGAGGAGTAGGCCACTCTGGCGACGGGCGCGGCGTACGACACGGGCGCGGAGTAGGCGAGCTTGGCTACGGGAGCGGCGTAGGCGAGTCTAGCGGGCGCGGGCGCGGCGTAGGCGAGTCTCGCGGGCGCGGGCGCGGCGACGGGGTGTCCCTCGTAGCGCACGTTGGCGTTGAACCCGTGCACCGCGTCGGCGGTGTAGTCCACGATGCGCTGCACGCCGTCAGGCTGCACCAGCGAGTACGAGCCGTGCACGGCGTCCCCGGCGCGGGCCTCCTGCTGCTGCTTCACGTCTCCGGTGTGGCCATCCTGCACGGAGTACTGGAACTCGTAGTTAGCGGGAGCCGAGGGTTCGGCGTATGCTACATTGGTGACGGGGACGAGTCCGGCAGAAGCCACTGCCACCAGACCGCAGAAAACGAAGAACTGAAAAATAGAATGAAAATAATTAGTATGAATTGTATCTATACCATTTTGCTATTAATATCATCATTAGCAACCCATCAACGGCTCAGTACTGAGCGCAGGTCTCCTCTCAGAGAAGGGTTATAGGCCATAGTCCACCACGCTGGCCCAATGCGAGTTAGCGGACTTCACACACCTTCAAGAACATTATGGAGAACTCTCAGATGTGCAGGTTTCCTCACGACGTTTTCCTTCACCGTTGAAGCAAGTGATATTTTATTGCTTAAACGCACTTGACTCTGAAAAGTCAGAGGTGCGTACCCAGGATCGAACCTGCGACCCCCCGATTAGGAGACCACAGTCCTAACCACTAGGCTATCACTGCTATTAATATACTTTCTATCAGTCTAAGAAATCATATTCTTAAATTCTAGTACCTTAGCTGCCATTGTTGCTGTTGTGATCGTCGAAGTTTGACTGTGGCTCTCTGTGGACCACCTATGAATTTATACTATTATATTTGTGACATATTCCTTGCCGCGGGCCATAGCCCGCATGCATTAATTAAAAAGCTACAATAATTGACGAGGTGAAGGTCACCGATTTACTCGGAATTTATCCGTAGGTAAGTAGATCACCGCGATTTGTATTAAGTATGTCTACTTACACGAATGCCTTGGTCGACTTGTATGTGACGTAGTGTGACACAATCACCGCAAAGACTCTTTCTTTATGTTACGTTGGCGTACCTTACTCATTTACACTTGTATGTATGTATGAGTAGGTACTTATACGAGTTTATGGTCTGTACCTAATACTTTCCTTCATCATCATCATTCATCATCATTATCAACCCGTCATCGGCTCACTACTGAGCGAGGTCTCCTCTCAGAGAAGGGTTATAGGCCATAGTCCACCACGCTGGCCCAATGCGAATTGGCAGACTTCACACACCTTCGAGAACATTATGGAGAACCCTCAGGTGTGCAGGTTTTCTCACGATGTTTTCCTTCACCGTTAAAGCATGTGATATTTAATTTCTTAAACGCACTTAACTTTGAAAAGTCAGAGGTGCGTGCCTGGGATTGAACCTGCGACCCCCCCGAATACGAGACCACAGTCGTAACCACTAGGCTATCACTGCTTCATAATACTTTCCTTACCAAACATTATCTATGGTAGCTAATCTGGCTAACTACGCAGGACAATGGAGGTATTATGGTGAACAAATGTGTGACAAGCGCGCGCGTGTCCTCTCTGTTCCCTAACTCTCATAATACTTAGGTATCGCTTTGCCAACTTCAGGCTGTTGTTGCGAGTTCCTTGACACTACCTCTAGTCTTCTTGCGCAGGATAATTTAATACTAGTGGTTCGCCCCGAACTGAGACCTCGCGGTAACGGTATCCCATGATTATTCATTCAATCGATACATGATAACCAAAACTGACATTATTATTATGCCCGTTTTCACCAAACATACCTAAATCATCCCCTAAGTAGGAGTCTCTTAACGTAGGTAGCTCCTAAATACAATCCTAAGTCCTAACATCCGTCCCAATATCCTTTTAGGTGTCCCGTACAGGATCGTGATAAATAAGTTGACAGAAAACATCAATCACCTAACTTATAGGTAGCCCGTAAAGGTTAGGGAACGTTAGTGAAAACATTGAATTATTTATCAAACATTGAATTTAACTCGTAGTTCCATGGGAATAGTTACTGACTGCGCCATCTATTAGCATTATTGTGAAGCTATGTTGATGCTATATGAATTACTGACGCCCATTAAAAATTAAATAATCTCGTTTCTTTATAATATTCATATAATTTTAGTATTTGTTGTTCAAGTACAGGATATAAGTGACCTAAAAACATAAAATCAGTTTGAAAATCCATAGCGGATTTTTCTAGAGAGCGTCTTCAAGCGAGCGTATAAAATCGCCACTTTGAAAGCCCCCCATTTCGTCAATTTTAAGGGAAAAATTAAAAAAAAATTATTTTTGTACTCAGTTCAAAATTATCTTTAAAATGATACGTAACAATTTTATGTAACGCGATATTTTTTTTTTTACTTCGCATTCGCTTCTATGAGAGCCCCCCTGAAATAAAGATTTTTATAACTTTTTAAGCCATTTTCGGCTGGAGGCCATCGGTTTACATATTATATCTAAATTTGAAGTAATTACGTTCAGTAATTCAAAAGTTATAAGGCTCTGACAGACGGACGGACGGACGGACGGACGGACGGACAAGTGCAAATCGCCCTAGTTAACTCAAAGACCTTCGCTTCGCTCGGTCGATAATAGGTGAAGTTGAACCACGGTGAAGTGAGTTTGCTTCCAAAGTGAGCTATCGCATTGGAGTGAGTTGGGGTATTTCAGTGAATAGCCCTGCAGGGATCGGCGATTTTACGAGTTCTTCGAGGGACAGCGCTAATTTCTAACTCTAATCCAGTGTGAATTTCTTATTCGTATTACAGTCGTCTCAACCAAAGGTCTCAACTCTTCACTGAAAATTATAAAGGCAATTAGAGTCTTATGAACTCTCTGTTAGGGGACTTAGAGCTGATTATTGACATTATCACTATCACTACATATTATAAAACAAAGTCCCCCGCCGCGTCTGTCTGTCTATTCGCGATAAACTAAATAGTACCGAACGGATTTTCATGCGGTTTTCACCAATAGATAGGGTGATTCACGAGGAAGGTTTTAGTGTATAATTTGTTAAGGTTTTGACTATAATTGTTGACAAAGTCGGAAAAATTCAAGCCGCCTGGGAGCTTTCAACGAAAACGCTGCCTAATCCCTTTGAGATATATAACAAAACAATGGTGGGATAAGTCTTTACAGAAAAGTCCGGGATGGCATATATCTATCTTTTAAGGATAGCTTACTATACCCATTTGAACTTCTAAAAAAACCGGCCAAGTGCGAGTCGGACTCGCGCACCGAGGGTTCCGTACTCCAAAAGTAAAAGTAAAACGATAATATTATATTAATTTGCTTATTTATCGTTAACTTTGTTTGTGGAGGTTTATTGTTAATATAAAAAAAACTACGCTAGTTAGAGCGTTGGTTTTATTTATCCTGTAAAATATACATAAACCTCTATTGACCATAATTATTTCTGATTTTTCGATTGGTAAACTTCGGAGATAAGGGGGGTGGAACGGTATTTTTTTCGACATTTTGGCCGATTAATCAAAAACTATTATATATAGAAATAAATAAAAAACTGTTTTAGAGTGCACAGGTAAAGGCCTTTCATATTATGATACCCTACTCAGTTTAGTTATCTTACTTTGAAATTTCAAACCCCTGATTTTCCCCCTTTTTTAATTAAACTAAAATAATTTTCGCGTTTATTTTATTTTTCCTGTAAAATATACATAAACCTCTATTGACCATAATTATTCCTGATTTTTTGATTGGTAAACTTCGGAGATGGGGGGGGGGGGGGGGCGGTATTTTTTTTCGACATTTTGGCTGAATAACCAAAAACTATTATATATATAAAAAAATAAAAAACTGTTTTAGAATGCACAGGTGCCTTTCATATGATGCCCCACTCGGTATAGTTATATCTTACTTTGAAATTTCCAAACCCCCGATTTTCCCCTTTTTAATCAAACTAAAATAATTTTTTTTTAAATACGTTAGTTAGGTAGGTACCATAAGCATTTCATGCACATTATGATAATCGTTGACATCATATAATCGACCGAGCGAAGCGAAGGTCTTTGAGTTAACTAGGGCGATTTGCACTTGTCCGTCCGTCCGTCCGTCCGTCTGTCAGAGCCTTATAACTTTTGAATTACTGAACGTAATTACTTCAAATTTAGATATAATATGTAAACCGATGGCCTCCAGCCGAAAATGGCTTAAAAAGTTATAAAAATCTTTATTTCAGGGGGGCTCTCATAGAAGCGAATGCGAAGTAAAAAAAAAAATATCGCGTTACATAAAATTGTTACGTATCATTTTAAAGATAATTTTGAACTGAGTACAAAAATAATTTTTTTTTAATTTTTCCCTTAAAATTGACGAAATGGGGGGCTTTCAAAGTGGCGATTTTATACGCTCGCTTGAAGACGCTCTCTAGAAAAATCCGCTATGGATTTTCAAACTGATTTTATGTTTTTAGGTCACTTATATCCTGTACTTGAACAACAAATACTAAAATTATATGAATATTATAAAGAAACGAGATTATTTAATTTTTAATGGGCGTCAGTAATTCATATAGCATCAACATAGCTTCACAATAATGCTAATAGATGGCGCAGTCAGTAACTATTCCCATGGAACTACGAGTTAAATTCAATGTTTGATAAATAATTCAATGTTTTCACTAACGTTCCCTAACCTTTACGGGCTACCTATAAGTTAGGTGATTGATGTTTTCTGTCAACTTATTTATCACGATCCTGTACGGGACACCTAAAAGGATATTGGGACGGATGTTAGGACTTAGGATTGTATTTAGGAGCTACCTACGTTAAGAGACTCCTACTTAGGGGATGATTTAGGTATGTTTGGTGAAAACGGGCATAATAATAATGTCAGTTTTGGTTATCATGTATCGATTGAATGAATAATCATGGGATACCGTTACCGCGAGGTCTCAGTTCGGGGCGAACCACTAGTTTAAATGAATATCTTAGGAATTATCGCAAAATAAAAACGAACGCGCGCCAAAAAAATACGCGGGTTTCTACCCGATGGCGATATGACGGGACTCGCTCGCGAGTGATACTTCTTTTATAAGCCTAAGTACTGTTCAATATGCTGTTCAAGGTATAACTTATGGACTATTCCAAGGAGTTTGCAAAGCATAGACGTAATATGCTCTACTACGAGGAGGAGTAGGTATGAGACAACCTGCGATCAGGTTAGAATCTACTTATTGCATTCGCCCTTTTTGGTTGACCTATCTACATTTTATTATAAAATTATCGATTAGGAAGGAATGTTAAACATTTTAATTAGCTTAGCATATTTTCAAATCTCGTAGGATCCCCATTGTTTTAGGTAATCAAACATGTACCTAGCCTAAAACATGATAATCCTGCCTAGCTGCGATAGTCCCTGTCACGTTTAGTTTGATCATTTTAAAAGCCCGGACAAACAGACAGACAAACAAAAGTATAAATTTTGTTTGAGTTGAGGTTTTCTAGGTATTTAGGTTCTTAGAAGCTCAATAAAAATCAATTATTTCGTACCCTCCAGTTGAATTGTGGTATTAAATAATTTATTCTTAAAGTTAATCAGTACCTATAGGCACATAAAATTCAATTAAGAAAGTAACTATGTACCTATTTGGGTATTGTGGCAAATTCATTAGGTATTACTAGTAAAAGAACAAAGGTAAGGGTCCATAGTTCAGTTTATCTGAAATCGATTCGAAGCGTCTATACATGAAAAATTGTTAAACCCGTAGGTTAGACAATAGACATTACTAAAATATAATCACTGAGATTTTTCGTTTGAGGAACTACAAAAAAAAGATATTAACAACTTTATATGTATTTGAGGTTATAAAAATATGTAGATAGGTATAAAGACGTAGTCGTAATTCCTACTTCCATGTTATTTTAAGTTCTAATTTGACAGTGGGATGTGTTACTTAGTAGTCTATAGAACTCTCTACATAGACAAACTCTTGAATTTCCTGGCGAGCAATTAAACGCGAAGCGCGATATGAATTAACCAGATGATGGTTCATTATTTAATAATTATTTAACCAAGGCAAATGATATAAAACTAATTTCATATAAAAAAAGAAACTAATTTAAATACTTTGTTTTGTATATAAATCATATTCGTAGACGCCTCCTAAAACATTCAGGTACAATTCTGCCATTGTTCTTTATGTTCATATGACTATATCAAGATCAACCCTTCCTACAGCATTTTCAAGTTAGTAGATATATGACACCGAAAATGATAAATATTTTCTTAATCCTTTGGGTTATTAAAATAATTATTTTCGGTAATGTTCGTAGACGCTCATACACTGGTTTCACGCCATAAACATACTGAGGAGTATTCCTTATGTTTCACCACACCATATTTTTTTTAAACCTAGATTATGATAATAAAGAATTGTGGTAGATAAAGAAAATAACTTTTTCAACGTAAATAAATATTTTATTTCTATCACAACAATAATTTAGTTTTCTAAATTAGAACTGTCAACTCTATTACATAAAGTGTAACTATAACTCTATTAAATAGAGTTATCAGTTAAATGGTATAGTCTAGTGGCGGTAGGAGATGACGGGGGAAGTGTATGAGATTCGAGCGAGGGGAGCAGAGTATGCTACATTGGCAACAGGAGCAGCGTAGGAGATAGGGGATGAGTAGGCCACTCTCGCGGCAGGCGCGGCATAGGATACGGGCGCGGCATAGGATACGGGCGCGGCGTAGGCGAGTCTCGCGGGCGCGGGCGCGGCGACGGGGTGTCCCTCGTAGCGCACGTTGGCGTTGAACCCGTGCACCGCGTCGGCGGTGTAGTCCACGATGCGCTGCACGCCGTCAGGCTGCACCAGCGAGTACGAGCCGTGCACGGCGTCCCCGGCGCGGGCCTCCTGCTGCTGCTTCACGTCTCCGGTGTGGCCGTCCTGCACGGAGTACTGGAACTCGTAGTGGGCGGGAGCCGAGGGTTCGGCATATGCTACATTGGTGACGGGGACGAGTCCGGCAGAAGCCACTGCCACCAGACCGCAGAAAACGAAGAACTGAAACAGAAATAGTAGATTATTAACCAAGGGGATAAAGCACTGTCTTCTGTCGCGGGTGACGATTTAAATCGCGAGCGTAACGAAGGACTCGAGGTTTACTCCCGAGCGTAGCGAGGGTGTTAAAAACTTAAATCACGAGCGAAGCGAGGGATTTAAGACGAGTCCTGAGTGTAGTGAGGGATTTAAGTTCACCCAAGACTAAGACAGCTTTATCGCCGAGGAAAATACTCTACTTTTCGTACCATTTGCGAAAAAATTAACACAATAATAATATGAGATAAGCATTTATTAAAAATAATGACAATTAAAAGTAAAAGTTAACATTCGAAACATTGGTCCAATTATTGATAGAGAGAGTTAGTTACATTTTTGTTTGGTACATTTATTGTTGATGAGTTGATTTGAGTATTTCTCTGTTCTTGCGTCTGACCATTTGCACTGATGGAATCCGACAATTCACTGTCACTGTCGCTTTGATTTAACATCGTAACGTATTTTTAGAACATTAACTTATTTATAAAAATAAATTAAAAAAATACGTTTAGGACTAGCGCAAACATACAACTTTTAGTTGAACAACTATTTAGTTGTGTTTCATAAGTTTATGGAAATGTACTGCGATCATAGAATGTGCGCAAACTATCAACACGATAGTTGCTCGACAAAAAAAATCAAAAAGCCTTACGATTTGCTTTTGATTATATGGAATTCACGAAAAGTACACAACTCGACTAAACAGTTTAGTCGATGTAAAAGTTGTATGTATGCGCCTTACCTTATGTATTTGAAGAAAACAAAAACGCGGCAAATTCCTAGACTAATATTTTTTTGTCGGAAAAGCAAAGGCATCAAGCTCATACGGCCTCGTCGGTTTTCGTAATTTTATTTAATAATCATAACTGCATAATAAATGCGTATTCCTTTTTCAAAAAGATGTATAATGCTTTATATACAAACTCAATGGTGTAAACACAGATGTAGTTCAGTATAAATTTCGGTAAGTATTCCAAATTTAAATCACATTCTCCCCCTAGAGGATGAATGAAATTCAGTACAATTTTCTTTCCCTGTTTTTAACAGATTAAAAATGACTATTGTTATGTTCGCTTTTTGTGGCACAGAATGTCACTTTTTTGAGCAAGTGGTACGAAAAAAATATTAGGTTTTCGATTTTCTCTTCGTCAATAACTCCGTTGCGTTTCGTTATTTTTTTACCTTAGCTGCCATTGTTGATGATTAGAAGGTCGTGGTTTGACTATGATAATGTATGGCATGAGTCTGTTTTTATACGAAATTATTACAAAAATATTTGCGAACAGTGACATATTCATGCCCGCGGGCTATAGAACATGCCTTAGGTATTGGAGGTCACTATTATCTATTAGGTACACATTAAAATTAGAGATTTGCAAATAGATCAAAACGTGGGTATAACGTACAGTATGGGTGGTTTTAAGTATGTAGATTTGCGAAAAATATGCACGTTTAAAAACTTCATAAATAAAATTGCATTAATTGAGCAGTGATAGCCTAGTGGTTAGGACTGCGTTCTCCTATTCGGGGGGCTGCAGGTTTGATCCACGGCACGCATTATTAAAAGGAAGGACGCCTACACCACATAGGTGTAGGTATGGGTAGCTTACCTAAAGTACAATAGATTATGCAAGCTTTATGATAGAGATGTACAAAATAGTTTATGAATTGTATTTAAATACGCAAATGCAAATACTTTTTGATTTACTATTTCGCATGCAAAATACCAAATAATGTTGTGTTTTGTATTTTAAATACTAATAGGTATTTTCAAAATACTTTCTTAAAATTCAAATAACTTTTGTTCAATTTTAGATGGCTCTGCTCTGTTGTAATTCATTTCCGGTTAATCTTGGAAACGGCTGAGCTGAACCGATTTTGACAGGTCTTTCACTGGCAGATAGCTGATGTTATAAGGAGTAACTTAGGCTAATTTTTAACCTACTTTCAATAAAGTAGGGGTTCTGTTTTTCTACCTACAAACATCCATATCACCGAGATTTCTCAACTGATTTGCGTAAAACTTTTTTAATTCATTGAGAAACTTTGTGAGATGGCCCTATAAAAATTTAAGATTCCAACTCCTCAATTCTGATGCTGCAGCGGTAAAGCCTAAACTAGCTTTTGCACCCGACTTCGTCCGCGTGGGGACTGGGGACTTCATCGGCGTAGGGTTGGGATTTTAAAAATCCAGCGGGAACCCTCTGCTTTTCTGGGATAAAAGGTAGCCTGTGCTAATGATAATATGTCACTCTCCAAGTCCACAACTATACGTCGATCCGATGCTTCGTGGTTGAAGGACAAACCAACAAACAAACGCACTTTAACAAACACAAACTCATCGCGAACGAAGTCGCGGGCCTCAGCTAGTGTTGCATAAACTTAATCCTTTGACTTAATCACAAAGTATTTCGTATTTTTAAAATGGAAAATATGTCTCGAAAATATTTCCAATAAAATACAAAATGCTTTTTAGGGTTCCGTTCCCAAAGGGTACCAACGGAACCCTTTTACTAAGCCTACGCTGTCCGTCCGTCCGTCCGTCCGTCCGTCCGTCTGTCAGCGGGCTGTATCTCGTAAACCGTAATAGACAGACAGATGAAATTTTCACATATTATGTATTTCTATTGCCGCTATAACAACAAATAATAAAAATTAAATTAAATTTAAAAAATTTAATTAAAATATTTCCTTTTATTTAATTTTTTTTAACGAAACCCTAAAAGAGCGAGGCCCAACTCGCACTTGGCCAATTTTATTAGGGTTCCGTAGTAAACAAGGAACCCTTATAGTTTCGCCATGTCCGTCCGTCTGTCTGTCTGTCTGTCTGTCTGTCCGCGGTTTAGCTCAGAGACTATTGGTACTAGAAATCTGTAATTTGACAAGGGTTTAGATATCAATCACGCCGACAAAGTCGTGAAATAAAATTGTGAAAAATAATTTTTTTTAGGGTACCTCCCCTACATGTAAAGTGGGGATGAATTTTTTTTTCTCGTGTATCCCATAGTGTGGGGTGTCGTTGAATAGGTCTTTCAAAAATATTGTGGGTGTGGGAACATCATTTTTCAATTCAGGGATCCGTTTGTGAAATATGATATTTTAAATTGCTAAATTTTATTAGAGTCAAGTGTCCCCCCCCCCCCTCTGCCAGCTAAATGGTTATATATAGGATACAAGAAAAAATTCACAGCAGTAGTATATATGATGAATTTTAAAGGAAAACTATCACGGCTAAGTAGGGTTCATTAGTTAAAGAGTTATATCTGTTTTTTCTAAGTTAGGTATTATACGTAGTGTAAGTTCCATATTTTGTAGAATATTATAGTATTTAAACCATGGAACTCAAAATTTATTCAATATTCTTAGATAAAACAAAAGCACTATCCTAGTTGAGCAATAATATTTGAGACTTTCAACTACGGAACCCTGCACTGCGCGTGGCCCGACACGCACTTGGCCGGTTTTATTTAAAAAAGGTATTTGAATGCAAAATACAAAATAGGTATTTTGCTTTTTGTATTTGAATTTTAAAGACAAGTATTTCAAATAAGTCGCATCTCTTATGATAGAAGTATTTATTTTATAGAGACGCTGGAATTACAAGCGGCAAAGACCGAGACATATATAAATGAAAGCCTATTCACGACTTATGGTCCAGATAAGGATATCTATCGGTTGATACTATAAACATCTTACTAGTTGGTACAGAGGGATAGAAGAATCTTGTCTATAACTAAAAGACTGGTCAACTACGATTAGGTACGATGAAGAAATGCAGGTGAAATAGGTACCTACTGTTGTCATGGCGAAAAAATTCAATTTAAAATTATCTACGTAGTTCATGTAGGTAACCAACCAAGACCAAGGCTCTCTCTTCATCAGTTCGGTTTGTTTGTGTCATAGCAAATCTGAAAATTCTTTGGGAACGTGAAGGAATAGTTGTAGTTATACCTAAATGTAATCAATGTCACAATAAACAATAAATATAACATAAAATGTTACATCAAGGTGTTATAAAAAAATTCTTTTCGTTTTTGTCATCCTTACTAATATTATAAATTCGAAAGTGTGTTTGTTTGTTGGTTTTTCCTTCAATCACGCGGCAACAGAGCTACGGATCGACGTGATTTTTTGCATGGGCATAGTTGAGGACTCGGAGAATGACATAGGCTACTTTTTATTCCGGAAAATCAAAGAGTTTTCAAGGAATTTTAAAAACGCGGACGAAGTTGTGGGCATCAGCTAGTAGTTAATATAGTAAATATATTTAGGTACTTATTAGAGGCCACCGTAATTTTAAATTATTTTTCTCAAATCTTATACCAATCTATAAAACAGTAGGTACCATTCTACTTGATTGAATGATGGCCAGTGTGCACTGTCCAAAGAGAGGATGAAATAGAACTTGACTTTCCTAAAAGTGCACTAAAGAGGGATTTTTGAAATTGCATCTCAATAAAGAGTTCACCCATTAAACTAAGCTAAATCCACGTGGATCTTCATCCGCAGTCATCAGCTACTTATTTATTAAGCAGGTAATGATTTATGAACCTACAGCGTTTTGGTAGAATATGACAGGGTACGAAAAACTACAAAATAAATCTTAAACAAATAATTTATTTGTAACTATTTATAACACATCTAGGTATTAATCATAACAACGAATTTTATTTACATCTACCCACTTGATTGGTTATCTAGTGATGGTAGGAGATAGCAGGGGAAGAGAACGAGACTTGATTGAGGGGAGCAGAGTACGCCACCTTGGCGACGGGAGCAGAGTAGGAGACGGGAGAAGCATAAGAGATGGGAGAGGAGTAGGCCACTCGGGCGACGGGCGCGGCGTAGGACACGGGCGCGGAGTAGGCGAGCTTGGCTACGGGAGTGGCGTAGGCGAGTTTTGCGGGAGCGGGTGCAGGGATGGGATGCCCTTCGTAGCGTACGTTAGCGTTGAATCCGTGTTCTTTGTCCGATGTATATTCAACAATACGGTGGACACCATCAGGTTGAACTAAGGAGTAGGATCCGTGGACATCGTCACCGGCGCGTGCTTCCTGCTGCTGTTTGATGTCACCGGTATGTTCATCGTGTACGGAGTATTGGAATTCGTAATGTGCGGGTGCTTCGGGTTCGGCGTAGGCTACTTTGGCGATAGGGACTAGAGGCACAGCAGAGGCGGCCACGGCCAGGGAAAGGACGACGATGAACTGAAAAAAGAAGGAATTATTAATAAAACTAACATGCCACTCACTCGATATGTTGCTAAGATATATTAAATGATTTTTATTAAAACAATAAAAAAATTCATTGTGAATTTAAAAATAAAACTACGCGTTTTTTCGAAAAAATCCTCACCTTGGCTACCATTGTTACTGCTATGGTTCTCAAAATGAGACTATGCTTTCTGGTGTGGTACCCATGTTATTTATACATGAATAATCGCAAGCTTTTTGGGCATGGTGACATTTTCTGTCAGCGCGCCGGAGCATGAGCTAATTAAAGCTACAGGTTAAGCGAGGTGAAGGTCTCCATGGTAAGAAGTCATAAGTCATAGCATACAATACTGATACGACGAATATGATTGAATATGTGGCGTGACAACATCCTACCTATCTACTTATTATAAAAGTAACCTCGTAGCCTACGAACTAACTTCTATTTGATTAAGTACCTACCTACCCACCTAGTAGTACCTACTTCATTACTAGTTGTAAGCTTTCAAGCTTCGAGCAATAAAAATGTACAAGATTTGCAGTCACATTCAAAATCTTATTGAAAATTTTCCAAAAAAAATAAGTTCTCACCTTTGATAAAAGGTTTGTTTTAAGCTTCTTCACACAACTTCTTTATTTACACAACTTTTTAAAGCTCATTCAAACGTGCATACTTTTGCTTTTTGATTGAAAACAGGTTCACATTAATAGTGAAAACTTATTTTTGCGGACATTTTACGACTCACTGGTTATCTAGTAGGTAGATATTTTTATTGATCAAAGCTTATAGTCGGACATGCGATATTGGATAGTGAAAAGGTCAAACGAGTAGCTTACAGCGTAAAAATGCACCGGTTTCCGATCCATTTCAACACGAGACCTTTATTGTTTCGATGTATTTTATTGTTATTGGAATATTGTGATAAGTAAGGATAAGTATTTTTATTTTAGTTGTGAAGGCAAATTTTTATGGCAAGGTAGGAAGTAGGTACATAATAATTAATATTCCATTGATTATTTCCGTACTTTAGGGTAGAAGACACGGGTCTGCCCGCGAAATTCAAATTTAATTTGGTTTTTCGCAATTTGTAAATTATTACGACAAAGTAGGCTTATGGCCTTCTAATTGCGCCAATGGCGGTATCATCTTCACAGGTTTACATAAAAATCTTTACTTGAAAGTGACCAGTTTAAGAAATTAATCAAAATATCGACTTATTTGTGAGTAACTCACGTCCAACTCAGTATTTTGATTGATTTTAATTAGGTCGGGGAATCGAAGGGTTCCTACAAGATTAAAAAAAACTAAATTCACGTGGGCAAAAGACCTGAAGTCCGAAGTAAAAATATAAATAAGAAAACATCAAAGGAAGGAAGAGAATCAGAACAGAACTAGAGTTACTGATATAGCTTAACTATGTCGCGAATCTGAAGTGACAACACCGGGAAATGTGGAGTTCACATTTCTCGGACTCGGACATACCTATTGTAGACTATAGAGGCTATGTCCAGCGATGATTACCGGGTTCATAAAGAGGACGCACCCCTTTTCTCTTGCACACATTTTATAATAACGTCATATTATAGGTACGTTACGTACGTTCTAATTCTACCTACCTAATCAGCCTAAATGTTTGGAAGTCAGATTTCTTTACTTTACTCTTGATTAGGTAGAATTAGTTACATGGTGATCGCCTAGCTTCTCCAGATACATACAATTTTTTTTCATAACCATGTATGTATTTCACGTCGTCGTACTTATAATTATTATATATACCTAGGTACTTATAAATATATAGGCATTGAGCTTTGCATACTTATGTTAATAAAATAAAAGCTCTTCAATAATAAGAATATAGTAATATTCAACAAGACTGAAGGTGTTACTCTTTAGGAATGTACTCTTGAGACATTTATCGGTACTACAAAAGTAAAAGACAAGGTGTCTTTAACCAGCTTTAACCGAACAAAAAATATGAATCAAGTTTATCAAGTCAAGCCAGCTTATTTTGACCCTTCGCTTTCTATACCATCTACTGCAACTAGTTTGAGCATTGCAGAAAGACCGGATCTGGGTACAGTGGTTTTTGAATGGGAAATTAAGACAGGAAACCTTGGCCCAAAAGCGTTGGGTGTGGTCGAAGTTCGAGCCGCTAATGCGTGTAACACGTCTTGATAAGAATGCACGTCTGATTGATAGCGTTCGATCTTATAAAATGTGGCCAATTTCTGACATTGGTGGAACTTGGATATTGGTATTGATTAGTTCATCAACTTTAAGGCCTTTTTAATAAAAACTACATAATGCTTAAGGATATAGTTTAATGTATCAATTTTTAGGGTTCCGTACCTCAAAAGGTAAAAAATTGGCCAAGTGCGAGTCGGGCCTCGCTCTTTTAGGGTTTCGCACATATGAACAAATCACTTTTCTAGTCTCACTAGATATTTAAATATCTTAGTTCTTAGATAGTACTAAATTAGCATATGGGGAAAAATGCTCGTTTGTTTTGGCCACAATTACTTATAAACCGCATCATAAATCGGTATTTTCAGTATTTTTTTTAAAAACACTATATATACCTAGTATATAATATACAGAAATTTCAAATACCTAAGTAGTTTAGTTTTCGAGATAGACCCCGTAACAAAAGTGGTCTAAAATCGTAAACTTTGACGGCCCCCCATTTCATCATTTTTGTAGCTAAAAAATAATAAAAATATATTTGAACTCTACTTAATGAGCTCTAGACAATGACATCCCACATGCCAGGGTAAAAAAATAAAATTTTATTTCGACTCCTTTTCCTTTTATTTTTAAACTTAATTTTATTTTTATTATTTTTTGTTATAGCGGCAATAGAAATACAAACTCTGTGAAAATTTCAACTGTCTACCTATTACGATTTACGAGATACAGCCCGCTGACAGACGGACGGACGGACTTAATAGTTAGTAAATAGGGTCCCGTTGGCACCCTTTGGGTACGGAAAGAAACCTTTATAAGATCACTCTCTTGCTATTAATTGATGTAGTTTACATAATAACAGTAGATACATAAGTATGTATTTGAATTCAAAGTATATCTCATTTAAGTTAAAAGTTCGTCGAATTTCGGCCGTGAATATTCATAAAAGTTTTATCTTTATTCAAGGTGATGCTGTAAGCATAGTCTTATTATATATATTACCGTAAGGCTGTAAGTGCTTTTATGGAAGGCAATGCTGCTTGACCACTAGCATATTTTACCTTCATTATGATCAATAATTTCCTAAATTTAATCTGATTCTGATTTATTTTTGTTCATCTTTGACTTATCGTGTCATTTTAAGATTCATGTAGGTTCGTTTAAGTAGTTATATTATGTACCTATTTATTAAGAGATAAAAATAATAGGCGCTTTTATTGAAGAGATATTATGTATTTTTTGTAATTAAATTTGAGATGGGTTATGTAATGCATGCATCAGTGTAGTAGGTAAGGACTCTAAAAAGTATGAGTACCTACCTTCATCTTAAATATATAAAAGGCAAAGGTGACTGACTGACTGACTGACTGACTGACTGACTGACTGGTCTATCAACGCACAGCTTTAACCACTGGACGGATCGGGCTGAAATTTTGCACACAGATAGTTATTATGACGTAGACGTCCGCTAAGAAAGGATTTTTGAAAATTCCAACCCCAAGAGGGTTAAATGGGGGTTGAAAGTTTTTATAAAAGTCCGTCATTTATCAAATTATTTTTCATGTAATATCCATGAAACTTTAATTTTTGGGCTTTCGATAAAAAAATAAGAAATACGTGTTTCGCAAATAAATTCCACCCTCAAAGATTTCAAATAGGGGATGAAAATTTGTATAAAAGTCCAGATTTTTAAGTTAATTTTCAAGTAATATCCATCAAACTTGGTACTTTAGCTTTCATCTTCTATCTAAATATATAAAAGGCAAAGGTGACTGACTGACTGACTGACTGACTGGTCTATCAACGCACAGCTCTAACCACTGGACGGATCGGGCTGAAATTTTGCACACAGATAGTTATTATGACGTAGACGTCCGCTAAGAAAGGATTTTTGAAAATTCCAACCCCTAGAGGGTTAAATGGGGGTTGAAAGTTTGTATAAAAGTCCGTCATTTATCAAATTATTTTTCATGTAATATCCATGATACTTTAATTTTTGGGCTTTCGATAAAAAAATAAGAAATACGTGTTTCGCAAATAAATTCCACCCCCAAAGATTTCAAATAGGGGATGAAAATTTGTATAAAAGTCCAGATTTTTAAGTTAATTTTCAAGTAATATCCATCAAACTTGTTACTTTAGCTTTCATCTTCTATCTAAATATATAAAAGGCAAAGGTGACTGACTGACTGACTGACTGGTCTATCTACGCACAGCTCTAACCACTGGACGGATCGGGCTGAAATTTTGCACACAGATAGTTATTATGACGTAGACGTCCGCTAAGAAAGGATTTTTGAAAATTCCAACCCCTAGAGGGTTAAATGGGGGTTGAAAGTTTGTATAAAAGTCCGTCATTTATCAAATTATTTTTCATGTAATATCCATGATACTTTAATTTTTGGGCTTTCGATAAAAAAATAAGAAATACGTGTTTCGCAAATAAATTCCACCCCCAAAGATTTCAAATAGGGGATGAAAATTTGTATAAAAGTCCAGATTTTTAAGTTAATTTTCAAGTAATATCCATCAAACTTGGTACTTTAGCTTTCATCTTCTATCTAAATATATAAAAGGCAAAGGTGACTGACTGACTGACTGACTGGTCTATCAACGCACAGCTCTAACCACTGGACGGATCGGGCTGAAATTTTGCACACAGATAGTTATTATGACGTAGACGTCCGCTAAGAAAGGATTTTTGAAAATTCAAACCCCTAGAGGGTTAAATGGGGGTTGAAAGTTTGTATAAAAGTCCGTCATTTATCAAATTATTTTTCATGTAATATCCATGATACTTTAATTTTTGGGCTTTCGATAAAAAAATAATCTAAATATATACTAGTGGTTCGCCCCGAACTGAGACCTCGCGGTAACGGTATCCCATGATTATTCATTCAATCGATACATGATAACCAAAACTGACATTATTATTATGCCCGTTTTCACCAAACATACCTAAATCATCCCCTAAGTAGGAGTCTCTTAAGGTAGGTAGCTCCTAAATACAATCCTAAGTCCTAACATCCGTCCCAATATCCTTTTAGGTGTCCCGTACAGGATCGTGATAAATAAGTTGACAGAAAACATCAATCACCTAACTTATAGGTAGCCCGTAAAGGTTAGGGAACGTTAGTGAAAACATTGAATTATTATGTAGGTACTAACGAGTGAAACCGGGTTACGGGCATCTGTACAAATCGTCATCTATCGACGCGAATAGAAAATATACAATATTTAACTAAAATTTAACTAAAAAATAATTTTAATTGAATAATATGGTACAAAAAAAATTACAATACAATTATTGTATTATAATAAGTAACTAAATAATAATGGTCGACGCAAAACTGTTTTTGGGATAGGTCGTTAGTCGTAACTCGTAGTTCCATGGGAATAGTTACTGACTGCGCCATCTATTAGCATTATTGTGAAGCTATGTTGATGCTATATGAATTACTGATGTACATTAAAAATTAAATAATCTCGTTTCTTTATAATATTCATATAATTTTAGTATTTGTTGTTCAAGTACAGGATATAAGTGACCTAAAAACATAAAATCAGTTTGAAAATCCATAGCGGATTTTCCTAGAGAGCGTCTTCAAGCGAGGGTATAAAATCGCCACTTTGAAAGCCCCCCATTTCGTCAATTTTAAGGGAAAAATTAAAAAAAAAATATTTTTGTACTCAGTTCAAAATTATCTTTAAAATGATACGTAACAATGTTATGTAACGCGATATTTTTTTTTTACTTCGCATTCGCTTCTATGAGAGCCCCCCTGAAATAAAGATTTTTATAACTTTTTAAGCCATTTTCGGCTGGAGGCCATCGGTTTACATATTATATCTAAATTTGAAGTAATTACGTTCAGTAATTCAAAAGTTATAAGGCTCTGACAGACGGACGGACGGACGGACGGACGGACGGACGGACAAGTGCAAATCTCTCTAGTTAACTCAGAGACCTTCGCTTCGCTCGGTCGAAAAGGCAAAGGTGACTGACTGACTGACTGACTGACTGACTGGTCTATCAACGCACAGCTCTAACCACTGGACGGATCGGGCTGAAATTTTGCACACAGATAGTTATTATGACGTAGACGTCCGCTGAGAAAGGATTTTTGAAAATTCCAACCCCAAGAGGGTTAAATGGGCGTTGAAAGTTTGTTTAAAAGTCCGTCATTTATCAAATTATTTTACATGTAATATCCATGAAACTTTAATTTTTGGGCTTTCGATAAAAAAATAAGAAATACGTGTTTCGCAAATTTTGAAAATTCCACCCCCAAAGATTTCAAATAGGGGATGAAAATTTGTATAAAAGTCCAGATTTTTAAGTTAATTTTCAAGTAATATCCATCAAACTTGGTACTTTAGCTTTCATCTAAATATATAAAAGGCAAAGGTTACTGACTGACTGACTGACTGACTGGTTTATCACCGCACAGCTCTAACCAATGGACGGATCGGGCTGAAATTTTGCACACAGATAGTTATTATGACGTAGACGTCCGCTAAGAAAGGATTTTTGAAAATTCCAACCCCTAGAGGGTTAAATGGGGGTTGAAAGTTTGTATAAAAGTCCGTCATTTATCAAATTATTTTTCATGTAATATCCATGAAACTTTAATTTTTGGGTTTTCGATTAAAAAATAAGAAATACGTGTTTGCAAATTTTGAAAATTCCACCCCCAAACACTTCAAATAGAGGATGAAAATTTGTATAAAAAACTTGAGAGGTTTGACACCTCTCAAGTTTTTTATACATCCGGATGGAACGTAGTTCCTTTCGATTAATTAATTTGGCATTGTGTTCGGTATTTTCGCGGTACAATAATGGGTCTCCGTAGCCTTGTGGCTTCTGCAGTCGCCTAACAGCCAAAGGTCGATGGTTCGAATCCCAGCTCGACAGACCGAATTTTCCATTTTCAATTTTATTTTAAACAATTTCTACATGTGGAACCTTTCCCTAATTTTTATAACTTATAAGTTATAAAAAATTAGGGAAAAATTTTAGTTTTCAAGTAATATCCATGAAACTTGGTATGTTGGCTTTTTACGGAGATACGAATCGCGTTAGGTTGGATTTTAATTACCAATAAAAATCTAACTTAACGTGAGCGAAGCCGCGGGCAAAAGCTAGTTTGTAAATAAGTAGACAAATCAAGCAGGTAAGACAAGACGTGTCTGTTGTTTGTCTTTGGTCTACTAAAATTGCCTGTGAAATATAAAATATAAATAAGCTATTACAAATTACCTAGCATAAATAAATATTTTTTTTCACTTTGGATAGTGCATAGAAGCAACGAATGGGCTTTGTTCAGCGGCCCACAACACAATGTCATTGATTTAGCTATAGCTAAAAAAAACCGGTCAAGTGCGAGTCGGACTCGCGCACCGAGGGTTCCATACTCCAAAAGTAAAAGTAAAACGATAATATTATTATATTAATTTGCATAATTATCGTTAACTTTGTTTGTAGAGGTTTATTGTTAATATAAAAAAAACTATGCTAGTTAGAGCGTTGGTTTTATTTTTCCTGTAAAATATACATAAACCTCTATTGAACATAATTATTTCAGATTTTTCGATTGGTAAACTTCGGAGATAAGGGGGGGGGAACGGTATTTTTTTCGACATTTTGGCCGATTACTCAAAAGCTATTACATATAGAAATAAATAAAAAACTGCTTTAGAATGCACAAGTAAAGGCCTTTCATATGATACTCCATTCGGTATAATTATCTTACTTTGAAATTTCAAACCCCTGATTTTCCCCCTTTTTTAATTAAAGTAAAATAATTTTCACGTTGATTTTATTTTTCATGTAAAATATACATAAACCTCTATCGACCATAATTATTTTAGATTTTTCGATTGGTAAACTTCGGAGATAAGGGGGGGGGAACGGTATTTTTTTTGACATTTTGGCCGATTAATCAAAAACTATTATATCTAGAAATAAATAAAAAACTGTTTTAGAATGTACAAGTAAAGGCCTTTCATATGATACCCCACTCGGTATAGTTATCTTACTTTGAAATTTCAAACCCCCGATTTTCCCCCTTTTTTAATCAAACTAAAATAATTTTCGCGTTGCTTTTATTTTTCCTGTAAAATATACATAAACTTCTATTGACCATAATTATTTCAGATTTTTCTATTGGTAAACTTCGGAGATAAGGGGGGGGGGAACGGTATTTTTTTCGACATTTTGGCCGATTATTCAAAAACTATTATACATAGAAATAAATAAAAAACTGTTTTAGAATGCACAAGTAAAGGCCTTTCATATGATACCCCACTCGATATAGTTATTTTACTTTTAAATTTCAAACCCCCGATTTTCCCCTTTTTTTAATAAAACTAAAAATAATTTTCGACTTTTCTTTATTTCAATGCTTTTGGGCCACTATTATACACAACTATGCCAAATTTCATGTCGATAGCTTTAATAGTTACTGAAATAATCGACTGTGACAGACGGACGGACAGACGGACGGAGAAAGTCTCACCATAAGGGTTCCATTTTTACCATTTTGGTATGGAACCCTAAAAATTGACAGGTAGGTAGGTACACTGCATAGAAATAGGAAGACTAGTCGTAATTCCTACTTCTATGGTACACTGTTTTCAAAAGAGCAACTGCTGAGTTTCTTGCCAGGACTTTACAGAATACAGTAGAATCTATTTTCCAAACCGAAGGCGTGGTAGAGTTATGAGTGACTTTAAAGTTAGCTATAAGAGTAAAACTGGCCTAAATTGTAGCATACAATTTTTAATTTTGATTTATTACTGGAGTTTGTTTTCTCTAATCCCAAATTAATGTATAATAAATAAATAGGTAGGTCGCAGTCCGGAGTGTGACGACAACATGGCGGCTCTTTCGCTTAAATTAAAATCGCAATAGTGGATGAGAACTTATTTTATACGGACACTTATTGACAATTGTCAGCATCATAATATATACTCTACAATATAACAAAACTTACAGTAGTCACTAGTCCCTCTCCTATCGTGACTTAGCTACTTACGGCCACAACTAAACTGCCATCTTATATACCTAGTACCTACGTTGTCACGTGTGATGCAAAATAAAAAAATAAATCTATTAGATATCTATAATTGCCTTAGCTTGACCTGAATAATTTAAATGTACCTATAGGTAAAAGTCGTTCTTCTATTATTCACTGTGCTTACATGCCCATTCAATTGATGAATAGTACCTATCAGTTATTTAAATCGCAATATTTAAATATAATAGAATTTTTAAGAAACAACATATTTGCATGATAATGAGTATTGATCTGCGAACAAAATAATCAGCTATGCTTTGACTTTTAAGAGGTATAAGTAAATGTTGGTGCTGTCCAAAAAATGTGTAAAAGGGCAAACATACGTAATCGAATTGATATTTCGCTGTTCGTTTGACCAAATACATACTTAGTAGGTACAAAATATCACTTACCGTAAAGATGTTTTCGTAAAATAGCTAGCAGGCAGCTGGAAACATATATATATGCAAGCCAAAATGCAAGCATTGTAAGGACATAATATTAGGAAGGTATACTTTACTTGAAACAATTTAGATCAAAATTATTTATTTTTATATTGTTTGCGGTAACATTGAATTCCGAAATTTAAAATTGGCCTGGACTTGACACAGATAGTTGCAAGGGCTTCATTTACGAATGTTGTATGACATAACTTTCGATCCAGTTTTTGACCCATACGTGGGGTGACCACAATTTCTAAAACGAATGCGAGTGTGATAGAAACAATAGTTTTTATCAAACATTAGAAATCTTTGGTTTTTATCTTATTTCTAGCTTATGCCCGTGACTTCGCCCGCGTGGATTTCGATTTTAAGAATCCGGTAGGAACTCTTTGATTTTCCGGGTTTAATAGTACCTAGCCTATGTCACTCTCCAGTTTGTCAACGATATCCATGCAAAAATCACGTCAATCTGTTTCTTTGTTGCAGCGTGATTGAAGGACAAACCAACAAAAAAACACATTTTCGCATTTGTAATATTAGTAAGGATTGAATATATGATTTTACTAGCTATTTAGGTAAAGCAGACGAAAGCACTTTTTTAAATAACACCGTAATAATCTAAACATATTTAAAAGGAAAAGGTGACTGACAGACTGATTGACTGACTGATCTATCAACGCATAGCTTAAACCACTGGACGGATTGGGCTGTTTGGCATGCAGTTAGTTATTTTAATGTAGGCATCCGCTAAGAAAGGATTTTTGAAAAATCAACCTCTAAGAGTTTATAAACGCGGGCAAAAGCTAGTTTAGAATATGATTCAAATTGTAACAATGTTATAAGTACCTTGTCATATAAAGTATACCTACCTATGGTACGAAAAAACGTGAATATCCTACAAAGTACAAAAGCTTAGGCGCACTACACACACGCGTTACAAATATCAACGACTAACACGATAAGCGACACTTGTAACTATAAAAAGCTTCGCGTCCGCCGTACTAACATCATAATCCGATTACTAAGTAACCAATCAACATGTCTATTAAAGTAAGTTAAGCTTAACAGTTGCAAAATATCATTTTATTAAAATAACTACCGTATACTAATACCTACTATTAATGCGAAAGTGTGTTTGTTTGCTCTCTTTAATTCTTGGAACGTATAGTTCCTTATCGCGCCTTGCGGAAGGGGGACCTTTCCCTAAGAAAGGTTCCACATGTAGAAATTGTTTAAAATAAAATTGAAAATGGAAAATTCGGTCTGTCGAGCTGGGATTCGAACCATCGACCTTTGGCTGTTAAGCGACTGCAGAAACCACAAGGCTACGGAGACCCAATATTGTACCGCGAAAATACCGAACACAATGCCAAATTAATTAATCGAAAGGAACTTCGTTCCATCCGGGTGTCCCTTGACACCTCTCAAGTTTTTTTTAATGCGATTCGAAGTCGGTAACCACCGAGATTTTTTTTTTATTTCCTTTATAACTATCTACTTATTACTACAGTAGTAGCAAGAGTAATCAAATTACCCATATTACTACTGGAAGTAAAACGTGCAATTAAGAGTTGATTTGTCCTTCGATTATGCAGCAACGGATTGACGTAATTTGTTGCATGGGTATAGTTGAAATGGCGAATGACAAAGGCTTACCCTTTATTCCGAAAACAGAGGGTTCCAGTGGAATTTTTAAGAACCTAACTTCACGTGGACCAAGTCGCGGACAAAAGCTGTACATAATGTTACAAAAAGGTTTTAATAAAAGATGAATAAAATTATCCTTTATATTTTTCAGTTCTTCGTTTTCTGCGGTCTGGTGGCAGTGGCTTCTGCCGGACTCGTCCCCGTCACCAATGTAGCATACGCCGAACCCTCGGCTCCCGCTAACTACGAGTTCCAGTACTCCGTGCAGGACGGCCACACCGGAGACGTGAAGCAGCAGCAGGAGGCCCGCGCCGGGGACGCCGTGCACGGCTCGTACTCGCTGGTGCAGCCTGACGGCGTGCAGCGCATCGTGGACTACACCGCCGACGCGGTGCACGGGTTCAACGCCAACGTGCGCTACGAGGGACACCCCGTCGCCGCGCCCGCGCCCGCGAGACTCGCCTACGCCGCGCCCGCGCCCGCTAGACTCGCCTACGCCGCTCCCGTAGCCAAGCTCGCCTACTCCGCGCCCGTGTCGTACGCCGCGCCCGTCGCCAGAGTGGCCTACTCCTCTCCCCTCTCGTACGCCGCTCCCGTCGCCAAGGTCGCCTACGCTTCGGCTCCAGCTCTCGGCCACGTCTCGTACTCTTCGCCCATCATCTCATACAGCCACTAGAAATAAGTATGTTACTGTTACAAACCTATTTATTCTGTTAAATAATACAAACGCTTAGTCAACTCAACTATCGTTTTATTTGTGGGGTAAAAGAATTGTTCAAGGCGCGAAGCATATCCGATATCAAAACGCTCCAAACGAAGTTAGGAGGAAGCGTGCGGGTAGTGTCGGGGAATCAATAGGGAATATGCATGATTTTTTTTTAATTTCTTAAATTAATCATTTACATCTTTATAACATATAAAAAATATAAATAGGTTTGAAAATAGTCAAATAATTTTTAAAAGTGAAATTTAAAACATTGAATAAATTTGAGCCGTTCAAACGCCACCATTAGCGCGCGCTTTTGATGACGTCATTCGACATGTCCCGTGTTTGTTTACTATAGCGTTTCAGTTACTTCATACTTATTTTCAGTTTTAATTGCTACACAAACCATGGAAGAAGTTAAAAAACCTTCTTACAAGTATTGTATGGTACCTAAGTACAAAAACACTATTATTAGTACACCCGGTAAAGTGTTTTTTCGTATTCCACGAGATGCGAAAGTACGAAAAAAAAGTGTAAGAAAATTGTTCATGTAAATCGGAATATCGTATTTATCTAATACTTATTTACAAAAAGTATATCTTCTTCTTCTTCTTCTTTATCAAGCGATAGACGTCCACTGCTGGACAAAGGTCTCTTGCATGGACTTCCACAGGCCTCGGTCTTGCGCCGCCTGAATCCAGCGGCTCCCTGCGACTCGCTTGATGTCGTCGGTCCACCTGGTGGGGGGTCTGCCAACACTGCGCTTCCATCCAACCATCAGCTCTTCGAACTATGTGCCCCGCCCATTTCCACTTCAGTATCGTGACTCGCTGAGCTATGTCGGTGACTCTGGTTCTCCTACGGATCTCCTCATTTCTGATTCGATCCCGCAGGGATACTCCGAGCATAGCTCTCTCCATCGCCCGCTGAGCGGTCCTGAGCCTACTTATGAGGCCCTTAGTTAGCGAAAACAAATTAATTTGATATTATCCTTTCACTTTTACTTCTAGAGTAGGTACGGAACCCAACTAGAGTACGGAACCAAAAAGTATATAAACATATCAAACTTGAGTGAGCTTCAATAACATAATATTACGTATAAATTATCATGATATAGACGTAAATTAGGAGTTTAGGAACACAGATGGTTATTTAAAGGTTATGTTTTGTTTTAAGTATTATTTAAACATATAAGAAAAAAAATCTGTGTTAAGGACTAAAATATACCATGTAACATAAGAATTACATTGCACCTTTCACTCCTTTGATATCTGCGCTCGTAAAATCGAGATTTGATACAAAATATGCTGACATCATAAATGCATCTATTTTCGGTAGATTATCCGATTGTGCTTTGACAAAACCAGTTTCAGTCATCAACCTAGATTGACTACAAATAATATAAATTCACAAGTAATCACACAGGAATACAGTTTTAAACAATTTTTCTCACAAACACTGTATGAATATCGACGCCGTTAATCAACCGTAAATCAAATGACGTCACATTTCGTTTCGACCAATGGCGACGCGTTTTGTAAGTTTGAATTTCCCTCCTTTATTTTTCACTTTCTATATAATATTTTCTGGGTTTAAATAATAACTAAATAAAAAAATACCTTTTAAGTATAATGTTAAGGCAATAAAGAATCTAGAAAAAAATATTTGAGACAAATTTAAATTTTATGCATATTCCCTATTGAATTATGTAACATTATAAGGCGAGTAGCTCTTGTTGCTCGGCACGTCCGCTCCCCTCGACTCCGCTGATGCATTACTCTTGACACCTATTCATTTGGCCAGTTTAGTTTTGTGCAACCATTATAATTAAAACTTGAGAGCTCAAGCGAGGCTCCCCTTTTATCCCTTAATCGAAGTATAAAAGCTGACAGCGTAGGTCTTATGCATTGGTCATGACTACTGTGTGAACGCCTACATTACTGGTTGCAGGCAAATATAAATTGACAGAACTGATCGCATGTAGTGGTTGTTAGTTAAAGCGAGGGGCTTGGAAGAGTGTGATGTGAATATTTTATTTGAAAACATTTCATACCTCGACTTTTTGCTGACAGAGGGGTTGGATAAAACAACATCAAATATTTTTTATAGAAACATTTCGATACATCAGCACCCGTCAGACTTCATTTAGAACTGCTTGAAACACACCTATCTTTAAAAAGCTTTTTAACTTAGCTAAAACAATTAGGTATTTATATATATATATATATATATACTACTAGCTGACCCAGCGAACTTCGTACCGCCGACTTATCTATATAAATAAAACAAATAAACTATCCCAATCCAAAAAACCTATCCTATCTTTTAAGTTGGACCAAATTACAGATAGTTACGAAGTTTGATTAAAATCGGTTAAGTGGTTTAGGAGTCCATCGCGGACAAACAACGTGACACGTAATTTATATATATTAAGATATATTCATTATAGATACGTTTGCGAAATATTAGGTACTTACCTAGTTAATAATGAACTCGCATGAATAAGCAGTGATAGCCTAGTGGTTAGGACTGTGGTCTCCTATTCGGGGGTCACAGTTTCGATCCCGGGCACGCACGGTGCGTTTATGAAATTAAATACCTATCACATGCTTCAACGGTGAAGGAAAACATCGTGAGGAAACCTGCACACCTGAGAGTTCGCCATAAAGTTCTCGAATGTGTGTACAGTCCGTCAATTCGCATTGGGCCAGCGAGGTGGACTATGGCCTATCCTATAACCCTTCACTAAGAGGATACCGGTGCTAAGTAGTGAGCCGTTGATGGGTTGCTGATGATGAATGAACTCGCTGTGCGAATATTAAGTGCACGTGAATGAATAAATAATATGTGCCGGCAAATGTTTTGTTGACGAAGTTTTACAATCCGCCCACAAAGGGTTGTCGTGTTAATCCCACTATTATCGGATGATGAGCTATTAAATCCCCCCTCTCCACCCCCCTTTAGTGTTGCCATTATCAGAGATATTATACCGAATGTTAGTTTGGTTAATCCTTGGGGAATCGGGATAAAGGGTTGATATCTTGAGTAATAACATGTTTACGAACGTTATTAAAATGTCTACCTACTGGTTTGCAAAAGCCCTCAGATAGTCGGGCGGGAAGCTTGGGCTAAATAAATGCCTTTACGTAGGTAGGTATCTTCTTCTTCTTCTTCTTTATCAACCGATAGACGTCCACTGCTGGACAAAGGTCTCTTGCATGGACTTCCACAGGCCTCAGTCTTGCGCCTCCTGAATCCAGCGGCTCCCTGCAACTCGCTTGATGTCGTCGGTCCACCTGATGGGGGGTCTGCCAACACTGCGCTTCCCGGTGCGGGGTCGCCACTCCAGCACCTTGGGACCCCAACGACCATCAGCTCTTCGAACTATGTGCCCCGTCCATTTCCACTTCAGTATCGCGACTTGCTGAGCTATGTCGGTGACTCTGGTTCTCCTACGGATCTCCTCATTTCTGATTCGATCCCGCAGGGACACTCCAAGCATAGCTCTCTCCATCGCCCGCTGAGCGGTCCTGAGGCTACTTATGAGGCCCTTAGTTAGTGACCATGTCTCGGATCCGTAAGTCATCGCTGGCAACATGCACTGTTCGAAGACTTTAGTCTTCAGGCACTGAGGAATTTTGGACGACTGAGGAATTTTGGTAGGTAGGTATACAAGTAACATTTTAAATTAATCATCATCATCTTGAACACGGCATAATACTGAGCGTAAGTAGGTCTCCTATCAGAGCAACGTTATAGGCCATAGTGCACCACACTGGCCCAATGCGACTTGGTAGACTTCACACACCTTTGAGAACATTATTGGGAGCTCTCAGGCGTGCAGATTTCCTCACGATGTTTTCCTTCACCGTTGAAGTAGTTAATTACTAATTGAGTAGAAAAATAATAGTTTATAATATGCAGAAAAAATAATGTCCTCGCGAACGAATCCGGTCACGACGGCCTCCTCAAATTAGCCATCTGCTCGATAGATATTATTGTGCACAAGTGTGTGCGGAAGCACAAGTGGACTCTCTATTCCCTCACTCTCATAGTTGATGGGACGGAAATCCGACACGATCGGAGAGAGATCAGGCGCAGGACCGACGGCCTTACGTGTTCTCCGAGGCACGAGGGTAACTCAGCGCCAGTCTCCTAACTCCGCTCATAGTAATTACTAAGAATTTGTAGGAATAAAAACCTAATACATTTATTGGCCCGACCCGGGAATCGAACCCGGGACCTCGGCATTCGCAGTCTAACATGCTCTTCGAACTATGTGCTCCACCAATTTCCACTTCAGTTTCGCGACTCGCTGAGCAATGTCGGTGACTTCGGTTCTCCTCCGGATCTTCTCATTTCTGATTTGATCTCGCAGGGATAATGTACAATATTTAAGGGTGGATTTCGATATTTTATCAAGTGTATTCGACAATATCATATTCGGCGTTGGCGAGGACGGCGGCAGGCAGGCTGGCAGTCGCGGCGAGGGGGCAAGACGGAAGCAATTAGGCGGAGCGCCTGCGCGGCCTTCCGGTGCGTAATTGCCGTATCTGTGCGCTCGATGTGTTCTCGAATAGTTGACTTGAATCTCGATTGTTAATATTCTAACATGCGGCTAATCGTGGGACGGTTATTGATCATTTTTATCATACGGCGCGGTTGTGATTGCTTCAAAGAATCTGCCTGAGAGCTATAGCACGCGGTTGTGATTGCTTCAAAGAATCTGCCTGAGAGCTATAGGTGGCTATAGCGCTAGCCTAGCAGCTATCACTGCTGCTTAAAACCAATATTACTGTCAAAAAGTTCAGTATCATTGACTGTACCTAATTAGTATAACTTACTTTCTTACTCTCTCTAAGGTATCTAAACTATCTGGAAGTGGAAACCACCTAGAAACATACCTAATTAATTTTATTTACAAAACAATAATACAAAAATACAAAAATAAAATACTTGAGAGGTGTCAAGGGACACCCGGATGGAACGAAGTTCCTTTCGATTAATTAATTTGTTTTTATTATTAATTAATTTGTTTAAATTTAAAAAACAATTTCTACACGTGGAACCTTTCCCTAATTTTTTAAAACTTAAAAATAAGTTCTAAAAAATTAGGGAAAAATTCCACATCTAGAAATTATTTAAAATAAAATAGAAAATAGAAAATTCAGTCTGTCGAGCTGGAATTCGAACCATCGACTTTTAACTGTTTAGCGACTGTCGAAACCACAAGGCTACCGAGATCTTATATTGTACTTTGAAAATAATGAACACAATGCCAAATTCACATTCAAAAAAGGGTCGGTTCAATTTTGTCTTAATTTATTCCGTCTAGCCCCCTTCCGCACCGCGCGATTCGGAACTACGTTCCAAAATCTGAAAGTAAAAGTAAAAGTACCTAAGTACCTAAATCAAGTTTATTTGATTTCATATTTGACACTTATAGGTGTTTCTGTGGACCGTGACTGTGAAAATTAGGTATTCTTTATTTGGGTAGGGACCTTCAATGGTTATACCTAACTACAAAATTATATTTCGACCTTTTGAAAAACTGCAGAGTCCCTATTGATATTTCAATTTATCACGGAAGCCGCATCAATGTCAATATTTTTTCATCAGAACACGATACGGTCATCCGAAAACGATCTACTTACGAGGGAGTGTGGACAAAGCGATACACGTGCCATCGCGTGGGCTAACATAGTGTAGCCTTTAACAATACAGACAGATCAAACTACAAAAACAGACCAAAACATCATAGGAACTGATGTTACATTGCGATGTAGAGTGTCGGCAGTGCTCGAATCTCATCAAAGTAGCAAGGATGCGTAATTGCTATTTTTGTAATTAAGATGATGAGCCTTATTTCTTTGTTTGTTTCAACAGCCCGCTACTTCTATCTTCTACAACTTTACTGCTCGTCTTTAGGTACGTTAATTTATCTAAATAATCTATCTAAATAAATATAAAGGAAAGGTGACTGACTGACTGCTGATCTATATATAAACGCACAACTCAAACCACTGGACGGATCGGGCTGAATGGAATGACGTAGGCATCAGCTAAAAAAGGATTTTTGAAAATTCAACCTCTAAGAAGGTAAAATAAGGGGTTTAACCAGACTAAATGTGAGCAAAGCCGTGGGTAAAAAGCTAGATCCTACGGATATATACTTTTATGGCCTCAATATCCCAATGGTTAAAGTGCGGACTTAAGTGAAATGTCGAAGTTTTGCGCTTTACGTTTATTTGGACTTTGGAGAGGATGAGGCAATATTAGTTAAATTCATCATTATTCTTTAGAAAATGCTACGTGAATAAATTATTCACATAGCATCATTATTATTAGGCTAAGAGGCGCAAATATGAGAAACTTGACAGTGGTTTCATATTTGCGCCTTTTGGTGTAGAGACCCTGGGGCCGTGGGGCCCGGAGGCTCGCGCACTTTTTTTAGAGATATCAAAAAAGGTGATCGAGTCTACCGGGGATCCAAGAGCTGGCAGCTACCTTGGCCAAAGGATTAGCCTGGCCATCCAAAGAGGTAATGCTGCCAGCATCTTGGGTACTATGCCACACTGCGGTGGCTTGGATGGGGTTTTAGATTTTAATTAGTTTTTATTTTAGTTTTAATTTTAGAATTAAATTTAGGTTTAGAGTATTGTATATATGAAATTTTCTATCTATAATACACTTTTAATTGGCATCATTATTTAGAATAATGTTCTCTTGACAGAATTTCAGCGGCACATCCCTACGAAGATTAGCCAACTGCTATCAGCCCCTTTAGCCAAGTTACATTGGATCGTTTCTATTCTCTTTCTATGTTCGTTAACGCTTGGTTTGGTTAAGGCCATCTAGTTTGCGATTTTGAAACTTGAACAAGGTACGACAATAAAATTATTTTATTTTATAGTATGCATTTTAAATGGACACTACAGTAAATAATTTATGCATTTTAAATGCTAAAAAATACATTAATAATACAAAATGCCGCGAAATATAATCAATACACATCTGTCTTTGATCAGCTGCAGTGCCATCTAGTCTAGGCCTAGCCAAACCTTCAAGCGTTAACGATCGTAGAAAGAAAATAGATACAACGAAGTGAAACTCGGCTAAGGGGGCAAAATATTTGGATGTTGGCAAGCATAAGGCGTTCGGGAAGCTCCGAGATGTCTTCTCGTCCAAAATACCTCAGTGCCTGAAGACTAAAGTCTTCGAACAGCGCGTGTTGCCAGTGATGACTTATGGATCCGAGACATGGTCGCTAACTGTGGGCCTCATAAGAAGGCTCAGAGTCACTCAGCGAGCGATGGAGAGAGCTATGCTTGGGGTATCCCTGCGAGATCAAATCAGAAATGAAGAGATCCGCAGGAGAACTAAAGTCACCGACATAGCTCAGCGAGTCGCGAAACTGAAGTGGAAATGGGCGGGGCACATAGTCCGAAGAGCTGATGGTCGTTGGGGTCCCAAGGTGTTGGAGTGGCGACCCCGCACCGGTAAACGCAGTGTTGGCAGACCCCCCACTAGGTGGACCGACGACATCAAACGAGTCGCAGGGAGCCGCTGGATTCAGGCGGCGCAAGACCGAAGCCTGTGGAGGTCCATGCAGGAGACCTATGTCCAGCAGTGGACATCTAAAGGTTGATGATGATGATGAAGCATAAGGATAAAACCATCACATCCAAGTAGTTACCTTTTTTTTTTTGTTAACGGGGGGAAATCTTCTTAAGATACCCGATATCCTGAGGGAGAATATCGGGTTATGTAGGATTTTTACCTACTAAAACCCCCTCGATGGCCACCCTCAGCGCATATTGGAAGGCTCCGAGATCTCTTTCGAACACATACCGGTGCCTCCCTTGCGCGACGCTCATTATGGGCTCGTCCCGGCAAAACTACGCGCACCTCGCTAGGAGGTAAGGCTACTTGTGCCACATCAAGCTGCCCTCTTCCCAAGGTCACATAAGATCGAAAAATGAGTGGCTGAAGCCCTCACTACAGCCACTAGCAACCCTGATCCAAGTAGTTACCTATTACCAAATAAAATATTTTGTGCAACCCTTCATCCCCGGTAATGACTCAAAACACCCCAGCTTACCGTATTCCCTCGGCATCTGCTTTGCGGACCGAAATCTATTTAATCGTATCGTATTGCTAATTTAAGTATTAGGCGGCGCGTTCCGTCGCTTATTGAATTATTATCTATTCCGTTTGCGGGGACTTCTAACTCCCCCGGGTCTTTAGTACCGCTCGCTCGTTACTCGCACTGTTAACTTTGGAATACTGATGTGTTTTTTGATATTTTGATCGGTTTTATACTTATTTTTTAGAAACAGACAGACACACAAACAGAAGAATCACTTGCTTATCAGCGAAGGTAAGCATCGCGAGGAAACCAACATGCCTGTGAGTTCTCCATAAAAAATAGTTCTCCAAAATATGCAAGCTAAAATAAGTATGTATCCTAGTGTATGAAAAAGACCAAGTGGTCTGTGACCTAGCTGCGTGACCAGTAGGGCTCACATATGCGCCACGAGAAAAAAAATTATACACATTTTACTCGTGAATCTCTAAGGGATATATTACGAGAAAACGGATAGACAAAATTTTCTCGTGGCGCGCAGGTTAGTCCTACTGGTTAAGTCGCTCATTGGCCTTCCACTTACAACCGTAATTAGAATAGCCGAGTACCGGACAGAGTAGAAGGCTACCAACACTACGAAGGCTCTGTCATATAGATGCCACCTTAAGCAATGAAGTGTGCGACCAAGAAGATCTCTAAGTAATTTCAGACCGAAAACTAAAAGACTTAGTGACAGGCTAAAAGATACCATCGGAGAAGGGCATCTTTCACTTAGCTTAGCCAACCTAACCATTGGGTAGAGCTAACCCCATATAATTTAGCTAGCTAACCCACACTCCACAGATCATTTACCTCGCATAACTTAGCTCTGTCGTTCGCGTTGGGAACTGAAGTTTTAGGTATTCACTAAAAACATTAGGTAGGTACAAGTAGGTCTATACCCATTCCATCATTAGCCTTTCATACATTCATTTCACAGCCGAATCGGGTAACGAAGTAGCCGCCAAAAGCTACCAGTAGCGAACGTCAGACACAAGTTGAGTTCGCAGTGTGAATACATTAAATATGCTGTTCTACGCTTAGCAGTTTGCACTACTTCAGTGCTAAGACCACGACACGTAATTTGAAGCTCTCAATTTTATTTTAAAATGTTTTAAATGTAATTAACATTAAATGTATGTTTTAATTAGATATATTTAGATACTAGATGATGCCCGCGACTTTGTCCGCGTCGATAAAGGTTTTTAATTCCCGCGGGAACTCTTCAATTTTCCGGGATTAAAAGTAGCCTGTGTGCTAATTCTGGGTAGGTATAAGCTATCTCCATTCCAAATTTCAGCCAAATCGGTTCATCGATTAGTTGTGACGTAAAAAAGTAACAAACAGCCATCCATATAGGTATCCATCCTCACAAACTTTCGCATTTATAATATGTAAGTATTAGTAGGATTAGTAGGATAGGATCGCATCTAGACTTTTGTGAGTCGCGTTGGGGACCGTATCAACAAAGCTGCAAGGATTACCCATCAATAATTATTATTAATTATAAATATCATAAAAGCGAGAGTTTGTTTGTTTGTTGGATTACCCTTCAATCGCACAGCAAGGAATCGAACTGATTTTTGCATGGGTATAGTTGAGAACCTGAAGAGTGACATAGGCTACTTTTTATCCCGGAAAAACAAAGGTTTCCCAAGGAATTTTAAAAACCTAACTCCACCAACACAGTCGAGAACAAAAACTAGTTAAGTAATAGTAAATTAAATCAATCATTGAGCCCAAAAGGTGGTTTTTTTTTCTAATAGAATTTCAGCATAGCAAAATCTTGTGATTCTTGATCAATATTTTATTTATTTGTAAAGCAGGCACCAGGCAGATTATGTAGTTTATCCCTAAAATACCAGGCGAAGCTGTGCGCGCTTTGCTTGGCCTTTTGTGAAGATTCTGACCAAATCAACCACTATGCGAACCACACGCTACGATTCTAACGATGCACCTAATTCAAGTGGGGTACTACACAATCGGTGCACCCAAGCAGAAAACATTGATAAAACCATTAATTTGCAAGCATTTAGCGAACAATTACCATAATGAGGTCGACGACGCGTGAAGCGTCGCTGGGTCGATGAGGACCGAGGAGTCGAGGATGCGGAGACACTCAATTACGCGTCATTCAGGACTGGTGTTTGCGCTGGTTCAGTGAAGTGTGCACAGGCTCTCATTGGCTAACCGCCCCATGGGGTGGCGCCCTCCTCTGGCGTGCGACGGTAATCTTTTGTGGATAAGACCGTCGATAAATACAAAGAATATTTATTCTGCCCGTCTACGGCCAAGCCAAAACAAAGGGGTTATGATTTTAGTAGGCCTTTTATGAATGTTTTTACGTATGTTCCATCGTAGTGCCTAAGGCCTCTGCCTCGAATCTTGCGGGCAGCGGGGCGGTGGCGGGCTGGCGGCGCGGCGGCGAGGGAGCAGCAGGATCTAAAGCGTAAAATCAAATGGACCGGCCCGAAACGGGCAACGGCGGGCAACGAGCGGTGCACTCTATACAAGCGGTGACCGCGCCGCGCTGCCGCCGCCGCCCCGCTGCCCGCAAGATTCGAGGCAGAGGCCTTAAATACTAAGCCTATTTTGATGAATGACGTGTCGATCGATTCGTTATTATAGTTCGGATGACATGGGCTACATTTTATACGAGCAAAATCAATACGATGGATGTTACATCCAATTTTCTGAATACAGGTTACAGTTTTTAAATTTTTTTTTCTTATACGAGAATAGTTTCCCGTACACTAATTATTAATTATTGATTGCTGCAATCACATATTTTCATGAGCTCCAGGTCACTGTTTAAGGCCGCAGTGACTTTCAATGATTACCAACCTCCGCTTCGGACATGCATGGTACTAAAAGAAGATAATGTGTATAGTAAAGTATGAATTTAAATCGCTATGCACCGAATTCGTAGGAGCGAATACATGTGAAAAATTCGCAGTAGATACATACATTCATCCGAAAAACATTGCCATCTTTCTGTTGCAGTCACAGTTGAATCTAAAACCCAGTGTCTACAGTCTAAACATGCTATTCTAATAAAGGTAGTATTCCTTACTACTTACGGTAAGGAATACTATGTTAATGGCTATTCCACATTAAGCTTTCAGTCGGAGCGGAGTTAGAGAGTCGCGAGTCAGCCCCACGTCCCAACATTAATGTTATTATTTGGCAACATTTACTAAATAATTTGCTCGTTAAACGTCCGCCGATACGTCCCCCCCCCCTCCCCCCTTCCCTGGCCCTAACTACGGTATTGTGTCGCCCTCCCCAGGGCACTAACGACTGGATTCTGCCAATACGATTCTAACATTAATTACTTCCCCGTCTTTGTGAATAGTGAATATTTGTACCAACATGCTCTTTTGTTAGCGATACGAAATTAATAACAGTGAGTTATTGTGAAGGGATTAGAAAACTGCGGTGCTGAAGACTTATATGATTTGATGAGTTTTCTGTAAGCTTGCCCCGTGTGGGATTATTTTTGCGGCTGCGCTCGTTTTAATCCGGAAACGAGACGTGGACGAGAGGCCAGAGAAATGTCTGTATTGCAAACTCTGAACACGAATTATGTGGACCTGGATATACCGAGATACTCACTAGCTTTAAAGGCACATTCTGCTGATCGATAAACAGTTATAGGTACCACTTAAGCACATGCTGGAAATGGACCTGATGTGAGACCTAAGATTTTTTGTCTTGACCAGAACGTAGGCTTAGGTACTTTCTGATTATGGTGTACCTATTTGCATAGGCTGCAGTAAGTATATGGTATACCTATTTTTTTAACGATGGTTGCCTATTACCTGCCTACGTGAGCGGTGAGTGTAGTTATTGACACGTTTTTGAAGTAAGTAAGGGTAGGTACCGTCTGTTCTAAAAAAAAGTGATTTTCGCGAAAGGCAAATAAGCTCTTGATTCTTCGAAAGTCGTTTGTGGGATAGGCGTGACGTTTTTTTAGAATAAATCTCCACAGTCGATTTTAGACCTGCGTGATATCTTTACGCTCGGATAAGACTTATTTTACGTTGGTGAAATCGGCCTTTAATAAGATTAAAAAATCCATTAAAATTATTCTCATGAAAAAAGCATAATATTAATTGAAGATTATACTCCTAATCTAAGATTATATTATTATATTCTACTCTTTTCTACGTTACTCTATTCGAGACAGATAACACTTTATTTCTTATGAAAGATCTCTGATCTACTCGTATAAACGCAAATAGGTACAGCGCCCGCGGCTGCCATGATATATGTAAATGCGGGTAATTGTTTTCGCTCCCTTCCTCCCGTCGCGGTGAACTTGGCTGTACCAATGTTAGTAGTTAGCACTTTAACTTGCTTGTATGAGAATGTAAATTTCGCAGGGACACATTTGAACAACATTTACATTTCACCTTCTGTAGATCTAAAACTGGTACCTATACCAACCTATCATATATTATCATACCTATATATTTTCTCCTAATTTAAGTAATCAAAAGTCTAATAACTTTTGATTACTTAAATTAGGAGAAAATCAAACAAAGACCAATCTATTAGAGTTCACAGTTTACAGTTCTTCTTAGCTACCTATTCAACTAAGTAATACTTTAAACATCTATGGCAAACGAAACTTTCACCACATTCGGATCTCAACGTCTAACGTATAGAACAGAATAGAGTAGAATGTAGAATAGAGTAGAATAGAATAAGAATAGTTTTGTATTCAAATAAACTTTTACAAAGTGCTTTCGAATCGTCAAGTGAATCTACCACTGTGCACTGGTTTGGAATGCCATTCCAAACCATATTCCATATTTATTAAAAATATTGGGTCTGTGTAGAATTTGCCGCAGAATCACCCATAGGCCATGGTATTATATTATATATATATTAAAAGACATGTGGGTAGTAGGTAGGTATACATACCACGGGCAAAAAAAATCTCCCGTGGTATTACCGGGTACCACGGGTAACTACCGGTAGTGTGGAAGCCCCTACAAGATTTATCATTCCAGCAGCTCATGTCTATCGATTGATGAACACGGTGACGACTCTAATACAAATCTTTATGTATCTACTAATATCTATTTTATAAATTTGAAAGTGGGTTTGTTTGTTGGTTTGGGTCCTTCAATAACGCAGCACAGCACTCGTACGCTAAAACTATTGATTGAACTATTGATATTGATTATATTGAACTACAAAAAAGGTCACTATATAAATTCTAGTATTAATTTATATAGATTATAGCTATTTTCATTGTAAAATGAGTCGGAAAGTTATTTTTGTTACTAAATTTTGTAACTGTTTTTGGGCGCCATTTTTCCAATATGGCGGCGCGAACGGCAAAGATACGAGGTGGCAAAG
Organism: Oeneis ivallda; assembly: GCA_029955525.1. Lineage (NCBI taxonomy): Eukaryota > Metazoa > Arthropoda > Insecta > Lepidoptera > Nymphalidae > Oeneis > Oeneis ivallda. The sequence goes on along the minus strand of JARPMR010000020.1, from coordinate 17,370,972 downwards.
TGAAAATTCGAAAAGAGCACGTCGAAATCTATAAAATGACCAATTTTCAAAACTCCCGGAAATCTTTCCAGGTAAAACTACCAAATGACTGGACTACTATACCTATTTAATTAACTGTAGTTCGCTGCACCATAAACATTGGGAACTGGATAAGTAGTTATCGTATTCATGGTGAATCTTTTCTAAAACATAATACTCAACGAATGAATTTCCAAATGCCATAATATACCTTTTAAAAGAAATAGTCGTTCTTTAACATGTTACTAAAGTCGTATTTCGGCCATTTTCTTTGGGTGCATGTTCCGTAAACATCAATTTTCATCGCAAAATGGAAAAGGTGATCCTGCAGTCTCGTTAGATATTCGTCTCTCAAACTGTCGGGCTTTGCAATGGCTTACGAGCCACCCGGCTGCTTTACTTCCTGCCAAAATGATCTTTATTTTTAAGTTGATAGAGCAAAGACTCCTCTGCCACTTTACCGTAGCCCTGCGGGCGACGATAGTTCCCTTAAGATTTCTCACTATAAAGTAAATCTATACAATATCTGTTGAGGCCAACGGCTTGGCCAGCGAGTCAAGGCCTGGAACACGAGATATAGGGGCCCATCAGCTATAACCTGAGTCCAGGGTCGCTGCCCTAAGGGCCTTTCTCCGCGGTCAGATTTGTTCTCGTCGTAACTGGTAGGGTTGCACTGACCTTCCTTGCAGCAGTCCTCCTTGTATAGGGCCCGAGATGGTATGATTAGTGGTGATTATGTGGGGTGTGTGGTGGAGTGGAGTGTACTGATGATCGTCTCAGAGGCCACTCGCAGGAGCAGGCAGGCAGACAGTTATGGCCTGCAGCTGTAGACGTTGGGCCGGCGCACTGCACACCTGGCTTGTCACTAGTAAGGTCCAAATCTATCACACACACTTTCGCCGGGCGGTTGACGAACAAGACCGGCGGGTTCCAAACAATGTTCTTTTGTTACGGATAGCACGTTAACAATTATGCTTATAGTTAGGTCGAGACATAGATCGCTCAACAGCGCAACAAAAACCGTAAAATCAATTAAATCTAGACACTTGAAGCAAAACGTGCGCGAGACGACCCGAATTTTCGTGAATACGTGTGATTCAGCTGTCAAAACAGAAAAGTGAGCTTGCAAAAACCACACCCAAAAACGGCGGGAAGTTTTTCCTTTCAAGTGTCATCTGTCAATTTCATTTCGAGCCAAAGAGGTTGCTAGCGTCACGACCATGGAACTAGGAATTATGGCGCGAACAATCCCCCCGCCCGTGGTCGTAAGGATTTACGTCCACTTACTAGTAAATGGGTAAACGTGATAAGGAGCAAACGGTTCGCTGCAAGACAGAGTCTCCGACCATTACCTCGGCAACCCTGGGAACCCCATCAGACCCGTAGATCAGCTTAAGAATGCGCCCACGGCGCCAGTATAAAGGCAACAAATTAGGTTCCTTAATCAGCACTAGGTCACCAACTTTGGGTGGATCAGATTTGTCAGCCCACTTAACCCGCTGCTGCAAAAGATGCAAATACTCTAGTGACCAACGGTGCCAAAAACTCTGAGTCATCTGTTGCAGCAGCTCAAACCGGGACAAACGTGAGACCTTCACGTCCCTGAAGGGGTATTCGGGTAGAGCGTTAAGGGGCTGACCAATCAGAAAATGACCGGGAGTTAAGACCTCCAGGTCATTTGGGTCAGATGAGAGGGGACAGAGTGGCCGAGAATTGAGTACAGCCTCAATTTTGCAAAACACGGTGGCGAGTTCTTCAAAGGTTAAAACAGTTTCGCCTATAACGCGCCGGAGATGAGTCTTGGCCACCTTAACCACAGCTTCGAATATTCCACCCCAATGAGGGCAAGCTGGGGGGTCAAACTTCCAGGTTACCCCCATCTTGGACAATGCTGTACTTAATCTAGTCTTATTGCTAGACAGGAATTCGACAATTTCTTTTAAATATCTATCAGTGCCCTTATAATTGGTGCCGCAATCCGTGCGAATCAGGTCAGGCAATCCTCGACGAGAGACAAATCTACCTAGCGTGGCTACAAAGGCTTCAGTGCTTAAGGCACTCACAAGTTCTAAATGTACCGCCTTGGTCGCGAGACATACAAAAACGCAGAGGTAGGCCTTGAGCGATCTGGCGTTGCGGAGGTTAGAGCTCTTGATAGCAAACGGGCCAGCAAAATCAGTGCCAACCCCAGCAAAAGGGTCGAGTGGCTAGAACGCGGTCGGAGGGCAGATCACCCATCATCGGCTGTGAAGTATTAGCCTTCAAGCGGTAACACGGAATACATTTGAAAGTGACGTTCCGGATGGTGCGTCTCCCTGCCAGAATCCAAAACTCGCGCTGTAAAATAGCCGAGAGTGCATTACAACCAGCGTGGGCATTTTTAAGATGGTAGTGTGTCACTAGCAATTTGACAAAGGTGCCGTCCTTAGGTAGCAAAAGGGGGTGGCGAGCACCATAGGGCAGATTGGAATTCTTGAGGCGTCCTCCAACGCGTAGCATTCCGTTATTGTCCAAAAAAGGGCTTAGGCGAGCAAGGGGGCCCTTCAAAACTAAACCTCTCTTTAGAGTGTCAATCACGGAGGAAAAATGCTCCACCTGAACCACACGCACCCAGTAGTTCCGGGCGTCTTGGCGTTCAAGAGGGGAAAGCACAGGACTCAAATTTTTATTTTCTGAATTCCGCCCATTATGGATAAAACGTCGAATCCAACCGGTAACACCAATTAGTTTATCAAGGGAACTGTAACGGTTCAAAAGAAAGTTCAAGTCGGGGATCTGTTTATCCTCAACCACTCCGACTCTTAAGCCCGGCAATACTTCGGGAGCGGAAAACCTATTTTGAGGCCAAGTCGTCTCGGATCGGGATAGCCAACTTGGATCCCACCAAAGGTGATGGTGGACCAGTGAAGAGGCCTCACAGCCGCGGGAGGCGCAATCGGCCGGGTTCAGTTCTCCGGGTACGTGTCTCCAAATCACCGGTACTGCAGAGCTCTGAATTTGGGAGACCCGATTCGCAACAAAGACCTCTAAGTTGTGAGGCGCGGCTCGTAGCCAGCAAAGGACAATCTCACTGTCCGTCCAAGCATAAACGTCGGTCAGATCGACCGCAGATGCCAAAGAGGAGCGGACGTGGTTCAAGAGGCGTACCAGAAGGGCGGCGCCAGACAATTCTAATTTCGGGATAGTTAACCGTGACCGAATAGGGGCCACCTTGCTTTTTGCCAAGACGAGATGCGTCGCGACCTTACCGGCGACATCGACAGTCCTCAAATATACCACGGCGGCGTATCCTCGTTCGGAGGCGTCGGAAAACCCGTGGAGACTGGCATGACACTTTCCTGTTGGTAGGAAGCGTCGAGGCATGGAAATTCGGTTAACTTCAGGAAGTGAAGACACAAGGGAGTTCCACTCCTTCAATAACTTCCCAGAGAGTGGTTCGTCCCAACCGAGTTCAGCAATCCAAAGTTTCTGGAGGAAACATTTAGCTAAAAATATTACGGGAGTGATCCATCCATTGGGATCGAAAGTGCGAGCAACCGTAGACAATACGGAACGCTTAGTCCAGACCTTAGGAGGTGGGTCTAACTTGACCCGGTAGGTGAAAACGTCTTGGACGGGCTGGTACTGTATTCCAAGGACCGTCAGCAAATTGGGATTTTCGGGATTTTCAAAAATATGAGGATCCTGCTGATCCTTTCCCGGAAGATCCTTCAAGACGTGAGGGGAGTTGGACAGCCACTTGCCCAACTCATAACCTCCGGACTTCAGTATTGCAATCAATTCATCGCGAAGAGTCAGAGCTTCCTCAACGCTCGAGGCTCCCGTGCAAATATCGTCCATATAGACTGACGATTCCAAGATGGCTGATGCGCGAGGGTAATTCAATCGCTCCCGGTTAGCTAGTTCTAACAAGGTCCTGATAGCAATATAGGGGCTTGACTTGAGTCCATAGGTCGTGGTGTTCAATTCAAAGACACGCATTGGCTCATTAGGATTTTCGCGCCACAGAATCATTTGGTATCTCCGATCATCGCGATGTACCATCGACTGTCTAAACATCATCTTGATGTCAGCTACGAAAACAATTTGATGCCGGCGGAAATGCGTGAGGATATCGGAGATATCCTTGATCAGCTTAGGACCGGAGTGCAAGCATTGGTTCAATGTCACCCCGTTGGATGTGGCCGCGGAGCCGTCAAAAACCACTCGAATCTTCCCCCCAGGGGTCTTCAAGACGGCATGGTGGGGTAAGAAGTAGTGCTCGTGTGCGCGCCAATCAAAATTGGATGGTGACATATGCCCCAGGCCCTCGTACTCGCGCATAAATTCAACGTACTTGGAGCGGAAGGTGGGGTCGCGCCGCATGCGCCGTTCCATGGACAAGAGCCTCTTTTCCGCCAAGGCCCGCGATTGACCAAGCGGGGGGCGAGAAGCGAGAAAGGGCAAGCGAGTTACAAATCGCCCATCAACACGGCGGCCTGTGTTGTTTTGATAAAACAACTCACATTCAAGGTCAAGAGGGTCAACTCGTGCGGCATGCGGCGGCTCCTCAACTTCCCAAAAGCGCTGGACCACGTCCGACAGCGTCAAGCCGGCTGCTTGCAATTGGTCCAGCACCGGTAGGTCCGAAGACCAAAGCACGGGTCCAAAAAAGCTAGAACCGAATATAGTGGACATGGCACATAGGCCGTCCTTCTGCAAAACCCTAATTTCCCCTGACAAGACCAGGCCCAACACGTCGGAACCCAACAAAAGGTCCGTAGGACCGGGTTCAGTCCAGTGGGGGTCAGCTGGGTTTAGGCCTGTGGCACAGGACACCGCAGCGTCAGCTATTCGGACCTGCGGTAGGGGACCTAAGATATTGTCAAGGACTGACACCTTGACCAAGACCCTAAAATTGCCCGTAACGGGGCCAAACATTAATTCCGCTTCCCCGGTAGGGGTCGAGGGCTCTATACCCCCGATACCTATCACCCGTCCTGTTCGAGGACTCCAAGGGAGCCCTAGCTCACCCACCAAACGAGAAGAAGCAATACAGCGCTGTGAACCCGAATCCAAAAGGGCGCGAACGATTAAAAATTCACCCTTCGGGTTGAATACCTTCACTGAGACAGTCGGCAAAAGAATGGTCTGACAGACGGACTGCCGGAGAGTCAAGGTCTCAGGAGAAGTTGCTGTGGTGGGGGCTAGGGCGGCAACTACCTATTGGTGGTCGTCCTCATCAAACCGGTCCTCTAACCGGGGAATCTCATGTTGAGACTCAGGGGGGACCTCCCAAGGTGAGTGGGACGGACCTCCATTTGGGTAAACCCATGCGTCATCTCGTGGCGGCAGCACGGGCCTAGTCATACGGGCTGAGGTCGGTAGGCCGTAGTAAGGCTGTCGACTCGCTCGAGGTGGGCGGCGTTCGAGGCGTGGCCACTCATGAAGCGGAGGTGAATATCGGGCAGGCTGAGCCGTAGACGGAGCCGCCACAAATCTCCCATCAGACCGTCGAGGGGGGTTGGCGCCCCCCTCACGGGGGGGTGAAGCCCCCATAGGCGGGGTCGAAATCCGGACGCGTCGGGATTCATGGCCCTGATCAGGGGACCGACGCAAATAATCCGGGGAGCGATCGGTAAGAGCGCCCCCGCCCGTGCGGGGCGCGCCCTCACTCTCCACCTGGCGGCCAACACCATTCTTGTTGGCGCACAAAATCTCCAGGTGGTTACCCCTACAAATTGGGCATGGCCGTTGCTGTTGGCAGTCCCGTTGCATGTGAGCTCCCAGACAACTATAGCACCAGTGGCGGTCTCTTGCAATGCCCCTCCGATCCTTGATCCGCTTAGAGAGAAACTGGGGGCAAGAAAGCACCCGGTGGCCTGGACGCCTGCAATAGTTACAGGGGGCGGGTTCAGTGGCAGCAAGTCCAGTGTAAACGGGCATTGGTCTCCGGTCGGAGGCCCTTTTACCAGGGACGCCAGTGTGACCCCTTTCCTTCCTCAGCTGGGCAGGCCGCTCTGGGGTCCTTGAAGGACCAGCCATACCAGAGTTATCAGCCTGCCGGCACTCTTCCTCAAGGAACTTTAAAAGGTCCGAAAAGGGGGGCAGGTAGCTGGCCCCGTCCCCACCATACCTTTGCTCAAAACGCAGTTTCAACTCGGGAGGTAGGCGGGACAACACAATGTGTAATAAAAGGAAGGACCACTGGTCCACGGGAAGCTCTAAACGCTTAAGAGCGTTGCAGGCTATAATCAGTGGATTTAAGAGTGATTCTCTTAAATGGGACACCCCATAGACACGTGGCAGCGCTAGAATTTGTGCCACGTGTGTGTCTGCTAACCGGCGCACGTTGGCATACCGCCGAGTCAGTAGTTCCCGCGCGGTGGTATAACTCTCCTCGGAGAGGTCTAGGTGGCTAACTAAACCCAGAGCCTCTCCCTGCAGGGAAGAGAGTAGATAGGCCAGTTTCTGGCAGGGAGACAGGTCTCTTCTCGCGTCCACCAGGCTATCAAAGAGGCTGAGAAAGCCTAGCCACTCGCTCAGGTTGCCAGAAAAGTGGGGCAAGTTTATAGTTGGCAACTTGCCCTGTAACACAGGCTGCGTGGTGGGTCTGGTGGGAGACTCAAGAATAGAGCTCATTCTCGCCTCCTTCTTGAGCCTCGCGGCCTCCTCCACCAGACCGTCTGTCAGCTCAAAAAACTGTTCGTAGTCCCGCACCGAGGACTCCAGCGATTCCGGAGGTAGCTCCAATGCCATGAGGTCTCGGAAGGCCCCTTCGACGACTGCCTGCCTGGTCCGCACCTGCTCGCACCGCTGGAGCAGTGCGGATGCCCGGTCCTCCCGGCCTACCAAGGCGTTGGCTGTAGCAGCCCAACGCAGCTCTGATTGAATTTGCACGCTCAATTTTTTGTGGGCTGCCATCTTAGGTGGGTACAAAACAACTTAAATAAAGGTAGTTACAACAAATAGATAACAAAATCAAAACAAAGTTATTTGTTACAAGTTATGTTTCAACTTCAACCAAACAAATTAATAATCAAACAAGAATTACCCACTTTAAACACAAACAAATTACTACTTAAATACTATTTATTAAGAATACAAGAATTATTAACTTTAAAACAAGAATTATTTATTTTAAATACATCAAACAAACTACTTTGTTACCACGAGGGGTTCTAGTAAACAAACAAAGTATTTGTTGGTTAAAAGTTCCAAAAGATACAAATTAAACTATCAATAATTTATGTTAAGTCAATCAATAACATAAATTAAGATAAAAGAAAAATTAAGTTTTTAATTACCCGTACTAAGCCACTAGACTCATACTAGGCACTGCAAATTACAAATTGGCTTGGTAAAAACCTACAATTATCAAATTATATTAATATTAAGTTTATTTATTTACAATCTACATCCAACTGTTGGCCAGTCACGGGCCACAAACAACAATTAGGTACTATTAATTATTAATCAACAAAAATTAACAAAACAAAATCTCAATAATTGCAATCATTATACAGGCCTACATGTGACAAGGTAGGCTATGTACTAGTAACTCAATAAGCCTGTGTATTAATAAGTTATAAGGTCCATTAATTTACAATAAATGAGTTAACCCTAGAACGGCCAAGTTAAGTCACAGTAATGCCAAATCTGTCCGCGGAATCAATTTAACCACGCTCTGCTACCAAATGTTGAGGCCAACGGCTTGGCCAGCGAGTCAAGGCCTGGAACACGAGATATAGGGGCCCATCAGCTATAACCTGAGTCCAGGGTCGCTGCCCTAAGGGCCTTTCTCCGCGGTCAGATTTGTTCTCGTCGTAACTGGTAGGGTTGCACTGACCTTCCTTGCAGCAGTCCTCCTTGTATAGGGCCCGAGATGGTATGATTAGTGGTGATTATGTGGGGTGTGTGGTGGAGTGGAGTGTACTGGTGATCGTCTCAGAGGCCACTCGCAGGAGCAGGCAGGCAGACAGTTATGGCCTGCAGCTGTAGACGTTGGGCCGGCGCACTGCACACCTGGCTTGTCACTAGTAAGGTCCAAATCTATCACACACACTTTCGCCGGGCGGTTGACGAACAAGACCGGCGGGTTCCAAACAATGTTCTTTTGTTACGGATAGCACGTTAACAATTATGCTTATAGTTAGGTCGAGACATAAATCGCTCAACAGCGCAACAAAAACCGTAAAATCAATTAAATCTAGACACTTGAAGCAAAACGTGCGCGAGACGACCCGAATTTTCGTGAATACGTGTGATTCAGCTGTCAAAACAGAAAAGTGAGCTTGCAAAAACCACACCCAAAAACGGCGGGAAGTTTTTCCTTTCAAGTGTCATCTGTCAATTTCATTTCGAGCCAAAGAGGTTGCTAGCGTCACGACCATGGAACTAGGAATTATGGCGCGAACAATATCAGAGTCGAGACGATAAAATGTAAGAGTCCAAGTGAAAAATCCATCTTTCTGTGTTTCGCATGCTGGAACGGTAGACGGCGGCGATGACTCCAACGCATTTAAAGCGTATTTAGGTATATTTCTCTTCAAGGGTCTATCTCCCGAGAGTAGGAATTCCTCATTAAAAAGTATAGCATCGAATCTCGTGTAATCACTAATCGCCATCAAAGAGTCCTTTGTCTTTTGTTAAAACACAATTATTACTTGTTGAGTAAGTAGGGAGTACAACTTTGCTGCCTTCGATCTTAAGGTGGAAGACACAGTTCTGCCCGCGAAATTCAAATTTAATTTGGTTTTTCGCAATTTGTCAACTAATACGACAAAGTAGGCTTATGGCATTCTAATTGCGACAATGGCAGGTCAATCATCTTCACAGGTTTATATAAAAATCTTTACTTGAAAGTGTCCAGTTTAAGAAATTAATCAAAATATCGACTAATTTGTGAGTAACTCACATCCAACTCAGTATTTTGATTAATTTCTTAAACTGGTCACTTTCAAGTAAAGATTTTTATGTAAACCTGTGTAGATGATAATTCTACTGGCGCAATTAGAATGCCATTAGCCTACTTTGTCGTATTAGTTTACAAATTGCGAAAAACCAAATTAAATTTGAATTTCGCGGGCAGACTCGTATATTCATCCTTAATATAATAAGAATATTTTAACCAAAGTAGAATGTATTTCAAATCACTTGATTGTGTTTTCCCCAAGCGGTTTGATATAGCGAGGATATACCTACTGTTGGTGTCGTTCACGTAATTCAGAACGTGATTCAGCGCCACAGTTGCAGGCATATAAAAATAATTATTTTGAACTGTAGATTATAAATCTTGATCTAAGAGTGCGTTTGGATAAGTTTAAAACGTGGACCATTCCTATTCCTTTAGAAAATAGATTTAATTTACATACACTGTCTAATAAAGTAAAACATGTTTTACCAAGAGAACATAATAATTGTATATAATCATTAGGTTTAAGATGGGGTTTAAGTATACATACCTATCTACATTCACAAGGTATACTTTGTGATAAAACATTTTGTCACTGTCACTTTTGAACATGGAGCAGAGTGACTTTTATTCTCAGTACAACTGCTCCAGTCTTAACCATAGATAATACACTTAGGCTGAGATCTATAGATCGAGCAAATTTAGATTTTCGCGAAAACTTGTAAGTAGGTATCAAAACTTATCTTAATTTTCAACTTTTTTATTTTTCCGAATTTTCCCTTTACTTGTGCTGTAAGATCTTGCTTTTAACCAAAATTGACAATTCTAGGTCAACCGGAAGTACCCTATAGGTTTTGGGTGGAAAACCTATACGGTACGTTGACCTAGAATCACGAAATTTGGCAAAGTTAATTTAAAGAAGTTGAAAATTATACCTATATTATAATTATAATAATATAATGGCGGTATAATGGATAGGTACGGAACCCTCGGCGCACGAGTTCGACTCGCACTTGACCGTTTTTTTAAATATTTTAGTAGCATGCAGCGTATGGAGCCTATGGCCCAATAAAATTGTTATTAGATCTATATTGAATCTACCTATAGAAAACTTGACCGGATACGATATGATCGGAACAGATTTAGCTACCCAAGCACAATTATTATGCGTGGGAGTTTGCAGCAAATAGAGCCTTTGTGTTACATAGGTGGGCATTATTGAAGAATTTAGATAACCTGACAATAGTTGTTAACACTCTACTAATCCCAGATTAAGATCGTATCGGACCAGGACTCGATAAACACTTCACGCAAACACAATTCACCTTTCATGAACAGTTACTTTCAAGTGGTGAAAAAAAAGGGGAAAAAAATGGAACTGACCGTCATGTCGTGACGAACGGCGGCCACTCGGACGATGTGTTCATTGTGTTCAGAAATACAGTTATTGTTGGCAAAATAAATGCATTGTTGAGGTGTAAAATGCTTGGGCAAAAACCGTGTGGACAATGGCTTGTAATTGAATTAAAGCACATTTGGAAATATTGTTCTGATGTCGATGCTACAAGCTCGGAGTGTGGGTGGACGGGAAGAGTGCCATGCAGTTGTTGGTCCAAAGATGGAATTTAGTCTCGCCTACTTCCTGAACGTACGAATTTAGTTTGAAAGTTCTTTTGAGTTATTGAGACTCAAATTGTTAATGGCAGGATATCTTTATCCTGGAATACGTAGCGCAAGTACATAGTCGTGTATAGGTAGGTACGTTCGACAGGCTATAAGCGACGTGATAAGAATATCTCCATTTTGGCGCTAATTAAAGGGCTAAAGTGCAGAATACACTCGGATCTTATGGCACTGCCATAAATTACATTGACTTTTCCATAAACTTATTTCATCTAGGCATGGTTTTTTTCTAAGCTAAGGTACGTGACATTGGCAAATTAAATATCATCATCTCACTGAATTTTACCGTGTGATCCACCGGAACGCCGGCTTTCGGCAGAAAGCCACTAGGTATACTTACCTAATAAATGATTGTTAGTATTGATATTTAGATTTAATTAACATTATTTGTTGATTTGGGATGGAATGTCAAACTAACGATGCATTCTTATACAAAAGTGGGCTTCCTTGGAAGAACTTCGGCAGTTTAATTAAACCCATATCAATATTAAAAATAATCGGTTTCTACGCGGCCGCGTCGTCGTACCAGAACGCATCGCTTTGATGGATAATTTTATCGTCTCCACATCCTAGTAGGTATTGCACCAGACCAGACCATAAATAGTACTCACAATAAAACAAACATTTTAAAATGTTTACGAAACGATTAATATTTCCAAAACGGAAATCCGCTAGACACAGTAGCCAGAGCATAATTGCAAATTATTTTTTGTGAGCGAAATTGTAACAAAGCGCTCCCGTGGGTTGGCAACTGAGATTTAAGCTGTTTAAATATTTATGGAGTAAGTATTTACGTATTGACAAAACAAAATGGTCGACAATGCCTTTCGCGCTTTGTTCGCACGCTGCCAATGTTTTCGATCGTGAATAATCTAATGGCCACTCGAAAGCTTCTGCGATGACAGCGGGGTTGGGGTAGGGTACGCTAGTAGGTACGTACCTATTCGTTAAACAGTTCCATCAGTAACTAACTTCATCCCGCGTGTAAAGATTATTTGGAATATAAATAAACGGGTTTTGGAATCATCATCATCATCATCATCATCATCAGCAGCCCATCAACGGCTCACTACTGAACGCAGAGTCTCTCAGGGAAAGGTTACAAGCCATAGTCCACCACGCTGGCCCAATGCAAATTGACGGACTTTACACACCTGCCAGAACATTATGGAGAAATCTCAGGCGTGCAGGTTTCGTCACGATATTCTCCTTCACCGCTGATGCATGTGACGATTTTCTTAGAGGTTCTGCGCTCAGTCTCATGAGCCTCTACCTGATAAACCACTATAATTCTGCTACAATCGGATAGAATTACTAAAATATTTTTCACTTTAATTTTGCTGTAACGTTATTTCGAAGTAAGAAAAGTAAAAAAGTTGGCGATTTCTATAAATCAAATCTTAGAGGGAAGCCTTTGATGTTGAAATAAAATATACGAATAGATCTACAGATAGACTGTTTTGGAGTCTGTTTGATGGAGACCGGGAGTTAGGGGGCGGGAGGCTAATTAAGGGCCTTCTCCCGTCTGATCTCTATAACTGTAGCTACTACCAGTACCAATACATATTACATACATACTACTCGTTCACTCCAAATTGGCCTTCGTCGACCGTTACAAAATGACGTCATACTGGACCGTTGTCTATAAAATAATGATTGTATTTTTTACTGTAACCACGACTGTGACGGAAGTTTTCTCTTCTGGCAATGCTTTTCATGGCAATGACGTCTTGAATGTCGAAGGGCGTAATTTTCATTTTTCCTCCCCTTCAAAAAAGTAATAAATACTCTATGCGCTATGCAACTAATAAATTTTTTGAAAACCCGGAACTAAGATAGTATATCGGCAAAATGATAAGTTTTGATACTAGGTTTTGGTAAAGGATGAAGTCTGTCAATTCGCATTGGGCCAGCGTCGTAGTACTATGGCCTATACCTAACCCTTTTCTGAAAGGAGACCTAGTGCTCAGTATAGAGCCGTTCATGGGTTGCTGATAATGAGGATACAAGTAATTTTGACAGTACCTAGTATAATTAAAAGTCAAATCTACGAGGAAAAAAAATCGGCCAAGTGCGAGTCGGGCCTCGCTCTTTTAGGGTTCCGTTAAAAAAATTAAATTAAAAGATTTCCATCTACCCACCTACCCATTTTAATTTAATTTTTTTAATTTAATTTAATTTTTATTATTTGTTGTTATAGCGGCAATAGAAATACATAATATATGAAAATTTCATCTGTCTATCTATTACGGTTTACGAGATACAGCCCGCTGACAGACGGACGGACGGACGGACGGACGGACGGACGGACAGCGTAGGCTTAGTAATAGGGTCCCGATGGTACCCTTTGGGTACGGAACCCTAATAAACTCATCTACTGCGCTGTTTTTTTTTTTATAAACCACCATATTTTTACAATTTCATTTTTTCGACATTGGAACATTAAAATACATGTTAATTAATGTAAATAACATAATGTAGTTAGTAGTTACTTAATCAATTCAATAATTATATTTTTACAGGTGGTTGTTCAGTATTTTATAAAGATTTAAATAGCCTTCTTAAAAATAAACATCGTCATCAACATAATGACCTCTTGAAAATTGCACGGCCAATAAAAGTGATTCGGAGAATTCCAAAACCGCGACCCCAGAAAAAAAAGTTTAAGATGTATCAAGCATTGCGACACTTGAACAATCCCAATTTATTAGAACGAGATATTCCAGATCAAAGTTTCCCCTTGGTCAAAATTAAATCTTTAGTGCGTAAGGATAAGATTCAATTTTATACAACCCCTCGATCTTTTTAAAAGGTTGTAACACAATACCCCAAGCGCCTATCCCATTCATATCCCTATGCAAGTTGGCAGCTTTATTCAGTCCCGTTGACACTTTTATACAGTCACGATTAACAGGGACAAACGAAATTAGAACCCAATAATATTATTACGTTTTTTCTCGACCTCGACAAAGAGTTCCCTTTTCTTGTGACTTAATATTTAGTATAGTACCTACTCGTTCTCTCGGATTACCACCTACGTATTTGTGTAAACACAATAAATATTTTTTAGTCACTTACCTTTATCTCTCTAAGCGTAGATTTAGATAATGAAGTTGGAAGATACAAGTGGGAGATATAAATATGACATGGGGAATGTGCAAAATAGATTAAGGTTGAAAAAGAAAATTCGAAGAAAGTGTAAATTGAACTGAGGTGATTTCCTAAGTTCAACCTTATTTGGCTCAATTTACCACTTTTTCTAGGTAGTAGGTACGTGTACGAGTAAGTATAAGCCTAGGTAGACTTTTAATTTTCGAAATAGTACACTCATAGATTAACTGTCGATAATGTTGGTAGGTAGGTACCTACCTACTGTAGGCTCTACGACCCAAATTATTTTTACAGATTAGACGATAAGTTGCTTATACCTACTGGTACACGAATATATATTCAATGGTATGACCTATTTACATTTTTTGACAGTTCAAACATTTGCAATCATGAGTTAAGATAGTACCATATTATATCATATCACTACAATTAGGAACATGGGTACAGAATACACAATATGCATATTCTTTGCGCGCTTTACACTTGATATAAATAAAAAAAAAATAAGAACCTCCTCGTTGTCATTTAAAACCGACACAGGCGAAATCAGAATAGATAGGTATGGCGTGCTGACGATTGTTGTCAAAAGCCATGCCAATACTTTGAATATTCATTTTCGAATTAAGTTTGTCGAGTAAAAACACCTACCTACCTACCTATTGTAACCGTGGACCGTAATTTTTTAATTAAAGATTTTTCTTGCCTCTTCATACCTATTGTAATGTGCCACGAGCAATTTCAGCTCATTGTTTGTATCTTTTTGTGTTTGTTTGCTTATAGTGAGTTATAGTTACAATCCACAAAAGTGATAAACGTGCATTAACACATGAATACATTACCCATGAAGCGTTTGATTGAATCAACCGTGTAGTGCGTACTCACCTACCACACAATGCACAGAATGGTTGGTGGGATTAAGGACGCTAAGTGGATTACACTTCCGCCCCAAGTCGCTCTTGAGATCGGCTACTGGAGGCTCTGTGCTCAATGCTGGTCCATTAGAGGCTCAATAGCCCAACGGTTAAAGGTGCGGACTGAAAACTGACAGGTCGCAGGTTCGAATCCCACCCGTTGCACTATTGTCGTACCCACTCCTAGCACAAGCTTACCGCTTAGTTGGAGGGGATAGGAAGGATATTAGTCAACTTCAATTTGACTAATATTTTTATAAAAAAAATAAAAAATAAAAAAAAAAAAAAAATATTGACTACTAGATTGATGCCTGCGGTTTCGTCCGCGTGAATTAAGGTTTTTAATTCCCGCGGGAACTCTAACTTTCCTGGATAAAATGTAGCCTATGTGTTAATTCTGGTTATGAGCTATCTCCATTCCAAATTTCAGCCAAATCGGTTCATTTGTTGTGGCATGAAAGAGTAACAAACATCTATCTATTCCATCCATACATCCATTCATACATCCATCCTCACAAACTTTTGCATTTATAATATGAGTAGGATTATAATATTAGTAGGAAGTAGGATTTATCAAAAATATGCATGGAAAAGTTTTATATTGGTAGGTACTATACCTACACATATTAACTATATTCACGATATTTTTCTAAACTCCTACCAGTTACATCACTTTGCACAAAATTATCTCCGAAAGTATAGTAGGTAGATAAAAGAACGTGAGTTAGACCAATAAAATCCAATTTTTTTCTGATAATTTCTATGTAAAATCACAAAAGGGGTATATATAACTGAATTTAAATCACACATCACAGGAGGCACAGATTTTCTGAAAAAACCAATGGAATCTAAAAAGCTAAAAGCTGTTATAAAGCATAGCACGAATAGCTAGCGAGTGAGACTAACCTACGTAGGGTTTCGTAGCAATCGTAGCAAGCTGTAACGGAGTAACTTCATTTCGTAGACAGCTACAACATAAATATTTACCTATGATTAGAGTTTTTTTGATAGCCTAGTGGTTAGGACTGTTGTCTCCTATTCGGGGGGTCGCAGGTCCGATCCCGGGTACGCACCTCTGACTTTTCGGAGTCAAATGCGTTTAAGCAATTAAATATCACTTGCTTCAACGGTGAAGGAAAACATCGTGAGGAAACCTGCACACCTGAGAGTTCTTCATAGTACTTGAAGGTGTGTGAAGTCCGCCAATTCGCATTGGGCCAGCGTGGTGTTCTATGGCCTATAACCCTTCTGTGATGATGATGAGTTTTTTTAGACGTATTTTTGAGTTAAAGCCACTTTCTTTTATGTACCTACATAGATATAAGGATTCTATATGAACTACTACTAGATACTACTACTACTACTAGCGAATATACTACTGAGCCGATTTTGATGAATGAGGTGTCAATCGATTCGTTATTACGGTCCGGGTGACATAGACTACATTTCATACGAACCAAGTCAATATGAGAGATGTTATTTTCTGAATTACCGTAGTTGGGTCACAGTTTTTAAACTTTTATCGTGTTCTAGCAGGCCAGGCGCACTGAGCAGTTTAGGTAGGTATGCCTAATGCTACAAGTGCCTGCCCCCATAGCCAAATTAGTACACTTCGTTGTATCTATTCTCTTTCTATGATCGTTAACCCTTTAGAGTACGGGTTCTCAAAGCTTTTTTATCACGCCTCCTTTCTGAAAGTATAGGAGGTGTGATAAAAAACTTTGGGAACTCCTACTTTAGAGGAAGCGTGTATTCGTGTGCGTAAGCGTGTTATTTATATAAGCGTGTAGCATGAATTCTATTCCGTGGAGCGAAGGAGCGATCAAGAACGTTGTATCGACTTGGGTACCGATTAATCGTTTCTAAGATCGCTTCCTCTAAAGTAGGGGTTCCCAAAGTTTTTATCCTGCCTCCTATCCGTTCAGAAAGGAGGCGTGCTAAAAAACTTTGGGAACCCCTGCTCTAAAGCGTTAACGATCATAGAAAGAGAATAGATACGAAAACAGATACGTAATATGGCTAGGGAGGCTGGCGTCGTTTCATCCGGACGGACCAACTCAATGGGCTAACGTAGTGCGAAGGGATAGGAGTTACGCGATAGAAATGGAGGCAACTTGTAGGTGAATATGATTTTTTTTATAAAAATAATATTAGTCAAGTTGAAGTTGACTAATATCCTCCTCTCCCCTCCAAATAAGCGGAAAGCTTGTGTTAGGAGTGGGTACGACAATAGTACGAACGGATGGGATTCGAACCTGCGACCTTTCAGTTTTCAGTCCGCACCTTTAACCGTTGGGCTATTGAGGCTTACTGAGGATTGTAAGTAAGTTAGCGCTATGCAACCTGAATTGCACTTTAATGTGTAGTAGCAAGAGTCGCTATTAATTTAACCGATTTTGCGAAGTGAATCTTCTACTGTACGTGTACATTTATCGACCGAGTGAAGCGAAGGTCTCTGAGTTTACTAGAGCGATTTGCACTGGTCCGTCCGTCCGTCCGTCCGTCCGTCCGTCCGTCTGTCAGAGCCTTATAACTTCTGAATTACTGAACGTAATTACTTCAATTTTAGATATGATATGTAAACCGATGGCCTCCAGCCGAAAATGGCTTAAAAAGTTATAAAAATCTTTATTTCAGGGGGGCTCTCATAGAAGCGAATGCGAAGTAAAATAATTTTTTTTGCATTTCATAGGGTTGCAGTACCTCATTTTAAAGATAATTTGGAACAGAGTACAAAAGTATTTTTTTTTATTTTTTTTCCTAAAATTGACGAAATGGGGGGCTTTCAAAGTGGAGATTTTATTCGAGGCTAGATCTCTAAAACCACTTTATTTTAAAAATTGAAACTTACACATAATTTGAGTTATATTCTGTACTTGAACAACAAATACTAAGATTAGATAAATATTATAAAGAAAAGGAAATTATTTAAGTTTTAATGGGCATCAATGTTTTTAACAAAACTTCACTATACTGTTAATAGATGGCGCTGTCTTTAATATTGTAAATACGCATCCCATCCACGAAAGCAGATGACGATTGACGTCATCAGATTCGGCGCGTTTTAATTACAATATAGTTAAAACTACCTTATGGGAATTATGGGATACCACGAGGTCTCAGTTCGGGGCGAACCACTAGTGTATTCTGTGTTCGGGGAGAGCTATTGAAATCTAAAACTGACGAGTAAAAATAATATCTAAATAAATTCATTCTCCCACCGCGTCTTGTATATAAAAATACCGTCAAAAGAAATTCGAGCGCCGAAGTTGTTGCTCAAACATAAACAAATTCAAGTGAAATTTGTCGGCGCGGGCTCCGCTGCCGATTTACATAAATTACCATCCAGCATCCCCCGCCATGCTAATACCTCCTTTGTGACGCCTAAATATTTTGCGAACAGTTTTCCACACAAAGTCTCTAATTTAATATACTTACGACGGGTGTTAAATGGTTAGAAAAGTTATTTACAGTCGCCAACTTTGGGGGGGTTTGGTAGGGTGAGGCTGGATGGTTACTTTTTTCAATGTTGGTGTTAAGTTATCCCCATTTATATCTAATAAAACTTGCGGTATCTATCTAGATACCTACCTATCTAAAGTCTTAACCGCATGTCAACTTTTGCAAGTTTAGTGAGTCTGATTTAACTTCTGCAATTGCAATTAGTTGTCTTTTTATTTCTTCATTCTTGTTTAAATGTCCGTCCACTTGTGTGACATAGTAATGTGTTTGTTTTTATTTTTAAAGCGTTTGAAGCGCGTTTGTGATGTAGATAGATACCTACCAACCATCCTTTTAAGGGTTTGGAGTGAACTGGAACTAGATTAAGTTTTTTTTTATGGTAGATACCTAACTTGCCTAGCGCCTACTTATTTCTTGATAGCTACCCGCTATAACCTGTATAAGCTATAAACTTATCAATAAATAAAGGGCGTGACACACCAGGTGCTTACTAGTTTCCATCGAACCCAACCCTGGCCCGCTAGGTACAGTCACATAAACAAAGCAAACATAAAATAAACTGTGGCGCAGTTGCGAGAGAATAAATGAATTTACCGGGTACAGTCTCGCACAAAGAGCCCGAACGGTGGGCGGGGCGGCCCGCCCCCGTCTTGCGGCGGGCAATTAGAACAACAATGTGGACCGTTTTGCTATAAAATCAATCTGCATAAATTAAAAACCTACGGAGTTTTGAATCTGTGGGAATTATGTTAACTGGAATTAAAACAGTTTCGACTGCAGCGCATCTATCTCCTTACCTATAAAATGGTAACGTGACTGACTGATTGACTGACTGACTGATTGACTGACTGACTGATTGATTGACTGACTGACTAACTGACTAACTGGCTGACTGACTGGAGCACAGCCTATATCAATGGACCTTGAGATTTGGAAGGAGGAAATATTTTTTAACTAATCTGTAGATGCACTAAGTAATAAGAGATTTTTGGAAATTCCTCAATAGGTATAGTTCTTGCAATTCATGAGGGCGTCTGACTTATGGTTGTTTGTGTGTCGTATCTGTATAAGTGTGAGCGAGCGCACTGCTCGCGCCTGCCCGCTGCCACCTAGGCTTTGACAGGCACGCACACTTATGCAATGTGCATGTACACGAAGTAACCACAAGTAAAGCTCACTCGCCGTCGTGAATTGCAAAAACTGTAGGCTACAATATACCTAAGTAGGTAAGCTGTCCAATTGATCACTGATCATTCGTAGGTAGATATATAGTGTAAACCCACGGCAAGACACTAAATCTTTGCCTCTGGATTATCTATAGGTAGGTACTTACCGCGGTAAGCTCTTGGGCTTAATGTAAGACTTATTAATTGTTTAGCTTATTAAAACACTTGTAATGGTAATAATGTTCTCACAAAGAAATATTTTTAATGAGTTCCATGTAAAACCCTTATTTTAAGTAAGTATGAATAAGTTAACCTCATGACTAATTTATAAGTGTGTGATGAATCGAAGTTCTCAAGTAATGTTACATCGATATTATACATATCTGCATACCTTGTATACATACCTATATGGAGAAATATTTTTTGGTCTATGTGACCCTTAAGAGCTTCGATGTTTTGTAAATATCATGTGGCGTATTGAACCCATGTATGATATACCCTGTACCCTGTACCTGACATCCTGGTACCCAGTTTTATGTTCCATCATCAGGTCCTCCTCCTCGATCCTCGATCCTCGATGATCATCTATCTATAATGTACTCATTGTCAATTCTAATGAGCCCAAACACAGTATAGTACTTATCTGCTGTAAGTTGCTGAGAATTTGGGTATCCCGCAGACTACTTGATGCCGCGGCATCAGCTCAAGGTTACCATGCCTTGGAAATAATCCGAAGTAACAGTAGGTACCTAAACCAAATTTCAAATGAATCGCACCAGTGAAAGCTTGTAAGAGCCTTTGATCAAGTAGAAAATGGGCTGGTGATCTTCAAATGCCTAGGCGGATCTTCATAAATTAAAGCTAAGATCAACATCGATTACGTTAGCATTCAAACAGAAAAAACCGCATCAAAATGGGTCCCTTGGCTGCTACGAGGGAACAGACATATACACAGATACACACGTCAAACTTATAAGATCTGCGGGACCTTTGCCAACTTTCTCAGTTTGCCTACCTTTCGAAAAGTTAGTACAATCATTCCCATTTTGGGTAATTTTTCATATAGGTTAGTTACCATGTCGCCAACTTTGACATATTTTTCTAGTAACATTAATTTTTTGCCTTCACGTAACGCATCAAACTTCTCACTTTGCCAACTATGGGACATTAACAAACAAAAGTGAAATAAAAATTCAGAATATCATTTACCGAAAAAATCTAACATGATTGTGAACTACCTATATTTTTTGCTAAATAAAGAAATGTAATTAAAAAGAACTTTACCTATTTAATTAAACATCAAATGAAATATGTGTAAATTTTATAGTATTTATTTTCTATTCTAAACACCCGTCTTTTTTTATCGGGGGTTAAAATAAATTGTATGTTTTGTTAAAATCAATCTGATAGGCTTTTGGGTATTTTTGTCGGGGGCGCATTAGCATGCGTGCGGCGCGGCGCGCGGCGCGGTGTCCGCGGTGTTTTGTACAACAACTCGTTTGTTTTATCCGCGACTAATTTACGCGGCGCGGACTCGGACGTCCGCTGTGTTAAAATTCAATTTGTGCGCGAATGTACCTACATACCAATCTACATGCATATGCTGAATCTGTAATATTACTATCTATGTAGGTAGATACTCTCATTCTGTTCCGACCATAAACATAATAATATTACCTATTTCTTATTAGTAATAAGGAATAGTTTATTACATACTAGCTGATGCCTGCGACTTTGTCCGCGTGGATTTAGTTTTTTAAAGTCCCTCGGGAACTCCTTGATTTTCCGGGATAAAAAGTAGCCTAGATGTTGACCCGAGTAATAAGCTACCACGGTATAAAATTTTGTAGAAATCTGTGCGGTAGTTTTTACGTGAAAGAAGGACAAACAAACAGACAAACAGACAAAAATTAAATAAAAATCTGTTTTGGGCTCAGTATCGATAGTAAAGCATCCCCCAATTAAAATTTTCAAAATATATTAAATGTACAGAAATCTTCCAGTTACAGTTTTATTGTATGTTTAAAGATGCTCACTTAAAGTACCTACTTAGAAAATGTGACAGGAACATGTCAAGGACGGCTGATATAATTGCTGCTAATTTGCATTGCTTACCTATATTTACTTTGTGATTTTAACTAAAACTTAATTAACACTAGTGGTTCGCCCCGAACTGAGACCTCGCGGTATCCCATAATTCCCATAAGGTAGTTTTAACTATATTATATTGTAATTAAAACGCGCCGAATCTGATGACGTCAATCGTCATCTGCTTTCGTGGATGGGATGCGTATTTACAATATTAAAGACAGCGCCACCTAGTAACAGTATAGTGAAGTTTTGTTAAAAACATTGATGCCCATTAAAACTCAAATAACTTCGTTTCTTTATAATATTTGTCTAATCTTAGTATTTGTTGTTCAAGTACAGAATATAACTCAAATTATGTGTAAGTTTCAAGTTTTAAAACAAAGTGGTTTTACAGATCTAGCCTCGAATACAATCTCCACTTTGAAAGCCCCCATTTCGTATGGGAGCCC
Source organism: Oeneis ivallda (assembly GCA_029955525.1). NCBI lineage: Eukaryota > Metazoa > Arthropoda > Insecta > Lepidoptera > Nymphalidae > Oeneis > Oeneis ivallda. Next base: position 17,349,188 of record JARPMR010000020.1, on the reverse strand, counting down.
CCCTGAAATAAAGATTTTTATAACTTTTTAAGCCATTTTCGGCTGGAGGCCATCGGTTTACATATCATATCTAAAATTGAAGTAATTACGTTCAGTAATTCAGAAGTTATAAGGCTGTGACAGACGGACGGACGGACAAGTGCAAATCGCTCTAGTAAACTCAGAGACCTTCGCTTCGCTCGGTCGATTAAACATTAGTTTTAGTACTTACCTACCTAATTGAAAAGTAAACTCCTTCCAAAATTTAAGTAGGTAGGTAGGTAGGTAATTGACTATAAAATTTTAAAAAGATTATGAGATTTTTTTGAAATCTTTAAAAATTATATAAAAAAAGTTATTTTCGAGATACCTTTACCTACCTAAGTTTAAAGCAGTGTTGCCGCAAGGTTGCAGCAATTGAGTAGAGTTTGTTCAATAAGTCAGTGAAATCCACGGAACAATAATTAGTGTAAGGCGTGATTATTAATTCTACCTTGAATATCATTTTTAGGGTTCCATACCAAAATGGTAAAAATGGAACCCTTTTGGTGAGACTTTCTCTGTCCGTCCGTCCGTCCGTCCGTCTGTCACAGTCGATTATTTTAGTAGGTAACTATTAAAGCTATCGACATGAAATTTGGAATAGTTGTATACAATAGTGGCTCAATTTCATTGGAATAAAAAAAATCGAAAATTATTTTTAATAGCTTAATTTAAAAAGGGGGAAAATCGGGTGTTTGAAATTTTAAAGTAAGATTACTATACCGAGTGGGGTATCATATGAAAGGCCTGTACCTACTATGTACATGTACATTCTAAAACAGATTTTTATTTATTTTTATACATATTAGTTTTTGATTAATCGGCCATAATGTCGAAAAAAATACTGTTCCCCCCTTATCTCCGAAGTTTAGGTACCAATCGAAAAATCAGAAATAATTATGGTCAATAGAGGTTTATGTATACTTATTTTACCTACAGAAAAAATAAAACCAACCCTCTAACTAGCATATAGTTTTTTTTTATAATAACAATAAACCTTTACAAACAAAGTTAACGATTAATAAGCAAATTATTATAATATTATCGTTTTACTTTTACTTCTGGACTGCGGATGCCTCGGTGAGCTAGTCCAAATTGCGCTTAGCCGGTTTTTTTTAATTTTTAACTTTTCAGTGTAGTAGTTCATATTGCCCTGCGATTAACCGCAGGTGATTTCTCATAACAAATCAAAGTCAATTTCTAGTTGGAGCCACAGACCAGAAATTATTATCTGGTATGAGGTTCGAGCAAATAATGTCTAAATTATAATAATTTTTAATTTTAACAAAGCGTTAAACAAAGCCGATAAATTATTGTGTCTATTTAAAATTAACTATAACCCAGAATGCGAAAAAGAATTTAAGGTGATCGTGTCAAATGTAAGCCATGATACGAAATACGGAAAATTTTCTCGTAATTTTCTAATTCCGGAACACTGCTTTCCCCAACAAAAGCCAACAAGGAGACAGTAAACAAAATGGCGTATTTAAATGGGCGGCAACTGCATTGTTAGACCGCGGCGTCTCCTCGATACCTCTATCTGCACCACTCACACCCGTGGACAAATCTCTTTATTTTCCTTTCTCATTCACTACGTCATAAACCTCAATGGAAAACGAGCTTTAATTCAACAAGCTAAAGATTAATTTCAAATGGAGGAGCTTAAGGGTAAGCTATCACAGCCGTTTACCGCGACATGTGAAACTGTTGCACGTTGTTCTATCCCTGTCACACTTTATATGAAAAGCGCATTTTTGATATTACATCCCTTTCCTTCGCGCCTCCTGAGAAGTAATGTGTTGTTGCTTGTTGTGATATCTCCAAAATAACAGGGAAGTACTCGCTACGAAGTTGTCATTTGTAACGGTTTTGAAAAGGAGCGACAGCATGCAAAATAAGTTTTCTAATAAGTTTTTCTATTTTCAAAAAATTTTCCTTTTAAGACGAAAACTAAGTTTTCGTTTTAACCAAGTTTTATTAAACAGTATCGCTCAGTCTCTACCTACCTATTTAATAATAATAAATCTTTATTGAAAGGTAAAAACCCAATGTACTATAAAATAGAAAATATAAATAAAATAAAATAGGTCGGTATAACAAAAATTTTTCATCAACCAATAAACATCAAATAATAGGTCTTTACCTATGAAATTGCCGTTTTGTATGCAATAAGTGAAAGTACTTATTTTTTCAAAATTTTTTATTTTTGTTATTCGAAGTAATCACCCATGCAATCGACGCATCTTTGCCAACGCATTGGCAGTTTATTGATGCCCTTCTTGTAAAAATCAGCTGGACGGGAGGCAACAAACTCTTCAAAGGCATTTTGTACTGCCTCTCGGGAATTGAATTGTTTACCCACTAAAAAGTTGTCTAAATTTTGGAAAAAGTAATAGTCGGTAGGTGCAAGGTCTGGTGAGTATGGCGGATGAGGGAGAGCTTCCAACCCCAGCTCTTGCAGCTTGGAGACTGTCTGTTGCGCAGTATGGGGTCGCGCGTTGTCGTAAAGGAGCAGTGGGGACGACCGATTGACCAAAGCTGGTTGCAGATGTGCAAGCTTCTCCATCATTCTCTCCAGTTCTTCACAGTACACATCTGCATTAATGCTCATGCCGTTTTGTAAAAAGCTGTGGAGAATCACACCCGCACTAGACCACCAAACAGTGACCATCACCTTTTTAGGGGTCATTTTTGGTTTAGGGCATTGCTTTGGTGCTGAACCAGGGTCTAACCAACTTGCTGAGCGCTTTCGATTGTCGAACAGAATCCATTTTTCGTCGCACGTAACAATTCGTTTCAAAATTCCTTCATTTCTTTGCCTGTTGAGCAGCGCAAGGCAGGTCTCGACGCGTACGTTGCGCTGGCGATCATTAAGGTCGTGGGGCACCCATCTATCAAGCTTTTTTACCTTGCCAATTTGTCACAAATGGATCAATATTGTTTTGATGCTTACATCAAAAGCTGCTGCTAGCTCAGCTGTAGATTGAGTTTCGTCAGCTTCCACAATCGCCTTTAATTCATTATTGTTAACCAAAGTCTCCGGACGACCACGAGCTTCATTTTTCAAGTCAAAATTTCCAGAACGGAACCGGGAAAACCAATAACGGGTTGTGCGATCGTTTGGACAGTTCTCTCCGTAAACGTTTTTGATGTTACGGGCCGTTTGTGTCGCGTTGGTGCCACGACGGAACTCATATTCCATAATTACACGAATTTTTAAAGTAAGTATCCATTATGACGAAAAATGTTCAAATGTAATGAAAATACAACGCTAATCAAAAAACAAAAGACTGAGTTTGTAAATAGAATGTCATGGTTTTAAAACAAAATTAATTTGAATTTAGAATACAGAGCCATTACAAACTTTATTTTATTTGAAGTGACCAGTACTGAAGAAAGGCAATTTCATAGGTAAAGACCTAATATATCTAATAATCACGTACACAACTACAATGTTGTTGCTATCAATAAAAACTTAAAAACTATATCAAATACAAGGAGTATTATAATTATATAGGTATTATATATAGGTAGTATAATTATATATAATATTATATAGTATAAGTATAATTATAATTAATAAACTACCCCAGATAATAATCGTTTTTTATACACAAAATAAAATGAATTAAAAAAATAAAAAAAACTTTGAATTTCATTTGAAATTATGAGATAGGTACAATTTAAACAATTTGTTACATGCAAATGCAAGTGTTATCTATTTCCAACAAATTTCACATTAAATATTAATATAGGTACCTACCTACCTAATATATTAAGATTTGGTAATTCCCTTGCTCAATTTTATCACTTCACAGCTCATAAATCTTGTTTACCTGCGGTCGGTACCTCGTCCTCAAGGCAGGGCGCCCGTCGCAGAGCCGCCGGAGTGGGGCGTCGCTAAACAAAAACACGTATACAAGGAGCGGGCGAGCGGTGATTGGTCGGCGGCAGAGCGGCCTCCGAGCGCGCGCCTCCGGCGAGCGGCCGCACTCGCGCCCCGACCGCGCCGCGAACATGTGCAGCGGAGCCGACGGAGGCTCCTGGCCGCTGGCCAAGGACGCGCCCGCCGTCACCGCCGCCGCCATCGACCACTACCGCCTGCAGCTGTACAACTACGCCGTGGCCGAGCGCCTGCGCCTGTACCCGCCCGCGCCATGCTACGGGCCCTACGCGCCGCGCCTCGCGCTCTCCATGTCGCTGCTGCAGCAGCGCGCGCTGCAGCCCGAGGAGCCCAAGCCGCAGCACAGCTACATCGGCCTCATCGCGATGGCCATCCTCAGCTCCCCGGAGCGGAAGCTCGTGCTGTCCGACATCTACCAGCACATCCTGGACAACTACCCCTACTTCAGGTCTCGAGGCCCCGGCTGGCGGAATTCGATTCGGCACAACTTGTCCCTGAACGACTGCTTCGTGAAAGCGGGAAGATCTGCGAACGGGAAGGGTCATTACTGGGCGATTCATCCCGCCAACGTTGAGGATTTCCGCAAAGGTGATTTCAGGAGGCGCAAGGCGCAGAGGAAAGTGCGCAAACATATGGGCCTGGCCGTGGACGACGACGGCGAGGATTCCCCGTCGCCGCCGCCGCAGTCGCCCCCGCCGACCGCTCTGGCGCTGCCTTTTTGGGGCGGTGGAAGGATCCCGGGGGGAGCTCAGGCGCGGAAGCGGCAGTTCGACGTGGCTTCGCTGCTCGCGCCGGACGACGCTCCGGACAAGCGCGTGCGGAGAGAGAGCAGCGGGGAAGAGGAAGTAGAGGAGGACATCGACGTCGTGGCGAGTGACCAGGAGGAAGTGCGGTCGCCGGAGGAGGAGGCGCGGCCGCTGGCCCCGGCGGCGCACTACCCGCTGCTGGGCGGCTGGTGGCCCGCGCTGGAGCCCGCGCTGCTGCAGCAGCTGCGCCGGCACGCCGCGCCGCACTCGCCGGCGCCGCCCAGCCCGCCGGACCAGCAGCGCCCGCCGGACACTTAAATGTAAAGCTCCCCATAAAACACTGGATACTCGGAGCGGTGTAAATAACATGCGACGGTAGGAGTGTTGTGCTATGTATAAATGTGAATAGTGAGTCAGTATTATTTCCTGAGAACTTGTGTAATGGATGAATTCATTTTCTTTATTTCCTAACGCTGTCTTTATTTCTTGGCTTATTTCCCTAATGAAATTATATTAGAGGGATTTACACGCGTTGAACTCTTTTCTATGGGATATCTTTTTTATATTATTTTTCTAATTTTCGGTTTGACACGATGTAACATTTTTTTTGTTACATACATATCTACTTCTTATTTTTCTTCTATTGTTTCATTTGCAATTAGTATAAATTATTGTAAATGTACCAAACACTAATTAACACCTTTTATACCCGTGATCCATGAAGCTACTTCAGTACTAGTAAATATTACTTATATACCTACTTTTAAAGTCTGAAAACGACCAAGTGACTGTAGATATTCGTAGATACTATTTGTATATAACGTTAAAGGCATCTACTCATTATTGTTATAGAAACGTGTGAATATAATGTTGTTAATTTAATAGAAAAGGTCGGATTAAATAGAATAAGTAGGTATAAGATAAGTCTATAAATTCAATAAATAGAAATTATACTTACATTTAAAATTTTTATTTATTTCCTGTAGAAATTCACCTTTTCATCTTAAAACTAATCTCCTTACGTAAAATAAATTAAGGCAAGTACTTAGTAGGTAGGTAATGGGATGTGGCATTGGTTTTTGTTACTGATACTCGACCTTTATTAGATCCATAGCTTCTTAAAGGTTGATTTTGTTATATACATTGATGTTAACTATAACTATACCTAATATCTACCTAGCTTTAACTTTGAACTTTCCACTATTGCATTCAATATATTCATACTGTACCTATGAAATTAAAAATTATTATTCATTAGTAGCCTAACTACCTAATAGTACCTAGAGGTACAGTAAAGTTTTCTGACCGTACCTACCTAGTTAACCTTTAATCGCTTTAGGCTATTGAAGCTTCAATTTAGGTGCTCAGGTTTTTTGGGAAAGGTTTATTTGATAGTTTGTCCTTCAATTACGCAGCAACGGAGCAAAACACTGCCGTGATTTACCTTTCGCGGAAAACGAAAAGGTTCCTGATGTATTTTTGAAAACTTAACTTACGGAGAAGTCGCGGATAATTAGTTACAAAAAATTGCAATAAATTATAGTTACTTAAGTTACTTCCAGAAACTATGATTACCTACAACGTAGAGGTATCCTTTTGTCTATAATAAATTGGCCTTTAAATACATCTTGAAGCTATACTGCAGTCTTCACGTGAAATCTTTTACTAATGAGCTTATTCAAATACTAAAACATTGAAAATCGACTGTAACTAGAAATACTTAGTTGGAATTAATTCCTAAATATATAATCTAAAGATTTTACTGTATCCTAATTACTGACCTATTTTTCTTTTAATATTATCTTACCTTATAGTTCCCACGAACTATTGTTTAGTATTTATCTATATTATAATATAGTAGGTATAAGATACTTACTTTTGAATTAACTCTGCTTATAGGTAAGACCCACATTATATTGCTTACAGAGTTTAACGAGAAATGTTTTAAAAAAACGCGATATTTTTTAAATCGAAGTGGATTAAGTGTAGATTAGGTTAAAATAAGATTTTTGCTTGTACCTACCTAATCGTACCTTGAAGTTGACATTTTTAGGGTTTTGTACCCAAAGAAGGCCAACGTGACACAATTACTAAGCCTCTGCTTTGCGTCCGTGCGTCGGTCCGTCCGTCTATCTGCCAGCGGGCTGTATGATCTATCTCAACAGTAATAGGAAATACTTGAAACTTTCTCAGAATGTGTAAGTATTTCTATTACTTAGTGTAACACGTAATAAAAAAAAAATAACAAATAAAAGAGGGTCTCCATACAATTAACATTTTTTTTGTTCGATCTTAATATTATAGCTGGTGTTAAATCTTGTACAAGAGTTTACGGTAGGTACCCTTCGTGGGGTTCGACTTCGAGTAAAACATCGGAGAAATCCTGCATGCCTAAGAGTTCTCCATAAATAGCGTTAATAGCTCAACGGTTAAAGGTGTAGACTGGTAAAGTCGTAGGTTCGATCCCCACCCGTTGCACTATTTGTCGTACCCACTCCTAACACAAGCTCTCCGCTATTTTGGAGGGGAGAGGAGAATAAAAGTTTAACTTAAAAAAATATTAAAAAAAAATAATAATGAACCTAGGTACTCAAATGTTTACGAAGACTGCCAAGTTCTGGTCTAAACCAGGGATTCCCAAAGTGGTCGATATCGACCCCTTGGGGTCGAAATTTGTTTCCCAGGGGTCGACATAAACGAACTGATTTTGGGGGTCAACGAGGTCTAAAAATCGACCCCTATTTATTAACACAAGTTCTTACTTGAAACTTTCAAGATACCTACTGTATACCTAAGTTGTGTTATGTGTACCAACATGTTATAAAAATGACTAATATCTTAGTAGGAAATATCCTTATTGTACTTACTTTAAAAAACTCAACAAGTCAATAAACGCTTATTGACTTGTTAACTTTTTTAAATGTGCACGCGCACGTTAAAGTAATTTGGTTATGGCGGTCTGAGGTATCAGTTCATTTTTGAAAAGGGGTCTCTTGCCCAAAATAGTTTAGGAATCCCTGGTCTAAACTCTTATGTAGGTATTCGAGAGGAATCCGGAGCCCAGTAACTTAGGCGATGGGTTGAGAACTTGAGATGAAAGAAAAATATGAATAATGGTAGGATATTTCTTGGGACCTATCCCAAGAAATATCCTACAATTATTTTCACCACCATAAGGTTTAGGTTCACGTTCGATTTTCAGTGAATAATTCCAAGAATAACTAGAAAATTCTTTTTGGTGGTAAGTAGGTACTTTGACACACATGACACAGTGGGTCTTCTTCTTCTTTATCGACAAACAGACGTCCACTGCTGGACAAAGGTCTCTTACATGGACTTCCACAGGTCTTGCTCTTGCGCCGCTTGAATCCAGCGGCGCCCTGCGACACAGTGGATGTTTCTACATAATTACCTATCTAGGACGCCGCAGCGGCGGCGTCTCGACGCCGCGACTCCACAGCGCTGCGAATGGCATTGGCATCGAAACCACGGTAGGCACTAACAGTCTGTTAGTTCGTTGCGCCCGCCAGTCACCGGTGGCATAGTACCAAAAACAATGCGACAAAATTACTTCATTATAGGTAAAGCGGTGCAACGCACACTCTGATGTTTTTTTAAATACTTAAATAGACAAGCGTTTTGCTGCGATCACACCTCATGGTAAGTGAAGATGCAGCCTAAGATGGAGCGCGCTTGCCTAGAAAATGCTTATTCACTCTTGATATACCTACCTAGTTCCGTTTTTCTAACCTTACCTACCTACTTATCGTATAATGCGAAGAGTGATGACTTCTGATATTTGTACTACCTACGCATAAGTAATAATAATTAATAATAATTATTTTCTTTATTGACCGAGCGAAGCGAGGTCTCTGAGTTTACTAGAGCGATTTGCACTTGTCCGTCCGTCCGTCCGTCCGTCCGTCCGTCCGTCTGTCAGAGCCTTATAACTTTTGAATTACTGAACGTAATTACTTCAAATTTAGATATAATATGTAAACCGATGGCCTCCAGCCGAAAATGGCTTAAAAAGTTATAAAAATCTTTATTTCAGGGGGGCTCTCATAGAAGCGAATGCGAAGAAATTTTTTTTTATTTGCGATTCATAGGTTTTCTGTGTATCATTTTAAAGACAATTTGGAACAGAGTACAACCGTATTTTTTTTTTTCCTAAAATTGACGAAATGGGGGGCTTCCAAAGTGGCGATTTAATACGCTCGCTTGAAGACGCTCTCTGGGAAAATTTTCTATATATTTTCAAGTTCTACTTATTTTTTTACTTCACTTGTATCCTGTACTTGAACAACAAATACTAAAATTATATGAATATTATAAAGAAACGAGATTATTTAATTTTTAATGAGCATCAGTAAATTTCACATAGCTTCACAATAATGCTAATAGATGGCGCACTCCATACACACATACTATTCCATGGAACTAGGACTACTAGGAGTTACGACTACGATCTATCCCAAAAACAGTTTTGCGTCGACTACTATTATTTAGGTACATAATATCATATTATTCAATTAAAATTATTCTTTAGTTAAATATCAAACTTCAATAATTTGAGATTTCGGGTTCATTAAATTATGTGATTATATTTCTTTGCTTCATCCTTCAATATAATTATTACAAAGGTAGTCACTCCAGTCGCCAGAAATAAGTCCGCGTATTTTACAGTTATACCCTACCCTAAAAATAAATCACCTTGGCAGCACCGTCTTAAGTTTGCTCATTACTTTTTCGCGCGAGATAAGGACCGCACGCGCTCAGCGCGCCGCACTTAATAATTTAACCAGAAGTGCATAAGATCGAGTGATATTGTAGGATAGTGTGATTGCAGTATTGTTCATCGGCTGAAATCATCATCATCATCATCATCGAAGGAAAAAGGTACGAGCTCTTTTCTGTTTTCAAACGATCTCTTGTTTGCGCTTACGTACCGCCACATAGCCTACTATTGTTTTTGCATTAACATAAAAACGGTACACTTTTCGTATCGAGGTTTACTGTGAGTCTTCATCGATTACGAGGTATCAGAGAAAACGTAAATATTCTGAATTAAATATTACGTTACCTACTCTGCAAATACTTGCGGAAGTGTTTTATTATGAAAATTAATAAAACACAACTATAACGATTATTATGGTAACACTATTGTTACAACTTGTCATCAATCACGATTGAATTACCTTAGTACCTACCCCCCAAGTGTCTCGGATTTATTTAGGTAATTTATCATTATTATTTCTACATATCATATTATACATTCGAAAAAGGTAATAAAATTCACGAATTCACTCAACTATGCTCGTAAAATTCGCTCAACGGGGCTTTAGTAGCTTGCCCAGCCGTTAACTATATTCGAGTACCTACTTGTAAACAAAAATATAATATTATTTATCTGGAGAGACGGTAGTGTCCCTGCCAAGACGAGCCAAGCGAAGCGTAAGGGAACTAACTACCCACCTTTTCTTCGATTTATCTGAAAACACTAATTGTTACGAAACACGTAAAATTAAAAGCAATGGTAGATGAACAAGCAGAGCAAGTAGATGAACAAGCAGAGCAAGTAGCATATTATTAGATATTATAGAAGATATTAAATATTTGGAAGAAATAATGGCCATTTTCCTTGGTTTGAAAGTCTTGCTCGTAACTTTAACAACTGTGCAAGTGTGTCGACACTACGACGGTAATGAGTTATATTAATTGAAAGAGAGGCATTCAATACCCTCACTTAAATAAGTTAACTAGAACCAGTTGGCATTGGTGTGAACAATGTGAGCTTTGTTTTTTTTTTTTGCGTCATACGTAAACACCGAAGAAAATCAAGCCGACGCCGAGTCTAGTAGAGTTAATCCAGATACTGAATGGTCATTTTGACAAAGGGTTCAAAGTTACTTTATAAAAGGTCGGTCAACTCGAAATTGACTCAAAATTACACTCGGCGCTTGGGAAATCGACGCATGTTTCCCCGAAGTATGGTGAAAATATTCATGCCAACCATATGGCTCTTTATATTAAAAAAGGGGATGCGACAAAGACTACTCGTCCTGAGTATCACGGCCGTTAGTAAAGGAATGGGCCTACTATTAAAAGAGAGTGAAAACAGGGTGCAGGCCATGAAACACCTAAGCAGGAAGATGGCTGCAGGATCCTATGTGATTCAAACTTCGGAATCACTCAAAGCAGCATTAAACTCTTAATGCCTCAACTCAACAAGAAGTGCTATAAGATTCGGAAGGAGACAAAACTTTATTTGGATTGGCTTTATCCGAGAAACTAAAAAACAACAAACAGGGATTGACTGCGAACCAATTGCAATAACATGATTAACTGCGAGCTAATCATCAGTCATATACTAAAGCCATGACTCCACAAACAAATTGGAATTGGCTGCGAGTCAATTGCGATAATATAACTAGCTGTGAGCCACTCATGAGTCATATTCTAAAGCTGTGACTCCACAAACAAATCAGGATTGACTGCGAGTCAATTACGATAACATAACTAGCTGCGAGCGAGCTACTCATGAGTCAAATCCTAAAGCTGTGACTCCACAAAAAAAAAAATCGGGATTGACTGCGAGTCAATTGCGATAACATAACTAGCTGCGAGCTACTTATGGTTCATATCCTAAAGATGTGACTTCCTAACTGCGAGCTACTCATGAGTCAAATCCTACAGCTATGACTCCACAAACAAATCGGGGTTGACTGCGAGTCAATTGCGATAACATAACTAGCTGCGAGCTACTTATGGTTCATATCCTAAAGATGTGACTTCCTAGCTGCGAGCTACTCATGAGTCAAATCCTACAGCTGTGACTCCTCAAACAAATCGGGATTTACTGCGAGCCAATTGCGATAACATAACTAGCTGCGAGCTACTTATGGTTCATATCCTAAAGATGTGACTTCTTAGCTGCGAGCTACTCATGAGTCAAATCCTAAAGCTGTAACACCACAATAAAAAGGGATTAACTGCGAATCAATTGCGATAACATAACTTGCTGCGAGCTATTCATAAATCACATACTAAAGCTGTGATTCCTTAAACAAATCGGTATTGACTGCGAGTCGATTGCGATTACATAACTAGCTGCGAGCTACTCATGAGCCATATCCTAAAGCTGCTAAAGCTGTGACTCCACAAAAGGAAATTGGTAATTGTGATAACCTTATTAGCTGCGAGCTAGTTATGAGCCATATCCTTATGACAATTGTGTAGGAAATGTGTAGTCGTGAATATATATGTACACTAGCTACAAATTATTGTCTGCGAGACAATATACGTTATGTTCTTACCTAACTATATACGGGTACTCGACCAGCCCGCAACCAGGAAAACTGGCGAGCGCCTCGTCGGTACTCGTCATGAACTGGGGGGGGGGGGGGGGGCGTAACACTGCGGCGCATGATAACAGCTTACCAACTTTATATGTGGGTTGTTATTAATAATAATTTATTACAAATAGGAGCTATTAGTTCCGAGTTTTATTTTCTTGATGCCTAAACCTAATGTTAGGCTGTTCGTCTTATCAGTGACTCCAGGTGTTTTAATCAGGGTCATAGAAGAAGTTATAACCTATTTGAGATACCTAGGCTTTAAGTCCGTTTTTGCTTGAATAACAATACTAAATTTAAAAAATCCGTGCCTTGACGGACGCTTCATCTGTCGATGCATTTACGCTATGTGGGGCTTTTATATTTTTCTATGATTTTTGTTTCCTCCTTTTTCTTTAATTTTAAAGTGTCTGAGGAAAATCATTGATAACGAGGCAAACGGAATCCTAGTTTTTACAAATTGGTTACCACAAGCGTGGTACTCTCTCCTACAAAGCTTGGTAGTTTCGGATACTACTTAATGTTAATCCTAATTAATACTTATTGCAATCTCATTTCACCATTCCTTGCACAAGTAACTTACCCTGGGTGTCGCGAGACTCTCCGGACTCTCTCTCTCTCTCTCTCTCCCTTAAAACAAGGCGCCGACCCAGACTCAGCGTCACTAATGTTAACATCATTCTCTGACAGTATTTTAAAACAACATAATACCACACTCAAGTTTCGGTGGCAGTTGTGTAAATTAAATAATAAAAATGTATTTAAACCGTCAAAGACCAGTATTAGGTATCTTCTCTTGCAGCGTTTGTTACGGAGTTTGAACCCTTATCGAATTGCAATATAATTTATGCTAAGAAACAGCATTGTTTCTGGAGCGAGCGTAAAACGTCTCCTCAAAGGTGTCTATAAGTTAAGATCAACCAAACCCTATTACTCCTGTACTTGGGTCCCTCAACTTTTTTAAACTATATTAAAAATTGGTTCCCTTATAGTCACTCATCTTTAGAAAAAATCACTAAGAAACTTTTCATTATACTAGCAATTTGCACTGCTCATAGACTACAAACTCTTCCGTCAATTAAATTGGAAAGCAATATTTCTTTTGAAATCGGGGTTTAAATTAGAATAACGGTAAATTATTAAAAAAAAAAAAAAAAAAAAAAACACGCTGCGGGCAGATACCACGCCTATTCTCTTTCTCTCTTCCTACCTTACTTTCAAGAAAATCTGAGCATCTGCCCTGCTACACTTAGTCTGCGCTGCTATTTTTAGTTCTGGAAATATAGTGTGTAGAGGGCTACACACTATATTTCCAGAACTAAAAATATAAGATCTGAGGGGACAAATAACCTGCTATTTACTTACAAGAAGCCTTACAAAAAGGCCGCACCTCAATCGATCAGCAGGTGGATCAAGTTAACGCTATCAGGGAGCAGCGTTTACACAAGCACACAGCACCTCACGCTCAGGCGAGCGTTGAGACAATTAGAAAAACGGCAGGCTCGACTAACACATCGAACTCATTCTTTCGCTGCTTAAATGTTAGATCCATGGCCAATGAGGGAGATTATGCCAGATCCTGCCAAGACAGGTCTTAATAATAATTGCGTTAACACATCTAATAGTGAATCAATTTATGAATTATACCTAATCATAAAAATAAATATATTCTAATTTATAGTATTAAATAATATTATAATAATAATATCATAAATAAATATTAATATTGTTAAAGTGTACGCAAGCAAATTAATTAGTATTTCCGTAAGAGAGTGATTAAAAATACAGGATTTACAAAATCTGTATTGCGTACATGTTTATCAAAACTTTTTACTCTAAACAACTACCTTTGTAATTAATTATATTGAGGATGAAGCAAAGAAATATAATAAGTGATCAAACGAACTTACCTGAAGTGAAGTTCGATCATTATTATATGAGTTGCTTCATCCGAAGATATAATTACCCACCCTCCCTGACTGCCCAAATAAAAAAGTTTTGAACCGTATACATCTCTAAAAGAATGAGCAAACTTAAGACGGTGCTGCCAAGGTGATTTATTTTTAAAATAGGGTATATATCTGTGAAATTCGCGGAGTTATCTCGAGTGAATAACGTGACTACCTTTGTAATTAATTATATCTTCGGATGAAGCAACTCATATAATAATGATCGAACTTCACTTCAGGTAAGTTCGTTTGATCACTTATTATAAAGGATTTAAATAAAAACTTGATGGGTTCGGTACGATTTCGTGTCGTCCGACTGCTGTTACCAAGTTAAGTTACGTTAAGCTAAGTTGGGCCCAATTTATTAAGCAATTAATTTGGGCCAAATTAATTGCTGCATTTTGTATATTTTCTATTCGCGTCAATAGATGACGATTTGTACAGATGCCCCTAACCCGTTTTCACTCGTTAGTATACCTACCTACATAATAATTCAATGTTTTCACTGACGTTCCCTTACCTTTACGGGCTACCTATGATAAGTTAGGTGATGATTACTGTCAACTTCTTTATCACGATCCTGTACGGGACACTTAAAAGGGCATTGGGACGGATGTTAGGACTTAGGATTGTGTTTTGGAGCTACCTACGTAAAGAGACTCCTACATAGGGGATGATTTAGGTATGTTTGGGGAAAACGGGCATAATAATAATAATGTCAGTTTTGGTCGTCATGTATCGATTGAATGAATAATCATGGGATACCGTTACCGCGAGGTCTCAGTTCGGGGCGAACCACTAGTTTAAATAAATATACAATATTATGTGTACATTAATATAAAGCAGTCTTTTGCCCCATAACTGGATATAGGTACCTATACATATTATGAGATGTGTGAAATGGGACATAAATTAAGTAAACAGTTAGTTACTTACCTACCTACCAACAAGATAAATATGGTGTCCGAAAAAAATATCGATTCGATGCAGTCGAGTTTTGTTTTTAGTAGTCTTCTTAATAACTATCTACCTACCTACCTAAATAGGTATTTTTTTCATACCTATACTTTCTTATTTCATCAGATGATGAGATCAGTCATGGTTCTTCTTTACCTTTATAGTTGCCATGAACTTGGCATGTAGGTAATTTAAAGTATTAATATTAAACATATCGGTTATCACTTTTAACAATTTACAATCCTTTAGACACAATCCGCACCTGATAAAGGATCGGGTGT
Organism: Oeneis ivallda; assembly: GCA_029955525.1. NCBI lineage: Eukaryota > Metazoa > Arthropoda > Insecta > Lepidoptera > Nymphalidae > Oeneis > Oeneis ivallda. The sequence continues at coordinate 17,333,975 of JARPMR010000020.1, read as the reverse complement.
TACATTCCGAACTGATTAAGATTAACAATTCCGATTCCACAATAGCTATTTGTATAATAACAAGTTCTCACGGTAAATAAAGATTTTAACGATCCAAATTAGTCAATGAGTCATTTTTTAAACAATCACTGTTTAGATATTCGCTTTTAACCCGACTAGGTACCTACAGCATAATGCAAACGGAAGGGTTATGAATTTAACATTTCTATGTAGGAAGGTGAAGCAGTGATACCCTAGTGGGTAGGACTGTGGTCTCCTATTCGGGGAGTCGCAGGTTCGAGCCCGGGTACGCACCTCTGACTTTTTGAAGTCAAGTGCGTTTAAGCAATTAAATATCACTTGCTTCAACGGTGAAGGAAAACTTCGTGAGGAAACCTGCACACCTGAGAGTTCTTCATAATGTTCTCGAAGGTGTGTGAAGTCCACCAATTCGCATTGGGCCAGCGTGGTGGTCTATGGCCTACAACCCTTCTCTGAGAGGAGACCTGCGCTCAGTAGTGAGCCGTTGATGGGTTGCTAATGATGATGATGATGTAGGTAGGTACGTATCTATGTGACTATTTACGAATGTTCTACTGTGGCGTCTAAACTATATACGAGTACCTACCTACTGAGCCGATTATGATGAATGAGGTGTCAAATGATTTGTTCATGATTGTAGTCCGGGTGTTATAGGTTTTTTTTATTTGATGACAAGCTAGTCCTTGACTGCGATCTCACCTAATGGTAAGTGACGATGCAGTCTAAGATGGTAGCGGGCTAACTTGGAAGGGATATGACAGTGAACCCCTAATCGGTTTCTACACGCCATCGTGCCGGAACGCTAAATCGCTTGGCGGTACGTCTTTGACGGTAGGATGGTAACTAGCCACGGCCAAAGCCTCCCACCAGACCAGACCAGAGACAATTCAGAAATTATAAATTCCCAAATTGACCCCGCCGGGAATCGAACCCAAGACCTCCCAGGTATAAGACAACAGCGCTCACCACTGAGCCAGGGAGATCGTCAAAAGGAGAGGGCTCGTCGGGAGGCTTCATTTTACACGAACAAAATCAATATGGCGGATGTAATTATTGATATAATATAACCAATTTTCTGTAGTCGGGTTATAACTTTTAGGGCCTATTTCACCACTTGATGATAAAGTGCCTGATATATCCTATCCACAACTTGTCTGACAGATAACGTTCAAATTTCTGTTTCACAAGTGTCCGTTCAGACACTCTAGCAGATGAACTCTAAAAATGTCAAACAGATTCATCTGCAAGTTATTTTATCATTTAGATATATATCAGAAACTATCACAGTCTATACCTACAGGAGACATATTATGGGCTTCACATAAATGTTATTCGAAAGTTTATTGATAAATAAATATAGTGATAGATAGATAGTGGTGAAATAGGCCCTAAATCTATTTTCTTGTTGATATAAATATTACATCCTCATTGGTCTAATGGTTGTTGACCATTAGGTCCCTACTCCCTGCTTAGGTGGCAGCTCCCAACTCAACTTGGGACGCAACTCTCTTGAAATCTTCTGTCCCCCTAGTACTTAGGGAGTAATCCAAAGTTGCGTTTCCCGGTGCGGGGTCACCATTCAAGCACCTTGGGACCCCAACGTCCATCACTTATTCTAGGTAGGTAGGTATCTATTAGACGAATATGGTAATGCTTCTCACAATCTACAAGTTCCAAAATAAGAGCCTGTGTTTTACTATTGGTACGTACTTACCCACCCACTTTCCGGTTTAGGCGCGTTATGCAGAATGGGTTATTCAATCCCGTGTTATCAGGTTATCGTCAAACAATGGGCATTTGTGATAATCTTCTAATAGTATAAACAGCCTGTGAAAGGTTGGAAGGGTGCGTCAACTTCCTGAGTAAGATTCCGCCTTTGTGGAGGACTTTAAGGATTACCACAGATACAATCGATTAGCATTTTGTACTCACAAGAACTGTCAAAGTAAGACAATTTTTTTTTCTTTCCTGGTTTTCTGAAAAAAAAGAACTTAATTTTCAGTTTACTTTTGAATTATTTTTATGGATTTTTTACGTTTGTTTTATTTATTCAGGTGTTACAATAAACTTATCTACCTATAGGTATACTTAGTCTATCTAACTAGCCAAACGTAATCTAAGTCAAATCTTTAGTCTTGGCATACCATCCCATCTACTGCATTCCCATGCTGAGCATCCAGGCTGATTGTTTGATCAAAATTAGCCAGCCCAATCTATCAATAGTCGCCCGCAGGTTAGGTATAGATATAGGTAACATAAATTGGCTACGCTTACACCATACTTAGCCCATAACACATCGGTAGATACCTATCTATCTATACCTATTACAAAAAGCTTACGTCCTTAGGATAAGGTGTCTACAGTTGTAGGTATGGGTAGAAACGAGTAACAATAAAATTATAAAACAAATAATCCTATACCTACTTACTTATATGCTGTAATACTTATATGTCGTAATTACCTGAATGTTGTAAAAACAAAATCAGGTAGGTAGGCATATCTTACTTTTTACATTGTACAATTTACCTACAATAAGAGCTGACGGATAACAAAGGTAAAAGCTGAACGTTTTACTCCAAAAATCCCAATTATCGCTGAAACAAAATGGTTTGGAATGAAAGAGTCCATTAGCCATTGAGGCGAGGAGACGAAATCCGCGCGGGGCGGGCGGGCGAGCGGGGGCGGGGGCGGGGAGCGTAAAACGACCACTCCGCGAATTGTCGTCCACTCCCGAATCTAAACGCTCCCAATTCCGTCAAGTGTCGACAAAGGGCGACTTTTAGCGGCAACAATGAGTGAATGAAGCAAATTACCGCTTTTCGGGCCCTTGAAAGCGCTCATCCAGCCGCACCGGCTGGCGCATTGTCGCCGAACGGTTTGCGAATTGCGCCTCGAAACAAACGATAACAATAAACAGTAAAAAGGAAAGTGTAGTATTTTGCGTGAAGTGCGAGGGACAAAGCGTAATAGGTGTTAATGCGACGGAGTCGTTGAGCAGAGTGAATGGCGCCGCGGGTTCGCCCCGACTTATTTTTATAACAAATCATCGCCTCGGTGATTGACAACATTGTGTTTTTTTCTGTTGAATTACTAACGAACTATTTTTGTTAATGCCGCCCCGTATATTGCAGTTCAGCAAAATGTTCAGCTACTTAAGACAAAATTATTTCATTTAGGCCATTTCATCGGAAGCATTTTCACCAGTGACTGTGGACAGAAACTGACTGTGGTAGACACTAGACAGAATAGGTATAAGGAAATACTGCAAAGCTAATAAAGTTATATTATCTTACAGACATATTCTAATACTAAAAAATATATCTACTCAATAATGTTGGTTGCATTACCTACTTATCTTAAGTAAGTTCTGAGTGACCATCACAGGAGGCGCAAAACTGCACCCGTAAGCATTTCAATCTGAAGTGCATAGGTATGTCTTGATTCTAGCTGTACCTAAATTGTTGTAAACCATGAAAAATTTTTTCCAATTTCAGTTTTGCACAGCGGCTGTCAATAGGTAACCGTATAGGTATCTACGTAATTTGATACTATTTTTAGAGGTTGAAATAGGTAGGTACACGTTAGTACATAATATAGGTAAGTAGGTACAATCCCTCAGTAACTTAATATCTATCAAAAGGCATATTAACAGCGTCATTGCGCAATATTGCCGGTCAACACTTCAGAAAACACAGGACTCGTACAACGTACAGCCAGCTTGCAGACACAATTTTATCGTCACACAAAAAGCTACCGAATGATTTATGAATAAGGACTAAAATAGTGTTGTCGTTTACGAAAGTGGTGGCAAGGGTGCATGTTGTCTAGTTAGTTCAAACACCAGCAAAACAAACAGGAATTGAGAGGTGTCGAGTGGGACCGCCCGCAAATTCGCACTTCAAGTTGAGGGTTCATAGAACACGAGCAAACGATACGGGGATGTGCGAGGAAAGTTCCAACGCCATTGTTTGTCTAGACTCTAGAGTCTCGAGTTATTTATTTTTATCGCGACAAAACCAATAGACAGCTACTAGATATATGGTGCAGACAATAATGACACAGCTTTGCTAGTTGATACTGAGTTCGAATGAAGGTCATAATGTCATCTCTGCCGAATTTCGGCCACAACGGTCAATCTGACTGGAAACTACACAATTTTGTACCCTAAAATAATACAAGTGCACTCTTTTTCCTTCCTTTAGTCCCATTGGACTATGAGAGTGAGATCTGCTTTGTTGGTCCGCCCCTTGAATAACCCCATGTTGTAATAAAGTGGGAACACCGTCGAAGTGAGTCGGTCCACAGTTTGGTAGTACGTGGAAAAAAGATCTGGCACAGTGGACGGTGGAAGTACTCCAGGCACCCAAGTGGTGAGGGTGAAATTGTATTCGGTGGCGAATCAAAGGTCAAATAGCTCTGCAGAACACTTCCCGCTATATAGCCGATAGAATAAAATATAGTCGATAAAATTATAGACGAAGACCAAGAATCTAATCTAAAGATGTCAGAGACTTGGCTTGTTGGTAGTTTGTATTTGTTAGGATTCATACTGCACATTCTTTTTGTATGCACGATTGGGTGCCCAGGTTTACCTACCAATAAATTGCGATGCTATCAGACAACAGACGCATTGCATTTGCAATGCATCAAGCTGGTTATCTTGAAAGAGACCCTACTCTTACTTATATAACAAACATTTCCTCTGAACGCAATGTCTTTTTAAGTTTTTCATTTTTCTATTATAAATAATATTATTGTAAGTATGGAATCCTAGTTGTATATATTTAGAAGATATTAGAATTAAATTAATAATAGATATTATAAAGATATAAGAACAAAAATAAATTAATTAAAAAAAAATCGGCCAAGTGCTGTCGGGCCTCGCTCTTTTAGGGTTCCGTTAAAAAAAATTAAATTAAAATATTTTCATGTACCCATGGAAATATTTTAATTTAATTTTTTTAATTTAATTTAATTTTTATTATTTGTTGTTATAGCGGCAATAGCCGCAAAAGAAATACATAATATGTGAAAATTTCATCTGTCTATCTATTACGGTTTACGAGATACAGCCCGCTGACAGACGGACGGACGGACGGACGGACGGACGGACAGCGTAGGCTTAGTAATAGGGTCCCGTTGGTACCCTTTGGGTACGGAACCCTAAAAACTAAGTTTAATTAATTTAAAAATAGGTAATTTCATTGATTCACATTTCACTGCATCTTATTATGAGTATCAAATCAAATAATTTGAAGTTATGTATATGTGGGCGCAATTGATTTCCGTATCCTTTTATTTTATATTAATTATTTAAAAGTATTGTTTTGATTTCCGTTTCCTTTTATTTATTAAAATTAGTTTAATCAAATTGACATTTGTCTTTGACAGCGCGGGTACGCCATTTTGCGCGCCATCTTGAAATATTAGTATAAAACAGCTGTTTTGACGATACGAATTCAGTCTCTGCCCAGAGACTCATTCGACTAGTAGATGCCTTCGCGTCTAGGTCGTTCTATTTGATTGAGGGATTGCGATAGCAATCACAGAGTACTTTGGTATATAGCAATCGCTCCCTAATCGAATAAATATTGTCTGTACGCTTAAATTAAAGTAAATGATTAGTTAATACTTTGATATTTTTGATAACTACCCTCACGTTCAGATGGTGGTTTGTCTGTCGTGCTGTGGTTATTAGCTGAGTGGAGAGGGGCCGTTATTGGGGATGGTGGAGACGGCTTTAGGTAGGGTTTCAGCGTTTTAAGAGACGCGTTCTCTTAAAGCCTGATTAGTTTTGAGTAATAATTCCCGCTTCTTGTCCATGGTTAATAAATGTAAAAGAGGGGCTTTTGAGGGTACTTTGTTCTAAGAATAAACATCTCATGTAATTAAATGACCTTACCACGCTACCTACCCTCGTTGCGCAGCAAATGTGTCTGACTTTGTTGCCGACGAGGATACCTGCTCCGACATATACCTACCTATAAAAGAATTTAAACCAATTCTTGACTTGGATTCAATAGATAGATAGGTTTAAAAAGTAGATAGATATCAGGCTCGTATCAGGTAGAACCTTAGAAATCTCATCCATAACAAATAAACAAAAAGTTCAGACCAATCAAGTGCAAAATATATCCCAAAAATCCGTGAACAGTTTTCGATCCAATGATTCCGGAATCGAAACATTGAAGCGTATAAAAATCGAGTCCTATTCCCATAATATGAATGCGAATAAAGGGATTGTCGAGTATTCAGAGTCGGTCGCGTGTACACATTTAATTGTGACCGGAGGAAACAGATGCTGATTACTGGGGCCCGAGGGACCGAATCCGAGACAGTTTATGTTTGATTCGCTATTTATTTATGTTTTATAGTGCCTACAATTGTTGGTCGCGTAAGTAGATACTTAAATCGTATGGTTAGTTGACAAAACACAAAGTAATTTTTAGGAAACAAACTAAATATATTTCGATCGATTAACATATTATTCCAACAAATTCAAAATGTTAATCAAAAAACCCACACAAAAAAAGTATCATAGTTTAAAAAGTTAAGGATGTTTTCTTCTTATTCTTCTTCCTAACACTCTTTGCATAGCGCAGCGGTCGTGGTCATCACGCATGGGCGTCGCCAAGGGGGGGTAGGTAGGGGCAGCTGCCCCCCCCCTGGACATTTGAAAATATAGTACTAGTAGATACTTCATCATTGAAATCCAGATACCGCTGCCAAATTGGTACCCGTGCAAATAATCACTACGATCCGTTGCTTCGTGCTTCGTTGCTAACTCAATGCATAAGTTTTAATTATTCATACTTTTCCCGTCCTCCATAATACAAATGTCAACTTGCCCCCCCTTGGCCATCGGCTGGCGACGCTCTTGTCATCACGTGACGTCTTTAACGGCTGATGTGATTTTCCTCACGAGTATTCGCCACTTCTTCCTGCTGGCCGACAGCCTGGTACACTTGTAGGTATAATGGATCACCCACAGGCCACAGCAGGCTTAAATTGGTCAATCCATCGTATGGGCGATCTTCCTCGCCCTCTGGTGCCCTCCACTTTGCCCTGCACGACAAGGCATTCGATTGACTCACTCTCATTTGATATACATATTATATCACATCAGTAAACCACCTCCTCTATCCTAAACCCAGAATCAGCTGTTTCAAATATCGTAACCTGCAAAGAATAGAATAGAAATGTTTTTTATTCAAATAAACATTTTTACAAGTGCTTTTGAATCGTCGATGAGTCTACCACTGGTTCGGAATGCCGTTCCGAGAAGAACCAGCTAGAAACTCGGCAGTTGCTCTTTTCAAAACAAGTTAACAATATAATAGATATTATGCTATGTATGCAGTGTTTCCACAATGAGGGGAAGTTCCACAAAAGCATACCTAATTATATCTAATTATAATTCAATACATGTTAAGATGGGCAGACAGAAAGTAGCCCCATTCCTGCCGGTGGAACCCGTTCACGAGAATGACGCATGACCCAGTCATTGCTTGGCTCAACCATATTTGATGATCATAATGATCTTCCATACTAGAGCCTCTTATTGCTCTTTATATCAGTGATCAAATATTTCTAAGCTCACCTTTTTGTCGATAGCTATCAGCTAAATAAAACAAACATGTGCAAGCGATGCGCGAGTCCACTCGACACTGATCGCCATATAAAAAGCATTAACCAAACAGTGACATAGAAACCTCTTCGGATATTTTTATCTTTTTATAACACTCGGTGGTCTCTGTTATTGTAAACATCGCTAGATTAATCAATATCACAATACGCTAGTTGTACGCTCGCTTTGGTCAAGCGTTTTTATCCAACCTATTTTTATACGTTGTGATTTGTAATGTTATTTTTGAAAGCGTTACCAGTTTAGTGTTACTTTTCAATGAAAATGATAACGTTTGTAACGATACCAAAATTACTCGTAATTTACGTTTTATTTATTTTATTCAAAACTAGCTATTGAACGGAATTTCGGTTTTAAAAATCCCTTGGGAATTCTTTGATTTTCCGGGATAAAAAGTTTATGTCTATCTCCAGGAAGCCTCTGGTCTCTGTGCCTTTAATCAAGATCGGACACGGACAGAAAGGAAAAAAATGTTTTTGCGATTTTTCCTTACCGTTGCTACAATAGCGATTTTTGCGATTTTTCCTTACCATTGCTACAATAGCACAACTGTCAGTGTGAACCATCTACGGTGCGGAGCGAACCGATTGAAAACCGAAACGTAGACGGAAACTCCATAGCGCAATATTATGTAAATACCCAATAAGTAATAACTGCCCAAGCAAACCATACGTCTAAGTACCTACCTTAAATCAAGCTGAAACCCGCCTTCTTTTATAAGCCTACGTACTGTTCAATATGCTGTTCAATATAATTTAGGGAACATTTCAAGGAGTTTGCAAAGCATAGGCGTATAATATGCTCTACTACCCGTGTGAAGCCCGGGCGGGTCGCTAGTATACCTATAAGCTTCTTAGTTAATACACAAAGTTAACAAATAGGTATACCTATACTATCACCGTAACTGTTGAACTTTTCTGTAGGTGTTTTGTTTAGGTATCTATTCTCTAAAAGGATCCTAATTTTCCGGTTAACTTCATTATGGTAATTACACCGCGAAACTATTTGCAAATTAGCATCTAATTAGGTATTTTCGCCGCGAAAACCTATTTGCCTAATTTATTGATAATCATAAATTTAATAATAAAAATTCGGGTTAAAGATATTTATTGTCTCAAAAGAATATTTTACATATTCACTTAAACGAGACTTAAGTTAAAAGCATGTTTTACAAAAAATAGTTGCATTACGGAGCGTACAAAAAGTGGGTAAGTACCTATTCAAAAAGCTTGGTACCATCACAACAGAATCTATTCGAGCCGCGGTTAATTACTGAATAGTCAGTTCATATAATAAAAATTAATTATAAGAAACTGTAAGCACAGTAAGTAGCTTTTGCTCGTAGAAAATATTTATGAACAAAAGAGGCTTATCTGCCCGTTTTCACCAATCACCTTTAAATATACAACTTTCCCTACCCAATGTCATTTCCACTTTTAGGTGTTATTTCTTAAAACAGGCTGTCCCCTTTCATAGACAGATATTTTTGTATATCCTTTAGGTGTTCTCTAAAGCTTGGTGGAAACGAATTTAACAGAAAGCTTCACCTAACTTGCTTAGGTAGCCCGTAAAAGTTAGGGAACGTTGGTGAGAACGGGAAGAGTCATGCCCGTTTTAATGTGGTTCTACCGCTACCTACGTAAAGAGACTCCTACATAGGGAATGATTTAGGTACGGTTAATGAAAACGGACATAAAGCTCCTAGCACACATACTTACAGCTACAGTTCCTTTTTTACGCCAAGTAGTCATACCGGTTTCGCCGCTGTGCGTTGGCGGCAGAGGTAGGTATGCCAATAAACTTTAAAAAATATATATTAGGCACGTTTAACTTTTCCTTTTCTCCTCTAAATTAGCGGTAAGCTTGTGTTAGGTGTAGGTACGACAATAGTCCAAAACGCCTGCGTACCTTTCAGTTTTCAGTCCGCACCCTTAACCGTAGGCTACTGAGGCTTCAAAAACTTTATTGGATTGCCTTTACTTTGAAAGACAAAATTTTTCGTCGATCAAAATAAGTTTTGGATATGTTACGATATTTTTTTTAACTTTGTAGATAACAAATATATTGAAATAAATTTAAAATTAATTTGTATTTGGACTTGAAAAGTAATCGAAATCACTAAATAATATTCAAAGTGCACGTGAAATTGTTATCAAGGTGTTGGGATCAATTGTGATAATAATAAAATATAATCCAAAGTGATGTCTTGAAAAATAAGTGAAACCTCATAATGAACTGTTTAAATCTTTTCGAAGGTTTTCTATTTTATTTACCAAAAGTTGTACAATAACAATTGGTGGAGTGTTCTAGTCACGATTATAATATAAAGAATGAATCCATTTAGTGCATATTTATCTAAATTATAAATCATACTCGGTTGCTAAGGCCGCCATCGGTCGTCAAGACGACGACATACATCCTTTGTTCTCTTCCACTGCAGCGTCCAGTTACAAGACCATCCTCTGACGTACAGCTACATAACGACGCATGCGTCTTGTTACCAAAACAAGCAGCCCTCATATTTTGACTTTGTACTTTTTATTTCTTGTGTACATTTCTAGTTACTTTATTGTGCTTTAAAATTTGTTTTAAGTTATTCTTTTTTGTGAATATTTTTAACTTTTGTGAATGCAGTTCGTGACCCAATCGTGTGATGGCACGTCGAACGCGACCCATACATGTACACAATGCAATAAGTCTTTCAAATCTTTGAAAGGCCTCAACATACACACTACAAAAACACACAGGAAATATATTAGCCAAAACAGTTCACCTTCAGACATCCATCCCATTATTCCGAGTGCGCCTACTTATGTAGCCAACGATCAAACTCCTTTCCACTCATATCTTAGCCATTTGAAAAATAGTATACCCATAGTTAAAAGAATCCCTCGTGGAGCCCGAATAACCGTTGCTACACATTTGTCAAAATTAATACAGAAATGTTACATAAGCAATTGTACTCAAGACTGGCAGAACCTATTTTTATTTTCATACAGCACACTACATATAATAAAAAATGATGAACAGAATTTATCATTGACACAAAAAATTAAGAACAACTGTGCTGTAAGCTCCTCGCCTTCTCTCGCACCATTAATCAAACATGATGCCCCTCGTAATCGCAACAAACTCATCGAAAACAAAATCTGTGACGGAGATCTCAAAGGTGCAGCTCGCCTTTTGTTCTCCAACGACGTGCTTTCACCAGATACCCCTGACACCCTTCAGGCCTTACGGACAAAACATCCTCCAGCTCCAGTAAACCCATATTTTTTCGACCCACCAACAGCAGGGCATGCATGCCTTCAAATTCAAAACAAAGATGTTACGGATGCCATTATATCTTTTAAACCAGGTTCTGCTGCAGGTTTGGATGGAATCTCACCCCAACATTTGAAAGACTTAACATCACATTCTGTGGGTGATGCAGGCGAGCAACTTGTAAATTCGATCTCTAAATTAGTCAACCTTATGTATTCCGGTAATGTCAATCCAGAAATTGTTCCTATTCTTTTCGGCGCGAACCTCATTGCCCTCACCAAAAAGGGCGGAGGGGTGAGACCAATTGCTGTTGGATCAACACTACGACGTCTGGCCTCCAAAATTGCTGTTCGACATATTTTACCAAAATTAATTTCGGAATTTGAACCTGTACAGTTAGGCTTTGGTGTAAAAGGAGGGTGTGAGGCGGCCGTCCATGCCCTACGCTCTTTCCTAACTTACGGACAGCCTGACGTGTTGCTCAAAATTGATGTCAAAAATGCCTTCAATTCGGTAAATAGGGATACCCTGCTGTCGGAAATAAAACAACATATACCGGAAATTTACAATTATCTTCTTCTCAGTTACGCTGACCCAACAAAATTGTTATATCGTTCTAATGAACTGTCCTCGGAAGTAGGTTGTCAACAGGGTGATCCCCTTGGGCCTGCAATTTTTAGTTTGGCTATAAATCCGATAATCAAAAATTTAAATTCTAAATTCAACGTTTGGTATTTGGACGACGGAACCCTAGGAGGTGATGTGGATACTGTGTTTTCAGACCTTTTTTTAATCAAAAATAAATTTGAAGCAATTGGTTTGGAACTTAATTTTAGCAAATGCGAACTTTTTATAAATAACTGCAATTTAAATTTAAATGACGTAAAACAAAAATTTAATATTTTTGCTCCAAATATAAAAATAGTTAACAGTAATTCACTTTACCTTTTAGGTTCTCCAATTTTTGATGAATCTATTTCTGAATATATTAATAATTCAGTTACAAAATTTCAAATATCTGCTGACCGTCTCTTGGAAATTAGTCCACATTATGCACTTAGCATCTTAAAATTCTGTCTTTTCGTCCCAAAATTTACCTATGTGCTCCGTTGCTGCTCCTTTTTGAATCACCCAGATCTTTTGATACAAGTGGACGACTTAATCAAAATTAGCTTAGAATCAATACTTAATATGCAGCTAAACGAGCAATCTTGGAACCAAGCATCCCTACCCATCCGTTATGGTGGTTTAGGGATTCGCAAAATTTCCAGTGTCGCTTTACCAGCCTTCCTATCTTCTGTCCATAGTTCAGCAAATCTCATAAGTAAAATTTTAAAGGCATCCCCTTCAAACTTTGAAATTGCTGGCTTGGAAGAAGCTAGAAACGCTTTTTTAATTGCATGCCCAGGTCAAAATTTTCCAGTTTCTCCAAATTCACAGAGGAGCTGGGACGACATAAACTGTAAATTGACTTATGACAATCTTTTGAGCTGTAGTACAGGTTCGGCACGTGCTAGGCTTTTGGCCGTGGGTACGCGTGAGGCCGGCTACTGGCTTCACGCGTACCCTTCGTCAAATACAGGAACATTTCTCGAGCCTGACACACTCCGAATCGTAACCTGTCTACGGCTTGGGGTTCCGGTCTGCGTTCCTCATATATGTCCTTGTGGCAGTGATGTCGACAAGTTTGGACATCACGGACTGTCATGCCAAAAAAGTGCAGGCCGCTTCTCGAGACATGCCGCACTTAATGATATCGTGCGCCGGTCCCTTGCCACCGTCAACGTGCCAAGTCTACTTGAGCCGACTGGTATTGCAAGAGACGATGGCAAGAGACCGGACGGTATGAGTTTGATTCCATGGAAGGTGGGCCGGGTGCTGGTATGGGATGCAACATGTTCAGACACGCTGGCCCCTTCCCATCTACATGGAACCAAAAACAGAGCTGGTGCGGCTTGTGAAGAGGCTGAAAAAGCTAAAACTTATAAATACAGGAGTCTAGGCTCCGAATATGTTTTTGTCCCATTCGGTGTCGAGACTCTTGGTCCGTGGGGTCCTAGCGCTATAAGCCTTTTTAAGGAAATAGCGAAAAGGTTAGTCGACATCACAGGAGACCGAAGAGCTGGCAGCTACCTCGGACAAAGAATTAGTCTAGCTATTCAAAGGGGGATCGCTGCCAGTATCTTCGGAACCTTGCCTAAAGGGACTCCTTTTAATAATATATTTTAGGTATTATATTTTATTTATAAGTTAATTTTAATTTAAAGTATGTATAGTTTATTTTATTAAATTCAGTTTTAATTTCATATTACCGTGGTCATGCCCATTTATAAAATAGATTACCTAGATGTAAATTATTATTTTGTTTAAATAAGTAACTGGTTCACTAAGAATTATTTGTTTTATTTTTTTTAATTTCAAGGTAGGCTCTCACTTGACCACAATCATGTCCAATGGCAAGTTACTTACTTGTTGCGAAAACTATGATTGGCACTAGGAAAAAACATAAGTAATGAAAATAATTCAAAACATCAATGATAAAAATGATTTATTTAATTTTTAATTTTTTAGTAGGGTAAAGTGGACTCAAGAGTTTCCAGTTTCCACCTATCGCTTTTGGATTTTATTCCACATAACCCTACCGTAGGGAAACCTTGGTAGGGTACGCACCTATTGTACCAGCACATTACTATACTCGCCAACTCTAGCTAGGTAGGTTTAAACAAGTAATGTTGATTAAATACTTTAAACCAAAATAAACCGTCTTCCCTCGGGTATTGTCCGCATTGGTGTTTGCGCAGCGTACGAGTTGTAACCCGACACAGCTCCTTCGTTTATTGTCAGTCCTCTTCCACGCAATCACAACGCAACCGTATACGGTATAACTACGGAGCTAAATGGACATTTTTCGTAACCTCTACGGTGATAAAGCCCCGGTAATATAATCCTTACTCATCATTATCATCATCAGCAACCCATCAACGCAGGTCTCCTCTCGATTGAAAGAGTTTTAGACCGCAGTCCGTCACGAAGGCCCAATGCGATTTGGCGGACTTCACACACCCTTGAGAACACTATGGAGAACTCTCAGGTGTGCAGGTTTTTTACCTTCACCGTTGAAGCATGTGATATTTAATAACCCAAACGCACATAACTCAGAAAAATCAGAGATGCGTCCATGTCCATTTTGCGATAACTCCTAAAATTATATAGGTGTAAAGGATTATCATAATGTGCATGAAATGCTCTAACAACTATGCAACTAACGTATTTAAGTTGATAAGGATCAATACTGTATCTGTCTAAATAGATTTCCAATTACCGCATAGTACGTGACCATTTTTTTAGAAGTTAAAATGGGTATAGTAAGCTATCCTTAAAAGATAGATATATGCTATGGCGGACTTTTCTGTAAAGACTTATCCCACCATACCACCACCATAAATTGTTTTGTTATATCTCAAAGGCAGCGTTTTCGATGAAAGCTCCCAAGCGGCTTGAATTTTTCTGACATCGTCAACAATTATCGTCATATTTCAACCGACTTACACAAAACCTTAACAAATTATACACTAAAACCTTCCTCGTGAATCACCCTATCTATTGGGGAAAACCGCATGAAAATCCGTTCGGTAGTTTTTGAGTTTATTGTGAACAGACAGACAGACAGACAGACGCGGCGGGGGACTTTGTTTTATATTAAGTAGTGATTTAAAAGGGCTAAAGAGAAATAGACGCCGATGTCCGTTATGTCCGTAAGCGAGCAGCCGGCGAGCTTTCCGCTGAAGATGTTGGCCCGCGTCGTCTCGATGCGTATTTGTTGACACATGTAGCCCGATGTGTTTCTGATGAGCTCCTCTGTTTTCCCGGCGATCAATAAATACGCTGTTATATCAACTACCAGTCTTTGTGTTGCGCGACCACCGTCCGTAATTACATTCGAGCCGGAATGCTCAAATATTTGCCCAAAACTTTCTTCCATTAATGAGCTACCGATATTGTCTATGGAATTTTGAATATTATCTCATATTTGAAGAGCTAAACGTTCCAAGTTTATCGTAGAGAAACTTATTTTTTGTATCTCGGAAAATAGCCATTTAGGTATCTAAACATCGGGTGTAAACTGTAAAGGGCTACATTTTTTCCTTAGAGAAAGAAACTGTTTAATTACAAAAATAAATATACCTACCTATCGGCTGAATTGAGAACTTCCTTCCTTTTGGAAGAGAAAAGAAATCAATCGTAACAAAACATCAAACAACAACAATTTTGACGGGACTTTCACATTTTGGATTATGCAACGGCTACGTTAGTTATTTTTGAAACTGTTCATTCTAATTTCTAGGCTCGAAAAAAGGGTTTCTATTCAAAAGTTTTTAGGGTTCCATGTATCCAAAGGGTGCCAACGGGACCCGATTACTAACCCTGCGCTATCTAACCTCCGTCCGTCTGTCTGTCAGCGGCTACCTATCGCACGAACCGTAACAGGTCTGATATTTGCAATTTTCACAAAATGAATGTTTTTTCTATTGCCACTATAACAACAAATACTTAATAAAAAAGTTAAAAATTAAAAAACGTGTCCATATCTACAATTAATGTTTTCGATATTAATAATAGCTGGTGTTTTTAAATCTTCAATGGTACGGTAGGTACCCTTCATATGCGGCACTACAACTCGCACTTGACGGTTTTTTTTAAAAACCAATTAACTCAATATCTAGTTACCTATTCATAAAACAAGGATAAGTTTAATAACTGTAACCCGACTGCGGGTAATTGGATGTAACATCGGACATATTTAGGTACCTACTCTGTTTCTATAAAACGAAGCCTATGTCACCCGGACCATCATAATGAATCGATTGACACTTCATTCATCAAAATCGGTTCAGTAGTTTATTCGCAACGATGGAACGTTCGTAAATAGTCGCATAGGTACATACTATACAATATACATACATACATTACATACATACATAGACCGCTGAAAATCACAACCCTACCTTTTGGCTTTGCCGTACCTAGTCATAGGTAGATACTAATATTATAATGCGAAATTGTGTTTGTTTGTTTGTTGGTTTGTCTTTCAATCACGCCGCAACAGAGCTACGGATCGAAGTGGTTTTTTGCATGGGTATAGTTGAGGACCTGGAGATGTGACATAGGCTATTTTTTATCCCGGAAAATCAAAGAGTTTCCAAGGGATTTTGAAAACTACGCAGACGAAGTCACGAGCATCAGCTAGTTGGGTAATAATTTTGAATAATAATATTGTTTGCTGTTTGCGCCGTTTATTTGTACAGCAATGTTAATGTTTGTGGAGTGTGGATTTGTTCGATGGAATTTTAAGAAATGCAGTAAGAATAATATTGGTGAGAAAGCAAATATTATCATTAAGTAGTGAATAAAGGAAAATATACAAGTTTGTGTTTGCTATTCGTATTTCCTATATAAACTGATTTCATATATTGATTTTGCTCTTGATATTTTGTTCAGTTTCAAAAAGTAGTTTTAGCAGTTACCTAGAACGTATCGAAAAGAAGTTCTATACTTACCGAATACCAATGTACTAGGTTTAGATTAGTTTAAATATAAATAAATGTAAACATATTAAAACAAATGTAAATTAAAAATTTTAACAACCCCGATACGTTAATCTATGGCTAGACCCAATATCCTATTACTCAGTTTTCTGTTCATATGATCCTCCTCTTCGATCATTGATCATCATCATTTCAACACCTACTCATATATACCTTTGTAATGAGCCTAAACACACTATATCTGCTGTAAGTTGCTGAAGAGTTGGTATCCCGCAGACTACTGGATACTGCATCAGCTCAAGGTTACCACGCCTTGGAAATAATCCGAAGTAACTGTACCTACTCCTTTCAAATCAATCGCACCAGTGAAAGTTTGTAAGACAATTTAATCAAGTAGAAAATGAGCTAATGGTCTTCAAACGCCTGAACAGGTCTTCATAAATTTTAACTAAGATCCATCTCGATCACGTTGACTTTTAAACAAAAACTTTAAAGAAAAACCGCATGAAAATCAGTCCATTCGTTAGGGAACTACGAGGGAACAGACAGACACTCAGATACACACGTCATACTTAAAACACCACTCTTTTTGCGTCGGGGGTTAAACACCTAATGTACTTACGTTGTACTTTCGCAACTTTCTCTCACAGTAATGCACGGGTCTTAGGATCCTTGTCAAAATTGCTGTCAAGTAACAAATGTCTTGCCAAGAGTCAAACACTTACATATGAATGCTATCGCATCAAAATCTGTTAAGGGCAATTTTATGAGGCAAATGCAGCCAGACAATCCACGTCGCCTATTGTTCGTGTTTTACGGAGAGATCGTTGGATTTCTTCTGTGATATACCGCCTGCGAATTGGTTACGCTGTACGCATGTACATCTTGCTAAATTGGGGATCCGGCATCAATCAATGTGTGATTGCGGTTTTGATGTCGGTCATTCGCATCCTTTTTGCCCTGCCGAAAACGTCTTATAAACTTTATGACATTATAATATTAACATAAGTATAGTTCAAACTTATATAGAAATGGGTACCTACCTACCTGAAACAGGCTGCGATCACGAAGTAGGCTGCATATTTTTATACTTTATACTTTATCTTATGGGACAGGGGTGGACCATCCCTGTCCCATAAGTTAAAGTATATAAACAGATTACTACCTCGGGTGGTAATCAGTTTACCCAATGTGTTTGGTAAAATCCATTGTCTTACCTTTTCTTATTTCATCTGCTGACCAAATCTTGACAAAATTGTTCAGACGAATAGATACACGGGAGACCAAAGATCCCAAAAATTTATAATTTTTCACGGGTTTGTAAAAACGGACGAAGTCGCGAGCATCGACGAGTTATTACTAAATTCTTTAATGTCACAATTATTATTAAAGATATTTAAAGGTCAATAAAGACCCCAAATCAAAAGATGAAAACTTATTCATGCCCAATTGCCAATTGTCATCGCATCGTCGTATAATTTTATCAAAGCGACCACATTAGGATAATGTAAAGTCCCGAGTCATCTCGACAAACGTTGGATGGGTCGCTTTTCAAAATAATCCGAGGACAGACGAGTTTGCCTCCATTGTGCGCCCGAGTCAACACTCGAGGCTTCCGCGAAGGCTTTGCGTCTAGCTTTCAAACCTTCACACTTACAATGGTCGTGTTTACGTTGTTTAAACTTGAAATTATTGATCGGAATTTAATTTTTTTTCATAACAAATTTATTTTGTAGCGTTCTGTCTGTCTGCCAGGTGCTTAGCGCCTGAGTGTAAAAGGTACCTCGCATTTAACTAAGTCAGTTATCAAGCTTTTAAGTAATACTTAGACGTAAACAATACAACTGGTATTTTTTTTGGACCGTTAGTAATACCTAATAAGTTTTATTGCTTAAAACAGAGTATTATATAGAAAGTGTGCAAAGTAACACCGTAGTAGCAAAGTGCCTGGCCCCCTTAACTAGGATCCCTGTGCTATAAGAAGCAAATTATTAAATACATAATATAGTATTTTTCAGTGAAAACGACGATGATAGGCGCGATTGGGTTTTGGATCAAGGTTTAAGATACATAAGGCTAAACTAGCAAGATACTAACTAATATACTAATACGGCGTGGTCATGGATAGGTAAGTAGGTACACATGGATTGATAAGGATACTCTAGAGCCCTGAACGATAGCAACTGCTTCGGTTTTATACTAGTAGGTAGTCCGTAGGATTAACATCTTCTACCTATTTTGATAAAAGCTCGCTTCCACCATAGACTATATCCACAGACCGCATCAGACATGAACCAGGTGTGATCAAATTCAAAGGCTGACTAGACTTAACCATTAGTCAATTTAATAAATAAAATCTTCGCTTATGCCTTAGTAAGTTGCTAACATTCGATAGCTGTGTTATCAGTCTTACTAGCAGTAGTAACCCGGGTTTTTTCACCTGTGTTACTACAAACTAACTAATTCAGGAGTAGCTAATAATTCAGTAGTAAATATGGGAAATTTTTATTTCCCATATTACTACGGGCTAAATACTGGTAAATTCCTTTCATTTTTTTTTCAAAAGAGGTCGGACGACTAATACAATAATATTCTATTCAACCACTTAATTGTTTCTAAACTTGTCACCTACCAGATTTTTTTTGGGACGAACTTACTTTTCGTGCGGTATGGACTTGGTAGATCGGCCTAGGCGAAAAAAAGTGTAAGAATTTCCCGTCACGAGTAGTGTAGACGGTTATCCATAGCGCGTATGCTATTGGCTGTGCCCAGTCATAGTTGCGCGCTTATTTATTACGAGATGGTTCTAACATGTGGCGAGAGATGGCGTTGATTCTAAAAGGTAATTAATTGTAAAAAGGAACTTCGTTCCAACCGAGTGTTCCACGACACACGTGCACAATATACGAATCTTGATAAGCGTTTTTTTGGTGACAGCTGTCCCGTGAATTAACTTATATTAATTTATGAACTATAGCTATGTCACCAGCAACAGTTGGTGCAAGACACACCACTTCACTTGGTTCGAGTACAGGGTTCATTTCAAGCCGGCGTTTGTTTGTTTCCTGTGTTTGTCTGTCCTTGCGCCAGCGCCATGTTTGCCTTTACATTCTTTCTCTGAGAGCCTCTGCCCCTTTGACTCTTGAGAATTTACTTTTGTCTTTCAAATGTAACCTAACCATAATGAGTGTAGGAAAAACAAGCTGTTATCAGTACCTGTACCAAAAAGCAGTGATAGCCTAGTGGTTAGAACTGTGGTCACTTATTCTGGGGATCGCAGTTTCGATCCCGGGTTTCGAACCTCTGACTTTTCGGAGATATGTGCGTTTAAGGAATTTAATATCACATGCTTCAACGGTGAAGGAAAACATCATGAAGAAACCTGCACATCTGAGAGTTCTTCATAATGTACTTTATGAAGTCCGCCAATTCGCATTGGGCCCGCGTGGTGGACTATGACCTATAAAATAACACTTCTATGAGAGGAGACCTGCGCTCAGTAGTGAGCTGTTGATGGGTTACCACTAAAGGAAATGAATACACCTACCTAAATTAAACTATGTCACGTAAAAGTCGCCTAGGCGGCGAAGGCCTTTAGCTAGTAGTGGTTTAATACTCAAATAGTATCTTACCCACCCACCTAGCTATTAAGAGTACCTAACATTGCTTAAGGTGGAAGACATGGTTCTGCCCGCGAAATTCAAATTTAATTTGGTTTTTCGCAATTTGTAAACTAATACGACAAAGTAGGCTTATGGCATTCTAATTGCGGCAATGGCAGTATCATCTTCACAGGCTTATATAAAAATCTTTACTTGAAAGTGTCCAGTTTAAGAAATTAATCAAAATATCGACTAATTTGTGAGTAACTCACGTCCAACTCAGTCTTTTGATTAATTTCTTAAACTGGTCACTTTCAAGTAAAGATTTTTATGTAAACCTGTGAAGATAATAATTCCACTGGCGCAATTAGAAGGCCATATAAGCCTATAATTTGTCGTATTAGTTTAAAAATTGCGAAAAACCAAATTAAATTTGAATTTCGCGGGGCAGACCCTTGTCTTCCACCTTAAGTAAGTAAAGTTATACCTATAAGTACCTGTGTCATATAAAAATAAATTAAAAATGGCACATAATTAGTGGCTATGTTCGCACGAAGCTTGTACGTACATGTACCTACTAGCGGTGTATTCAAAATGAGCCAGAAGTGAAAATCAAGCGAGCAACCCTTACATGCAAGAGCAATTTCCCAGCACGTAGTTGCGAGTAACTGACATACGTCGTATTAGGTTAGCGCTCAAGTGGAGTTAGTGCCACAGTGTACCACCAAGCAGTTGAATCACTGAAGGCTGCATGTACCTGTTTTTGACGACCTCCCTCGTGGTGAGCGCTGTGGTCTTATAACTGGCTGGTCTTGGGTTCGATTCAAGACGGGGGCTATTTGGGAACTTGTAATTCGTTATTCGTTCGTTACTACCAGTCTTACCACTAGTAGTAGCACGAGTAATTTTTTCCTGTGTTAACTGTTAAGTACTACTTAGTACCATCTGCCTCGTAAAACGAGCAAAAAAAAATTACCCGTACCTACTACTGATAGTAAGACTGGTAGTAAGTATGTAAAGAAACAATATCTGAAATAATTGGAAGCAATCTTTTGAGACCGCAATTTTTAGTACACGCAACAATGAATAGAATAGAATAGAAATGTTTTCTATTCAAATAAACTTTTACAAGTACTTTTGAATCGTCGATGAGTCTACCACTGGTTCGGAATGCCGTTCCTGCCGAGAAGAACCAGCAAGAAACTCGGCAGTTGCTCTTTTCAAAATACTTTTACAATATACTTAATAGATATTATTCTATGTATGCAGAGTTTCCACAATGAGGGGAAGTTCCACAAAAGCATACGTAATTATTTCTAACTAGCTGATGCCCGCGACTTCGTCCGCGTGGAAAAAGTTTTTAAAAATTGCTTTTTCGTTGCACTACGCCAGTATCTAGTCCGTACTACGTGGTATAGGGCTACAATAGCAACCCACAATCGCCATTTTCTTCAGCCGGTACCCAGCAGCATATAAAGAATGAGGAATTGGTACTTGGAGTTCAATGATGTAGCCCAGTGGTGTAACAATGGGGGGAGGGTGATTCCTAAACCAAATCGAACGATTGTGAAATTAGGTGAATAGATTGATGTCATCTAAGAATACAAAGCTACTGTACGAAGTTTTTGTAAAAGCAAAACGGAAGCTCGAATTTTTTTTACAGCAGTATGCCACTGCGTAGTTCATACTTGGTACCCATTACCCATTTAGGTGAGCAGGACCCAGCACCAGCAGAATTCGTCCAGTTCCAGTTTTATTATAAGTATAGTTAGATGGATGAGTTAGGATTTTGTTTGTTTGTTGTTTTTACATTGTTTTTTTTTGAATATATTATTAAACGTTTTGTTTTTTTACTTTATTTTTTATTTAAAATATGTAGTTAATAATTAATTAACTAAGACTAATTAATTAAGACTAATTAAGATTAATTAATTAAGACTAATGTATATTATTTTATTCTTATTTGTTAATCATAATTATTTTTTATTGTTAGTTAATTTATTGTTATATTTTTTTTAATATCGTTTTAAACGTTTTATATTTAAATTTATTTTTTTATACAATATTCTTTAAAGCATAATTATATTTTATATTGTTTTTTAAATATATTTTTTGAACGTTTTATTTTTTACTATATTTTATTGTGTATAATATGTAGTTAATAATTATTTTTATTTATGTATTAGTTTTAATTAATTTAATTTATAATTAATTAAGGCTTATTAATGTTTATTATTTTATTCTTTTTAGTTCGGATGGATGGATGGATGGATGGATGGATGGATGGTTGTTACTACGACTTGTACTTGGTTGTGACTTCAAAAGGAGGAGGTTACCAATTCGTAGGAAGCTTTTTTTATGTATGTTCACCGATTACTCCTCCTCCGAAGACGCCTGAACCGATTTGGAAAATTCTTTTTTGTTTCAAAGGGAATACTTCCCGGGTGGTCTCATTTAAATTTTATCGAAATCAGTTGAGCGGTTTTTTCCTATTATAATATTATAAATGCGAAAGTTTGTGAGGATGGATGTATGGATGTTTGGATGGATGGATGGATGGATGGATGTTTGTTACTCTTTAACGCGACAACTAATGAACCGATTTTGCTGAAATTTGGCACAGACATAGATTATGATCTGGAATAGCACATAGGCTACATTTTATCCCGCAAAAGCAAACAGTTCCTCAGGGATAGCATCGCTATTTTTCACGCATTTGTCCTTCAAAATTCGCGCAATGGAGTTTTATATTACCGTGTTTTTTGTATAGGTTAAGTTAAGGGCCTGAAAAGTGACAAAGGCTACTTTTTATCCCGGGAAAACAAACAGTTCCTCAGGGATAGCATCGCTATTTTTCACGCATTTGTCCTTCAAAATTCGCGCAATGGAGTTTTATATTACAGTGTTTTTTTGTATAGGTTAAGTTAAGGGCCTGAAAAGTGACAAAGGCTACTTTTTATCCCGGGAAAACAAACAGTTCCTGCAGGATATTAGTATTCTACTTTTCACATATTTATCCTTCAATTATGCGCCAACGGAGTTACAGATTGACGTGGTTTATTGGATAGGCATAGTTGAGGACTTGAATAGTGACAAAGGCTACTTTTAAACCCGGGAAAACAAACAGTTCGCGCGGGATATTAGTATGCTACTTTTCACATATTTCTCCTTCAATTATTCGCCAACGGAGTTACAGATTGACGTGGTTTTTTGTATGGGTATATTTGAGGACCTGAAAAGAGAAAAGGCTACTTTTATCCCGGGAAAACAAACAATTCCCGCGGGATATTCGTATGATACTTTTCACATATTAATCCTTCAATATGCGCCAACGGAGTTACAGATTGACTTGGTTTTTTTGAATAGGCATAGTTGAGGACCAGAAAAGTGAAAAGGCTACTTTTTATTCCGGGTAAACAAACAGTTCCCGCAGGTTATTCGTTTGTTACTTTTCACATATTCATTCTTCAATTATGCGCCAACGGAGTTACAGATTGACATGGTTTTTTTGATAGGCATAGTTGAGGACCTGAAAAGTGAAAAGGCTACTTTTTATCCCGGGAAAAGAAACAGTTCCCGCGGGATATTCGTATGGTACTTTCACATTTTTATCCTTCAATTATGTGCCAAGGGCAAGGGAGTTACATATTGACGTGATTTTTGGGATAGGCATAGTTGAGGAACTGTAAAGTAACAACGGCTACTTTTTATCCCGGGAAAACAAACAGTTCCCGCGGGATACCCGCTCCCTACTTTTCACATATTTATCCTTAAATTATGCGGTAATATGCATGCATGCATACATGTATGTATGTATGTATGTGTGTATGCATGTATACATGTTTGTATGTATGCATCCATGTATGTATGCGTGTATGTATGTATATATGTATGCATGCATGTATGTATGTATGTGTGTGTGTATGTATGTATATTGTATGTATGTATGTATGTATGTATGTACGCATGCATGTATGTACATATCTATGTGTGTATGCATGTATGGATGGATGGATGTATGTTCTCTGAGATAGGGGTTGAACTATTTTGACTGTTTTACTCCATAACTTCGTTGAATTTAAACTAATTTTTATTATTATTTTAACCGACTTCAAAAAAGGAGGAGGATATCAATTTAACGGAATCTTTTTTATATATGTTCACCGATTACTCGACGACACCTGAACCGATTTGAAAAATTCTTTTTTGTTTCAAAGGGTCCCAGGTGGTCCCATTTAAATTTTATCGAAAAATCAACAATAAATTATATACTTTGTACTGGCGCGGTCGTTTAAATGTATGTTCCCGGGACAAAAAGTAGCCTGTGTTATTTTCCAGGTCCTCAACATTACCTGTGTAAAAAACCACGTCAACTATATGCACTTGCACTTTATATGTGAAATGTTATAATATATAGTGTGATGGTTTCTCCTTCAATCACGCCCGAACAGAGCTACGGATCGACGTGATTTTTTGCAAGGATACCTATAGTTGACCTGGAGAGTGACAGGCTACATTTTATCCCGCAAAATCAAAGAGATCCCGAGGCATTTTAAAAACTAAATTCACGCAGACGAAGTCGCGGGCATCAGCTAGTAAAAAATAATAACAATAAATTAGATACTTTGCATTAGCGCGGGCGATTGAAGTCGGTTTTAAAAATAGAATTTTTTATTATAGATTTCTTTTCAAATGTTTGTTCCCGAGACAAAAGTAGCCTTTGTCACTTTCCAGGTCCTCAACATAACCTGTGTAAAAAATCACGTCAATCTAAACTCAACAAATGCGTAAAAAATAGCGACGCATACATACATACATACAAACATACATACATAAAAACATACATACATACATACATACATAATTGCCGCGTAATTAAAAGAAATACGTGAAAAGTAACATGCGGAAATCCCGCAGGAACTGTTTGTTTTCCCGGGATATAATTTAGCTTTAGTCACTTTTCAGGTCCTCAACTATGCCTATCAAAATACCACGTCAATCTGTAACTCCGTTGGCGCATAATTGAATCCCATTATCCCGCAGGAACTGTTTGTTTTCCCGGGATTAAAGGTAGCTTTTTCACTTTTCAAGTCCTCATCTTTGCCTATCCAAAAAACCACGTCAATCTGTAACTCCGTTGGCGCATAATTGGATCCCATTATCCCGCAGGAACTGTTTGTTTTCCCGGGATTGTAGGTAGCCTTTTCATTTTTCAAGTCCTCATCTTTGCCTATCCAAAAAACCACGTCAATATGTAACTGTATATGTGAAAAGTATATACATACATCCATATATCCATCCTCACAAACTTTCGCATTTATAATATAAGTAGGAGGAAGTAGGATAGTAGGATAGGTAGTAGGAACATACATACATACATACATACATACATACATACATACACACATACATACATACATACATACATACATACATACATACATACATACATACATACATACATACATACATACATACATACATACATACATACATACATACATACATACATACATACATACATACATACATACATACATACATACATACATACATACATACATACATACATACATACATACATACATACATACATACATACATACATACATACATACATACATACATACATACATAAATGCCGCGTAATTAAGAGATAAATATGTGAAAAGTAGCATACTAATATCCCGCAGGAACCGTTTGTTTTCCCGGGATAAAAAGTAGCTTTTGTCATTTTTCAGGCCCTTCACTTCACTTGTGCAAAAAAATCACCTAAATCTAAAACTCCATTGCGTGTATTTTGAAGGACAAATGCGTAAAAAATAGCGATGCTATCCCGCAGGAAATGTTTGCTTTTCCGGGATAAAAAGTAGCCTATGTGCTATTCCAGACTATAATCTATGTCTGTGCCAAATTTCAGCAAAATCGGTTCATTCGTTGTCGCGTTAAAGAGTAACAAACATCCATCCATCCATCCAAACATCCATACATCCATCCTCACAAACTTTCGCATTTATAATATTAGTAGGATACTTACAGGTTAATACCTATACCTACTGTCTCATGAATCGCCGGAACGAATTATATCCACGCTTTTTTGTTATTTACATAAATAGTCTTCAATCGTATAATAGCTGCTTTGTATAATAGCTTTACTCTAGCTGCTTCCCACATCCATGCGACCTCCTCTGTGGCGGGTGCAGCGGCTACTAGCGCCGAACAGGCTAAGAGGCGCAAATATGAGAAACTTGACAGTGGTTTCATATTTGCGCCTTTTGGTGTAGAGACCCTGGGGCCGTGGGGCCCGGAGGCACGCGCACTTTTTTTAGAGATATCAAAAAAGGTGATCGAGTCTACCGGGGATCCAAGAGCTGGCAGCTACCTTGGCCAAAGGATTAGCCTGGCCATCCAAAGAGGTAATGCTGCCAGCATCTTGGGTACTATGCCACACTGCGGTGGCTTGGATGGGGTTTTAGATTTTAATTAGTTTTTATTTTAGTTTTAATTTTAGAATTAAATTTAGGTTTATAGTATTGTATATATGAA
Organism: Oeneis ivallda; assembly: GCA_029955525.1. Classification (NCBI taxonomy): domain Eukaryota; kingdom Metazoa; phylum Arthropoda; class Insecta; order Lepidoptera; family Nymphalidae; genus Oeneis; species Oeneis ivallda. The sequence continues at coordinate 17,307,351 of JARPMR010000020.1, read as the reverse complement.
ATTTTCTATCTATAATATAATAAAACTGTAATTAAACGGTAAAAAAATCAAAAAAAAAAAAATCGTATAATATGCTTTTTTCATGAGCGTAGTTTTAATCGATTTCTTAAACTTGTGTAAAGGCAAGTCCAAGATCGACAGTGGAATTTTATTATAGAACGTCACGCCCATTCCCACAAATGTCTTTCGGACCCTCTTGAGGCGCAGTCGAGGAATCATGAGCCTATTTGGATCTCTAACCTGCCTATCGTGTAATTCACCCTTTTTTTTGTAATTCACAATGTTTTGTCTGACAAATATTATATTGTTATAAATATATTGTGAAGCTACTGTAAAAATGCCTATTTCTTTAAATTTTTCTCGAAGGGATTCCCGCGGCTTTAAATTATAGATTGCGCGAATCGCCCTCTTCTGCAATACAAAAATTTTTCCAATATCGGCCGCTTTACCCCATAGGTACTAAGATTCCGTATGACATCTTCTTCTTCTTCTTCTTCTTTATCAACCGATAGACGTCCACTGCTGGACAAAGGTCTCTTGCATGGACTTCCACAGGCCTCGGTCTTGCGCCGCCTGAATCCAGCGGCTCCCTGCGACTCGTTTGATGTCGTTGGTCCACCTGGTGGGGGGTCTGCCAACACTGCGCTTCCCGGTGCGGGGTCGCCACTCCAGCACCTTGGGACCCCAACGACCATCAGCTCTTCGAACTATGTGCCCCGCCCATTTCCACTTCAGTATCGCGACTCGCTTAGCTATGTCGGTGACTCTGGTTCTCCTACGGATCTCCTCATTTCTGATTCGATCCCGCAAGAACACTCCGAGCATAGCTCTCTCCATCGCACGCTGAGCGGTCCTGGGCCTACTTATGAGGCCCTTAGTTAGCGACCATGTCTCGGATCCGTAAGTCATCACTGGCAACACGCACTGTTCGAAGACTTTAGTCTTCAGGCACTGAGGAATTTTGGACGAGAAGACATCTCCTCGGAGCTTCCCGAACGCTGCCCAGCCGAGTTGGATTCGGCGGTTGATCTCTTTCTCGAAATTGGACCTACCTAGCTGGACTGTGTGTCCCAGGTAAATATACTCGTCGACAATTTCGAGTGCAGAGTTCTCAACAATTACTGGGTGGAGCGGTGCATGAGCATTGGACATGATTTTCGTCTTGCTCATGTTCATTTTCAGGCCCACCTGTTGAGAAACCCTGCTGAGATCGTTGAGCATTGTATTGAGGTCTCTCAGAGTCTCTGCCATGACTACTATGTCATCGGCAAATCGCAGGTGAGTGATGTACTCGCCGTTTATGTTGATGCCAAGCCCGTTCCAATCCAGAAGCTTAAAGACGTCCTCCAACGCAGCGGTAAAGAGCTTCGGGGAGATAACGTCTCCCTGTCGCACTCCACGCTGCAAGTGGATTGGCCTCGTAGTCTGGTCCTGTATACGTACTGACATTGTGGCGTTTTCATATAAGCACTTCAACACTTGGATATACCGGTAGTCAATCCGGCATCTCTGCAGCGACCTCAACACAGCCCAAGTTTCCACCAAATCGAAGGCTTTCTCATAGTCCACAAACGCTAAGCAAAGTGGCCGGTTATACTCTTCTGTCTTTTGTATAACCTGCCGCAGCGTATGAACGTGATCTATGGTACCAAAGCCTTTTCGGAATCCGGCTTGTTCGGGCTTGTTTGTCCGTATGACATAATACTATGGAAATATGCAAAATAAACAATTTTTGCAGTTTCTATGTCAAAAATAGTCATATGGAAGAAAAAAATAAAAAACACGGGTAACGAAGGATAGAATTTCTGAATTCTCTCTGGTCTGGTGGAAGGCTTTGGCCGTGGCTAGTTACCACCCTATGTTTTGTATATTAAAAATAAATTTAATAAATTTAGTATATTAGAAAATATATTAAAAATGGGTTTGCTAAAAAAATCCTGGACAGAATATTTTTAATTATTAAAAAAAAATGATTTGATGATGACCCTATATTATGATGATTGATGACCCTATATCAACGTGTTCGCAATAAAACAGCGCTTATGTTGATATACATTTTTTTCTATTATCCAATCAAGTGAAAGCAATTGGCATCAACATACCTGTTTATACCTGGCAACCCAGTAGTTCGTCTACGTAATTAATAGACAATCCAACGTCTGCACATTCTGTTTTTACTTTAACTCAAGATAAAATTTTCTTATTATCTTGATGACATTTTAATGAATTTTTTTTTAATAATTAAAAATATTCTGTCCAGGAATTTTTTTTAGCAAACCAATTTTTAATATATTTTCTAATATACTAAATTTATTATAAAATAAGTTTTATTCTATTATCACCTCAGTGAAGGTCGACTTAGGTTCGGATCTTCTACTAATAGCTAAGGAATATCATTTTTTCTTTGAACATCATGTAATTCCGGAAGGTTCTTCTTCCAATAATTCCAGTAGTGTTTATCTACCCTGTGACACAGAGTAGGCAGTATGCAAATTCGCCGCTGCCTCGGGCGCGCTGTTTGTGCGGTAATATTTATTAGGTATGTGCCAGCATTTCGCTACATCGCTTTACATATCGTACACGTAGCGAGCTACAATGAAGGGTGAATAAATTTGTTTTTTGTTGCGTTGAAAACTGTTTACATAAGAAGTCTTGATAGATGTTTTCTTTTTAGGAGGTAGGTATATTTTTTCTGCTTTGAAATATATTTTTTTTTAATCTTAATTTTTTTTAGGAGGCTTTCGTCCGACACGGACACGCCAGCCCCATCGTAACCTAACTTACATTTTTCTAAAATTAATTACAATAAAATTCTGGTGGAATGTAACAGAAACCACTAGAGCAGAATTCACTGCCTGCGCAGATATATATCAACAATAGATTTAAAGCCTTTGCTTTGAAATATAATGAGTGGTGGTGCCAGGTTTCCCGATTTACGTAAGGCGTCCCAATTACCCGTGATCGGGACGCTAAATGATCCGATTTTGAGTGATTCAGACTTCAATCTGGTTCGATACCGGGCACGCATGTCTGATTAAAATATTGATGGCGGACCCTTCATATTTTTACAAAAAAACACAAAGTATAAGGAACTTCATTTTGTAATTTAAACAAATATCCGTTACTCAATAATTGAATAATTAATGCAACACAAGTAGGTATAGGGAGACGTGAAAGACGTGACAACTCGAAGCAGAATGGCGGAATGGCCCCTGATGTCGGTATTCGTTGCCTTTTATGGAATTAACGAACGGTCCAGCCTAGGTAGTTATTTTAAAAATCTACCCTCCGCTAACAATATCATATAATATGCTTCCATGTCAGCCATGCTTCTATGCCAGCTTCAACGTTGAAGGAAAACAGCGCGAGGAAACCTGCACGCCTGAGAGTTCTTCATAATGTTCTCAAAGGCGTGTGAAGTCTGCCAATTCGCATTGGGCCATCACGGTGGATTATGGCTTTAACCCTTCTCTGAGAGGAGACCTACCTACGCTCGGTAGTGAAACGTTAATGGGTTGTTCATGATGATGCTAATGATGATGCTGATGATGTTATAACTTTTTATAGCACCTTCATCATACTACATACTAGTACAGAGAATCTTCACTAGACTTTCAAAAAGATTTTGTTTACGCTGAAGAAGTCGTGGACAGCAGCTAGTGCTAAAATAGAGAAACAAAAGCACATAAGGTACCTACCTAGATAGTTATGCAATAAAATACAAACCAAGCAGACAGCATGGAATTACAGCACACCTTTATGTTTTCAAAATGGCCGCCGCAATCTCACACCGCTTCAGTAACTCTTACCATATTGCCCCATTAGCGAAGAGCTTTGTATTGTTTTACCCAACACACGTCAGAGGGGTCAATGTAAAGTTGTCATGTCGACACGCATTGTTAATTTGATTCATTTGATTCGATTGATTTTTACCGAAAGCGATACCGCGGCATTGTTTGTACGATTTTATAACGAGGCGGCAAACGCGGTCTTTGTGCTGAGGCCATTGTGGGTGGAGCCTAAACGTTTGAGACGAGGAATGAAAAGGCGCCGCCATGACGAGGCGCGGGCCTGATTGTGGTGCAAGCTATAAAATGATCCGATTCCTAAAATACGAGCATAATAAATCCTCCATCTTGGACAGTGGACTATTAAGCATTCTTTGGTCCATCCAGTGTTCTCTACATAGGTATAGCTCAAGTAGATCACACCAGCCAGCTGGCGAACCTTAACTAATGAGCTGATATAGTGTGTTACGACCATCAGTCATGAAAAAGCGACTAAGAAGAAGAAGCTCTTGGTGCAAGAGCCTTTGATCGCCTTCAGACCTACATCATAGCAGTACTAAAAGCTGAAAATTATTTTAAAGTACCTACATAGGACTTTTTTACGTAGCAACTTTGAGCATAAACCTTTTTTATTAACACAAATAGGTACGTTGAACAAGTTTTTTTTGCCTAGAGTCATAGACTTATTATATTTACTACGAGGTTGAATAGTCAAAGCCTAGAGTACAAAAATTACCTCAGATCTCCTGTAAATTGAGACACTCGCAGGCAACGTTGCGTTACACAGCACCACTCTTTGAGCCGTCCAAATGATTGTTTTATATTTGTAAAGCGACTAGTGCCCCTATTCCGACCCTCTGACGTAACGTAGCTATAATGTAGCATTTCAATTAATTTGTAAGCGTTTTTTTAACAACAATAACGCCGTGATGCCCGTCACTACACGCGGTATAATCGTTGTAGTAAAACTTTTTTTATACATAATGACAGTATTTGGTAGAATTGAGTTGTTTCTTCTTCTTCTTTCTCAACCGATAGACGTGCACTGCTGGACAAAGGTCTCTTGCATGGACTTCCACAGATCTCGGTCTTGCGCCGCCTGAATCCAGCGTCTCCCTGCGACTCGTTTGATGTCATCGGTCCACCTGGTGGGGGTTGTATTAGTGAGCTTCAGAATATAGACACAAATCTTCTAAATATATAAAAGGAAAGGTTAACTGACTGGCTGACTGACTGATCTATCAACGCACAGCTCAATACAGCCCCTAAGGGGGTAAAATAGGGGCTTGAAAAATCGAACTTAATTTGATCGAAGCCGCGGGCAACGGCTCGTTGTATCTATGTAAGTAATAGGTCGAAAACTTATTCTCCTTCGATTTCCGACCATTTAAAGTATAATCTTATGTGTAATTAAAATCTTTTTGTGTAATTATAAAATTATAATCTTATGTGTAATTAAAGTTTTAAATTAGGTAATTACCTACCTATTTATTCTATTTCACTTGATCCAAAATGCTACGGTCTATCTTAAGCAGAGGCATTTTACCTGATTTAAATCCCAGAAAATATCAACATCGTCGTAAATCCTAATGAAGCTTAGCTACGGGTCTAATTAAACTATGCATCTATTCATTGATTAGCAGCAGGTCTCCAATCAAAACTTGAAACATAGGCCTTGTTATGTTTAGTTAGGTACCTATGAGTACCTACAGCTACACCATCTTTTGCTATCTTTTCTTTAATACTTTTTTTTTATTCGATGACAAGCTAGTCCTTGACTGCGATCTCACCTGATGGTAAGTAACGATGCAGTCTAAGATGGTAGCGGGCTAACTTGGAAGGGGTATGGCAGTGAACATTAAACCCATACCCCTAATTGGTTTCTACACGCCATCGTGCCGGTACGCTAAATCGCTTGGCGGTACGTCTTTGACGGTAGGGTGGTAACTAGCCACGGCCAAAGCCTCCCACCAGACCAGACCAAAGACAATTCAGAAATTATAAATTCCCAAATTGGCCCGCCGGGAATCGAACCCGGGACCTCCCTGTTATAAGGCAACAGCGCTCACCACTGAGCCAGGGAGGTCGTCAAAATAAGGCTCTATAAGTTATTCTTATTCCCACTAACCGAAAATGTTTTTCCATAATGCTGACGTGTAAATACCGATAGTATCCATCAGTCAGATGCGCCGACGCCGCCGAGTGATGAAATAATTGACACTCCAACACAGAAAAAAGTTCGAGATCCCCTTCAATATAATTATGGTTACAAATTTAAAAATTAACACGTCCACTGACACGTTTCCTTTTGCGGGACGCGTGAAAGCTTTCTCACAGGCCACGGCGCTTTTAATATGTATTTCTGCTTCTTTAGTTTCTTTTTAACCGACATCAAAAAAAGAGGTTATCAATTCGACACGTATTTATGTTATTATTAGTACTGTTTAAACTGCAAAATATTCACATATGATAATCTATTAGGGCTTCCAAACAAATATATATAAAATTTAATAGGTGTATGTATGTTTGTCCACGCATTTCTCCGAAACAATAAATCGGATTGTGATCTTTCCTTTTGGAACGTAGTTCCTTATCGCGCGGTACGGAAGGGGGCTAGACGGAAAAAATTAAGAAACCGACACTCGACACATTTTTGAAACCGACACTTTTTTGTTGAATGTGAATTTTGCATTGTGTTCGGTATTTTCGCCATACTACACGGCGTCTGCATGGCCTAGTGGATCGGGCAGTCGCCTATAAGTTCAACGTCGATGGTTCGAATCCCAGCTCGACAGACTGAATTTTTTATTTTCAATTTTATTTTAAATAATTTCTACATGTGGAATTTTTCCCTAATTTTTATTGTATAAATTGGATATAATGTTATTGTACTACTGACGCCATCTGTTAGAAACCAGAGTAACTCTTTGGTTTTGTAACAGTGCAGTGCTGCAATAGAAATAAACTAAAAATAATCCATCGTAGTTAATCAATTTAATACTAGATGACATCACTAGTTTATTACATTTCCTTCACTAAAATTAATCAAAAGGAACTACGTTCGATCTTGGTGTCCCTTGACACCTCTCAAGTTTTTTTTTATTTGCATACATTTACTTCAATTTAGGGAACAGTAAAGGTTTCATCAAAATCGGTTCACTTCTCCTTTCGGATTCTTTATTTCGGTATATTGAAGTCGGTTTAATTTTTCCTAAGTTATGTAATACTTCGGTGTCTAATCTTGTCTTAAAGGTACCTAACCACTGAAGTAATTACAAGGTAGGTGTCAGGAAGCACACGCTGAAAGGTAGGTCTGTCCTATAGAGTAACTACTACTGCTAATAAGGTAAGTACTAACCATCTAGGTACCTATTCATAAATTTTATACCTAGTCGTATCAAAAAAACCAATATAAAGCTATATAAGCTTCTTGTAAAAAACGAAATTGATTATTTTCTTACATCTTACCGTATTTATCAACTTCTAGCCTTAACTTCTAGCTTTTAACTTTTATTAACGTCTAGCCTTATGTATATAAATAGGTAGATACAAGTTCACCAACAAATTGATGCAGCTGACTCAACTAAGTATGCCCATTTTTGGTAAAAACTAAATAGCTATTCGACTTCCTTTCACCGTCGAAGAGCCGAAATATAAAATAAAAATAATATGATATTTGGGTTATTATAGAAAGTATGGAATTAAATCGTAATTTTGTGTGAAAACGTGACGATTAAGGCGACGGTGCTGTATTAGCCTCTTGGATAACAAAGCGAACGCCGGCGTTTCCTAAAACATTTGAACGAAAGTGGCAAATCATGCCTTCCATTTACGTACGGGTGGTGTTCACAACCTGTGGTACAATTTTTTTAATAATTGCGTTTCTTCTTTTCGTCTTTATGCGTGTCTCCAATTACTTAGAGACGGATACCTCTTTGCTTATAGGTAATACTTATCAAAATCAAATGAAAGAAAGTACCATAGTTTTCATTAAAAAATGTGGTTTCTTAATATTTCTGTGATACGATACTAAGCTAATATGCAAGTTTTAATTATCTTTACTTTAACTTTGACTTTAAAAAAATTAGAATAGTTCTCGGTAAGATGCAATTTTTTTTATTTTGTTTTTTCGTACTGGTAAATGTTGCAAAGCCCTGCAAGATATACAGCCTTGTTTGGTTGTTTACGCCACTGCGAGCAAAAGTATGATACCGATCTAAGAACACAATAAACTTTGGTTTTAGCAGATAAGCATCCGTAAATAAACTCGTAAAATACATTTTCAGCCAAACTGAAAGTTGAAACGCTTATTTTGTGAAAAACCTTGTAAAAAGCTTTTGTAGATTATAAAGGAAAACGAATAACTTTTTATCCCTAATTCTCATTTTAATATAAAATAAATAAACAACAACTTCAAGCAAAAGAACAGAGAAGATTAGCTACGGCTACGCGTAGGTACGCGTAATGGTTCTACGAATTCGTAGCACTGTGTCCCGTATAAAACTATAATATATTTTTTAAGCAATGAGAACTAAAAATCTGTGTATTAATTAATGTAGGTAGCTCTTAGAGCATCAAACCAACAGGTACAGCTACCTGAATTTATGTCAATGCAGAAAAAACTTGTTATTCCTTGTTATTATAAGTAATGTAAGCAATGGCTGGGTCATGCGTCATGCTCGTGAACGGGTGCCACCAGCGGCAATGGGGCTACTTTCTGTCTGCCCGTCTTGACATGTGTTGAATTATAATTAGAAATAATTACGTATGCTTTTGTGGAAATTCCCCTCATTGTGGAAACTCTGCATACATAGAATTATATCTATTAAGAATATTGTAAAAGTATTTTGAAAAGAGCAACTGCCGAGTTTCTTGCTGGTCTTCTCGGCAGGAACGGCATTCCGAACCAGTGGTAGACTCATTGACGATTCAAAAGTACTTGTAAAAGTTTATTTGAATAAAAAACATTTCTATTCTATTCTATACTTGTTGTCCGGCTCGAAGGACCACTTGTTACCCTTTGGCTGTAATTTGGATAGGCGCTGGTTCGTCTTCACATTAATCCTCAGTCAATCGTAGTTGGGTCGTGATGATCGTTCTTTCTTGATGAATTGATGATTGTTAAAAACGTTAATTATGCTTCATGTAGATAAGAATTTGAAAGTGTCCTTTTTTGTAACGATATAGTTTTTAGGGTTCCGTAGTAAACAAGGAACCCTTATAGTTTCGTCATGTCCGTCCATCTGTCTGTCTGTCTGTCTGTCCGCGGTTTAGCTCAGAGACTATTGGTACTAGAAATCTGTAATTTGACAAGGGTATAAATATCAATCACGCCGACAAAGTGGTGAAATAAAATTGTGAAAAATTTTTTTTTTTGGGTACCTCACCTACATGTAAAGTGGGGATGAATTTTTTTTTCTCATCTATCCCCCACGTTGAATAGGTCTTTCAAAAACGTTGTAGGTGTGGGAACACCTTTTTTCAATTCAGGGGTTTGTGAAATATGATATTTTAAAGTGCTACATTTTATTAGAGTCAAGTGTCCCCCCCCTCTGCCAGCTAAATGGTTGTATATAGGATACAAGAAAAAATTCACAGCAGTAGTATATATAATGAATTTTAAAGGAAAACTATCACGGCTAAGTAGGGTTCATTAGTGAAGGAGTTATATCGGTTTTTCTAAGTCAGATATTACACGTAGTGTAAGTTGCATATTTTGTAGTATATTATAGTATTTAAACCATGGAACTCAAAATGTATGTTGAGACTTTCAACTACGGAACCCTACACTGCGCGTGGCCCGACACGCACTTGGCCGGTTTTTTTAATTTATGGTTGTGTTCGCAACAGATACCTTAGTGCGTAGACTGCCTAGATAGGTAGATTAGCCTGCATAACTGAATTTAACAACGCTTAAAAACTTGTTCGTCATTTTTATATACGTTAAAATAATAAAGTTAAAGTGCAAGGTAACTTTAACGGTCGGGACATATTATGTTGCGTGTAGACTTAAGACTTGGGGTCTTGCTACTTAAAAGACCATAAAATATTACCATCCCTATGTTATAGGTACTTATATAAGTACGTATTATTTATTAAACATAACTCTTAAAAAATAATCCCTAATATTATAAATGCGAAAGTGTGTTTGTTGGTTTGTCCTTCAATCACGTATTGACGTGTTTTTTTTCATGGGTCTATACCTACCCACCTGGAGGACCTGGAGAGTAACATAGATAGGCTACTTTTTATCCCGGAAAATAAAAGAGTTCCCACGGGAATTTTACAAAATAAATCCACGCGGATGTAGGTGCGGTTAACTGCCAGTAGTTACTAAAAAAAGTCATCAAAATAGAGATTGAAAAATTTATATCAATATAGAGATTTTAGTTTGATTACGACGTATTCCTACTGTATGTTAAAAAAAATTATACATGATTACGCAGCGTTGATAGCTTAGTGATTAGCCTTGGCGGCTTCCATGTCTTGGGGTTCGGATTCGAAACACACACACCCCTCTAACTGTGCGTTTTAAGCAAATAAATAATACTTGCATTAACGGTTGAGTTGCCTGATAGTTGTCCTTGTCCATATGTTCTCAAATGTGTGTGGAGTCTGCCAAGCTTACGTTTAGATTCTGGTCTAAACGGTAAACCCTTCTTATTCTGAGAGGAGGCTCATGCCCATTAGTGTACCTGCGATGGGTTGATGATGATGATAACATGACGCCTATTCCACATTAAAAAATAACAATATTATCTTGTGCACTTAATAAATTCTTCTTCTTCTTCTTTATCAACCGATAGACGTCCATTGCTGGACATAAGTCTCTTGCATGGACTTCCACAGGTCTCGGTCTTGCGCCGCCTGAATCCAGCGGTTCCCTGCGACTCGCTTGATTGATTAGGGCGAGCGAAGCGAGCCCTATCACTATCCCATAACCTAAGCATTTTTGTGGTACCTACACTTTACTGAAAAACTATCACGCCCATAGATTTGTGCTTTGATATAGTAATTTAACTTCATATCGAGATGAATCTGTCAAAAAAAATATAATTTTATAGCCATTAAAAAAAATTAACATTAACAATTTTGTATTTATTGGATAGAATGTTATTGTACTACTAACGCCATCTGTTAGAAAACCAAAGAGTTAACATCACTGCAACAGAACTTATTACCCGTTAGAAAAACTACGCGAGCCCTCACAAAGCTCAGCTTTTTGATAGTTTAATTAATTAATGAAGACTTAATAGATACGCATTTACATGAAATATCTAGCATCATCTTAAAATAATTTATTAATATACCTACCTAAGAGCTCAGACTGTCTTGTCGAAAGTCTATCGCGTTAGCTAACACTCAAGCGAAATATAATGCACTGGTAATTTGCAATTAGCGTCGTGCGATAGTGTGTTATTAATTTTTTCTTTAGCGTTCTGAATATTTATAGAGCAATTTCACTAAAAGCTCTTGTGTGGGGAAGTTGTGCATTTTTACTTAGGCAAGTGTCAATCTAGTTTCATGAATAATAACTAGTATAATGAGAAAAACCTCTTTGTTTTCAAAACATTAAAATACCGTTACTAGCAACCACGCAATGTCTTGTCTTTCGGATAGGTAGGGATATTTTTTGATCAGGAATTTTATTATCTTAGTCCTCTTTTCTATTATATTAATAATAAATGTATACTTATAATTTCTGTTAAGTACGTCACATCAGAAAATTGTGAATCAAAAAAGTAGCAGTCATAACAAAGCTCTACGATTCGGCAAAAAAGTTTCAGTCATAGCAAGTACCTTTTTAGATAGGTACCTACCTATCTACGATAGTTACAAAACGTGCAATAGTTACAGAGTGCTTTCGGGCGCCCGTTACATTTCTTTTCATTTTTATTTTCTATATAACTTACATTAAGTAATTTACACTGTTAAAACTCTTAATGTATCTACTAATAAAAACAAATTCAATTTATCCTTCAGTAGGTACCAAGGAGTGCTTAGAGAGACACTCGTAAAATCTAAATGATTTGTGATTTATTTTGATGGACAGTAAATTTTTTCATATACCTACCTAATATGTGGTTAGCCTTAGCGTGGAGGAAATCCATTTGCGCAAACACTGAACACCAATGGTCGGCGCAGTCACTAAGGTTTACATAATAAGACGACTTGTGAGACGGCAGTGTAGCTTTAAGTGGCGCGTAAGGAAGAGTGCTGGCTGGCGGCGCAGACCCTCTAATTACGTGCGATCGCCCGATAGCGCTTGCTTTTATCTCCATCCATTAAGCAAATACACGCCTTCCCATATAATCACATACTACAATATATTCCGACGCTACCAATTAAAAATATTTTGATAGACAAAAGCAAATTCTAATTATGCACCGCAATAGACGAAACGTCGGCGCTTAATGGATGTTTACGCGCAAACATTTTTGTTTTTAAGTTTTTAGGGTTCCCTCTCACGTTAGTGCTTATACAATTAAACTATTAGTTGCAAGAGGACGGACGATTTATAAGACATGCTACACATTTTTATTTTAAAGAATAGGTAGATAGGTAGGTAGGGTAGACCGGGTACAATAGTAACACGGGGCAATAGTAACATCGTCGATATTTCGACAACTACCTAAAAAAAAGCTTGTGTGAGTGGATGCTTACGTGCCTCGAGCGGTTCTCAACCTGCTCACCAGTCAGCGACTTGATACGGTGAGAGATGGATAAGCTATTCAACAATTTTTGTTTACGAGTGTCCCCAGTAAAAATTTGCGCTTTATGTATTGGCTCATTATTCATTAAAAATACTTTTAATGCTAGAACGTAATTAATATTGTATCCACTAAATATCAACGCTTCAATTGTGTAGTAGTTTGAAGGTCAGTTTCATTTAAAACGGAAGTTATTTTAACTTTTCTGGTTTTGGTCACTTTGGCACAATTGTAACAGCACATTCGGGGTCATTTGAAACGTTACATTTGACCCCACGGTACAAATGACCCCGAGCCATATTTTCATATACCTAATGAATTTTATCTGTTATTATTTAAAATGAATTTGATCCATGTATCTACATACTATTTTCTTCTAACAAAACCTAATGTAATTGCTGCAATTGGAAGTCATTATTTATTAATCATGGAATAATTTCGAAATCAAATCTGGTGCCTATTTTGATTTACAAAATCTCTAAACTAAAATTTATTTGATCGGTATAAAATAGTAATACACTTCGCCAGATGGAGGAATATTTTGAAAATAATTATTTTTAGACCAGTCATATTACTTTAATTTAGAGATTTTGTAACTTCAAATAGGCACCAATGCTGAACTGGAGCTTGCATTCTATTGAGTTTAATAAAAATTCTTTTCAAAAAACCGACTACTAACGCCACTACAAAGTATAAAAATAATTTTAGTTTGTCCACGTTTGTTGAAGTCGGGCGGGCCTAAATTCAAACTATGAAACCGATGCGCGACGCTACACAATATGAGAGACTCGTTTGTAGAAATTGAGCGAGCATCGCGAGTCGGTTTTTTGAAAAGAATTTTTATTTTAAGCTTTTAAGTGTAGTATCCTATGATTGAGGAGCTAGGACCTGGAGCTCCATGATGTAGTCCATACTTGTTACCTACAATAATAATTCGTAATCGACATTTCCTAAATCTCTTTATTTTAGGTGAGTAATATCCCTGCAGCATCAGGCTTGAGGAGTTGAAGGTCAACATTTTTATGGGACCATTTCGCAAACATCCTCTGTCGAATAAAACAAAATCACGCGAATCGGTCCAGTAATCCCGGAGAAATCGGTGGACATACATAGAAAAAAAAGATACCGGCCGAATTGAGAACCTCCTCCTTTTTGGAAGTCGGTTAAAAATTATGGTTTAAAGGAGGGAAATTTAAGTTTGTTATATTTCTTACTTTCGTTTGGACGCAATGATGTAGTTGAAAAGAGCTTTCCAGAATTATGACTAATAAGTGTGGAACGTGGTTAATAGTACCAGGGGTCAATTGTAACTCCATACAAAATGTGATTTTTGAAAAAGTGATCTCTTTTTAGTTTTTAATACAAATAGCTTACAAAAAGAAATGCGAAAGTAATGTTCTTTAGCTATATTATTTATAACAAGTTACTTAATTACTTCTGTAACAAGCTAAAATAATTATATTCTTCGTCGTTAAACTAAAAAAAGTTATAATGTTAATTCTGAGACTTTTTACGATTGTAACTTATCAGACCGATTAAGTTTAAGGAATAATAATAAAACTATTTGATTAAATCATACATATGGCTTTAATTAACTTCCAAAGTTGTGGTACAATTGACCCGTACTTGGGGTCAATTGTAACAGTGGGTATCCCTGGACAAAAATTCGATTTATACAATGTTCAGAAACAATGAATAAAATCAGACACTACAAAAGCATAGAGCATTAGGCTGAGTATGCTATGTTTAAACCGTGTTCAATAGAAACATGTAGATTCTGAACTACAAGCCGTTGTTTAAAAAATGTTACTATTGTCCCCGGTCTACCCTACTTATTTATATTACTAGCTAAGCTTAACATAACTAATATTCCCAACTAATTTCTCCTAAATTATTTTATAAAAAAATTTAGCTACGCGTAAAGCTTATGCTAGGAGTAGGTAGGTAGGTACTTGGATAGGTAGCTACGCCAGTAAAATCAAGCTGGTGTAGTTTGAACCGACGACGTTTGGTTTTAGTCCGCTTCCCTGACTATTCTCTGATCTATTCCATAGAAAGTTTGATTTAGCGGATTTTATCAAACCAAGCTTCTTCTGTACCTATCATGTATTCAGGGCCTTCCACAAAGTAGGGTAAAATGCCCAGTCTCCGGCCACTTAAGGTATCTGCTAATTTAATTTATTTTTACTAAGCTCTACAGAGGAATTAGTGCATAAGTTTTTTAAGTCGTGAATATATTCAAGAATACATTTAAAATATTTAGGCTGGCAATTTTTGTAAGAAAAAAATGTTTTTTGCAAAAAGTATGTTTTCTCCAGTGTCCGGCCGTCCCAACCTAGTGCCCGGCCACTTCGTGCCCAGTCTACGGCCACCTTCATCAAACGACTGAAAGCCTATTCAAAGCTGCACATCTACTACTGAAAAATTAAGCTAACTAATGTAGCGTAACCAAGGAACCTTTTTGGAAATTAAAACAGACACACTAGTCTCAGATTTTTAAGCTATTGCATAGCTTTATTTGCGGGCTTTGAGCGCGGCGACCGAATCAAGAAATTCCTTAACGAAAATAAACCTAACACCGTCGTTTCAGTTCGGCAGACTTCGGCACGGTGTTTGTGTGCGTGCGACTAGAAAATGCAATGCAATAGCTTTACCGCGGCAGTCCCCGAGTGCCACACGTATTATTTTTTATATGGATACTGGCCGGAGACTAGTACTATATAGTACCTACTATAACTGGATTACTAGGCAGTACGCAAATAAAGTATAACCTCCTAGCAAAGGTTACTACCGGAAAACTTACGTCACTTGACGGAATAACTATGTAAATAGGTACCTACCGTTGTCGTATTATTCCTAGTTCCATGGTAGGTACCTACTTAAATCATCATCATCATCATTATCAACCCATCATCAGCTCACTACTTAGCGAGGTCTCAGAGAAGGGTTATAGGCCATAGTCCACCACGCTGGCCCAATGCGAATTGGCGGACTTCACACACCTTCGAGAACACTATGAACTCTCAGGTGTGCAGGTTTCCTCACGATGTTTTCCTTCACCGTTGAAGCTTGTGATATTTAATTTCTTAGACGCACTTAACTTCGCAAAGTCAGAGGTCTCCCGGGATCGAACCTGCGACCTCCCGAATAGGAGACCACAGTCGTAACCACTATAGGCTATCACTGCTTACCTACCTACTTTAATAAAAACATGCAAATCTTTCATAGTTCATGATCATTGTACCAACATGAATATGCGCAAGAGAATTTCTTTTGCCAGAAATTCTTATCATAAAAAAAACTGTCAACTGACAGACAGACAAATTAGACCTGACCAGACCTGTAGACAGATTTTGAAATTAGGTATAATTCAGTTTTCATCTTAGTAAGAAAATTAGACGCTATACCTAAACTAGCTTTCAATTAAGCTGGCCAAAATGCAAATTAGCCAATTTAGAGAGGCTCATTTTGAAACGTGATTGAAATTGTCCCGATTCCCAAAATGGCTTGAAATTAAGTGAAATAGAGAGGTAACATGTATCGGGACGAACAAAGGCCCGCTTTGATAATTTGCGAATTAGCGATGAGTGCTCTCAGGCGCAATCCAATTAATTAGCCTTTGACGCCTGCTGCTTTCAAAGCTGCGTCTAAACTCTAAATATTGAATCTGCAACTCGCATTGAATGAAAAAACTAATTAGGTAGGTAGTAAGTAGAAACAGTTTGAAAAGTACCTAATGCTGTCGTTTCTGGTGATGGGAATGGAAGGTAGCTATGGGACCTCTGTAATAAAACGTCGTAATACCATCGAGTTAAGGCTCATTTAATTCTTCTTGACATTTAGTCTTAGATAATATCGAATGATCCTGATCCAATAGTCCGTGATTATGGAGCTGGAAGGTGGCTAGGGATACTCTGTTATAAAACGACGTAATCCCATCGAGTTTGGGCTCCTATGATTCGTCTTCACAAGTTCTCTGATCCTAGATGATATCCAGGGTCTGATGATGTAGCCAGCGACTAAAAGCTTACTACCTATTTAAAAAAAAATTACACTTGTTTATCTCATACCTCGGAATAAGTGTAGGTTCCTACCATTATAGGGGCATAAGAAAATTGAAATCAATTTTCGTACGTACATAGGTACATTTCGTACGTAGGTACGTACATTTTGATTTTTCGCGTCTCTTGTAAAAAGCTCCGTAGTACGTATCTTCAAAGGAACCCCTTTTTATTGCGTCACCGACCTAATTTACAAAACTAGGTGTGAACCTGTGCAAGAGAACATTTCCTACCACTAGGTAACGTTATTTGGACGCGTCTAAGTGGAGTAAGTGCTTCGCCAAATGGCCCGCGCCACGAGCTTTTAATGCAATTTCGACTCCCTTTGTGAGAGAATTGGCGCAATCAATCCATTTACACTTTGTTTCGCTAACATTCTCCGTGTAGAACGCCGCTGGCTTTTAGCGACAATATAATTGGCCTTTCAGTGCCTGCGTATTTTGTTGGAAAATATTTTTGACGCGCTTATTTTATTTATTAGGTATCTGTCCATATTAAGAAGGTTACATACATAGTACATAGTATACCTAAGGTAGGTATACCTACTATAGTAATAATATGTATTAAATTGTAGAGAAGTTGGGCATGGGTAGCTAGAAAAAAACCGGCCAAGTGCGTGTCGGGCCACGCGCAGTGTAGGGTTCCGTAGTTGAAAGTCTCAACATACATTTTGAGTTCCATGGTTTAAATACTATAATATACTACAAAATATGCAACTTACACTACGTGTAATATCTAACTTAGAAAAACCGACATAACTCCTTCACTAATGAACCCTACTTAGCCGTGATAGTTTTCCTTTAAAATTCATTATATATACTACTGCTGTGAATTTTTCTTTGTATCCTATATACCATTTAGCTGGCAGAGGGGGGGACACTTGACTCTAATAAAATTTAGCACTTTAAAATATCATATTTCACAAACGGATCCCTGAATTGAAAAATGGTGTTCCCACACCCACAACGTTTTTGAAAGACTTATTCAACGACATCCTACACTATGGGATAGATGAGAAAAAAAATTCATCCCCACTTTACAAGTAGGGGAGGTACCCTAAAAAAAATTTTTCACAATTTTATTTCACCACTTTGTCGGCGTGATTGATATTTATACCCTTGTCAAATTACAGATTTCTCGTATCAATAGTCTCTGAGCTAAACCGCGGACAGACAGACAGACAGACAGACGGACGGACATGACGAAACTATAAGGGTTCCTTGTTTACTACGGAACCCTAAAAAGAGATTGTCTTCTTTCTACTTACGTTACTGTACCTTACCGTAACATTTAGGGCCCTATCTCATTAGAATGCCATGGCAGCGACGCCGGCGCTCACTTCACTTGGCGACGGCTTGGCGTCGACGCCAAACGGCCTCGAACGGCCCGCTGTGCTTGTTTGTTTTTTTAGCGGCGATGCCACCCTGGCGTCGACGCCAAGAAAATTCGTGCGAATGGAATCACTGTTGTCTCATTCGGGCTTCGGCCGCCAGATGCGCGTCGTCGTGTCGAAGTTTTACGCGTAGTAGTGTTGAATTTTTACTAGGTATTATTAAAATTTAAAATGGCTTTCGGTGCCGAAAGATTTATAGTCGAAATTGAAAATAGACCTGCAATCTGGGATACATCGTCAAATGAATAAAATTACCCAAAATTGGGTAGGTATAAAACCGTAACCCGCAACAAACCCAATTACGAGTAAGGTGCAAGTTACCCGATATCGGCTAAAAATACCCGTACCGGCAGCACTGGATACTAATCTCGTTTGTAGTTTTGGCGTCTCACGGACGCAAAGGGTAGCCACATGGAACTAGGAAAACGAGTTCCATGGGTAGCCATGGCATCCTAATGACATGGCTCTTAAAAAAAACTTAATTGCATAATAAGTTTAGGAAGAGTTTGGTTGGTTCAATCTTACAAACTTATGCATGAAAATGATGTACTTAGGAACTTCTTTTCTGAGCTTCTTATTACAATTTTTTACTTTTTTGCTTTACACTTCAAAGTGAGCAAAAAAAATAATATGTAAACGTCATGCGTCATTGTTAAAGACCACTGTTTATAAATCGATGTTAATTATATTTCAATAGGAAAACCTATTCAAATGTTATTTTATTCAAAGTGAAATCAGATATTTTATATAATTTATGTACAAAATACCCGCTACCTATTATGAAGAAGTCGCAAATGTATAAAAAAGTTAATCGTAAAGCGAAGCTGTTTAGTCGTAAGTTTTCATTTTACCGCAATAGACTACCTATAATACATCTTAGTACCTACCTTAGCACTCCAATGGTTAGTTACCTAGTTACCCAAAAAATTTCCATTTTTATAGCTTTGTTCTCTTTTACACCAGAGATAAGATTATCTCTGGTGTAAAAGGGTTTCAAATAAAACACTAAGGTATAAACATGAAGCAACTTTTGTAGGCAGCCAGACATGTAGTTTATAGCCAGGGTATGACCTAGTACCTACTTAGATACCAAATCGTTGATCCGCCTGTTAACAATAATAATTATTTTTCAACAGATGTTAATCGCAATGTTGTATATCCAACTGTATATTTAAATCCCAACCGAGATGAAGATGTATATAATAGAGCTATTGAAATTACTGAACTTACTTCTGATGAGGATGCTTCAGACAATGAACAAAATAACAATCACGAATGGTGCAATATTACCGACAGATCTCACGAAAAGGAGGACGATTATGAAGTAAACAAATCGGCTAGAGATAAGAGACGCGGAAATAATGAAAATGACTATCGCGAAAATTTCACCAGACGCAAATGCAATGACGAAGATGTTCTTAACCAATTTTGTACCGATTTCTACGGCATAGATTTCCATGATAGAAGCGAGGGAATATCAACAGTTAACAATCTTCATCCAGAATTCATCACAATCATAAAAAATAAAGATCATAGGGCTTCAGACACTTCTTCGGATTCGAACCAATATGACAACATCGAAGTAGTTCAGTGCGACGATACCAAAGAAAATGATTACTGGAATAGTGATGACTTCTATGACAGTAGAAATATTAATGATAATGATGGAAATGCAGAAAAGCGCACTATTTGGATATATGCTTTAAAAAACCAACGTTATTTGTCGAAACACGATTATGAATTAATTAACATACCTAGTAAGGACTCAACCAGCACTACGGACGACGAAGATCTCATTAAAGATATTCCTAATAGTCGTAGAATTGCAACACCTATTCCTGCTTATATTCCGAGAATGAATTTTTCAATATCTCCTAAGCTACCCACTGTAACTGAATTAACAGAACCAAATAAACATCCATCCAATAACTCAGATATTAGCACAAAAAGTGCAGACAAAGACAACACGACGCTCATTGGAAAATCTTCAAATGTTTCGTTCGAAAACGATACAACTAAAACACAAAACGATAACCAGATTCCGGAAAAAATAGAAACAAACTATGAAAGTAGATTGCAGTCTTTAACGCCAAGAGAAAGAAGGAGATTAAGACAAACGAAAATAAACGAACAAAATATTCCTGATACCGAAAAAGGGCCAGAAACACGCGAACAGAAATACTGCGAGCCAAAAATTATAATTCATAACAAAGAATTAAGCCCAGAATTACAAATTGACAAATTCAGAAAACAAAAAGATGAAATCGACCATGAGGACGATCAAGACAATGGTATAAATAACGAAAAAGAAGTTTCACTAGAGCACAGTAACGATTGTACATTGGACGAATCTCTTTGCAATCTGCGAAAACCGCGAATAAAACTAAGCAGCGAAACCAAGACATTTAAAAAAGACATAACTGATCCTATAGAAAAACTGGATGGCAACTGGATTGGAAATTCTTTGCCAAACGATAATGAATTGTTTGAAGTGTACGATTATGATGTTACCGTAGTGGAGGACATTGATGAAGCTACGCAAAGAACTGGAGAAGGATGTGCTAGTGATCGATTGTTGATAAGAAATATGTCCCTTTTAAAACCAGCAGAATGGACTCAATATTTGCCATTAACTGGCAGTGTACCCTCGTTGCACTTGTCTTTATCGATAGACACCGATTTTGACACTGAGAAAAAATCATGGTTTAAACGTTTAATACAATTTGTCCATTGCTGTAAATAACTGTTTGGTTATAATATATATTATTATTTATTTAGTGTGGATCATTTGCAATTAAAACACATTATTTAAATTGGCGAATTTATTAAATTCAATCACTATCAACTTCCAGTAATTGAAGTATTTAAAAATTAACCTGTTGTTGAACAATTTCAATTAGGTACTTGCAAAGGAGAAAATATTATTCACGACACAAAATCATTAAATCATTCTATGTACACACTCGTATCACAATATGGTTTTCACATAAGTCACCCATTACAATTAACCATCAGATATATATTTATTAGGAATGTAAAAATCTCGCGCAGGGAACTATTTTCTTGATTTTTAAAAGCTTCAACTTCTTAACTTAGTTGACATTCCGACGCGCGTTGCCATCATAGAAAATTATCTCAATTCATTAATAAAATACACAAAAATGTATGATGTCATTGAAAAACATTGAAAAACTCCCAGGCTATAATGATATCTTGCAACGCAAGCTTTAAGCATAATGTACACTGATGATGCAATTTTCAGAAGCCAACTCTGGCACATAACTTGCATAGTGGTAACACTCACAGCAATTCAATTTCCGCAATTTTTAGATGTTTATATCACTTACATACAAACCAAATGAAATTGAAAGCCCCTAAATAAAGCCATCCTTATCCGCAGGAAATATTGTGAAAAGGATAACAAACATAACATACGGTCTTTTAGATGTGTCAATTTAATTTAGCGATACAAGAAAATGCTTTGCAAGTGCATTCATCTTATAAGATTTGAATCGGCAACGTGCGCCTCCTTATGTTATACTTTCATTTACACGATTATATTATTAAGCTCCAAAGTTTCAATTCATCAACTGAATTGCTGCAATTAAAATATCATTTCATTACAACTTTTCACTAATACATGAATTTTTCAGTATCAATAAAATTTAATGATATAAGTAGAGAAAAATTTGCAACTCAGACAAGACCTGCTTGTTGGCTAAAAGTTGCATACTTAATTATAAAAATCCATCCGTATTAATAAACACGTTATATAATCAAAAATGGAAATACCGCCGATGACGTTAAAATAAAAAATGATAGAATTAAAAAAAATAATATTGAGGCGCATCACTGGTTTCACTACTACTATCTTATGTATGTATTGCTAAAATTTTTTATCAATATACTAAGGCTGGCCATGCACCTGTAAGTTATCACGTAACTTACATAATTCTTACGATAAAATTGCAAATGTAAAATTTTATTTAAAAAAAATGTAAAACTTGTAAATATTTGTGTGTTTGTGTGAGTGTAATTTCAAATTAAACAAAATTAATGGCGGATCTCTACCAGTCGTACATATCAAAAAACCATCATTTTTGTCCAAAAAAAACCGTGCAATAGCCATGATGACCGATTTTGAAAAACTGTTTGAAACACGTTCGGAAGTATCTATTAATTCGAAAACATTTTATTTCACCAAAAAAAAAAAAGGTTTGGTAGATAAAATTGCCATTTCAATAGGGTATTTTACTCTTTTTTAAAAGTGTCTAAATTTGATTCTAAGGTGATAATTTATTACTAGAATATTTAATAAAATTTTATTCGATAAGTACCAAAAAAATGCATTTAAAGTTTGCCTTTTAAATTTCCGCGCGTAAACGCTAGACGCCCACGCCAGACGATGTGATGACGTCGTAAGGACAGTAAATTCGTTCGCTCAAATGGTTGGCGCCCTTTGTAAAGCCGACACATAGCGACCGCCCGCCGGTACATGCCGAAGGCGGCGCGACTTATGTGACCAACTGTGTACGTACTTTAGTGCGTCACGCTAAATGTTTGTGTGTTGTATTATGATGATAGTATATGTATATAAAGTGATGATTCAGATCTAATGCTACCAGTATTTTGATTTTGTATTTTTCATTAATTTAAAAAAAATTAAATAAATTATGGTACTAAATGATTAAATAGTGTATTCATTTATAGTCACATAGTTTCTAAAATACCGTTGCAAACTATTTGAGCGGATGAACTATATAGACTACTGACATATGACGTAGTGTAATGGCGGGAACTGTTTGACGTTTTGCATATTTGTAGCATAGACAAAAAAAGTGAAAACTGAAATCTATATAAATAAAAATGAATGTTGGTAAGCGCATAACTCAAGAATGGATGGACCAATTCGGTTAATTTATTTTTTTGTATGTGCCTTAAGGTCCACGGAAGGTTTAAAAAAAACAAACAAACAAAAAATTTATAATAGATAAGTTGGCGGTACGAAGTTCGCCGTGTCAGCTAGTTAAATATAAAATTTATTTTATAATTTTGTGAACTGAAACTTCCACTTCCCGATTCCTTATTGCCTAAACTATCTTATTTTTATATTATTTCTCATTAGGAGTAAAATACCCTATTTTTAAAAATTTCACGTAAAAACGCTCGTCGGCGTCATTGCGTCGTTCATGACGTCATCTCTGTTTTTTCTTAATACCTTGAACATAGATGTGACGTGACGTATCGCTCTGATTGGTGTTCAATCCAATATGGCGGATTTATCCATTTTTATTATATCAAAATAAATACCAATCTCGCACAAAATAGAAAAAAAAATACAACAAATAATAATATAAAACAATAAAACATTAGTTAAATTCATAATTTCTCATTACTTCTTGGTTACTGTCATCATGCCTATTAAATTATCACTAAAAAAAATAATAATAATAACCATGCTAGGTAACATGATCAATATTCCCCTTTCACTTCAACGGAGCCACTCCCGAGTTTCTTGCCGGATCTTCTCAGCAGAATTTCTTTTCCTTGTCGTAGGAGCCACAAGTTGGCCTACATGAAACAAATACTTTAGTTTTTTTTTTCGAACTAAGCGTAAGGTTACGTTCACACCAAACGGATAGTCAGCCACCGATTGTGAGCCCCAGTGTGAACGTGAAGTCAGACTGCATTTTTCGGTCGCACCATGCTTACAATACGCCGTAACTCCATAGGCAATCAGCGGCTGCGGTGCGTTGTGGCGTATAGTTCTTGCAATTCACGAGGGCGACTGACATAAGGTTGTGTGTGTGTCATCTGTATAAGTGTGAGCGAGCGCTATGCTAACAAACAAACAAAACATAACAAGTTTTAGAGAAAAACGTTTAATAACAATTATTCATCAGAATGACAAAGTCTTTCGATAAGTATTTTTTTAAATGGAATTTGTAACAAAAAATCCTATGTCCCTCATATAGCAGTTTCGACCCACTGTGAGGCGCGAGCTTTGCGCTCGCTCATACTTATACAGATACGACACACACACAACCATAAGTCAGCCGCCCTCGTGAATTGCAAGAACTATAACTAGTAATTAGCTTTACATTTGCAAATATATCTACATATAGTTCATAACGTAGGCCGGCCCAAAGAGACTTTAGTCTTTTGGAATCACCAATAAAATCCACGGCATGTTTTCCAAGAGTATAGGTACATATGATTTCCCTTGATTCATTTTTCAATTTGTAGTCCGTTCATAAAATAAAGTATACAAATCCAAAATTTAGGTGAACTAGTTTACTGAATTTATTACATGTATTTTATGGATCCAGAAGACTACCAACCAAAAAAAAAAGCGTAATCACAACCGTAATCCTACTAAAAATGTCCAAAACTGTAAATGCTTGCGTGATAGGGCGAGGCCGCGGTGTGACGTCGCAAGGCAGAAATCGGCGACGGGCGCACGTAGTTGTTTGGGAGCAGAACTTCGATTTCTGCGTTGCGACGTCGCACCGCAGTGTTGTGGCCTCGCCCTTATACAAATGTCCACGATGCGTTGTGCGACGTCGTAGGTTTTTGCGATGCGTCGTCGCACCAAAGTGTTGTAGCCTCGCCATATCGCACAAGAATTAACAGTTTTGGACATTTTCAGTAGGACTAGGGCGAAACCACAACACTGCGGTGCGACGTCGCAACGCGGAAATCGACGACGGACGCCCGTAGGAGTTGTTTGGGAGCAGAACTTCGATTTCCGCCTTGCGACGTCGCACCGCAGTGTTGTGTTTTCGCTTTATGGCCTCGCCCTTCTAAAAATGTCCACGATGCGTTGTGCGACGTCGTAGGTTTCTGCGAGTCTTCGCAGTTCTTTCGCAGTCGCAGTTCAGTAGGTTCTTTCGTCGTCGATGCGTCGTCGCACTGTAGCGTTGTTTTCGCCCTATCGCGCGAGCATTAACAGTTTTGGACATTTTTAGTAGCATTAGGGCGAAACCGTAGGAGTTGTTCGAGACGGGCATCCGTGGGAGATGTTTGGGAGCAGAACTGACTTCCACGTTGCGACGTCGCACCGCAGTATTATTTTCACCCTTCTAAAATTGTCCTCGCCCTTCTAAAATTGTCCACGACATGCTGTGCGACGTCGTAGGTTTTTGCGTTGCGTCGTCGCACCAAAGTGCGATAAAAAGTCCCTTTCGCATATACAGTTTCGGATATATTTAGGGCGAGGCCACAACACTGCGGTGCGACGACGCATCGCAAAAATCTACGACGTCGCACAACACATCTTGGGAATTTTTAATAGACGGTTCGAGCCCATAGAGTACACGATAGTTTGCGGCTAGAGTCGTCACGAGGCGGCGGGCAGCGCGAACTCGCGGCGTATGTAGAACAGTATGTAGGCTTTGCAGGAGGCCACGGCGCTCGCGTCCGACTCGCGAACTGTCTGGTCGTTGAAGTGGAACCACTGGCCCTCGTTGATCGCGAACGCTGTGTAGTGGCCGGAGCCCGCGCTGGAAATAATACTGACGCTTACTTTACCCGTCTTAACATGTATTGAATTGTAGTGCGCATTTTTGGAACTTCCCCTCATTGTGGAAATATTATACTAACAAAGTTGCATAGGTTAAATCGGCTTGGCATCCAGCTGCCCACAAGATAGTGTAAAAAACTTATTACAATGTAATAGCTTCATAATAATATTGTAAAATGATTATTTTGAAAAGAGCAACTGCTGAGTTTCTTGTCGGCTATTCTCAGCAGAATTCGCTTTCCGAACCGGTGGTAGAGTTATGACTCGTCATAAGAGCCACAGGTTGGCCTACGTGAAATAAATAATTTTGAATTTTTTAATTGAATACATCTACGGTATGTTCCGATGTACACTGCGAGCACTACTCAGTGCTCTCACTTGTGAAAAATTCGCTCCGTTATGGACTGTCAGTACACTGCTGCAGTACCCTAGGGAAATATATGAATATATTTATAAATATATATGAATATCGCCGTCATTTTTGTACTGTGAGCACGTGATTAAAAAACATAAGAGCGCCTAGAGGTCTAAGGCGCACTAAAGGGGTCTGCCCGCGAAATTCAAATTTAATTTGGTTTTTGCAATTTGTAAACTAATACGACAAAGTAGGGTTATGGCATTCAAATTGCGTCAATGGCAATATCATCTTCACAGGTTTATATAAAAATCTTTACTTGAAAGTGTCCAGTTTAAAAAAAATATTCAGAGTATCGAATAATTTGTGAGTAACTCAGGTAAAACTCGATACTAGTCTATACGTATTACAGTTTCACGGCGGCGCGTGTCGGGCACGTTGGGCAGCACGAAGCGCGACATGTCCAGCGCGCTCAGTAGTGAGCCGTTGATGGGTTGCTGATGATGATGATGGACAGGAGTTGACGAGTAGGTAGAGTGTACACACCCCGAGCCGTGGTGCACGATGACGGCGGCGAGGTCGTAGAGGTAGTTCCCGAGGCCGGAGCGGCGCGTGTCGGGCACGTTGGGCAGCACGAAGCGCGACATGTCCAGCGCGCTCAGTAGTGAGCCGTTGATGGGTTGCTGATGATGATGATGGACAGGAGTTGACGAGTAGGTAGAGTGTACACACCCCGAGCCGTGGTGCACGATGACGGCGGCGAGGTCGTAGAGGTAGTTCCCGAGGCCGGAGCGGCGCGTGTCGGGCACGTTGGGCAGCACGAAGCGCGACATGTCCAGCGCGCTCAGTAGTGAGCCGTTGATGGGTTGCTGATGATGATGATGGACAGGAGTTGACGAGTAGGTAGAGTGTACACACCCCGAGCCGTGGTGCACGATGACGGCGGCGAGGTCGTAGAGGTAGTTCCCGAGGCCGGAGCGGCGCGTGTCGGGCACGTTGGGCAGCACGAAGCGCGACATGTCCAGCGCGCTCAGTAGTGAGCCGTTTATGGGTTGCTGATGATGATGATGGACAGGAGTTGACGAGTAGGTAGAGTGTACACACCCCGAGCCGTGGTGCACGATGACGGCGGCGAGGTCGTAGAGGTAGTTCCCGAGGCCGGAGCGGCGCGTGTCGGGCACGTTAGGCAGCACGAAGCGCGACATGTCCAGCGCGCTCAGTAGTGAGCCGTTGATGATGATGGACAGGAGTTGACGAGTAGGTAGAGTGTACACACCCCGAGCCGTGGTGCACGATGACGGCGGCGAGGTCGTAGAGGTAGTTCCCGAGGCCGGAGCGGCGCGTGTCGGGCACGTTGGGCAGCACGAAGCGCGACATGTCCAGCGCGCTCAGTAGTGAGCCGTTGATGGGTTGCTGATGATGATGGACAGGAGTTGACGAGTAGGTAGAGTGTACACACCCCGAGCCGTGGTGCACGATGACGGCGGCGAGGTCGTAGAGGTAGTTCCCGAGGCCGGAGCGGCGCGTGTCGGGCACGTTGGGCAGCACGAAGCGCGACATGTCCAGCGCGCTCAGCGGGAACGAGATGTTTGTGTCCACTTTTGTCCTGTCACAATGGAAACTAAACATGACTTTTCATATTCTTGCAATAGCTGTTGGATGATGCCACTTCGGAAGTATCTTTATCCACTATTTCGAAAAAATATCTTATTTCAGCAAAATAAATTTGCTGAAATAAGACATTTTTTCGGAATAATGGATGATTAAAAACGTATTCACTTTTCTATGTTGTGGAGATTGATATTTATTTTGTTAAAATAAAACTATACAAGACAGCAATCCGCCATATTGGATTTGAACATCAATCAGAGCGACACGTCATATCTATGTTCTTAGACAAATTACTAAGTTAAGTAGATAAAATTGCCATTTCAATTTTAAGTTTTAAAAATTCGTCGACGTCTTCTTTGTTTTTTCATAGTAGTTTGTCAAATAACATAGATGTAACGAAATGCTCTGATTGATGGGCAAATCCAATAAATATGGCGGATTGCTGTCTTGTATAGTTTTATTTTAACAAAATAAATAGGTATCAATCTCACACAACATAGAAAAGTAAATATGTATTTTATCATCCATGAATCCTATTTCATTAGATAAATACATAATTTCATTGATTCTTGGTCACTGTCATCACGCCTTTTCAAACTTACCTAAAGTAATTGTGCCACCGAAACCTCTTGAGGTGCAGACATAAGACGTTGGGAAGCCTTCGTATCCAGAACTGGATGGTGGACTTCTGTTTACACTTGCACGTGCCACAATTGTACCGCTCGGTCTCTGCCAGCTCTTCCACCTGCGACAGACATTTCACTCACTACTCACACACTCACACTCAAATATGCACTTAAAAGTAAAAAAAAAAACTTAAGTACCTGAAAGAAGCTCGCTAAACAATCAGTTAGCGAGACGGGCCCCTCGTGTCGGCCCGTCTCGGGTAGCTCCAGTGACAGGTCTAGAAAGGGGTCGATTTTCTTGTTCTCCGTGCCGCACACCAGACACCGCACCTGCAAATCCATAGACAACACTGAGCTCTGCAATTAATCTATGATTAGCACTGGAGAGGCTGCTGTCATATTTTATTAGACCTACTTGACGTCATTTTGGACTTCATTGCCGCCATTTTGGACTTCATTGCCGCCATTTTGGCGCTATAAGCAGTTAAACAAGTGTATCTGGAACTAATATGCAAACAGCGCACCAACCTCTATAGTTAATCTATGATTTCTTAACCGACCTCTTTAATACAATTTATCTATGATTTCATACGAAACGTTCTTTAAACTTTAGAGACCCCGCAAACTGGGCGTCTTGTCGCAGCTTCTAGTCGCTGAGACATGACGCGCAATTTGTTTTTGCTTTGACGCTGATTGCGTCTAGGCGCGGCGTCATCGCGTCAGCGATAATTTGCTTGAGTAGTCGTGAATGCACGTGCACCGACGTCTAGTCGCTGCGACCGTGCGACTCCCCGTAGCCTTTCGTTGCGACTCTGCGACTCGAACTTGTGTGCGGCACTGGTAAAGCGAATGCGACGCGACTGCGATTTTGTTGAAACAAACTCCTATACAAAAATGGAGGTGGCCGCATTGCATGTGCGACGCGCGAAATTTATTTATGTCGCTCGTTAGTTAGTTGCCTAAGAGTTTAAAGGTGTTGCCAATGAAGTTATTTAAAAATAAACTGTATAAATGGCTTATTGCACATAACTTCTACACTTTAAAAGATTTCTTTAATTTAAAAATTGCACAATAAAATATTATTATACTTATTTATGTTTAATAATAAAATTCACATTTACATAATATAGTTTACTTAATATAACAAAGTTTTAGAGTGTAGAAGTAAAAATATAATATATATATATATATATATATATATATATACAGTGTGTCCGGACACGAACTAGCGATATTTTAAACACTTATATAACAACTAATTTTAAGTAGAAATACACTCTAAACTTGGGCCTAATCCACTTCCCCTCTATGTGGCAGCCATTTTGTTTTTTTGCTGAAATATTCTCTAAGCATGTACAAAAAAAATCATATCTCTCAAAGTTTTGGTCTTACTGAGATAAAAATGGGCTTATTCGAAGCGCAACAATACTGTCCTACCGTCTACATTACAAAACAAAGTGTTCACATTTCCATAACCTTTGAAAAAAATATGAAACCCGAAAAAAATTATCGTAAAATCATGCAAATCAACAAATTATTGTAAATATCTGCAAAAACACCCCCGATAACCCTTTTTATTTTTTTACTAGATCAAGAGATTTTGAGCTAAGCTATAATACAACATTTAATTTATAACTGTATGTCTAATACTTTCAGAGTTATTGTTGTTGGAACATAGCGCATACGCATGAATGTTATGTGTTTTTAATGATTTCCTGTTTAGGGTTCCGACAAAGGCCTTTTGTGCTTGCGTATGCGCTATGTTCAAACAACAATAACTCTGAAAGTATTAGACATACAGTTATAAATTAAATGTTGTATTATAGCTTAGCTCAAAATCTCTTGATCTAGTAAAAAAATAAAAAGGGTTGTCGGGGGTGTTTTTGCAGTTATTTACAATAATTTGTTCATTTGCATGATTTTACGATTATTTTTTTCGGGTTTCATATTTTTTTCAAAGGTTATCGAAATGTGAACACTTTGTTTTGTAACGTAGACGGTAGGACAGTATTATTGCGCTTCGAATAAGCCCATTTTTATCTCAGAAAGACCAAAACTTTGAGAGATATGATTTTTTTTGTACATGCTTAGAGAATATTTCAGTACAAAAACAAAATGGCTGCCACATAGAGGGGAAGTGGATTGGGCCCAAGTTTAGAGTGTATTTGTACTTAAAATTAGTTGTTATATAAGTGTTTAAAATATCGCTAGTTCGTGTCCGGACACACTGTATATATATTCTTTAACAATATAGACTCTAATTTGTATTAGAATCCTAATTTTGCGTGCCATAATTGGCTGATTGTAAAGTGTTCGCACCATGTACAATTATGCAAATAAATCCTTTCTTTCTTTCTTTCTTTCGTAATTTTCAATAGCAGTAAAAACAATGAATGTGTCCGCACTGAGTACGGCCAGTCGCGTTTTAAAAGCGCTGACGTGAGAACATATGCTTGGGAACGCTTTTGTTCTATTTGGACGCCTCTTTAACGGACGTTAAAAAAGCTCTCGTGTGTATAAGGCTTAAGTGTGCGGGGCTTTTAACAAAATGTACGAGTATTGTCGGCCGCAGCCTATCGTCGCCCCTACTTCCCAGGCTATTTCACTATATCATTTCGCGGCGACGGCCTCCGGTAACGATATAAATACCTCGCTCTGCAAAGTTCCACCAAAAACAGCGGTCACTATGGAGGCGGAGGGCGCTCGCGGCGCGACGCCGCCGTCCGCGCGCTCCGGCGGCAGCAGCTGTGACAGTTCCGTGTGCAATCTGAAAGTGGCACGTTCATCATTCAAATTCTAATTCAAAATTATTTAGACCAACTTGTGGCTTTTAGGGAGAGGGCAGACTGGCTACGCCAGCGATCGCGCTTTTTAATAGCCTAGCGATTTTATGGCCTTTTGCGTGCATCGCGTTTTGCACGCGCGACTCAAACGCATTCGCGTTTTTAGGGCTTCCGATCGCAGAATAGCCCATAGGTGCGATAATCTAAAAATTGCCGATCTAAATCTTATTCATTTGATGGCATTAGTGTCAAAGTAAAATATTCCTTGACTTCAGTACAACCGATTTTAACATAGCGCGTTATGGAGCGTATCGTACATACCTAAACGTATGAGACTGCATACTCGAAATTGAGCTCTAATTCAATGCTGTTATGGTTTATTTTACTTTGACGCTAATGCCATCAAATGAATGCGATTTTGATCGGCAACTTTTAGACAATCGGGGGGCAGGTTTCTAGCTCTATTCTTTATATTGCAATAAAATGACTTAACCCTATCGAGTTTGGGCTCGCTTGATTCGTCTTGACAAGTGCTCAGGTCCCAGATGATATCCAAGGTATGATGATGAAGCTGAAAGTTGCTT
Source organism: Oeneis ivallda (assembly GCA_029955525.1). NCBI lineage: Eukaryota > Metazoa > Arthropoda > Insecta > Lepidoptera > Nymphalidae > Oeneis > Oeneis ivallda. Next base: position 17,275,917 of record JARPMR010000020.1, on the reverse strand, counting down.
AAGGGAATTCTGTAATGAAACTAAGTAACTCTATCGAGTTTGGACTTGCTGGATTCATCTTGAGAAATACTCTGGTCCCAGATGATATATTCAAATATTCTTTCACTGATAAAGTTCAACTATTTTAACTACGTTTGTAATCAAATGACTACTAACCTGTCCAACATGTATCGCAGGAACTCGTGCGCATCCTGCTGCTGATACCCCCGGAACCTGGGCACCACCTTCCAGATCACGAGGAAGAGGCACTCCGGAGATATCGCACCCTTCGACCCACAACCGCCCGTGTTCAGATTGATCAGAACCTGGATACAAGACATTGATATTTTATGCTTAAATAGCTAACGCCCGCGACTTCGTCCGCGTGGATTTATTTTAAAATCCCTCGGGAACTCTTTGATTTTCTGGAGTAAAAAGTAACCTATGTCACTCTTCGGTCCTCAACTATAAAATCACGTCGATCCATAGCTCTGTTGCGGCGTGATTGAAAGACAAACCAACAAAAAAACAAACAAACACACTTTCACATTTATAATATTGGTATGATGTTTAAAAAGGATATAATCTGTCACAGACTTTTTAATTGACAACCTACAACAACTAACCAAACTGACAACAGTCAAAATTTCAATTTTATTCATCGTTTAAATACTATTTGGTTATTGCGAAATATTAATATAAAAAATGCATATGTGTTTTTATTTGTTAGTTTGTCCTTAAATAAAGTAACAACCGAGCAGCTTGACTCTTTTGTATGAGTATAGTTACAGACCTAGAGAGTGACATGGGATCCATTTTATTCAGATAAATATGAACGATGTTTTGGCAAAAACTTAGTAAAATATTCATAATAAACCAGGAACTTTTTAACCAGCTATTATATCCTTAGAAATTTCCAACAAACAAGTTTTACAAGCAAACGAATTGACACCCTTTATCAGTTGTAATAATGTTGGGACATCCTTACTTAAGATTTTCAAGCAAATACATTGGTTCCCTTTATCAGATATAATGAAGGGACATCCTTACCTTTCTTAGTTCCTCTGCCATAATCACATCATGCATTTCCTGCCTCGTATAACTCCTCGAATGATACACTTTACGCCCATTGGTTTTCATTTCTAACGTGGGCAACTGACTAAAGTAGCAACTAAATTCCTGTATATTATTCAGACTTTGTAGCACCGCATTCATAAAACACGTGTTGCCTAGATTCTTTAAACCTACAATCTTCTTCTCTCGCTGGCTCTTTCCATTGCACGGGGAAACCGTCTTCTCTTTCTTTCTAGAAGGTTGGTTTGTATTCTCTGTTGAACTGTCTTCAGAGTTAGTTCGTTTTTTTGAACGAGGGCGTAGGCTTCTTACGGACTCATCCACAATCTGAAATTTAAAATTAAGATCAATTAGTAAAACAAATTCAGCAGAGCAAATTTACTAAAAATTATCCGACTTTAAGTTGGGTATCCATTATGATCATAGTTCATACTAATTACTAACTTCATTGTTACGACTTTGAACGAAAAAAAGGCTTTCTTAACTTTCATCAGTAATTTCATATTAAATTAGGAACCCAAATGACAATTCAAAAAAAGAGTACAAAACGAAAAGGGAAAAGGCTAACCACCTGAATTAATGGCTAATCACCTGAATTAAAGGCTAACAACTTGAATTAAAGGCTAACCATCAGAATTAAAGGCTAACCATCTGAATTAAAGGCTAATAACCATCTGAATTAAAGGCATTAAACCATCTGAATTATAGGCTAATAACCATCTGAATTAAAGACTAATAACCATCTGAATTAAAGGCATTAAACCATCTGAATTATAGGCTAATAACCATCTGAATTAAAGGCATTAAACCATCTGAATTATAGGCTAATAACCATCTGAATTAAAGGCATTAAACCATCTGAATTATAGGCTAATAACCATCTGAATTAAAGACTAATAACCATCTGAATTAAAGGCATTAAACCATCTGAATTATAGGCTAATAACCATCTGAATTAAAGGCATTAAACCATCTGAATTATAGGCTAATAACCATCTGAATTAAAGGCATTAAACCATCTGAATTATAGGCTAATAACCATCTGAATTAAAGACTAATAACCATCTGAATTAAAGGCATTAAACCATCTGAATTATAGGCTAATAACCATCTGAATTAAAGGCATTAAACCATCTGAATTATAGGCTAATAACCATCTGAATTAAAGACTAATAAGAATAACCATCTGAATTAAAGGCTAATAACCATCTGAATTAAAAACAGCAAACTTAATTTTCATTCCCCAAATAATGTGAAGTGTGATTTGAATTATAAATAGGTACATTGCTCAATTGTTCATAACATTTTACGCAAGATTTTTAGCGTTCATGCTAGATATTTTCCTATTTACCAGTAAAAATTATTGAACTTTCAAGACAAATTACCTTATAATTTAAAAAATATAAAGTCTCATTTCACCTTATTTTTCGATGACTTATTTTCAATGCTTTCAGATATATTCGTTAAAGTACTTGGTATGTCACATGAGCTTGTTGCTTTCGCTTCAGGACCAGTCTCTTCCCCGATTGACGACTTATTGCTAGACTCCGATTCATTTGTAACAGGACTATTTTGTTCTTCGATGCTTTTGCTCACAGTTTGTTCTATGTTGGTATTTGGTTCAACAATTTCGTTATTCCCAACTCGCATAATACTTTGCCTTATTTTGTCAACAGTATGATCATCTGTGTCGTTTGATGTATATTCATCACATTTGTAACTGGGAAAAAAGCATATTAAATAGTAGAGGGTCGATAGCGACGGCGCTTATCAGTCGACTGCATTGGTTACTTTAGTCTACTGATCGAAATTGGCTTTTTACTTTATACCGTCCATCCCACTGTTGAGCTCCGTCTCAGAGGTGCGATTGTATAAAATTGCCGATCAAAATCTTATTCATTTCATGGCATTAGCGTCAAAGTAAAATATTCCTTGACTGTATTGATTTAAAATCACAAATTCAGTACAACCGATTCTAACATGGAGCGTTATGGAGCGTATCGTACATACCTCAACGTATGAGAATGCATACACGAAATTAGCTCTAACATAATGCTGTTATGGTTCTTTTTACTTTGACGCTAATGCCATGAAATGAATAAGATTTTGATCGTCAATTTTAAGATAATCGGGGGGGGGGGGGCGGCGGCAGACCTCAGTGTTAAACTATCGGTCCATAGAACACCAATGGACTCACGCAAAACAAATCCCAGGGTGCCATCGATCTCTTTACTGATTAAACCTAGCCTAGATTCAGGTCTAACTAGATGATGCCCGCGACTTCGTCCGCGTGAATTAAAGATCTTTCATTCCCGCGGGAACTTTGTAATTTTCCGAGATAAAAAGTAGCCTATGTATTAATCCTGGGTATGAGCTATCTCCATTCCAAAAGTCAGCCAAATCGGTTCATTCGTTGTGGCGTGAAAGAGTAACAAGCATCCATCCATCCTCACAAACTTTCGCATTTATAAATTATAATAAATAAATAATAATATTAGTAGGAAAATACGATTATTGAGACTATTTGCCTGTAGTCCCGTCAAAATCAGTTCAGCCGTTCCAAAGGTTAATAAAATATTATCTGCCAATTCCTTAACTCATCTGTAATAAGCATATTGTTTGATATTTGAAAAAATCCTTTTGCAATGAAAATTTAGAAATACTTATCTAATGCTAGTGTTACATTTTTTCCACGCTTTTTTGCGATTTGACGAGTTTCTATAGTTTTATTATTGGTATTTATTTTAAAGCAGATTAAATAAAACCAATATATTGATTTATGAAATTTCAGCTAAAAAATGCAGCGTCCAAAGTGTTAGCCTGGGCTAACCTTTATCTGGATAAAGATTGGTAAAACAATTAAAAAAATATAATTTTGGGTTATGTCGCTCAAATAATCGTATTATGAGCTTCATTTCAAGCAGTGTTTTTAAAGTGGGTAAAGAAAATAGCTCACCAGTAAACCGAGAACACGTCACAACTCATGCACAGCTGGTGGTCCGATGACTCCGCATGCAGCTTTGCATGCCCGTTGGCATAACGGCCACAGTTTACCACGCCGCAATACAAACAAATCCAGTTGTGCTCCTGGATGCCACATTCTGTGTACAAAATTGATCTGTTAGGATTTTGTAGTCCCACGCCGCGTTCTCGCGAAGCTTACGAGGACTATTAAATGTTTAACCGACTTCAAAAAAAGGAGGAGGTTATAAATTCGTCGGAATCTTTTTTTTTTATGTATGTCCACCGATTGAGATTACTCGGAGACGCCTGAACCGATTTGGAAAATTCTTTTTTAGTTTCAAAGGGTATACGTCCCAGGTGGTCCCATATAAATTTCATCGAAATCGGTCGAGCGGTTTTTAAAAAATCAACAATAAATTATATACTTTGCATAGTGGCGCGGGAGTTTGAAGTCGGTTTTTAGGGTTCCGTAGTAAACAAGGAACCCTTATAGTTTCGCCATGTCCGTCCGTCTGTCTGTCTGTCTGTCTGTCTGTCTGTCTGTCTGTCTGTCTGTCCGCGGTTTAGCTCAGAGACTATTGGTACTAGAAAATTGTAATTTGACAAGGGTATAAATATCAATCACGGCGACAAAGTCGTGAAATAAAATTGTGAAAAATAATTTTTTTAGGGTACCTCCCTACATGTAAAGTGGGGATGAATTTTTTTTTCGTCGTCTATCCCATAGTGTGGGGTGTCGTTGAATAGGTCTTTCAAAAATATTGTGGGTGTGGGAACACCATTTTTCAATTTAGGGATCCGTTTGTGAAATATGATATTTTAAAGTGCTAAATTTTATTAGAGTCAAGTGTCCCCCCCCTCTGCCAGCTAAATGGTTGTATATAGGATACAAAAAAAAATTCACAGCAGTAGTATATATAATGAATTTTAAAGGAAAACTATCACGGCTAAGTAGGGTTCATTAGTTAAGGAGTTATATCTGTTTTTTCTAAGTTAGGTATTACACGTAGTGTAAGTTGCATATTTTGTAGAATATTATAGTATTTAAACCATGGAACTCAAAATTTATTCAATATTCATAAATAAAACAAAAGCACTATCCTAGGTCAGCAATAATATTTGAGACTTTCAACTACGGAACCCTACACTGCGCGTGGCCCGACATGCACTTGGCTGGTTTTTAAAAAGAATTTTTTATATTAGAATAGAATAGAATAGAAATGTTTTTTATTCAAATAAACTTTATTACAAGTGCTTTTGAACCGTCGATGAGTCTACCTAGTGAAACTCGGCGGTTGCTCTTTTCAAAACAAGTTTACAATACAATAGATACTATGCTATGTATGCAGTCCTCGGCCCCGCGGTCGCACTGGTACGGCGACTGGCGACGCGCGATTCGCGAAACGATAAACCGTGTGTCCGCATTGCAGCAGCGCGTGCAGCGTAAACTAGCGAATTGTGCTTGCATCGCTTGCAGTGCGGACATTCATTGTTTTTTTAGTACTACTGAAAACTACACGCGACATAAACAAATAAACTTCGCGCGTCGCTTACCTAGATCTGATGCGGTCGCCACCATTTGTATAAAGGACTTTGTTTCAACGTAATCGCCGTCGCATTGCAGTCGCCTTACCAGTGCGGCCGCGGCCTAATTGCTACACTGAGCTGAGCTGAGATGCGAGTGCGAGCTCGCGCTCGCGCTGGAACATACGCACAGACGCGTGTTTTGTGTAACACTCGCGATGTACTTATACCCTGTCCAACCGTTTATTTTCTTTTTGACAGCTCAGTCTCACTCACTCTCACATAGTGAGTACACACTCTCGCATCTCAACTCAGCTCAGTCTAACTCTAGCAATTAGGCCGCGGCCGCACTGGTAAGACGACTGCAACGCGACGGCGATTACGTTGAAACAAATTCCTTTATACAAATGGGGGCGACCGCATCAGATACACGACGCGCGAATTTTATTTGTTTATGTCGCGTACGCGGCGTACGTACAATATTATACTGTCTCACTCACTCTCACATACTGAGAGTGAGTGAGACTGAGCTGTCAAAAATAAAATAAACGGTTGGACAGGGTATAGCATTCACGCCTCACACTTTATGCAAAATCCAGCCAGATGGTGAGCGCGGGGTGCGGCGCAGCGTGCAATGTGCACCGCTCCCAGGTCGCGTCTTTACCCACACTGACACCTAAGGGAGAGGGCACACTGGTTACTTTTAGCGGCAGCGATCGCGCGTTTTTATGGCTTTTAGCGATTTTATGACCTTATACGACTGAATCACGATTACACTAGCGGCACGCTATGATGGCCGGTTTGACACATTACAATAGTGATGTGGAATGTCAATTTATTCTCGAACAAAAAACAATTAAGTTTTGTTTTTGTACCTGATTAAATAGGTTTAATAAAACAAAAATGTATATGTTTATTTAATTTATTTGAACGAACTGAATATTTGAATGAAAATGAATATACATACTTTATATGCACACAAGAAACATATGAATACAAAAGATACCAAAAAAGGTGCCACAAAAGGCCATAATTAATCAGATTCGTCCATACTACTATTTTCACTGTCGTCACTGCTATCATCACCTACATTAATAATTATATGTTCGTTTTCTATAATATTATCTATTTTATATATATTATAAATTATCAATTTTATATATATTATAAAATTGGCCCTCCATTTTGAGCTTCACGATCGAAATAGTTACGAAGGCGTATTACGAACTCACGTGTCTGACTATTTAGAACAGTTCTCTGCGTACGTTCGGTCATATCGACGAAATCCACAACAAAGGGCTTGAACAGAGTCCAAATTAACGAGCAAGGGTCAACAGTAATGCAGTATCAATATTTGAAATCCAAAGCCAGGTCAAAACTATATCACAATCGCATTGCACTGACAGTTTATACTTTTCGAAGCAACGTCAATTCGAAACTGCTTTGTTTTGCATTGAGCATTGACGCGAGTTTGCCGGAGGTAGTAGTTGTGCTAGCCAGCGATCCTATGTGACGATCGTATTAGATTCCATTTTTAAAAATTTTCAATTTAGAAAACCAAATGCCGAGTTGTGGTATATATCATATAAAAATAAAAATTTTACTTTTTGTATGAAACAGCTGATATTTTTTTGCGATTTCAGAGGTTTGTCCACATAGTGAAAATTGTTCATATTCACAAGTACATTCACCCCTTAAATGGTGCAAACTGATTTTTCTACACTTGTATACATTTTAGAAATCAATTTAATAAATAAATTTTGAGTCCTAAACCTAAAACTACATTCGATAAAATTTATGAATCTCTGCACATCACTATCGTCAATAAAGTAATACAATTATTTCCTTCAAAGTCGTTATCAATTAATACGGAACTTCATGAGCGGACAAACGTCAAACCGGCCATCATAGCGTGCCGCTAGTGTAAAAATAAAAATTTTACCTTTTGTATGAAACAGCTGATATTTTTTTGCGATTTCAGAGGTTTGTCCACATAGTGAAAATTGTTCATATTCACAAGTACATTCACCCCTTAAATGGTGCAAACTGATTTTTCTACACTTGTATACATTTTAGAAATCAATTTAATAAATAAATTTTGAGTCCTAAACCTAAAACTACATTCGATAAAATTTATGAATCTATGCACATCACTATCGTCAATAAAGTAATACAATTATTTCCTTCAAAGTCGTTATCAATTAATACGGAACTTCATGAGCGGACAAACGTCAAACCGGCCATCATAGCGTGCCGCTAGTGTAGCTCGATTTCGCGACTGACTCGCATAAATCAGCGATCGATCACAGAATTGCGAATCGCGTGAACTCGCAAAATCGTTAAAAGCCATAAAATCGCGCGGTCGCTGCCGCTAAAAGTAGCCAGTCTGCCCCCTCCCTAAAAATGCTAATGCGACGCGTCTTGCGGTTAAATTCAGATGAGACTAAATGATTGGCGCCAGTTATAGGTAAGTAACTGAAGTAAGATTATCTATTGACGTAAGCTTTCAAACAGAAAAAACAGCATCAAAATCGGTCCATTGGGCAAGCTGCTACAAGGGAACAGACAGACACACAGATAGAAATACACAGATTCACAGGCAAACAGACACACATATACACAGATAAACATGTCAGTCTTATAACACCTCTCTATTAAGGCAATGTAATAGTATAATACCTAACTTATGTCTAATTTAACATTGGAGGGATTTTCATTAATTATACCTAAATCTTATAAAACTTACATATCTATAAAATGTATAGAAGTTAAGCAAAACAGTAATAACTTACCATTGTTCTGTTAACACAGAAAATATCTGTCTGGAAAATATTTCTTTTTGGATTTCTTATTATACCCATATAAAATTTTTATTTTATTTTTAACAGTAAAAGAAGTAAGAAATAGGAAAGATTATTATTTTTAAGTTTTGAGGTGATATTTTGACACTTCATAGTGAGAAAAAATGTAATAGTATGTATTTGACTTTCTATCTTAAAAAGTTAAAATACTCAATAGCAATACCAGAGGTGTTCTAATAGTGATTTAATTTAGCATCTTTTATTTTAAAATAAAATAATTTAGTTTAACATTTTATCTTATCATGATATTAAGCATTAGTAGGTATGCTCAACAGATTTTCTTTAATAAAATATAATGTTCTTCTGCTCAAATATCAGTGCTGGGGGTCCAATTGCTTTGTACACTTGCTAATTATGAGATCATCATCATCATCATCATCATTAGCAGCCCATCAACGGCTCACTACTGAGCGCAGGTCTCCTCTCAGAGAAGGGTTATATAAATGTTATTAGGAGGTAAAAGAACATAATTATGAGATATTATGGTACACAACTGTTCTCTCTCTATTCCTAATACCCTCAGTTTGATGAGATAGTACCAATATTTGCTGATAGTGATCTCGCTCGCACACTCTAATATTTTCAATGATTGTAAAAATCTCAGATGCTTTTGACAAAATGTGGTCAATTATTATCTTTGACAGTTAAATTTTTAGACATATTTTATTATCATATACCTAGTTTTTGATAGAGAATAAGAGTGATAAAAGTTAACAGTAGTTTTCGCCCTTTTCCTCTATCAAAATCTAGGTATATCATAATAAAACTATATCTAACATATCCATATTCCATAATATAATTGTCGGAGATAATATTGACCACATTTTGTCAAAAGTACCTGAGATTTTTAAAATACTTGATTGAAAATATCAGAATGTGTGTGTGTGTGATGTGAAATGTAAGTCCTCATAATAAACATAAAAATAAAAAAAAAAGCTAAAAGCCTCAATAGCCCAACGGTTAAAGGCGCGGATTGAAAACTGAAAGGTCGCAGGTTCGAATCCCACCCGTTGCACTACTGTCATACCCACTCCTGGCACAAGCTTTCCGCTTATTTGGAGGGGAGAGGAGAATATTAGTCAAGTTCAACTTGGTTGATAGGTATTCTTTTAAAAAAAAAATACACATACTTACATAAGTAGGTAAAGGTATGTGTAGTTTTTATGTATAAGTATATTGATTTAAATTGGATTGATAGAAAAGAACCATAATCAGATAGATGAATAAGCCCATTCACTATCGACGATAGATTAGAACCTAGAATACATTAGCGTATGCTGATGATGTCAGAGACTAGCTTTCCTACTACGCAAAAATAAACCCATGCTTACATTAATGTACCTACTTAAATGTTTTCCTAGGTGAGTCATTAATCATTATAATATTATGGGGTTAGGACTTAGGAGTGTGAACGGCCTAGCCCAGGCCGAGCCTGCAATAAAAATAGGGAATTATCAATTTTGGAAAGCTACTAGCTATTAGCTATTTTCGAATAAGTTCCGAATAATATTAGAGTCCGAAGCACATCTTCACGGTCACGGGTCACCCATACCGCGCCCCGCCCCTGCCCCCCCTACCGCCCGCGCCGCGTAAACAGCTGATTATTTTAATTCGCTGTATTGATTTTTCAAACTAACCTCCCAATATGGATACGTTGTGGCATCTATCCATTAAAAGGATTCTGTATCGCCTGATCTTATACATTATGCAAAACGAATACATAATATTTTACCTGAACAATTGAAGTTCTTTGTGATCGTTGTATCCTCACCGAAGAAATCGCTATCCAACTTGACGTTATCTAACAAATGGGGACATTCCATTATTCATAATAATTTTGATCTATTAATAGCTAAATTAGATGTGTTCTTTCATTAGCGAGTAAAGTTCTTTGCACTTTTAGTAAACAGTAGTACTCCGAAACACAGAACATGTCCGAAACACGAAGAGTAATTTTTTCATTTCACTTCACACTTTGTTTTGAACCAAGAGATTAAACCACTCCGTCATCCGTGGTTTTGAATTCTTTAAGTGCGAAGGAGAGGCCGAGGCCGAGCACTTCGTCCTTTACTTCGTCCGAGGGAGCAAGAAAAAATCGAGCAATGCGTCAACCGTAGAACAGTAGAATGAGGCTTCTCTGTTAGGGTGGAACCACATTTGTCAGGTGTTTGTCAGGATCGTTTCGGATTTCGCCCATACAAAACTGTCAAATTCCATAGTAACGTGTACGGATCAAATCGGCCGGGCCTTTCGATGCGTACACGAATGTATGGAAAATGACAGTTTTGTATAGGCAAAATCCGAATCGATCCTCACAAAAATGTGGTTCCACCCTTAATTAGTAATCACTCACTACAATCTATAGTAGTCACTATCCTAGTGTTCGTGGTCTATGCTAGTCTTCTTCTTCGTTTGTTTAGTGGCTCCGCGCGTCGAGCGTTTAGGGTATTTGACTATAATAAAAATATCGTTTCAACTGGTGTCATCCTAAAAGATTATTATCTAAAAACATTATTCTGTAACGGTGTACTACGAGCAGGTTGGTAAAGAAACCACTTATTGCTTCATGTCGAAGAGTCGAATAATAATTTAATGGAAATGCACTCTCAATTTATACAAACAGGCTTAAAACTAATCACCAATAAAAAACAAGATTAAAATATTTACAATTTTCGTCCACCAATCAGAACGCTTACATAAAATCAATTAGGGCGTTCGCGCTTCCAGGAAAATCTATTTTTAGACACAGATCTTGTTTCGTAGAACTTGCATTCCTTAGCCATGACGTAATCCTACATAACTCGGCGCGCGCGCGAGGGGCGCGACGCGCGGGGAGGCGACGCCGGCCGCGCACGCCAGTTGCTATCGGCGGCCGGCGCGAGTCGCGATGTTAGTCCAGCTTCGACCGCCACCAGCGGCGCGCGCGCACCTCGCCGCTCCGCTCGTTCAAAGTGAAAATTCCCGCGAAGTTTTTTTCGTAAGATGGCGCCAACTTGAAGAATTTTTCCTGGTGACTTCTTCTCAGGTGAGTTTTCTTTCAGTGTCATCGATGATCACACAAATGTGCAGATTGGTTCATTGAGGAGCCTTTTTCGAGGCTAAATTTTCCTTTTTTCCGAAATGAACTCTGCTTGCTCCCGTTCACGAAGAAACGACATCTTCTTTACGTTCACCCGTGAGCTCTTGTCTTTTTCAGGGCAACCTCACACCTTCCATATCCAGGGTGTTCGTATAGAAACAAGCGATGTCGATAAAAAGTTATTTACATACAATCTGTGTTTTATTTCTCTCCTTTAATAAAGTGAATTCCTTGTGTACTTATTTCTCTCTTATTCCTTTCCTTGCTCCCGGTACTTGAGGTAGATCCCCGGTAATATTAATGGGGATCGGTAACATGGTAACTGTCCTGGTATTTGTAAAAAAGGTAAATAAATAGGTAATAGGTAAATAGGTATTTGGAAAAGGTATGTATAAGGTATGTTTTAAACAAAAGGTATTTTTGGCGGGAAATGGTGAGCTGCGGATGACGTCAGCGTAAGTATCGTAAGTATTATTACCTATATGTGCTAGGTAGGCACAGTATCCCCCATCAAGCGAAGCGTACATTTTTTTTCACGATGCGTCCGCTTCTCGTGGTGATGTAAGGTGTAGGTACACTCGCTTGAGCCGGGTTCATTGAGCCGGTCGTTGCCTTCGTACTTTGTGTTCCGCTGGTAACTGGGTCATGGTTCACTGAACTCGAGCTCTTGCTTTTTAATGTAGTATTCTTGTCGCTTGCGCTTGAGTCTTCTTCGTTTAGTATGTAGGCAGGCTTGAGTCTATCCAATGATATCACAGTTGTTCGTAGGGGTAACTGTATCTTGAAATATTTTTCGTGGCGCTTCAAAACTTGATAGGGTCCGTCGTACGGCAGTGTTAATGGTGGTCTGACTGTATCGTTCCGTACGAAAACGTGCGTGCATGTAGCTAGGTCCTTGTGCACGAATGTAGGTCTTGATGATGTCATCGCGCGTTGTGTAGGTATTAAGGAGTTCATTGTTTCACTGAGGCGTCGTACGTAGTCCGCATCTTCAATATTCGACTTTGTAGGTACGAAGAAATCAGATGGTATTCGTAGTGCTGCGCCGTAGGTCATCAATGCAGGGCTGAGATTATCTTCTTCACGCAGCGCGGTACGTAGACCCAGTAGCACAGTGGGTAACTCTTCTGTCCAGGTAGTCGATGCGCCTCTTGCCATGAGTGCTGCTTTTAGTGTGCGATGTAGTCGTTCGACCTTGCCGTTTGCCTGCGCGTGGTAACTGGTTGTACGTATTCTTGATATTCCCCATTTCTTCAGTAGCGTGTTGAATAGCCTCGATTCAAAGCTCTGGGCTCGGTCACTTGTGAGGCGGTCTGGAACGCCAAACCTGATGATCCAATTCTCATAGAGAACCTTCGCTAAACTTTCTGCGGTGATCTCTTGAACCGGTACAGCTTCAGGCCATCTGGTGCATCTGTCTATTATGGTGACACAGTACTTGCAGTCGTTGGATAATCGTAGCGGACCCACGACGTCTATGTGTATATGCTCGAAACGTTGAGAAGGTGGAAATTCCGCCAGGGGAGTGACGACGTGGCGATGCACCTTGCTGCGTTGACAGTTGATGCAAGCTTTTGCCCATGTTGCTACTTCTTTGTTCATGGCTGGCCAGAAGAACTTCGATGCTACTTGTTTCCGGGTCGATCGTACTCCAGGGTGGCATAGACCGTGTTGCGCTTTAAATGCAGCAAAGCGGTATGCTTTAGGTAGGTACGGCCGGGGCGATGCAGTGGATAGCTCGCACGTGATTGGTCGATCGAGTCCGGGAAGAGTTATTTCGGCAAACTTCAAGTTAGGTTTTTTCTTCAAATTCTCCAATTCTTCATCGTTGCACTGGTCTATTGCAAGTTGATTGAAGTCTAAGATGCTTGGGCTCTGGATGTCTTCGATGCGTGATAGGGCGTCGGCAACTGGATTTTCTTCACCTTTGATGTATTTGATTCTCGAACAAAACTGTGATACGAAATGTAACTGTCGCTCGCGTCTAGGCGTGTCGCTACTGCTCGCTGGCCTACTGAGTGCGAAAGAGAGAGGCTTATGATCGGTGAGTATCGTGACTTCGCATCCCTCGATCAATCTCCTGAAGTGCTTTACAGCTGTGTACATAGCTAATAATTCGCGATCGTACACACTGTAGCGACGTTGCGTGGGACTCATTGTTTTCGAGAAAAATGCCAATGGTTTCCAGTGGTTCTCAACCTTCTGTTGAAGTACTGCACCCAAACTGTGATCAGAGGCATCTGTCATGATAGCGAGTTCGCAGCCAGGAACAGGGTAGCTTAGCGTTGTTGCTTCGGTGATGCTTTGACGGCATTTTTCGAAGGCTTCGTTAGCTTCTGGTGTCCATTCTATTGGCGTTTTGTCATTCTTTTTCTTGTTGTGAAGAAACTTGTTGAGTTCGTGTTGATGTTCGGCTTGATGTGGTAGGCAGTCTCGGTAGAAATTAATCATGCCTAGGAATCGACGTAACTCGACGACAGTCTTCGGTTTCGGATACGTAGATATTGATTCGATGCGTTCCTTCGTAGGTTTTATTCCGCTGGCGGAGACTTCGTAGCCTAGGAAGTTGATCGTTTCTACTCCGAATTGACATTTGTCGACGTTGAGTGTGACGCCGTATTTGTCGAGACGTTCTAGGACTTGATGGAGAAGCTTCTGATGTTTTTCTTCGTCTTCGGAAAATAATAGAATGTCGTCAACAAAACAAAAGCAGTCTTCTATGCCTCGGAGAACTTGATGCATGAATCGTTGAAATGTTTGACTGGCATTTCGAAGCCCGAAATTTAAGCATGTGAACTCATATAAACCGAACGGAGTGATCAACGCTGATTTTTGCGCGTCTTCTTTGCTCGCCATAGGTATCCAGTAGTATGCCATCTTGAGATCAAGTTTTGAAAATATTTTCTTGTTGTTAAGTGAGTACGTGAAATCTTGAATTCGCGGAATAGGATAACGATCCGGTTGCGTCACTGAGTTTAATCTTCGGTAGTCGCCGCACACGCGAAGTCCGCCGTCTTTCTTCTTAACGACATGTAGAGGACTGGCCCATGGACTTTTCGATGGTCTGCAGATGCCAAGTTCCACCATCCGTTCAAATTCGGCTTTTGCGGCTTTGTATTTATCGGGCGGTAGAGGGCGGGCGCGAGCGGAGAGCGGAGGACCTGTTGTTTCTATGTGATGTACGACGTCGTGCTTGGCTGGTTGCTTCAAAGACATGGGTCGCAGTACGCCAGGATATTGCTTCAAAATGTCGTGGTACTGCTGATCGGAACTCACGATGCGAATGGACTCAGCTTTTGTCGATATTTGTATGGCGTCGATGGTGAGTTTGGTTTCGTCGTCAATCAGTTTCTTCTTGTGAAGGTCCACAAGGAGCTTGTAATGACGAAGAAAGTCTGCCCCCAGTATGGATGTCTTCACATCAGCGATGATGAATGTCCATGTGAAACAGCGCCGTAGTCCTAGGTTAAGCTTGATAGTTCTCTCTCCGTAGGTATTTATAGGTGAGTTGTTCGCCGCGTAGAGCTTGTAGGTATTTGCGACCTTTTTCTTCATTTTTGATGTTGCGGCCAAAACAGATATGTCCGCGCCAGTGTCCACGAGGAAACGTTCGTGTGTGTCGCGATCATGAACACAAAGGCGGTTGCTGGACTTGGGAACACCGACGTCCGCCACCGTCGGTGTTGATGTTAGTTTTCCGACGTCTTGTTACGTTGAGCGCACGGTGACTCGCAGCGTCTTGCGTTCTTCCCAAACTTGTGATGGTATCGGCATAACCACGTAGGGTCGCCAGGCTTCACACGTGTTGATGATGATCTTGACTGAGAACGTGAACGGTAGCGTCCTTGGAATGGTCGACGAGGTGTTTGGCGCGTGGACTCCCGTGCTCGCAGTTCCGCTACTTCTAGCGTTAGTTTTTCAAGCTTTGACAATATTTCTGCATATGCTGGCTGATTAGACGGTGTTGCTGGAGGGGTTGGGTGTGAAATTGCTGCTACGGTGTTTCCGGACGTACTCCCAGCGTACTCCATCATCCCGTCTGCCATCGCTGCGAGGGTATCGAGCGAGGACTCTTTGTTGACGGAGAGCACGCAGCGGCAGTGGGCTGGTATGTGATTTAGCCATTCAATCTTCAGACCCTCTTCTGTGATAAGTCCGTTGTTAAGTTCTCGCATTTTTCGGAGCAGCACACTGGGTTTCTGGTCCCCGATGTCTAGGCCGCTGATGAGCTTTTGAAAATTCTCGACTTCCGATTTTTCGTATACGGTGAGCAGCCGGTTCTTGACAGCTTCGTATTTTCCGGTTGCCGGTGGACTGTACAGAAGGTCGGTGATGTGCTGTAGATCTGCCGGTTCCAGCTTCGACAGGACGTAGCGGTACTTTTGGTCATCTGAAGTCTTGAGAGGATCGACGACTGCTTCAAACTGGACGAACCACGCTCTTGGAACGGTGCGCCAAAACGGAAGGAGCCTCGACTGGACAGAAATTGCTGCCAGGTCGGAGAGCTTGGATTCCGTGGCGATTTTCACGTCGGTGGCTTCTTTTTCGGCCATAGTTTCAGGCTTCTTGATTATTCTTGATTATTCTTCTTTTTTCCAGCGTCGGTGGTCACCACTGTAACGGTGTACTACGAGCAGGTTGGTAAAGAAACCACTTATTGCTTCATGTCGAAGAGTCGAATAATAATTTAATGGAAATGCACTCTCAATTTATACAAACAGGCTTAAAACTAATCACCAATAAAAAACAAGATTAAAATATTTACAATTTTCGTCCACCAATCAGAACGCTTACATAAAATCAATTAGGGCGTTCGCGCGTCCAGGAAAATCTATTTTTAGACACAGATCTTGTTTCGTAGAACTTGCATTCCTTAGCCATGACGTAATCCTACATAACTCGGCGCGCGAGGGGGGGGCGCGACGCGCGGGGAGGCGACGCCGGCCGCGCACGCCAGTTGCTATCGGCGGCCGGCGCGAGTCGCGATGTTAGTCCAGCTTCGACCGCCACCAGCGGCGCGCGCGCACCTCGCCGCTCCGCTCGTTCAAAGTGAAAATTCCCGCGAAGTTTTTTTCGTAAGATGGCGCCAACTTGAAGAATTTTTCCTGGTGACTTCTTCTCAGGTGAGTTTTCTTTCAGTGTCATCGATGATCACACAAATGTGCAGATTGGTTCATTGAGGAGCCTTTTTCGAGGCTAAATTTTCCTTTTTTCCGAAATGAACTCTGCTTGCTCCCGTTCACGAAGAAACGACATCTTCTTTACGTTCACCCGTGAGCTCTTGTCTTTTTCGGGGCAACCTCACACCTTCCATATCCAGGGTGTTCGTATAGAAACAAGCGATGTCGATAAAAAGTTATTTACATACAATCTGTGTTTTATTTCTCTCCTTTAATAAAGTGAATTCCTTGTGTACTTATTTCTCTCTTATTCCTTTCCTTGCTCCCGGTACTTGAGGTAGATCCCCGGTAATATTAATGGGGATCGGTAACATGGTAACTGTCCTGGTATTTGTAAAAAAGGTAAATAAATAGGTAATAGGTAAATAGGTATTTGGAAAAGGTATGTATAAGGTATGTTTTAAACAAAAGGTATTTTTGGCGGGAAATGGTGAGCTGCGGATGACGTCAGCGTAAGTATCGTAAGTATTATTACCTATATGTGCTAGGTAGGCACAATTCCATACGACAAAACTCAAAAATAAAGCTTTATTTAATTAGAAAACATTAAATAAAATTGCTATAATTCTGGCCATGGTCACGTGATCGAAAACGTTCCGTGATCTCGAATGACGTCACAGTCCACACCACCTATGGAATTCTCATTTTGTCAATACATTTCGACGTGTTTGTGCGGCGTAATAGGCTAATTTCGTCTGTTTTTCATCGTTACTATTTTATTAAATACCAAATAGTATGCGACACGCGGCCTAAACACATATTATAAAATTGTCATTGTTTGAAATGTGAACTGTTACGTCATGAGAGCAAATGGAACGTTTCGGCGGCAATTTATTTTTTTGAATTTATTTCTCGATTTTTATGAACAATAATGAAAATTATGCCGAAATATATGTTTTGTTAGCTTCAGCATAGCATTATTAACAATTTAAGATGATTTTCTAAAAGTAGTCAAATAGCCTATTCCGTTTCTTCAAATCCCGATTCCACCATTACAAAATAAGTTTCTCCGTTCCAGTCACTCACTACTGTACTACAATTAGTGATGTGAACCGGTTTTAGAAAAAATCCTAAAAAGAACCGGTTTTTGTAAAAACCGATAAACACTGGTTTTCGTTTACTAAAACCGAATACTTTTCTCTCTCTACTTTGATCTCCGGGGGATGTCTCGTATCCGTAAGTCATCACTGGCAACACGCACTGTTCGAAGACAGTCTTCAGGCACTGAGGGATTTTGGACGAGAAGACATCTCGGAGCTTCCCGAACGCTGCCCAGCCGAGTTGGATTGACGGTTGATCTCTTTTTCGAAATTGGACCTACCTAGCTTGCAGAGTTGTACAAAATAGTTTAAGAAATGTACTAAAATACAAAATGCAAAATAAAAAATGTAAAATAAAAAATACAATACTTTTTTGATTGACCTATGTCTCGTAATTTTTTTTTAAACACTTGTGATTACGATGTCTTTGTAAAAATTGACGTGCGTAATGCATTCAATTCAATTGATAGGGGAGCCATGTTAACTGAAATTCAAAAACAGTTTCCTGAAATTTTAGATTATATGTGGCAATGTTATGGCTCCTCCTCAAAATAATTAATGTACGGCAAAAATGTTCTGGATTCTGCTGTGGGTTGCCAGCAAGGTGATCGACTTGGTCCCGCAATTTTCAGTTTAGCAATACACCCAGTTATTTCGAATCTAAATTCCAAATTTAACTTATGGTACCTTGATGATGGCTCCTTGGGAGGAAGTGCGGCGGAAGTGCTCCAGGATTTGGAAATATTAATTAAACAATTTTCTGAAATCGGCCTTTCCCTAAATTTCTCAAAGTGTGAGGTATACATTCCTGACTCGGTTAGTCTAAATGAAAAAACTAGGTATTTTGAAAAATAGTCTAAATTCTTTGATTCCCAACATCTCATCTATTACAAAAGATGATTTAACCCTTCTTGGAGCCCCCATATTTGACGTCGCATTTTCCCATTTGCTAAATTCTAAATTAGATCATTTTAATAAATTTTCGCCTCGCCTTTTAGATATAAAGCCACACATGGCCATATATATTTTACGGCTATGTTTATTTGCGCCAAAATTCATGTATTTATTACGGTGCAGTCCCATTTGGAAATATCCTATTTTAACTTATAATCTAGACGTGTCTCTTAAAGATACTCTTTGCAAAATTCTAAATTTACAGTTTGATGACCGCACCTGGACTCAAGCCAGCCTACCTGTTAAATACGGTGGCTTAGGCATACGTTCCATTTCAAGCGTAGCGCTTCCGGCTTTCTTATCTTCTGCTTTTGGCTCTATCACTCTCATCAGTCAGATCCTTAATCTGTCTAATCCGGCTGATGATGTAGTGGAGAGTCTTGCAGAGGCGAAGTTAGCATGGAGTGCATCTTGTCCTGGTGAGAGTTTTCCTTCGGCTGTGGAATGTCAGGGTCTTTGGGATAAACCGCGTGTTGTTTTGACACATGCAGATCTCGTAGCGCAGTGTACCTCAGATACGGATAAAGCCCGTATTTTAGCCGTATCCGAAAAGGAGTCAGGTCACTGGCTACACGCTCTGCCATCTCATAGCCTGGGGACGATTCTCGACAGGACAGCGCTTCGTGTGGCCGTTTGCTTGCGCTTGGGGATTAAGGTATGTGAGCCTCATCGCTGTCCTTGCGGCAGCCAAGTGGATCGTTTTGGTCACCATGGACTCAGTTGTTATCGGAGCGCGGGCCGCTTGTATCGCCACGGTGCTCTCAATGATATAGTCCGTCGCGCTCTGGTCACTGCCTCCATCCCTGCACAACTGGAACCCTCCGGTTTGTTCAGGGATGACGGCAAGAGGCCGGACGGGATGACTATAGTACCGTGGACGATGGGTCGCGCACTGGTGTGGGACGTGACTTGCGTTGATACGTTGGCTGCGTCCCACCTACCGGGCTCGTGCCAAAAGGCGGGTGCAGCTGCCGAATCCGCTCAGTTGCTTAAGCGCCGCAAATACTCTGCCATTTCTAAGGATTATATTTTTGCGGCGCTTGCTTTTGAGACTCTGGGTCCATGGTCATCGGACACGAAAAATTTTGTAAATGTCGTGTCCCAAAAATTGATCCACGCCTCTGGTGACCAAAGAGCTGGCGCTTATTTAGCCCAAAGGCTTAGCCTCGCTATTCAGAGAGGTAATAGCGCCAGTGTTTTGGGCACCATGCCCATTAGCGATCACTTGGACGGCGTGTATTTTTTGTAAATATAATTAGTAGTAATTTTTTCGCTTTTATATAATATGTAGATCCATAAAGACCCTCAATTAATAAAGTTTAATAAAAAATAGGTATATTTTTCAAAATACTTTCTTAAAATACAAATACCTTTTTTGTTCAATTCTAGATGGCTCTGCTCTGATGCAAATTAATCTATACAAATAAATAAAATTGAAGTGTCTGTTTGTAATGTCAAAATAACATCTTTCTACTAAATGTATATGAAAGTAAATATGGGACATAAAAAAAAAAATTACGGTTTTACATAACAATAAAACCGATATTATACATGTGCCGAGAGGGAAAACAATAAACATACAGCATTGTTTGAAGAAGCAGTATGTACTTCACCGGATATCCGCGATCGATCTATATATAAAGTAGTTCATCTTACCGGATATAGGTGGCGCTAGTGTCTCACCCAGCAAGGCAGTGGTAATGGGAAACAGCTGCCATTTTGAGTCTTAACGTTGTGTACTTTCGCCGCGTGCGCATCGAATCTAAAATTATATCGTTAATCCGTCTTCCTTTGAAAAAAATATTATCAAAGGTTGTTATTAAATATAGTGATACAGTGATTATAATCCATATTTTCGATCGCGGATCGGCAAAATCGCGTAATGTAAAAACCACGTATACGAACAATGTCGATTCGGCTTCAAAAGTCAATCGATCTGATGTTGTGTGTGCCTGATAGGTACAATGAACGGGAGGACAAGTTCCAGCAGCGGTTTCGAGCAGCGAGAGGGACTTCGACGAAAGAAACTCTAACAAGGTTCACAGGTGAGTTTTCTCACATTTTTATTGCATCGCTTGACGCTTCTCGACATTTTTTCCTAAGAACAAAGTGCAGTATCTTTTCTTTTTAGCGTAATATTAGAAAGTTCCCACACTGCGGGACGAATATATTAAGCTCATTTTTGCGACTTGACGGGATATTCGGGGCTGGCTCCACTCTCGTCAGGGGTAGGTAGGCTCGGCATTGCAGTGGGTTCGACCCAAATAAAAAGCTGAGCTAATTCCAAATACCCTCTCTAATAAATTACTGAAGCGTTCAACGTAAATCGCCTTTGTCTATTTCATATAATATGTGTAACGATAGTTATCAGAACAAACTTAACTAATCGTTTTCGTTAAAAAGGGTTGAACTTATTGAATTAAAATGTCATTAGCAACAGATAAAGTTTCAAGCTACTCTTCTTCGTTTGTATAATGGCTCCGCGCGTCGAGCGTTTGAGCCATAGTCAAGTTTTTTTTTTAAAACGGAGAAACTTATTTTATAATCTATACATATAATAAAACTGTAACTGGAAGATTTCTGTACATTTAATATATTTTGAAAATTTTAATTGGGGGATGCTTTACTATCGATACTGAGCCCAAAACAGATTTTATTTAATTTTTGTCTGTTTGTCTGTCTGTTTGTTTGTCCTTCTTTCACGTAAAAACTACCGCACAGATTTCTACAAAATTTTATACCATGGTAGCTTATTACTCGTGTCAACATCTAGGCTACTTTTTATCCCGGAAAATCAAGAAGTTCCCGAGGGACTTTAAAAACTAAATCCACGCGGACAAAGTCGCGGGCATCAGCTAGTAGTAAAATAAACAATGTATCTCCTACACTAGCGGCACGCTATGATGGCCGGTTTGACACATTACAATAGTGATGTGGAATGTCAATTTATTCTCGAACAAAAAACAATTAAGTTTTGTTTTTGTACCTGATTAAATAGGTTTAATAAAACAAAAATGTATATGTTTATTTAATTTATTTGAACGAACTGAATATTTGAATGAAAATGAATATACATACTTTATATGCACACAAGAAACATATGAATACAAAAGATACCAAAAAAGGTGCCACAAAAGGCCATAATTAATCAGATTCGTCCATACTACTATTTTCACTGTCGTCACTGCTATCATCACCTACATTAATAATTATATGTTCGTTTTCTATAATATTATCTATTTTCACATCTCTTTCATAATCTTCCCTTATTAATTTAACAGTTCTATTCACAACCTTTTCCCAGTCTCCTTTAGTCACATGTTCACAAGCTTCTTCTAATAATTTTAGCATTTTTTTTGTGGTAAATGGGGGTTCTGTATTGTGTCTTGCAGCATATCCCTTAATTTGAGCCCACACCAACTCAATCGCATTATACTCACAATGGTAAGGCGGTAACCGTATAACTCTGTGCCCATGTTCTAATGCTATTTCGTCAATGACGTATCGGATCTTGGTTGGTTTGTTTTCTTTTAAAAGACGTACTAATTCCGCTTTTAACATATTCATGTTTGCATCTACGCCATTTTTACGAAGCCATGCGACGATATCAGCTTTCTTTTGGGATTGGGCAGGTGGCTTGTCAATTTGCATCGAGTGGTATGGGGCGTTGTCCATAATTATAATAGATGGTTCAGGGAGGCTACACAACATTGAGGTAAACCATTCAGTAAACTTTTCTCCATTCATGTCTTCATGATAGTCTCCAGTGGTTTTTGACGCAAAAGCCATGAGAGAACCTTCGACAAACCCGTTGATGGTTCCGGCGTGACAAATTATAAGTCGCGATCCTTTTCCTACAGGAACTTTGGAAGTAGATGCTGCTGTGTCATCGTTCCAAGAACGGCCTACAGTATGGTTAGCATTAAGCCATGTTTCATCCAAGAACACAACATTTTGCCAATTTTTGATTTCTTTCACTTGCCGTAAAAAAGTATACCTTGCCATCGCTATATCAAATCTTTCCATCAATATTTTGCGTTTGTTACATTTTTTGTATCGAAATCCAATGGTCTTCAAAATCTTCGTTAAAGAACTTTCCCCACCGAAGAATAATCCAGCTTCCTTCAGTGAATGCACCAACTTTTTTCTTGTTGGATACTCCTTCTGTAAATAGTAGCCGTAAACATGTCTTCGGATAGCATCGGCATCAAAGCTATCGATGCCTACGACTGGTTTTGCTCGTTTTCTCTTTTTTGGTGTGTGAAGTTTATTTTCTTCTGTGCCAGTCTCGCCATATTTTTTTTTAGTTATCCGTCTAACAGTTCGTTGTCCAATATTAAGCGCATCAGCTACGCGTTCAACCACTGACGTTATAGGTAAAATTGGCCCTCCATTTTGAGCTTCACGATCGAAATAGTTACGAAGGCGTATTACGAACTCACGTGTCTGACTATTTAGAACAGTTCTCTGCGTACGTTCGGTCATATCGACGAAATCCACAACAAAGGGCTTGAACAGAGTCCAAATTAACGAGCAAGGGTCAACAGTAATGCAGTATCAATAATTGAAATCCAAAGCCAGGTCAAAACTATATCACAATCGCATTGCACTGACAGTTTATACTTTTCGAAGCAACGTCAATTCGAAACTGCTTTGTTTTGCATTGAGCATTGACGCGAGTTTGCCGGAGGTAGTAGTTGTGCTAGCCAGCGATCCTATGTGACGATCGTATTAGATTCCATTTTTAAAAATTTACAATTTAGAAAACCAAATGCCGAGTTGTGGTATATATCATATAAAAATAAAAATTTTACCTTTTGTATGAAACAGCTGATATTTTTTTGCGATTTCAGAGGTTTGTCCACATAGTGAAAATTGTTCATATTCACAAGTACATTCACCCCTTAAATGGTGCAAACTGATTTTTCTACACTTGTATACATTTTAGAAATCAATTTAATAAATAAATTTTGAGTCCTAAACCTAAAACTACATTCGATAAAATTTATGAATCTCTGCACATCACTATCGTCAATAAAGTAATACAATTATTTCCTTCAAAGTCGTTATCAATTAATACGGAACTTCATGAGCGGACAAACGTCAAACCGGCCATCATAGCGTGCCGCTAGTTTAGTAAAGAATTCATTCACCGCATTTATTAAGTCCGTTTGTATTTTCGAAACTGAGACTTGACTGCGGAAATTGGATATTGTAACATCCATCGTATGTATCGATCGTGAAAAATGTAGCCTTGTCACCCGGACACTCTAGAGTGTAGGTCTTCCTTTTGACTTTGCAACAGTCGAACAAAAAAAAAAGTGATACAGAAATTTTGGTACATTATTTTGTATGTCTGTCTGTCTGTCTGTTTGTTCCGGCTAATCTCAGGAACGGCTGAACTGAACTTTCTAACGGAACTTTCACTGGTAGATAGTTGATGTTATAAGGAGTAAGGCTACTTTTTTAACCGACTTTCAATAAAGGAGTTGTGTTTCATACCTGCGAACATGGATATCGCCGAGATTTCTCAACTGATTTGCGTAACCCTTTTTTTTTAATCCATTGCGAACTCCTATCTTCTTCTTTCAAACCTGATGCTGCAAAAAACTACACTCCTAAGCAGTGGCAATTTAGAATGTGTCGATATTATAGGTACCTTCAAAGTCGGGTAGACTTCATCATTGAAATCCAGATGCCGCTCTCAACTCTTCAACCACAATGCTAAAATACTATAATATACTATAAAATACTATAATAGCTTTTAACCCCAACTTCGTCCGCGTGGGGACTTCAGCTTTAAAAATCCAGCGGGAAGGGTACTCTCTCGCTCAGCTCGGCTCGGCTCGGCTCGGATCGGCTCGGCTCGGCTCAGCTCGGGTCGGTACGTCTCGGCTCGGATCGGCTCGGCTCGGCTCAGCTCGGGTCGGTACGTCTCGGCTCGGTACGGCTCGGCTCGGCTCAGTTCGGCCAGGCTCGGCTCGGCTCGTCTCGGTTCGGCTCGGCTCGGCTCGGCCAGGCTCGGCACGGCACGGCTCGGCTCGGCTCGGTTCGGCTCGGCTCGGCTCGGTTCGGCTCGGCTCGGCTCGTTGTTGTATTGTGTTGCATTGATTACAAGCATGCTTTGGTATAAATACGGGTGGCTGATGCCTTGCGTGTC
Organism: Oeneis ivallda; assembly: GCA_029955525.1. Lineage (NCBI taxonomy): Eukaryota > Metazoa > Arthropoda > Insecta > Lepidoptera > Nymphalidae > Oeneis > Oeneis ivallda. Next base: position 17,251,102 of record JARPMR010000020.1, on the reverse strand, counting down.
ATTCTCGCTCGAGACGTCGGACCGTTCGGAGCTCGGCGCAGCGCGGTTAGGCTGCCGCTGCGCAGCCGAGCACTCCACTTCCGCGTCTCGTCTACCAGTGCGCAGGGGCGTGTTACGGCGCGTCTGCGCCTAACCTGCTGGTGCGCTGCCGAGCAAGTCGCAGCGCCCAGCCACGGCACGTCTGCGTCTCATTTGCCGGTGCGCTGCTGAGCACACAGGGGTGTGTCGCAGTGCTGGCCACGGCGCGTGTGAGCCTCGCCTGCTGGTGCGCTTCCGAGCAACTCGCAGCGCTGTCCACTTCGCGCCTGCGCCTCACTTGCTGGTGCCCTGCCGAGCGCGTCGGAGCGCAGTGCCAGTCCCGGTGCGTATTCGCCTTATCCTGCCATTGCGCAATCGAGCACGCAAGGTCTTGCCGCAGCATTGGGCACGGAGCGTCTGCGTCTCAGTGCGCTGCCGAGCGCGTTGGATCGCGTCGCAGCGCCGGCCACGGCGCGTCTGCGCTTAACCTGCTGGTGTGCTGCCGGCTCGGCTCGTCTCGTCTTTTCTTGTCTTGTTGAATTGTGTTCCTCGCCTGCTTCCCGCCCCAGGTGAACCACGCTGCCTACGCCAGCTACAGGTGAGTGCAGCCATCCACTACATTCGCGACGAGGTGCACTGGCACTACTGGCAGCAGCCTGGCAGTCAAATACTCTACATTCCAAATCAACAACTTTCTAGCGAATGCTAGCTACTTCATGCAGTTCGTTTAACAGCTACTATAATTGCAGGTCATTTACTTTTAATTTTATTAGGCAATTCTGGAATAACTATAACAAATTATCTATTTAAACCTTTTCTTGCAAATCTAAACTGTTCTTTTTATGTTGCAGATCGACGGAGCCGACGGCCAGCGACGCACTGCAAGCGACAGAGGGTGGGTGGGAGCATCCTCAGGAGATGACGACTTTTCAATGAGTATTGAAAAGTCGACTTACAATACTCATTGGAAAGTCGACATCATCCTGAAGATGCTCCGGTGTCGGTGAGTTCTGGTGCATGCGAGTGGTGGTGGCATTGCTTGCTTGGGAACTTAGCTTTCTCGTTCTTTTCTTGATAGGAGACCTGCGCTCAGTAGCGACTGTTAATGGATTGCTAATGTTAGGTTTCAGCTCTAAACTTTTGTTATTGTTTGTAGCTATCATGGCGGCGACGAGGCGCACTGGTGCTACTGGCAGCAGCCCGGCAGCCCCCAGGCGGCGCCGAGCCCTTGCGTGCTGGTGCCCACCGCCTGCTTCCCGCCCCAGGTGAACCACGCCGCCTACGCCAGCTACGGGTGAGCGCAGCCATCCACTACATTTTCGATCAGGGCGGCGACGAGGTGCACTGGCACTACTGGCAGCAGCCCGGCAGTCAAATACTCTACATTCCAAATCAATAACTTGCTAGTGGTTGCTTGCCACGATGGAGGATGCTCAGGTGTCGGTGAGTTGGGTTTCAGCTCTAAACTTTTGTTATTGTTTGTAGCGATCATGGCGGTAACGAGGCGCACTGGTGCTACTGGCAGCAGCCCGGCAGCCCCCAGGCGGCGCAGAGCCCGTGCGCGCTGGTGCCCACCGCCTGCTTCCTGCTCCAGGAGAACCCCGCCGCCTACGCCAGCTACAGGTGAGTGCAGCCATCCACTATATTTTCGATAAGGGCGGCGACGAGGTGCACTGGCACTACTGGCAGAAGCCCGGCAGTCAAATACTCTACATTCCAAATCAACAACTTGCTAGTGCATGCTTGCTACTTCATGCAGTTCGTTTAACAGCTACTATAATTGCAGGTCATTTACTTTTAACTTTATTAGGTAATTCAGGAATAAATATAACAAATTATCTATTTTAGACTTCTTGCAAATCTAAACTGTTTTATGTTGCAGATCGACGGAGCCGACGGCCAGGGACGCGCTGCAAGCGACAGAGGCTGGGTGGGAGAATCCTCAGGAGATGACGACTTTTCAATGAGTATTGTAAAGTCGACTTACAATACTCATTGGAAAGTCGACATCATCCTGAGGATGCTCCGGTGTCGGTGAGTTGAGGTGCATGTGAGTGGTGGTGCATGTGAGTGATGGTGGCTTTGCTTGCTTGGGAAATTGGCTTTCTCGTTCTTTTCTGATAGGAGACCTGCGCTCAGTAGCGAGGCGTTCATGGGTTGCTAATGTTGGGTTTCAGCTCTAAACTTTTGTTATTGTTTGTAGCGATCATGGCGGTGACGAGGCGCACTGGTGCTACTGGCAGCAGCGCGGCAGCCCCCAGGCGGCGCAGAGCCCGTGCGCGCTGGTGCCCACCGCCTGCTTCCTGCTCCAGGAGAACCCCGCCGCCTACGCCAGCTACAGGTGAGTGCAGACATCCTTTACATTTTTGGTCAGGGTTGCGACGAGACGCACTGGCGCTACTGGCAGCAGCCCGGCAGTCATACTCTGCATTCCAAATCAACAACTTACTAGCGGATGCTTGCTACTTCATGCGCGTGGATTTAGTTAAGTCTTCGAGTACACCCCATGCAAAAAATCGCGTCGTTTCGCTGCTGCGTCGTTGAAGGAAATCTCGACAAAAACTTTCGCATTTTTATGATGATTGTTAATTTTCAACCATAAATTGTAGCATAATTGTATCTTGCTTGGTAACTTGGCTTTCTCGTTCTTTTCTGATGGGATACCTGCGCTCAGTAGAATAGAATAGCGAGACGTTAATGGATTGCTCATGTTGGGTTTCAGCTTTAAACTTTTGTTCTTGTTTGTAGCAATCATGGCGGCGACGAGGCGCACTGGTGCTACTGGCAGAAGCCCGGCAGCCCCCAGGCGGCGCAGAGCCCTTGCGTGCTGGTGCCCACCGCCTGCTTCGCGCCCCAGGTGAACCATGCCGCCTACGAACAGGTGAGTGCAGACATCCACTACATTTTCGATAAGGGCCGCGACGAGGTGAACTGGCACTACTGGCAGCAGCCCGGCAGTCAAATACTCTACATTCAAAATCAACAATTTGCTAGTGGGTGCTTGCTACTTCATGGTGTACGTTTAACAGCTACTATAATTGCAGGTCATTTACTTTTAACTTTATTAGGCAATTCAGGAATAAATATAGCAAATTATCTATTTTAAACTTTTCTTGCAAATCTAAACTGTTGTTTTTATGTTGCAGATCGACGGAGCTGACGGCCAGGGACGCGCTGCAAGCGACAGAGGGTGGGTGGGAACATCCTCAGGAGATGACGACTTTTCAATGAGTATTGTAAAGTCGACTTACAATACTCATTGGAAAGTCGACATCATCCTGAGGATGCTCCGGTGTCGGTGAGTTGTGGTGCATGTAAGTGGTGGTGGCATTGCTTGCTTGGGAACTTGGCTTTCTCGTTCTTTTCTGATAGGAGACCTGCGCTCAGTAGCGAGACGTTTTTGGGTTGCTTATATTGGGTTTCAGCTCTAAGCTTTTTATGTTTGTAGCGATCATGGCGTTGACGAGGCGCTCTGGTGCTACTGGCAGCAGCCCGGCAGCCCCCAGGTGGCGCAGAGCCTGTGCGCGCTGGTGCCCACCACCTGCTTCCTGCTCCAGGAGAACCCCGCCGCCTACGCCAGCTACAGGTGAGTGCGCAGACATCCTTAACATTTTTGGTCAGGGTGGCGACGAGGTGCACTGGTGCTACTGGCAGCAGCCTGGCAGTCATACTCTACATTCCAAATCAACAACTTACTAGCGGGTGCTTGCTACGCGCGTGGATTTAGTTAAGTTTTCGAGTACACCCCATGCAAAAAATCGCGTCGTTTCGCTGCTGCGTCGTTGAAGGAAAACTCGACAAAAACTTTCGCATTTTTAATGACGATTGGTAATTTTTAACCATAAATTGTAGCATAATTGTATCTTGCTGGTTAACTCGGCTTTCTCGTTCTTTTCTGATGGGATATCTGCGCTCAGTAGCGAGACCTTAACGGATTGCTAATGTTGGGTTTCAGTTTTAAACTTTTGTTCTTGTCTGTAGCGATCATGGCGGTGACGAGGCGCTCTGGTGCTACTGGCAGCAGCCCGGCAGCCCCCAGGCAGCGCAGAGTCCGTGCGCGCTGGTGCCCACCACCTGCTTCCTGCTCCAGGAGAACCCCGCCGCCTACGCCAGCTACAGGTGAGTGCAGACATCCTCTACATTTTTGGTCAGGGCGACGACGAGGCGCACTGGCGCTACTGGCAGCAGCCTGGCAGTCATACTCTACATTCCAAATCAACAACTTACTAGCGGGTGCTTGCTACTTCATGCGCGTGGATTTAGTTAAGTCTTCGAGTACACCCCATGCAAAAAATCGCGACGTTTCGCTGCTGCGTCGTTGAAGGAAAACTGGACAAAAACTTTAGCATTTTTAATGACGATTGTTAATTTTCAACCATAAATTGTAGCATAATTATATCTTGTTTGGGAACTTGGCTTTCTCGTTCTTTTCTGATGGGATACCTGCGCTCAGTAGCGAGACGTTAATGGATTGCTCATGTTGGGTTTCAGCTTTAAACTTTTGTTCTTGTTTGTAGCAATCATGGCGGCGACGAGGCGCACTGGTGCTACTGGCAGAAGCCCGGAAGCCCCCGGTCGGCACAGAGCCCTTGCGTGCTGGTGCCCACCGCCTGCTTCCCGCCCCAGGTGAACCACGCCGCCTACGAACAGGTGAGTGCAGACATCCACTACATTTTCAATAAGGGCGGCGACGAGGTGCACTGGCACTACTGGCAGCAGCCCGGCAGTCAAATACTCTACATTCAAAAACAACAACTTGCTAGTGGATGCTTGCTACTTCATGCAGTTCGTTTAACAGCTACTATAATTGCAGGTCGTTTACTTTTAACTTTATTAGGTAATTCAGAAATAAATATAACAAATTATCTATTTTAACATTTTCGTGCAAATCTAAACTGTTATTTTTATGTTGCAGATCGACGGAGCTGACGGCCAGGGACGCGCTGCAAGCGACAGAGGGTGGGTGGGAACATCCTCAGGAGATGACGACTTTTCAATGAGTATTGTAAAGTCGACTTACAATACTCATTGGAAAGTCGACATCATCCTAAGGATGCTCCGGTGTCGGTGAGTTGTGGTGCATGTGAGTTGTGGTGCATGTGAGTGGTGGTGCATGTGAGTGGTGGTGGCATTGCTTGCTTGGGAAATTGGCTTTCTCGTTCTTTTCTGATAGGAGACCTGCGCTCAGTAGCGAGACGTTTGTGGGTTGCTAATATTGGGTTTCAGCTCTAAGCTTTTTTTGTTTGTAGCGATCATGGCGGTGACGAGGCGCTCTGGTGCTACTGGCAGCAGCCCGGTAGCCCCCAGGTAGCGCAGAGCCTGTGCGCGCTGGTGCCCACCAAGTGCTTCCTGCTCCAGGAGAACCCCGCCGCCTACGCCAGCTACAGGTGAGTGCAAACATCCTTAACATTTTTGGTCAGGGTGGCGACGAGGTGCACTGGCGCTACTGGCAGCAGCCTGGCAGTCATACTCTACATTCCAAATCAACAACTTACTAGCGGATGCTTGCTACTTCATGCGCGTGGATTTTGTTAAGTTTTCGAGTACACCCCATACAAAAAATCGCGTTGTTTCGCTGCTGCGTCGTTGAAGGAAAACTCGACAAAAACTTTCGCATTTATAAAGACGATTGGTAATTTTCAACCATAAATTGTAGCATAATTGTATCTTGCTTGTTAACTCGGCTTTCTCGTTCTTTTCTGATGGGATATCTGCGCTCAGTAGCGAGACGTTAATGGATTGCTAATGTTGGGTTTCAGTTTTAAACTTTTGTTCTTGTCTGTAGCGATCATGGCGGTGACGAGGCGCTCTGGTGCTACTGGCAGCAGCCCGGCAGCCCCCAGGCGGCGCAGAGCCCGTGCGCGCTGGTGCCCACCGCCTGCTTCCTGCTCCAGGAGAAACCCGCCGCCTACGCCAGCTACAGGTGAGTGCAGACATCCTCTACATTATTGGTCAGGGCGGCGACGAGGCGCACTGGCGCTACTGGCAGCCCGGCAGTCATACTCTACATTCCAAATCAACAACTTGCTAGTGGATGCTTGCTACCTACTTCATATGCAGTTCGTTTAACAGCTACTTTAATTGCAGGTCATTTACTTTTAACTTTATTAGGTAATTCAGGAATAAATATAACAAATTATCCATTTTAAACTTTTCTTGCAAATCTAAACTGTTATTTTTATGTTGCAGATCGACGGAGCTGACGGCCAGGGACGCGCTGCAAGCGACAGAGGGTGGGTGGGAACATCCTCAGGAGATGACGACTTTTCAATGAGTATTGTAAAGTCGACTTACAATACTCATTGGAAAGTCGACATCATCCTGAGGATGCTCCGGTGTCGGTGAGTTGTGGTGCATGTGAGTTGTGGTGCATGTGAGTGGTGGTGCATGTGAGTGGTGGTGGGATTGCTTGCTTGGGAAATTGGCTTTCTCGTTCTTTTCTGATAGGAAACCTGCGCTCAGTAGCGAGACGTTCATGGGTTGCTATTGTTGGGTTTCAGCTCTAAACTTTTGTTATTGTTTGTAGCGATCATGGCGGTGACGAGACGCACTGGTGCTACTGGCAGCAGCCCGAAGCCCCCAGGCAGCGCAGAGCCCGTGCGCGCTGGTGCCCACCGCCTGCTTCCTGCTCCTAGCAGTGAGCTCCTAGTGGTGAGCGCTGTTGTCTTATACCTGGGAATTTAGAATTTCTGAATTGTCTCTGGTCTGGTCTGGTGGGAGGCTTTGGCCGTGGCTAGTTACCACCCTACCGTCAAAGACGTGCCGCCAAGCGAATTAGCGTTCCGGTACGATGGCGTGTAGAAACCGATTAAGGGTATGGGTTGAATGTTCACTGCCATACCCCTTCCAAGTTAGCCCGCTACCATCTTAGACTGCATCGTCACTTACCATCAGGTGAGATCGCAGTCAAGGACTAGCTTGTCATCGAATAAAAAAAAAAAAAAAATATATTTTATGTTGCAGATCGACGGAGCTGACGGCCAGGGAAGCGCTGCAAGCGACAGAGTGTGGGTGGGAACATCCTCAGGAGATGACGACTTTTCAATGAGTATTGTAAAGTCGACTTACAATACTCATTGGAAAGTCGACATCATCCTGAGGATGCTCCGGTGTCGGTGAGTTGTGGTGCATGTGAGTTGTGGTGTATGTGAGTGGTGGTGCATGTGAGTGGTGGTGGCATTGCTTGCTTGGGAAATTGGCTTTCTCGTTCTTTTCTGATAGGAAACCTGCGCTCAGTAGCGAGACGTTCATGGGTTGCTATTGTTGGGTTTCAGCTCTAAACTTTTGTTATTGTTTGTAGCGATCATGGCGGTGACGAGACGCACTGGTGCTACACAGGCGGCGCAGAGCCCGTGCGCGCTGGTGCCCACCGCCTGCTTCCTGCTTCAGGAGAACCCTGCCGCCTACGCCTGCTACAGGTGAGTGCAGACATCCTTTACATTTCTGGTCAGGGCGGCGACGAGGCGCACTGGCGCTACTGGCAGCAGCCCGGCAGTCATACTCTACATTCCAAATCAACAACTTACTAGCGGATGCTTGCTACTTCATGCGCGTGGATTTAGTTAAGTCTTCGAGTACACCCCATTCAAAAAATCGCGTCGTTTCGCTGCTGCGTCGTTGAAGGAAACTCGACAAAAACCTTCGCATTTTTATGACGATTGGTAATTTTCAACCATAAATTGTAGCATAATTGTATCTTACTTGGGAAATAGGCTTTCTCGTTCTTTTCTGATGGGAGACCTGCGCTCAGTAGCGAGACGTTAAAGGGTTGCTCGTGTTGGGTTTCACTTTTAAACTTTTGTTCTTGTTTGTAGCAATCATGGCGGCGACGAGGCTTACTGGTGCTACTGGCAGAAGCCCGGCAGCCCCCAGGCGGCGCAGAGCCCTTGCGTGCTGGTGCCCACCGCCTGCTTCCCGCCCCAGGAGAACCCCGCCGCCTACGCCAGCTACAGGTGAGTGCAGACATCCTTTACATTTCTGGTCAGGGCGGCGACGAGGCGCACTGGCGCTACTGGCAGCAGCCCGGCAGTCATACTCTACATTCCAAATCAACAACTTACTAGCGGATGCTTGCTTCTTCATGCGCGTGGATTTAGTTAAGTCTTCGCAGACAAAAACTTTCGCATTTTTAATGACGATTGGTAATTTTCAACCATAAATTGTAGCATAATTGTATCTTGATTGTTAACTCAGCTTTCTCGTTCTTTTCTGATGGGATACCTGCGCTAAGTAGCGAGACGTTAATGGATTTCTCATGTTACGTTTCAGCTTTAAACGTTTTCTATTTTGTAGCAATCATGGCGGCGACGAGGCGCACTAGTGCTACTGGCAGAAGCCTGGCAGCCCCCAGGCGGCGCAGAGCCCTTGCGTGCTGGTGCCCACCGCCTGCTTCCCGCCCCAGGTGAACCACGCCGCCTACGCCAGCTACGGGTGAGCGCAGCCATCCACTACATTTTCGATCAGGGCGGCGACGAGGTGCACTGGCACTACTGGCAGCAGCCCGGCAGTCAAATACTCTACATTCCAAATCAATAACTTGCTAGTGGATGCTTGCCACTTCATGCAGTTCGTTTAACAGCTTCTATATAATTGCAAGTCATTTACTTTTAACTTTAGTAGGTAATTCAGGAATAAATATAACAAATTATCTATTTTAAGTTTTTACCTTTTCGTGCAAATCTAAACTGTTGTTTTTATGTTGGTGATCGACGGAGCCGACGGCCAGCGACGCGCTGCAAGCGACAGAGGCTGGGTGGGAGCATCCTCAGGAGATGACGACTTTTCAATGAGTATTTTAAAGTCAACTTACAATACTCATTGGAAAGTCGACATCATCCTGAGGATGCTCCGGTGTCGGTGAGTTGGGTTTCAGCTCTAAACATTTGTTATTGTTTGTAGCGATCATGGCGGTGACGAGGCGCACTGGTGCTACTGGCAGCAGCCCGGCAGCCCCCAGGCGGCGCAGAGCCTGTGCGCGCTGGTGCCCACCGCTTCCTGCTCCAGGAGAACCCCGCCGCCTACGCCAGCTACAGGTAGGTGAGTGCAGACATCCTTTACATTTTTGGTCAGGGTTGCGACGAGGCGCACTGGCACTACTGACAGCAGCCCGGCAGTCATACTCTACATTCCAAATCAACAACTTACTAGCGGATGCTTGCTACTTCATGCGCGTGGATTTAGTTAAGTCTTCGAGTACACCCCATTCAAAAAATCGCGTCGTTTCGCTGCTGCGTCGTTGAAGGAAACTCGACAAAAACCTTCGCATTTTTATGACGATTGGTAATTTTCAACCATAAATTGTAGCATAATTGTATCTTACTTGGGAAATAGGCTTTCTCGTTCTTTTCTGATGGGAGACCTGCGCTCAGTAGCGAGACGTTAATGGGTTGCTCGTGTTGGGTTTCACTTTTAAACTTTTGTTCTTGTTTGTAGCAATCATGGCGGCGACGAGGCTTACTGGTGCTACTGGCAGAAGCCCGGCAGCCCCCAGGCGGCGCAGAGCCCTTGCGTGCTGGTGCCCACCGCCTGCTTCCCGCCCCAGGTGAACCACGCCGCCTACGCCAGCTACAGGTGAGTGCAGCCATCCACTACATTTTCGATAAGGGCGGCGACGAGGTGCACTGGCACTACTGGCAGAAGCCCGGCAGTCAAATACTCTACATTCCAAATCAACAACTTGCTAGTGGATGCTTGTTACTTCATGCAGTTCGTTTAACAGCTACTATAATTGCAGGTCATTTACTTTTAATTTTATTAGGTAATTCAGGAATAAATATAACAAATTATCTATTTTAGACTTTTCTTGCAAATCTAAACTGTTGTTTTTATGTTGCAGATCGACGGAGCCGACGGCCAGGGACGCGCTGCAAGCGACAGAGGGTGGGTGGGAGCATCCTCAGGAGACGACGACTTTTCAATGAGTATTGTAAAGTCGACTTACAATACTCATTGGAAAGTCGACATCATCCTGAGGCTGCTCCGGTGTCGGTGAGTTGTGGTACATGTGAGTGGTGGTGGCATAGCTTGCATGGGAACTTGGCATTCTCGTTCTTTCCTGATAGGAGACTTGCGCTCAGTAGCGAGACGTTCATGGGTTGCTATTGTTGGGTTTCAGCTCTAAACTTTTGTTATTGTTTGTAGCGATCATGGCGGTGATGAGGCGCACTAATGCTACTGGCAGCAGCCCAGCAGCCCCCAGGCGGCTGAGCCCGTGCGCGCTGGTGCCCACCGCCTGCTTCCTGGTCCAGGAGAACCCCGCCGCCTACGCCAGCTACAGGTGAGTGCAGACATCCTTTACATTTTTGGTCAGGGTTGCGACGAGGCGCACTGGCGCTACTGGCAGCAGCCCGGCAGTCATACTCTACATTCCAAATCAACAACTTACTAGCAGATGCTTGCTTCTTCATGCGCGTGGATTTAGTTAAGTCTTCGAGTACACCCCATGCAAATAATCGCGTCGTTTCGCTGCTGCATCGTTGAAGGAAAACTCGACAAAACTTTCGCATTTTTAATGACGATTGGTAATTTTCAACCATAAATTGTAGCATAATTGTATCTTGCTTGGGAACTTGGCTTTCTCGTTTTTTTCTGATGGGATACCTGCGCTCAGTAGCGAGACGTTAATGGATTGCTCATGTTGGGTTTCAGCTTTAAACTTTTGTTCTTGTTTGTAGCAATCATGGCGGCGACGAGGCGCACTGGTGCTACTGGCAGAAGCCCGGCAGCCCCCAGGCGGCGCAGAGCCCTTGCGTGCTGGTGCCCACCGCCTGCTTCCCGCCCCAGGTGAACCACGCCGCCTACGAACAGTTGAGTGCAGACATCCACTACATTTTCAATAAGGGCGGCGACGAGGTGCACTGGCACTACTGGCAGCAGCCCGGCAGTCAAATACTCTACATTCAAAAACAACAACTTGCTAGTGGATGCTTGCTACTTCATGCAGTTCGTTTAACAGCTACTATAATTGCAGGTCATTTACTTTTAACTTTATTAGGTAATTCAGGAATAAATATAACAAATTATCTATTTTAACATTTTCGTGCAAATCTAAACTGTTGTTTTTATGTTGCAGATCGATGGAGCCGACGGCCACCGACGCGCTGCAAGCGACAGAGGGTGGGTGGGAGCATCCTCAGGAGATGACGACTTTTCAATGATTATTTTAAAGTCGACTTACAATACTCATTGGAAAGTCGACATCATCCTGAGGTTGCTCCGGTGTCGGTGAGTTGTGGTGCATGTGAGTGGTGGTGGCATTGCTTGCTTGGGAAATTGGCTTTCTCTTTCTTTTCTGATAGGAGACCTGCGCTCAGTAGCGAGACGTTCATGGGTTGCTAATGTTGGGTTTCAGCTCTAAACTTTTGTTATTGTTTGTAGCGATCATGGCGGTGACGAGGCGCACTGGTGCTACTGGCAGCAGCCCGGCAGCCCCCAGGCGGCGCAGAGTCCGTGCGCGCTGGTGCCCACCGCCTGCTTCCTGCTCAAGGAGAACCCCGCCGCCTACGCCAGCTACAGGTGAGTGCAGACATCCTTTACATTTTTGGTCAGGGCGGCGACGAGACGCACTGGCGCTACTGGCAGCAGCCCGGCAGTCATACTCTACATTCCAAATCAACAACTTACTAGCGGATGCTTTCCACTTCATGCGCGTGGTTTAGTTAAGTCTTCGAGTACACCCCATGCAAAAAAGCGCGTCGTTTCGCTGCTGCGTCGTTGAAGGAAAACTCGACAAAAACTTTCGCATTTTTAATGACGATTGGTAATTTTAAACCATAAATTGTAGCATAATTCTATCTTGCTTGGGAACTTGGCTTTCTCTTTCTTTTCTGATGGGAGACCTGCGCTCAGTAGCGAGACGTTAATGGGTTGCTCATGTTGGGTTTCAGCTCTAAACTTTTGTTATTGTTTGTAGCGATCATCGCGGTGACGAGGCGCACTGGTGCCACTGGCAGCAGCCCGGCAGCCCCCAGGCGGCGCAGATCCCGTGCGCGCTGGTGCCCACCACCTGCTTCCTGCGCCAGGAGAACCCCGCCGCCTACGCCAGCTACAGGTGCGTGCAGACATCCTTTACATTATTGGTCAGGGCGGCGACGAGGCGCACTGACGCTACTGTCAGCCTGGCAGTCATACCCTACATTCCACATCAACAACTTACCAGCGGATGCTTGCTACTTCATGCGCGTGGATTTAGTTAAGTCTTCGAGTACACTCCTTGCAAAAAATTGCCTCGTTCCGCTGCTGCGTCGTTGAAGGAAAACTCGACAAAAACTTTCGCATTTTTATTGACGATTGGTAATTTTCAACCATAAATTGTCGCATAATTGTATCTTGCTTGGGAACTTGGCTATCTCGTTCTTTTCTGATGGGAGACCTGCGCTCAGTAGCGAGACGTTAATGGGTTGCTCCTGTTGGGTTTCAGTTTTAAACTTTTGTTCTTGTTTGTAGCAATCATGGCGGCAACGAGGCGCACTGGTGCTACTGGCAGCAGCCCGGCAGCCCCCTGGCGGCGCAGAGCCCGTGCGCGCTGGTGCCCACCGCCTGCTTCCTGCTTCAGGAGAACCCCGCCGCCTACGCCAGCTACAGGTGAGTGCAGACATCCTTTACATTTTTGGTCAGGGCGGCGACGAGGCGCACTGGTGCTACTGGCAGCAGCCCGGCAGCCCCCAGGCGGCGCAGAGCCCGTGCGCGCTGGTGCCCACCGCCTGCTTCCTGCTTCAGGAGAACCCCGCCGCCTACGCCAGCTACAGGTGAGTGCAGACATCCTTCACATTTTTGGTCAGGGCGGCGACGAGGCGCACTGGCGCTACTGGCAGCAGCCCGGCAGTCATACTCTACATTCCAAATCAACAACTTACTAGCGGATGCTTGCTTCTTCATGCGCGTGGATTTAGTGGCGCAGAGCCCTTGCGTGCTGGTGCCCACCGCCTGCTTCCCGCCCCAGGTGAACCACGCCGCCTACGAAAAAGTGAGTGCAGACATCCACTACATTTTCAATAAGGGCGGCGACGAGGTGCACTGGCACTTCTGGCAGCAGCCCGGCAGTCAAATACTCTACATTCAAAACAACAACTTGCTAGTGGATGCTTGCTACTTCCTGCAGTTCGTTTAACACCTACTATAATTGCAGGTCATTTACTTTTAACTTTATTAGGTAATTCAGGAATAAATATAACAAATTATCTATTTTAACATTTTCGTGCAAATCTAAACTGTTGTTTTTATGTTGCAGATCGATGGAGCCGACGGCCACCTACGCGCTGCAAGCGACAGAGGGTGGGTGGGAGCATCCTCAGGAGATGACGACTTTTCAATGATTATTTTAAAGTCTACTTACAATACTCATTGGAAAGTCGACATCATCCTGAGGTTGCTCCGGTGTCGGTGAGTTGTGGTGCATGTGAGTTGTGGTGCATGTGAGTGATGGTGCATGTGAGTGGTGGTGGCATTGCATGCTTGGGAAATTGGCTTTCTCGTTCTTTTCTGATAGGAGACCTGCGCCCAGTAGCGAGACGTTCATGGGTTGCTAATGTTGGGTTTCAGCTCTAAACTTTTGTTATTGTTTGTAGCGATCATGGCGGTGACGAGGCGCACTGGTGCTACTGGCAGCAGCCCGGCAGCTCCCAGGCAGCGCAGAGCCCGTGCGCGCTGGTGCCCACCGCCTGCTTCCTGCTCCAGGAGAACCCCGCCGCCTACGCCAGCTACAGGTGAGTGCAGACATCCTCTACATTTTTGGTCAGGGCGGCGACCAGGCGCACTGGCGCTACTGGCAGCAGCCTGGCAGTCATACTCTACATTCCACATCAACAAATTACTAGCGGATGCTTGCTACTTCATGCGCGTGGATTTAGTTAAGTCTTCGAGTACACCCCATGCAAAAAACCGCGTCGTTTCGCTGCTGCGTCGTTGAAGGAAAACTCGACAAAAACTTTCGCATTTTTAATGACGATTGGTAATTTTCAACCATAAATTGTAGCATAATTGTATCTTGCTTGTTAACTCGGCTTTTTCGTTCTTTTCTGATGGGATACCTACGCTCAGTAGCAAGACGTTAATGGATTGCTAATGCTGGGTTTCAGTTTTAAACTTTTGTTCTTGTTTGCAGCGATCATGGCGGTGACGAGGCGTACTGGTGCTACTGGCAGCAGCCCGGCAGCCCCCAGGCGGCGCAGAGCCCGTGCGCGCTGGTGCCCACAGCCTGCTTCCTGCTCCAGGAGAAACTCGCCGCCTACGCCAGCTACAGGTGAGTGCTGCCATCCACTACATTCGCGATCAGGGCAGCGACGAGATGCACTGGCACTACTGGCAGCTGCCCGGCAGTCAAATACTCTGCATTCCAAATCAACAACTTGCTAGCGGATGCTTGCTACTTCATGCAGTTCATTTAACAGCTACTATAATTGCAGGTCATTTACTTTTAACTTTATTAGGTAATTCAGGAATAAATATAACAAATTATCTATTTTAACCTTTTCGTGCAAATCTAAACTGTTGTTTTTATGTTGCAGATCGACGGAGCCGACGGCCAGCGACGCGCTGCAAGCGACAGAGGTTGGGTGGGAGCATCCTCAGGAGATGACGACTTTTCAATGAGTATTGTAAAGTCGACTTACAATACTCATTGGAAAGTCGACATCATCCTGAGGATGCTCCGGTGTCGGTGAGTTGAGGTGCATGTGAGTGGTGGTGCATGTGAGTGGTGGTGGCATTGCTTGCTTGGGAAATTGGCTTTCTCTTTCTTTTCTGATAGGAGACCTGCGCTCAGTAGCGAGACGTTCATTGGTTGCTAATGTTGGGTTTCAGCTCTAAACTTTTGTTATTGTTTGTAGCGATCATGGCGGTGACGAGGCGCACTGGTGCTACTGGCAGCAGCCCGGCAGCCCCCAGGCGGCGCAGAGTCCGTGCGCGCTGGTGCCCACCGCCTGCTTCCTGCTCAAGGAGAACCCCGCCGCCTACGCCAGCTACAGGTGAGTGCAGACATCCTTTACATTTTTGGTCAGGGCGGCGACGAGATGCACTGGCGCTACTGGCAGCAGCCCGGCAGTCATACTCTACATTCCAAATCAACAACTTACTAGCGGATGCTTTCCACTTCATGCGCGTGGTTTAGTTAAGTCTTCGAGTACACCCCATGCAAAAAAGCGCGTCGTTTCGCTGCTGCGTCGTTGAAGGGAAACTCGACAAAAACTTTCGCATTTTTAATGACGATTGGTAATTTTAAACCATAAATTGTAGCATAATTCTATCTTGCTTGGGAACTTGGCTTTCTCGTTCTTTTCTGATGGGAGACCTGCGCTCAGTAGCGAGACGTTAATGGGTTGCTCATGTTGGGTTCCAGTTTTAAACTTTTGTTCTTGTTTGTAGCAATCATGGTGGCGACGAGGCGCACTAGTGCTACTGGCAGAAGCCCGGCAGCCCCCAGGCGGCGCAGAGCCCTTGCGTGCTGGTGCCCACCGCCTGCTTCCCGCCCCAGGTGAACCACGCCGCCTACGCCAGCTACAGGTGAGTGCAGCCATCCACTACATTTTCGATAAGGGCGGCGACGAGGTGCACTGGCACTACTGGCAGAAGCCCGGCAGTCAAATACTCTACATTCCAAATCAACAACTTGCTAGTGGATGCTTGCGACTTCATGCAGTTCGTTTAACAGCTACTATAATTGCAGGTCATTTACTTTTAACTTTATTAGGTAGTTCAGGAATAAATATAACAAATTATCTATTTCAGACTTTTCTTGCAAATCTAAACTGTTGTTTTTATGTTGCAGATCGACGGAGCCGACGGCCAGGGAAGCGCAGCAAGCGACAGAGGGTGGGTGGGAGCATCCTCAGGAGACGACAACTTTTCAATGAGTATTGTAAAGTCGACTTACAATACTCATTGGAAAGTCGATCATCCTGAGGATGCTCCGGTGTCGGTGAGTGTGGTACATGTGAGTGGTGGTGGCATTGCTTGCATGGGAACTTGGCTTTCTCGTTCTTTTCTGAAAGGAGACCTGCGCTCAGTAGTGAGACGTTCATGGGTTGCTATTGTTGGGTTTCAGCTCTAAACTTTTGTTATTGTTTGTAGCGATCATCGCGGTGACGAGGCGCACTGGTGCCACTGGCAGCAGCCCGGCAGCCCCCAGGTGGCGCAGATCCCGTGCGCGCTGGTGCCCACCACCTGCTTCCTGCTCCAGGAGAACCCCGCCGCCTACGCCAGCTACAGGTGCGTGCAGACATCCTTTACATTATTGGTCAGGGCGGCGACGAGGCGCACTGATGCTATTGTCAGCCTGGCAGTCATACCCTACATTCCACATCAACAACTTACTAGCGGATGCTTGCTACTTCATGCGCGTGGATTTAGTTAAGTCTTCGAGTACACTCCTTGCAAAAAATTGCCTCGTTCCGCTGCTGCGTCGTTGAAGGAAAACTCGACAAAAACTTTCGCATTTTTATTGACGATTGGTAATTTTCAACCATAAATTGTCGCATAATTGTATCTTGCTTGGGAACTTGGCTATCTCTTTCTTTTCTGATGGGAGACCTGCGCTCAGTAGCGAGACGTTAATGGGTTGCTCCTGTTGGGTTTCAGTTTTAAACTTTTGTTCTTGTTTGTAGCAATCATGGCGGCAACGAGGCGCACTGGTGCTACTGGCAGCAGCCCGGCAGCCCCCTGGCGGCGCAGAGCCCGTGCGCGCTGGTGCCCACCGCCTGCTTCCTGCTTCAGGAGAACCCCGCCGCCTACGCCAGCTACAGGTGAGTGCAGACATCCTTTACATTTTTGGTCAGGGCGGCGACGAGGCGCACTGGTGCTACTGGCAGCAGCCCGGCAGCCCCCAGGCGGCGCAGAGCCCGTGCGCGCTGGTGCCCACCGCCTGCTTCCTGCTTCAGGAGAACCCCGCCGCCTACGCCAGCTACAAGTGAGTGCAGACATCCTTTACATTTTTGGTCAGGGCGGCAACGAGGCGCACTGGCGCTACTGGCAGCAGCCCGGCAGTCATACTCTACATTCCAAATCAACAACTTACTAGCGGATGCTTGCTTCTTCATGTGCGTGGATTTAGTGGCGCAGAGCCCTTGCGTGCTGGTGCCCACCGCCTGCTTCCCGCCCCAGGTGAACCACGCCGCCTACGAACAAGTGAGTGCAGACATCCACTACATTTTCAATAAGGGCGGCGACGAGGTGCACTGGCACTACTGCCTGGCAGTCAAATACTCTACATTCAAAAACAACAACTTGCTAGTGGATGCTTGCTACTTCCTGCAGTTCGTTTAACACCTACTATAATTGCAGGTCATTTACTTTTAATTTTATTAGGTAATTCAGGAATAAATATAACAAATTATCTATTTTAACATTTTCGTGCAAATCTAAACTGTTGTTTTTATGTTGCAGATCGATGGAGCCGACGGCCACCTACGCGCTGCAAGCGACAGAGGGTGGGTGGGAGCATCCTCAGGAGATGACGACTTTTCAATGATTATTGTAAAGTCGACTTACAATACTCATTGGAAAGTCGACATCATCCTGAGGTTGCTCCGGTGTCGGTGAGTTGTGGTGCATGTGAGTTGTGGTGCATGTGAGTGATGGTGCATGTGAGTGGTGGTGGCATTGCTTGCTTGGGAAATTGACTTTCTCGTTCTTTTCTGATAAGAGACCTGCGCCCAGTAGCGAGACGTTCATGGGTTGCTAATGTTGGGTTTCAGCTCTAAACTTTTGTTATTGTTTGTAGCGATCATGGCGGTGACGAGGCGCACTGGTGCTACTGGCAGCAGCCCGGCAGCTCCCAGGCAGCGCAGAGCCCGTGCGCGCTGGTGCCCACCGCCTGCTTCCTGCTCAAACTTTTGTTATTGTTTGTAGCGATCATGGCGGTGACGAGGCGCACTGGTGCTACTGGCAGCAGCACGGCAGCTCCCAGGCAGCGCAGAGCCCGTGCGCGCTGGTGCCCACCGCCTGCTTCCTGCTCCAGGAGAACCCCGCCGCCTACGCCAGCTACAGGTGAGTGCAGACATCCTTAACATTTTTGGTCAGGGTGGCGACGAGGTGCACTGGCGCTACTGGCAGCAGCCTGGCAGTCATACTCTACATTCCACATCAACAAATTACTAGCGGATGCTTGCTACTTCATGCGCGTGGATTTAGTTAAGTCTTCGAGTACACCCCATGCAAAAAATCGCGTCGTTTCGCTGCTGCGTCGTTGAAGGAAAACTCGACAAAAACTTTCGCATTTTTAATGACGATTGGTAATTTTCAACCATAAATTGTAGCATAATTGTATCTTGCTTGTTAACTCGGCTTTTTCGTTCTTTTCTGATGGGATACCTACGCTCAGTAGCGAGACGTTAATGGATTGCTAATGCTGGGTTTCAGTTTTAAACTTTTGTTCTTGTTTGCAGCGGTCATGGCGGTGACGAGGCGTACTGGTGCTACTGGCAGCAGCCCGGCAGCCCCCAGGCGGCGCAGAGCCCGTGCGCGCTGGTGCCCACAGCCTGCTTCCTGCTCCAGGAGAAACTCGCCGCCTACGCCAGCTACAGGTGAGTGCTGCCATCCACTACATTCGCGATCAGGGCAGCGACGAGATGCACTGGCACTACTGGCAGCTGCCCGGCAGTCAAATACTCTGCATTCCAAATCAACAACTTGCTAGCGGATGCTTGCTACTTCATGCAGTTCATTTAACAGCTACTATAATTGCAGGTCATTTACTTTTAACTTTATTAGGTAATTCAGGAATAAATATAACAAATTATCTATTTTAACATTTTCGTGCAAATCTAAACTGTTGTTTTTATGTTGCAGATCGACGGAGCCGACGGCCAGCGACGCGCTGCAAGCGACAGAGGTTGGGTGGGAGCATCCTCAGGAGATGACGACTTTTCAATGAGTATTGTAAAGTCGACTTACAATACTCATTGGAAAGTCGACATCATCCTGAGGATGCTCCGGTGTCGGTGAGTTGAGGTGCATGTGAGTGGTGGTGCATGTGAGTGGTGGTGGCATTGCTTGCTTGGGAAATTGGCTTTCTCTTTCTTTTCTGATAGGAGACCTGCGCTCAGTAGCGAGACGTTCATTGGTTGCTAATGTTGGGTTTCAGCTCTAAACTTTTGTTATTGTTTGTAGCGATCATGGCGGTGACGAGGCGCACTGGTGCTACTGGCAGCAGCCCGGCAGCCCCCAGGCGGCGCAGAGTCCGTGCGCGCTGGTGCCCACCGCCTGCTTCCTGCTCAAGGAGAACCCCGCCGCCTACGCCAGCTACAGGTGAGTGCAGACATCCTTTACATTTTTGGTCAGGGCGGCGACGAGATT
The DNA here is from genome assembly GCA_029955525.1 of Oeneis ivallda. Classification (NCBI taxonomy): domain Eukaryota; kingdom Metazoa; phylum Arthropoda; class Insecta; order Lepidoptera; family Nymphalidae; genus Oeneis; species Oeneis ivallda. Next base: position 17,231,797 of record JARPMR010000020.1, on the reverse strand, counting down.
CACTGGCGCTACTGGCAGCAGCCCGGCAGTCATACTCTACATTCCAAATCAACAACTTACTAGCGGATGCTTTCCACTTCATGCGCGTGGTTTAGTTAAGTCTTCGAGTACACCCCATGCAAAAAAGCGGGTCGTTCGCTGCTGCGTCGTTGAAGGAAAACTCGACAAAAACTTTCGCATTTTTAATGACGATTGGTAATTTTAAACCATAAATTGTAGCATAATTCTATCTTGCTTGGGAACTTGGCTTTCTCGTTCTTTTCTGATGGGAGACCTGCGCTCAGTAGCGAGACGTTAATGGGTTGCTCATGTTGGGTTCCAGTTTTAAACTTTTGTTCTTGTTTGTAGCAATCATGGTGGCGACGAGGCGCACTAGTGCTACTGGCAGAAGCCCGGCAGCCCCCAGGCGGCGCAGAGCCCTTGCGTGCTGGTGCCCACCGCCTGCTTCCCGCCCCAGGTGAACCACGCCGCCTACGCCAGCTACAGGTGAGTGCAGCCATCCACTACATTTTCGATAAGGGCGGCGACGAGGTGCACTGGCACTACTGGCAGAAGCCCGGCAGTCAAATACTCTACATTCCAAATCAACAACTTGCTAGTGGATGCTTGCGACTTCATGCAGTTCGTTTAACAGCTACTATAATTGCAGGTCATTTACTTTTAACTTTATTAGGTAGTTCAGGAATAAATATAACAAATTATCTATTTCAGACTTTTCTTGCAAATCTAAACTGTTGTTTTTATGTTGCAGATCGACGGAGCCGACGGCCAGGGAAGCGCAGCAAGCGACAGAGGGTGGGTGGGAGCATCCTCAGGAGACGACAACTTTTCAATGAGTATTGTAAAGTCGACTTACAATACTCATTGGAAAGTCGATCATCTTGAGGATGCTCCGGTGTCGGTGAGTGTGGTACATGTGAGTGGTGGTGGCATTGCTTGCATGGGAACTTGGCTTTCTCGTTCTTTTCTGAAAGGAGACCTGCGCTCAGTAGTGAGACGTTCATGGGTTGCTATTGTTGGGTTTCAGCTCTAAACTTTTGTTATTGTTTGTAGCGATCATCGCGGTGACGAGGCGCACTGGTGCCACTGGCAGCAGCCCGGCAGCCCCCAGGCGGCGCAGATCCCGTGCGCGCTGGTGCCCACCACCTGCTTCCTGCTCCAGGAGAACCCCGCCGCCTACGCCAGCTACAGGTGCGTGCAGACATCCTTTACATTATTGGTCAGGGCGGCGACGAGGCGCACTGACGCTACTGTCAGCCTGGCAGTCATACCCTACATTCCACATCAACAACTTACTAGCGGATGCTTGCTACTTCATGCGCGTGGATTTAGTTAAGTCTTCGAGTACACTCCTTGCAAAAAATTGCCTCGTTCCGCTGCTGCGTCGTTGAAGGAAATCTCGACAAAAACTTTCGCATTTTTATTGACGATTGGTAATTTTCAACCATAAATTGTCGCATAATTGTATCTTGCTTGGGAACTTGGCTATCTCGTTCTTTTCTGATGGGAGACCTGCGCTCAGTAGCGAGACGTTAATGGGTTGCTCCTGTTGGGTTTCAGTTTTAAACTTTTGTTCTTGTTTGTAGCAATCATGGCGGCAACGAGGCGCACTGGTGCTACTGGCAGCAGCCCGGCAGCCCCCTGGCGGCGCAGAGCCCGTGCGCGCTGGTGCCCACCGCCTGCTTCCTGCTTCAGGAGAACCCCGCCGCCTACACCAGCTACAGGTGAGTGCAGACATCCTTTACATTTTTGGTCAGGGCGGCGAAGAGGCGCACTGGTGCTACTGGCAGCATCCCGGCAGCCCCCAGGCGGCGCAGAGCCCGTGCGCGCTGGTGCCCACCGCCTGCTTCCTGCTTCAGGAGAACCCCGCCGCCTACGCCAGCTACAGGTGAGTGCAGACATCCTTTACATTTTTGGTCAGGGCGGCGACGAGGCGCACTGGCGCTACTGGCAGCAGCCCGGCAGTCATACTCTACATTCCAAATCAACAACTTACTAGCGGATGCTTGCTTCTTCATGTGCGTGGATTTAGTGGCGCAGAGCCCTTGCGTGCTGGTGCCCACCGCCTGCTTCCCGCCCCAGGTGAACCACGCCGCCTACGAACAAGTGAGTGCAGACATCCACTACATTTTCAATAAGGGCGGCGACGAGGTGCACTGGCACTACTGCCTGGCAGTCAAATACTCTACATTCAAAAACAACAACTTGCTAGTGGATGCTTGCTACTTCCTGCAGTTCGTTTAACACCTACTATAATTGCAGGTCATTTACTTTTTATTTTATTAGGTAATTCAGGAATAAATATAACAAATTATCTATTTTAACATTTTCGTGCAAATCTAAACTGTTGTTTTTATGTTGCAGATCGATGGAGCCGACGGCCACCTACGCGCTGCAAGCGACAGAGGGTGGGTGGGAGCATCCTCAGGAGATGACGACTTTTCAATGATTATTGTAAAGTCGACTTACAATACTCATTGGAAAGTCGACATCATCCTGAGGTTGCTCCGGTGTCGGTGAGTTGTGGTGCATGTGAGTTGTGGTGCATGTGAGTGATGGTGCATGTGAGTGGTGGTGGCATTGCTTGCTTGGGAAATTGACTTTCTCGTTCTTTTCTGATAGGAGACCTGCGCTCAGTAGCGAGACGTTTATGGGTTGCTAATATTGGGTTTCAGCTCTAAGCTTTTTTTGTTTGTAGCGATCATGGCGGTGACGAGGCGCTCTGGTGCTACTGGCAGCAGCCCGGCAGCCCCCAGGTGGCGCAGAGCCTGTGCGCGCTGGTGCCCACCACCTGCTTCCTGCTCCAGGAGAACCCCGCCGCCTACGCCAGCTACAGGTGAGTGCAGACATCCTTAACATTTTTGGTCAGGGTGGCGACGAGGTGCACTGGCGCTACTGGCAGCAGCCTGGCAGTCATACTCTACATTCCAAATCGACAACTTACTAGCGGATGCTTGCTACTTCATGCGCGTGGATTTAGTTAAGTTTTCGAGTACAGCCCATGCAAAAAATCGCGTCGTTTCGCTGCTGCGTCGTTGAAGGAAAACTCGACAAAACTTTCGCATTTTTAATGACGATTGGTAATTTTCAACCATAAATTGTAGCATAATTGTATCTTGCTTGTTAAGTCGGCTTTCTCGTTCTTTTCTGATGGGATACCTACGCTCAGTAGCGAGACGTTAATGGATTGCTAATGCTGGGTTTCAGTTTTAAACTTTTGTTCTTGTTTGCAGCGATCATGGCGGTGACGAGGCGTACTGGTTGTTTAGGCCCACGCTCAGCCCGCAAGGAACCTCTATCTACCTAGCCTGGGCCCATGGAGGCTAGCAGATCGGCTGAGTCGTGGGTCGGATGAGGGGGCTCTGGGCTAGCTATCTCACCCTACAAAAGAGATGGGGGACCCCATCTCTTTTGTAGGGTGAGATCCCTCACCCTACAAAAGAGCATGTGAGTGGTGGTGCATGTGAGTGGTGGTGGCATTGCTTGCTTGAGAAATTGGCTTTCTCGTTCTTTTCTGATAGGAAACCTGCGCTCAGTAGCGAGACGTTCATGGGTTGCTATTGTTGGGTTTCAGCTCTAAACTTTTGTTATTGTTTGTAGCGATCATGGCGGTGACGAGACGCACTGGTGCTACTGGCAGCAGCCCGGCAGCCCCCAGGCAGCGCAGAGCCCGTGCGCGCTGGTGCCCACCGCCTGCTTCCTGCTCCAGGAGAACCCCGCCGCCTACGCCAGCTACAGGTGAGTGCAGACATCCTCTACATTTTTGGTCAGGGCGGCGACGAGGCGCACTGGCGCTACTGGCAGCAGCCTGGCAGTCATACTCTACATTCCACATCAACAAATTACTAGCGGATGCTTGCTACTTCATGCGCGTGGATTTAGTTAAGTCTTCGAGTACACCCCATGCAAAAAATCGCGTCGTTTCGCTGCTGCGTCGTTGAAGGAAAACTCGACAAAAACTTTCGCATTTTTAATGACGATTGGTAATTTTCAACCATAAATTGTAGCATAATTGTATCTTGCTTGTTAACTCGGCTTTCTCGTCCTTTTCTGATGGGATACCTACGCTCAGTAGCGAGACGTTAATGGATTGCTAATGCTGGGTTTCAGTTTTAAACTTTTGTTCTTGTTTGCAGCGATCATGGCGGTGACGAGGCGTACTGGTGCTACTGGCAGCAGCCCGGCAGCCCCCAGGTGGCGCAGAGCCCGTGCGCGCTGGTGCCCACAGCCTGCTTCCTGCTCCAGGAGAAACTCGCCGCCTACGCCAGCTACAGTTGAGTGCTGCCATCCACTACATTCGCGATCAGGGCAGCGACGAGATGCACTGGCACTACTGGCAGCTGCCCGGCAGTCAAATACTCTGCATTCCAAATCAACAACTTGCTAGCGGATGCTTGCTACTTCATGCAGTTCATTTAACAGCTACTATAATTGCAGGTCATTTACTTTAAACTTTATTAGGTAATTCAGGAATAAATATAACAAATTATCTATTTTAACCTTTTCGTGCAAATCTAAACTGTTGTTTTTATGTTGCAGATCGACGGAGCCGACGGCCAGCGACGCGCTGAAAACTACAGAGGTTGGGTGGGAGCATCCTCAGGAGATGACGACTTTTCAATGAGTATTGTAAAGTCGACTTACAATACTCATTGGAAAGTCGACATCATCCTGAGGATGCTCCGGTGTCGGTGAGTTGAGGTGCATGTGAGTGGTAGTGCATGTGAGTGGTGGTAGCATTGCTTGCTTGGGAAATTGGCTTTCTCGTTCTTTTCCGATAGGAGACACCCCATGCAAAAAAGCGCGTCGTTTCGCTGCTGCGTCGTTGAAGGAAAACTCGACAAAAACTTTCGCATTTTTAATGACGATTGGTAATTTTAAACCATAAATTGTAGCATAATTCTATCTTGCTTGGGAACTTGGCTTTCTCGTTCTTTTCTGATGGGAGACCTGCGCTCAGTAGCGAGACGTTAATGGGTTGCTCATGTTGGGTTCCAGTTTTAAACTTTTGTTCTTGTTTGTAGCAATCATGGTGGCGACGAGGCGCACTAGTGCTACTGGCAGAAGCCCGGCAGCCCCCAGGCGGCGCAGAGCCCTTGCGTGCTGGTGCCCACCGCCTGCTTCCCGCCCCAGGTGAACCACGCCGCCTACGCCAACTACAGGTGAGTGCAGCCATCCACTACATTTTCGATAAGGGCGGCGACGAGGTGCACTGGCACTACTGGCAGAAGCCCGGCAGTCAAATACTCTACATTCCAAATCAACAACTTGCTAGTGGATGCTTGCGACTTCATGCAGTTCGTTTAACAGCTACTATAATTGCAGGTCATTTACTTTTAACTTTATTAGGTAATTCAGGAATAAAATATAACAAATTATCTATTTCAGACTTTTCTTGCAAATCTAAACTGTTGTTTTTATGTTGCAGATCGACGAAGCCGACGGCCAGGGAAGCGCTGCAAGCGACAGAGGGTGGGTGGGAGCATCCTCAGGAGACGACGACTTTTCAATGAGTATTGTAAAGTCGACTTACAATACTCATTGGAAAGTCGATCATCCCGAGGATGCTCCGGTGTCGGTGAGTTGTGGTACATGTGAGTGGTGGTGGCATTGCTTGCATGGGAACTTGGCTTTCTCGTTCTTTTCTGATAGGAGACCTGCGCTCAGTAGCGAGACGTTCATGGGTTGCTATTGTTGGGTTTCAGCTCTAAACTTTTGTTATTGTTTGTAGCGATCATCGTGGTGACGAGGCGCACTGGTGCTACTGGCAGCAGCCCGGCAGCCCCCAGGCGGCGCAGAGCCCGTGCGCGCTGGTGCCCACCGCCTGCTTCCTGCTCCAGGAGAACCCCGCCGCCTACGCCAGCTACAGGTGAGTGCAGACATCCTTTATATTATTGGTCAGGGCGGCGACGAGGCGCACTGACGCTACTGTCAGCCTGGCAGTCATACCCTACATTCCACATCAACAACTTACTAGCGGATGCTTGCTACTTCATGCGCGTGGATTTAGTTAAGTCTTCGAGTACACTCCTTGCAAAAAATTGCCTCGTTCCGCTGCTGCGTCGTTGAAGGAAAACTCGACAAAAACTTTCGCATTTTTATTGACGATTGGTAATTTTCAACCCTAAATTGTCGCATAATTGTATCTTGCTTGGGAACTTGGCTATCTCGTTCTTTTCTGATGGGAGACCTGCGCTCAGTAGCGGGACGTTAATGTGTTGCTCCTGTTGGGTTTCAGTTTTAAACTTTTGTTCTTGTTTTTAGCAATCATGGCGGCAACGAGGCGCACTGGTGCTACTGGCAGCAGCCCGGCAGCCCCCTGGCGGCGCAGAGCCCGTGTGCGCTGGTGCCCACCGCCTGCTTCCTGCTTCAGGAGAACCCCGCCGCCTACGCCAGCTACAGGTTAGTGCAGACATCCTTTACATTTTTGGTCAGGGCGGCGACGAGGCGCACTGGTGCTACTGGCAGCAGCCCGGCAGCCCCCAGGCGGCGCAGAGCCCGTGCGCGCTGGTGCCCACCGCCTGCTTCCTGCTTCAGGAGAACCCCGCCGCCTACGCCAGCTACAGGTGAGTGCAGACATCCTTTACAATATTGGTCAGGGCGGCGACGAGGCGCACTGGCGCTACTGGCAGCAGCCCGGCAGTCATACTCTACATTCCAAATCAACAACTTACTAGCGGATGCTTGCATATTCATGCGCGTGGATTTAGTTAAGTGTTCGAGTACACCCCATGCAAAAAATTGCGACGTTTCGCTGCTGCGTCGTTGACGCATTTTTAATGACGATTGGTAATTTTCAACCATAAATTGTAGCATAATTGTATCTTGCTTGGGAACTTGGCTTTCTCGTTCTTTTCTGATGGGATACCTGCGCTAAGTAGCGAGACGTTAATGGATTTCTCATGTTACGTTTCAGCTTTAAACTTTTGTTCTTTTTTGTAGCAATCATGGCGGCGACGAGGCGCACTAGTGCTACTGGCAGAAGCCAGGCAGCCCGCAGGCGGCGCAGAGCCCTTGCGTGCTGGTGCCCACCGCCTGCTTCCCGCCCCAGGTGAACCACGCCGCCTACGCCAGCTACGGGTGAGCGCAGCCATCCACTACATTTTCGATCAGGGCGGCGACGAGGTGCACTGGCACTACTGGCAGCAGCCCGGCAGTCAAATACTCTACATTCCAAATCAATAACTTGCTAGTGGATGCTTGCCACTTCATGCAGTTCGTTTAACAGCTACTATATAATTGCAAGTCATTTACTTTTAACTTTAGTAGGTAATTCAGGAATAAATATAACAAATTATCTATTTTAAGTTTTAACCTTTTCGTGCAAATCTAAACTGTTGTTTTTATGTTGTAGATCGACGGAGCCGACGGCCAGCGACGCGCTGCAAGCGACAGAGGCTGGGTGGGAGCATCCTCAGGAGATGACGACTTTTCAATGAGTATTTTAAAGTCAACTTACAATACTCATTGGAAAGTCGACATCATCCTGAGGATGCTCCGGTGTCGGTGAGTTGGGTTTCAGCTCTAAACTTTTGTTATTGTTTGTAGCGATCATGGCGGTGACGAGGCGCACTGGTGCTACTGGCAGCAGCCCGGCAGCCCCCAGGCGGCGCAGAGTCCGTGCGCGCTGGTGCCCACCGCCTGCTTCCTGCTCAAGGAGAACCCCGCCGCCTACGCCAGCTACAGGTGAGTGCAGACATCCTTTACATTTTTGGTCAGGGCGGCGTCGAGACGCACTGGCGCTACTGGCAGCAGCCCGGCAGTCATACTCTACATTCCAAATCAACAACTTACTAGCGGATGCTTTCCACTTCATGCGCGTGGATTTAGTTAAGTCTTCGAGTACACCCCATGCAAAAAAGCGCGTCGTTTCGCTGCTGCGTCGTTGAAGGAAAACTCGACAAAAACTTTCGCATTTTTAATGACGATTGGTAATTTTAAACCATAAATTGTAGCATAATTCTATCTTGCTTGGGAACTTGGCTTTCTCGTTCTTTTCTGATGGGAGACCTGCGCTCAGTAGCGAGACGTTAATGGGTTGCTCATGTTGGGTTCCAGTTTTAAACTTTTGTTCTTGTTTGTAGCAATCATGGTGGCGACGAGGCGCACTAGTGCTACTGGCAGAAGCACGGCAGCCCCCAGGCGGCGCAGAGACCTTGCGTGCTGGTGCCCACCGCCTGCTTCCCGCCCCAGGTGAACCACGCCGCCTACGCCAGCTACAGGTGAGTGCAGCCATCCACTACATTTTCGATAAGGGCGGCGACGAGGTGCACTGGCACTACTGGCAGAAGCCCGGCAGTCAAATACTCTACATTCCAAATCAACAACTTGCTAGTGGATGCTTGCTACTTCATGCAGTTCGTTTAACAGCTACTATAATTGCAGGTCATTTACTTTTAACTTTATTAGGTAATTCAGGAATAAAATATAACAAATTATCTATTTCAGGCTTTTCTTGCAAATCTAAACTGTTGTTTTTATGTTGCAGATCGACGAAGCTGACGGCCAGGGAAGCGTTGCAAGCGACAGAGGGTGGGTGGGAGCATCCTCAGGAGACGACGACTTTTCAATGAGTATTGTAAAGTCGACTTACAATACTCATTGGAAAGTCGATCATCCTGAGGATGCTCCGGTGTCGGTGAGTTGTGGTACATGTGAGTGGTGGTGGCATTGCTTGCATGGGAACTTGGCTTTCTCGTTCTTTTCTGATAGGAGACCTGCGCTCAGTAGCGAGACATTCATGGGTTGCTATTGTTGGGTTTCAGCTCTAAACTTTTGTTATTGTTTGTAGCGATCATCGTGGTGACGAGGCGCACTGGTGCTACTGGCAGCAGCCCGGCAGCCCCCAGGCGGCGCAGAGCCCGTGCGCGCTGGTGCCCACCGCCTGCTTCTTGCTCCAGGAGAACCCCGCCGCCTACGCCAGCTACAGGTGAGTGCAGACATCCTTTACATTATTGGTCAGGGCGGCGACGAGGCGCACTGACGCTACTGTCAGCCTGGCAGTCATACCCTACATTCCACATCAACAACTTCCTAGCGGATGCTTGCTACTTCATGCGCGTGGATTTAGTTAAGTCTTCGAGTACACTCCTTGCAAAAAATTGCCTCGTTCCGCTGCTGCGTCGTTGAAGGAAAACTCGACAAAAACTTTCGCATTTTTATTGACGATTGGTAATTTTCAACCCTAAATTGTCGCATAATTGTATCTTGCTTGGGAACTTGGCTATCTCGTTCTTTTCTGATGGGAGACCTGCGCTCAGTAGCGGGACGTTAATGTGTTGCTCCTGTTGGGTTTCAGTTTTAAACTTTTGTTCTTGTTTTTAGCAATCATGGCGGCAACGAGGCGCACTGGTGCTACTGGCAGCAGCCCGGCAGCCCCCTGGCGGCGCAGAGCCCGTGCGCGCTGGTGCCCACCGCCTGCTTCCTGCTTCAGGAGAACCCCGCCGCCTACGCCAGCTACAGGTGAGTGCAGACATCCTTTACATTTTTGGTCAGGGCGGCGACGAGGCGCACTGGTGCTACTGGCAGCAGCCCGGCAGCCCCCAGGCGGCGCAGAGCCCGTGCGCGCTGGTGCCCACCGCCTGCTTCCTGCTTCAGGAGAACCCCGCCGCCTACGCCAGCTACAGGTGAGTGCAGACATCCTTTACAATATTGGTCAGGGCGGCGACGAGGTGCACTGGCGCTACTGGCAGCAGCCCGGCAGTCATACTCTACATTCCAAATCAACAACTTACTAGCGGATGCTTGCTTATTCATGCGCGTGGATTTAGTTAAGTCTTCGAGTACACCTCATGCAAAAAATTGCGACGTTTCGCTGCTGCGTCGTTGAAGGAAAACTGGACAAAAACTTTCGCATTTTTAATGACGATTGGTAATTTTCAACCATAAATTGTAGCATAATTGTATCTTGCTTGGGAACTTGGCTTTCTCGTTCTTTTCTGATGGGATACCTGCGCTAAGTAGCGAGACGTTAATGGATTTCTCATGTTACGTTTCAGCTTTAAACTTTTGTTCTTTTTTGTAGCAATCATGGCGGCGACGAGGCGCACTAGTGCTACTGGCAGAAGCCAGGCAGCCCGCAGGCGGCGCAGAGCCCTTGCGTGCTGGTGCCCACCGCCTGCTTCCCGCCCCAGGTGAACCACGCCGCCTACGCCAGCTACGGGTGAGCGCAGCCATCCACTACATTTTCGATCAGGGCGGCGACGAGGTGCAATGGCACTACTGGCAGCATCCCGGCAGTCAAATACTCTACATTCCAAATCAATAACTTGCTAGTGGATGCTTGCCACTTCATGCACTTCGTTTAACAGCTACTATATAATTGCAAGTCATTTACTTTTAACTTTAGTAGGTAATTCAGGAATAAATATAACAAATATCTATTTTAAGTTTTAACCTTTTCGTGCAAATCTAAACTGTTGTTTTTATGTTGTAGATCGACGGAGCCGACGGCCAGCGACGCGCTGCAAGCGACAGAGGCTGGGTGGGAGCATCGTCAGGAGATGACGACTTTTCAATGAGTATTTTAAAGTCAACTTACAATACTCATTGGAAAGTCGACATCATCCTGAGGATGCTCCGGTGTCGGTGAGTTGGGTTTCAGCTCTAAACTTTTGTTATTGTTTGTAGCGATCATGGCGGTGACGAGGCGCACTGGTGCTACTGGCAGCAGCCCGGCAGCCCCCAGGCGGCGCAGAGCCCGTGCGCGCTGGTGTCCACCGCTTCCTGCTCCAGGAGAACCCCGCCGCCTACGCCAGCTACAGGTGAGTGCAGACATCCTTTACATTTTTGGTCAGGGTTGCGACGAGGCGCACTGGCGCTACTGGCAGCAGCCCGGCAGTCATACTCTACATTCCAAATCAACAACTTACTAGCGGATGCTTGCTACTTCATGCGCGTGGATTTAGTTAAGTCTTCGAGTACACCCCATTCAAAAAATCGCGTCGTTTCGCTGCTGCGTCGTTGAAGGAAACTCGACAAAAACCTTCGCATTTTTATGACGATTGGTAATTTTCAACCATAAATTGTAGCATAATTGTATCTTACTTGGGAACTAGGCTTTCTCGTTCTTTTCTGATGGGAGACCTGCGCTCAGTAGCGAGACGTTAATGGGTTGCTCGTGTTGGGTTTCAGTTTTAAACTTTTGTTCTTGTTTGTAGCAATCATGGCGGCGACGAGGCGCACTGGTGCTACTGGCAGAAGCCCGGCAGCCCCCAGGCGGCGCAGAGCCCTTGCGTGCTGGTGCCCACCGCCTGCTTCCCGCCCCAGGTGAACCACGCCGCCTACGCCAGCTACAGGTGAGTGCAGCCATCCACTACATTTTCGATAAGGGCGGCGACGAGGTGCACTGACACTACTGGCAGAAGCCCGGCAGTCAAATACTCTACATTCCAAATCAACAACTTGCTAGTGATGCTTGCTACTTCATGCAGTTCATTTAACAGCTACTATAATTGCAGGTCATTTACTTTTAACTTTAGTAGGTAATTCAGGAATAAATATAACAAATTATCTATTTTAAGTTTTAACCTTTTCGTGCAAATCTAAACTGTTGTTTTTATGTTGCAGATCGACGGAGCCGACGGCCAGCGACGCGCTGCAAGCGACAGAGGTTGGGTGGGAGCATCCTCAGGAGATGACGACTTTTCAATGAGTATTGTAAAGTCGACTTACAATACTCATTGGAAAGTCGACATCATCCTGAGGATGCTCCGGTGTCGGTGAGTTGAGGTGCATGTGAGTGGTGGTGCATGTGAGTGGTGGTGGCATTGCTTGCTTGGGAAATTGGCTTTCTCGTTCTTTTCTGATAGGAGACCTGCGCTCAGTAGCGAAACGTTCATGGGTTGCTAATGTTGGGTTTCAGCTCTAAACTTTTGTTATTGTTTGTAGCGAACATGGCGGTAACGAGGCGCACTGGTGCTACTGGCAGCAGCCCGGCAGCCCCCAGGCGGCGCAGAGTCCGTGCGCGCTGGTGCCCACCGCCTGCTTCCTGCTCAAGGAGAACCCCGCCGCCTACGCCAGCTACAGGTGAGTGCAGACATCCTTTACATTTTTGGTCAGGGCGGCGACGAGATGCACTGGCGCTACTGGCAGCAGCCCGGCAGTCATACTCTACATTCCAAATCAACAACTTACTAGCGGATGCTTTCCACTTCATGCGCGTGGATTTAGTTAATTCTTCGAGTACACCCCATGCAAAAAATCGCGTCGTTTCGCTGCTGCGTCGTTGAAGGAAACTCGACAAAACTTTCGCATTTTTAATGAAGATTGGTAATTTTCAACCATAAATTGTAGCATAATTGTATCTTGCTTGTTAACTCGGCTTTCTCGTTCTTTTCTGATGGGATACCTACGCTCAGTAGCGAGACGTTCATGGGTTGCTATTGTTGGGTTTCAGCTCTAAACTTTTGTTATTGTTTGTAGCGATCATGGCGGTGACGAGGCGCACTGGTGCTACTGGCAGAAGCCCAGCAGCCCCCAGGCGGCGCAGAGCCCTTGCGTGCTGGTGCCCACCGCCTGCTTCCCGCCCCAGGTGAACCACGTTGCCTACGAACAGGTGAGTGCAGACATCCACTACATTTTCAATAAGGGCGGTGACGAGGTGCACTGGCACTACTGGCAGCAGCCCGGCAGTCAAATACTCTACATTCCAAATCAACAACTTGCTAGTGGATGCTTGCTACTTCATGCAGTTCGTTTAACAGCTACTATAATTGCAGGTCATTTACTTTTAACTTTATTAGGTAATTCAGGAATAAATATAACAAATTATCTATTTTAAACTTTTCTTGCTAATCTATACTGTGGTTTTTATGTTGCAGATCGACGGAGCTGACGGCCAGGGACGCACTGCAAGCGACAGAGGGTGGGTGGGAGCATCCTCAGGAGAGGACAACTTTTCAATGAGTATTGTAAAGTCGACTTACAATACTCATTGGAAAGTCGACATCATCCTGAGGATGCTCCGGTGTCGGTGAGTTGTGGTGCCTGTGAGTGGTGGTGACATTGCTTGCTTGGGAACTTGGCTTTCTCGTTTTTTTCTGATAGGAGACCTGCGCTCAGTAGCGAAACGTTCATGGGTTGCTTATATTGGGTTTCAGCTCTAAAGTTTTGTTATTGTTTGTAGCGATCATGGCAGTGACGAGGCGCACTGGTGCTACTGGCAGCAGCCCGGCAGCCCCCAGGCGGCATAGAGCCTGTGCGCGCTGGTGCCCACAGCCTGCTTCCTGCTCCAGGAGAACCCCGCCGCCTACGCCAGCTACAGGTGAGTGCAGACATCCTTAACATTTTAGTCAGGGCGGCGACGAGGCGCACTGGCGCTACTGGCAGCAGCCTGGCAGTCATACTCTACATTCCAAATCAACAACTTGCTAGTGGATGTTTGCTACTTCATGCGCGTGGATTTAGTTAAGTCTTCGAGTACACCCCGTGCAAAAAATCGCGGTGTTTCGCTGCTGCGTCGTTGAAGGAAAACTCGACAAAAACTTTCGCGTTCTTAATGACGATTGGTAATTTTCAACCATAAATTGTAGCATAATTGTATCTTGCTTGGGAACTTGGCTTTCTCGTTCTTTTCTGATGGGATACCTGCGCTCAGTAGCGAGACGTTAATGGATTGCTCATGTTGGGTTTCAGCTTTAAACTTTTGTTCTTGTTTGTAGCAATCATGGCGGCGACGAGGCGCACTGGTGCTACTGGCAGAAGCCCGGCAGCCCCCAGGCGGCGCAGAGCCCTTGCGTGCTGGTACCCACCGCCTGCTTCCCGCCCCAGGTGAACCACGCCGCCTACGCCAGCTACAGGTGAGTGCTGCCATCTACTACATTCTTGGTCAGGGCGGTGACGAGGCGCACTGGTGCTACTGGCAGCAGCCCGGCAGTCATACTCTATATTCCAAATCAACAACTTACTAGCGGATGCTTGCTACTTCATGCTTGTGGATATAGTTACGTCTTCGACTACACCCATGCAAAAATCGCGTCGTTCCGCTGCTGCGTCGTTGAAGGAAAACTCGACAAAAATTTTCGCATTTTTAATGACGATTGGTAATTTTCAACCATAAATTGTAGCATAAATTATGCCAAGCTCCCAAAATGCTGCAATTATGCTGCATAATTGTATCTCGCTTGGGAACTTGGCTTTCTCGTTCTTTTCTGATGGGAGACCCTGCGCTCAGTAGCGAGACGTTAATGGATTGCTCATGTTAAGTTTCAGCTTTAAACTTCTGTTCTTGTTTGTAGCAATCATGGCGGCGACGAGGCGCACTGGTGCTACTGGCAGCAGCCCGGCAGCCCCCAGGCGGCGCAGAGCCCGCATGCGCTGGTTGATTGAAATTGAAGTTGATGATATGGGAACCTCAAATCAAGTCATGGATGCCGATTTTCCGGAAATGGGATATTTGGAAGACGATATTTTCGGCGAATGATAGGTATTCATTGTATTATGTAAATAAAATAAATTATAATTAAACTTACTACCCAAACTGCATTTTAATCAACAACCCCGTGCGCAATTAGTATTAATATAAAATGTAGGTGTGGTGACAACCACATAAATATTTAATTTAGTTTTGATTAATTTAGTAGTAATATAGTATTTAGCTTCTTTTATAAATTACTTAGTTACTGTTTGGGTTTAAATAAGGTTATCTAATATTATTTTTAGTAAATGGTATGTCAAGAAATAAAGAACAAGAAATTTGGGATCAATAAATATACTTACTATGATTTCAGTAAAGTAGTTAAGTATCAAAACTAATCTGTCGTACTATTTAGATGCAACAGTTGCGCCCATATTAATTTCTACTCTTTTTTGCCGCTTATGGAAATGTCAATGTCAAAAATAGAGATTGGCGCAGTGTTGCCAGTACGGGTATTTTTACGTTATTTCGGGTAATTTGGACTTAATCAGGTTTGCTGCGGGTAACGATGACTGCCTTGTAATTTTGCGACAATCGCTTACAAAAAATCGGCCAAGTGCGAGTCGGGCCTCGCTCTTTTAGGGTTCCGTTAAAAAAAATTAAATAAAAATATTTCCATGTACCCATGGAAATATTTTTATTTAATTTTTTTAATTTAATTTAATTTTTATTATTTGTTGTTATAGCGGCAATAGAAATACATAATATGTGAAAATTTCATCTGTCTATCTATTACGGTTTACGAGATACAGCCCGCTGACAGACGGACGGACGGACGGACAGCGCAGGCTTAGTAATAGGGTCCCGTTGGTACCCTTTGGGTACGGAACCCTTTTTAAATTTTTTTTTCGAAAATTCGAAATTTATTTTTCCTATGTTGAACTGAAATACTTACCTAAAGTATGTACCAATGGAGTTGAAACAAAAAGTAAATAAACCCACCTTTTCGTTAACACGTAACTTAGTCGACACTTTTCACTATGATAAAACAATTAAATATTCACACAAACGCCTTGTGGTCAATCAACAACATCTAAAGTAAAATATACACGTAACATTTATTGAATTTATACACTATTTGATCAAAAATTTTGATAAAAACTAAATGAAAACACAAATTGTGACCCACAGAATAATCGACAATTTTAGTTTTGACATGACGTAACATTGGATTTCTATAGTGTTGAGCCACGTTGAGCAGAGATGACATTGTGCCCACAGACTATAAATGAATGAATAATACGAAGTGAGCGACGGTAAACATCGAATACAATTCGTTCAGATTCGAAAACTTAATCGATTTATTTAAATCAAGCTATTTTACAATAGCGTCTCTTACCAACTCATTTGATATACAGACTAGTTTGATATATAGATAATATAATTTTATCTAAATAATTATTGCGTTTACGAAAGAGCAGGTACCTATTTAATTCTATTAAAACTCGTAAATTACGTATTTCCATTATCACTTACAAAGTTTCCGATATAGAGCAAGATCCCAGTGCCGCCAGACCTAAGTTATTTTCTCAGCAATTATTTGTGTACGATAGAGTACTGTTCGAATGTCCTTTCAGTATATGCGTACCAGCTAGATTGTGCCGACGGCCAATTTCCAGATACCAGGTGCTAAAGGTAGGTAAAAACTAGAATAACTTATCTTAAATTCTCAGGGCTGATTTTCATATATGTTTTAAAGAATATTGTAAAAATTAATAAATTAATACTGCCAGACGCTTACCGCCGGCGGTTACTTTAGCCAGACGCTTTGAAGCTCCCAAAAATATGTATAATTTAAGTTAACTTATATTCTCAGTTCTGATTTTTATACATGATACTCAGGGAACTATTGCGATATTATCTGTAAGCTGCCAGACCTATTGGAAGGGTCAAACTTCCCCCCAGACACACATTATGCGTCCCCATATGTATGAGCGCTAGAACATGATTCACATGTTTAAGTGTGTGAGAGATAATATCATCATACTATAATATTATAAATGCGAAAGTGTGATTGTTGGTTTGTCCTTCAATCACTCTGCAACAGAGCTACGGATCGACGTGATTTTTTTGCTTGCAGAAGATATTGCAATAGTTCTCTCTCTCTAGATCCTAAGCTATACCCAGGCAAAAAATCACTTCGATCCATAGCTCTGTTGCAGAGTGATTGAAGGACAAACCAACTACTAAGGAACTATACCCTGTCCAACAGTTTATTTTCTTTTTGACAGCTCAGTCTCAGCCTTATACTTATATTTATTTATTTTAAATCAGACGTTTGTTCTATTCCAATGTTACCAGCCGTTTATGGGGAATGTTGTGATATGTCGTACTTATAAATGAAATTTATATAGGATATTAATACACAAACTATGTGATTTGTCGAGAATAACTGCTCTTCCAAATTATTACAGATTATTAACATACTAAAACATTTTACATATTTACTTGATTCTGCGTACTTTTAAAAATATATTAAATAAACATGTATGTGTTGTATATTTATGAATACATGACAGACAGACACACAATGTAATAAGTTTCATCAAAAGACGTTTAATTCGATTATAATATATGTCTAGTCCAAGCCAAAGTTAATCCTAGAAAAGTTGCCATTGTTCTTTAAATAGCCTATCGATGGTCAAATTACTAGGAACCTACCTTTTTGTATTTTTTAAAATCAGAAATTAGTGATTCTTTATTGTAGGAAATGAAATTATTTTTTTCTTCAGAATTAATTCGTTCAATAATTCATTCCATATTCATTCCCGATATAGTTCTGCAATGGTACATCACTAGAGGTCATGACAAAATAAAGTCACGTGATCGGTAACGCCATATTTATTTACTGTTTGTTTCAACTCCATTGGAACGTACTATACAACACACACTACTATAGACCACGAATATTAGGATGATTAGGATAACGCCCCATAGACTTTGTATATCTATGATCTAAGTCAACGGTCGGCAACAGGCGGACCGCGGTCCGTTTGCGGACCGCGAAAGGTCGAACCTCGGACCGCCAAATATTGTTATGTGTTGTACAGTTCTTGCAATATCTACTAAAAAATAGCTATCAATTTCTATGTTTGGCTCGACGGACGTATGTGACACTTTTTCTCGAAGATAATTTTTTTTTAAAAACAAAATATATCGTTCGAGATTAACGGATGCCCACCTAGAAGACACACTTCGAATTTGCTGCCTATTGAGAACCAAAGTAGGTATAAAAAACTGCCTCAAGACCGTCGCCGGTGTAGTTTCTCACGTTAATCTTCTTGTGTTTTATAATCCAGAATTTGATTTGAAACAAAAATATTAAATAAATATAGTTCTTGCAATTCACGATGGCGACTGACTTAGGTATGGTTGTGTGTGTGTCGTATCTGTATAAGTGTGAGCGAGCGCAATGCTCGCGCCTGCCCGCTCTCACCTAGGCTTTGACAGGCACGCACACATATATGCCATGTGCATGTACACGAAGTAACCACAAGTAAAGCTCACTCGCCTTCGTAAATTGCAAAACTGTACCTACACTTAATTATTATCAGTTGTTTTTTTCTGGACCTCGTTAAAATTTTCCCACAGTATCCGGACCCCGCATAAAAATACTTGCCGACCCCTGATCTAAGTAATGGTGGGGTGTCATTGTCTATAACTATCAAGAGTCATGACTCACGAAGGAAGTTTTCACGAAGAAAAGATTCCGTAGGTTACTAAGGCCGAGGCCAAACTAGTGGCTACTGCGACGCGGCGGCGCGGCGCGGCGATTTCGTGGAAACAAACTTCTGTAGTATATGGGGGCGCCGCGCCGGCGCGGCGGCCTCATCAGAAGAGCGACGTGCAAAAGTTTGTCGCGCGTAATTTTCAATAAGAAGTATGTACTATAGTACCTACTAAAACCAATTAATGTGTGCGCAACTCCGCACCGCACCGCTAGTTTACCGCCGCTACAATGCGGACACAAGGTTTATCTATCGCGTGACCCGTCGGCCGTCGCGTCGCCTTGCCTGTGCGGCCACGGCCTAACTCCATGGAAGTAGGAATTCCTAGTTCCATGCCTAACTAAACTTGACGATGTCATTATGACGTAAGCAGACAGATTTTTATTTTTCAATAGGCAGCCTCAGGATTATAATTTAACTAGATGCCCGCGACTTTGTCCGCATGGATTAAGGTTTTTAATTCCCGCAGGATTTCTGTAATTTTCCGGGATAAAAAGTAGCCTATGTGTTAATCCTGGATGAGCTATCTCCCTACCAATTTCAGCCAAGCTTGTAGAGTAACAAACATCCATACATCTTCACAAACTTTCGCATTTATAATTATTATTAGTAGGAAGTAGGATTAAAATTGCTTAGGTCTATGAAGCACCTATAACTTTTTTATACCACCAAATACTTCACGATGTAAAAGTAATAAATCGTAATAAATGATGGTATAATTAATGAAACACATAGTACAGTTTAAAATTTATTTATCCTTAATTACGTCTGCCACCATATCCACCCTGTGTGGCAGGCTGTGTCAGCTGGAGACCATTTATGTTGGTGAAATCAAGCATTTTCAACATGTCCTTGGTGTCAGGGTCCACCTCAATAATGTCATGTTCGAGGGCAGAGACCTCTGGGACAAAGTTGTCACGCCTCTCACGCTCCTCTTCCTGCAGTTTGATGGAGATTCCACGCACTTGGGAATGTCTGAGACGTCTCATTAAATGGGTTGTGAAACTGAAATAGAATTAAACATCATCAGTTCTCAGAAGAGCTATTTGCTTATTGCTCTTTTATTTGCTTGTGCGTTAATGATTAGTTGTTCTCTTGAACCGTTTTATGTATATATTTGAAATCTTCAGTTAGTGTAAGTTATTACTAGTCTCCTATTAACCAACTTCAACAAAGGAGAAGGTTATCAATTCGTCTGAATCTTTTTTTTATGTATGTTCACCGATTACCTGAAGATGCCTGAACCAATTTGGAAAATTATTTTTTTGTTTGAAAGGGAATACTTTCCAGGTGGTCCTATTTAAATTTTATCGAAATAGGCTGAGCTGTTTTTAAATAATCTATATAAATAAAAATGAATGTTGGTAAGCGCATAACTCAAGAATGGATGGACCAATTTGGTTAATTTATTTTTTTGTATGTTCCATAAGGTCCACGGAAGGTTTTAATACTTAATAAAAAAAAAACAAACAAACCTTGTCAGCTAGTCAACAATAAATTATATACTTTCTAGTGGCGTTGGCGAGTGGTTGGTTTTTAAAAAGAATTTTTTATATTAAATTATAACAACAAATAATGAAAATGAAATAAATTAAAAAAATTAAAGGAGAACTCCATACAATAAACTTTTCTTTTTGCTCAATGATCAATGACAGAACTCAGAACCAGTGCGCTCAGCCAGTTTTTATGTCATGCCATGTTGGGTCGGCATAAATGACTAAGCTTGCTTAATCTTAACTAAAAATGTAAGTGATGATGATTATTCATTTTAATAAAACTATAAACAATGTCTTTTTAATCGCCTATTTTTATATACGTGGAACTTTAGTCTGGACACCTCAAGTATATGTGTAGCAATTTACAAAACTACACTAATTATTTTCCCTAACTGGCTATCTACTATCATGCTGCTAGAATTCAATTTGAATTATAAACTCTAAAACACTGCAATTTCCTTGAAAAAAATAAAAATATCAATATTTACTAAGTATGTTAGTAAGTATGTTAAGTATTCCTACTTCTAACAAGCCTAGACTAAAATTTTATTTAAATACACAACCATACACACAGTAACTAACCAAAAACGAATCTGTCGGTCACAGGAGATTTATTCATAAACTTTCACCACTTACCCGGCTATTTTGTTACGAAGAGGTTTAGTGGGAATAATAGCTATTTCTTCACATATCCTCTTATTGGTATGAAAATCAAGAGTTAATCTTGTGTAGTACTTTTCAATGATGATTTTCGCAGCTTTCTTGACGGTCTTAGTCCGAACGCGACCCTGTAATTTTTTATTAAATGTTTGGTAAATATAAATACACACTCTAATAACACAACTTAAAAATGCAAATGCACGTATGATTGATTAATAATAGAAACTGATTTTGCAGATAAAATTAGATTTATCGTAAAATAACTTTACCATTTTGAAAAATAATGTTTCCGCAGATTGACAGTTGACAGCAAAAGAAACAAAAAGAGAAAGACCAAAGACTACAATATTAAACTGAGAATAACCCTAGCATCTGTAAAGCCTAATTTACACGCATTAAGCTCTGTGAAGCAGTTTTGACGACGTATTGCATGTAAACAGTGAATTTAGTAATAAGTTGCAAGTTACTAAAATTTAGTGTGGAAGTAAACAAGTAGAATAGAATTTTTTCTGTTTTTCGGGTAAGTAGCTACGCAGTACGCGTTCCGCTACCCTGCGCAAGCTCCAGCAGTGGTGGCGTGGCTCGCGATTACAGCACGTTTAGACAGGTCCAATTTTATTATGCTGGACTTGGATGTCCTAAAGTTAGATAGAAAACTATTTCCAGTTGCAAGAAATTATAACACAATGTGCAATTTTAATTTAGGTGGTAATGGACATCGCATTGCAGTATCTACTTTTAGTATCATGGATTCTGCTTGAGTAAGATAATTAAAAGAATCTTCTGTCATTCTTAGTGCGCTAAAATATTCTGCTTTATCTTCTCCTGCAATCTCTATGAACAATAGTCCACTGGCACCAAACTCACTTCTCCTGCTAATCAACTTTCTCTCCAACAAACTTAATTTAGGCTTCTCCTACTCATTACTCCTCCATTATTAAAATCTTCTGTGACCTCGCTGAGCAAAGAATTAATAAAGAGTTTATTATTTCACGCACTTCGCTGTTCATTTCGAAATGAACTTGAGAGCTTTACTAAATTACTTGTCTGGATGCGTGAAAACGTTTACATCAAACTATGTCGCTTAATATTATGACAAAAACTACTTGAGAACTTGATGCGTGTAAATTAGGCTTAAGACATGTCACGTGTCAAAAACCATGGAAGACGCTTAAACTTGTGATACAGGAGGGAAAACGATGGAATCATGGTAGGTCTTGTTGTTCCTGGTCTGTGATGGTAGGTAGCACGGACCAGGGCCCTGATTGATCTGCGGGTCCTTTGCCAACTTTCTCAGTTTGCCTACCTTTCGAAAAGTTAGTACAATCATTCCCATTTTGGGTAATTTTTCATATATTCATACTAGTAGTTACCATGTCGCCAACTTTGACATATTTTTCTAGTATCATTCATTTTTTGCCCACTTCTTTTAAACAACGCATCAAACTTCTCACTTTGCCAACTATGGGACATTAACAAACAAAAGTGAAATAAAAATTCATAATATTAAGTATTTACCGAAAAAAAAGACATGAATGTGAACTGCCTATTTTATTGGCTAAATAAAGAAATATAATTAAAAAGAACTTTATTTAATTGAACATGAAATGAAAACGATGGGACATTAACAAACAAAAGTGAAATAAAAATTCAGAATATCATTTACCGAAAAAAAAATAACATGAATGTGAACTACCTATATTTTTTGCTAAATAAAGAAATGTAATTAAAAAGAACTTTATTTAATTAAACATCAAATGAAATATGTGTAAATTTTATATTAGTATTTCTTTTCTATTCTAAATTTCTTGTGTTTTTATCTAGACGCATAATAAAAAAATAGGCCAAGTGCGAGTCGGGCCTCGCTCTTTTAGGGTTCCGTTAAAAAAATTAAATAAAAATATTTCCATGTACCCAAATATTTTAATTTTTTTTTTAATTTAATTTAATTTTTATTATTTGTTGTTATAGCGGCAATAGAAATACATAATATGTGAACATTTCATCTGTCTATCTATTACGGTTTACGAGATACAGCCCGCTGACAGACGGACGGACGGACGGAGAGCGTAGGCTTAGTAATAGGGTCCCGTTGGTACTCTTTGGGTACGGAACCCTAAAAATACCACGATGGCAGAGAAATTGCGAATTAAATACCAGTGATGGAGCCAGTTGCCCATCCCGCAAAACAAAGTCAGCAGAAGTGTGTACAATGGTGAAGAAGGATCTTGATGAAATAGGTGTCGCCGCTGTAAAGAGCGAAGCCAGTCAGGATTTCAGCTCTACTTCTAATGTCATTGAAAAAACGCTGAAGTTGGACAGTTTGGAATCAACTGCTAATGTTATGAAGAAAAAATTCAGCACCTTTATAGGTCAGGTGATCACAGTTTTGAACCCAGAACCTGATGATGAAGATGATAATGAAGTTATTCTGTCTTCAGGGGACACCACATTGCTATCCACGTATAAAAAATAACTAGAAGCTCTCCAATGCGTGACATACACAAACGCCACATACATAGTGCCAGCGTACAGTCCACAGTTCGAGGCCTGGCGCTCGAGTCTGGAGATTTTAAAAAAAGGGGATTCCAGCACTACCGTAATGAACCGAAAGGTGGCGGTTCTATCCTTTCCACCAACAAAAGCATTTCCAAAGAGGGTTGACGTCAGGTAGTCGGCTAACTAAGGGCCTCATAAGTATTCAGGACCGCTCAGCGGGCGATGGAGAGAGCTATGCTCGTAGTGTCCCTGCGGGATCGAATCAGAAATGAAAAGATCCGTAGGAGAACCAGAGTCACTGACATAGCTAAGCGAGTCGCGAGACTGAAGTGGAAATGGGCGGGGCACATAGTTCGAAGAGCTGATGGTCGTTGGGGGTCCCAAGGTGCTGGAGTGGCGACCCCGCACCGGGAAGCGCAGTGTTGGCAGACCCCCCACCAGGTGGACCGACGACATCAAACGAGTCGCAGGGAGCCGCTGGATTCAGGCGGCGCAAGACCGAGGCCTGTGGAAGTCCATGCAAGAGACCTTTGTCCAGCAGTGGACGTCTACCAGTTGATAAAGAAGTCGGCCGGTCCTAAAATTTCATGCCGACTCACTTACAACATGGCTTAAGCCATGTTGTGCCGACCCCATATAAGGACAACAAGGACAAGATGATGATGATTTAATTAAATACCAAACTAAACATACATAATATTATTATGAAAACAGATCTTATATCAAAGTGACACCACTTCTGTTATCGATTGTGGAAAAGGATGGCAATATGAGACACTTTTTAGGAATAAATATATTTGTTGGCAAAATGAAGGTATTAACATGAAAAAGTAAAAAAGTTGGCAAACTGAGAAAGTTGGCGACATGGTAACTACTAGTATGAATATATGAAAAATTACCCAAAATGGGAATGATTGTACTAACTCTTCGAAAGGTAGGCAAACTGAGAAAGTTGGCAAAGGTTCCGCAGATCCCTGATTCTGTAACTCAGTTGCTATCAAAAAATGGTAGCCACTGACATATATATATTTTTTATCCATTGAAGGTTTGCTATGGAAATAAAAGTATCATTTTGTTAGCAAACCTTCAATGGATAAAAAATATATGTCAGTGGCTATCATTTTTTGATAACAACTGAGTTACAGAATCAGGGCCCAGGAAACAAAGGGTAGGTAGAACTTAGAAGCATATATTAACTTAGAAAACAAATATTAACTTCATGCTTTGAAGTAGTCGGAATTCCTAGTTCCATGGGTAGAACATAGAAATAGAAAGATTAAAGTCGTTACTCCTAGTTCCATGAGGTAGAAAATCACGTAGTCGTAATTCCTAGTTCCATGTAGAAAAAAAATTATTATTATTAGGGCTATTAGCGGGTCTGCCCGCGAAATTCAAATTTACTACGCGTTCGTTTCAAGTTGAGCCCTGCACCATAGAGTAAAGTAATCGACGTAGTCGTAATTCCTAGTTCCATGTCGACAGTACGGACACAGTATAGGATATACAGTAGTTTGACACCTTTGATCTAGATTCTAGTGGTACTACGCGTTACAAATTTCCCCTAGCTCTCTCGCGCTTCCCCGCACCGCACCTCAAGTCAGACCCACTTAGTAAACCGCTCGCGAAGCACCGCTTATTAAAAATAAATTTCAAATTCAAATTCAAATTATTTATTTGCACAGATTGGGTAGTACAATGGTGTTACATTATAACTAGTGGTTCGCCCCGAACTGAGACCTCCCGGTAACGGTATCCCATGATTATTCATTCAATCGATACATGACGACCAAACCTGACATTATTATTATGCCCGTTTTCACCAAACATACCTATATCATCCCCTAAATAGGAGTCTCTTTACGTAGGTAGCTCCTAAATACAATCCTAAGTCCTAACATCCGTCCCAATGTCCTTTTAGGTGTCCCGTACAGGATCGTGATAAAGAAGTTGACAGAAATCATCACCTAACTTATCATAGCCCGCAAGGTTAGGCAACGTTAATGAAAACATTGAATTAATAAGTACTAACGAGTGAAAACGGGTTACGGGCATCTGTACAAATCGTTATCTATCGACGCGAATAGAAAATATACAAAATGCAGTAATTAATAGTTTATTGAAGTTTGATATTTAACTAAACAATAATTTTAATTGAATAATAAGTTATTATTTTATGTAACTAAATAATAATGTTCGACGCAAAACTGTTTTTGGGATACCTAGTCGTAACTCCCTAGTTCCATGGAATAGTAAATGACTGCGCCATCTATTAGCATTATTGTGAAGCTATGTTGATGCTATATGAATTACTGATGCCCATTAAAAATTAAATAATCTAATTTCTTTATAATATTCATATAATTTTAGTATTTGTTGTTCAAGTACAGGATACAAGTAAAACAAAAAACTAAAATATGCTCGAAAATACATAGTCAATTCTCCTAGAGAGCGTCTTCAAGAGAGCGTATTAAATCTCCACTTTGAAAGCCCCCCATTTCGTCAATTTTAAGGGGAAAATTAAAAAAAAATATTTTTGTACTCGGTTCGAAATTATCTTTAACATGATATGTTACAATTTTATATAACGCGATAAATTTTTTTTTACTTCGCATTCACTTCTAAGAGAGCCCCCCTGAAATAAAGGTTTTTAAAGTTCGGCCGTTCAGAGAATGCGTTCCTGACACGTGTCAGTTAGTCACGACAACTGTCACAAAATTATAACATTAATTGATTATTGATATAATAATGTTGTTTTAATGCTCATCAATTGTTAAAACGGTAAACAACCAGCAATAATATTTTTATCGTAACTGCAACGCCATTACAAAGTTACGTCGTCAGTTCAATCGCGACGTGTCAGGAACGCATTCTCTGAACGGCCGTAGTATATAATTTTTTATGCAATATTCGGCTGAAGGCCATCAGTTTACATATTATATCTAAATTTGAAGTAATTACGTTCAGTAATTCAAAAGTTATAAGGCTCTGACAGACGGACGGACGGACGGACAAGAGCAAATTCACCTAGTAGACTCAGAGACCTCGCTTCGCTCGGTCAATAAAAGTCCTTACAATCTACCGGATAGGCATGCAAAAATAATATTTAATAATAATTCTTATTCTAAGTTTACGTATTAAAATTTCAATTTATTAAATTGAACTTTGGATATTAGGAGTTTTGGTAGGTTTGGTAAAAAAAACTAAGAATGTTGTATATCGTAAAGCATTAGAATAATAAACACTTTTTTTTTAATATTTTTTTATTATTTATACCAATTCGAATTCAATATTCATAGTTAAGACAGGTCAGCTAGTACTTAACAGATAAAACAATAGATAAAGTATTATACTGCATCTTCTTATACTGTGTCTTTACTAGCTGTGGGTCTGACTTGAGGTGCGGTGCGGGGAAGCGCGAGGGGTGTAGATTTCTTTACTCTATGGTGCAGGGCTCAACTTGAAACGAACGCGTAGTACTTACATTTTATTATAGTAAATATTTTTTTTGTCCGAAATTAGGATTTATTTTAATCATCATCTTCATGCAGAACAAATAAAACAGCAAAACCACTGGAATATTCATTTTATTTACTTAATTACTACTATCAATTAAATTCACATGTAATTTATGCAAGTAATAATTGAAGTTAAATTCACATTGTTTCATTTCCTACCACTTGATTTGGTAAAATTTTGGAAAAAATTATGACACCAAAAAAGTTTAGAGTATACATTTTTTTCTCCTACATCTTGAAAACTAAAACAAATAAAAATCTAGTTAAAATTCACTTACGGCTGAATACTGAAAAATATCTTAATTAAGAAAGCCCATAAAAAATGATTCTTGTATGGACAAAAAGGTCAAAAGCATATTTGTAGGATACAGGGAAAGAAGACCCCAATAGGGAATATGCATGATTTTTTTTTAATTTCTTAAATTAATCATTTACATCTTTATAACATATAAAAAATATAAATAGGTTTGAAAATAGTCAAATAATTTTTAAAAGTGAAATTTAAAACATTGAATAAATTTGAGCCGTTCAAACGCCACCATTAGCGCGCGCTTTTGATGACGTCATTCGACATGTCCCGTGTTTGTTTACTATAGCGTTTCAGTTACTTCATACTTATTTTCAGTTTTAATTGCTACACAAACCATGGAAGAAGTTAAAAAACCTTCTTACAAGTATTGTATGGTACTTAAGTACAAAAACACTATTATTAGTACACCCGATAAAGTGTTTTTTCGTATTCCACGAGATGCGAAAGTACGAAAAAAAAGTGTAAGAAAATTGTTCATGTAAATCGGAATATCGTATTTATCTAATACTTATTTACAAAAAGTATATCTTCTTCTTCTTCTTCTTTATCAAGCGATAGACGTCCACTGCTGGACAAAGGTCTCTTGCATGGACTTCCACAGGTCTCGGTCTTGCGCCGCCTGAATCCAGCGGCTCCCTGCGACTCGCTTGATGTCGTCGGTCCACCTGGTGGGGGGTCTGCCAACACTGCGCTTCCCGGTGCGGGGTCGCCACTCCAACACCTTGGGACCCCAACGACCATCAGCTCTTCGAACTATGTGCCCCGCCCATTTCCACTTCAGTATCGCGACTCGCTGAGTTATGTCGGTGACTCTGGTTCTCCTACGGATCTCCTCATTTCTGATTCGATCCCGCAGGGATACTCCGAGCATAGCTCTCTCCATCGCCCGCCGGTCCTGAGCCTACTTATGAGGCCCTTAGTTAGCGAAAACAAATTAATTTGATATTATCCTTTCACTTTTACTTCTAGAGTACGGAACCCAACTAGAGTACGGAACCAAAAAGTATATAAACATATCAAACTTGAGTGAGCTTCAATAACATAATATTACGTATAAATTATCATGATATAGACGTAAATTAGGAGTTTAGGAACACAGATGGTTATTTAAAGGTTATGTTTTGTTTTAAGTATTATTTAAACATATAAGAATAAAAATCTATGATGGACTAAAATATACCATGTAACATAATAATTACATTGCAGCTTTCACTCCTTTGATCTCTGCGCTCGTAAAATCGAGATTTGATACAAAATATGCCGACATCATAAATGCACCTATTTTCGGTAGATTATCCGATTGTGCTTTGACAAAACCAGTTTCAGTCATCGACCTAGATTGACTAAAAATATAAATTCACAAGTAATCACACAGGAATACAGTTTTAAACAATTTTTCTCACAAACACTGTATGAATATCGACGCCGTAAATCAACCGTAGGTCAAATGACGTCACATTTCGTTTCGACCAATGGCGACGCGTTTTGTAAGTTTGAATTTCCCTCCTTTATTTTTCACTTTCGATATAATATTTTCTGGGTTTAAATAATAACTAAATAAAAAAAATACCTTTTAAGTATAATGTTAAGGCAATAAAGAATCTAGAAAAAAATATTTGAGACAAATGTAAATTTTATGCATATTCCCTATTAAGCTTTGTATGGTTGTAGGAAATAAGATCATGATCACTGCTGTTATTTGAAAGGAGAAAAAATAATTTATGCATAGTTAACCTACTCAAGGTTTATAATTACTTATCTCAAAAACGATTGTAATATATTACTACTAGCTGATACCTGCGATTTCGCGTGGTTTAAGGCTTCGTGATTCCCGCGGGAATTTTTTAATGTTCCAGGATAAAATATAATTTATCCTATGTGCTATTGATGTTTAAGCTATTAATATTGTGAAGTTTCATCAAAATCCGTCCAGTAGTTTTTGAGTGACAGACCCATCCATCCCCAACCTTGGCATTTATAATATTAATAGGATTATATGATAGTATAGTATGATTAATATTATGACGATGACCTTTATTTCCCTGTAGCTACCTCTCCTTTGCCTATGGGATGGTCTTAATTACTAGATATGTTTCAGTTTATTCAGATGTTAGATACCTAATAAAATTTTTAAAGTTTTCTGTTTGATAAAGCTTATATACTTATTCTGATTAAGATAAAATGACGTGGTACATTAAATTTGAAACAAAACTGGAATCAAGTTGAATGAATACAAGCTGTTACGATTATCTGAATTTATTGAATTGAATAGGTAAAAAAATATATTCAATAAGGATCACGATTTATTTGTAACCTGTCCCTGTTTGAACTTATAGTTACTCATTAACAACTAAAATATATCCTTATTAGTCTTATGGCCTGTTTCACCACTCGCTGATATAGTGCCTGATATATATCTAACAGATAAAATATCTGCTGGATAAATCTGTGTGATGTCTTTTTGAGTTTAACTGCCGGATTGACATATATCCGATACTTATGAAACAAATTTAAACACCATCCATCAGATAAGTTGTGGATAGGCTATCAGACCTTTATCAGCAAATGGTGAAACAGGCCCTTAAAATCCTAACTTATAATCAACTTAAAGTAACAGAAACGGCTAATATGGAAAACTTACAAAAGCGAGTAAGTACCTAGTCATGAACTTTTTGAAAATAAGTAACCCTAAAAAAATAATATTCTCCTTTTGTAAGAATTCTACATTAGCTCTGAAGTAGACACGCTTAAGCATTTCTGATGGCAATCCTACAAATTATTATCAAAACAACTTCATCCAAATGTTTCAATAATTGTCCTTGAGTGAGGCACTCAGTTGTGTTGTCAGTTTATTTAACATTTTTTAATTCCACTTCAAATACTAGGGTTGAGTTTGGTGGAATTACTGGCGGAGATCCCTTTGCACCGTATCTATACATAAACAAAATAAACATGAATTAGAATGTTACTAATATTATAAATTATCTGATGCCCGCGATTTCACCCGCGTGGATTTTGTTTTTAAAATCCCTCGGGAACACTTTGATTTTCCGGGATAAAAAGTAGCCTACATCTCTCTCATCCTGTAAGCAGTGATAGCCTAGTGGTTTGGACTGTGGTCTCCTATTTGGAGTGTCGCAGGTTCGATCCCGGGTACGCACCTATGACTTTTCGCAGTCAAGTGCGTTTAAGCAATTAAATATCACTTGCTTCAACGGTGAAGGAAAACATCGTGAGGAAACCTATTGTGTAACCTAATATTACCGTGCACAATTGAGAGTTTTTCATAATGTTCTCGAAGGTGTGTGTGAAGTCCGCCAATTCGCATTGTGCTAGTGTGGTGGACTATGGCCTATAACCCTTCTCTGAGAGGAGACCTGCGCCACGGTAATATTATGTATACAGTATTCCAACTTCATACAAACGGACGAAGCGCGAGCTATGCCTACGCGCCTCGATCTCGGTAAGCGCTCGGTACGCAGACAGTCGCGACTGTGCCGCAGTGACGAACGGACGGTGTTATGTTTTTTAACAATAACTGCGCAATTTTTAACTAAAAATAAGTTCAAGTACATATTTAATATGACGAGGAGGATATATTGTGCTGTTTTTGCTTGCATGAATTCGTCAATAACGCATCCAGAGATAACTTTTTTTAAATTACCTGGAAACTCTGAAAGGTAAGACTCTAAAATAATTTTACTTACTAGTAGGTAGGTACAAAATGTGTGTATTTTTAATGGATAAGGTATTTCCTTTTATCTCCCTATATATTTATTTATATATCTATATATATAAAAGAAAGTGGTGTTAGTTACACTATTTATAACTCAAGAACGGATGAACCGATTTGGCTCAAAATTGGTGGAGAGGTAGCTTAGAACCAGGAGACGGACATAGGATACTTTTTATCCCGTTCGACCGCGTTTCCGTCAAGTCAATATAAAACCTGGTATAACAAAAATGCATCTGACATGAAATAAAAAAACGAAAATGACAGTGGAAGAACAAAACGTAGATAAATGACAGCTAAACGTAATTTTGTATTTGGTTAATTATGGTAGAAAATTATGGTAAAAACAATTATAAAAATTATAGTTTAACGTAATTGATAATATCATCAGTAATATGTTTTCTCTTTGAATCATCATTAACAATGCCGCGAGCAAGACGATCAAATGTTTCCTGCTACAAAGCTACGGATTGACGTGATTTATTGGATAGGTATAGTTGAGAACCTGGAGGGTGACAAAGATTTCCCGCGGGATGTTATGAACTAAATCCACGCAGACGAAGTCGCGGGCATCAGCTAGTAATTTATATAATATTATCGTTTTACTTTTACTTCTAGAGTACGGAACCCTCGGTGTGCGAGTCCGACTCGCACTTGGCCGGTTTTTTTTAATTAAATCTACCAATCAAAAAACAACACGCATTTTTATTGAACACTTCCTATTTAATTCTCAAAGTATTTTATTTGTTTATATAAAAAAAAGTATATTTACAATCACAAAACTAAATGGAAACACAAAGTAGGCAAATGTAATTAAAATGCTGGAGGCGGGCAGCCCTATCGCATGTTTACGTACCGCACGGCTGTAGGCATTTATGTCAAAGACACGGCCGAGTTACAATACTGTATACATAAATATTACCGTGCCTGCGCTCAGTCGTGAGCCGTTGATGGGTTGCTAATGATGATGATTATCCTGTTATTGTGAACTTACGCCATCGCAGGCGGGCAGACTATCCTCCTCTTGCCGCCGACCTTCATGCCCGCAACCCCTACATCCCAGCCCGAGATAACTTCCTTGGCGCCCAGCTTGAACTTGAACCCAGGTCCCTTTTGGCAGTTGTCGAACATCTTGTTGTTCTGTTTCAGCTTTCCCTCATAGTATACCTGCACATAATAATTTATTTTTGACTAGACGATGCTTGTGATTTCGTCCACGTGAAATAAGGTTTTAATAGGGTATTTTACTCCTAGTTAGAAATAATCTAAAAATAAAAAAACAGGATGGTTTAGGCAATAAGGAATCGGGAAGTGGAAGTTTCAGTTCACAAAATTATAAAATAAATTTTATATTAAACTTCAAAGTTTTCACTTTTTTGTCTATGCTACAAATATGCGAAACGTCAAATAGTACCCGCCATTACACTAAACTAGCGGCACGCTATGATGGCCGGTTTGACACATTACAATAGTGATGTGGAATGTCAATTTATTCTCGAACAAAAAACAATTAAGTTTTGTTTTTGTACCTGATTAAATAGGTTTAATAAAACAAAAATGTATATGTTTATTTAATTTATTTGAACGAACTGAATATTTGAATGAAAATGAATATACATACTTTATATGCACACAAGAAAATATATAATATCAAATCTTTCCATCAATATTTTGCGTTTGTTACATTTTTTGTATCGAAATCCAATGGTCTTCAAAATCTTCGTTAAAGAACTTTCCCCACCGAAGAATAATCCAGCTTCCTTCAGTGAATGCACCAACTTTTTTCTTGTTGGATACTCCTTCTGTAAATAGTAGCCGTAAACATGTCTTCGGATAGCATCGGCATCAAAGCTATCGATGCCTACGACTGGTTTTGCTCGTTTTCTCTTTTTTGGTGTGTGAAGTTTATTTTCTTCTGTGCCAGTCTCGCCATATTTTTTTTTAGTTATCCGTCTAACAGTTCGTTGTCCAATATTAAGCGCATCAGCTACGCGTTCAACCACTGACGTTATAGGTAAAATTGGCCCTCCATTTTGAGCTTCACGATCGAAATAGTTACGAAGGCGTATTACGAACTCACGTGTCTGACTATTTAGAACAGTTCTCTGCGTACGTTCGGTCATATCGACGAAATCCACAACAAAGGGCTTGAACAGAGTCCAAATTAACGAGCAAGGGTCAACAGTAATGCAGTATCAATATTTGAAATCCAAAGCCAGGTCAAAACTATATCACAATCGCATTGCACTGACAGTTTATACTTTTCGAAGCAACGTCAATTCGAAACTGCTTTGTTTTGCATTGAGCATTGACGCGAGTTTGCCGGAGGTAGTAGTTGTGCTAGCCAGCGATCCTATGTGACGATCGTATTAGATTCCATTTTTAAAAATTTTCAATTTAGAAAACCAAATGCCGAGTTGTGGTATATATCATATAAAAATAAAAATTTTACCTTTTGTATGAAACAGCTGATATTTTTTTGCGATTTCAGAGGTTTGTCCACATAGTGAAAATTGTTCATATTCACAAGTACATTCACCCCTTAAATGGTGCAAACTGATTTTTCTACACTTGTATACATTTTAGAAATCAATTTAATAAATAAATTTTGAGTCCTAAACCTAAAACTACATTCGATAAAATTTATGAATCTCTGCACATCACTATCGTCAATAAAGTAATACAATTATTTCCTTCAAAGTCGTTATCAATTAATACGGAACTTCATGAGCGGACAAACGTCAAACCGGCCATCATAGCGTGCCGCTAGTGTACGTCAAATGTCAGTAGCCTATATAGTTCATCCGCTCAAATAGTTTGCAGTACAATTACACGGTATTTTAGAAACTATGTGAAAATAAATAAATACATTATTGAATCATTTAGTACCATCATTTATTTAATTTTTTTAAATTAATGAAAAATACAAAATCAAAATACTGGTAGTATTAGATCTGAATCATCACTTTATATACACATACTATCATCATAATACAGCACACAAACATTTAGCGTGATGCACTAAAGTACACAGTGGGTCACATAAGTCGCGCCGCCTTCGGCATGTACCGGCCGTCGCTATGTGTCGGCTTTACAAAGGGTGCCAGCCATTTGAGCGAACGAATTTACTGTCCTTACGACGTCATCACATCGTCTGATGTGAGGCATCTAGCGTGTACGCGCGGAAATTTAAAAGGCAAACTTTAAATGCATTTTTTTGGTACTTATCGATTGAATAAAATTTTACTAAATTTTCTAGTAGTATATTATCATCACCTTAGAATTAAATTAAGACACTTTTCAAAAAAGAGTAAAATACCTTATTCCCGCGGGAACTCCTTAATTTTCCGGTATAAAATGTAGCCTATGTGTTAAACCTGGGTATGAGCTATTAGCCAAAATGGTTCCTTCGTTGTTGCGTGAAAGAGTAACAAACATCCATCCATAGTCCATACATCCATTCATCCATCTATCCATAAATACATCCTCACAAACTTTCGCAATTATAATATTAGTAGGATATAGGAATGCATATCAACCAGGGTACCAATTGTCTAAAAGTTATTCCATTGATCGTATTCGTATTGGATGAAATTAGCGTCAAAGTAAAATAATCCTTGATTGTATTGATTTCAAGTCACAAATTCAGTACAACCGATTTTAATATGGAGCATTATGGAGCTGATCATACATACGTAAACGTATAAGAATGCATACACGAAATTGAGTTCTAATTCAATGCTGTTATGGTTTATTTTTCTTTGACACTAATGCCATCGAATACGCTTACGATCAATGGAATAACTTTAGACAATCGCAGGGCTGGAACCCAATGCCAAAAAAATTGCCCAATTAGCACTTGTGTACTTACCATGACCACCTTGCCGGGTTTGGCCACGGGTCCAGCTCCCACTTTCAAGTCTTCAATGAATACTCCACCACTCAGGGACTTCTTTTCCTTTTTTTCCTTGCTTTCCTTTTCACCTTGCTGTGCATCCTTTTTAGCATCACCTTTTTCCTTTTTGGCCTTTTGCAGTTCAGCTGGTTTCTCTTTCTGTTGGTAATAATTTACATATTAGCAAAATAATCTTTAAAAAAATATTTATAAACAGTATTTCAGACAAATCACAAATGGCTACTTAGTGAGTTTTTAGGGTTAGGGCTCCCAAATGCTTAATTAATCTCTAGTGGGTCTCTCAACATCACACTAACGTCATCACACGTCTTTGTTTCCGGCCTCGTATAATTTGAGTACCTTCAAGGCAAGAGTGAATAAGCATTTTCTAGGCAAGCGCGCTCCAACCTAGACCTCATCAGTGCTTTCCAGCATTGATTGTCGTCAAGCGCAAGCCATCAACATACTATTATAAATGCGAAAGTGATTGTTTGTTGGTTTGTCCTTCAATCACGCCGCAACAGAGCCACGGATCAACGTGATTTTTTGCATGGGTATAGTTGAGGACCTGGAGAGTGGCATAGGCTACTTTTTATCCCAGAAAATTATTGATTTTAAAAACTAAATCCACACTGAAGTCGCGGGCATCAAGTAGTTTCGAAATAAAAAAAGACAAGTAGGATGTCTAACTGTTGATGATGATGATGATGATGATGATGAACCATACCTTGGGCTTGTCAACACCATTCACTTGCGGCTCTTGCTTTTGTTTCTGTAGCTTCTTCTTGAGCCGTCTCTTCTGTGACTTGGTCATCTTGGATGTGTCCAACTCTTTCTCCTCCTTGCTGGTGTCGAGGGTGGTGTCAGCTTTATCTGACTCCTCTTCCTCCTCCCCCTCTTCATCTTCTTCCTCCTCACCTTCTTCATCTTCAGAGTCTTCTTCATCACTGAAATCATAGTCGGAACAAATTCATTTATTGAAATTTTTAATTTGCACAAAATTTCTTGGTTTGAATTTTCACACTCTGAATAAACAACCTAATCCAAAAATCGTAACTTTCGAGAATCAACTAAAAACTATTTTTCCATAATTATTATTCTTTAAGCTGCTATAGAATCCAAACTAATATTTAATACCTTATTGCTCAAGGAAAAGAAGTGTTTTGTTTACCTAGATTGTGATTCTTGTTATTTAACCTCGTTTTACCAAAATTTCGTATTCGGTCATTGTTTTATTAAGGCGCTGTGTATAGTCAATGAATCACAAGCCGAATGAAGATCGTCTTATTTAAAATCTATGTGTCATAATTATGAAAAAAATATTAGTTATAATTGATCGTATTTCTGGCCTGATGGCTGTTTCCTAAAAACGATAACGCAAACTTTTCTCGATAGAAAAAAATTGCAAAGTTGACTCTGCAAATACATAAAATCCCATCGTTCTCTGTTATGCATACATTTATTTTGATAAAATTAAGTACAGTTGTTTTTCATATCTTACTACAACAAATGGCTGTTTTAGATTTTATTTATTGCGACTGTTATAATTTTAATATTTTCCATTATAATTTAACAGTCGCAATAAATAAAATCTAAAACAGTCATTTGTTGTAGTAAAATATGAAAATCAATTGTACTTAATTTTATCAAAATAAATGTATGTATAACAGAGAACGATGGGATTTTATGTATTTGCAGAGTCAACTTTGCAATTTTTTTCTATTGAGAAAAGTTTGCGTTATCGTTTTTAGGAAACAGCCATCAGGCCAGAAATACGATCAATTATAACTAATATTTTTTTCATAATATTATGACCCATAGATTTTAAATAAGACGATCTTCATTCGGCTTGTGATTCGGCTCACGAATGAAGACCGTGTCTATACACAGCGCCTTAAGTTTGATATACTTGCCAACTAAATATTATAAAGCAAAAACTATGAAACTTCAACATTGTGCACAGAACAGAGCACAGACACAGAAAAGATATTTGTACTAGCTTATCCGGCGAACTTCGTACCGCCAACTTATCTATATAAATAAAACAAATAAAATATCCTAATCCAAAAAAACTATCCTATCTTTCAAGTTGGACCAAATTACAGATAGTTACGAAGTTTGATCAAAATCGGTTAAGTAGTTTAGGAGTCCATCGCGGACAAACAACGTGACACGTAATTTATATATATTAAGATTTTAAGTTTTGTACATTTTGCATATTACATATATTATTACATATATTATATTGAAAATTTTTGTATAATTGAAATTTTTGCAAAATTTAAATTTTTTCGAATTGAACATTTTGTATGTAGATGATCAAAACATCATACTAATATTATAAATGCGAAAGTGTGTTTGTTTGTTTGTTGGTTTGTCCTTCAATCACGCCGCAACAGAGCTACCTAAAATTCTAATTTGAACGCGAACTGTCAACCATAGACAAAGCTTTACCGTCGCGTTCAAATTAGAATTTTATGGTTGCAAGTTTCGACGCAATCGATTGTGTCCACAGGTACAAGCGCCCATAGGTACATCACTTGCCCATATAGTTGAGGACCTGGAGTGACATAGGCTACTTTTATCCCGGAAAATCAGAGTTCCCCGAGGGATTTTACAAACTAAATCCACGCAGACGAAGTCACGGGCATCAGCTAGCCTCTTCATACAGAAATGAACTTTTTTCAGTTGTAGTGTAGTTGTAATCTCTTTCATTTCGGTTTTTATTTCTCCCGTAAGAGACAATAGACAAGTCCACTTCACCAGTGTATGGTGTGATACCACTAACCTATCTGTTTCTGCATCAGCAGCAGTAACTTTGAACGAGTCATCATTTTCATCAGTATCAATATCCTCTCCATCCAGGAACTTCTGCAGTGGATCAACACCATCATCAGAGTCCGAACTGTCTGCTGCCACTTTGTTCTTAGCTGCTTTTTTGTCTGGCTGTAAAGTTAAATTCAGGTAAAACCAAAATCCAAAATCCTTCAGTGCCTGAGGACTAGTCTTCAAACAGTGCATGGTGCCAGTGATGAATTATGAATCCGAGACATGGTCGATAACTGTGGGCCTTATAAAAAGGCTCAAGGTCCCTCAATAGGAGATGTAGAGAACTATGCTCGGAGTTTTCCTGCGAGATCAAATCAGAAATGAGGAGATCCGTAGGAGAAACAAGGTCACCGACATAGCTCAGCGAGTTGCGAAACTGAAGTGGAAATGGGTGGGGCACATAGTTCGAAGAGCTGATGGTCAGTGGGGTCCCAAGGTGCTGGAGTGGTGACCCCGCATTGCCGCTGGATCAGGCGGTGCAAGAACAAGGCATGTGGAAGTCCATGCAGGAGACCTTTGTCCAGCAGTGGATGTCTATATATAAACACAATACTACCACTTTTAAAGTTTATATAATAGCTTACTCTTTAAATAAATACCATAATAATCTCTAATTTAAATCAGGAAGGCAAATCATAGTATTATAAGAATAGAATAGAAATATTTTTTATTCAAATAAACTTTTAGTGCTTTCGAATCGTCAAATGGATCTACCACTGGTTTGGAATATTGTCCTTCCTACCAAGAAGAACCAGCAAGAAACTCTGCAGTTGCTCTTTTTCAATACAGTTTACAATAGGTACTATACCTACTATGTATTCAGTTTATGCATTGTTTAAACAATTAGGGGAAGTTCCTGAAATGCATAGTTACAATTCAGTACATGTTAAGATGGGCAGACAGAAAGTAGCCCCATTCCTGCCGGCGGAACTCGTTCACAAGCATGACGCACGACCCAGTAGTTGCTTCTATCAACCATATTTTAGGGACTGTAACAACCCGCATCACACGACACCACCACAGAAATGTTTAAAGAGAGCATGACATACATAGGCTTAAGGCTA
This sequence comes from Oeneis ivallda, assembly GCA_029955525.1. Classification (NCBI taxonomy): domain Eukaryota; kingdom Metazoa; phylum Arthropoda; class Insecta; order Lepidoptera; family Nymphalidae; genus Oeneis; species Oeneis ivallda. The sequence continues at coordinate 17,193,652 of JARPMR010000020.1, read as the reverse complement.
CCCATGTTAAGGCATCAAATTGAATACTAATATTCAAATATACTCAAATAAGTGACAATAATTAGTAAAGTAAATAAGTGACAATGTATATAAAATCATGTCACAAATAACAGACATCTAAAATGGTGTATTATGCAGGAAATCATTATTAAACATGACTGTGTCAAGCAAATTGTTCAATTCAATTCAATTCCCAATGGCTTTTAGGTGTGCCAACTGGGCACAGATTGAGTTGCCAGTGTCACGTTGATGGAGAAGGCACGAAGCAGATTGAGCTGTGTAAGATGTTAAAAATTTTAATCAGCTAAGTAGTAAAGAGTAGGTTTTTTTTTAATTTCTTTTCTCTCTGTGGTGTGCTGTGGTGCAGAAATTCGTAAAAAAACCAAGTTAACAGATGCTCTTCAGCATACTTTAACACAGAAATGGAAGTGGGCAGGACATGTAGCAAGATATAAGGATAAGAGGTGGACCCATCAAACCACAAAATGGCTAGGTCCAGCAGGCAAAAGGCGTGTGGGAAGACAAAGAAAAAAGTGGGCTGATGACATCGTGCACACAGCGGGAAAGGACTGGATGCATAATGCCCAAGACAGACAGAGATGGCAACAGATGGAGGAGGCTTTTACCCACAGGGGACCACACACCAACGGACTAGATAAGACTTCCATGCAAGTCTAAATTGTGAACTATACTACATAATAAGATACATGTGTGGGGGAAAAAATAGAGCTTAATAAATAAATAAAGTAGTAAAGAGTAGGTTTTTTTTAAATTTCTTTTCTCTCTGTGGTGTGGTGTGGTGCAGAGGCCTAGCCTTGAAGACATTATTTCTGGTAAAAACTGCATAAAGAAATGATCAGTCTGTGATGATACCTTAGCTTTCTTGCTAGCGCTTCCTTCCACAGCATTGTCAAGTTTCCTCTTGTTCTTGGCGGGGATAAGGGCTGGAGCCTCTTCCTCTTCATCCTCCTCCTCTTCTCCTTCTTCATCATCTGAAGGCTCTTCCTCATACTCCGGGTCTAGGTAACCAGTCAAGTGAACATTGCACTTACCTAGAGCAACAGAATTACTTATAAATCACACTGCTTGAACAGAACAAATAATAGTCAGCTCGTGATTATGACATTTCACCAACGTCGAATGACGTTTACCCTAGAAATAAATTGGGCATCCTGACAGCTTTTGTACTGTCAAAATATTAAACTTATGCTCGGATATGACTTTACGTTGGTGAAATCAGCCCTAAGTTTTCACTTTTTGTGTATTGAGTGTTTTATGAGAACATTTTTGTGAAATTGAGCATTTTGACACTTTGTATGTAGACAAAAATAACTGTAATACCCATGATATTGGCAGTGTTCTTTTTATTCAATGACAAGATTGACTGCAATTTCACCTGATGGTAAGTGACGATGCAGTCTGAGATGGTAGCGGGCTAACTTGGATGATGATAAGGTCACATGAAAATTATACATACCGTTTGTGAGAAATGATATGGAGTCTCCAGTCTTAAAGTATAGGTCGAGGGGAGTTTGGATGCACTTGTTCTTCTGCAGGGTGCACACAAGAAAGTTTTTCCCATCCACCACCACCATAACTTGGCACGCATCATTATCTCCAGTTGAGATGTCCATGGCCGCTTGGGAGATATGGAAGGGTTTCTCCACCACTTGGGTGTACCGTTTGTTTGGTTCCATTATCAGTCCTGGAGATAAAAATGTTTAAAAACTAAATAATGGATATAACATCACAGAGAGTTGCGAAACTGAAATGGAAATGGGCAGAGCACGTAATTTGAAGAGTTAATGGTCGTTGGGGTCCCAAGGTGCTGGAGTGTCGACCCTGCACCGGGAAAGCGCAGTGTTGGCAGACCCCCCACTGGGTGGGCCGACAACATCAAACGAGTCACAGGGAGCCGCTGGATTCAGGCGGTGCAAGACCGAGGCCTGTGGAAGTCCATGCAGGAGACCTTTATCCAGCTGTGGACATCTGTAGTTTGATTACTATTATTATATGTATAGTCAATGTGGGTAAATGTAAACAGAGGTAAATGGAGACACGCCCGATAACTTCGTCAATTTTGCTCACAAAAAAATGTGCGCATAACGAAACGCAACTATTGTTTATTGTTTTGAAATGTCAGTCAGACATAAATAATAATTGCGTTTCGTTATGCGCACATTTTTTTGTGAGCAAAATTGACGAAGTTATCGGGCGTGTCTCCATTTACCTCTGTTTACATTTACCCACATTGACCCTATATGTGGGGGTGTGTGTGTGTGTGTGTGTGTGTGTTTGGGCACACATATACATATTGAAATACTGTAGTTGGACAAATATGAAATTGATTTTATACAATTTATTTTGTTTGTGCAAGGCCTCATTACTAACCTACTGTAAAAAGAATAGATTTGAGCCATAGCACTGTAGAGTGTAGGTGTAAAGCGTTTATGCATATTAGGCTTATTTGACAACATCCATCTTCTTCTTCTTCTCTTTATCAACCGATAGACGTCCACGGCTGGACATAGGTCTCCTGCATGGACTTCCACAGGCTTCGGCATTGCACCTTCTATGTATATACTACGAGACTGGCAATTCTGAATAAGAACTGTGTCACAGTTTTGAATTGAATTGATTTGAATGAACTTCAAATCACATTGAAGAACTACGCACATAAATAATGACAGTGTTTTAATAGTCACGTTCAACAAAATCAGTGTTAGTTTGTTGAAAATAATGTTCATGGCTTACAAAAAAATGCACTGGCCTTCTCGCTTGTTCGCAGTGGACTAAACGAGTTTCGGGGACTTGACCATAACTTACATGACAATTTCTTAAGACCTCAGAGCTGGTCTAGTAGGATACATAAGTACTTGCCTGAAAGATGTCAGATAGCATCTTGGCAGTTTGTAATAATTGGAAATAATGATTTAGACAAGGTGGCATTGACTATTAAATTTTTTGACTGATTTTGTACATTTGTGATTAATCACCAAACCTGAGTGCAAAGTAAAAATTTAAGTTGGCAGGTAGGTATTTCATCACCCTCAAAGCATGTAGGGCTGTGATAACTCAGCAAACGAACCCTTTCTGATGTGCCACTTTACCAGTGCTTTGAGTGGGAATAGTTTTTACCGTATCTGAATTTTCTGAAAAAATCTGTCCATGTGATTTCTTTAAATATTGTGAAAATAAAGCGAAAATAATACCTAGAGTTGCAAATCATTAATATTGCATTTATTGTTGATTTTTTCGGATACTTCTATCCCAATGTGCTAAAGTAAAAGAACACGTGGTGGTATATGGTTACCGGTAACTTACCCCAAAACATTTTGGTAGTTTGTCGGAACTTGGATTCAAAGGAATTCTTGAAAACTAGACAAATTAGCACACTCAGTAAATAATCAATTTAGAATACGTCCTAATTCTTTGAAAAATCCGAAGCCAGCAAAAGCAAATGGCAAAATCAGCTTAATTTTAAAAGTGTCAAGTTTATATTATTCTGTGGCCTAAATGCAGTGCTCGCCGCTAGGAGGAAACAAAAGAAGGGCGGTTATCCGGCGCCGGCGGTTATCCTAGTGGTCGTGGTCTATGCTCACGGTGCTCACACATGGAACACTTGTTGTTCCTGGTCTGTGGCTCACACCATATGCATCTTGTTGTTCCTGGGCCCTGATTCTGTAACTTACTTGCTAACAAAAAATGATAGCCACTGACATATATTTTTTATCCATTGAAGGTTTGCTACGAAAATAATACTTTTATTTTCATAGCAAACCTTCAATGGATAACAAATATATGTCAGTGGCTATCATTTTTTGATTGCAACTAAGTTACAGAATCAGGGCCCTGGTCTGTGATAAGCATAAGCTCACATTGTAGTCGTAACCATGGACATAGCAAACAAACAGGACCAAGCACTCACAGCTGAAAAGCGAGCCGAGCGAGATAGTTAGTACAGAGGCCGTGTGTCCCTTTCTAACAGGGTGACAATAAGATTTTCGATATGTGAGACAAATCAATCTTGCAATCTTCCTTCTAATTATAACTTTATTATAAACACAATTATTGAAGTTTTTCATTAGCAATGGAAAATTTCTTAGGGATTAGGGATTGATTACGAAATAAATAATACAAATAGTACAAGGTATCGATTTGTCCAGTCATAGTGAGTACATTGCTAGATATTATAATGACTAGTCATGTGTAGATAATGTGATAAATTAATCATTTTCTCTAGATATTAGCTGGTCAAAGGCACCCAAAGTAATAAATACAGCCCCACTTCCCCTACCGCGCCTTATTCCGTTGCCGCAAGATCGGTATATTTACCAAAATCTTAGGTTAGGTCAGGGTTGTACAGAAATTCTGTTCTATTGGTTTGAAATGAAACATTAAAATAATGAAAATTGTAATAATAATAATAATAATAATAAGAATAATAATTGTAATAATAAGAACCTGGCAACCCTGAATGTCAGCATACATCATATTTTTTCGCCGTTACATTTTTGCCGATATAAATATTATAAAACCGATCTCAACAGAATTTTCGATTTAATTCAATAAATTTACCATAGTGAAAACTAATTAGAACAAGAAACCATGAAAGAGCAAACAAAGAAAATCAAAACAGTCCGAAACATAACTGACACAACCTGTCATTAGATGCCTGAAAGACTACAAAAGAAATTGCACGAATTAATAATGTAGAATGCTGACACGATCCAGAGCACGGAACGCACAAACGCCACCCCCGGACTCGTCGCTCAGTTCCGCCTCGCAGCCACCCGGGACCACGCCCAATGCTGCAGTTGCGTCGAGTTCGAGCGACGAGTTTTTCTCCCCGCCGACGTCGCCACCACCAGTACATCGTCGTGGGAGAGGCCGGCCACCGACTTGCTTGGGATCCCGAGGCCCACCGGCTTCTGATAGGGTCCCCGCATCCGGCGGTAGTGTGTCGCGCATGAGGTGGACAACATCCATTAATGAAAATGTCATGCGCGCATACTTAGGGGCTACTGAGGGTGGAACCAACATGACCGCGTACCGTGCTAGGATGCATGCTTTGTTTCAGGTCCTTGAACCAGCTCTTAATGTGTCGGCTCAGCGACTGTCGGACCAGGTGCGGGTTATTCAGCGTAATCACATGCTGGACAGCGCCGTGCTTGATCGGCTTCGCTCTGAACTGCAATGTAACCGCGCTACCCCCCCCTCACCGCAAGCTCCAGCACAATCGCAAACTGCTCATGCGATTTCGCTGCAGCCCACTCAGGCTGGTGAGGGACAGGATAGCGGGGCTGCACATGTAAGTACCCAGTGTAGTGAACAATTGAGGAGTGCTTTGGAGAGTGCTATTCGGGAATATAGATCTTCACCACCCGAGTTTAGACCGCGGTTACCTCGGATGCCCATGAAAAATAAGAACAAAGCGCTAATGGGTGCCCTGGATTCACTGCTGCCGAGTTATTTTGACAGCAGCGAAGACCTTTCCGACACACATTCGATTCTGTACTGCGCGGCTGTTGCGGCATGTCGTGTTGCTAATGTAAAGTTTATTAATAATGATACAGCAACACGACCGAAGCCTACCGCACCAGCATGGCAGTGCAGGATCGAACGTCGTATTGATGGGGCTCGGGCACTCATTGGCAAACTACTCTGCTTCAGGGAGGGCAACACTCGCCCTAGAGTCATGCGCTTTGTGAGGCGCGCTTTCTTGGGGACTGATATCAGCCCTCAAGATTATAAGGCGCGCGTCACTGAGCGCATTGACTTCCTGAAACAGAAGGTCTCAGCATGGGCTAGCCGTATTCGCAGATACAAGTGCCGGGTCGAGAGATATACCCTGAATCGCACTTTCCGAAGCGATCAGAGGCGGGTATACCGAGGTTGGGAACACCCTGACCAAGGTGTCACCGATACGCGCCTACCGGATGATGAAGCCATGACCTCATTCTGGCGCAACATCTGGTCGGCGCCTGTCGCTCACACTGAGGGTGGTTGGACGTGGGATGTAGAAAGAGCGTGCGATCAAATTCCAGAAATGGACCTAGTTACTATCACCCCTGAAGACGTGGCCACTGCAGCCCGTCCCCTGCCCAATTGGAAATCCCCCGGGCCGGACGGGCTGCACAACTTTTGGATAAAGTGGCTACGCAGCTCGCACGCTCGTTTGGCATCCCAATTCCAATCATCTCTAGAGTCAGAGTCGCTACCCCAGTTTCTGACAACAGGTATTACCCTCCTGCTCCATAAGTCAGGTAGTACCACGGAGCCCAAAAATTATAGGCCGATTACGTGCCTACCAACATTGTATAAACTTCTTACATCCATTCTGAGAACAAAAATTAACGATCATATCAATACAAAATCCATCATGTCTATTTCTCAGAACGGATGTAGGAATGGCTCCCGTGGTACTAAGGAGCTTCTCCTCATTGATATGGCCATTTGTCAACAGGTTCGGCGCTCCCGAAAGGATCTGTCGACATGTTGGATAGACTATAAGAAGGCCTACGACTCTGTGCCCCATACATGGCTCATGAAGGTGCTGGAACTGTACAAAGTAAACACAGTACTACGCGCCTTCCTACAGACGTGTATGGGGCAGTGGAGGACAGTCCTTCACTATCCAGGGTGTCGCCGGACCCTGGGGAACGCGGAGCCTATAAGGATTGAGCGAGGCATATTCCAGGGCGATAGCCTCAGTCCTTTGTGGTTTTGCCTGGCTCTGAATCCTCTGAGCACTCTCTTGGAGAATTCAGGGCTAGGTTACCGGTTGAGGAGAGGTGGTCAGGTTATATCACACCTCCTTTACATGGATGACCTAAAACTCATTGCCCCCAACAAATCACATCTACTAGAGTTACTAAAGGTAACTAAAGCCTTTAGTGATTCCATTAGGATGGAATTTGGTGTGGAAAAATGTGCGGTCATGCATGTAAAGCGAGGGAGGATTGTGGAATCTGAGGGTGTTGAGCTCTCGGATTCCATATACCTCAGATCGCTCTCCCCAACTGAAGCCTACAAATACCTGGGCATGGCGGAGGCGTTAGGTATCAGAGAGGCCGACATGAGGCAGTCGGTGAGGGAGCGTTTCCTTGGCCGCCTGAAGAAAGTGCTGAAAAGCCTTTTGTCGGGCGGCAATAAGGTGCGCGCCTTCAACGGTTGGGTCATGCCGGTCTTGATGTATTCCTTCGGCATACTCAGGTGGACTCAGACTGAGCTTGACGCCCTGGACAGACAAGTTCGTGCACTGCTGACCACATATCGGATGCATCACCCGCGCTCCTCGGTGATGAGGCTGTACATCCCGCGGAAGTGTGGGGGAAGAGGCCTTTTGAATGCCAAAACCCTCCACAACCGCGAGGTGTGCAGTCTCAGGGAGTACTTTCTCCACGCCGAGACGGAGATGCACCGCGATGTGGTCGCAGTGGACAGGGGTCTGACGCCGCTCTCCTTGGCTAAAGAGAACTGGCGCATACCTGTGGTGCTCAGTACCGATGACCGCAGGGTTGTATGGCAAGGTAAGGAGCTTCACGGACGCTTTTATCGGGCCCTCCATGGGCCTGATGTTGACTTTGAAGCGTCCGTGGCCTGGCTGCGCTTTGGTGACCTCTTTGGGGAAACCGAAGGGTTTGTGTGTGCAATTATGGACGAGGTCATGATGACGAACAATTACAGAAAATACATAGTGAAGGATGGAACGGTAGACATATGTCGGGCATGTCGCCGTCCTGGAGAAACTATCCGTCACATTGTCTCTGGTTGTTCTCATCTGGCTAACGGCGAATACTTACACAGACATAACCAAGTGGCCAGGATTATCCACCAGCAACTTGCCTTGAAATACAATCTTGTGGAATCGGAGGTACCGTACTACAAGTATGTGCCCGACCCAGTTCTTGAAAATGGTCATATCACACTGTACTGGGATCGATCTATCATTACAGACAGGACTATTGTAGCCAATAAGCCTGACATAGTGGTGATAGATCGATCAGAGCGCCGTGCAATGATTGTTGATGTTGCTGTCCCGCATGACGAGAACCTCGTGAAAGCCGAGAAAGAGAAACTCACCAAGTATCTCGACTTGGCGCACGAGGTTGTCGCCATGTGGAATGTAGACTCAGCAATCATTGTACCGATAGTCGTCACCGCTAATGGTCTTATAGCCAAGAGCCTCGACCAACATCTTTCGAGGCTCTCGTTGGGTAGCTGGGTCAAGGGCCAGATCCAGAAGGCTGTTCTCCTGGACACGGCTCGCATAGTCAGGAGGTTCCTCTCTCTGGGGCCCTGACCGCCGGTTGCTTGGACCCTGTTCCCGAGGCCGGTGGACCGCTATTTTTTATATTTTTAAATGTTTTTTTTTATAATCAAATATTTAAAAATGTAAATTATATGATATAAATGAAATAAATGTAAATAATAATAACAATAACCTGGCAACCCTGAATGTCAGCATACATCATATTTTTTCACCGTTACATTTTTGCCGAAATAAATATTATAAAACGGATTTCAACAGAATTTTCGATTTAATTCAATAAATTTACCATAGTAAAAACTAATAAGGACAGCAAACCATGAAAGAACAAATAAAGAAAATCAAAACAGTCCGAAATATAACTGACACAACCTGTCAATAGATGCCGGATAGAATACAAAAGAAATTATTAGACGAATTAATAATGTAGAATGCTGACACGATCCAGAGCACGGAACGCACAAACACCACCCCCGGACTCGTCGCTCAGTTCCGCCTCGCAGCCACCCGGGACCACGCCCAATGCTGCAGTTGCGTCGAGTTCGAGCGACGAGTTTTTCTCCCCGCCGACGTCGCCACCACCAGTACATCGTCGTGGGAGAGGCCGGCCGCCGACTTGCTTGGGATCCCGAGGCCCACCGGCTTCTGATAGGGTCCCCGCTTCCGGCGGTAGTGTGTCGCGCATGAGGTGGACAACATCCATTAATGAAAATGTCATGCGCGCATACTTAGGGGCTACTGAGGGTGGAACCAACATGACCGCGTACCGTGCTAGGATGCATGCTTTGTTTCAGGTCCTTGAACCAGCTCTCAATGTGTCAGCTCAGCGACTGTCGGACCAGGTGCGGGTTATTCAGCGTAATCACATGCTGGACAACGCCGTGCTTGATCGGCTTCGCTCTGAACTGCAATGTAACCGCGCTACCCCCCCCTCACCGCAAGCTCCAGCACAATCGCAAACTGCTCATGCGATTTCGCTGCAGCCCACTCAGGCTGATGAGGGACAGGATAGCGGGGCTGCACATGTAAGTACCCAGTGTAGTGAACAATTGAGGAGTGCTTTGGAGAGTGCTATTCGGGAATATAGATCTTCACCACCCGAGTTTAGACCGCGGTTACCTCGGTTGCCCATGAAAAATAAGAACAAAGCGCTAATGGGTGCCCTGGATTCACTGCTGCCGAGTTATTTTGACAGCAGCGAAGACCTTTCCGACACACATTCGATTCTGTACTGCGCGGCTGTTGCGGCATGTCGTGTTGCTAATGTAAAGTTAATTAATAATGATACAGCAACACGACCGAAGCCTACCGCACCAGCCTGGCAGTGCAGGATCGAACGTCGTATTGATGGGGCTAGGGCACTCATTGGCAAACTACTCTGCTTCAGGGAGGGCAACACTCGCCCTAGAGTCATGCGCTTTGTGAGGCGCGCTTTCTTGGGGACTGATATCAGCCCTCAAGATTATATGGCGCGCGTCACTGAGCGCATTGACTTCCTGAAACAGAAGGTCTCGGCATGGGCTAGCCGTATTCGCAGATACAAGTGCCGGGTCGAGAGATATACCCTGAATCGCACTTTCCAAAGCGATCAAAGGCGGGTATACCGAGGCTGGGAACACCCTGACCAAGGTGTCACCGATGCGCGCCTACCGGATGATGAAGCCATGACATCATTTTGGCGCAACATCTGGTCGGCGCCTGTCGCTCACACTGAGGGTGATTGGACGTGGGATGTAGAAAGAGCGTGCGATCAAATTCCAGAAATGGACCTAGTTACTATAACCCCTGAAGACGTGGCCACTGCAGCCCGTCACCTGCCCAATTGGAAATCCCCTGGGCCGGACGGGCTGCACAACTTTTGGATAAAGTGGCTACGCAGCTCGCACGCTCGTTTGGCATCCCAATTCCAATCATCTCTAGAGTCAGAGTCGCTACCCCAGTTTCTGACAACAGGTATTACCCTCCTGCTCCATAAATCAGGTAGTACCGCGGAGCCCAAAAATTATAGGCCGATTACGTGCCTACCAACATTGTATAAACTTCTTACATCCATTCTGAGAACGAAAATTAACGATCACATCGATACAAAATCCATCATGTCTAATTCTCAGAACGGATGTAGGAATGGCTCCCGTGGTACTAAGGAGCTTCTCCTCATTGATATGGCCATTTGTCAACAGGTTCGGCGCTCCCGAAAGGATCTGTCGACATGTTGGATAGACTATAAGAAGGCCTACGACTCTGTGCCCCATACATGGCTCATGAAGGTGCTGGAACTGTACAAAGTAAACACAGTACTACGCGCCTTCCTACAGACGTGTATGGGGCAGTGGAGGACAGTCCTTCACTATCCAGGGTGTCGCCGGACCCTGGGGAGCGCGGAGCCTATAAGGATTGAGCGAGGCATATTCCAGGGCGATAGCCTCAGTCCTTTGTGGTTTTGCCTGGCTCTGAATCCTCTGAGTACTCTCTTGGAGAATTCAGGGCTAGGTTACCGGTTGAGGAGAGGTGGTCAGGTTATATCACACCTCCTTTACATGGATGACCTAAAACTCATTGCCCCCAACAAATCACATCTACTAGAGTTACTGAAGGTAACTAAAGCCTTTAGTGATTCCATTAGGATGGAATTTGGTGTGGACAAATGTGCGGTCATGCATGTAAAGCGAGGGAGGATTGTGGAATCTGAGGGTGTTGAGCTCTCGGATTCCATATACCTCAGATCGCTCTCCCCAACTGAAACCTACAAATACCTGGGCATGGCGGAGGCGTTAGGTATCAGAGAGGCCGACATGAGGCAGTCGGTGAGGGAGCGTTTCCTTGGCCGTCTGAAGAAAGTGCTGAAAAGCCTTTTGTCGGGAGGCAATAAGGTGCGCGCCTTCAACGGTTGGGTCATGCCGGTCTTGATGTATTCCTTCGGCATACTCAGGTGGACTCAGACTGAGCTTGACGCCCTGGATAGACAAGTTCGTGCGCTGCTGACCGCATATCGGATGCATCACCCGCGCTCCTCGGTGATGAGGCTGTACATCCCGCGGAAGTGTGGGGGAAGAGGCCTTTTGAATGCCAAATCCCTCCACAACCGCGAGGTGTGCAGTCTCAGGGAGTACTTTCTCCACGCCGAGACGGAGATGCACCGCGATGTGGTCGCAGTGGACAGGGGTCTGACGCCGCTCTCCTTGGCTAAAGAGAACTGGCGCATACCTGTGGTGCTCAGTACCAATGACCGCAGGGTTGTATGGCAAGGTAAGGAGCTTCACGGACGCTTTTATCGGGCCCTCCACGGGCCTGATGTTGACTTTGAAGCGTCCGTGGCCTGGCTGCGCTTTGGTGACCTTTTTGGGGAAACCGAAGGGTTTGTGTGTGCAATTATGGACGAGGTCATGATGACGAACAATTACAGAAAATACATAGTGAAGGATGGAACGGTAGACATATGTCGGGCATGTCGCCGTCCTGGAGAAACTATCCGTCACATTGTTTCTGGTTGTTCTCATCTAGCTAACGGCGAATACTTACACAGACATAACCAAGTGGCCAGGATTATCCACCAGCAACTTGCCTTGAAATACAATCTTGTGGAATCGGAGGTACCGTACTACAAGTATGTGCCCGACCCAGTTCTTGAAAATGGTCATATCACACTGTACTGGGATCGATCTATCATTACAGACAGGACTATTGTAGCCAATAAGCCTGACATAGTGGTGATAGATCGATCAGAGCGCCGTGCAATGATTGTTGATGTTGCTGTCCCGCATGACGAAAACCTCGTGAAAGCCGAGAAAGAGAAACTCACCAAGTATCTCGACTTAGCGCACGAGGTTGTCGCCATGTGGAATGTAGACTCAGCAATCATTGTACCGATAGTGATAACCGCTAATGGTCTTATAGCCAAGAGCCTCGACCAACATCTTTCGAGGCTCTCGTTGGGTAGCTGGGTCAAGGGCCAGATCCAGAAGGCTGTACTCCTGGACACGGCTCGCATCGTCAGGAGGTTCCTCTCTCTGGGGCCCTGACCGCCGGTTGCTTGGACCCTGTTCCCGAGACCGGTGGACCGCTATTTTTTATATTTTTAAATATTTTTTTTTATTTTTGTTTTATAATGAAATATTTAAAAATGTAAAGAATATGAGTAAAAGTAAATAAAGATGATAATAATAATAGTACAAAAGTAAGGAGTAAGAGACCATCGTAATCGGAATCGGCATCGTACGTATTCGACCCATGACACAATACAAGAATTTAAAAAATCATGGTCAACATAGTTGTAGATTTAGCGTTCACGTTTTAACGGGTTGCCGCTCGAAAAAAATAGACTAGATTAAAAAATGGACTAGACATGTCCCAGTTTAGTATGGAGGGTGGTTTTTTATTCTGAGTGTCCATTAACCAGAACCAAACTGTCATCACGTGAAAGAGAAAAAAAAAATAATTTTAGAGGCCTCGGTTTTTTTTTAATTAATTATGAAAAATACCGTCTGTAGAAAATATTTTTCAATGGATGGTAACACTAAAAACTTTTATAATCTATAGACTATCAAATCTGGCACCGGTTAATGTCACGTAAATGTCATTTTGAACCAAATACATGTCATTTTGAACCATGGAACTAGGAATCACAGACCAGGAACTAGGAATTAAGACTAGGTACTTTTGAACTGCCTATTCGAAAATGAAATTATTTGTTCCTGACAATCATCTGACATTGACAACTTACATAGAATAATATTTTCAGTTTATTACCGGTGTATAAATCACATGGAACAAGGAATTACGACCAATCACAAGCAAAAAAATGAGTCAAAACAAAAAAAAAATTTTATTATCGGAGGCTTTAAAAAATCTGTAAATTATTTTGATAGAAGCCTTTTGGGATCTTTATCAAACTACATTAAAATCATCCTTGTTAATTAAATTCAAATTTAAAAAACCAATTTTGGACAACTCATTTTCTTTTTTGTTAAGAAATATATCTATCGAAATTAATGCAATTAAATACGGTGACTTAAAATTAATGTTAAATAAAATTAAAACATGTGTTTCAACTGATTTTATTAGCCAAAATCTTTGATCAAAATCATTTTTTTAGGCTGGCAAGATGAAAAGAACGAGACAAACGGCCTCCGTTGTTACTATCCCTCTCGGCTCGGATTAGCCTCTGAGTAATGCGCAACAGGAAATATACTACACTAGCGGCACGCTATGATGGCCGGTTTGACACATTACAATAGTGATGTGGAATGTCAATTTATTCTCGAACAAAAAACAATTAAGTTTTGTTTTTGTACCTGATTAAATAGGTTTAATAAAACAAAAATGTATATGTTTATTTAATTTATTTGAACGAACTGAATATTTGAATGAAAATGAATATACATACTTTATATGCACACAAGAAACATATGAATACAAAAGATACCAAAAAAGGTGCCACAAAAGGCCATAATTAATCAGATTCGTCCATACTACTATTTTCACTGTCGTCACTGCTATCATCACCTACATTAATAATTATATGTTCGTTTTCTATAATATTATCTATTTTCACATCTCTTTCATAATCTTCCCTTATTAATTTAACAGTTCTATTCACAACCTTTTCCCAGTCTCCTTTAGTCACATGTTCACAAGCTTCTTCTAATAATTTTAGCATTTTTTTTGTGGTAAATGGGGGTTCTGTATTGTGTCTTGCAGCATATCCCTTAATTTGAGCCCACACCAACTCAATCGCATTATACTCACAATGGTAAGGCGGTAACCGTATAACTCTGTGCCCATGTTCTAATGCTATTTCGTCAATGACGTATCGGATCTTGGTTGGTTTGTTTTCTTTTAAAAGACGTACTAATTCCGCTTTTAACATATTCATGTTTGCATCTACGCCATTTTTAACGTATTTCACGCCATAACCAAATGCCGAGTTGTGGTATATATCATATAAAAATAAAAATTTTACCTTTTGTATGAAACAGCTGATATTTTTTTGCGATTTCAGAGGTTTGTCCACATAGTGAAAATTGTTCATATTCACAAGTACATTCACCCCTTAAATGGTGCAAACTGATTTTTCTACACTTGTATACATTTTAGAAATCAATTTAATAAATAAATTTTGAGTCCTAAACCTAAAACTACATTCGATAAAATTTATGAATCTCTGCACATCACTATCGTCAATAAAGTAATACAATTATTTCCTTCAAAGTCGTTATCAATTAATACGGAACTTCATGAGCGGACAAACGTCAAACCGGCCTTCATAGCGTGCCGCTAGTTTAATACTTGCTATAAGGTTCATTTTCGTAAATACAAATTTTCCGAGCTATCAGTTCTGTTTGTATAATAAGTTCATGGTCGTAACTCAGTCCTAGTTCCATGGTGCTCACAGACAAAGACTACATTAAAAAATACCGGGTACCTAGTCACAGACCATGAAGGTAGGAAATACATAAGTACCTACCTTGTCACAGACCCAGGAATAATTTTAGAAAATCATTTATATAATGCTATGTTATAATGCTATGTTATTGTTATAATGCTATGCTGAAGATAACAAAACGTATATTTCGGCATAATTTTCAGTATTTTTCATAAAAATCGAGAAATAAATTCAAAAAAATAAATTGCCGCGGAAACGTTCCATTTGTTTACATGACGTCACAGTTCACACACAGTTCACTGACAATTCCAAAGACCAAAGGTCGCGTGAACTGTGACGTCATTCGAGATTCAAGAACGTTTTTGATCTCGTGAGCATGGCCAGAATTATAGCAATTTCAATTAATGTTTTCTAATTAAATAAAGCTTTATTTTTAGTTTCGTCGTATGGAATAATGTTTTTAGATAATAATCTTTTAGGATGACACCAGGATGAAACGATATTTTTAATATATTCAAATACCCTATTGTGCAAGACGTTTTGTTTTCCGCAATTTGGTGAAAGCTAAATCAAGTAAGTATAATTAATCCAAAAGATATGAGGTGTTATGATAGGTATTGTAAAATGCAATTATATTATAATATGTATCGATAATAATTCAAACATGTAAGTCTATAGCCTGGCAATACACGTCAGATTTTTTCATCCGATCTGGATCCAGCTACCTACCGGAAGGCATTGGAGCCATTGAGCCATTACTTTATATGAACAGTCAATACACGTCCGATCCGAATGAACGTGCGCTAGCGAACAGCACGAACATAAAAAAACTAATTTTCTGTCAACTCTCAAGGAAGACTGGAGGCGAACTCGGTAGGTGCGACAGAGAAAAACACTAAGCTATTTAAACCAATTTATACTGAGCCGCCATTAAAATTAGCGCACGTTTCATACAAAAAAAAATTCTCTCCATAGTTGCGCCAGCCGGTAGTCCCAGTAGAGTGTAGACAGGTAGTTTCCAGATGGAAAAAGGTCAAGAAGTTAATGAAACCTTGGGATATTGTTTAGGGATGGCTAATTAAAATTTTATCAAGTTTTGGACCTCGAGGACCCTGTGCTAAAAGAGGAGGGTGGGGAGAAATCTGCAAAATTTTCGACCTTCCTCAATAACTTTTTTCCCTTACGTCCTACAGCAAAAACATTTCTATACTGTTTTGTAGAACGTTAAATTTCCTACAAGTTTGATAGCAAGAATTTTTGTATGTCAATTCGTTTCCGAGATATGGCGCTTCGAAAAACATTTTTTTTGTCAAAATTCGCTAAAAACCTTTTGCGAATTGGGGTTGAGTGGCGTGAGCGGGGGAACGGGGTGTCTAAAGTTTGTAATTGTAACCAGGTACTATAATTACAACAACATTTCATCATAATTCGGAAATAACAGAAGAAATTAGGTGGAATTCTGCATTTTTTTAGCGAATTTTGAAAATTATTTTTTTCGAAGGGCCATCCATATATCGGAAACGAATTGGCATACAAAAATTTTTGTGACAAACTTGTAGGAAATTTAACGTGTAACGGGAATTAAACTTGTAGGAGTTTAAGTGTTTAAACAGCAATTGAAATACCCACGTTTAGTCGAGGGTGCAATACCCCATATATTCAATAATCTCCCATCATACATGTCGAAGAGCACTCCACCTCCAAGAAGCAACCCCGAAAAAAGGAGACAACGAGCTGAACTATTTCATGAGGAGCAGGTGTCTAAATTTTTAGAGAGTGACATAATTACATCATTCGAAGACTTAGTGCATAAATTCCAAGAAAAGTTAGGAGACTCTAAATGGTTATATCGAGTGATACCTAATAAGAGGATTTATTTCTATTTGTTAAATCTTGATATTGAAAGTAATAATGGTGACAGTGACAGCAGTGTGAAAGTAGTTAATAGTGTGTTGGTGGATGAAAATCTAAGCATTCAGGTATATGTAAAAGGACATTTAATGCGTCTTGAAGATTTAAGCTGGATATTACATAGTGAACTTAAGCTAAGCAGATGGTCACAGCTTGAAAATATACTAAACTAGCGGCACGTTATGATGGCCGGTTTGACACATTACAATAGTGATGTGGAATGTCAATTTATTCTCGAACAAAAAACAATTAAGTTTTGTTTTTGTACCTGATTAAATAGGTTTAATAAAACAAAAATGTATATGTTTATTTAATTTATTTGAACGAACTGAATATTTGAATGAAAATGAATATGATACATACTTTATATGCACACAAGAAACATATGAATACAAAAGATACCAAAAAAGGTGCCACAAAAGGCCATAATTAATCAGATTCGTCCATACTACTATTTTCACTGTCGTCACTGCTATCATCACCTACATTAATAATTATATGTTCGTTTTCTATAATATTATCTATTTTCACATCTCTTTCATAATCTTCCCTTAATAATTTAACAGTTCTATTCACAACCTTTTCCCAGTCTCCTTTAGTCACATGTTCACAAGCTTCTTCTAATAATTTTAGCATTTTTTTTGTGGTAAATGGGGGTTCTGTATTGTGTCTTGCAGCATATCCCTTAATTTGAGCCCACACCAACTCAATCGCATTATACTCACAATGGTAAGGCGGTAACCGTATAACTCTGTGCCCATGTTCTAATGCTATTTCGTCAATGACGTATCGGATCTTGGTTGGTTTGTTTTCTTTTAAAAGACGTACTAATTCCGCTTTTAACATATTCATGTTTGCATCTACGCCATTTTTACGAAGCCATGCGACGATATCAGCTTTCTTTTGGGATTGGGCAGGTGGCTTGTCAATTTGCATCGAGTGGTATGGGGCGTTGTCCATAATTATAATAGATGGTTCAGGGAGGCTACACAACATTTAGGTAAACCATTCAGTAAACTTTTCTCCATTCATGTCTTCATGATAGTCTCCAGTGGTTTTTGACGCAAAAGCCATGAGAGAACCTTCGACAAACCCGTTGATGGTTCCGGCGTGACAAATTATAAGTCGCGATCCTTTTCGTACAGGAACTTTGGAAGTAGATGCTGCTGTGTCATCGTTCCAAGAACGGCCTACAGTATGGTTAGCATTAAGCCATGTTTCAACCAAGAACACAACATTTTGCCAATTTTTGATTTCTTTCACTTGCCGTAAAAAAGTATACCTTGCCATCGCTATATCAAATCTTTCCATCAATATTTTGCGTTTGTTACATTTTTTGTATCGAAATCCAATGGTCTTCAAAATCTTCGTTAAAGAACTTTCCCCACCGAAGAATAATCCAGCTTCCTTCAGTGAATGCACCAACTTTTTTCTTGTTGGATACTCCTTCTGTAAATAGTAGCCGTAAACATGTCTTCGGATAGCATCGGCATCAAAGCTATCGATGCCTACGACTGGTTTTGCTCGTTTTCTCTTTTTTGGTGTGTGAAGTTTATTTTCTTCTGTGCCAGTCTCGCCATATTTTTTTTTAGTTATCCGTCTAACAGTTCGTTGTCCAATATTAAGCGCATCAGCTACGCGTTCAACCACTGACGTTATAGGTAAAATTGGCCCTCCATTTTGAGCTTCACGATCGAAATAGTTACGAAGGCGTATTACGAACTCACGTGTCTGACTATTTAGAACAGTTCTCTGCGTACGTTCGGTCATATCGACGAAATCCACAACAAAGGGCTTGAACAGAGTCCAAATTAACGAGCAAGGGTCAACAGTAATGCAGTATCAATATTTGAAATCCAAAGCCAGGTCAAAACTATATCACAATCGCATTGCACTGACAGTTTATACTTTTCGAAGCAACGTCAATTCGAAACTGCTTTGTTTTGCATTGAGCATTGACGCGAGTTTGCCGGAGGTAGTAGTTGTGCTAGCCAGCGATCCTATGTGACGATCGTATTAGATTCCATTTTTAAAAATTTTCAATTTAGAAAACCAAATGCCGAGTTGTGGTATATATCATATAAAAATAAAAATTTTACCTTTTGTATGAAACAGCTGATATTTTTTTGCGATTTCAGAGGTTTGTCCACATAGTGAAAATTGTTCATATTCACAAGTACATTCACCCCTTAAATGGTGCAAACTGATTTTTCTACACTTGTATACATTTTAGAAATCAATTTAATAAATAAATTTTGAGTCCTAAACCTAAAACTACATTCGATAAAATTTATGAATCTCTGCACATCACTATCGTCAATAAAGTAATACAATTATTTCCTTCAAAGTCGTTATCAATTAATACGGAACTTCATGAGCGGACAAACGTCAAACCGGCCATCATAGCGTGCCGCTAATATATCTCGTTATTATAACAATAGTTGTGAACCAACAAAGTCATTTGACTATTGTCTTGATAGGTCTATTAATTATTTGAACGAAGCAGTTAATATTGAAAATGATAATTTTGCTGCAGAGCTTGTTCTAGACCAAATGAAATTGTTAAAAAATAAGCAACGTAGATATAGTGTTGCTACACTTATATTTTCATTTGTGATATTTAGTATTTCCTCCTGTGCCTATAATACTTTGAGGCAATACCTAATCTTGCCAACTGCAAGACATTTGCAGCAAATAACTTCGATGACTGGCCTTTGTCCGAATTCACCAGAAAATAACTATTGTTATTTAAAATCAATATGCTCTACGTGGGTAGAAAGGGAGAAAGTTGTAAATTTATTGATTGATGAAATTTATATAAAATGTGGCCTAGAGTATAAGTCCAAAACTATTCTAGGTTACGCAGAAAATAATCCAAAAAATCTTGCCAAAACCGTACAGACTTTTATGATTAGCTCTGCATTTGGTAACAAAAAAGAGGTTGTTAAGTTGTTACCAGTACATAATATATCTGGGAAATTCTTGTATGAAAATTTATTGCTCATTGTAAATTACATACAATCATTTGGACTGAAAGTACTTTCAATAATTTCTGATAACAATCGTGTAAACCAAAATTGTTTTAAGTTATTAACAGATGAATCAAATTGTAGCTTCAGTAATCCTAAATATACAGATGAAAAAATATTTGTCTTGTATGATCCAGTTCATATCTTTAAAAACATTCGTAATAATTGGATAAATTTAAATAATTGTACTTTTACATATCCTGACTTACATGAAGATAATATTATAAAAAAAGCATCCTTTCATCATTTGCGAGAATTATATAGGACTGAAAAAAATAAGTTGTGTAAAAAAGCTTTTAAATTAAACAATAAATCTATCAATCCTAATACATTTGAACGGCAAAATGTCATGTTAGTAAACAATATTTTTCATGATACCACTATCGCTGCTGTAAAATCTGAGGGTTATGTGGAAACATCAGATTTTCTACAAATTATTAGGGACTGGTGGGATATATTGAATGTGAAAAACACAGTCAAAGGTCAAGTATTAAGAAAACATAACTCTACGCCAATATTTCATAGGGATGATGATAAATTGAAGTTTTTGAAGTCAGTCTGTATTTGGCTAAGAAAATGGAAATCTTTAGAAACTTGTGTAGGTTTGACAAGAGATACTTATGAAGCTATGTTGCATACCACATCTGTCATAATTGATATTTCAAGGTATTGTTTTGAAAATTTTAATTTTGTGGTGTACATACTTCTTGGGAAGTTTCAAACTGACAATATAGAAAAAAGATTTAGTAGGTACAGGTCACTTTCTGGATGTAATTATAATGTAGCTTACAGACAAATTGTTGAGTCTGAAAAAAAAATAAGACTTCAACACTTACTAAAGCAGCGAGATCTGGTCTTTCTCAAATCTTGTACATCAGCTGAATGTTTTCAAGATGAAGTTAATATTGAGAAATTTATGTTTATAATAAACTGCAGTAATTATTTGGAAGCATGTGAAATCGATATTTCGTCTCAAATTTATGTATGCGGTTATGTTTCACATAGTTTACTAAATCGGTTTTTCCGGTGAACATTGTAGAAATGTTTATATTGATGAAAATACGGCGGTAAATGATGAATATTTTAATTTGTTGCAAAGAGGGGGTTTATGTGCACCGACTGACCAAATCATGTTTATTTATTATCACATGACAGCAATTTTGGAATATATTATTAATGATGTTGATTTAGAAGTATCCTTCCTGGAATTTGTGCAACACAAAAGTTTACTTCATAATTTAACACTGTACAGCCTTCAAGCTGATACTTTTTATGTAGACTTTACAGCAGTGTGTAGTATATGTGGAAAACAGAATAAAGAATATTATAGCATTGCTGCAAATATCTTGGCAAACATTATGCTAAATAATTATACTAAGCATAAGAATGATGTTGACAAGACAATTAATTATAAACGACGTAAATTAAACACTTTGGTTTAGTATTAAGATAGAATAGTTACTGCACATACCTATTATTATTTTTATTTAACCAATTTAAAAAAAGGAGGTTATCAATTCGACCTGTATGTATATAATATTGTTTGAAATGTACAATATTCATATAAGTTTATCTCTGTAGGTTTCAAAACAGATGTCAAATTTCATAAGTGTTTTATGTATGTCTACGTATTTCTCAGAAATTTGAAATCAAATTGCAACAAGTAATTCTCTTTTAATTGGGTTAAGAATCTTTTAACTTAGCGATCAGTGCAAGTTTCATCAAAATCAGTTCAGTAGTTTAGTAAGATATGGACTATAACTTTTGTACTTGCTTGTAAATGTGCTTGCTTTGATTATTTTTATAAGAAACTAGCTTATGATTAATTTAGTTTTAAAGTCCCTCGGGAACTCTTTGATTTTCCGGAATAAAAAGTAGCCTGTGTCACTCTCCAGGTCCTCAACTATGCCCATGCAAAAAATCACGTCGATCCGTAGCTCTGTTGTGGCGTGATTGAAGGACAAACAAACATACGAACAAACCAACAAACACACTTTCGCATTTATAATATTAGTATGAAGTATAATGTATGTGTTTTACCTACAAGTTATTGCGTTGACTATAGGTTGACTACTTTTGTACTTGCTTGTAAATGTAATTTCTTTGACTATTTTTATAAAAAAAATTATATTGTGTATTACCTAAAAGAGGAATTAGATAGAGATTTTATTAAGTCATTTGTTGACTAAATAGGTTGACTATTTTTATACTTGCTTTTAAAGTTGTCTACTTTTTTATAAACATATGTTTTACTCTATAAAGACTCTATGACATTGTTTTAACTAAATTTTTGCTTTATCGGCTATTTCATAGTGATTGTATGATGTACCTAGTCTAAATTATGTTGAAGTTGATAATACTCTTAAATATTGTTTTTTCTTTTAAGTAATAATGCATAGACGCTGCCGAGTTTCTTGCTGGTTCTTCTCGCTAGGGTTAGAGCAGCATTCCGAACCAGTGGTAGATTCTTCTTAAAAAGGCAATGAAATAAAAACAAGCTAAATAATAAGAAACCATTAAATAAAGAGAATATTCGCTTTGTGAAGAAGTTTTATTTTATTTTTTGATATACCTACCTACCTACTTTATCATTACCTATCTAAATATCTTCCATAATTGTTTTAAGAATCTTTTAACTTAGGGAACAGTGCAAATTTCATCAAGATCGGGTCAGTAGTTTCAAAGATATGTACCATAATGTCGTTTACATTGTAACTTTGTTACATCATTACCTTTTCAATTCACTTTTCGATGTTTCTAAAAACACAAAATTATGTAATTATTTAATATGTTAGTTCTCATTCATGTGGACGCCTTAAAAATAAAGCAGCTAATCGACCGAGCGAAGCGAAGGTCTTTGAGTCTACTTGAGTGAATTTGCACTTGTCCGTCCGTCCGTCCGTCCGTCCGTCCGTCCGTCCGTCCGTCCGTCTGTCAGAGCCTTATAACTTCTGAATTACTGAACGAAATTACTTCAATTTTAGATATAATATGTAAACCGATGGCCTCCAGCCGAAAATGGCTTAAAAAGTTATAAAAATCTTTATTTCAGGGGGGCTCTCATAGAAGCGAATGCGAAGAAAAAAAAAATTTTGCGTTTCATAGGTTTACAGTACCTCATTTTAAAGATAATTTGGAACAGAGTACAAAAGTATTTTTTTTTAAATTTTTTTCCTAAAATTGACGAAATGGGGGGCTTTCAAAGTGGAGATTATATTTGACCTCAGAACGGAATAACCATTGAAAGCTGGGGCTTGAAAGTTTTACAATTTTAGCGTAATATCATGTACTTGAACAACAAATACTAAAATTAGATAAATGTAATAAGGAAACTAAATTATTTAACTTTTAAATGAGCAGCAACAACAGAACTTCACAATGATGTCAATAGATGGCGCTCTCATCTCATATAGCAAATGCAGCTTTATGTAACATACCTATTATTCAATTAAGATTATTATTTAGTCATTTAGCAAACATCAATAAAACTTCACGTTGCAGTTTGTTTTTACATATTTCTGATCGTGTCAATAGTTGACGCTGTGTACAAGTAATTTAATTTGAATGTTCCAAAAAACTATACCTAAGTTTGATTGAGGCCTTGAGGATTTCACTATAACAGTTCCCTAACCTTTACGGGCTACCTATGTTAAGTTAGTTGACACTTTCTGTCAACTTTGTTATTACGAACCTCTACGGGACAACTAAAGGTGAAAATGACATTGGGATGTTAGAATTGTATTTAGGGGCTACCTATGTAAAGAGACTTCTACAAATGGGATGATTTAGGTATGGTTGGTGAAAACGGGCATAATAATAATGTCAATTTTGATCGTCAATTATGGGAAACCGTTACCGCGAGGTCTCAGTTCGGGGCGAACCACTAGTTAGTATATGTAAATAATTATCAACACCGAAGACCGAAGTCTATACTGATCTATACATTCGTACTGATTTTTCATTTTACCCATGGGCCTACCAGTGGCAGTAAATTGCGACGTTGCCACATTCACTTCATGGCTCCCTACAGGAGATAGAGACGGCTATGACAGTAGTAAATACTGAGCATTATTTGTAGTAACGTACAATATCGTAGCAAACACGTGTTATTCTGTATTTGTGTCTGTGTTATTGTGGTGAAAATGGCTAAAAAGTGTTTTTATGTGACTCTGATGACCCTTTGATTGAATTGCAAGACTAAAATTCCAATTTTTAAAATTCGCGAACCGCACTTAGGACCAACTTTTTTGCAGTGAACCTTATATCAACGTGTTTGCAATAAAACAGCGCTCACGTTGATATTAAATTTATTGATTAATCATTAAAAGTGTAAAAACCTACTATCAATATACCTGTGTATACCTGTGAACCTTGTAGTCCGTCCAGGAAAAAAATAAAGAACCTAACAATTGCACATTCTGCAAGTTTATACTTTCAGCTGGTATAAGATTTTCTTATTACTCTCATCAGTACAATTTTTAATAAAAAATCATTTTTTAATTAATAATTTAATATAGCCTGTCCAGGATTTTTTCAGCGAATCCATTGTTTATTTATTTTTTAATATTTTAAATTTCATTTAAAATATGTTTCGTTCATTACTCACCTCGGTGAAGGACGATTAGGGCTG
The DNA here is from genome assembly GCA_029955525.1 of Oeneis ivallda. Taxonomy (NCBI): domain Eukaryota; kingdom Metazoa; phylum Arthropoda; class Insecta; order Lepidoptera; family Nymphalidae; genus Oeneis; species Oeneis ivallda. The sequence goes on along the minus strand of JARPMR010000020.1, from coordinate 17,169,428 downwards.
GATCTTGACTAAATTAATTATTAACATACAAACTTGTTTGTATAATCAAAATTGTAGGAAATTTAACTTTCTACAAAAAAGTATACAAATGCTTTTGCCGTAGGACGTAAGGAAAAAAGTTAGAGGAAAAACCGGAGTAAGGTCGAAAATTTTGCAGTTCCCCCCCCCCCCCCCCCCCCCTTCATTTTTGTAGCTAAAAAATAAAAAAATTACTTGCACTCAGTAGTGAGCCCTTGATTGGTTGCTGATGATGTGATGTAAGTAATTTATGGTAATTTTAATATTAAGTAAATAAAATGAATATTCCAGTGGTTATATACTGTTTTATTTAATCTTAAAACATGGATTAAAATAAAACCTAACTTTAACAACAAAAATATAAATTATATGCGAAAAGGAGATTTAGGATTAGTAGCTATTTAATCGCTACAAAGCGACTACCACTCCTAAATCTATGTGCCAAAATAGTAATTCTAATTGTAACCCTGATGAACCCAGATCGCTCGATTTTCTTAGCCAGAAAAATATCAAAAGGCACTCTGCTCATATAATATAAGATGCCCCAAAAAATAGTGTCAAACAGAAGTCCACAAGTAGAACACCACTAGGGCTATCCTTTCATAGTTTTTGAGCCATGATTTTTTTCACATATCTCAATAATTGATGTTTCTGTGATGAATAATCTCTTGTAAGTCAGGGATACTAGAAAAAATCATTAAAATGTGATTCAGGTAGCCCTAGTGGTGTTCTACCTCTGGACTTCCCTTATACACTATTGTTTGGAGTTCCTGTATTTTGTAAGTACCTACTCGACCACTATAATTCAGATTTTTATTAGGTATCAGTTTCTGATGCCCAGGGAACATATGAAATGAAAATTTATTTGTAGTGATTTTGGGGTGGAGCTAAATAGAAAGGTAAAATAAAAATGCGAACATCACAAAACCAGTACAAATAAAAGTAAATTTGCTACAATAATTAAATAAAATACATGACAATAGCATACATTAAAAACCTTGGCCAAACAACAAGGAACTAATTAGTAATTATTACATCAAGGTCCTCTTGAAAACAAAGAAACCTACTAGTTAAAATACAATATTGATTGTTAAATTTTTGGACTTAGTTCTTGATGACTTGGTAATGTTATTCAGACTTAAGTTTTACATCTTGTTTAGCTTCAAGAGAAACTTTCAGGCCCGCCTCAGTTTGAAGAGTTATCTCCGCATCTTTTTGCACAACATCAGTTTTGTTTTCATCAGGTTTTCTCCTAAAGGCGCAGACTCCACCTTCACATTTGAAGGGGAATTCAGTCTTCTCATTGCCATCAGCATCTTTCACGGCCCAGGGGTTCCAGAATTGTAAAACGTAAGGCTGAACGAATTTGTGCCACAAAAACAAGAGCACTGGAATGATGAAACAAGGCACACAAACCATATTTTATTTTTTTCGAATGTCACACGGGAATGGTTATACTTGTATAATCACGTGCAGCGTAGGTAGTTGTTTTCATATGACTATTGGTCCAGTTAACGATTTAATATTTAGGTACCACAATATCATAATTTCAAACAATGCTCAACCAAGGTGCTCAACACCATGATAAAAATATCGAAGAATATCACCACAGATCACTATTCACTAATAAATCACACAGAGATTTCGAAATTCCCATGGAACTAGGAATTACGACGACGTCTAATTCCAATCTCGACCAAAGAGTATATTAAGACCACTCGAGTTTTGTAGTTGACATTGACATTTTGACAATTATAATGATTTCATTCATGGAAGTAGGAAGACTAGTTGTTTTCCTAGTTCCATGATTGTAATAATCACATACGGCTGACGTTATTAAATAGTTAATCGTCTATGGGCTGGAATCACATCTGTGCGCATCGAATCACAATAATTTAATGAAAAAAAAAAATACAGAAAAATGCTTGGGCAATTATTGCCCAAGCATTTTTGTGTGAGTCGTAATTCCTAGTTCCATGTATAATATTGGGCATCAAAAAGCCGATGGCCGAATTGATGCGTACACGACTCACGAGTCACGACAAGAAAAATTACAGTTTTGTATGGACAAAAAATGTGAATCGATGCGCGGTGTGCAGATGTGATTCCATACCAGCCTAATGTGATTGGCTGAAGTCTTGCTCAAGCATAGTGCTGAAGAGGCTGAAGTGTAAATATTCTTACGATCTACAAAATGTACGACACCCTGTCGGGCAATCCAATCAGAGGCAAAGGAGGCAGAGATGATCAACATGGAATTAGGAAGTACAATGCGACAGCCGACAAGTATTTAACTTGGCGCGGCTGTGCGCCACTGTGCATAACGGGAAAAAAAAACATTTTTAATTTACACAACGAAATCCAATAGTGAATTTTCAAGATGCCCATGGAGTATAAAAATTGGATGACCGAATTAGTTCCTCAAAACGCCACCGCCAACTTCATTTCCTACCTTCATGGCCAACTTATCTTGTGGCACTGTACCTACTATAAGCTGTCCGCTTCAAGTTCGCCGCTACCTCGTGTCGTGCTTCCCCGCACCGCACCCAAGTCAGTCAGACGTTACAATATTTTCTTTGCGGTTTACTTGTGTTTTGTAAAATGTTGTTCTCGTACATTTGATGAAGATAAAAAAAACTTGGGAATTGGTTCAGAAATCTCTGAGAAATATTCAAGAATAGGGAACAATAAAAGTTTCATCAAAATCGGTTAAGTAGTTTTGAAGATATGGACACTTTTCACTTTTCAGTTAGGTATTCTGTATTTCGTTTTATTGAAGTCGGTTTAAAATTAAACTTTACTACACTAGCGGCACGCTATGATGGCCGGTTTGACGTTTGTCCGCTCATGAAGTTCCGTATTAATTGATAACGACTTTGAAGGAAATAATTGTATTACTTTATTGACGATAGTGATGTGCAGAGATTCATAAATTTTATCGAATGTAGTTTTAGGTTTAGGACTCAAAATTTATTTATTAAATTGATTTCTAAAATGTATACAAGTGTAGAAAAATCAGTTTGCACCATTTAAGGGGTGTGTGAGTTGGTGTGGGCTCAAATTAAGGGATATGCTGCAAGACACAATACAGAACCCCCATTTACCACAAAAAAAATGCTAAAATTATTAGAAGAAGCTTGTGAACATGTGACTAAAGGAGACTGGGAAAAGGTTGTGAATAGAACTGTTAAATTAATAAGGGAAGATTATGAAAGAGATGTGAAAATAGATAATATTATAGAAAACGAACATATAATTATTAATGTAGGTGATGATAGCAGTGACGACAGTGAAAATAGTAGTATGGACGAATCTGATTAATTATGGCCTTTTGTGGCACCTTTTTTGGTATCTTTTGTATTCATATGTTTCTTGTGTGCATATAAAGTATGTATATTCATTTTCATTCAAATATTCAGTTCGTTCAAATAAATTAAATAAACATATACATTTTTGTTTTATTAAACCTATTTAATCAGGTACAAAAACAAAACTTAATTGTTTTTTGTTCGAGAATAAATTGACATTCCACATCACTATTGTAATGTGTCAAACCGGCCATCATAGCGTGCCGCTAGTTTATAATTAAAATACATAGTATGTTTCAATAATAATTATTTTATCTACTCCAACATCGAAAAGTTCCAATTTCGAATTTGACAGCTGAATCGAAATGAACCCTCTTTCGATTTTGCTTCTCATTTCGATGCAGCTCGTTGTATGGGAGGCTGGGAGCTGAATCGAAATGGTTATCTTCTTAAAATAGGATACCTAAAGCTAAGGCTCTGAGTTCTGGCACTTTTGTACCGTTCATACGACAGAGGCGCCACAGGCGGCTGGTGGCGGCTTACGGAGTTACTTTTTGTTGACAGAGGCGCCACAGGCCGCTGGTGGCGGCTTACGGAGTTACTTTTTGTTACTTTATTGAGCCTATGGCGTATTTTGTTAATGATTTTATTTTCCTTGTCGTAGATAAAATCTTGTATGCAACTGAACGTAATTAGTCATTTTAATTCTCGTACTATCCTATTTTGATACTCGGCAAGCCTCGTATCAAAAAACAGCACTCGAATTAAAATGACCCTCATTACGATGCAGTTGCATAAATAGCTATATTGTATCTAATTGTTATTAAAATTTACAAAAAAAAAAGCTTTATGTCCGTACAGAGTTTTAATATTCATTTTATTACACTAGCGGCACGCTATGATGGCCGGTTTGACACATTACAATAGTGATGTGGAATGTCAATTTATTCTCGAACAAAAAACAATTAAGTTTTGTTTTTGTACCTGATTAAATAGGTTTAATAAAACAAAAATGTATATGTTTATTTAATTTATTTGAACGAACTGAATATTTGAATGAAAATGAATATACATACTTTATATGCACACAAGAAACATATGAATACAAAAGATACCAAAAAAGGTGCCACAAAAGGCCATAATTAATCAGATTCGTCCATACTACTATTTTCACTGTCGTCACTGCTATCATCACCTACATTAATAATTATATGTTCGTTTTCTATAATATTATCTATTTTCACATCTCTTTCATAATCTTCCCTTATTAATTTAACAGTTCTATTCACAACCTTTTCCCAGTCTCCTTTAGTCACATGTTCACAAGCTTCTTCTAATAATTTTAGCATTTTTTTTGTGGTAAATGGGGGTTCTGTATTGTGTCTTGCAGCATATCCCTTAATTTGAGCCCACACCAACTCAATCGCTTTATACTCACAATGGTAAGGCGGTAACCGTATAACTCTGTGCCCATGTTCTAATGCTATTTCGTCAATGACGTATCGGATCTTGGTTGGTTTGTTTTCTTTTAAAAGACGTACTAATTCCGCTTTTAACATATTCATGTTTGCATCTACGCCATTTTTACGAAGCCATGCGACGATATCAGCTTTCTTTTGGGATTGGGCAGGTGGCTTGTCAATTTGCATCGAGTGGTATGGGGCGTTGTCCATAATTATAATAGATGGTTCAGGGAGGCTACACAACATTGAGGTAAACCATTCAGTAAACTTTTCTCCATTCATGTCTTCATGATAGTCTCCAGTGGTTTTTGACGCAAAAGCCATGAGAGAACCTTCGACAAACCCGTTGATGGTTCCGGCGTGACAAATTATAAGTCGCGATCCTTTTCCTACAGGAACTTTGGAAGTAGATGCTGCTGTGTCATCGTTCCAAGAACGGCCTACAGTATGGTTAGCATTAAGCCATGTTTCATCCAAGAACACAACATTTTGCCAATTTTTGATTTCTTTCACTTGCCGTAAAAAAGTATACCTTGCCATCGCTATATCAAATCTTTCCATCAATATTTTGCGTTTGTTACATTTTTTGTATCGAAATCCAATGGTCTTCAAAATCTTCGTTAAAGAACTTTCCCCACCGAAGAATAATCCAGCTTCCTTCAGTGAATGCACCAACTTTTTTCTTGTTGGATACTCCTTCTGTAAATAGTAGCCGTAAACATGTCTTCGGATAGCATCGGCATCAAAGCTATCGATGCCTACGACTGGTTTTGCTCGTTTTCTCTTTTTTGGTGTGTGAAGTTTATTTTCTTCTGTGCCAGTCTCGCCATATTTTTTTTTAGTTATCCGTCTAACAGTTCGTTGTCCAATATTAAGCGCATCAGCTACGCGTTCAACCACTGACGTTATAGATAAATTGGCCCTCCATTTTGAGCTTCACGATCGAAATAGTTACGAAGGCGTATTACGAACTCACGTGTCTGACTATTTAGAACAGTTCTCTGCGTACGTTCGGTCATATCGACGAAATCCACAACAAAGGGCTTGAACAGAGTCCAAATTAACGAGCAAGGGTCAACAGTAATGCAGTATCAATATTTGAAATCCAAAGCCAGGTCAAAACTATATCACAATCGCATTGCACTGACAGTTTATACTTTTCGAAGCAACGTCAATTCGAAACTGCTTTGTTTTGCATTGAGCATTGACGCGAGTTTGCCGGAGGTAGTAGTTGTGCTAGCCAGCGATCCTATGTGACGATCGTATTAGATTCCATTTTTAAAAATTTTCAATTTAGAAAACCAAATGCCGAGTTGTGGTATATATCATATAAAAATAAAAATTTTACCTTTTGTATGAAACAGCTGATATTTTTTTGCGATTTCAGAGGTTTGTCCACATAGTGAAAATTGTTCATATTCACAAGTACATTCACCCCTTAAATGGTGCAAACTGATTTTTCTACACTTGTATACATTTTAGAAATCAATTTAATAAATAAATTTTGAGTCCTAAACCTAAAACTACATTCGATAAAATTTATGAATCTCTGCACATCACTATCGTCAATAAAGTAATACAATTATTTCCTTCAAAGTCGTTATCAATTAATACGGAACTTCATGAGCGGACAAACGTCAAACCGGCCATCATAGCGTGCCGCTAGTGTAATTTAGCATTTATTACATTTAAATTATATCTCGTATTGGAAAAAAGTAGAATATGCTATGAACGATAACTTTAACACAAGTGTACATTGAAAATTTAATTTATAATTATTATATTATTATACTATACCTAGTTATTATTATTTAAACCCAGTTTTCTGGCCCATCATCAGATCCTCCTCCTCATCATCTATCTAACACCTACTCATACCAAACACACAATATCTGCTGAAAGTTGCAGAGAAAGAGTTGAGTATCCCGCAGGCTGGTCGATGCTGCAGCATCAGCTCAAAGTTATCATGTCTTGAAAATAGTCCGAAGTAACGGTAGGTACTTCAATGAAGTTTGACGTGTGTATGTGTGTTTGTATATCCGTGAATATGTGTGTCTGTCTGTTGCCTCGTAGCTCCCTGAAAATGGACCGATTTTGATGCAGTTTTTCTGTTTGATACCTATCTAGCGTGATCGAGGTTGTTCTTAGCTATAATTTCTGAAGATCTGCTCAGGCGTTTGAAAATCATCAGCTAATTTCCTACTCGATTAAAGGGTCTTAAAAACTTTCAGTGGTGCTATTTATTTGGCATGGAACCTTGAGCTGATGCTGCAGCATCGACCAGTCTGCGGGATACTTAACTCTTTCTCTGCATTGAATTTTCAATTTACACTTGTTTCAAAGACTATCATTAGGAATAGGTTAGTAATTGATGCTGCGCCTCGGCGCCACTCGTATTTGCTAAGAGTACGTGCTTACAATACAATAAGTAGGAATATTATCAAAAAAAATATATTATTTTATGTTCATTACAAAACGTTTAATGTACCCTGTCTGTTTAGAGCATAGTTATTTATACCTACTGTAACATATCAGCTACATATTATATGTATTTTTTTTATATTAATAAAGGTAACTTGAAATATCTTAAATAAGAAAGTACGTAGGAACATACCTAAATTAAGGGTCTGTTTCACCACCTTCAAGTACGAAAAAAAAATTGGTACTGAAAGATTGCCCATACAAAAACTGTCAAATCTTTAACTATATTCGTCAGTTATATTTTACTTGAAGGTCGTGAAACATGTCCTATTAGACGCAATTTCACCAACCTTTCTAAAAGAAGAAGTAATTAAATACCTACTCTTTACTTGTGACAATCGTAGTGATTACTCGCGAAGAGCGATATTAATCCCAGATTAAGCTTTGCGAAAAGTACCGGCTAATTTCGTAAATATAATTACCTACCTATGTATTATGGCTTATTTTCTCTCAAGTAAGACTAAGGGTGCGTTTCCATTGAAGCGGAGCGGACCGGAGACGTGTTCAATAGACCAATCAGGTTATTGTTGGACGACGTGATAAAATTATCACGTCATATCACAGTAATCTGATTGGACAAAAACATACGACTCCACTCCGCTCCGCTTCAATGGAAATGAACTCTTATTCCATGTTTTGAAATTGAGCCTAAGAAACATTGACTTACTTACCTAATCTAAGGGCCGATCTCACCAACGTAAAATAAGTCTTATCCGAGAGCGTTGATATTTTGACAGTATTTTCAATACGAAACTGTCAGACCGCCCAATTTATTCCTCGGTTAAACGTCACTCGACGTTGGTGAAATCAGTACGAAAGAAAAAGGCACTTATAGGCAATTAAACTACTACATTGTACCAACTAACAACTTAATAATAATAGGTACTTATATCAAAATCAATATGATAACAATTAATTATTTATTACAATCATTTTTGAAGCAAGTAGGTGTGCTAACCTACTAATTTAAGGGTCCACCATAAGCTCAAGTTTCAGAACTAGAAAATATAATAGGTAATTATGTTGGATTGATACCAAATTATGCAAAATTAGGGTAAAACGTGCGTCGTGGACTTTCAAAATTGGTAATAATCGGTGTCTCCAGTAACACCTTGAATTATGTAGGTATAATCTTAAGGACTTAATATATTTACCTACTACCGTAAGAAGACAAAACTACTACAAAGGAGTAAGGAGAGAAAAATCTCTTACGGCAATACTTAAAGATGAAAGGAAAGCTAATCTGATATTGCTAGAACCAGATTTCAAAAGACAGTTCGCCACTTTGGTCACGCCAAAATAAGAAGTCAATAAAAGTTGCTATCGGTATCGGTTACGCGTATTGCGGCTGGAACGGTGTCTACTTACGGTAGTAAATATAATATTATTAAGTCTGATATGATTAATTCGTTCAGTTCTTTTTCTCATTTGTTTAACAAAACCCTAATACAAAACCCAATTTAAAACTTATCATGCCCACAACGTGTCAGCCTATTGAATTCGCAACGCTTGAAATTAATCCGTCGTTTCTAAATAAGTTTGTATAAAATTTAGTCGAGCTTACGGAGAACTGATAAATAAAATAAATAAAAGAAATCTATTAAGGATCAACAATAAAAATACCCTGTACCTACTTACACACATAGAAGTATATATTTGAAAAAACATAAATTATTTTACTTAATATTATGAATTTGTAAGCAAATATGGTAAATATAATCATTTCTGAGGCATAGTGGTATTATGATTAAATATAATAATATTGACTATTCAATTAAATCTATTTATTTATACGTATTCAACAATATAAAAATATAATAAGGCCAACTTATGTATCTATTGGAAGACGATCCTCTAATTTTTAGTCTTGTATGACTTCTTAACTACAAATAATTGACTCTTGAGATCGCGTTCACAGCACATTTCCTCCAAGTATAACAACGAATAAATTACCTTCTAAATAAAAAGTAAACGTTTACTATAGCAAGATTCATAAAAAGTGTGTCTTAAGCACCAAAATAAATAAGACAGTATATGAAAAATCTCTAGGTATTAAAATAATTAACTACCTAACTAACTATACTATGAATGTACCTACTCATATTACAATTGGTATGAGTTTACGTGGTAAGACGAGCATGTAGTTGATAAGCTCTGAGTCTGACTTCTATCAAAACAGGACAAGCTGTGTCATTGACTACTTCCATAGTCTAGAATATTTCAACAAAAATGTGATACTGGGAACTTTTGATATGCCAATAATCATGCCCATTCTAAATCGGCTACGGCGGGCAATCTCCACGGAGGTGAGCCAATTGCGCGGGAGATAATATAGTGCACAAGTGCGTGTGCAAATACAAACTTGTGCACTATTCTCTCACTCTATTTCTCATACCGATGGACGAAAATCCGTCACGACCGTATAGACTAGCCGCAGGACCCACGTGCTCTGTGAGGTAAGAGGGAGACCGACCACCGAATTTCTCGACAAAAAACTCAATTAGTAAATATTTTGGTCCGACCCGGGAAATGAATCCAGGACCTCATCATCAGCAGTCGAACATGCTAACCGCTGAACCAACGAGGCAGTTAACTTTAGCTGAAACAATCACCACAATTCACATTAGTTCCGAGTACCTTCATTCTTACTTCTTTTAGCAATTAGAGGCATAATGACCGATTTTGAAAAACTGTTCGACGATCCTGTTCGTGACGTCATCTCTATGTTTTGTCATAAAAGTTTGTCAAAGTTTGAAGATAGATGTGACGTATCGCTCTGATTGGTGTTCAGTCCAATATGGCGGATTGCTGTATTTTATAGTTTATTTTATCAAAATAAATAATTAATCTCGCTCAAATTAGAAAAATATATTATACTTACGTTTTTTATAATCCATCATATACTATTTCATTAGTTAAATTCATAATTTCGTTGATTCTTGGTTACTGTCATCATGCCTATTAACTCCCAAATATAGCGAATAGGCAAATTGATTTCATTATCACGTTGCCTATATAGCGTATGTCTTGTATTAATAGAAGTCAGTGCGAGCGTAATGGCACAGCGTAATATCAAAGTTCGTATGGAATTTAGGTACAAGCTTAAATGGCCGCTGGAGTGGTAGGTAAGGTCCTCGAGGAGGGACCGCGTCTCGGCAAACGGAGTATGTAGCGCCCCCTAGAGATGGAGCGATGACATCTGGAAAGTGGCAGGCAACGATTGGATGCTAAAGGCCGAGGACAGGTAAAATTCTTCTTCTTCTCTATCAACCGATAGACGTCCACAGCTGAACAACGGTTTCTTGTGTGGACTTTCACAGGTCTCGGTCTTGCACCTGCATCCAGATTCCAGCGGCTTCCTGCGACTTGTTCGATGTCGTCGATCCTCTCAGTGGGAGTCTGCCAACACTGCGCTTCCCGGTGCGGGATCACAACATTGGCGCTACCTAAAAGAGGCCTATTCCCAACAGTAGATGCATTTTGGCTGAAGATGATGAAGCACAATGAAGACAGTGTCATTGCATCGCGTAGTCCGCCTCGATGCTAGCGAGCGCGCCGCGTAGCGAGGCGGGCAGCTCCGGTACCCTGTATATAGCGTCAGAGAAAGGCGGTAACTTCAACGCGTCCGCCGCCTTCGTGTAGCTGCTGTACGATAGGTACAACTGCGACACGCGGCTTATCTCGTCCTCTGCCATGGCCACGTCGCGCAAGTGTTTCCTCAAGTCGGCGCTTATCGATTCCCCGCATTTGGGGCAGACTTCCTCCACTGCGCACGGGTTGGTCAGCCTCTTGGCGGCGTGCTTGCAGCGGATCGGCTTCACGTACTTGTAGCGTTTCATCCTCGTAGCTTTGGCTTCGTTGAACAGCACGACGAGCTTGCCCGCGTTGTCCAAACTACCCGTTCGAGCGACCAGCTCACCGCCTGCCTTTATCAGGGCGCCGAACAGCGCCTCAGAGGGGTTCTGGAAGTCGTAGTACACGCACTGCGACTCCGAGTTAGCCTTGTTGTTGTTCTCAATTTGCAGACTGTATCTGAGACAGATTTTCTTTGGCTTGTTGGAGAATTTCAGGTACACGTGAATGGGAATATCTATCGAAGCGCAGCCCGACTCTTTGATTTCATACGGCGGCTCTTGGACCACTGGAAATGATAAGTCGTGAGATCAGTTCAATGTTACTAGGTGTGAACTATTGCGGTCTTGTTTGCGTTTCACTTGGCAACGGGCTATCAACGTAGGTAGGTACGTGTGATAACGATAATGAGCGCGTTTAATGATCACTTGTTACTATTAAGACTTCAGTAAAATAAAGTTAATTTCGTACCTATTTATTATTTTAGTTTTTACTTTTTACAAACAAGACGATTAATGCGTATGCGATAGTCAAGTGTTAATGAGAAGGTTACATAGTTCTTGGAACGATATATTGGTTACGATATCAGACGAGTCGTAGGGAGCCGCTAGATACAGGTGGTACAAGACCGAAGCGTGTGGAAATCCCTATAAGAGACCTAGATATTATGTTGATCAGTAGACGTCTATCTGTTGACAAGGGGGAATAAAATAGTAAAGTAAACGGGCACGCACTTTTGTAATGTCCATTTAAGCAATTAAATATCACATGCTTGTGTGCTTGCATGTTCATAAAGGTGTGTGCAGTCTGCCAACTTGCAATGGGCCAGCATGGTTGACAAAATTCTGGCCTATAACCACAGTATAAGGTAAACCTATCCTTACTTTGTGCTGTAACTCTTCTCTGAGAGGAGCATGGAACTAGGAATTACGACTAATGGAGAGGAGACCAGGGGCCCTACCACCACGCCTAAAGTAACGTATTATTTCGATATTTTTGTGACAAGTCATACAATGACATGGTCTGGTGGACGGACTTACTTTAAGGCTCTTTAAGGTCTTCATTGTTTATATTATGGCATGTGAAAACAATATAGACATAGGTCGATAATATTACTTTAAGCATTGGTGGTAGGGCCCCAACGCTCGGTCGTGAGCCCTTGATGGATTACTGATGATAATGACGGCGTGAATTAGAGCGATTTCAGACTAACGTATTTTTTGCGCGTTTAAGCTCGTATCGGTTTACGCGCTTAAACGCGCGGCACATTTTGCGCTTCAAAAAGTCGAATACGCGTACACGCGCTTATTCCGGCCTATTCGCTTGAAGCGGTGGGCGCGCGGGGAGGCATCTCTACGACGTCGCGCTTATACAACGTGTACTGAAAGTCCGAAAAATGACTGCAGGGTACGTGTGTGTAGCTAATAAAGAATCATCTATAAAAATATTGAATAGAAATAAGCACATTTTTTTTACCATACAAACTTATTCAATTGATTGTAATGCGCTTTCTTGTGACAACCCTATGATCAACCGTGAATAGGATATGCAACGCACGCGGCGCGCGGTGGTAGGTATACCGACGCGTTATGTTTTCAAGGGTTTTGCTAAGATTGTTATTGGTGAAAACTTTCAGTGTGGTTTACTCAAAAACTATAAGGGCTTCGAGTCCCATGCTTGTGCTGAAGAGTTCTAAATGAAAGGTACAAAGGTACCCTGCAGTGGTTTTTCGGACTTCCAGTACACGTTGTATATACGAGCTTAATATATATAAGCGCGTCAACGCTCGTAGGGGTTGCGCGAATGGCAAAGGGCACGCCCATAATGGCTGATTTACAGGTGTTTAGTAGTTTTGTAAATCTTTACTTCATCTTTAGTGACTCAATTGTTTAGTGGCCGTTTACACGTATTATTTAGTAAAGCTCTTTAGTAGCCCAAGATGGGCCGGGATAGGCGTGGGTCGTATCGCTTTCTCTGAAAATCGTATTTAAATCAGTTTTCGCGTTTCAATATCTGATTTCAAAACTATGTTATTATCAAAAATGCAAAAAATATTATTTATAAATATATGCACATACAATAAACGCCTTTGAAACGAGCACGACGCGAACTTATGCGGTGGCTACTAAACAGTTTACTAAATCGTGAATGTCCCAATGCGTTAATTGATAAGCTGCGCCCACCTACTAAACCGAAAAATAGACCAAATTCTATTTTTCCCGTTTAGTAAGCTACTAAATTGTAACTTGCGACTTGCTACTAAATTGGTCGTTTACACGTATTAAATCACTAAGGCGCGCTAGCAGAAAGGCTTTAACCCAGAGTTAGTAGCTAACTTTGAGTTAAAAGGACAGATTTGACAGATTTCGTATAAAGCTTCTGTCAAAATTACAAATTTATTCCTGGGTTAACTAACTCGGCGTCTCTGCAAGCGGGCCTAAATATTTACTGAAGATTTACTAAACTACTAAACCCGTGTAAATTGGCCATAAGCGCCTACACGCGCTTCCAAAAACGAGCTTATACGCGTCGAATAAACGCTAATCTGAAACCGCCCTAACCATAGAAACATTGGTATGGCCTTAACTCACCTCTCTTGGGGTAAACGAACGCGCTGGGCGGGTGCAGGTCGAAGACGACCTTGTGCACGAAGGCGCTGATGTCGCCGCGCGCGCCGCGCACCCACACGCGCCAGTCCAGCGACAGCGCGCGGCCCGACGCCGACTGCCGCGGCTCGCACGCGTGCCCCACTTCCAGCCATATGCGGATACACATCTGCCGACAGGGTGCTGGGTGAACATCGAGGTTACAGATCGATTCAAACTTCATGTCCAACGGATGTAGCCGCGAGTGTAGGTAGGTTCGCGCAGGTTCGCCGCCTGGGCGCACCGCTGGTATAGCTCGCGGCACGAAAGTCTGGCGCTGAACAAAATAGCTGCGCATGGGGTACTGTCGCACAACCAATGACAACGGCCGGAATGCGACTGGAGAGCCAATCAGCGCCATGATACCTTATTTTCGACTTCTGCGCAGTAACGGTCACCGCTAGACTTTCGTGCCGCTACCTATACCCTACCGAATACGGCATTCCGAACCAGTGGTAGACTCATCGACGATTCAAAAGCACTTGTAAAAAAGTTTACTTGAATAAAAAAAAATTCTATTCTATTCTAAAAAATAATGAGTTCTGCGCATCGAAACATAGATAGAAGTCATAAAGTTTGTATTGGACTGTAGGTAGGTACACGAGAAGTTTCTCGAATGCGAGCGGCAAGAAACCGTTTGCGATTGGGATCCTATATGGGATAACTTTCCATACAATTCTGGCCAGCGAAAATATTACATTCCATTATTAAACAATGAATATTAAGTATGACAAAAACTCGGTATCTGTTAAGCAATTTAAAAACTAATATAATAATTATAAGCAATTTTAAAACAATTTAGTATCGAAACGCTCGCATTCGAGAAACTCTCCTTTTGTGTAACTGAGCCTTTATCTGAGCCCCGGTACACTTGGTCAGGAGTCAGCGGGCTATAACGGAACAGCAGCGTAGAAGTGATTAATAATAATAAAATTATAATTTTTTTCTTAAATTAACATACTTCCATCAAATTGGACTTTAAGTATATTACTGCAATTTGTAGGTATAAATAGGTAGTATGTATTTGTTTATTAGAAATTGGATTTATCTACACAAATAAATACTCAAAAATTAAATTAACGTACATATCCAATTAAAATTAAAAATAATATTGCGTTCTCGTTCAATTTACATAAATTTCAGCTCAATCTGAGGTTGTGAAGTGGTTCTAATTCATCTTGCAAGATTTGGCCTCAACGTACATAAATATACATACCTACATACATTGCAAGTTAAATAAAAGCTAGTAAAAATACGAAACTCCAAAAACAAGACATAAGAACAGTGTTATAAAAATTTTACGGATGTTTTTTTCAAAATTTCATTATAGACCAAAAAGCATATCTATTAGGTACATTTAAATAATTAAATTGATTGACTTTATACTTGGCTTACCGAATATCTTGTGTCTGCAATCAATTCGGTTGTGACAAACAGTGAAATATTTATAACTTACCTACCTATGATAATAATGGATTTGTTTGATTTGCACTTGTTAACTTGCAGCCTAGATTCATGTTGCTGAATATTCAATATTGTGTTGCTGAATATATGTACAATATCGCAATCAGCTATCAAGTTATACAAAGTGCTGCGGCAATGGATTTAGAATAAGTAGGTAGGTAGGTAAGTAAAAACTAAGGAGGTACCATACAATATTAAAAAATAGCCAATAATACATGATAATACTACCCGTTCAATTCAAGTTGGCCCTCGACGACCGTTACAAATAACTTATATAGCTTGACCAGTTTTTTTATTTATTTGTTTGTTTGGGTCAAATCTTGCAAGATGAATTAGACCCACTTCCCGGTTTCTGATCGAGCTGTAATTTTGCATTTATGTGTAAATCGGATGACAATGCAATGTTATTATGACATGGAGCTATCGGAACTCTGTAATAAAACGACGTAACCCCATTAATCCAGGGTAGATAATTTTTGAAAATAAAAAAAATTATAGTAGGATGAAACCCATTGGAAAAGGAAGAGAATGCAACAAAAATGAAAGGAAAAATAAATTACGGGCGATCTGAGGTCGGGAAG
Organism: Oeneis ivallda; assembly: GCA_029955525.1. Lineage (NCBI taxonomy): Eukaryota > Metazoa > Arthropoda > Insecta > Lepidoptera > Nymphalidae > Oeneis > Oeneis ivallda. Next base: position 17,153,616 of record JARPMR010000020.1, on the reverse strand, counting down.
TAGGGGGGAGGGGGGGTTTAAGGGTAAAAAACGGTTTATCTCTGATGGGAGAATTTTCGATTGAAAATTAGGTGCTTTTTCAATATTAAGTCAAAAAAAAAATGTGAAAAAATAAATATTTTAAATCAGTAAAATTACAGTGTGTTTGGGACATAAAAAGGTAAGTTTTCACCAAATTTCGTGAAAAAATATTTTTTTTTTGTAAAAGATAAAAATAAAAAATCAAAAACTTGGTTATTTGAATTTTTCACATACATTTTGAGGTTATGTGAAAAAAGTCTAAATATAAAAGTTGTAGATCTTTTTATTACCTACAACTTTGCCATTTAACTTTTTTCCATAGGACTTGTAGTTTTTCCGGAAATCGAGATAAACCGTTTTTTACCCTTAAACCCCCCCTCTCCCCCACTTTCCGACCTCAGATTGCCCGTAATTTATTTTTCTTTTCATTTTTGTTGCATTCTTTTCCTTTTCCAATGGGTTTCATCCTACTATTATTTTTTTTCACTTTTTATTATTTTTTAAGGCTTCTACCCTGGTCTACATCAAGTTTGAGCTCGTTTGATTCGTCATAACAAGTGCTGTGATCCTAGATGATATCCAGAGTCTAATGATGTAGCTACTAAAAGCTTGCATTTAAAAAATATTTTTTTTTATTTGCACTTGTTTACAGTTAAGTACCTACCACGCGACTGTGACGGAAGTTTTCTTTTCTCGCAATGCTTTTCACGGCAATGACGTCTTGAATGTCGAAGGGCGTGATTTTAAATTTCTTATTTTTCTCCTCTTCAAAGAAAGTCACTAATTAAAGTAATAAAAAGTCTGCGCTATGCAAAAATTTTCCTTTTTTACTCATCGTAGAACAATACACGGTGCTACACGCGAACAATAGTAACCAAACAACAATAAATAACTAATTAAAACTTAAGAAAAAATTTAAAACGTAACAATAACAATAGTTTGAAAAAACACGGTACTGACAATCGCGAGCGGTACGTTGGTATCTATACTAAGTGGGTCTGACTTGAGGTGCGGTGCGGGGAAGCGCGAGGGAGGTAGTGGCCAACTTGAATTGAAGGTGTAGTACTTATAATATTATATACACCTTGTATGGGATATGCTAATGAAAACTTTGTGTAGAGGTTTCACTTTCGTATAAATCGGCGCAGACGAATGACGGGTAGTTCGATGGTGGCCGTAGTGTAAACAGGCAACGCATTCAGGGCTCAGGCGCGCCGCGCGATTCCCGAGAGATGTGGGTTCAATCCCCGCCGGCCCCATAATAGGGTATTTGACTACTTTTAGACTAGTGGTTCGCCCCGAACGGAGACCTCGCGGTAACGGTTTCCCATAATTACTTATTCATTCAATAGATACACATGAACATTCACATTAAATTATACATGTAAAAACAAACTGCAACGTGAAGTTTTATTGATATAATATATATAAATAATTTTAATTGAATAATATGTTACATATAGCTGCATTTGCTATATGAGATGAGAGCACCATCTATTGACATCATTGTGAAGTTCTGTTAAAAATACTGCTGCTCATTAAAAGTTAAATAATTTAGTTTCCTTATTACATTTATCTAATTTTAGTATTTGTTGTTCAAGTACATGATATTACGCTAAAATTATAAAACTTTCGAGCCCCAGCTTTCAATGATTATTCCGTTAGTCCGGGAGGAATCGGCGCATGCGTACCGAAAACTATTCCACCTCAATTTTTTTATGCGATCCTCTTCAAATGGCCCTCCTAATTATATAAATGCATGTTGCCAGGGCGCCACCTGGTGCCATATTGCTTAAACCGAAATTGTTTAAACAATTGCAAGGAATTGTTATTTTTCAACCGGACAAATTTTTTTTATATTCTTTATTGAAATACCAATAAAAAAGGTCCTATGACTTTTCACGATAAAGTTAATATTTTTAAAGATATGAATTTTTAAAGGTTCAAAAAATCTCAAATTTGGGTACTTTCGACCCATGAAAAATATATTAAAAAAAACATAATGTTTAAGTAATTTTTTTTTAATTCTCTATACAATAGTTAATAATATTGTTAATAGAGATTTAAAAAAATTTCATTGCTTATATCTTTTTTTTAATTGTTAATTTCGCGCGCTCACAAGAATTACGCTTACCTTTAAGAAAATTTTTAAGAAAATTTTATTGACCTAATAACTAGGCCAGTGCCTAGAGACCTTTGAAAATGATGAAAAATTAAAAAAAATTATAGTAGGATGAAATTCATTGGAAAAGGAAGAGAATGTAACAAAAATGAAAGGAAAAATAAATTACGGGCGATCTGAGGTCGGGAAGTGGGGGGAGGGGCGGTTTAAGGGTAAAAAACGGTTTATCTCAATTTCTGGAAAAACACAAGTCCTATGGAGAAAAGTAAAATGGCAAAGTTGTAGGTAATAAAAAGATCTACAACTTTTGTGAAAAAATAAATATTTTAAATCAGAAAAATTACAGTGTGTTTGGGACATAAAAAGGTAAGTTTTCACCAAATTTCGTGAAAAAATATTTTTTTTTTTGTAAAAGATAAAACACACACATTCACATACATTTTGAGGTTATGTGAACAAAAGTTGTAGATCTTTTTATTACCTACAACTTTGCCATTTTACTTTTTTCCATAGGACTTGTAGTTTTTCCAGAAATTGAGGTAAACCGTTTTTTACCATTAACGCCTCCCCCCCCACTTCCCGACCTCGGATCGCCCGTAATTTATTTTTCCTTTCATTTTTGTTGCATTCTCTTCCTTTTCCAATGGGTTTCATCCTACTATAATTTTTTTGTTTTCAAAAATTATCTACCCTGGACTATATTGTTGATATTATGTATTTAATTCAGAAATTTCCAATATGAAAGATATGAAATCAATAGTAAAAGCAATGTGTCATCTGCCGTTTCAAAAGAGCTGCATTGTTACTTGGGCCTATAAAATTAGTACTGAGATTGTCTTAATGTCTTGAATAACTGCATTGTATCGTTAACAGTTGCTTAAACTTAAAATTTAAACGGATTCAAAGTACGTATAAAATATAAAAAATAAATAGATATAGGTATTATCTACCGTGTGTATTGTGAGAACTTACATGACAGCTGCGCAAATAGTATGGTTGTAGCAGAATCTTTGAGCAGAATGTTTAAGTGCGTGGCAAATTTTTTTTGTTGGTACGGGATTATTTTAATATAATACAGGTTGAAAAAGATAGGTAAGTGTGCAGGTAATCATTTTCTCCAACTACATACGAATAAGTACCTAGTCTATGTACCCAAGTGAAATTCCAAAAGTACCTAAATTCATCGCCTCTATTATCATACATACTTACTTTATCTCTGGTTTTGCGAATTATAGCTAAAACTAGCGACTCGCCCCGGCTTCGCACGGTTAATAGAGCATATTACGCCTATGCTTTGCAAACTCCTTGAAAATATGTTCCATAAGCTATATTGAACAGCATAATATTGAACAGTACGTAGGCTTATAAAAGAAGTAACGCTCGGCCGCTCGGCTTATAATAAAGCAACAACGCGGCGCCGGCGGCGCGGCGCGGTCGCATGCGCGAGTCCCGTCATATCGCCATCGTCGCCGCGTCGCGCGTCGGGTTGAAATCCGCGTATAATTTATATTGGCGCGCGTTCGTTTTTATTTTGCGACTAGCTGATGCCCGCGACTTCGTCCGCGTGGATTTAGTTTTTTAAATCCCTCGGGGAACTCTTTTTAATTTTCCGGGATAAAAAGTAGCCTATGTCACTCTCCAGAACCTCAATACCCATGCAAAAAATCACGTTGATCCGTAGCCCCGTTGCATGGCGGCGGCGTGATGAAGGACAAACCAACAAACCTACAAACAAACACACTCGCATTTATAATATTAGTAAGGATTTTATTTTTATTCCAATGATGTTGGACCGGCTAAAAGTCAAAATAATCGTACGTAGCTCACAGGAATTCCGGTGAATAACGTTACTCACAGGAACATAGGACGCATTCGGATTTAAAAAAAAATTTAATTATTATCGTATATAAATAAAAATGTATATTCCCTATATCCCGTGGTAGAAACATCACGCGTGAACGGCTGATTTTGACGGGACTTCCAATGACAGATAGCTGATGGTATAAGCCTAGCATAGGCTACTTTTTAACTGATTTTCAAAAAAGGATCAAAAAAGTATTTTGTTTTTAAACCTATAAATATCAATATCTCCGTGATTTCTAAACCGATTTGCCTGAATTTTTTTTAATCGATACAGAAACTTTGCGAGATGGTCCCATAAAAGTTGTAGTTGTAGTTGTTGTAGTAGTTATAGTAGTACTGGTTGTAGAAGTAGTTGTAGTAGTTGTAGTTGTAGTAGTTGTAGTAGAAGTAGTTGTAGTAGTTGTAGAAGTAGTTGTTGTAGTAGGTAGGACCTGGGAAGTATACCTTTTGAAACATAAAAAGAATTTTCCAAATCGGTTCAGGTGTCTTAGAGTAATCGGTGAACATACATAAAAAAGATTCCGTTGAATTGAGATCCTCCTCCTTTTTTGAAGTCGGTTAAAATAAGAATAAAAATTAGTTTAAATTTGAAGAAGTTATGGAGTAAAACAGTCAAAATAGTTCAACCCCTATCTGAGAGAACATACATCCATCCATACATCCCATCCATCCATCCATCCGTATACTAAGTACATCTATCCATACATCCATCCTCACAAACTTTCACATTAATAATATTAGTGGTATAAGTAGCATAGGATATAGTTAATGTAGTTAAACTGATGCTTGCTATGGTTTTTTTGAAACCGAAGCTTGCTTGCTTGCTTGATTTCTTGCATGCTTGCTTGCAGGATTAAAAAAACCCGAATCCCGATGAAAAAATCGATGCTGCGGATAATGTGAGCGTGATTTAAGTACAATCAGCGCCATCTATCGGTGGTTTTTCAAAATCCCGCGGGAACCTTGGATTTTTCCGGGATAATTTATAGCCTATGTGTTATTCCAGGGTATAATCTATCTCCATTCCAAATTTCAGCCAAATCCATCTAGTAGTTTTTGCGTGAAAGAGGAACAAACATACACACAAACTTTCGCCTTTATATTAGTAGGAGGATAAATATATGAAAAGTAGTATACTAATATCGCGCAGGAACCGTTTGTTTTCCCGGGATAAAAAGTAGCCTTTGTCACTTTTCAGGCCCTTAACTTTACCTGTGCTAAAAAAAATTGGTTGTCTGTAAAGTCGGTTTACTGACGATAGTTGAACGTGACAACGTCACGAGAGTATAAACAATTGACACCACATTCACTTTTCACTGCACTTGATACTCGATCAAAACATGTCAATGTACTATAGTATAGCAGCTGTCCACGCAGACGCATCGCTCACTCAAGTAGGAGATAGACGGATGTCGAACGCTGCCGAACGCAAAGGCCGATTGTGCCTCTTTGTCGCTCGTTCCGCGCTCTCGCTTGCACTTCAAGCCTTACATGGAACGCCTCAGAGCGAGGTAACGCCGCATGAGTCATGTTTTTTCGTGCGTGCAGCCGGCTCTATCGAATTATAAGACGTTGTCACGTCAAAACCACTTCAATCTATAACTCCGTTGGCGCATAATTTAAGGATAAATATGTGAAAAGTAGCATACGAATATCCCGTGGGAACTGTTTGTTTTCCCGGGATAAAAAGTAGCTGTTGTTACTTTTCCGGTCCTCAACTATGCCTATCCAAAAAACCCCCTTCAATATGTAACTCCCTTGGCACATAATTGAAGGATAAATATGTGAAGAGGCATACTAATATCCTGCAGGAACCGTTTGTTTTACCGGGATAAAAAGTAGCCTTTGACACTTTTCAGGCCCTTAACTTTACCAGTGCTAGGAAAACCACTTCAATCTATACCTCCGTTGGCGCATAACTGAAGGATAAATATGTGAAAAGTAGCGTACAAATATCCCGCGGGAATTATTTGTTTCCCGGGATTAAAAGTAGCCTTTGTCACTTTTCAAGTCCTCAACTATGCCTATCCAATAAACCACGTCAATCTGTAACTCCGTTGGCCCATAATTGAGGGATAAATATGTGAAAAGTAGCACACTAATATCCCGCGGGAAGTGTTTGTAGGAACAGTTACAGTTACAGTTACAGTTTTATTATAAGTATATATAGATAATAATTAAATTTTATGTAACAATGTCAATTTTTGATGTTCGTAAGCGTTAGGATATGCAGTCGCTTGTGCTTGAAATTTCAAAAACTGATGCTTGTTATGGTTTTTTGAAACCGAAGCTTGCTTGCTTGTTTGCTAGCTTGATTTCTTGCATGCTTGCTTGCAGGATTAAAAAAAACCCGAATCCCGATGAAAAAATCGATGCTGCGGATAATGTAAGCGTGATTTAAGCACAATCAGCGCCATCTATCGATGGTTTTTCAAAATCCCGCGGGAACCTTGGACTTTTCTGGGATAATTTATAGCCTATGTGTTATTCCAGGGTATAATCTATCTCCATTCCAAATTTCAGCCAAATCCATCCAGTAGTTTTTGCGTGAAAGAGGAACAAACATACACACAAACTTTCGCCTTTATAATATTAGTAGGATAACTCATAAGATATTCATTTAAATTGTATGGTGTAAAGGATTATCATAATGTGCATGAAATGCTTATGGTAACTAACGTATTTAAGTTGATAAGGATTAATACTGTATCCGTCTAAATACATAGATTTCCAATTACCGCATGGTATGTGACCATTTTTTTAGAAGTTAAAATGGGTTAGTGAGCTATCCTTAAAAGATAGATATATACCATCGCGGAGTTTTTTGTAAAGACATATCCCAACATACCACCACCATAAATTGTTTTGTTATATCAAAGGGATTACGCAGCGTTTTCGATGAAAGCTCCCAAGCGGCTTGAATTTTTCCTACATTGTCAACAATTATCGTCATATTGCATTTAATTTATACAAAACCACTAAAACCTTCCTTATGAATCACCCTATCTATTGGCACTATTGGTGAAAACCGCATGAAAATCCGTTCGGTAGTTTTTGAGTTTATCGCGAGCAGACAGACAGACAGACGCGGCGGGGGACTTTGTTTTATAATATGTAGTGATGTGATATTCTTTTGCAATATTTTTTCTTTGAAACCTTAATCTAAACGGACGAAGTCACGAGCATCATCTAATTTAATGATTAATGACTAGCTTTAAACCACGACTTCGTCCGCGTAGTGGTGTTTTAGAAATGCCTACCCCGGTAACCCTTCGTTTTCCCGGTATTTAACTACAGATTAATAATATAAATAATTTATCCATGCCAAAAATCAAGCTGATCCGTTACTTTGTTGCTCTGAAGGACAAACCAACAAACAACACACTTTCGGATTTATAATAATGTATTAATTTACTAATAGGTAGGTATGTATACAAATTAGTCGCTAGCTTGTGTAAAATATTACTTAATTAATTATTTATGAGGTACTTACCTACAGTGTTAGTTATATTTATCAAGCAGTTATTGTGGTCGGTGAGTAGGTATTAACAGGGTAAGTACACTAGGTATTAAAATAATCTTATCTTTATTCATATAGCTCTTCAACTTTGAGTAATATTTTTATTGGAGCGAATATTTTATTGCCTATTTCAAATTCAATTTGTGTTCAGTCATAAATTGGATTCATAAAAAAATTACTTTATTTAGCAAACGGCAGAAAATGTCAAAAGTAGACTGATTTCCGCTGGTTTTCCCTCGATTTTCGACATAGATCACTGGCTTGTATGCTTAGTACAAGATTTGATAGTTAACTATAAATAGTAAACTATGACATTAGCATCAAAGTAAAATAAACCTTATCAGAGTGTTTGTTAAAGCTCAATTTCGTGTATGTATTCTTATACGTTTACGTAACGAAAACGCTCCAAATTAAAATCGTCTGTATTGAATTTGTGATTTTTAAATCGATAGCTACTATTATGGTTAATTTTACTTTGATGCTAATGTCATAGTTTACTATTTATAGTTAACTATCAAATCTTGTACTAAGCATACAAGCCAGTGATCTATGTCGAAAATCGAGGGAAAACCAGCGGAAATCAGTCTACTTTTGACATTTTCTGCCGTTTGCTAAATAAAGTAATTTTTTTATGAATCCAATTTATGACTGAACACAAATTGAATTTGAAATAGGCAATAAAATATTCGCTCCAATAAAAATATTACTCAAAGTTGAAGAGCTATATGAATAAAGATAAGATTATTTTAATACCTAGTGTACTTACCCTGTTAATACCTACTCACCGACCACAATAACTGCTTGATAAATATAACTAACACTGTAGGTAAGTACCTCATAAATAATTAATTAAGTAATATTTTACACAAGCTAGCGACTAATTTGTATACATACCTACCTATTAGTAAATTAATACATTATTATAAATCCGAAAGTGTGTTGTTTGTTGGTTTGTCCTTCAGAGCAACAAAGTAACGGATCAGCTTGATTTTTGGCATGGATAAATTATTTATATTATTAATCTGTAGTTAAATACCGGGAAAACGAAGGGTTACCGGGGTAGGCATTTCTAAAACACCACTACGCGGACGAAGTCGTGGTTTAAAGCTAGTCATTAATCATTAAATTAGATGATGCTCGTGACTTCGTCCGTTTAGATTAAGGTTTCAAAGAAAAAATATTGCAAAAGAATATCACATCACTACATATTATAAAACAAAGTCCCCCGCCGCGTCTGTCTGTCTGTCTGCTCGCGATAAACTCAAAAACTACCGAACGGATTTTCATGCGGTTTTCACCAATAGTGCCAATAGATAGGGTGATTCATAAGGAAGGTTTTAGTGGTTTTGTATAAATTAAATGCAATATGACGATAATTGTTGACAATGTAGGAAAAATTCAAGCCGCTTGGGAGCTTTCATCGAAAACGCTGCGTAATCCCTTTGATATAACAAAACAATTTATGGTGGTGGTATGTTGGGATATGTCTTTACAAAAAACTCCGCGATGGTATATATCTATCTTTTAAGGATAGCTCACTAACCCATTTTAACTTCTAAAAAAATGGTCACATACCATGCGGTAATTGGAAATCTATGTATTTAGACGGATACAGTATTAATCCTTATCAACTTAAATACGTTAGTTACCATAAGCATTTCATGCACATTATGATAATCCTTTACACCATACAATTTAAATGAATATCTTATGAGTTATCCTACTAATATTATAAAGGCGAAAGTTTGTGTGTATGTTTGTTCCTCTTTCACGCAAAAACTACTGGATGGATTTGGCTGAAATTTGGAATGGAGATAGATTATACCCTGGAATAACACATAGGCTATAAATTATCCCAGAAAAGTCCAAGGTTCCCGCGGGATTTTGAAAAACCATCGATAGATGGCGCTGATTGTGCTTAAATCACGCTTACATTATCCGCAGCATCGATTTTTTCATCGGGATTCGGGTTTTTTTTAATCCTGCAAGCAAGCATGCAAGAAATCAAGCTAGCAAACAAGCAAGCAAGCTTCGGTTTCAAAAAACCATAACAAGCATCAGTTTTTGAAATTTCAAGCACAAGCGACTGCATATCCTAACGCTTACGAACATCAAAAATTGACATTGTTACATAAAATTTAATTATTATCTATATATACTTATAATAAAACTGTAACTGTAACTGTAACTGTTCCTACAAACACTTCCCGCGGGATATTAGTGTGCTACTTTTCACATATTTATCCCTCAATTATGGGCCAACGGAGTTACAGATTGACGTGGTTTATTGGATAGGCATAGTTGAGGACTTGAAAAGTGACAAAGGCTACTTTTAATCCCGGGAAACAAATAATTCCCGCGGGATATTTGTACGCTACTTTTCACATATTTATCCTTCAGTTATGCGCCAACGGAGGTATAGATTGAAGTGGTTTTCCTAGCACTGGTAAAGTTAAGGGCCTGAAAAGTGTCAAAGGCTACTTTTTATCCCGGTAAAACAAACGGTTCCTGCAGGATATTAGTATGCCTCTTCACATATTTATCCTTCAATTATGTGCCAAGGGAGTTACATATTGAAGGGGGTTTTTTGGATAGGCATAGTTGAGGACCGGAAAAGTAACAACAGCTACTTTTTATCCCGGGAAAACAAACAGTTCCCACGGGATATTCGTATGCTACTTTTCACATATTTATCCTTAAATTATGCGCCAACGGAGTTATAGATTGAAGTGGTTTTGACGTGACAACGTCTTATAATTCGATAGAGCCGGCTGCACGCACGAAAAAACATGACTCATGCGGCGTTACCTCGCTCTGAGGCGTTCCATGTAAGGCTTGAAGTGCAAGCGAGAGCGCGGAACGAGCGACAAAGAGGCACAATCGGCCTTTGCGTTCGGCAGCGTTCGACATCCGTCTATCTCCTACTTGAGTGAGCGATGCGTCTGCGTGGACAGCTGCTATACTATAGTACATTGACATGTTTTGATCGAGTATCAAGTGCAGTGAAAAGTGAATGTGGTGTCAATTGTTTATACTCTCGTGACGTTGTCACGTTCAACTATCGTCAGTAAACCGACTTTACAGACAACCAATTTTTTTTAGCACAGGTAAAGTTAAGGGCCTGAAAAGTGACAAAGGCTACTTTTTATCCCGGGAAAACAAACGGTTCCTGCGCGATATTAGTATACTACTTTTCATATATTTATCCTCCTACTAATATAAAGGCGAAAGTTTGTGTGTATGTTTGTTCCTCTTTCACGCAAAAACTACTAGATGGATTTGGCTGAAATTTGGAATGGAGATAGATTATACCCTGGAATAACACATAGGCTATAAATTATCCCGGAAAAATCCAAGGTTCCCGCGGGATTTTGAAAAACCACCGATAGATGGCGCTGATTGTACTTAAATCACGCTCACATTATCCGCAGCATCGATTTTTTCATCGGGATTCGGGTTTTTTTAATCCTGCAAGCAAGCATGCAAGAAATCAAGCAAGCAAGCAAGCTTCGGTTTCAAAAAAACCATAGCAAGCATCAGTTTAACTACATTAACTATATCCTATGCTACTTATACCACTAATATTATTAATGTGAAAGTTTGTGAGGATGGATGTATGGATAGATGTACTTAGTATACGGATGGATGGATGGATGGGATGTATGGATGGATGTATGTTCTCTCAGATAGGGGTTGAACTATTTTGACTGTTTTACTCCATAACTTCTTCAAATTTAAACTAATTTTTATTCTTATTTTAACCGACTTCAAAAAAGGAGGAGGATCTCAATTCAACGGAATCTTTTTTATGTATGTTCACCGATTACTCTAAGACACCTGAACCGATTTGGAAAATTCTTTTTATGTTTCAAAAGGTATACTTCCCAGGTCCTACCTACTACAACAACTACTTCTACAACTACTACAACTACTTCTACTACAACTACTACAACTACAACTACTACAACTACTTCTACAACCAGTACTACTATAACTACTACAACAACTACAACTACAACTTTTATGGGACCATCTCGCAAAGTTTCTGTATCGATTAAAAAAAATTCAGGCAAATCGGTTTAGAAATCACGGAGATATTGATATTTATAGGTTTAAAAACAAAATACTTTTTTGATCCTTTTTTGAAAATCAGTTAAAAAGTAGCCTATGCTAGGCTTATACCATCAGCTATCTGTCATTGGAAGTCCCGTCAAAATCAGCCGTTCACGCGTGATGTTTCTACCACGGGATATAGGGAATATACATTTTTATTTATATACGATAATAATTAAATTTTTTTTTAAATCCGAATGCGTCCTATGTTCCTGTGAGTAACGTTATTCACCGGAATTCCTGTGAGCTACGTACGATTATTTTGACTTTTAGCCGGTCCAACATCATTGGAATAAAAATAAAATCCTTACTAATATTATAAATGCGAGTGTGTTTGTTTGTAGGTTTGTTGGTTTGTCCTTCATCACGCCGCCGCCATGCAACGGGGCTACGGATCAACGTGATTTTTTGCATGGGTATTGAGGTTCTGGAGAGTGACATAGGCTACTTTTTATCCCGGAAAATTAAAAAGAGTTCCCCGAGGGATTTAAAAAACTAAATCCACGCGGACGAAGTCGCGGGCATCAGCTAGTCGCAAAATAAAAACGAACGCGCGCCAATATAAATTATACGCGGATTTCAACCCGACGCGCGACGCGGCGACGATGGCGATATGACGGGACTCGCGCATGCGACCGCGCCGCGCCGCCGGCGCCGCGTTGTTGCTTTATTATAAGCCGAGCGGCCGAGCGTTACTTCTTTTATAAGCCTACGTACTGTTCAATATTATGCTGTTCAATATAGTCAAAAGTAGACTGATTTCCGCTGGTTTTCCCTCGATTTTCGACATAGATCACTGGCTTGTATGCTTAGTACAAGATTTGATAGTTAACTATAAATAGTAAACTATGACATTAGCATCAAAGTAAAATAAACCTTATCAGAGTGTTTGTTAAAGCTCAATTTCGTGTATGTATTCTTATACGTTTACGTAACGAAAACGCTCCAAATTAAAATCGTCTGTATTGAATTTGTGATTTTTAAATCGATACCTACTATTATGGTTAATTTTACTTTGATGCTAATGTCATAATTTACTATTACGATTAAACAAATTAAAACTCGGACTAACCGCACTGTTCTTACTCCTAGTACGTAGTACTATTATATTATACTAGCTGATGCCCGCGACTTCATCCGCATGGATTTAGTTTTTAAAAATCCCGCGGGAACTCTTTCATTATCCGAGATAAAAAGTAGCTCTCCCGGTCTGAGGAACCACTAAGTACTACATCCATTACTATACCCATGCAAAAAATCGCATCAATCCGCTGTTCTGTTGCGACGTGATTGAAGGACAAACCAACAAACAAACACACTTTCGCATTTATAATATCAGTAATGCTTTATTAGAACACTTTTTATAATTGTCAAATTTTTTACCATACCAAAGACAAAATTACGTTTAGCTGTCATTTACATTTTGTTATTACACTGTCATTTGCGTTTTGTTATTCCATGTCAGATGCATTTTTGTTATACCACGTTTTATAGTGACTTGACGGAAACGCGGTCGAACGGGATAAAAAGTATCCTATGTCCGTCTCCTGGTTCTACTAGATCGTTCAATAAGTCCCGAGACTAACTTGGAAATAGCGTATATATTAAAAACTCTTTTTGATTTTTAAAAAATACTGGCCTTCAATAAAAGATATGTGTAAAATTTTTAAAAATGGAACATTAAAATATTGATTTTGCAGACATTTAAGTGACGCTACGTTTGTAGTTTCGATACAATGGAAAAAAACGAGTTTCGCGTGTTGATAAAACATTGTTTTTTAATGGGAAAAAATACAGTTGAAGCACAACAATGGCTTATAAAATGTTATGCGGGATCAGCTCCCTCTAAAGCAACTATTTGTCGGTGGTATGCCGACTTCAAACGCGGTCGCATGGACACAAATGATGGGGAACGCTCAGGTCGTCCAAATGAAGCAGTGACTCAACAAAATATTAACCAAGTCCTCAAAATCGTAATGGAAGATCGGAAGATAAAAGTGCGCGAGATAGCTGAGATAGTGAAGATTTCAGCTGGTAGTGTTTTCACTATTTTACATAAAAATTTGGCCATGAAAAAGCTTTTTTCGAAGTGGGTGCCGCGTTTGATTACAACTGATCAAAAGGAACAACGTATCAATGATTCAGAGCGATGTTTGGCGCTGATGAATCGTAATAAAAAGGATTTTTTACGTCGGTATGTGACAATGGATGAAACATGGATACACCATTTTACTCCGGAATCCAATCGGCAGTCAGCGGAGTGGAGAGCGGCTGGTGAAAGCCGCCCGAAGCGGCCAAAGACTCAGAAATCGGCCGGTAAGGTTATGGCGTCTATATTTTGGGATGCGCATGGAATACTTTTCATCGATTACCTTGAAAAGGGGCAAAATATAAATAGTGACTATTACATGTGCTTATTGGAGCGATTGAAGTACGAAATTGCGGATAAACGGCCTCAAATGAACAAAAAGAAAGTGGTGTTTCACCAGGACAACGCGCCTTGTCACAAGTCTGTGAGAACGATGGCCAAAATTAATGAATTGGGCTTTGAATTGTATGGCACGTACGGGACGTGACCATACATACCTCATAGCATATTTTAATTCCGCGATAATTACCTTGTAATTTATTTCAACAACTTATAATAATATTAATCAGCAAATTTCGCACGTACATAATATCTGAGCACCAACTTCTCCCACCTTTATTTATAATTTTTATTAGTATAAAAGACCTTTGTAAATATGTAATATATGCCACTACCATTAGACACTGCAGTCTGTGTTTCTTTATTCCTTCACCGATCTCTCTGCAAGAACACGCTGTTACACTGCAACCATTGCTGTAACCCAACAGTGGTGAAAAAACCTCAACGTGATTCTGCTCTCCGACGTACGAAGCAGTGATCCTCAACCGAGTCATCCGACGCGTTCATCCGACGAGATCGTACCCAACGTGTCCAACCAACCAACGAGATCGGCCAACACATCAAGATATCCTCATCATTGTGAGTCATATTTTTTCGTCATCATGGCTCGTCAAACACCTGTTAAAGGTTTCGGCGCTGGCAACTCTACAGACGAACAACTCAACGGCAGCACAGACTTGGTGGCATCAGTCTCAATAGCAGAGAGGAATCCGCAGTTCTGGACGGATTCACCGCGTCTTTGGTTCTCTCAATTTGACGCAATTGTGGCTCCGCAGAAACAAGGCGATGAATACAAGTTCAACGCGGTCGTATCAAAATTACCCAAAGACGTCATCCATCAAGTCAGCGACATTTTAACGAGTCCGCCTTCAGAGAACAAGTACCATTGCATCCGGGAACGGCTCATCAGCTGTTATGAAGAAAGCGAACATCGGCGATTCCATAAGCTTTTGTCTGAGATGGACCTCGGAGATCAAAAGCCATCTCAACTATTAAGAAAAATGAAAGAAGCTGGCTGCGGCAAATTAATGACGACACACTACGTTTATTATGGATGAGACAACTTCCTCCATCCGTAACCTCCGTGTTAGCAATTTCCGAAAATTTGGCACTGGACAAGCTGAGTGAAATGGCTGATCGCATCTACGAGAACAGCCGCTGCAATACGAACATATCGTCTTCGGCATCAGCTGACATAAATTTAATCACCCAACTCACGTCACAAATTGCAACGATGCAGATAGAAATTGCAGCGCTACGCAATGACCGCTCGCGAACAATGCATCGACGCAGCAGTTTTAGTCAACCTCGGTACAACAGACCTAGGTCAAGTTCACGCCTGCATTCACGATCGAAACAACGAAGCATTTTTTGTTACTATCATAAAAACTTTAAAGAAAAAGCTCGAAAGTGTGAAAAACCCTGTTCTTGGGTAAACAAACATTCGGAAAACTAGATTCAGCACAGCGTGCGGCGAGACTCTGTGCTATTCTTCCCTCAAATCGCCTAACGATTACCGACTCTAACAGTGGTTATCGATTCCTCGTGGACACTGGGGCGAACATTTCAGTCATTTCAAAGCCATCACAGAGCTCAAAAAAGGCAAGCGAGTTGAAATTATTTGCCGCCAACGGAACCATTATCAATACATATGGAGAAAAAACCCTAACCTTAAATTTGGGGTTACGCCGTCCATTCATCTGGACCTTCGTTATTGCCGACGTCAAGATGCCTATATTAGGAGCTGATTTCCTAGACCACTACCAACTTTTGGTAGACATACACGGGAAAACCTTAATCGACAAAACGACTGAAATCAAGAAACCAATGAGTTCTATACGAGTAAATATTCCGTCTGTCCGCTCCATCGACTACAACTTATCCGCTCCTCTCAAACAATTACTAGAAAAATACGAAAGTATTACAAGGCCAACATCAATGAAAGGACCTACGCAACACAATGTTCAACATCACATCATCACGGAAGGATTTCCAGTATGCGCCAAAGCTCGTCCACTTCCTCCTGACAAGTACAAAATCGCCAAAAAGGAATTTCAAGAGATGATGGAGATGGGAATTTGCAGACCATCCAGTAGCCCATGGGCCAGTCCATTGCACATGGTAAAAAAGAAAAATGGTGAATGGAGACCTTGCGGTGACTACCGCGCCCTTAACAAGATTACTGTTCCAGACAGATACCCGTTGCCAAGGTTACTGGATTTTACATATATCGCAAACGGGAAAAACATATTTAGCAAAATCGACGTTCGGAAGGCTTATCATTCTATACCAGTAGCGGAACCCGAGAAAACCGCGATCGTTTCACCGATCGGTTTATACGAATTTTTAAAAATGCCTTTCGGTTTACGTAATTCAGGACAGACCTTCCAGAGATTCATGGATTCAATATTCCGAGATTTAGACTACGTTTTCATTTTTGTCGACGACATTTTAATCGCAAGCAAGTCCGAGGAACAACACTACAAACATCTGGAAACAGTTTTCAAGAGATTGCAACAAAATGGTATTACAATCAACATGAACAAATGCGAGTTCGCCAAACAAGAACTAGATTTTCTTGGTTATCATATAACGAGCCAAGGAATAAAACCAACACAAGAGAAAATTCAAGCAATCATCGATTATCCCAAACCCAAAACTGTGAAGGAACTTCGCCGTTTCCTGAGCATGGTCAACTTTTACAGACATGCAATCAAGCAATCCGCCAATCATCAAGCTCCACTCAACATATTTTTAATAAATTCAAGGAAAAACGATAATACGCTGATTAAGTGGAACGCAGAGGCCGAGCGTGCTTTTCAACAATGCAAGCAAGATTTGCGTGACATTGCAACGATAGCATTTCCTGATGAAAACGCACCGATCGCAATAATGACCGATGCTAGTTTAAAATGCGTCGGCGCAGTTTTACAACAAAAGGTCAAGCAAAAATGGATACCTATTGCATATTTTTCAAAATCCTTATCAGATACGCAAGTCAAGTATTCAACTTATGATCGAGAGCTACTCGGAATTTATATGGCGGTAAAACATTTCCGACGACTGATAGAAGGTCGCATTTTTACGATTTACACCGACCACAAACCATTGGTGCACGCCTTCGACAAGAAGCCGTCACTAGATGACACTCCGAGGAGAATAAGATATTTGGATTTTATATCACAATTTAGCACCGATATACAGCACGTAAGCGGGAATCACAACGTAGTGGCTGACGCCTTATCTCGAGTTGTGGAAACTATTACGTTACCCACCGTTATCGATTATTCTGAGCTAGAAAAATACCAAGAAGGTGACATCGAGCTACAGCGACTCAAACAAAATAGGTCATTATACATGACGCGAGTAGCAGTACCCAATACAAATAGCAAGATTTATTGCGACATTTCTACTGGAATTACGCGACCATACATTCCGAAGCAACTTAGAAGAACTATTTTTGACAGCTATCATAACTTCAGCCATCCTGGCAAAAATACGACAAGGAAATTAATCGGAAGAAATTACATTTGGCCTAGCATGAACACAGAAATAAATCAGTGGTGCGATTCGTGCATATCATGCCAACTATCAAAAGTGCATAGGCACACAGTATCGCCACTCGGGAAATTTATGCCTGCACAGCGTTTTTCGCACATACATATTGACATCGTCGGACCATTACCTACATCACAAAACAAAAGGTATTTAGTAACGATGATCGATCGATGCACGTCATGGCCAGAAGCTTTTCCTGTATCTGATATAACAGCCACCACGGTAGCCAGACTGGTGTATGAAGGATGGATTTGCAGGTACGGAACCCCTATCCATTTAACGTCAGATTTGGGGCTTCAAATGGAGAGTGAGATACTTAAAAATTAATGGGAATTGAGAAGATCCGGACCACACCTTACCACCCACAATCTAATGCGAAAGTTGAGAGATTACACAGGACGATAAAAACAGCATTAAGGGCTCGTGCAAACACAGCTAATTGAACAAAAGAATTGCCATCAGTTCTATTAGGCATACGTTCCAGTTATCGACAAGATACTGGCTATAGCGCCGCAGAACTCGTTTATGGCACAGCTATTCGGTTACCGGCAAGTTTTTTCGGCGACAAGACAGAGACCACATACCCCGAATTCGTTCAAGACATCAAAGAAAACATAAGTCGAGCCACGAACATTCCGCAAAGAGAGAGTTCAAATCGAAACGTTTTCGTCCACCCGCGCCTGTCAGACTGCACGCACGTATTCCTGAGGTGCGATAGACTACGTCCATCTTTAACTCCTCCGTATGAGGGACCCTTCCGTGTAATCAGACGAAACGATAAAGTCTTCACCATTGAACGAGACGGCAAAGAATACAACGTATCAATAGACCGGATCAAGCCAGCATTTCTGATGAACGAAGAGATCGACGAGCGTAACAGCAGAAACAAACGCGACATCGCAACAGATCTCAGAAAGATCCAACAGCAGAAGGTTACGCGTTCAGGACGCATATCTCGTCCTACAGTTCGTTTTCAACAATGTTAATTAGTACTAGTTTTTCTTCCCTTTTGATGTATACGTCATTTTTCCCCTAAAGGGGGGAATATCTATGGCACGTACGGGACGTGACCATACATACCTCATAGCATATTTTAATTCCGCGATAATTACCTTGTAATTTATTTCAACAACTTATAATAATATTAATCAGCAAATTTCGCACGTACATAATATCTGAGCACCAACTTCTCCCTCCTTTATTTATAATTTTTATTAGTATAAAAGACCTTTGTAAATATGTAATATATGCCACTACCATTAGCCACTGCAGTCTGTGTTTCTTTATTCCTTCACCGATCTCTCTGCAAGAACACGCTGTTACACTGCAACCATTGCTGTAACGCAACAAATTGCTTCCTCATCCCCCTTATTCGCCAGACTTGGCCCCCAGCGATTACTGGCTGTTTGCAGATCTCAAAAAAATGCTCCAGGGTAAGAAATTTGACTCAAATAGTGAAGTTATCACAGCAACGGAGGCTTATTTTGAAGCCAAAGACAAATCGTTCTACACGCATGGGATAGAAAAGTTAGAAAAACGTTGGAGGGACTGTATCGCTCTTGGAGGAGATTACGTTGATGAATAAAAAATAATTTTATACAGGGTGGGCCAAACCAGGTGGATATAAAATTTTTTTTAGATTGTTCACTTAGGGGCCTACCAGGACCCGGAAGGAAAAAAATCGGTTCCCACCCGATTACGAGAAAAAAATTTTTATTTAAAATTTTGGAATATCATTGCTTTGACGAACTTTTAATTTTTTTTTAATTTTTCCAGTGACAATTTCCGCAATTTTTTTATGCAATATCTTTATCTAATAAATGTACTCTCTTAGAAAAAAATTTCAGTCTGGTTAGCTGGTTTTAAGAGCATTAAATTTTAAATTATTTCAAGAAAATTAAGTTCATCCAAAATCTACAGAAAACTTTAAAATTACTTTAAAAATAAAAAAAGAGGTTCATAGCACTGGTGATTTTTTTAAAACTGTAGCAACTTATGTTCTTTTGATTGCCACAATAAAAATTGTATGTCAATGTGCCGGATAAAAAGTTATGATTTTTCAAAAGTCTTCGTTTCTCATTCGTGTAAATAACGACCTTATTGAAAAAAATGTTAATTGTTTGTGGAGACTGCAGTATGTCCTTTAATTTTAACTGCCTCGTTGGTCTCGTGTTTGATTGCGGCCGACGAGGTCCCGGGTTCGAGTCCCGGGTCGGACCATATCAAGTATTGGGGTTTTCCGTAAGAAATTCTCAGTACTAGCCCGGAGTTAGGAAGTTGGCGTTGTTTCACCCCCGTACCTTGGAGAGCACGTAAAGCCGTTGGTCCTGCGCCTAATCTCTCTCCGCCTGCGCCTAATCTCTCTCTGGTCGGTTGTGTCGAATTTTCCGTCCCATCGGGCTATGAGAGTAAAGAAACAGAGAGTGCACGTATGTTCGCGCACACACTTGTGCACTTTAATATCTCCCGCACAGATGGACCTTAGATAGGTCACCGTGGTCGAAATTTGGCCTGGAGGACATTAATCCTTTAATGATGACTGACGGTATCTACATTTTTAAAAGAAAGAAAAATAAAACAATGTTTTATTTTTCCGAATTTCGGCCACGGCGGCGGCCTATCTTCAGAGAGATTAACGATCTGTGCGGGACATATTAAAGTGCACAAGTGTGTGCGCGAACACAGGTGCACTTTCTGTTTCTTTACTCTCATAGCCCTATAGGACGGAAAATTCGACATGACCGGAGAGAGATTAGGCGCAGGCGGAGAGAGATTAGGCGCAGGCGGAGAGAGATTAGGCGCAGGACCAACGGCTTTACGTGCTCTCCAAGGTACGGGGGTGAAACAACGCCAACTTCCTAACTCCGGGCTAGTACTGAGCATTTCTTACGGAAAACCCCAATACTTGATATGGTCCGACCCGGGACTCGAACCCGGGACCTCGTCGGCCGCAGTCAAACACGAGACCAACGAGGCAGTTAAAATTAAAGGACATACTGCAGTCTCCACAAACAATTAATATTTTTTCAATAAGATCGTTATTTACACGAATGAGAAACGAAGACTTTTGAAAAATCATAACTTTTTATCCGGCACATTGACATGCAATTTTTATTGTGGCAATCAAAAGAACATAAGTTGCTACAGTTTTAAAAAAATCACCAGTGCTATGAACGTCTTTTTTTATTTTTAATGTAATTTTAAAGTTTTCTGTAGATTTTGGATGAACTTAATTTTCTTGAAATAATTTAAAATTTAATGCTCTTAAAACCAGCTAACCAGACTGAAATTTTTTTCTAAGAGAGTACAGTTATTAGGTAAAGATATTGCATAAAAAAATTGCGGAAATTGTCACTGGAAAAATTAAAAAAAAATTAAAAGTTCGTCAAAGCAATGATATTCCAAAATTTTAAATAAAATTTTTTTTCTCGTAATCGGGTGGGAACCGATTTTTTTGCTTCCGGGTCCTGGTAGGCCCCTAAGTGAACAATCTAAAAAAAATTTTATATCCACCTGGTTTGGCCCACCCTGTATAAAAAAACCTTGTTTTAGTACTTAGTCTCGGGACTTATTGAACCACGTGTTAAGCTACCTCTCCACCAATTTTCAGCCAAATCGGTTCATCCGTTCTTGAGTTATAAATAGTGTAACTAACACCACTTTCTTTTATATATATAGATTATTCAGTGCTCCTAGGTATAATAGTTATTGTTTTGCTCGTTTTTGCTTACTTTTTCGTACTACACAAGTTTTTTTTACTTCTACTGTTTACCATACCTAGCTGTATTTTTAACCCCCAACGTAAATAGAGGGGTGTTATAAGTTTAACGCGTGTATCTGTGTATGAGTCTATGTGTGTCTGTCTGTTACCTCCGAGTAGCAGTAGCTTCCTCAATGGACCGATTTTGATGCGGTTTTTTTCTGTTTGAAAGCTTATGTAATCGAGGTAGATCTTAGCTATAATTTATGAAGATGTGGTGATCATCAAGAAAAAAAATAGGTAAAATCTTTTACGTGTTTGGTAAAGGTCTAATAAAAAAATATCGAATTTTGTATAAGATGTTTTACACCTATCGAATCATTCGGTTGCGGGGAGCTACGATATTTTTTACATGAGCTTAAGTAAGCCAGAAATCAGGAGAAGATCTCTACTTTGTAGGCTCACTTGACTCAGGACCATATTAAGTATATCTTTTTGAACTTTTGGCATTTTTTTTACAAAAAAATATGAGGGCTCGGTCATGACAGTAGCGTGGCAGTGTTCGAGATATTTTCTCGTACAAAATCAAGAAGATACCCAGCTCCAGCTTCTTATTTAACTGACAAGATTACTTCGGTACCTTGTTTTTCTAAATATTTTTACATCTAAAATATTCAAATAATAGCTTCCATAAAATGATTCCGTATAATAAACCAGTTAAACCTCAGGCTATTAAATATTTAAGTCATACTTTAGTTTTGTTTGGCGGCGAACAAAAAATCACGCCGTCCAGTGAATGGTGCCAAAATCAGCTATGCCTCGTCATTACGTCACGAGTCGGCCTTGGCCGTGAATGAAGAATATGGCCACAAAATCATTTCAGTGAGTAATCGTTAGAATAGAATAGAATAGAAATATTTTTTATTCAAATAAACTTTTACAAGTGCTGTTGAATAGTCGATGAATCTACCACTGGTTCGGAATGCCCTTCCTGGCGAGAAGAACCAGCAAGAAACTCGGCGGTTGCTCTTTTCAAAACAAATTTAAAATACAGTAAATACAATGCTATATATGCAGTGTTTCCACAATGAAGGAAGTTCCAAAAATGCATACCGACTAACTTCTATCTTAAGATGGGCAGACATAAAGTAGCCCGCCGGTGGAACCCGTTCACGAGCATGACGCATGACCCAGCCGTTGCTTCGCTCAACCATATTTGAGGGAACGTAACAACCCGCATCACACGACACCACCACAGAAATGTTTAAAGAGTGCGTGACATACTTATGCTACCCAGGTTAAGCATCGAATTGAAAACGTTGTATTATCATTTATCATTATTGAAAGTCAACAGGGTTTATGCTTTAGGTTCAAATCAGCAAAGGTTTCAGGACGGACCCGCTCCGGCCGCGTCTATTTATAGCCCCCGACAGAAAAAAGAGGGGTATTATAAGTTTGACTTGTTCCGTGTATGTGTCTGTCTGTTTCCTCGTAGCAGCCTACCCAATGGACCGATTTTGATGCAGTTCTTTTCTATTTGAAAGCTAACGTAATCGAGGTGGATCTTAGCTATTTTATGAACATCAGCTGATTATTAGCTCAATCCCAACTTGATTAAAGGGTCTTACAAGCTTTCACTGGTGCGATTGTGTTGTGTTTTAAATAAAAAATAGGTGCACAAAGACTTACAGCTTAATACTCAAAGCTTTCAAAGCTGTTTGTTCTTAATTTCTGCTTGTATTTATTTCCGATAAAATACTTAGTAAATAAATAATAATAGTTTATTAGTGTCTACTTTGACATAATCAAAACAGCAAATTGTTCACAGATTAATAATAATAAAGTATATACCTATTTTAATATTAGGATTTTCCGTGACATTTTCCTTCACCGTTAAAAAGCAAAAACTATTTTTAGGGTTCTGTAGAAACCCTTATAGTTTCGCCATGTCCGTCCGTCTGTCCGTCCGTCCGTCCGCGGTTTAGCTCAGAGACTATTGGTATTAGAAATCTGTAATTTGACAAGGGTATAAATATTAATCACGACAACAAAGTGGTGAAATAAAATTGTGAAAATAATTTTTTTAGGGTACCTCCCCTACATGTAAAGTGGGGATGATTTTTTCTCGTCTATTAGGGTGTAGGGTGTCGTGTAGGGTGTCGTTGCATAGGTCTTTCAAAAATATTGTGGGTATGTGAACATCATTTTTCGATTCTGTTCTGGGAGCTGGGATCTGTTTGTGAAATATGATATTTTAAATTGCTAATTTTCATTAGAGTCAAATTCCCCTACGTAAACTAGACGAAGACTACGTAGTCGTAATTCCTAGTTTCATGAAAACACCCAAAAACCTTGGAATACCCCAAGAAGCCTAAATACCTACAACCACTAGGTATTTAAAAGCTTCTTGGAATACCCATATACTTACCATGGAGTCCTATTTCCATGCCATATACCCATGGAACTAGGAAAACGACTACATCTCATATATGTATAATTATACCGTATTCCGAGGTACAACTACTTAATAGCTAAAGATAGCCACGCATTAGCCACCTATACTGAAAGACTGTGGCGACTTATCTATTCGGATCGCAGAATAAATACAAAATACGCCCGAAATTACATAATAATACCGCCAAGCGAGATAACGTTCCGGTACGATGGCGTGTAGAAACCTGGGCCAATCTGTAAGTAACGGGTTAAAATACTGTCATATCCCTTTCAAGTTAGTCCGTACCATCTTAGACTGCATCGTCACTTAATAATCAGGCGAGATAGCCAGTCAATCTTGACATTGAATCGACCGGCGTATTTGACGTCGAATAAAAAAATCGGCCAAGTGCGAGTCGGACCTCACTCTTTTAGGGTTCCGAACATATGACCAAACTATTTTTTTAAAACTAGTTACATATTTAGATATCTTAGTTCTTAGAAAGTACTAAATTAGCATATGGGGAAAAAATGCTCGTTTGTTTTGGTCACAACTTACAAACCGCATTATAAATCGGTGTTTTCAGTATTTGTTGTTTAAATACACTATATAGTATACCAAAATTTCAAATTCCTAACTAGTTTAGTTTTAAGATAGACTCCCTAACAAAATTGGTCTAAAAAAACCGACAACTTTGACGGCCCCCCATTTCTTCATTTTAGTAGCAAAAAAATAATATTTGAACTCCACACCTATACGGATCTCGTAGAATTTTCATTAGGTAATAGGCTTGTAATAGGTAATGGTGCGTTGCGGCGCCGTTTTGGCGACGCATCGTCGCACAGCAGTGTTGTGTTCTCGCCCTTAACGGTGCTTTGCGGCGCCGCTTTTGCGACGCGTCGTCGCAACGCAGTGTTGTAGCCTCCCCCAATGTCTTGGCTTTTTCCGCTTGCCGTGATCGGAATTTAAGGCCGGAACACATCTACTGGGCGGGAAATTCATACCAAACTGATTTAACTCAGATACTTTTTCCTTATTTCTTGCATAGTATTATTTACAAGGGACGTCTTAATAAAATAATATGAGATTTTTTTAAACTTTTTTAATGAAGTTTTAATTAAGATCCATAAAAAATAAGTACATAATATAAAAGGCTTATTTATCGATTTCAATTAAAACTAAACGCCTAAACTATTATAAGTAGAAGAGATATTTTTTTAGATTATTAATCTTTTTGAATTTTTATTTAGAAAATAAAAAATATATTATATTATTATTTACGTAATATATTATATCTGTTTTAATTTTCATAAAATAAATTTACACGTTATATTATGTACCTAGGTATTATTAATATATATATAGCTGTTCGTGCTGATTCACTGATTCACTCACTCATTCACTCACTGATTGATCACCTCTCCTGTAAAATTTTGTAAGAAAAATTTTTTTTTCACTAATGGTTTCGTATAGAAGACAAAAATTCATTCGGAGGAAAATTATGGAGAGAGCTGATGCTTGAGGATTTCGGAGACGGGTGAGGAGCACGGCCGGGTTATTAAAGATAGGTGGGGGGTGCTCGAACAAATGTCATTCGAAACTTCATCCGATTGACAGTGAGCTGAAAAATAAACCAAAATGGCGGAAAAAAGATGGCGGCCATACAAACTTCGTCGGTGTCTATCTCGGATAGGATAAAAGATGGAAGAGTGGTTTTTTGGCAAAAGATGATCAGGACCCAAAGGTCTATTTGATGAATAGAAAAAAAACCAAGATGGCGGAATTTTTTTTCCATACAAATTATATGGCTAATATTGAAGAGACTAGAAGCTGAGAACTATGTAAGACTTTGATACGGTTCCTTTTCAAAATTTGTTTATATAGAAGAATTCTCACTCCGATAAATGATGAGATATGATGATCGAGGGTTTGGAAGGTGGATTAGGAGCACGGCCAGGGTATTGAAGATAGGTGGGAGGTGCTCAAACAAAAAATACTCGAAACCTCATCCATTGGCAGTGAGCTGAAAAATAAAACCAAGATGGCGGATTCAAGATGGCGGCTATACAAATTTCAAAGGCGTCTATCTCGGAGAGTATAAAAGATAAAAGAGTGGTGTTTGGGTAAAAAATGATCAAGATCTGAAACTCTAACGGATGAACAGAAAAACCGCGGTCCACTTTAGTGGGCCGCGCACCCACGCGCCCTACTAGTATTATGTATACCTACATGAAAACTTGAGAATAATAAATGAGCGGCATAATACACCTAATATAAAGACGTACATATGCTATCATAGTGATAAGATTTCATTGCGTTTAACGTATTACAAATTATATCTTGTTATTGATTTTTTGTGGCTCAGTGCTTCAGAATCAGTGGAAAATAATCATGCTCTAACACACACTACCTACCTAGTATCTACGCTTATCCACTACTGCCTCTACCTATATTTCAGGATTTACCTAATACATAATTATGTGATTTAAGGCCTTAGTACATTACGATACTAATAACATTGGCGGTTGGACTGAATGAAACGCGCGTTTAGATACAGTTTTTTCCGAAAAGTTCTAGGGTGGAGACCGCGAACTAGTAAGCGTAGTGTGGGGCGCCCTCCAGCACGTTGGACCGACGATATAAAGCGGGTGGCGGGAAGTGGCTGGATGAGGAAGGCTGAGGACCGGGTGTGGTGGCGTTCTCTGGGAAAGGCCTATGTTCAGCAGTGGACGTCCGCAGGCTGAGATGATGATGATGATGATGACTTCGTGTACATGCACATTGCATAAGTGTGCGTGCCTGTCAAAGCCTAGGTGGGAGCGGGCATTGCGCTCGCTCACACTTATACAGATACGACACACACACAACCATAAGTCAGTCGCCCTCGTGAATTGCAAGGACTATACCACGATCAAACAAACGCTTTTAAACGCGGAATATCAACCCAGCAATCGCACGCGGTAAAGTCGAAACGCGGCCCAGCCTCGATGCAGCCGCAAAATTGCAAATCTCTGCAAAAATTACCTATCGCATGTGAAATGGCCCTTAGATTCAGACCTAACCCGCACATCAGAATTATATTATTTCCGTGCTGTATAATATGTAATGTTTATTCTTTACATTTTGCGCATTTATAAGTATTTTCGTTTAATGGAAATGACGTAGGTACCTTATTAAAAACAATATTCATTAAGTACCTAGTTTAAGGGAGATAAGAATATTTACCTAATTAATAACCATTCCTGAGACACAATAGTAAATATTGTGTAAGAATCTCTTGATGTTGTTGTGATGTCACTAAATAATGTTGTGAGCGGACTTGAGGTAGATTTTGACTGACAATCTATTTCCATAAAACTATCGTAAAATTAACGTCCTGAGGGTGAGATGTACATAAGTACTAACCTAGCTAATTACGTTTTTTATTCACGTAGGTAGCTTATAAGCAAGAAGAAGTTGAAAGATCTTTTTATGTTTTTACCAAAATCGTAGTGTTGATAAATATACGTCTTAGGTATGCCAAATCGTTCCGGTATTTATCTTTGAAAACCAGTTACATTTTAAACGCGCTCGCGGGCGCCGACATGACACCTGCCTAACAAAAAGTTGTTTACAACAGCAAAATAAATTACCTAAATAAATCAAAAATCAAAATTTTGGAAATTCCTGATTCGCCGACTAGGTATAGGAAGAGACAATATAATATACACGCGTTACAAGATAGTAATTGACGTTTATTGATAACGATAAGGAAAAACAAGAATGTGTCAATGCGTACCCACTAAAGAACGGGGCCGGAGTTTCCAAACAAGTACATTCTCGGCGATTTTAGTCACGGACCACGGTCGTCACTTGTCACGTGACTCGCGAGTCTCTCGTGACGGTGGATTGTGAGACTCACCGGCTTCTCATGTTGGGTCGGGGGACCTTCAGTCATTTTCTAAGATGTGATAAAAGCGCCGTTCCTTGTGCGGTGACGGCTGACATCTGTAACAGACCGTCGAGGTCATTACGGGTGAACATTGTCAATTCGGCGTTAAGAACGCGATGGCTGGCGGGTCCGAGCAAACTCACTTGTGCTTAGTTGGTAGCAGGCTAAGATGCATTAGGCAGCCTATGGGTTTCGGCGGCAAATCAAGCGCGCAGCATGACGGACAAGGCGTCGGTAATGCGCGTTTATCACTCGGTAACTGACTGAGAGCCGGCACTCGGCAGCCGAGAGGTCGGTGAGCGGTGACGCGCCGGCGGTGACGTCGGTCCTCTCTCCCTCCGTCGCGGTCCTCACCGCCGCGGCATGACGTGTGCAACGTGCTGCGGCCTGCGACGGTTCACGTTCCTTTTTGCACGTTTTGCTTTGCACTGATAGTTTAGCTTATAGTTTTGTTGACTCAGGAGAATAACAAGTGTGTTTTAGTCCTAAGTCCCCCTAGTGGGGTAGAAGGTGTTTGCAGTATTCCGAGCGGGTTTGAGCTACACCCATGACTTCGTTCCACCGTGGAACTTTCACGTCATCCCTATCCTCGAAATCTTCGCGAGTACCGTACCAGACAAGTTTGTTTTTGCCGGTCCCGCTTTCATGAAAAGAAAACGAGAAGACTGATCCTAAAAACCAAGATTAGTAAATGCATTGCTTGGAAATTGTCGGGTATACGTACGTACGGACGTAGTAGGTATATTCGAGTTAGGTTAGGTCTATTAAAAATCCCACGTAAATCCTTTTTTTATCCGGGATGCAAAGTAGTCTCTCAAGGCTTCTCTCTTATTAGTTTTTGGAGTATTTCCATTATCATCTCGTCAATCTCCGACTGATAGTTTTAGTTTGGTAGACAAGTTCCTTCGTTTTGTACTTTTCCTCTATGCAAACTTTTGGAACGTAAGTTCCTTATCGCGCGGTACGGAAGGGGGCTAGACGGAAAAAATTAAGGAACCGACACTCGACACAATTTTGAAACCGACACTTTTTTGTTGAATGTGAATTTTGCATTGTGTTCGGTATT
Organism: Oeneis ivallda; assembly: GCA_029955525.1. Taxonomy (NCBI): domain Eukaryota; kingdom Metazoa; phylum Arthropoda; class Insecta; order Lepidoptera; family Nymphalidae; genus Oeneis; species Oeneis ivallda. Next base: position 17,124,860 of record JARPMR010000020.1, on the reverse strand, counting down.
TTCGCGGTAGAACATTGGGTCTCCGTAGCCTAGTGGCTCCGGCAGTCGCTTAAAAGTTCGATTCGAACCATCGACTTTGAACTGTTAGGCGACTGCCGGAGCCACTACGCTACGGAGACTCAATGTTGTTCCGCGAAAATACCGAACACAATGTACCTAATCGAAAGGAACTACGTTCCATCCGGGTGTCCCTTGACACCTCTCAAGTTTTTTTCTTAGTCTTTAGAAAATATTTTTATGGAGACAAAGGTTTTTGTTTTTCGCCATATTTTTGTCCTATTCACTCATGATACTTCGTATTTTTTCTGAAAGGATAGGTTTAAGCCATGTATTAAAATCCCATACAAATTCGTTCTGAAGAGCTTCCAGAATATGTAATAGAATTTTTATATCGAGACAGTTTTTTGCTTCTAAAAAAGATCTCATCTATTTTCATTGATTCACCTAATTGTTTCAAGGTTATTTTACAAGGTTACTATTGCGACTGTTAGTTTATGAGTCCGTAAATTTTCCACCTTCATGACATTTCTTATTTCCTGAAAAATTACTTGTAAACATATACAAAGTCTGAAAATGTCCAATTTTTAAGTACAGCAACAACATTTTCTGCAGAGCGTCTTTAGAATGAGTTTCTTTAGGGACTAGTGGAACTGCAGGCTACTTCAGCTTGCGCCTTATTACCTTGTAAATATTTGCTACATAATTTAAGCAGGCAAGTGGGAACGAATTAGTGTCTATAGCGTATTCAGCGCCCAGACAAGCCGGCAACGCTTAAGGGCGCTAAAAAAATAAAGAAACTATGTATAAATTATTGTAAATAAATAAAAAAGAAAATAAAAAAATGGAAAAAAAATGTTTTATATTGCTCACTATTACAGAGCATATCACCGCAAGTGTACAACTGACCATCCTGTTGGTCAATCTGACGGAGAATTTTACGATCCACTTCCTTCTGTCCGCACCCCATTGACTATAATTATATTATAACTAGCTGACACGGCGAACTTCGTACCGCCAACTTATTATTATCTATTATATTTTTTTTATTAAGTATTAAAACCTTCCGTGGACCTTAAGGAACATACAAAAAATAAATTAACCGAATTGGTCCATCCATTCTTGAGTTATGCGCTTACCAACATTCATTTTTATTTATATAGAAGAAGAAGAAGATATAGGGATTATGGGTTGAATTTTCACTGCCATACCCCTTCCAAGTTAGTCCGCTGCCATCTTAGACTGCATCGTCACTTACCATCAGGTGAGATCGCAGTCAAGGACTATCTTGTCATTGAATAAAAAAAAATATGTAAAATTCTCGTGTCACAATGTTAGTTACCTTACTCCTCCGAAACGGGTGGACCGATTTTTATGAAATTTTGTGTGCATATCGGGTAGGTCTGTGAATCGGCCAACATCTATTTTTCATACCCTTAAATGATAAGGGTGACCAACCACTAAATATTTTTGTTGGCGGTACGTAGTTCGCTGGGTCAGCTAGTTATTGATAATTTAATATAAAAAATTATTTTTAAAAAACCGACTTCAAACCCCCGCCCCACTAAAAGTATAATAGTGGTTCGCCCCGAACTGAGACCTCGCGGTAACGGTATCCCATGATTATTCATTCAATCTATACATGATAACCAATACTGACATTATTATTATGCCCGTTTTCACCAAACATACCTAAATCATCCGCTAAGTAGGAGTCTCTTTACGTAGGTAGCTCCTAAGTACAATCCTAAGTCCTAAACATCCGTCCCAATGTCCTTTTAGGTGTCCCGTACAGGATCGTGATAAATAAGTTGACAGAAATCATCACCTAACTTATCATAGGTAGCCCGTAAAGGTTAGGGAACGTTACTGAAAACATTGAATTATTATGTAGGTACTAACGAGTGAAACCGGGTTACGGGCATCTGTACAAATCGTCATCTATCGACGCAAATAGAAAATATACAAAATGTAGTAATTAATAGTTTATTGAAGTTTGATATTTAACTAAAAAATAATTTTAATCGAATAACATGGTATTATATTATGTAACTAAATAATAATGGTCGACGCAAAACTGTTTTTGGGATAGGTCGTAGTCGTAATCTCCTAGTTCCATGGAATAGTTAATGACTGCGCCATCTATTAGCATTATTGTGAAGCTATGTTGATGCTATATGAATTACTGATGCCCATTAAAAATTAAATAATCTCGTTTCTTTATAATATTCATATAATTTTAGTATTTGTTGTTCAAGTACAGTATACATATAAGTGAAATAATAAAAATAAAACAGGTTGAAAATACGTAGCGGATTTTGCTAGAGAGCGTCTTCAAGCGAGCGTATAAAATCGCCACTTTGAAAGCCCCCCATTTCGTCAATTTTAAGGGAAAAATTAAAAAAAAATATTTTTGTACTCGGTTCAAAATTATCTTTAAAATGATATGTAACAATTTTATGGAACGCGATAATTTTTTTTTTACTTCGCATTCACTTATATGAGAGCCCCCCTGAAATACCTAATTGTTTTTATAATGTTTTATGCAATATTCGGCTGAAGGCCATCAGTTTACATATTATATCTAAATTTGAAGTAATTACGTTCAGTAATTCAAAAGTTATAAGGCTCTGACAGACGGACGGACGAACGGACGGACGGACGGACGGACAAGTGCAAATTCACTCTAGTAGACTCAGAGACCTCGCTTCGCTCGGTCAACAATTTTTGTTGATTTTTTTAAAACTGCTGGACCGATTTCGATAAAATTTAAATGGGACCACCTGGGAGGTATACCCTTTCAAACAAAAAAGAATTTTCCAAATCGTTTCAGGCGTCTGCGAGTGATCGGTGAACATATAAAAAAAAAGATTCCGACGAATTGAGAACCTCCTCCTTTTTTGGAGTCGGTTAATGAAGCAAATCTCCGAGGTAACAAAAAGGTAGATAGGATAGCCACTGAACAAAATTGTAGGTAACCTTAGGATCAGAGTTAGATGGTTCTGTTCCTTATCTCATCATCGTCTTTCTTCTTTTCCTCATTGCTGAGAAATGGTGATCCTTTTCCATTAATCAGGTAATGTTTTATGGTAGACGTTCGTGTCGAATAGTATCGCGGTCTCGGATAGCTTACGCAACCACCAACAGGCATTTAAATAATGGTAAAAAAACCATCATCATCATTATCTAAACCGATAGACGTCCACCGCTGAACATAGCTCTTGTAATGATCGCCACAGAACGCGATTCTGTGCCACTTGCATCCAAGAGCTGCAGCAACTCGCCTGAAATCGTCCGTCAGCCTAGTAGTTTGACGATCTCCCTGGCTCAGTGGTGAGCGCTGTTGTCTTATAACTGGGAGGTCTCGGGTTCGATTCCCGGCGAGGTCAATTTAGGAATTTATAATTTCTGCATTGTCTCTGGTCTGGTATGGTGGGAGGCTTTTGCCGTGGCTAGTTACCACCCTACCGTCAAGGACGTGCCGCCAAGCGATTTAGCGTTCCGGCACGATGGCGTGTAGAAACCAATAATTAGGGGTATAGGTTGAATTTTCACTGCCATACCCCTTCCATGTTAGCCCGCTACCATCCTAGAATGAATCGTCACTTACCATCAGGTGAGGTCGCAGTCAAGGACTAGTAGTTTGTCATCGAATAAAAATAATAAAAAAGTAGGGGTTTGAGTCTGCCAACGCTACCAACGCTCATCGGTTCTTTGAGCCATAGCACTGTCGCCAATTCAGCTTTGCGGTTCAATAAGCTGAGTCGGTAATTCTGGTTCTTTTAAGGTTCCCCTCACCCTTGATTTGATCCCGCAGTCAAACTCCGAGCATATAGCTCTCTCCATGCATCGTCCGCTGAGTGACCCTGAGCCTTCCTTTGTCAAAAACCATCACCAACTTTTTTGTTATTAAACATAAGGGTTGTACCTAGTTTTTTTAATAAGCTACGCCAGAAAATTCGCTACTGACTTTGCGCTTTCAGAAACAGTCTAGGGTTAAAATAGACAAGACTATCGTCGTATCTTCGTCCCGAAAGCGTTATGGTTTTCCTTAATTGACAACATAATTATTATTGTGATCTTTTAACATACAAAGTATGTTAAGTTTCATGGCACACATTTCATATTGAGAGGGTGTTTTTAATCACAATTATCGTCTTTCTAAGCATCCAAATATTGTACTGGGATGATTTTCGACAATTCAACTCGGTACTTACTACCGTGGAAACGGATCTTCAAGCGTCGGCTGCTGTAGAATTCATTTTGAAACACAACACTTAGTCTTTTGACTGATTGCAGAACCCAGAGAGAAAAAAGTTACGTGACGTGATCTAAAGAGCTGAATGCCGCTCTCTTTGAGAGTCTAGTGGAAATATTTAACTTCTTCTTCTTTATCGACCTATATAATAGACGTCCACTGCTGGACATATGTCTCCTGCATGGACTTCCACAGGCTACAGTCTTGCGCCACCTGAATCCAGCGACTCCCTGCGACTCGTTTGATGTCGTCGGTCCACCTAGTGGGGGGCCTGCCAACACTGCGCTTCCCGGTTTGGGGTCCAAGACCATCTGCTCTTCGGACTATGTGCCCCGCCCGTTTCCACTTCAGTTTCGCGAATCGCTGAACTATGTTGGCGACTTTGGTTCTCCTACGGGTCTCCTCATTTCTGATTTGATCTCGCAGGGATACTCCGAGCATAGCTCTCTCCATCGCCCGCTGAGTGACCCTGAGCCTTCTTATGAGGCTCATATAATTAGCTGGTTAGCGACTATGTCTCGGTCGCTCATGTCGCTCTTTCGACCATTCTCGGTGAGAGACATGGTCGCTTATATTTAAGTTAGTTAATATTAAAATAATACTTTAATGACAGATATGTACATGAAGGTACGCACAGTCGAGAGCTTATTATATTAATTAATTACCTATAATATCTATACAATCTATCTATCTATCTATCTATAACAATCGACACAAGGATTGGTCTACAAGAGCATCATACGTCCTGTAATGCTTTATGGCAGCGAGGCCTGGCCAGCGCTAACGAGACATACCCGCGATCTTCACTCCAATGAAATGAAGATGCTTAGGTGGATGTGTGGCGTTACTCGCTTGGACAGAATTCGCAACGAGTACATCCTTGGCCTTGGCGTGCGAGATATCGCAGACAAAATGCAAGTCTCGGTTGCGTTGGTTTGGCCACTTACTGCGCCGTCCTCAAAACTATGTGGGTCACAGGTGCTTAAGTATGCCCGTCCCTGGACAGCGGTCCCGAGGCCGGCTAAGGAAACAGTGGAATGACATTGCACAGGCAGATGCACGTGCCAACGGTCTTCGTAAAGAGGATGCTTTAGATCGTGCAAAGTGGAGGAAACTTAGCAGGAAAGCGGACCCTGCAGGCGTATGCCGGACAAACGCTAGGAAGAAGAAGAAGATCTATATTGTTTGTAACGCAGTTTATACAACATATTAATGAAATGAAATGAAAATTAATTTGAAAAGTGAAGTACAATCCCCCCTCTAGCCAAGTTACACTTCGTTGTATCTATTATCAGTATTATCTTTCTACGATCGTTGTCACTTGAAGTTTTGGCTAGACTAGATGGCGCTGCAGCTGATCAAAGACAGAAGTGTATTGATAATATTTCGCGGCATTTTGTATTATAAATGTTTTAAATGCTAAAAAAACAATAAATGGTAAAAAAACAATACAAAATGCTAATTTGTTGGTTTGCCCTTCAATCACGCCGCAACAGAGCTACGGAGCTTCGTGATTTTTGCATGGGTATAGTTGAGGACCCGGAGAGTGACATAGGCTACTTTTTATCGTAAATCAGAAAATCACAGTTCCTGAGGGATTTAAAAACGGACGCGGACGAAGTCGCGAGCATCAGCTAGTAAGATACTTATATTTGCAATTTGCATCAATGGCACCGCAAATAATGAATTATATTATGGTACTTACCCGTATTGCCAATAAAATAAAAATAAATCAGAAATCAACTGATATCATGTTAATCTATATTACCTATTCAATAAACTTTAATAAAAGTACATTCTAGCTAATGCCCGCAACTTCTGGCCCTTAATTATGTATGTATGTATGTATATACTTTATTGCACCACAAAACACAAATGAATTACAGGTTACAAAAAAGAAAACTTAAAATGTAAGTACAAAAAGGCGGTCTTATCGCTAAATAGCGATCTCTTCCAGACAACCTTAACGCTAGAGAGAAAATGAACAAATAGACAGTGGGAGGTGGTGTATATAATATACCTAAATACTAATAGGTAAATAAACTAAACCATATAATATAATAATCTACCGGGGATCCAAGAGCTGGCAGCTACCTTGGCCAAAGGATTAGCTTGGCCATCCAAAGAGGTAATGCTGCCAGCATCTTGGGTACTATGCCACACTGCGGTGGCTTGGATGGGGTTTTAGATTTTAATTAGTTTTTATTTTAGTTTTAATTTTAGAATTAAATTTAGGTTTAATATAGTATTGTATATATGATATTTTTTATAATATAACGTTTAACAAATAGCTGAAAAAAAAAAATATATATAATAATAATAATAAATATAATAATTATATTATATTTTTAAGGATTAATATTTTTAAAAGTACTAAATTAAATAGAAAACCTTAGATTTAGACCTACAAACGTAGGAAACCGCTCCATAAATGCGGCAAGTGGCAACGTCATAACCATATGTTTGTTTAGAAACGACAAACATTGGTTGCTATGAGACTATGTAAATATGGGTACGCCAGTTCAGGCGTACTATGAATTGCCGCTATTTACTAGTATACGCCGACGGTATCTAGTAGGTGCGTAGCAACTACCAATCCTAAATCTATGTACAAAACATAAATTAAATCGAAATAACAACTACTGGATGCTCTATGATTTTCTGGGATAAAAAGTTCCCAGTGTCTGTCCCAGAATGCACACTATCTGTGTGCCCAATTTCGTCAAAATCGTTTCAGCGATTTTTAGCTATGCGGTAAAGGTAACAGATAGACAGACAGAGTTACTTTCGCTTTTATGATTTTATATCAATCGAGTATAATAGGTAATAATTTTTGTTGCATTGTGATTCACCTGTTAACGGTAATGCCCTTATTATTTATTGCGAAACTCTTAACGTAGGTACCTAAGGAACATAAGTACCTATTTAAACTAGCTGATGCCCGCAACTTCGTTGGCGTCGTTTTTTAACCCCGACAAAAAAAGAGTAAGTAGTGTTATTTATAAGTTCGACGTGTGTATCTGTCTGTTCCCTCGTAGCAGCCTCCCCAATGGACCGATTTTGATGCGGTTTTTTCTGTATGAAAGCTAACTTAATCGAAATGGATTTTAGCTAGGTATAATTTATGAAAATCTGCTCAGGCGTTTGAAGATCATCAGCTCATTTCTCAGCTTACAAGCTTTCACTGGTGCGATTGATTTGAAATTTGGTGTACTGTTACTTCGGATTATTTCCAAGGCATGGTAACCTTGAGCTAATGCTGCAACATCAAGTAGTCTGCGGGATACCCGACTACTCAGCAAATATAGTGTGTTTGGATACAGAGGATATAGTGTGTTTGGGCTCATGACAAAGAATGGTCTCAATGATTAGGTGTTAGATAGATGATGATCGAGGATCGAGGTAGTAGGATTTGATGATAGAGCAGAAAACTGGGTAACAGGATTTCAGGTACATATATCGTCCACAGTCCTGCCATAGATTCACATGTCGGGGGTGCTTTATATTTTTAATTTACAATTGTTTATTATTAAGCTGATTTTTTTAGCATTATTTTGATCTTAATCTTGGATCATTTCCCTGAAAGAGTATGGCTTCCTCTAAGCTCGCCAATAGCCCAGCTTTCTATCCAATGCATCTCCTACTCACTCCGCGAGGATTTCAACTACAATAGGAACTATTCATTTCTAGAAATGAAAAATTACTTGGACTAAAGTGCAAGGTAGGAAGGAATATCTAGGTATACCTCAAGATCGATTCAGCGGTTCAGCAGATATTTATGCCTAATATAATAATAATTATTGTCTCTGACATAAAAGTTTTTCTTTTCACGCAGGAACTTTTAATATTTCCAGCATGAAAATTAGGCTAAAATTACTTGCCTATGAAGTTCCATCAAAATCATTTGAGCTGCTCTGTAGAGAGCCAGGTATACAATAAAACAGTTAACGTATATACACATTACACATATACCTATGTACTTGTGCGTATATGTACAGAACGTAAATAACGTATGTTGGGGTGTCTACCTAGCCCAACCGACTTATAATACCTACCAAATATACTCCAGGCCGGATTTTTGTGGGGCGCTTAAGATAAGACGACTAGAGAAAACTCCTGTTTACCGTTTAAGCTTCAAGAAAAAAACTGACTTCAAACGCCACTACCGATGCTCGCTCGACTTCAACAAACGAGTCTCACATATTGTCTTTAGTCTTCACAAGGCGAGCGTCGGGCACCGTTTTAATCGTTTCTATTTAGACCCGCCCGACTTCAACAAACGTGTACAAACTAAAATTATTTTTATTCTTTGTAGTGGCGTTTGAAGTCGTTTTTTTGAAAAAAGTTTTATAAACGACCATTCAAAATTCAAAATTATTTATTTCACGTAGGCCAACCTGTGGCTCTTATGACACGTCATGAATCTACCACCGGTTCGGAAAGCGGATTCTGCTGAGAAGAGCCGGCAAGAAACTCAGCAGTTGCTCTTTTCGCAAGTTCTTCAGTTTCAGAAGAAGAAAAATAGAAAGAAAGAATAGAATATGTCAAATGCTCGTTACACAAATAAATAAAAAACAATATTATGTATTATTAGCAATATTAAACAGCCTTGTACTGCGATCTCCTGTTCGGAAGATCGCAGATTCGATCCCGGGTTCGCACATTTGAATTTTAACTTTGTGCGTTTAAGCAATTAAATATCACATGCTTCAACGGTGAAGGAAAACATCGTGAGGAAACCTGCACACCTGAGAGTTCTCCATAATGTTCTTAAAGGTGTGTGAAGTCCGCACAATTCGGATTGGGCCAGCGTGGTGGACTATGGTCTATAACCCCTCTCTGAAAGGAAGCCTGCGCGCAGTAGTGTGCCGTTGATGGGTTGATGATGATGATGAGCTACCTTGATTACTTTAGCTTTCAAACAGAAAAAATTGCATCAAAATTGGGCCATTCGCTAGCGGAGCTACGGGGGAATAGACAGACACCGCACAGATAGCTTTTGAGATTTTTCTTTATTTCCTTAATGTTTACGGGTATTTTCCTTATTGTAGAAAAAAGAAAGCGATATTGAAGTGCCCATTAAGTAGAGGTGAGTATAACAAAAACAAAACGAATGACTAATTAGTTGACGAATACTTTATCAATAAATAATTCTACGTCTACGCATATTATTATAGGTATATTTTGAAATCAACATGTTTTAACCCCGGACGCAAAAAGAGGGGTGTTGTAAGATTGACCTAAGTATGTATCTGAGAGTGTGTGTCTGTCGCTCCCTAACGAATGGTAAGTAACCGATTTTGATGCGGTTTTTTCTGTTTGAAAGCTAAAAAGATCGAGATGGTTCTAAGTTACAATTGATTAAGATCTGCTCAGTCGTTTGAAGATCATCAACTAATATCCAACTTGAATAAAGGGTCTTACAAACTTTCACATTTATAATACTAGATGATGCCTGATGATGATGAGAAATAACTATTTCATTATTGTGAACCAAATAAAGTTATAATAATGAACAATTAATACTATGACTGTGGGCCTCATAAGAAGGTTCAAGGTCACTCAGCGAACGATGGAGAGAGCTATGCTCGGAGTATCCCTGCGAGATCTAATCAGAAATGAGGAGATCCGTAGGAGAATCAAAGTCACCGACATGACATAGCTCAGCGAGTCGCGAAACTGAAGTGAAAATGGGCGGGGCACATATTTCGAAGAGCTGATGGTCAGTGGGGTCCCAAGGTGCTGGAGTGGCGACCCCGCACCGGTAAGCGCAGTGTTGGCAGACCCCCCACTAGGTGGACCGACGACATCAAACGAGTCGCAGGGAGCCGCTGGATTCAGGCGGCGCCAGACCGAGGCCTGTGGAATTCCAAGCAAGAGACCTTTGTCCAACGCTGGACGTCTGTCGGTTGACAAAAAGAAGATTAGTACTTTAACATTACATATAATATAATAATAAACTAAATAAAGCTGAAATAGTCGTGAGCTATGCTATAGTCAGATACAAAATAGTTCAAAAGCCCTTCATCCGTCATTTCAAGTAGGTACATATTTTTCATGTATTTCATATTATAATTCAAACGGTTCAAGCGCTATAAAAACAAAAACATAAATCTGGGTACCTACAGTCTTTGTAAATGGCATGTGACGGAACCTTTATGACGAATCCTGATTGCCATTTAACCAATTATCTATAGTTTACAAGTACTTTATATCACATAATTTCCGATAGATGAGGTCGTTAAATCCTTTGAAATCATTTTACAATCTGAGATATCATAAGATAGTCTTTTCATATATAAACTCCAGTCAGCATACGAAATTTGTGCAATTCTTGTAGTTCCATCAATACGGTGCATTGGTATACTGGTACAAGAGCGACCATTAGTCACAAAATGAGAGGTAGGTCCTAGTGAAAGTACTCAATTGTCAGTCATAGAATCCAAAAAAAAAAAATGTTAAATAGGAAAATAATGTTTTATGGGATTTAATTTAATATAAGTCAAACTTGAGCGAAGTGCATTAAGCACCACCATTTTTCTACTTAAAAATTAACTTAGCATTCTAAAATAATATATTTATAAAATATTTTAAGTTCAAGCCATCGATTTAAAATTTGAATTTACTTATTTGATGTGTTTATTTTGTTTCAGTCGCAGCTATATTAGTCTGCGCAATCACCGCAGTTTTCGGAAACGCTATTGAAATAGAGATAGAATTAGATGAGCAAGGATGTCCAGTGGATCACTCTATCCAAAAAATCTTTCCTCACACGTATTGTAACATGTTCAATCTGTGCTCTAATGGACACGTAATTGAGCTCAGATGTTCCGGTAACCTTTTGTTCAATACAGAAACCCTAGAGTGTGACTGGTCCTACAATGTAGATTGCGCTGGCAGAAATATTTCTGAGTCGAAACCAGAAGAGAACGAACCAGAAGATGAACATGAAGTTGACCCTGATACCTGCAACTGTGATCCTGAAGAGGCACCAGAAATATGTGCACAAAGTGGATCCGATGGTGTTTTAGTCGCTCACGAGTATTGCACCCGATTCTATAAATGTTCAGGTGGGCGACCCGTTGTATTAAGATGCCCGAGATTCCTTGTCTTCAATCCATACAAAAATCGTTGCGACTGGGCTGAAAATGTCGATTGTGGTAATAGAACAATGCCAGAGAATGAAGATGATGACATTAGCGGTGAAGAAAATCCTGGAGAAGATGAAGATGAAATTACTGGTCCTGGTAATGATGATCCTGCTAAGGCATCAGAAATTTGTGCAGAAAACGGCTCCGATGGTGTTTTAGTAGCCAATCAATATTGCAATTGGTATTACAATTGTTTGGATGGACGACCACTTGCAATGAAATGTCCTGTTGGCCTTGTCTTCAATGCCGGCAGAAATCGATGCGACTGGCCTGCAAATGTCGATTGTGGTAACAGAACAATTTCAGAACCTGAAGAAGATGACAACAGTGGTGGTGATGATGGCGGAAACGATGACGACGAGGACACTGGTCCCGGTAATGATGATCCTGCTAAGGCAGCAGAAATTTGTGCAGAAAACGGCTCCGATGGTGTTTTAGTAGCCAATAAATATTGCAATTGGTATTACAATTGTTTGGATGGACGACCACTTGCAATGAAATGTCCTGTTGGCCTTGTCTTCAATGCCGGCAGAAATCGATGCGACTGGCCTGCAAATGTCGATTGTGGTAACAGAACAATTTCAGAACCTGAAGAAGATGACAACAGTGGTGGTGATGATGGCGGAAACGATGACGACGAGGACACTGGTCCCGGTAATGATGATCCTGCTAAGGCAGCAGAAATTTGTGCAGAAAACGGCTCCGATGGTGTTTTAGTAGCCAATAAATATTGCAATTGGTATTACAATTGTTTGGATGGACGACCACTTGCAATGAAATGTCCTGTTGGCCTTGTCTTCAATGCTGGCAGAAATCGATGCGACTGGCCTGCAAATGTCGATTGTGGTAACAGAACAATTTCAGAACCTGAAGAAGATGACAACAGTGGTGGTGATGATGGACGAAACGATGACGACGAGGACACTGGTCCCGGTAATGATGATCCTGCTAAGGCAGCAGAAATTTGTGCAGAAAACGGCTCCGATGGTGTTTTAGTAGCCAATAAATATTGCAATTGGTATTACAATTGTTTGGATGGACGACCACTTGCAATGAAATGTCCTGTTGGCCTTGTCTTCAATGCCGGCAGAAATCGATGCGACTGGCCTGCAAATGTCGATTGTGGTAACAGAACAATTTCAGAACCTGAAGAAGATGACAACAGTGGTGGTGATGATGGCGGAAACGATGACGACGAGGACACTGGTCCCGGTAATGATGATCCTGCTAAGGCAGCAGAAATTTGTGCAGAAAACGGCTCCGATGGTGTTTTAGTAGCCAATCAATATTGCAATTGGTATTACAATTGTTTGGATGGACGACCACTTGCAATGAAATGTCCTGTTGGCCTTGTCTTCAATGCTGGCAGAAATCGATGCGACTGGCCTGCAAATGTCGAATGTGGCAACAGGACAATTTCAGAACCTGATGAAAATGAGAATGATGGTAATGACAATGATGATGTAAATGATGATAATGAAGAGGATAATGGTCCCATCAATGATAATCCTGCTGAAGCAGCCACGATTTGTGCGCAGAATGATACAGACGGAGTACTGGTTTCCCATGAAAACTGTGACGAATTCTATATCTGCAATTTATATGCACCGGTTCCTATGAGATGTGTCAATGGACTTGTGTATGATCCCCGCAAAAAGCGTTGTGACTGGCCCGTAAATGTTGATTGTGGCGACAGAGTAATTCCAGAACGTAATGATACTCAGAGTGAAGACGACACCGAGGAGTCTTGCAAAAACTGTGACCCTAGTGAGGCATTAGATATCTGTGCCCTTGAAGGATCTGAAGGAATTTTAGTTGCACATGAAAATTGCAATAAGTATTATAAATGTCTTGCTGGCAGACCGAGTGTCCAAAGGTGTATGAATACCCTCCTGTATAATGCTCATAAAGGATGGTGTGACTGGCCTGAACAGGTCGACTGCGGTGACAGGATCGTTCCCGATAACGAAGACGATGACTCTACAGATCCATCTGAAATCTGTGCACGCCCAGGAACTGAAGGCATACTTCTGCCTCATGAGCAATGCAATCAGTACTATAAATGTAGCCATGGTGAAGCAGTTGAGTTAGCATGTCAAAGTGGTCTTCTATATAATCCTGACATGAGATTATGTGACTGGCCAAGGAACGTCGATTGCGGTGACCGACAACAATGAATCCTATGAAGACAATTGGCCTTTAATTTAATAAACGTACTTGATAAGCTTATTTATCGCAAACTCAAAATTTTGTGACTAAAAATTGTATCATTATAAAATGAAATAAAAAATTTGGACTCTACCCAAAATTTATTTTTATTTATTTCATCAATTCCTGATGGTTAGTGAGATGTAGACCAGTCATGAATCAAACAATATGTCCTTTGATATTGTATTACTTTGATAGCTGTCCTATTTAAATGTTACGGTAGTAAGTAATATACTATGTACCTAATAAGTTTCAAGTTTTTAATGTAAACGCCATCTTAGTCCGGGAGGAATCGGCGCATGCGTACAGAAAACTATTCCACCTCAATTTTTTTATGCGATCCTCTTCAAATGGCCCTCCTAATTATATAAATGCATGTTGCCAGGGCGCCACCTGGTGCCATATTGTTTAAACCGAAATTGTTTAAACAATTGCAAGGAATTGTTATTTTTCAACCGGACACATTTTTTTTATATTCTTTATTGAAATACCAATAAAAAAGGTCCTATGACTTTTCACGATAAAGTTAATATTTTTAAAGATATGAATTTTTAAAGGTTCGAAAAATCTCAAATTTGGGTACTTTCGACCCATGAAAAATATATTTAAAAAAAAACATAATGTTTAAGTAATATTTTTTTTTAATTCTCTATACAATAGTTAATAATATTGTTAATAGAGATTTAAAAAAAATTCATTGTATATATCTTTTTTTAATTTTTAATTTCGCGCGCTCACAAGAATTACGCTTACCTTTAAGAAAATTTTTAAGAAAATTTTATTGACCTAATAACTAGGCCAGTGTCAATAACTGGGTCTTTTACTGTACTTTCCGTTTTAATAACAAAAAAGTAATATAAACTGATAAAAAAGTAATTTTGATGACATGTTCCGATTTATGCTTAAATAACTTTTGAAAAATTGATTTCAGAATTTTTTTTATTAAAAACAAATTGTAGACAATTTAGACTCTTTAGGTCTGCCAACACTGCGTGTCCCGACCTCCCACTAGGTGGACCGACAACATCAAACGAGTCGCAGGGAGCCGCTGGATGCAAGCGGCGCAAAACCGAAACCTGTGCAAGTCCATGCAGGAGACCTTTGTCCAGCAGTGGACGTCTATAGGTTCATAAAGAAGAAGAAGAAGAATGTACAAACAGGATAAGCCAGGTTTGTTTAATTATTGCAATGTACTACTATTAAGGCCTTAAGAAGCGTGACGGCTACAGGACGACGCGGACGGAGTTAGTATGTACACTTGCGCAGATTTCGGGGAAAAATTACTTTACACAGGTGTAAGACGGAGTAAAATTAAGTTCTCAAGCGAACAGATTAATAATTTGAGAACCTTTTTTGTGTGCAAGAACGAATTAAAAAGCTTGTGCGCTTTTGGAGAAAATTTGCAAATGATGTCAAAAATAACTCTAACTTTAATGTATGGTGTATGATGTCGCAGATTCGAATCTCATTCGCGAAGTAGTGACAGTGCGCTTTTCTTTTTTGTTTGTTTTTTAATTATTTTTTTTTGCGTAATTTTTATTATGCAAAAAAAATATTGCATAAATAAGTTGATAAGAAATGCTATGCAAGAGCTTTACCGCGGCAGTCCCCGAGTGACACTTAATTTTTTTTTATAAGAGGGTTTGATAAAAATATTTTTTTTACAGCGAAAAAATTTATTGAATCTTTGTTATCTTTCATTTTAGGCATTTCGAACCTCTTAGCGCCTGACTTAGACGTAGTCGCAAATCAAGTTCTATGCGTATGCGCCTGACAAAACTAAATTGACAATTGTGTGTGAAGAATGGGAACAGGTGAGCTCACTAAAAAAGTATGTACAAGACCTGCTATGCGATTCTCTTATGTAAAATACAATTTACATCGGTTGCGCATCGAATGTTTCTTTAGATGTTGCTTTGGTATTCTCTTTAAATGTTCAAACGCGCCGTTGCCACACTAGCGCTCCATGAGCGAGCGTGTTAAATGAAGGAAACTCAATTTTGACATATAAGTATGGTAATTGGTATTCTGCAAGACATTTTTGGCTCGTCTTCGACCGCATCGTAAGCCGTTGCCTTCGATTTTAAATAAGATCGACTATATACCCATAGAAGTATTATATATACCCACCCATACTAATAGGGCGCGTGGGTGCGCGGCCCCATAAAGCTGACCGCGGTTTTTCTGCCTATCAAGTAGACCTTCCCGTTCTGGTCATCTTTTGCCAAAAAATACTCTTTCATCTTTTATATCCTCTGAGATAGTGATAGAAGCAGTGATAGCCTAGTGGTTAGGACTGTGGTCTCCTATTCGGGGGGTCGCAGGTTCGATCCCGGGTACGCACCTCTGACTTTTCGGAGTCAAGTGCGTTTAAGCAATTAACTATCACTTGCTTCAACGGTGAAGGAAAACATCGTGAGGAAACCTGCACATCTGAGAGTTCTTCATAATGTTCTCGAAGGTGTGTTAAGTCCACCAATTCGCATTGGGCCAGCGTGGTGGACTATGGCCTATAACCCTTCTCTGAGAGGAGACCTGCGCTCAGTAGTGAGCCGTTGATGGTTTGCTAATGATGATGATGATGATTCTCTGAGATAGGCACCTATGAAATTTGTATAGCCACCATCTTGAATCCGCCATTTTTTTCAGCTGACTGCCAATTGGACGAGGTTTCGAGTATGTTTTGTTTGAGCAGCCCCCACCTATCTTTGATAGGTACCCTCGCCGTGCTCGTCACCCATTTTCCAAACCCTCGATCTTCATCTCTCTCCATATTTTTTCCGCCGCCATCTTGAATCCGCCATTTTGGATTTTTTTTAAGTTACCTGTCAATTGGATGTAGTTTCGCGTGACTTTTGTTCGAGCACCCCCCACCTATCTTCAATACCCTAGCCTTGCTCCATATCTTTCCTCCTAATGAATTTTTGGTTCCATACGAAACTATTAATGAAAAAAAGTGTGTGAAGTGAAAAGGGCTTTAAAATGTCTTTTATAATAATGATATACCACCTGGGGGAGGGTCTGCCAACACTGCGCTTCCTGGTGCGGGGTCGCCACTCCAGCACCTTGGGCCAACGACCATCAGCTCTTCGAACTACGTCACTATAGCAAAATATATTAATTGAAACTGTTATTAAACCTTAGATCATAGATAAGTAGTAATAAACAGCCTGTACATTTCGAGCAGCAATGTTTTCGAACAAATAACTGTGACACGGAGAAGTTTACGTGTAGTCTAGGCAAGGATAAGCTAGTGGACCCCAACAGTAATTCCTCAGGCGACGAAATTTTACAGTATTTTAAAGTATCATTTATTATACGTATTTTATAAATATCCAAGAAAAAATTAGACCGGAAGTTAGGTATTTTTACCTGAACTCTTTTAAGCTTAATATCTTAGTTCGGAAAAATGCTCGGTCAAAACTTTCTTTCGCCTGAAACATTCATGTAAAGTCTAGAAACAAAATATATAATATCCAAAAAATACTCCTAATTGAAACCACCAAATTTTGAAAAATATGTTTTTCATCATACCTATTCGAAAAACGAATATTGGCTTCAGAGGGTAGCGGGAGCAAAACTAAGAAATTAACATAGAAATGACCTGCCACTGAATTTTGACCGGAAAATTGCTCGGTGAATTTTTTATTTTCAAATGTCCTTAAAATGTAGTTTAGCATAACGTGTAAGAAAATCCAAAAAAAATCCATACCTAAATCAATTTATCTTACTTCAACTGAAAATGTTAACTTCAACTTAGAAATGACCTGCCAAGTTTCATTGACTGTGGATTTAATGCGGGGGTCTCCATACAGCAGGCCGCCCCGTTTCCTAGACTAGTGGCCAAATTACGAAGATACATTTTCATAGCTATAAATTCTTCGTGTTATCTTATCCTACCAACTTAATTTTTAAAGTTATTAAATAATACATTCTTCTCTTTGCCACTTTTCTTGCTCACGACTTCGTTCGATTGATGGATTAAGATTTTTAATTCCCGCGGGAACTCTTTAATTTCCGGGATAAAATGTAGCCTATGTATTAATCCAGGGTATGAGCTATCTACATTCCAAATTTCAGCCAAATCTGACGAGTAGTTTTTGCGTGAAAGAGTAACAAACATACACACAGAAACACAAACTTTCGCCTTTATAATATTAGTGTGAAGTGTGATACATTCTTCTCTTTTTAATCCGGTAAGAATGAGAGCAAAACACTGTGACAAGCATAGATTTAGGATTGCTGCTAGTCGCTACGAAGCAAAGTACCAATCCCAAGAAGCTTACATACCCACCCAACATAAGCTTCTTGGTTGTTAACTCTGTGGAATGCATGGAACTACTAGGACTATAGTCGTAATTCCTAGTTCCATGGTTGAATTTTATCAACTGTACAAAACTGTAATTTGACAGCAAGGCCGTCGTGCTTGTTTAATACGCTATATTACTACATAGTTATATGAGGTTGGAAGGAACAATACTGTTATTTATTATCTCTCCATATTGCTATTTTTAACCCCCGACAAAAAAATAGGGGTCTTATAAGTTTGATGTGTGTATCTGTGTGTTCCGTTGTAGCAGCCTACCGAATGGACCGATTTTGATGCGATTTTTTCTGTTTGAAAGTAATGTAATCGAAGTTGATATTAGCTATAATTGACGTTTGAAGATAATCAGCTAATTTCTTACTTGATTAAAGGGTCTTGCAAGCTTTCACTGGTGCGATTGATTTGAAATTAAGTGTACTGTTTTCTTTATTATTTCCTTTTATTTCCTATATTTAAGCATGGTAATCTTGAGCTGTTGCTGCAGCATCAAGTAGTCTGCGGGTTACCCAACTCCTCAGCAACTTACAGCAGATATATTGTCTTTAGGATCATTAGAATAGTCTCCATGAGTAGGTTCTAAATCGATTAAGATCGAGGATCGAGGAGGAGGATCTGATGATGGAGCAGAAAACTGGGTAACATAATGTCAGGTATATCGTACATATTCCGACCATAGATTCACGTGTCGGGGATGTTTAAAATTTTCAATTTACACTTGTTATTCCGAAATAGCAGAGTTTCCACGGGTGTTGACTGCGATTACACTCGATGGAAAGTGAACATGCAGTCTAAGATGAAGCGCGCTTACCTAGAAAAATGCCCATGCCTTAAATTTTCAATTTACACTTGCTCCTTATTATTTGTGACGTAAATACGCCTCACCTTTAATTATATTGTGCTTCTTCTTCTTCAACCGATAGACGTCCACTGCTGGACAAAGGTCTTTGGCATGGACGTCCACAGGTCTCGGTCTTGCGCCGCCTTAATCTAGCGGCTCCCTGCGACTCGTTTGATATCGTCGGTCCACCTAGTGGTGGGTCTGCTAACACTGTTCTTCCCGGTGCGGGGTCACCACTCTAGTACCTTGGGACCCCAACGACTATCAGCTCTTCGAACTATTGTGCTTCTGTTTTTTGATAAACAGTCAATGCGTACAAACATAATATCACTGTCCCACACAACTATTTGGCAGACTTTTAGCTAGATGCATCGTCATTCGTCGCACATCCCCGTTAGAAAGAAAACACCTAAGTTTACGTTAAAACTTCGTTATATTAATTTTTATTTCCTTATGAATAGTTTGGTATAAGATTTATTTATTAAGTAATATGATCCAAAATAAAGCTTTATTTTTTTTTAATTGTCGTAAAACGACCCACACGGTGGCGTCTTCTGGCGAAGAAAATTATATTTGCAGGTACGTTCTTACGTACTCATTTGCTCCAAGCAACCGGCATCTCTAGGCCAATCACACACCTGAAAGAGATATTTCATAATTACAGACTTTAGAGAACTTTAACGCTTAGAATATAAGTTTGTAACAAAACTCCGCTCCAAATGTATGCTCCAAACATTCAACGAATGTGTGAGTGGTATTAATAATCCCACCAAAAACATGTTCGTGTAAAATGTTGCAGAGACCGTATGGCTCGCACAGTCAAAAGTTATCAGATCTTATGTAGAGCCAAGATTCTAACTCTAGAAGCCCTTAGTTCACAAACTCTACACCTTAGTCAAATTAGGTGGCTTGGCCGTTTTGCTACATTCCCATGGGCGTAGGGTGAAAAATGTATTCACTGTTCATTACTTTTCTGTTAAGTATACAATCATTCTTGTAACGAAACGAATATTTATTTTATGAATTATGACACCATTTCGCAGTACAGTGGCTACGTCTGCACAGCCCTAATGACTGACGTACCTGACGTCTAGTACTTGTAGGCTACATTTTATACTCGAAAAATTAAAGAGTTGCCGCGGGAATTAAAAAACCTTAATCGACGCGGAGGAAGTCGCGGGCATCAGTAGTAAATAAAATGGAAGGATCATACGGCTTATTGACACGCTTTGTTACCTACTTTTGGATTAATTTTTCGACTTTCAATCTGTAGATTTTGGATAAGATAGATTAGTTATACTGACTTAATGTTAGCAATCGCACCCGCCACCACGCCTGCGGCGGGTTGACGTGAACTCTCGCACTTCCTCATGAATTTTATCATTTACCTTCGCAAAAATTACATTTCCGTTACACGAATGATTAATAAATATCAAGGGGATAATGATGATAAAGCTAATCTATCAGATATACGGTTTAATCTGTACGTTGGATATTTTCTACTTACGTATTTAGAGAGAGGGCAGACTCTTTCCTTGTGCTATTATTGTTATTATCATATCTAAATCTTCTAAGTATAAACAAAAATAATATGTATTCAGTTTTCCTCTTTCCCGAAAGGAGGGAGAGGGCAGACTGGCATCTTTTAGCGGCAGCGATCGGTGTTTTTGCAACTCAAAAGCGTTCGATACGATGCTAAAAGACGCGATGGTCAGCGTTTAAAAATCGCGGAGCGCCGATGCTAAAATACGCAACTCGAACAACTGCAAATGAATACTGAATGAATTGCTGCAACTGGCGTTAGTTGTGTGCCCACTGAAGCGTTCGAACGCGGATTCGAGCTTCCGAACAGCGACTCAAAATCGCAAAGACGCCGATTGCTGCCGCTAAAAGATGCCAGTCTGCCCTATCCTACGGAAAAAGAAAACTGAATAAGAAGATTTTGAGATGATGATAACAGAAGAATACCCGGGAGAGTAGTCCCCTTAAAAAGTGGGAGGTTCAAGGTTCGATTTGCGATAGCGGTAAATAAGTTTATTTCAGATCTAGTCTGTTAGGAGGCTTCAGCCATGGTTAGTGCTACCACCCTACCGGCAAAAACCGCCAAATGATTTATTTACCACGTAGAAACCGATTAGGAGTATGTCTGTAAAAGTTAGCGTGCTCCCAAATTAGAGTATATATCGTCAACTATAACACCTGGTAAGATCACAGTTATGAGTTAACTTGCTTAGGCCATTTCAATAACTTGTTATCGATTAAGAAAAAATATTGCTTAAGACTCACCTGAATTACTCTATTGAAGTGCAGGGTACTAGGGCAGTTTCTTAGCACTCTCTCACCCCAAACACAGTAATAGAAGAGATTGCAGTTCGTTTCATGTGGAAGTAGCCAATGTTTGAAAACGTTGATTGGGCATCCGTTTGGTCTAAATCCGGGCACTTCGATTGTTGTTGTCGTCGTTGTCGTTGTAGGTGCGGGTGTTGTTGTTGTCGTCGTAGTTGTTGGTATTGGTGTTGTGGTGGTCGTTGTAGTTGTTGGAATTGGTGTTGTGGTGGTTGTCGTCGTTGTTGTTGTTGGTACTGGCGTTGTGGTAGTCGTCGTCGTCGTTGTTGTTGGTACTGGGGTTGTGGTCGTCGTTGTTGTTGCTGGTACTGGAGTTGTGGTAGTCGTCGTTGTTGTTGGTAATGGAGTGGTTGTAGTTATTGAAGGTTCAAGCGTAGTTGTTGTCTCAATAGGTATGTTTCTATCTTCACAATCTACCAATGCAGGCCATTCACACCTCCAATTTTTTAAGCAAAACCACAGTCCAGAAGGGCATTGCTGCTCTACCGGTTGGCCGAATGTGCATTTGTAAAATTTGTTGCAGTCTTCATGACGTAACAGTTTTTCTATTGTCCAGTCCTGTTCTTGCTCCGGTGGACATACATCATTAGGCCAAGATGAGTCGACTGTTGTGGCAATTAGGGCCAAAAACACTGTGAAAGCTGAAAAACAGTTTTTTTTTATTATTGCAGGTAGCAACAATAATCCTGCACTGTAACACATAATTCCGTTTATATTATAAATCTTGACATGTACATGTACCTACCTTTCATGTCTGTTTTGAATTTTGCAATAATGAACAATAATTATCTTGTAGTCATATTATATACTTAAATTGGCTACAATTAATCAAGCAGTTTATCTTCGAGTCTTGACTATTAGAAGTATTTATGTTTATCTATTTCCTATCACTTTCTTTATCAATAAGGATTATCGTGTTTAATTACATACTTGTACCATTCGACTCCCTCAATTGTTATTATGTACGTATAACATCTGAACAGCATTAATAAATTTATAATTCCCATGTAATCTTGTAATATTATTATCATCGATTTGAAATTGTAGATGATTGGGAAAGCAATTTTAATTAATGAATAGTCACTATCCATGTTTATTTATTTATAAATAAAAAAAAACAAAATGTAATATCAATAAATAGTTTTTATTTCCTTATGAATAATGTTTATAAAAATCTGGTACGTCATGATCTTCAATATCCATCAAAAGTAAAACGACATTACTTCTTGGCTCGCAGTTGCTTACCATTTTATCAGTTATTTTTGTCTGTTAGGTAAGGTACAACCAGCATCTCTAGGCCAATCACACACCTGAAAAAAAGAAGTAGAGATTTCAACTCAAAATAAATTCAACACGAAAATAAAATAAAATAAAGTTACAAAATAGATTTCTATAAGATGATGATTAAAATTAAATCTAAGACCTCGGTATCAAAAAGTACTGTGCTGAAAAGGCTAATTTCTAAGCATGATGTATCAGTATTTGGATGCAACAGAGCTAATTCTCTTAAGTGCCACATGGCGTATAAAATAAAATAAATAATAGCAAGAAATAAATAAATAGAGACACATAAATTAACATTGAATGTAACAAGAGTTTGGAAAAATATTATAATTATAATTATGTAATATTATGTAATAGTACATAAACCAGAAGTTTCCTAATCATCTTCAGTAAGCAAATATGTCAGAATTATTTTATTTCTACATAAGAAACTATATAAATTGTAGAAATGAGGCATGCTGATTTTCAAAAACATAAGAAGCTCTAAAAAAATATAAACATCGCTAAAAAATAATCCAGCCTGTCCTATTAATAGAATTGAATAGCATGTTGTATAAAAAAATACAATAAGTAATAAGTGCACAAGGTTCAATGCTAATAATATATAAAAATTCTTGTAAAAAAACGGTTTCAAACGCCACTGAAAAGTATAAAATAATTTCAGTTTGTACACGTTGAAGTCGGGCGGGCCTAAATAGAAACGATGAAACGATGAAACGAATGCGCCACTCTAGCCAAAATTTTAGTTTGTAGGTCCAGGCACAGAATATAATAGTACTTGGTACAGGTATGTTGAAGTCGGACTAGCGTTGCAGTTTCATAGTTCCATTGAGGCCCACCCGACTTCAATATACGTGTACAAATGGTTATGGTTATTACAGAGCGCTCATAACCACCACCGTTCAGCTTCATCATCAGACCCTGAATATTATCTAGGACCAGAGTACTTCTCAAGACGAATCAAACGAGCCCGAACTCCATGGTGTTACATCGTTTTACTACAGAATTCCCATAGCCATCCTCCGCCTCCATCATCAGTTAGCTCCATGTTACAATAATATTGCATTGTAATCCGATTTACATGAACATGCACATTTTCAGCTCAATAGGAAGTTACCAGGAATGGTTCTAATACATCTTGCAAGACTTGACCTAAACATGCATTGCAAGATAAATAAAAGCTTGTAAAAATAAGATGATAAATAGAAATTTAGCTTATGTATATGTATGTTATGTACTAGGCATGGTTAAAAGTCTACACATACTCTAATCGCGAGCGATTTCCTCTCATTCATTGAGGAGTTCCGTCCACCATCTCCGAAGATATTCATCAAATCTTCACCAAATTTAAATGGGACCTACCTGCAGATACGCCCTTTCAAATTAAAAAAAATTATTGAAATCCGTTAAGATTTGATGGAGTTATGGAGTAACATCGACAAAAAAAATACGCGTCGAATTGAGAACTTCCTCTTTTTAACCGACTTCCAAAAAAGGAGGAGGTTCTCAATTCGGCCGGTATCTTTTTTTTTTTTTTTCTATGTATGTCCACCGATTTCTCCGGGATTACTGGACCGATTCGCGTGATTTTTTTTTTAATCGACAGAGGATGTTTGGGAAATGGTCCCATAAAAATGTTGACCTTCAACTCCTTAAGCCTGATGCTGCAGGGATATTACTCACCTAAAATAAAGAGATTTAGGAAATGTCGATTACGAATTGTTATTGTAGGTAACAAGTATGGACTACATCATGGAGCTCCAGGTCCTAGCTCCTCAATCATAGGATACTACACTTAAAAGCTTAAAATAAAAATTCTTTTCAAAAAACCGACTTCTAACGCCACTACAAAGTATAAATATAATTTTAGTTTGTCCACGTTTGTTGAAGTCGGGCGGGCCTAAAATACAAACTATGAAACCGACTCGCGATGCTCGCTCAACTTCTACAAACGAGTATCTCATATTGTGTAGCGTCGCGCATCGGTTTCATAGTTTGAATTTAGGCCCGCCCGACTTCAACAAACGTGGACAAACTAAAATTATTTTTATACTTTGTAGTGGCGTTAGAAGTCGGTTTTTGAAAATTATTTTTGTTTTTTTTTTTGAAGTCGGTTTAAAATAGTTAAAATATTGTGTTGCCAACCTGAATTTCTGTATTGAAGTGCAGGCCACTGGGACAGTTTCTTAAAACCTTCTCTCCCCAAACACAGTAGTAGAATAAATTGCAATCCGTTTCATGTGGAAGTAACCAATGAATTAACAGATCCACTGGGCATCCATTTGGTCTAAAATCAGGTTTAGCAGTTGTTGTTGATGATGTAGTTGTTGGCGCTGGTGTTGTTGTAGTCGTAGTCGTTGTTGTAGTAGTTGTTGGTACCGGTGTGGTCGTTGTAGTTGTTGTTGGTGCCGGTGTGGTCGTAGTCGTCGTTGTTGGGGCCGGTGTGGTTGTAGTCGTTGTTGTTGGGGCCGGTGTGGTTGTAGTAGTTGTTGTTGGGACCGGTGTTGTTGTAGTCGTCGTTGTTGGGGCCGGTGTTGTTGTAGTCGTCGTTGTTGGTGCCAGCGTTGTTGTGGTGGTCGTTGTCGGAGTTGTTGTTGTTGGTGCCGGGGTAGTTGTGGTTGTTGTTGTTGGCGCTGGGGTAGTTGTGGTAGTTGTTGTCGTTGTCGGTGCCGGCGTGGTTGTTGTAGTCGTAGTGGTGGTAGGTGGAGGTGTGGTTGTAGTCATAGTAGATGCTGTAGTCGTGGGCACGTTCCTGTCTTCACAATCAACCAAATGAGGCCATTCGCATCTCATATTCACTAAGCAGAACCACAATCCAGAAGGACAAGTACGTTCTACAGGTTTTCCGAAAGTGCACATGTAGAACTTCTCGCAGTCTTCATGGCGTAACAGTTTTTCAATTGTCCAGTCCTCTCCCTGTTCCGGTGGACAAACATCGTCAGGCCAAGTGGTGGCAACTGCCGTTACTATGAGGGCCAAAAATACCGTTAAACCTGAAAAACAGTACCTTATTAAACATTTTTGTCATCCCTGATCTAAACTTACAAAAATTACAATAAATTCAAATTCAAAACTATTTATTTCACGTAGGCCAGCCTGTGGCTCTTATTCGCAGAAAGCGGATTCTGCCGAGAAGAGCCGGCAAGAAACTCAGCAGGTTGCTCTTTCCAAAATAATCATTTTACAATATTATTATGAAGCTATTACATTGTAATAAGATTTTTATACTATCTTGTGGGCAGCTGGATGCCAAGCCTATTTAACCTATGCAACTTTGTTAGAATAAAATATAATATTAACACATTGAGTGGAGGCTCCAAAAAAAAAAAAACTACAATTCAATTCATGTTAAGACGGCAGACGCAAAGTAGCCCCATTCCCGCCGGCGGCACCCGTTCACGAACATGACGCATGATCCAGCCGTTGCTTCAATATTATTGTGTAAGTATAGTTTGTACAAACAAACAAATTTGTTTTAAAAGAGTTAAAAGTCAGCAAATAGTCAGTGCACGTAAAATCTATACCGCAACATTGACCCTAGTAGTCCTCCCAACACTTCTGATCAACGATCTCTATACTTAATAAACACAAAGTTCACTGTTACACATTTTCACTTTAAATAATATATTATGTAAATTGTATCTATTGTTCACCCACCTTTCATGTCTGTTATTAATGTCGGAATAACGGACTACTCTATCGGAAGGCGATATTATATATCTCGATTCAATTAATCAAAAACTTTATCTTTGGAATCTTGATCTCGTAGAAATAATTATATTTATGTTTATTTTTTATCGGTTTTTAATCAATGACGATTATCGTATTGCAAACTATCTAAAAGCACTTTAAATACATGCGAAAATTTAACGTTGTACATGATTTAATGATAGAGAAAACATAATTTCGTTATTTTTAATAAATTCTACGTAATCTTAATTAATGTTTGACTTTCCTTTATCGGAGTGTGAATTAAAATTATCGTGTAGTATAATAAAATTGTTGTTAATATTCCACTGTTTAGTGTTTCCTCTTAAATTCTAAATAAATAATTGTAATATTTTAATGAACTTTAATCTCACAAATCATCATCAGCAGTCACACTTATCAGCATGCTCTTATCGTTTCATTTTTTCTTTTTTTACATAGGTACATTTAAATTTTTCCTACTTGACCTGAGGAAAAAATCTTGTTTTAATTTGTTTTGCAGTCTCTCTCTCTATCTCTCTCTCTCTCTCTCTCCGTGTGTGTATGTTAAAGTAAAAAAATCCCAACTAAGTACATAAAGTAGGTATAGAGTTTTTTAAATCTCATTTACAAAGCTGTGTCAATGAAGTGACCATACTCTCGTAGGAATATAAATCCGTTATTACTTATAACTAGTTAAATTATGTCTAAATCTAAAATTTTATTTGCAGCTATTCCATATAAACTGGACCTCAAAGAAAAAGGATGCGTTAGAAAATCTTCAAAATGAAAAACTACGCATTTTCATTTATTTTACAATTATATTTAATAAATGTAAAATAAATGAAAATGCGTATTTCAATGAATATTTTAATGTGCTTAAATGAAAATACTTGCCAGTGATGACTTACGGATCCGAGACATGGTCGCTAACTAAGGGCCTCATAAGTAGGCTCGGGATCGCTCAGCGGGCTATGGAGAGAGCTATGCTCGGAGTGTCCGTGCGGGATCGAATCAGAAATGAGGAGATCCGTAGGAGAACCAAAGTCACCGACATAGCTCAGCGAGTCGCGAAACTGAAGTGGAAATGGGCGGCGAACATAGTTCGAAGAGCTGATGGTCGGTGGGGTCCCAAGGTGCTGGAGTGGCGACTCCGCACCGGGAAGCGCAGTGTTGGCAGACCCCCCACTAGGTGGACCAACGACATCAAACAAATCGCAGGGAGTCGCTGGATTCAGGCGGCGCAAGACCGAGGCCTGTGGAAGTCCATGCAAGAGACCTTTGTCCAGCAGTGGACGTTTATCGGTTGACAAAGAAGAAGAAGAAGAAATAAAAATAAAGAAAACATGAATGCAAGCTTTTTATTTTTAATAAATGTAAAATAAATGAAAATGCGTAGTTTTTCATCTTGAAGATTTTCTAACCGACCCTTTTTCATTGCGGTCCAGTTTATATTTTTCGCTTCTTCCGAAATTGGATTCGCCAGGGTTATATTTATACCTATACATTATACATATCCTTCTGTTCTGTTTGGAACTTTGCTTCGGAAAGTAGTGTTAGATTTATCAACATGTTGATAAATATGAGTTCCGTATAGATTTCGTATCATGTATTATAGGTATATAGGTCAGGGAAGCTTTCCACTGGCAAGGGGCGACTGGCGCCTCAGCGGCGGGAGCCTGGGCGCCCCGTGCGATGAGTCTGCCCAAAGCGAGCGTAGTCGCCGCCCGCCTTACATCTCTCTCTTTTCCTTACTAAACCGGAAACATCCGTCCGTTTAAAAAGTATTAAATTTTAAAAATGTTTTTTCATATCGAACGTCATCTGATTACAATCATATTTTGCGATATCGTACTATCCGTACATGCTGGAGTTAAAAGCAATCCCGCGGATAGCATCAAGAAGTCTCTTGAAGAACACCAAGGGCGTTTATTGGTGAATAGAAGTAAAACTAACAGTGTGCCGCTAAAAATCTCGAACGTGTCCCAAATTGTATATGATCCACCGAAGAAGAAAAAGAAAAAAAGTATGCTCAAACCGATTACGCTGCCATTGTGAGTAATCGCTTTAAAATCTTCTTAACAAAATTTTGGATTTTATATACTTTATTCTCAAGCAGTCAAACATAATATATTTTCTAACATATCGATCAATCAATCATCAGTGGTACAGCAGTGTTATTTTCAACCCATCACTGCTAGGTATAGGTCTCCTCACAAAAACTCTCAAAATGGTAAAAAAGGGTATTGCTGTCTAACCTAAGGAAATAATATGTATTATTTTTCTGCATAAAAATCTGGTATTTATCTGGTAAAGAGCTTGTAAGGCAAACTCGAGTTTTTACCAACGGTCTACATAACAATATTTATCGATATCTTTTTGCACGTAGAATACAAGACTGGGCCAGGGATATATCAAACATATTACATGAAAACGAGAATCTAACTGTGCGGCGAGATGTACTTTTAAAAGGATTTTCCGATATAAAGATCGAGGTACGCAACGGAACAGCCATCGTCGAGAAGACTGCTAAAGCATTAGAGGAATTGTTAGAGAGAAGAGGTCGGGCTGCAGAAGCAATTATGAGGAAGGCAGAAGAGTTGGCTGCTAAAAGAGAAGATCCGCCTTCTAAATATGTATTCACTAAAAGTATTGTAAGTACCTAACTTGTAGTAGAAAAAAGATTATCCAGACATCTGTGATAGAGATTGAAATAGATGATTGATGACATTAGCCAAGATTTACTTTCAAAACTGATTGTGATTTTATATATTAGGGTTCCGTACCAAAATGGTAAAAATGGAACCCTTATGGTGAGACTTTCTCCGTCCGTCCGTCCGTCCGTCCGTCTGTCACAGTCCATTATTTCAGTAACTATTAAAGCTATCGATATGAAATTTGGCATAGTTGTGTATAATAGTGGCCCAACATTATTGGAATAAAGAAAAATCGAAAATTATTTTTAGTTTTATTAAAAAAGGGGGAAAATCGGGGGTTTGAAATTTCAAAGTAAAATAACTATACCGAGTGGGGTATTATATGAAAGGGCTTTACTTGTGCATTCTAAAACAGTTTTTTATTTATTTCTATATATAATAGTTTAGTATATAGATTAAAAAAGGGGGAAGATCGGGGGTTTGAAATTTCAAAGTTAGATAACTGTACTGAGTGGGGTATCATATAAAAGGCCTTTACTTGTGCATTCTAAAACAGTTTTTTATTTATTTCTATATATAATAGTTTTTGAGTAATCGGCAAAATGTCGAAAAAAATACCGTTCCCCCCCCTTATCTCCGAAGTTTACCAATCGAAAAATCTGAAATAATTATGGTCAATAGAGGTTTATGTATATTTTACAGGAAAAATAAAACCAACGCTCTAACTAGCATAGTTTTTTTTATATTAACAATAAACCTCTACAAACAAAGTTAACGATAAATAAGCAAATTAATATAATATTATCGTTTTACTTTTACTTTTGAAGTACGGAACCCTCGGTGCGCGAGTCCGACTCGCACTTGGCCGGCTTTTTTTTTTATTGTGATAAATTGTGATTTTATCTAATGAAATACGATTCATGGATTATAATATAAGCAAAGCTAAACTTGACAAATATTCTTCTCTCCCCTCTAAATATCTAAGCGGAAAGCTTGAGTTAGGAGTTCAACAATAGTTCAACGGGTGGGAATTGAATCTGCGACCTTTCAGTTTTTATCAGTACGCACATTTGTGTTTGGCTGTTGAGGCTCAAATCTAAATAGATACATACGTTCTAAACTTTTCAACGTACCTAAAAATGTTTTTTTATTCGATGACCGCATTCAAGGACTATCTTTCCGTGAATGCGATCTCACCTGATGTTAAGTAACGATGCAGTCTAAGATGGTAGCCGGCTAACTTGGAAGGGGTATGGAAGGGGTAGGGGTATGGGTACACTGCCGTGCACATTCAACCCATACCCCTAATCTGTATCTACACGCTATCGTGCCGGAACGCTTTGACTGTAGGGTGGTAACTAGCGACGGCCAAAGCCTCCCACCAGACCAGACCGAAGACACTTCAGAAATTATAAATTCCCAAATTGCTGCAAAAGTTATAAAACCATTGCGCCAGGGAGGTCGTCAAAATGTTTAACAACAACTTGTTCCAGAAAATAGACGAATTGAAGGAACTGACGCCAGACGAGGATCAGCCGGACGAGAAAGGCAAGGAGTGGGACAAGCCTATGAATTGTAGCAACCGGAACAAAGTGGTTCTGATGAATAGCGCACACTTTGATGCGAAAGTATCTTTAGAACAGACCAGTGTGCACGTAGCCGCGGAGGTGTTTGAGTGTGGTGAGAACAAACAGTCCCGTCTTATCTACGTATGCTTGTATTTACGGGTGTATTTTTGTATCATCTAACCGTAAATTGTAAATGTTGACTGCTTTTCCGACAGAAATACGCACCGCACCTACTGCACTGTAATAATATTCATGGTGGTGATTCACGCATGTTGAAATTCAAAATTATTATTTTGGTGTTCTAGCTTTTTGCCCGCGACTTAATCCGCGGGAATTAAGATTTTGTAAAAATGGCCGCGGAAATCCTAGAAAAATGTTTTCTGGGAATAAAAACGTAGTTCCCGGTCCTCAAATATACACGTTGCTTAGTCACACTACCGGTCTTCAACTATAGGTACACATGCAAACAATCGTGTCAAGGCGTTGTTTCGTTGTTGTAATTGAAGGAAAAAATAACAAACAAACACACTCTCGCATTTATAATAAATATTATCAGGGATTTTGATTTCTGTCTGTTTTTAATCAATTTTGAAATCTGGTACAATTTACAAAGGTTAGAATAGTCGTAATATCTAGTTCCATGGGTTAGTTAGAAGTACCTAGTTCCATGGTTGGAACCAGTTAGAACGCTAATTCGACACCATCTTACCAAAAACTCATACATACAGAATACACAGCGTTCACTTTAATTTGTCCCTTGCTGTCAAGTTGGCACCATTGTTTAAAAGTCCATAATATGCAATTGGGTATTTTGTCATTGTTATTTATCTCAGAATTTGTTAAAGTTAAAGTTACCCACATTTGAGGAAATGATGCTTTGAACTTTTATCATGGAAATACGTTACGTTTTAAAAACACGATTGGTGGAAATTTTCTCGAAAGTATATTTTGAAAAATACTTGTTTTGCACACATTTTGCTATTTATCTCAGGAGGATCAAACTATTTTTGTTGGATTTTGTCAAGAAACCTAGAAATAGTTTTCAATTACATGTTTTATTTTTTTATTGGTTGTTCAATTAACTTGTAATTAGGTAATTAGCAGTTTTGGCGCTTAAAACGTCGTCAAAAATACGTTGCGCGTCTATCGCTCTGTATTTTTCACTCACGAGAAAACATTTAAACATCCCGCTCGAAGAGGTGCACGAAATCCATATTGTTGTAGCGGCGTTCTGGCACATCCTTAATCTCAAGCCATTGTCAGGGTTTTCATTGTATGAAGCAATGGTGCCAATGTGACGGCAAGGGACAAGTTATATAGTGAACGGTCTGTACTCGTACTTTTTTGTGATATTACCAAGAAGCTTAAATACCCAGAGACATGTTATATTTACTACCTTAAGTAATTATACCTTCAATATGCCATCGTTAATAATAATTGTAACAGTTGTAACCATACAATACCTACATCTTAATCAAAAAAAGAGCTGATCTATGATATAAATTTAGCATCACATAGATTATTAAGTATTTATTTACTTCACTTGTTAAGTAAACTTATTTATGCACTATTTATATGCTAAATAGATTGGTATAATTGACATCTAGGTATTTACTACAAAATATTTGGTCGTTTGAACTTTCATACGTTTTTTAACGTATACCAGATTTGTTATTACATTCTTATGCAGAGAATCTATTTTTACATAGACTTTAGAAACTCGCTCATGAATATACCTAACATCTTCAGCTTTTCTTTAAATAATGCTGTAGTGTTTTCAAAGATCTTTATTTTTCAGATAATCATAGGCTTAGATCATAGATAAGTAGATCATAGGCCTTAAAATTTCTAAAGATTTTGTAGTCTTAAGAACTTAGGTATACTAATTATTATAGGGTGTAAAAAGTAATTTTTCCATATTAACACGTCACGTCATAATAACTTAAAATTAAGAGTGCAATCAATTTTTCTAAGCTTTTTTGACCTTCAAGGTCAAAGAAATCACAGAAAATGTTGCGAAGAAATGCTTATCGGACTAACGTAATGACGTCCTTAAGTTTCTGCAGCTAATAAGTAATTTTAAAGTTAGAGTTTTTGCTGTTATTTAGAAACTATGAGTAATTAAGTAAGTACTTATTTTTGAATTTTCCAAAATAACTTGAATAATATTTGTAGATCCTCGTGTGATGGAACACATCTACTGGACCGAGGGGCTGATGAGCACGTTCCGGGATAACTATGCCAAGGATGCCACATTGGATTTACAGTATATATGCAGTGCCAAAGGTTTCTTACGCCATTATCCTGGTATGACCCATTTGTTGCGATTGAGTTTCTTAATACTTCTTCTTTATCGAGCGATAGACGTGACGTCCACTGCTGGACAAAGCTCACCTGCATGGATTTCTACAGGCCTTGGTCTTGCGCCACCTGTATCCTATGGCTCGACTCGTCCAATGTCGTCAGTCTATCTAGTGAGGGTTCTGTCAACACTGCGCTTTCCGTTGCGACATCACCACTCCAGCAACTAGGGGTCCTATCAATCAGTTTTTCGAACTTTATACCCCGTACATATAGCCATTTCAGCTTCGTTACTGGATGAGCTATGTCGGTAACTCTGATTCTCCAACAGATGTTCTCATTCCTGATTTGATCTCACACGGATATTTGATGTAAGTACCTAATATCTTTTAAAGAATATTTATTACTTATGGTGGAATTGACTAATATTCCCCTCTACCCGTCAAATATGCGAAAAGCTTGTGCTAGCAGCGCAGGGTACGACAATAGTGCAACACGTAGAGATCGAACCGTCAACTTTTCAGTTTTCAGTCCGCACCTTTATAAATCTATAGCTTTTAGCTTCACACTGTTTTTTAACAGAAACAACACGTGCTGCTCAGTTAAGCTGATAAGATAGTAATGACCGAATAACGTAAGACGGACGGACGGACGACGACGAACTTGGTTGGTTGCAGCCACTTAATGATTATGTATACTCTGGGCTATTGAGACTCTTGTAGCGACACATTGGTGCACATGCGGTGTTCATTGACTGCGAAAATGCATCGCATGACGCAAGTGGGACTGCATTAGTCACCACCAAGAAGCTTTGTAGCTCTTTTCGTGGTGTTTTATGATTCTTGACGCAACGGTGGTGACGCAGTACCGTGTACCGTCATTAACTGGCACGATGACACAGTAACCAAGAATCAATGAAATTATGAATTTATCTAATGAAATAGGATTCATGGATTATAAAAAACGTATTTATTTGTCTACTTTAAGCGAGATTGATATTTATTTTGATGAAATAAAACTAAAAAATACAGCAATCCGCCATATTGGATTGAACACCAATGACAGCGATATGTCACATCTACCTTCAAACTTTTACAAACTACTATGAAAGAACATAGAGGTGACGTCACGAACGACGCCATGACACCATCGAGAGTTTTAGCGTGAATTTTAAAACTTTGCAATTGAAATAGCAATTTTATCTACCAAACGTATTTTTTTACTGAATTAAGATACCTACTTAATATTTTTTCAAAATAGTAGATACCTACTACCGAAAATCAGCCAACAGTTTTTCAAAATCCTCATATAGCCTCAATAAGCCTCAATAGGTGCGGACTGAAAACTAAAAGGTCGCAGGTTCGAATCCCACCCGTTGCACTATTGTCGTACCCACTCCTGACACAAGCTTTCCGCTTATTTGGAGGGGAGAGGAGAATATTAGTCAAGTTCAACTTGGTGGATATTCTTTAAAAAAAATCGGTCAATCATGCCTTACCTTAATATTTTTTCAAAATAGTAGATATCTACTTCCGAACATCAGCCAACATTTTTTCAAAATCGGTCATCATGCCTATTCAGTGATGGTAGAAAGCTCTTTTGCATGAATCTCAAAACATTTTCAGCCGCACAATGGGCGAGCATGTACAAGTTGAAAGTGGGTGGCGAGGAGCTGTACGACTGCCGCCTGCGGCCGTGGTACGTGAGCGCGGGCGGCGCGCCGCGCGACGTGCTGGTGCTGGTGGACGCGTCTGGCTCCATGAACAAGTCCTCCAACCTGGTGGTGGCCGAGCAGTTCACGCTGGCGCTGCTCAACGCGCTCACGGACGACGACCACGTCAACGTGCTGCGGTTCAACGTCGAAGTGGAGTCCCCGATCCCGTGCTTCAATGAGAAACTTGTGCCGGTAACACATCTATTCTTAGATACTTACTATAATAATATAATAAAGAGTAAAAATTTTTTTGTTTGTTTTTTTGTTAGTTTGGTTGTACCAAATAGGCTCTGTAACTAGTGGATCGATTTTAACCATTTTTTCACCAATAGAAAGCTAAGTTATCAGGAAGTAACATAGGCTATAATTTGTTTTCAAAAAATTAGAGGTCCTTAAGAAAATTGCAATAATGTAACCCAAAGTAGGAAAATTTTGCCTATAAAATGCATTATTTGGCGTGTGCTGAGAAAACTATTGATGATACATTAAAGTACTCATTATACTCTACATGTACATGATAAGTCCCCGAGGGAATATATCTAACTATCATATTTAAGTCAATACTAGCTTTTGTGTTCTAAAATTTAATTAGATATAATAAATATCGTTTATTATTAATTCTTCCTTACATTA
This sequence comes from Oeneis ivallda, assembly GCA_029955525.1. Taxonomy (NCBI): domain Eukaryota; kingdom Metazoa; phylum Arthropoda; class Insecta; order Lepidoptera; family Nymphalidae; genus Oeneis; species Oeneis ivallda. The sequence continues at coordinate 17,089,891 of JARPMR010000020.1, read as the reverse complement.
GTAAGGAAACAAACAAACAAACACACTTTCGCATTTATGTATTATTAAATATATTTGGTTTTTCCGTCAATCACACTGCAACAAAGCTACGGATTGACGTGATTTTTTGGATAGGTATAGTTCAGAAACTGGAGAGTGACATAGGCATCCCGGAAAATTAAAAAGGAAAATTGAAGAGTTCCCGCGGGATTTTAAAAACTAAATCCATGCGGACGAAGTCGCGGGCATCAGCTAGTACTGACATTATTTTCAACTTACAAATACGAATAAAAGACGTCGTTCAAGAACAATCCCGAACACAGCGCAAGGATTTGAAATGAAATAAAATTATTGTTCACCTTCATAAGTGCAATATATTCGGCCAGATGATACTGATAAGAAAAGAACACTGTACTGAAAAGATTTTGTATGAATAAATACCAGATATATGAGGTAATCTTACGTAATTTAATAAATTTATTTAAAAATCTACGCTTGAAACAAATAAAGTTTAATGAACCGTGAATGTTAATTAAATGAATAATTTTTGTCAACTTTGACGCGCTTTATCTTTAAAACTCTTGTCAAAATGAATTTAATGCACAAACATAATATAAAGGGAAGAATTAATGGAAAACAAATAAATCTTCAATTATTTATCCTAGCTTGAGAATAGTTTTCCTGAAAATTAATTAAATCTATAAAATGGCACCTTCTTCAACGGGAGAGGGGGTAAGCAATGCGTTCAGGGGGTGGTGGGAGACTAATTTTTTTTAACATAGTAACTCATTGCTTTAGTAAGTACTACTTCCATGGGTATACCACTGCAGGCAGCACTTTACCGCGAAAAAATCTTGAATGAATATATACTATAAGTACCTACCTTTACGTACCTACCTACCTGCCTTATCAATTTTATATGCTTAGAAAATAAATAACATCTTTTAACCTAATAAGGTTAAAAGGTTAAAGGTAAGGTTAACCTTATTTAGTTAGTTTAGTTACTTGAATCAAAATATATCATTTATCTTTATACGCAATTAAAAATATCTAAAATCGAAGCTTATGTGATCAACTTAATATTTTTATTACTTAACTATTAATAAATAAATTAACCTCAATATATTTATACCGCGTAATTATGTTTTATACGGGTTAGAGCATGTTTTACTTTTTGACGTGATAACGTCTTATAAATCGATGAACACCGGCTGCACGCACGAAAATGTGTCACGTTCCGCCTAAGACTGAGCGTGCAAGCTAGAGCGCGGAACAAGCGATAGAGGCATGATCTGCCCAAGCGTTGGCTTAGAGAGCGCCCGCCGCCGCCCGCCAGTCATCGTCAATGTTTCTTTATGACGTTATCACGTAAAACTATCGTCCGTAAACCGACTTTACAGACAACCAATTTTTTTTCTTGTTGATAAAAATCTTCACAGGCCAATCACGTGAACACGGCAGCTATGATGGCCGCCATGAAGCATCAAATCATGAACAACGAGACATGGATGTCTGCCGTGCTGCAATACTCGGTGCAGCTGTTACAGAAACATCGCGAAACCACGGACAGACCTCCCTCGTGTCAGCAAGCGATCGTCTTGCTCACGGACAGCCTCTATGCCAACTTTACTGAGTTGATGCATTATTTGGATCCAGACGGTAACATAAGGTATGGGTACGGAAGGTATAAGCATTGGACTCTTTTTTTCAATACGCTTTTAGGTATATTATTATTTGTCTTAGCGTATCCAACTTCAAACTGCTCCGATCATCTTAATGTGCTGTAAAGTGTAAATCATATACCACTTATTTTATCCAACCTACAGTTGTAATCCAAAAACATGTTCTAAATCATGTCAGAATATTCGATCAATATCTGCGATACAGAAGTGGTTTTGCCTAAGCCTAAGCCTATGCATTTGACATTAGAGAATAAAGATTTTAATCATGTTTTTGTTACTTTTTAAAACCAATTTTAATGCAGTTTTCCGCATTAATAAATTACTTACTATTATAATTACTTACTAATATTATAAATGCGAAAGTGTGTTTTTGTTGGTTTGTCCTTCAATCACGCCGCAACAGAGCAACGGATCGTCGTGATTTTTTTGCATGAGTATAGTTGAGGACGGGGAAAGCGACAGAGGCTATTTTTTATCCCGGAAAATCATAGAGTTACCGAGGGATTTTTAAAAACTAAATCTACGTGGTCGAAGTAGCGGGCATCAGCTAGTACATATATGGTACTTTTAAGCAATATTCTTACGAGTCGCGAGGAACATTGATTGACTTCCCTTGTCGTACTCTTTGAGCCATTATTGAGTCTTTTTATTTCGAGTCCTGGCTTTAAGCCATATGTGCTTGGGTACGCTGTATGTTTAGTTTCTTGCCGGTTTTTCTCACCATACTCTCTTTTCCAAATTAATAGTCTTTATTCAGTCTACGAAGCAGCGATCTCCTTTTCGGGGGGGTCGCAGGTTCGATCCCGGGTACGCACCTCTGACTTTTCGAAGTTAAGTGCGTTTAAGAAATTAAATATCACATGCTTTAACGGTGAAGGAAAACATCGTGAGGAAACCTGCACACCTGAGGGTTCTCCATAATGTTCTCGAAGGTGTGTGAAGTCCGCCAATTCGCATTGGGCCAACGTGGTGGACTATGGCCAATAACCCTTCTCTGAGAGGAGACCTTGCTCAGTAGTGAGCCGATGATGGGTTGATAATGATGATGATGATGATTCAGTCTACAGGAAATAAATCATATTGATTTTATAGGCTCTTCGTGCTATGGCTTCACGATCCGAATGGTTTGCGGGACGACACACACTTGTACGGAGAGTCGGTGAGCTGTGACAGAGACGGGTACTTCTCGGAGCTGATCACGCATGCTGACGTCACGGAGCAAGTGATGAACATCCTGCGAGTGATGGAGCGGCCCTTGGTGGCGCAGCGGATACATAGGCTTCGGGTATACAGTGACGTTTATGCCAACGTTGAGGTAGGTGCGATTTCTTTTCTATCTCTTATCTTCCTGTGATGCAACCTTCAAACTGAAGTGGTTTAGGCTGAAACCACATTTGAGAGGATCAATTCGGATTTTGCCCATAAAAAACTGTCATTTTGCATAGAGTCGTGTACGCATCGAAAAGCCGATTTGATCCGTACACAACTCTATGAAAAATTTCAGTTTTGTATGGACAAAATGCGAATCGATCCTCACAAAAGTGGTTTCACCCTTAGTCGAGTGGCACTCCTTTATGTCGTCGAAACAGTTTTTACTCTTAATATCTCCTTAACCTTATCTTGCCTCACCTCGTTTAGCGTAGCACTGTCTCGTATCATGTGGAGAAAATCGTAGTGGATCCCTCTACGAGTATCAGTCTCTACGTCATGTAGGTGCCTCGTAGCTTCGTAGACTGTCTCTGTAGAGAAACTCGTAGAACATCCCTCTACGATTTCCTCTACACGGCGGTCACTCTGGTATAAAACTACTTGGACACTATTTCCGTTTATCTGTGCTGTAACCACTAACCTTTTTAAGTGGATTTCGATGCGGTTTTACCATCAATTAGAATAATATTTACGTTTATTTATATAGTAGGTATACATAACACATTCAGACTCAGTCTTAGCCAACTCGTGCGAAGCTAAGGCGTGTCAGCTAGAGCAATAATAGACTCGAAACTTTTTCTCAGCTGACGATAATGACGATGATAAAAATAGTTTATAGTCAAGCTAATAAGTACCATATAAATATTGTCGAGATGTCTTCTCGTCCAAAATTCCTCAGTGCCTGAAGACTAAAGTCTTCGAACAGTGCGTGTTGCCAGTGATGACTTACGGATCCGAGACATGGTCGCTAACTAAGGGCCTCATAAGTAGGCTCAGGACCGCTCAGCGGGCGATGGAGAGAGCTATGCTCGGAGTGTCCCTGCGGGATCGAATCAGAAATGAGGAGATCCGGAGGAGAACCAGAGTCACCGACATAGCTAAGCGAGTCGCGATACTGAAGTGGAAATGGGCGGGGCACATAGTTCGAAGAGCTGATGGTCGTTGGGGTCCCAAGGTGCTGGAGTGGCGACCCCGCACCGGGAAGCGCAGTGTTGGCAGACCCCCCACCAGGTGGACCGACGACATCAAACGAGTCGCAGGGAGCCGCTGGATTCAGGCGGCGCAAGACCGAGGCCTGTGGAAGTCCATGCAAGAGACCTTTGTCCAGCAGTGGGCGTCTATCGGTTGATAAAGAAGAAGAAGAAGAAATATTGTCGACCTCTTTGGTTAACTCTGACCTACAAAGAAACTTACCATGTCTATGCAAAGAAAGGTATCAATCTATACTTTTAGATATTTCAAGTGGCATCATTTACCTATAAAGAGTCATCATCATCATTCATCATTAGCAACCCATCAACGGCTCACTACTGAGCGCAGGTCTCCTATCAGAGAAGGGTTATAGGCCATAGTCCACCACGCTGGCCTAATGCGAATTGGCGGACTTCACACACCTTCGAGAACATTATGAAGAACTCTCAAGTGTGCAGGTTTCCTCACGATGTTTTTCTTCACCGTTGAAGCAAGAGTATAAAGAGTACTCATACAAATTCATTTATATATAATATTATCTATTAGATATTATCGATTTTGAAATATTATGTTTACTTTGCTATTGATCTATGTGTTAACTAGATGATTCTTGGTAAGTAGTTAAAGTAGGATACAAAAATAAAAAAACAGCAAACCGCTTTCTAAGTAATAAGTACGACGGAATACGTATAATCAAGATAGTAAAGCGAAATAATATTGTTTTATTGACCGCTCTAAGATAATAACGATAACAAATGTTCATACAGGACCCGCGCCGAAGTGAATATTATTGGCAGCAGAAGGAAAATGCGGAGCAAGTGTACCGCTACAGCGAGCTGCGACGAAACAAGGACCAGTTCTTGGCCACAGCTCGCCAGTACGGAGACTATCTGCATATGCGTAAACTGGTTGGTGCTTCTTCTACTATAGAGAAATAAGTAGAGTGTACTTATCGACAAATAAGTAGAGTTTACCTACTAGTCTGGTCAAAGTACAATGTGACCCTTTTGCTATTGCTATAAAAAAAAAGATGGCAACTCACGATGGTAGATCGTACCATCGTGAGTTGCCATCTTTTTTAGAGTTCCGTACCAAAATGGTAAAAATGGAACCCTTATGGTGAGACTTTCTCCGGCCTTCCGTCACAGTCGATTATTTTAGTATTTTAAAGCTATCGACATGAAATTTGGAATAGTTGTGTATAATAGTGGCCCAACAACATTGGAATAAAATAATCAAAAGTTATTTTTTAGTTTAATTAAAAAAGGGAGAAAATCGGGAATTTGAAATTTCAAACCAATCAAAAAATCAGAAATATTTATGGTCAATAGAGATTTATGTATCTTTTACAGGAAAAATAAAACCAACGCTCTAACTAGCATAGTTTTTTTTTTATATTAACAATAAACCTCTACAAACAAAGTTAACGATTAATAAGCAAATTAATATAATATTATCGTTTTACTTTTACTTCTAGAGTACGGAACCCTCGGTCGAGTCCGACTTGCACTTGGCCGGTTGTTTTTTTCTAGTGTGTCACTGTATCCAACACCTGACATTCTCTCATATCTCACCTGATATTCTATCATATCGTTTGCCGAAGTTTCGTCAAACATTGTACAAGAACATTAGAAAAGCACTACGGAAGGACATAAATTATAAGATTACGTGGAGTCAGGGCTTTGCATTTCATGTTTAATTGCATAAGTTTACTGCTTTACCTTGTTTTATACTAACTTTCCTTAATTTTTTTAGTTTTGACCGAAACTTGAAGTCAAATGAACTCTTGAATGATTTTTTTATAGTTTTTAACCTATAATAATTATGTAATACCTGTTGGTATATTTTCTAGGAAAAATATGGCCAATACTACGAGGGTGAAGATTTAAATTACAGGCTCCAAGTCAGCGTTTCAGTTCCAGTCTTCGACAGCACTACTGTTGAAGTAAGTCCTCATTTCAATAAAAATACTCTTGCAAATTACAACCGCGTCAAAGCAAATCAGGCTTTACACATTATAAGCAAATAGAGCCTTATTCACGGATTTGATAACAATGTGACGTGATGCCAGTGTGATGCATATTTGCAAGAAGGACTTTGGCAATGCACAAGTATCTTTCCTATCTCGCAATAAATAAAACTCGATGATACCTACTTTACAAAATTAGGCTATTACAAATATAATATTAATATTATTCATTTTGTTGTTTATTTTGTACGGATGTTTTTTATCAGATAAATCTTAGTCAGGTGATAAAGTACTAATTTGACGTGTTTTTCTCGGAAACATGAACGTTAATCTGAATTTCTCGTATCTTGTCGGGGCTCTATAATAAATATTATTTATGGCTTGCACTAACAATAAATAATGTATTTTGTTTGTTTTCAGAATATTACTATAATATTGAATGAGGTAAGACTTATTTCAGTAAGTGTAAGTAATAAGCCGGCTTTGAACCTGTAAGCTATAGATATTCACTTAAGAAGTATGAACGTAAGTATATAATAATTAACTTAATTAAATATTTAACGAGTATTTAGTTTTTAGCAAGAAAAGGTTAGAATTATTTTGCTATAATCCGCCAACAGAAAAAATCTGTATGGTCAAACATGCAATTAAAAGCTAAGCACCACTCACCTACCCAGCCAAGCAAAAAAGCCAAGTTCCCAAGCAAACAATGCCACCACCACTCACATGCACCACCACACAAGACTTTTACACTACTCTCGACGCACGTTTCGCCCCGACACCGGAGCATCCTCAGGAGATGTCGACTTTACAATGCTGTATTGTCTAGTGAAGCTCGTGTCAAATGCGCGGTATACCGCGCATTTGACACGAGCTTCAATCATGAACTTCCGCAAAGTAACGCCTGCTTCTATCCAATATTTAGTTTTTGTTTTATCGTAGATTAATCACGGCCGTAATTTTAATTGACCGTCTTAAAAATAAAATACTTTTTGAACTTTGTTGATCGTGATTACATGAAGTTCGGCTTCCTCTTCTTTATAAACCGCATAAATCAACCGCAAATGCATAGACTTCCACAGACCTCGGTCTTGCGCCGTCTGTGTCCAGCGGCTCCCTGTGACACCTCTGATGTCGTCGGTCCACCTACTTAGGGTTCTGCCAATACTGCGCTTTTTGGTGTGGGGTCGCTACTCCAGCACTCGCATTTCGGGTTAAGCCTTCCTAACTGCGAAAAGACGCTATGATGATGGCGATGGTATCCTGTGATTCTTGCGTGGAACACAGGGCTGCAGCAGATGTTTTTCCTCCATGTCATTGGCTACAGCCTTGGTATTTTTCCACGAAAGTCAAGAAAAGACGATACGCCTAACCGATAAAAGGCTTAATCTTACTGAGGCCGATTTCACCAACGTAAAAAAAGTCGTATCCGAGCGTTTTGATTATTTGATTGATGGGACTTATGTTACTTTAATCTTCATTCACAATACGCAAAACACGAGTAGCATATACCTCTCATGTTCTTAGCAGGTATGGTATTATTCACTCCCCTCGAAGCATTACCTCATCAATCACTTGAACTAATTATTATATAACTTATCGCTATCTATTTAATTTCAGGAAAAACAAAGGAATTCTACTAGAACGGTAAATACAGTCCAAATAATTTTTACTATAGGTAGCGTACCTAGGTACAGTTTTTGCATTTCACGAAGGCGAGTGAGCTTTACTTGTGGTTACTTCGTGTACATGCACATTGCATAAGTGTGCGTGCCTGTCAAAGCCTAGGTGGGAGCGGGCAGGCGCGAGCATTGCGCTCGCTCACACTTATACAGATACGACACACACACAACCATAAGACAGTCGCCCTCGTGAATTGCAAGAACTATACCATAAAAAAATAAAAATTTGACTAGGTCTACCACACACATACCTACATACTTAGGTTTGCTTACTTGATGATAATTTAATTGTGTGAGTAACAAAACTACGATGTTCTTTATCGGATTAAGGGATTTTAGATTAAAAGCCGTTTAAATCCAAATGTTAATACTTTTAGGCCCGCTTGCAGCGACGCCGGGTGAGGTTTAACCCAGGAATAAATTTGTAATTTTGACAAAAGCTTTATACGAAATCTGTCAAAGCAGCAGCTAACTCTGGGTTAAAAGGATAACCCGGCGTTTCTGCAAGCGGGCCTAACACTGAATGTGTGCGATTTGAAACAATCATCTCGTGTGTTTTTAACGTGATACAGAATAATTCAAGTTTTATTTAATAAATAGGTTGCGAAGTGTATCTACGCATGACCTAGACAAGTAATATTACGTATACTTCAATGCATCAACTTAATTACCTCAAAGTTCTGTTTCTTTCCTTCCCTTATCTACGAGTGATTGGTTAGTCAAATTATAGTTTGATCTTTAATATTATAATTTAACAACACATTACAAAATTAGGCTAGTTGGTTTTTTATTCTTCTTGTCACACTTACGTATGGGAAAACAAAAATATGCAAGCAAATCTTCAAGCTTAAATTGTTAACAAAATTGATTAATCATTATTAAACAGATAAAGATTTAATGCGATAACAGAATTTGTAATAATTATTATTCAGAAATACAGATTGCGACGTCGCTGCTTGTTAACAATCGTCGGTTTAAATATGTGTTAATCTGGTAGTAGTTCATTTCAATTTGTAGCTACATTACATTATGCTGGGCGTTCGTAGATTGGCAACTGGCTGCCAAAGCCTCTCTTGCAGTCAAAGCGACTAAAGAAGAAGCAATTACTCCACAGCTACAATTTCATAGCAACGAACTGAGAAAATGGTTCCATTAGACGTAGCTACAGAAAGAATTCAATGCTGAAAAGAAGCGATCGCTCAGGTTATAGTATTAAGAATGTACCTACTTAGCCTAAGTAGGGGTCAATAGAATTGAACCTCTATTAAGCAGTTTTATTACTGTGCGGTCCTGCACCGTACATAATATGGTCCATCAAACCGTATGCACAGAGAATAAATCAAAGTGTCCACTAAAACCAAAATTTGCAGAAAACAGCTAAGGCAAGTCACTACACTACACTGTAAAAACAATCGCAGCGAAAAAATTACTGCGAGTTTTATACTTATACTTGTACTTGGTACTTATAGTTGTAGTCTGATACACCTACTTTACTTTGAGTGAGCTTCACTCGGCAAGGAAATACCTACCACAATTTCTTTACTTATACGTATTTATTGTATTTTAGTATCCTGTTAATCGACTTCTGGGTGTAGCGGGAGTCGACATACCGATAGACCATCTCAAGCTGATTTTACCCTATTATTTGGTAAGTCAACCAACATCTACTTGACTTTCACTTGAAAGAGTTTTTAATTATAGGTCGACCGTTTAACTCGCGTATCGCCTGCGCGGTAAGAAGGGAGCGGGGGCGGGTAACGCTACACACGGAGTCAATAATCCAAAGATTTATCTCGAGATAGACATTGTTGGTAAAAAATTAAGTATTTATTTTTAAGTTTTAACATCTCTAACATCTCCCTCCGCTCCCTTCTTACCGCGCAGGCGATACGCGAGTTAAACGGTCGACCTATAACCATAACACTACCTAACAATAGCTATTTATGCAACTGCGTCGTAATGAGGGTCATTTTAATTCGAGTGCTGTTTTTTGATACGAGGCTTGCCGAGTATCAAAATAGGATAGTACGAGAATTAAAATGACTAATTACGTTCAGTTGCATACAAGATTTTATCTACGACAAGGAAAATAAAATCATTAACAAAATACGCCGTAGGCTCAATAAAGTAACAAAAAGTAACTCCGTAAGCCGCCACCAGCAGCCTGTGGCGCCTCTGTCAACAAAAAGTAACTCCGTAAGCCGCCACCAGCCGCCTGTGGCGCCTCTGTCATATGAACGGTACAAAAGTGCCAGAACTCAGAGCCTTAGCTTTAGGTATCCTATTTTAAGAAGATAACCATTTCGATTCAGCTCCCATACAACGAGTTGCATCGAAATGAGAAGCAAAACCGAAAGAGGGTTCATTTCGATTCAGCTGTCAAATTTGAAATTGGAACTTTTCGATGCTGGAGTAGATAAATATTTTTACGCAATGATTTAAGTACTCTATCAAGAAGTTTTAAGTAGTAAAAGTAAATGTGATAATCATTTAGATTTACCTTCTGGAAAAGGCAACTTGAAATAAAATTGAAAATTGTATATATATATGACATAGGTATTTTTTTCTGCAATCTATAGAGAGAGTGAGATAATAATATACATAACTAAGGGCCGATTTCACCAACGTAAAATAAATCTTATTCGAACGTAAATTTTATATTTTGATAGAGTTTTCAATACAATAGCTGTCAAAAAGCCTAATTTTTCCCTCGGATAAACGTCACGTTGGTGAAATCGGCACTAAGTGTGTTACTAAAGCTATCGAATATATCATATAATGGAACTTGCCCCAGATCCTCAGATGATGATGATGATGTGAAACACTTCAGAGTCCTTGAATATACCACTGTTACACACTTATTGCGAATGCGTCATTTTGTTCGTTATGTAGAACATGATATTGAAGTGAGTGTTATTAACATTATCAATTAATGGCTTTTATATGTCATCAAACTGAATAATATGTTCGCATCCGTCGTTAATTAATATGAAATAATAATTTGGAATATTTTCATAGGATTCGGGTGTCCCAAAATTGACGCAAGATTTGAATTTAATATAAAACATAGTTTTTAGTCTTAAGATTGTTATTTTTTTATTGAATCAAAAAGTACATAGGATAGGGTTATTTATGGAATAGCACATCGGGCAAATATTCTTTTCTATTCTATTCTATAAATGTGATTGAATTTCCTTGATGCAGCGTTTAATTTCCTATGAACTTTGACTTCAAATAACCCCATAAAAGGAAGTCTAATGGTGTTAAATCACTTGATATAGGCGGCCAATCCTAATCACCGAAACGAGAGAGTAATACGACCATGAAACGTCTCATGCAACAATTGAATTGTTTCGCGGACTGTATGGCATGTGTCACCGTCTTGTTGGAACCACATCAATATCATCCAATTTCGGCAGAAAGAACTGTGTTATCATGTATATCGAGCATCATTTTCAAAAAAAGTATGGTCCAAGATGCCTCCAGCCTAAAATCCGTACCAAGCAGTGACGCGTTGTGGATGCATTTGTTTTTCGATAATCACATGTGAGTTCTCCGAACCTCTAACATGGCAATTTTGGCGATTTACAAAGCCATTAAGGTTGATTATACGGGTCTGCCCGCAAACTTCAAATTTAATTTGGTTTTTCGCAATTTGTAAACTAATATGACAAAGTAGGCTTATGGCATTCTAATTGCGACGACGGCAGTATCATCTTCACAGGTTTATATAAAAATCTTCACTTGAAAATGTCCAGTTTAAGAAATTAATCAGAATATCGATTTGGACGTGAGTTACTCACAAATTAGTCGACATTCTGACTAATTTCTTACAAACACCAAACAATTCAATCACGTGTCAATCGTCATCAATTGAAATTTGTCAATTGAGTTTTATTGATGTTAAAGGACAATGGGCGAAGGTGGTCCAAGAGCCTCCACTGATGAGACTTGCGGGAAATGAAAGGTCATAGTAATCGTATGATTCTGACAAAATTCTATTAAATTCTGTCCCGGGGTTATTTTGTTATACTTAGTCATGTTTGTTCCGACTAAGTAATATGATTTTATATCATACTTGCTCAGTAACTAGGGATTACTATGGTGGAAAGTCTCCTTGTAAGTTGGTGTTTGCAATTCAAGGCAACATTACGTCGCACTATGCTTGAATTGTAATGTTCACATTACTGTTCAAGCTATGCAAAACTCCTTGGTAAACAATCTCTTTTCTTATAAAAGGGTAAGAAAACTTTTTACTGAAAAAAAAAAAAACACTGAACATGGCGGCATTTAATTTCCATACATTTCAAACTATGCAAAACTCCTTGGAACTCAGAGCCGTAAAAAAAAATAGAAAACTATTTACGAAAAAAAAATGGAAATGGCGGCATTTCATTTGATCTGAAAGTTTGTGAAGTTTGTTCGTACAGGGATTTAAGTTATTTACAACAATGTCAAGCACTTCATCAGATGATGAAAAAGGAGGAGAGCCTGATTTTTGTTTGCTTGAAGCAGAACAAATGATGCAAAACCTTTTGCCGGATAAGTCCAAAGAGCGCTACGTGAAAACTTACGAAGAATTCATAAGTAACCATTTTTTTCTATTTTTTCTCTAAATTTGCTAATTATTCTAATTAAAATTTCATTTTGCATTACCAATGTTTTATTTACCTCGCAAGAATGATATAAAGTAGAATGCTTACCTCGGTTGCAAGTAGCTATTACACCCTCGAACTATATTCACCCTCGCTCGCTGCGCTCGCTCGTGTGACTAAATATCTCGGGTGCACGCGATCCATTAGCGCCCTATGCGAGCTGCGCTCGCACTGGCGCCAAATTGGATCTTGTTCTGTAATAGCTTACTTACGTCCCTTGTGTAACAATCTACTATTACGTACATAACGTTGTCTTTATCATGGCATGGTCTCTTAATCTCTTTATCTATCTTTAATTCGATGCCCCTCCCGCTTCTCCTAACCTCACCGCACTTCCCTCGCCCATCAGACACCTACCAGAACACCGATATGACGTCACCGACACCAGGCGCAGATATAATATTGTGACTATGGAGTACGTTTATGTTCTCGGCTCGCGTGCAGGTAAACAAACAAGGTAAGGAAGGTCAGAGGGGGTGGGATTATCATTGTGTATGTCCCCCTCCCGCAGTCCTAGCCTGTTGTGAATGCATGCACCGCACCGGCCCGGTCCAACAACCGGCAAGCGAGTGTGCAGTCTTCGTGGCGACCGCCCCGTGTTGCTAAGTTCTTTCTAGCTTCTTGTGAGAGTACTTGTTCATGGGAGATTTATGGAGCGGTCGACAAGGTTAATGACGGCGGTGGCTCATGTCAGTGATAAACTTTTTCACCTACCCTAATCTTCATACCATAGACCATATTTAACCAATCCGTCATGGTCATCATATGGAATCTAGGCTATGCACGTTATGAAGATGACATACATCAACCAGCCAGATTTTTAGATTTTATAATAATAGATGAATAAGATGAATATGAATATATTTCTTCCCCTACAATCTTGTTTTGTTATTGCAGCAATCAACTACATTGAGCTTAATTAAGATCTTGGTCATCATACTAATATTGAAAATGAAAAATGATTTATTCATGAAAGTTACATCAAAATAATAATCCGTCGTTGGGACATCCTTTTAGGTAAGTATACCTGTGCCAGGATGTCCCGCTCTTCCGTAGAAAATAACCCCATAAAATAACTTTACAAACAAATAAAATTAAATAATCAAAAAGTTTGTGCGTGTGTGTGTGTGTGTGTGTGTGTGTGTGTGTGCGCGATTGTGTGCGTGTGTGGGCGGGTGTCTTTGTGTATGTGCGTTCGTGTGTGTGTGTGTGTGTGTGTGTGTGTGTGTGTGTATGAGAGTACATTTTTCAGGTGATTGATTCGAGTAAAGCCTCTGTCTCTTCATAATTTAGTTTTATGAGCCACATGGTTACAGACTTTTTAAGCGCGTAAGTATTAAATGCGTATATTTTTAACAAACTGTTTACCTTCTTGTATATATAAGCTGATTGTTTAGTATACTGTTTACTAGCAAATTTAGTTTTTACAATATTTGTATCAATTATAATATTTATTCTTCTTTTTGTCTTTGTGTTAATATCTATAGTTACTGTTTTATGCCTCTTTAGTATTAGTTGTAATATATATAGCTTTCTCACACTCAGTATGTTGTTTATGGAGTATAGCTCTTTTGTGGGGAATCGATAAGGTTTGCAGTACATAACTTTTAATAAGGCACGTTGACTACGTTCTAGTTCAAGGAATTTCATTTTTGACGCTCCTCCCCATACTGGAATGCAGTAGGACAGTATAGATTCAGCAAGGGCTGTATAGACTTGGTTTAGGACTTTATTTGTTGCAACATGTCTTAAGATTTTAAAAACCCATATAAGTTTTCTAATTCTGCTAGATATTAGTTCCAGATGGGAATGCCAAGATAATCTTTGATCAATTATAATGCCTAAATATTTAGTTGAATCTATTTTATCAATGGTAGGACACGTACAAGTTACGTTTTGGTCGTCACAGTGGTGTACTTGTAGATTTGATGCTGATGGTTGAGTTGAGATATTATAAATGCGAAAGTGTGTTTGTTGGTTTGTCCTTCAATCACGCCGTAACGGAGCTACGGATTTTTTTGCATGGGTATAGTTGAGGACCTGGAGAGAGACATGGGCTACTATTTATCCCGGGAAAAAATAGTTCCCGAGGGATTTTAAAAACGAATTCTATGCGGACAAAGTCGCGCGCATCAGCTAGTGTTCCATAATCTTAAATCTATTGGCACTTTTGATCGAATAGTTTAATAAAAAGATAACATACACGCTGAATTGTTTAACACGAGTCATATTATTTAGTCAGAACAAACATGTACAAAAAACAAACGTAGCAAAATAACCCCCGGACAGAATTTAATAGAGTTTTGCCAGAATCATACGACAACTTCGACCTTTCGTTTCCCGCAAGTCTCATCAGTGGAGGCTCTTGGACCAAGTTCCATACATTTTTGCCCATTGTCCTTATAAAACCGAAAACCAATATAACGGCTATAACATCCAATTTTCCGTAGTTCAGTTCTGCGACCTTCTTCTTGTTTTATACTTGATTCAAAGAAAAATCTGTTCATACTATAATTTTATCAGTCGCGATAGTTTATCACATTTGATAGTTAACTTTGATTCATCTACTTAAATTGATACCAAATAATAATACAAAAAATATACCTAATATGATAGAAATAGTGAAAAAGAGTGTAGCTACTAACTTACTTAGATCTATTGTTTGTAGGTCGGAGCAGGAGGATCATTATTTATTGTGGATCATCGCGGTAATATTGTAATCCATGAAAACGCTAAACCAGTCGTAAGTATCACCAAGTAGCTAAGAATATTATCTTATTATCATACTATCATCCTACTTAAGTATATTACAAAAACGAAAATATGAGAATGCAATGCAAATGGATGGATTTGTTATTCCTTCACGCCACAACGAATGAATCGATTTAGCTGTTTGTACCTAATAGAGATTGGCTTATACTAACAATTAACACATCGGTAGGCTACATTATATCCCAGCAAATTAAAGATTTCCCGCGGGAATCAAAACCCTTAATCAGCACGAACGAAGTCTCGGGCATTATCTAGTCATACTAATATTATAAATGCAAAAGCGTCTTTGTTTGTTGGTTTGTCCTTCAAAAACGCCGCAACAAAGCTACGGATTGACGTGATTTTTTTACATGGATATATTTGAGGACCTGGAGACTGATATATCTAGGTTACTTTTGTCCCGGAAAATCAAAGAGAGTAGAGAGTGTTAGGCAATTTGTATGTGTGCTTTATTTCTCTCATATTTGCCGACTACTCATATACGATTTTAATGGCATTTTTCATTGATATATTCCAGTTTGATGGAGACATATTGAGGCCAGGATACCGCACTATTGATTTCCTAGATGTAGAGCAACCTGCGAAAGACCACTTTCCACGACACTATCCTCAGGAATGGTTGGATGTATGTAATTTTCTTATTTCTTATTGTTATTTAAAAACAGACGATTCCTTGAAAAGAATCAAAAATGAAAATGAAAAATATTCCTTGATGAAACTTATAAACATTTAAATACACGTTAAAAAATAACTTCTCCAAATAATGCGATGCTATTTTCAGTTTAGAAACAGCCTCGTAATCAATCATCCGAGTGGTCATAAGACGATGGAAGCTAAGAGTATATTTGAAGGCGGTATGCGAGTGATTTTAGAGAAGAAAGATTATTTCTGGAAGCGGGTGATGAACCACTACACTGTGGTGGCCTCTTTGCCGAAACATAACACGAAGCACGCAGTTCCTGAAGGGGCTTTTACCCAAAAAGTGGCTGAAGAGGCGTGGAAAGCATTAAATTCTACTGATTTTTCTGTGCATCCAGACTGGTAAGTTAAGAAGTTTTAACCCCCGACAAGAAAAGAGAGATGTTATAAGTTTGACGTGTATATCTGTCTGTTCCCTCGTAGCTCCCTAACGAATTGACCGATTTTGATGCGGTTATTTCTGTTTGAAAGCTAACGTAATCGTAGTGAATCGCAGCTATAATTTATGAAGATCTGATTAGGCGTTTGAAGATCATCAGCTCATTTCCTACTTAATTAATTTAGGTGTACTGTTACTTTGGATTATTTCCAAGGCATGCGTAATCTTGAGCTGATTCTGCAGCACAAATGAATTTACACTTGTATTTAAAGCTAAACGGTGTGTGATGAACAAATAACATGTAACTTCTTACTAAGTACATAATACATAATATCTAATTATCTACCGGGCCTGTCGCTATTAGTTACGAGTAGGAAAGTATTAATACGATACTTAATAGCACAGTATAAGGAGGAACTATCCTTACTCTGTGCTAATAGCAAGTACTATAGTAACCTAGCGGTTAAATATGCTTCAAGTTCTTCTAATATTATCTCTTTGTCTCAGTTTTTAGGTTTCCGTACCCAAAGGGTGCCAACGGGACCCTATTACTAAGCCTCCGCTGTCCGACTGTCAGTGCGCTGTTTCTCGTAAACGATAGTCGATAGTTGAAATTTTCACAGAGTGTGTATTTCTATTGCCGCTATGGCAAAAAATAATAAAAATAAAATTAAATTAATTTCAATATACCTACATGAAAAAGGAGTCGAAATAATTTTTTTTTTACCCTAGCATGTGGGGTCATTGTCTAGAGCTCATTAAGTGGAGTTCAAATATATTTTTTACTATTTTTTAGCTTCAAAAATGAAGAAATGGGGGGCCATCAAAGTTGTGACCAAAACAAACGTGCATTTTTTCCTCATAATATGCTAATTTAGTAGGTACTATCAACCAAGATATCTAAATATGTACCTATCTAGTTTAAAAAAAAGTGGTTTAGTCGAACCCTAAAAGAGCGAGGCCCGACTCGCACTTGGCCGATTAAAAAAAATTAAAACATCACTACCAACTGTATTATTCTAATTTTCAGGTTGTATTGCCAACACGTGGATCCCCATTTTGAAGATCGGAAGGACGAGGTGCTACATTTTATCGAGCGGCGGAAAAACGAACCTAATTTCCCAATGCGGAAAATTACCCATTTGTTTTCACCGATCAAGCCCACTGTGCGAGAGCAAACTTATCAATGTAAGTCCAAGACTATTGCTACAACATTCTACAAAGTTTCATTTCAGGGTCCGAGTGTTAGAGTGCCTACGGGAATGGGGCTACTTTGTGTCTGCCCGTCTTAACATGAATTGAATTGTAGTACTTTTTTAGAACTTCCCCTCATTGTGGAAATATTATATTTTATTCTAACAAAGTTGCATCAGCAAATCGGCTTGGCATCCAGCTGCCCACAAGATAGTATAAAAAACTTATTACAATGTAATAGCTTCATAATAATATTGTAAAACGATTATTTTGAAAAGAGCAACTGCTGAGTTTCTTTCCGGCTCTTCTCAGTAGAATCCGCTTTCCGAACCGGTGGTAGAATCATGACTTGTCATAAGAGCCACAGGTTGGCCTACGTGAAATAAATAATTTTGAATTTTGAATTTTTTTGAATTTAGTGTTTAGTAGCTGAAGTGAACACTTCTTTAGGCGCGTTGACTCTTTGAGCGAATTTTGGTAGGGGAAAGTCATATATTGAGTCGCATATCACTAACATGCTAATGTTAACAGTACTTACCTATATGAGTAACTATGGGTATGACGTGTTTTTACTTCTACCCATCTTCTTTCTAAATAATGTTAATCATGCTTAACATGAGTAATATTCTATTGTTCGAAGATCTTGGAAAAGTTGGCCTATAAATGCATTAAACCATTTTTAGGGTTCCGTAGTAAACAAGGAACCCTTATAGTTTCGCCATGTCCGTCCGTCTGTCTGTCTGTCTGTCTGTCTGTCTGTCCGCGGTTTAGCGCAGAGACTATTGGTACTAGAAATCTGTAATTTGACAAGGGTATAAAGATCAATCACGCCGACAAAGTCGTGAAATAAAATTGTGAAAAATAATTTTTTTTAGGGTACCTCCCCTACATGTAAAGTGGGGATGAATTTTTTTTTTCTGGTCTATCCCATAGTGTGGGGTATCGTTGAATAGGTCTTTCAAAAATTTTGTGGGTGTGGGAACACCATTTTTCAATTCAGGGATCCGTTTGTGAAATATGTTATTTTAAAGTGCTAAATTTTATTAGAGTCAAGTGTCCCCCCCCTCTGCCAGCTAAATGGTTGTTTAAAGGATACAAGAAAAAATTCACAGCAGTAGTATATATAATGAATTTTAAAGGAAAACTATCACGGCTAAGTAGGGTTCATTAGTTAAGGAGTTATATCTGTTTTTCTAAGTTAGGTATTACACGTAGTGTAAGTTGCATATTTTGTAGTATATTATAGTATTTAAACCATGGAACTCAAAATGTATTCAATATCTATACTAATATTATAAAGAGGAAAGATTTTTTGTTTGTTTGTTTGTTTGTACCGAATAGGCTCTGTAACTACTGGACCGATTTTAACAATTAATTTATTCACCAATAGAAAGTTATCAGGAAGTAACATAGGCTATAATTTATTGTTAAAAAAATTAGAGATCTTTAAGAAAATTGCAATAATGTAACCCAAAGTAGGAAAATTTTGCCTATAAAATGCATTATTTGGCGTGTGCTGAGAAAACTATTGATGATACATAAAAATAATTTACTACATGATTAAAGTACTCATTATTCTCTACAAAAAGTCACCGAGGGAATATATCTAACGATCATATTTAAGTCACAATAGTAGCTTTTGTGTTTAAAAATTTAATTAGATCGCCTTTACTATCGTGGTATTAATAATTCTTCCTTACTAATACGTCATACTAATATTATAAATGCGAAAGTGTTTGTTTGTTGGTTTGTCCTTCAATCACGCCGCAACAGAGCTACGGATCGACGTTTTTTGCGGTTTTTTGCATGGGTATAGTTGAGGACCTGGAAAGTGACATAGGTTCCTTTTTATAGCGGAAAATCAAAGAGTTCCTGAGGGATTTTAAAAACTACATCCACGCGGACGAAGTCGCGGGCATCAGCTAGTTCATAAATAAAATAAAAGCACTATCCTAGGTCAGCAATAATATTTGAGACTTTCAACTACGGAACCCTACACTGCGCGTGGCCCGACACGCACTTGGCCGGTTTTTTATGTACATTCAATCATGCAAATAAATGCTTTGATTTGATTTGATTTAACTTCTCATTCAACAAGAAGACATTCTGTTCGGCAACTATTATTAATTTTGAATAGAGAAAATCGTTAGAACAAGTAAAGTGAACCAACTGGGGTACCATACATTTTGTTTTCGCAATACATTGACTCGTAGGTAAGTATATCAATCAACCACAGAATGACGTTTGCAAAAAACATGCATAATATACCTATTAGATAAGGGTCCTAATGGATCGCCTATCTTACTTTAATAACAATCTAAGCAATCGTTGGGTATCTTGATCTGTGATACACATCTTCACCTTTATGTGTGGCTGGCTAAAGAGATTTATATGTATACTTATCGGGCTATCGTTGGTGCGATTGATGTTAGGCTCAAAGACCGAATTCACATAGGGTAAAACCAGGATAGTTTCCGCGAATATAGTTAATCGGATGAATCACAATATGTTGTTTTATTTAACTACCGAGAGAATCTACCACTACCACTAAAACTGAGTTTCCACGGAGCGGTTTTCACCCGCGCCCGCAGTGGTTGCGGGCCCGCTATTACCGCGCCCGCCGCGGGCGCAAACCGCGCCGTGGAAATTGCTGCTTTATTTTCCATACAAATCTGCATTCTACGGAGGCCGCTGGCCCGCAACCGCTGCGGGCGCGGACCGCGAACCGCGCCGTGGAAACTCAGTCTAAGTTGGCCGTGTTGCATACGTCTCAGTGCGATTGTTTGGAGAGGCAAGGTGCGATCAAAGTTTTTGCGGGATAAATGCCCTCTTTCTCTGCGCGGCATCTATCCTAAACGTAACTTAGATATATGGATTAGGCAACTGTCCCCTTTATGGGATAGATGCCCCAAAATTTAGAGAGGTCTATGGTAAAATCGCCAATAGCCTGGTAAATCCTATCCTACTAATATTATAAAGGCGAAAGTTTGTGTGTATGTTTGTTCCTCTTTCACGCAAAAACTACTTGATGGATTTGGCTGAAATTTGGAATGGAGATAGATTATACCCTGGAATAACACATAGGCTATAAATTATCCCGGAAAAATCCAAGGTTCCCGCGGGATTTTGAAAAACCACAGATAGATGGCGCTGATTGTACTTAAATCACGCTTACATTATCCGCAGCATCGATTTTTTCATCGGGATTCCGGTTTTTTTAAATCCTGCAAGCAAGCATGCAAGAAATCAAGCAAGCAAACAAGCAAACAAGCAAGCAAGCTTCGGTTTCAAAAAACCATAGCAAGCATCAGTTTTTGAAATTTCAAGCACAAGCGACTGCATATCCTAACGCTTACGAACGTCAAAAATTGACATTGTTAATAAAATTTAATTATTATCTATCTATACTTATAATAAAACTGTAACTGTTACTGTTCCTACAAACACTTCCCGCGGGATATTAGTGTGCTACTTTTCACATATTTATCCTTCAATTATGGGCCAACGGAGTTACAGATTGACGTGGTTTATTGGATAGGCATAGTTGAGGACTTGAAAAGTGACAAAGGCTACTTTTAATCCCGGGAAACAAATAATTCCCGCGGGATATTTGTACGCTACTTTTCACATATTTATCCTTCAGTTATGCGCCAACGGAGGTATAGATTGAAGTGGTTTTCCTAGTACTGGTAAAGTTAAGGGCCTGAAAAGTGACAAAGGCTACTTTTTATCCCGGTAAAACAAACGGTTCCTGCGGGACATTAGTATGCCTCTTCACATATTTATCCTTCAATTATGTGCCAAGGGAGTTACATATTGAAGGGGGTTTTTTGGATAGGCATAGTTGAGGACCGGAAAAGTAACAACAGCTACTTTTTATCCCGGGAGAACAAACAGTTCCCACGGGATATTCGTATGCTACTTTTCACATATTTATCCTTAAATTATGCGCCAACGGAGTTATAGATTGAAGTGGTTTTTTAGCACAGGTAAAGTTAAGGGCCTGAAAAGTGACAAAGGCTACTTTTTATCCCGGGAAAACAAACGGTTCCTGCGCGATATTAGTACACTACTTTTCATATATTTATCCTTCAATTATGTGCGAAGGGAGTTACATATTGACGTGGTTTTTTGGATAGCCATAGTTGAGGACCGGAAAAGTAACAAAAGCTACTTTTTATCCCGGGAAAAGACAGTTCTCGCGGGATATTCGAATGATACTTTTCACATATTTATCCTTAAATTATGCGCCAATATGCATGCATGCATGCATACATGTATGTATGTATGTATGTATGTATGTATGTAAGTTGTATGCATGTATGTATGTGTGTGTGTATGTATGTATGCATGTATGTATGCAAGTATGCATGTATGCATGTTTGTATGTATGTATGTATGTATGTATGTATGTATGTATGTATGTATGTATGTATGTATGTATGTATGCATGTATGTATGCATGCATGTATGTATGTATGTATGTATGTATGCATGCATGAGTGCATGTATGTATGTATGTATGTATGTATGCATGCATGAATGCATGTATGTATATATGTATCCATGCATGTATGTATGTGTGTATGCATGCATGCATGTATGTGTGTATGCATGTACGTATTTATGTTTGTATCCTCCTGCTACTAACTTTAACTACATTAACTAAAGATTAACTATATCCTATGCTACTTATACCACTAATATTATTAATGTGAAAGTTTGTGAGGATGGATGTATGCATAGATGTACTTAGTATACGGATGGATGGATGGATGGGATGTATGGATGGATGTATGTTCTCTCAGATAGGGGTTGAACTATTTTGACTGTTTTACTCCATAACTTCTTCAAATTTAAACTAATTTTTATTCTTATTTTAACCGACTTCAAAAAAGGAGGAGGATCTCAATTCAACGGAATCTTTTTTATGTATGTTCACCCTGAGACGTATCACTCTAAGACGCCTGAACCGATTTGGAAAATTCTTTTTATGTTTCAAAAGGTATACTTCCCAGGTCCTACCTACTATAACAACTACTTCTACAACTACTGCAACTACTTCTACAACTACTACTACTACAACTACTACAACTACTACTACTATAACTACTACAACTACAACTTTTATGGGACCATCACGCAAAGTTTCTGTGTCGATTAAAAAAAATTCAGGCAAATCGGCTTAGAAATCACCTAGATATTGATATTTATAGGTTAAAAAACACAATACTTTTTTGATCTTTTTTTGAAAATCAGTTAAAAAGTAGCCTATGCTAGGCTTATACCATCAGCTATCTGTCATTGGAAGTCCCGTCAAAATCAGTCCAGCCGTTCACGCGTGATGTTTCTACCACGGGATATAGAGAATATACATTTTTATTTATATACGATAATAATTACATTTTTTGTTTAAATCCGAATGCGTCCTATGTTCCTGTGAGTAACGTTATTCACCGGAATTCCTGTGAGCTACGTACGATTATTTTGACTTAGCCGGTCCAACATCATTGGAATAAAAATAAAATCCTTACTAATATTATAAATGCGAGTGTGTTTGTTTGTAGGTTTGTTGGTTTGTCCTTCATCACGCCGCAACGGGGCTACGGATCAACGTGATTTTTTGCATGGGTATTGAGGTTCTGGAGAGTGACATGTCATAGGCTACTTTTTATCCCGGAAAATTAAAAAGAGTTCCCCGAGGGATTTAAAAAACTAAATCCACGCGGACGAAGTCGCGGGCATCGGCCAGTATAAAGTAAATAAAGATGATAATAATATAATTTATTTATTGATCCATAAATTTTTGCAAAAATGTATTTTTGCAAAAATTTATGGATATAATAATGGATGGAATAGTCCCTATATAATACAAATAGTACCCTCTGCACTAGGAAAACCTGTGTTGCAGAGGGTAGTTCCTTCCAGGGATACAATACTCCTAAAGTTATATTATTTATATATTATACTTAATTTAAAAAAAAGGTAAAAAGTACATGTTATACAAGTTTGTAGGTAGGTAGTTAATTTATTTATTTATTGAGTAAGTATGTATGTATGTGTTTGTGTGTGTGAGTGTGTGTGTGTGTGTGTGTGTGTGACTGTTTTAAATATTGAAGATAATGTTGTTTTTACTTTCATAATTGAAGATAATACACCAAAGTACCTACCCGTCTTAAAAACATAGTATTTGCTTTTTGTACTGAGAGATATAACGTAAATTCAAAAAAACCGGCCAAGTGCGAGTCGGACTCGCACAACGAGAGTTCCGTACTCCAGAAGTACTACAAGTTCGATTAAAATTTGCCCTACTTCCACTCGCGCTTCCCCGCACCGCACTTGTCAGTCCCAATGAGTACAAACACAGTATAAGGAGATACAGTAGTTTGACGCCTTTGATCTCGTAGTAGGTACTACACGTTCAATTCAAGTTGGCCCCTAGCTTCGCAGTGCTAAGTAGGTACATTGGTACTTGATAATACCTATTTTAATAAGCAACTCTTATTAAAATAGGTAGTATCAAGTACCAATGTACTTAGGCACGTACGTACGTACGTACGTACGTAAGTACAATCGTACGTACGATCGGCCCAAGCGTTGGCGTGTGAGTGACTAGAGAGCGCCCGCCGCTGCCCGCCCGCCAGCCATCGCGTGCGCGCTGTGGTTAGCGGATTTGTCGCCTTTATGACGTTATCACGTAAAACTGTCGTCCGTAAACCGACTTTACAGACAACCAATTTTTTTTTCGTGATTAGGTAATGAAGAGTTGATGACGCGGCTGAGCAAAGAGGCGGCGGCAACATATCGCTGGATGCAGAACGAGGAGGCCGAGGAGACGTGCTCCGCTTGCCAGCTCGGCTCCACTCTAGCATTCTTTGCTAGCGGTAACTGTAAAATGCTTATAGAATGCGTAAAGAACCCTGCATTGTGTATAGGAAATCTTTCAAAATATTTGAAGGTTCCTTACGAGTACCTATGGCCTGCGTACAAATTAGAGTGAAGAAGTTTACTGTTGAAATAAAGTTAAAATTAAATTATGTTCAACAGATAACGTTCTCTTCTGTTCTTATGTTCGCAAACAGTAAGTTATTAGTTCAACGAGATAGCAAAGTTCGTTTTTATTGCGAGTGCCTAGTTTGAACACCGAGCGGGCGAAGGACTCTAAGTTAGAATGCTGAGTGTAGTGAGGGATTCAAAGGCACAAGAAACAAAAACTTTGTTATCGTGTGATACAATATACAACTTTTCACCTCACTAGCCAAAAAATTCAAGATGTAAGAAAACAATTTAATTAAAAGTCAATAGTTTAATAAAATAGAGAGTTTAAAAAATGTTTATGAAATAAAATTTTGGGGTATAAAATACTAGTGGTTCGCCCCGAACTGAGACCTCGCGGTAACGGTATCCCATGATTATTCATTCAATCGATACATGATAACCAAAACTGACATTATTATTATGCCCGTTTTCACCAAACATACCTAAATCATCCCCTAAGTAGGAGTCTCTTAACGTAGGTAGCTCCTTAATACAATCCTAAGTCCTAACATCCGTCCCAATATCCTTTTAGGTGTCCCGTACAGGATCGTGATAAATAAGTTGACAGAAAACATCAATCACCTAACTTATAGGTAGCCCGTAAAGGTTAGGGTACGTTAGTGAAAACATTGAATTATTATGTAGGTACTAACGAGTGAAACCGGGTTACGGGCATCTGTACAAATCGTCATCTATCAACGCGAATAGAAAATATACAATATTTAACTAAAATTTAACTAAAAAATAATTTTAATTGAATAATATGGTACAAAAAAAATTACAATACAATTATTGTATTATAATAAGTAACTAAATAATAATGGTCGACGCAAAACTGTTTTTGGGATAGGTCGTTAGTCGTAACTCGTAGTTCCATGGGAATAGTTACTGACTGTGCCATCTATTAGCATTATTGTGAAGCTATGTTGATGCTATATGAATTACTGATGTACATTAAAAATTAAATAATCTCGTTTCTTTATAATATTCATATAATTTTAGTATTTGTTGTTCAAGTACAGGATATAAGTGACCTAAAAACATAAAATCAGTTTGAAAATCCATAGCGGATTTTCCTAGAGAGCGTCTTCAAGCGAGCGTATAAAATCGCCACTTTGAAAGCCCCCCATTTCGTCAATTTTAAGGGAAAAATTAAAAAAAAAATATTTTTGTACTCAGTTCAAAATTATCTTTAAAATGATACGTAACAATTTTATGTAACGCGATATTTTTTTTTTACTTCGCATTCGCTTCTATGAGAGCCCCCCTGAAATAAAGATTTTTATAACTTTTTAAGCCATTTTCGGCTGGAGGCCATCGGTTTACATATTATATCTAAATTTGAAGTAATTACGTTCAGTAATTCAAAAGTTATAAGGCTCTGACAGACGGACGGACGGACGGACGGACAAGTGCAAATCGCTCTAGTTAACTCAGAGACCTCGCTTCGCTCGGTCAATTATTAACATGATTTCCGAACTTTTCTGGAGACAATGAATTTAAGGAACGCCAGAAATCTAGAGCGTTCTCAATTCAAAACACTTTTTCTCGCTGGATGAGCAGAAACCACTTTTGCTCACTGGTTTTAGACAGCAAAGGCGCCTTTTTTGAGCTACTGAGGTCTAAAATTTTTAATCTCATTTCGCACGTGGTTTATTCCTTGATCAATTTATAATTTTTTATAGTGAGCCATAGAGTCTTAATGAAATTTTTTTACGAATCATCACTTCGGAAAGTACTTTTAATAAGTAGATGGAGGGAGTGAAACCGTGGGTAAAAGCTAGTCGCTTACAGAGAGCGGCCTGATGCGGTGGCAGCTGTACCGCGCGACGAGCCGGCACGCGGAGCCGCCGGAGCGCAACGAGTGGGCGCGCGGGCCCGAGGAGCCGTGGTACCGCCGCGCCGCTGCGGCGCCCGACACGCTCGTCGTGCACGTGCCCGTCGCGCCCATCCGCGTGCTGAGGAACAGCGACGCGCGCCCTCCGCCAGTTAGTTGTTATACGATGATATACAGAGAGCGGCCTGATGCGGTGGCAGCTGTACCGCGCGACGAGCCGGCACGCGGAGCCGCCGGAGCGCAACGAGTGGGCGCGCGGGCCCGAGGAGCCGTGGTACCGCCGCGCCGCTGCGGCGCCCGACACGCTCGTCGTGCACGTGCCCGTCGCGCCCATCCGCGTGCTGAGGAACAGCGACGCGCGCCCTCCGCCAGTTAGTTGTTATACGATGATATACAGAGAGCGGCCTGATGCGGTGGCAGCTGTACCGCGCGACGAGCCGGCACGCGGAGCCGCCGGAGCGCAACGAGTGGGCGCGCGGGCCTGAGGAGCCGTGGTACCGCCGCGCCGCTGCGGCGCCCGACACGCTCGTCGTGCACGTGCCCGTCGCGCCCATCCGCGTGCTGAGGAACAGCGACGCGCGCCCTCCGCCAGTTAGTTGTTATACGATGATATACAGAGAGCGGCCTGATGCGGTGGCAGCTGTACCGCGCGACGAGCCGGCACAAGGAGGATTGCCCAATTTACCTGCATTTTTATGATTATGATTTTTATGATTGATAGGCTGCCTTTTTGCTTACAGAGCAATCTTTACCAGGCAACCCTCAGCGAGGGGAGTATCTACTTTAGCGGGTGTAGGTATATTAAAGTCCTTGAAACAAATAGCTATCTTTTTCCAGCTGGG
Source organism: Oeneis ivallda (assembly GCA_029955525.1). Taxonomy (NCBI): domain Eukaryota; kingdom Metazoa; phylum Arthropoda; class Insecta; order Lepidoptera; family Nymphalidae; genus Oeneis; species Oeneis ivallda. Next base: position 17,062,763 of record JARPMR010000020.1, on the reverse strand, counting down.
AGATAGGTGGTACTGGCTGACAGCGGCGCGCACTCTGTCGCACCCGGGCAAGGGGCTCATCGGCGTGGCTGGCTACCACTTCTACCCTGAGCACCTGAAAGACGTGCTCAATAGCTACACCAACTTTCCTGTGAGTTCATGTTCACGAATTCACGGTTCGTTCACTACCAAGGGAACTGGGGACAAAAGTGAAAACAAGACATATAGACGTAAGACTTTAGGTACACTCGTTTTCTTAGGGTGAGATCTACAGATTACACTCTCACTCAGCTCCGACTAAAGACTGAGTCAAAGGAGACAGATTTATGTCAGTACATATATTTTGTATCTCATTTTAACTGTAACTTGAGTCTAGAGCAGAGCCAGAGTACGATCTATAGATTTCAGCCTATCATCGAATTGACAAATTAGACCGAACCCAGGTACGTTCTTTAATTTTTGTCAGAATAGGTCTTCGATTCGGGAGAAATACTGCTTTTTAACCTTTGAAAGGAGGAGGATTCTTCGGAATCTTTTTATGTTTATTCCCCGATTACTCAAAGACACGAACCGATTTGGAAAATTCTTCTTTTGTTTGAAAGGATACTTCCCAGGTGGTCCTGAGATCATCAGGATCTGATGATGGGATCCTGGAGAAATCGAGGGAACACTTTAAATTTTATAGGCACACTTGAAGCGATTTGGGTATTTTATACTTTTTTTGAAGTCGATTTTTAAAAATAATTATTTATTATAGATTATTCTGTTGAACACAATCCCAAAACTATGAAATTTTAGGTGGATATAATTAGTTGTACATAAACCTGGCGTTTTAACTTAGATACTTTTACAATCCCGTAAGGACCATTGCATTGCTTGTTAAGTCTGCCATTTGTTTGAAATAACTTCTTGATTGCAATAATTAATTGTGTACATATTAGTGTTACTGCTGCCTGAAAGAACACATAAACAAAGAAAGACTAAGATGCGTCATTGGACAATCTCTTAGCTTATAAGATAATAATTTATAAGCTCAAATTACTCATTAAAACAGTAAGATAAAAATTACTCATTAGCCAACTAAGTTAGGCTAGATTGTAATTGAATTGAGCACCACTTTACTACTCACACTCAGTATCAGGAAATAATAATAAAAAATGCGCGTGTCGTGGAACACTCGGTTGGAACGAAGTTCCTTTTAATAATAAATTAATAATAAAAATAAAAACCTGGCAACCCTAAATGTCAGCATACGATATATTTTTTCTCCGTTACATTTTCGCCGAAATAATTATTATACAACCGATCTCAATAGAATTTTAGATTTAATTTAATAAATTTACCAAACTAAAAACTAATTAGAAGAACCAAAACCTAATTAGAAGAAGCAGACACCATGAAGAAAATTAAAATAGCCCGAGAAATATAACTGACACAAGCTGTCAATAGATGCCATATAATGAATACAAAAGAAATTAATAATATAGAATGCTGACACGATCCAGGGCACGGAACGCACAAACACCATCCCCGGACTCGTCACTCAACCCCGCCTCGCAGCCACCCGGGACCACGCCCAATGCTGCAGTTGCGTCGAGTTCGAGCGACGAGTTTTTCTCCCCGCCGACGTCGCCACCACCAGTACATCGTCGTGGGAGAGGCCGGCCGCCGACTTGCTTGGGATCCCGAGGCCCACCGGCTTCTGATAGGGTCCCCGCTTCCGGCGGTAGTGTGTCGCGCATGAGATGGACAACATCCATCAATGAAAATGTCATGCGCGCATACTTAGGGGCTACTGAGGGTGGAACCAACATGACCGCGTACCGTGCTAGGATGCATGCTTTGTTTCAGGTCCTTGAACCAGCTCTCAATGTGTCGGCTCAGCGACTGTCGGACCAGGTGCGGGTTATTCAGCGTAATCACATGCTGGACAACGCCGTGCTTGATCGGCTTCGCTCTGAACTGCAATGTAACCGCGCTAACCCCTCCTCACCGCAAGCTCCAGCACAATCGCAAACTGCTCATGCGATTTCGCTGCAGCCCACTCAGGCTGGTGAGGGACAGGATAGCGGGGCTGCACATGTAAGTACCCAGTGTAGTGAACAATTGAGGAGTGCTTTGGAGAGTGCTATTCGGGAATATAGATCTTCACCACCCGAGTTTAGACCGCGGTTACCTCGGTTGCCCATGAAAAATAAGAACAAAGCGCTAATGGGTGCCCTGGATTCGCTGCTGCCGAGTTATTTTGACAGCAGCGAAGACCTTTCCGACACACATTCGATTCTGTACTGCGCGGCTGTTGCGGCATGTCGTGTTGCTAATGTAAAGTTTATTAATAATGATACAGCAACACGACCGAAGCCTGCCGCACCAGCCTGGCAGTGCAGGATCGAACGTCGTATTGATGGGGCTAGGGCACTCATTGGAAAACTACTCTGCTTCAGGGAGGGCAACACTCGCCCTAGAGTCATGCGCTTTGTGAGGCGCGCTTTCTTAGGGACTGATATCAGCCCTCAAGATTATATGGCGCGCGTCACTGAGCGCATTGACTTCCTGAAACAGAAGGTCTCGGCATGGGCTAGCCGTATTCGCAGGTACAAGTGCCGGGTCGAGAGATATACCCTGAATCGCACTTTCCAAAGCGATCAAAGGCGGGTATACCGAGGTTGGGAACACCCTGACCAAGGTGTCACCGATGCGCGCCTACCGGATGATGAAGCCATGACATCATTCTGGCGCAACATCTGGTCGGCGCCTGTCGCTCACACTGAGGGTGATTGGACGTGGGATGTAGAAAGAGCGTGCGATCAAATTCCAGAAATGGACCTAGTTACTATAACCCCTGAAGACGTGGCCACTGCAGCCCGTCACCTGCCCAATTGGAAATCCCCTGGGCCGGACGGGCTGCACAACTTTTGGATAAAGTGGCTACGCAGCTCGCACGCTCGTTTGGCATCCCAATTCCAATCATCTCTAGAGTCAGAGTCGCTACCCCAGTTTCTGACAACAGGTATTACCCTCCTGCTCCATAAATCAGGTAGTACCACGGAGCCCAAAAATTATAGGCCGATTACGTGCCTACCAACATTGTATAAACTTCTTACATCCATTCTGAGAACGAAAATTAACGATCACATCGATACAAAATCCATCATGTCTAATTCTCAGAACGGATGTAGGAATGGCTCCCGTGGTACTAAGGAGCTTCTCCTCATTGATATGGCCATTTGTCAACAGGTTCGGCGCTCCCGAAAGGATCTGTCGACATGTTGGATAGACTATAAGAAGGCCTACGACTCTGTGCCCCATACATGGCTCATGAAGGTGCTGGAACTGTACAAAGTAAACACAGTACTACGCGCCTTCCTACAGACGTGTATGGGGCAGTGGAGGACGGTCCTTCACTATCCAGGGTGTCGTCGGACCCTGGGGAGCGCGGAGCCTATAAGGATTGAGCGAGGCATATTCCAGGGCGATAGCCTCAGTCCTTTGTGGTTTTGCCTGGCTCTGAATCCTCTGAGTACTCTCTTGGAGAATTCAGGGCTAGGTTACCGGTTGAGGAGAGGTGGTCAGGTTATATCACACCTCCTTTACATGGATGACCTAAAACTCATTGCCCCCAACAAATCACATCTACTAGAGTTACTAAAGGTAACTAAAGCCTTTAGTGATTCCATTAGGATGGAATTTGGTGTGGACAAATGTGCGGTCATGCATGTAAAGCGAGGGAGGATTGTGGAATCTGAGGGTGTTGAGCTCTCGGATTCCATATACCTCAGATCGCTCTCCCCAACTGAAACCTACAAATACCTGGGCATGGCGGAGGCGTTAGGTATCAGAGAGGCCGACATGAGGCAGTCGGTGAGGGAGCGTTTCCTTGGCCGTCTGAAGAAAGTGCTGAAAAGCCTTTTGTCGGGCGGCAATAAGGTGCGCGCCTTCAACGATTGGGTCATGCCGGTCTTGATGTATTCCTTCGGCATACTCAGGTGGACTCAGACTGAGCTTGACGCCCTGGACAGACAAGTTCGTGCGCTGCTGACCGCATATCGGATGCATCACCCGCGCTCCTCGGTGATGAGGCTGTACATCCCGCGGAAGTGTGGGGGAAGAGGCCTTTTGAATGCCAAAACCCTCCACAACCGCGAGGTGTGCAGTCTCAGGGAGTACTTTCTCCACGCCGAGACGGAGATGCACCGCGATGTGGTCGCAGTGGACAGGGGTCTGACGCCGCTCTCCTTGGCTAAAGAGAACTGGCGCATACCCGTGGTGCTCAGTACCAATGACCGCAGGGTTGTATGGCAAGGTAAGGAGCTTCACGGACGCTTTTATCGGGCCCTCCACGGGCCTGATGTTGACTTTGAAGCGTCCGTGGCCTGGCTGCGCTTTGGTGACCTCTTTGGGGAAACCGAAGGGTTTGTGTGTGCAATTATGGACGAGGTCATGATGACGAACAATTACAGAAAATACATAGTGAAGGATGGAACGGTAGACATATGTCGGGCATGTCGCCGTCCTGGAGAAACTATCCGTCACATTGTTTCTGGTTGTTCTCATCTAGCTAACGGCGAATACTTACACAGACATAACCAAGTGGCCAGGATTATCCACCAGCAACTTGCCTTGAAATACAATCTTGTGGAATCGGAGGTACCGTACTACAAGTATGTGCCCGACCCAGTTCTTGAAAATGGTCATATCACACTGTACTGGGATCGATCTATCATTACAGACAGGACTATTGTAGCCAATAAGCCTGACATAGTGGTGATAGATCGATCAGAGCGCCGTGCAATGATTGTTGATGTTGCTGTCCCGCATGACGAAAACCTCGTGAAAGCCGAGAAAGAGAAACTCACCAAGTATCTCGACTTAGCGCACGAGGTTGTCGCCATGTGGAATGTAGACTCAGCAATCATTGTACCGATAGTGATAACCGCTAATGGTCTTATAGCCAAGAGCCTCGACCAACATCTTTCGAGGCTCTCGTTGGGTAGCTGGGTCAAGGGCCAGATCCAGAAGGCTGTACTCCTGGACACGGCTCGCATCGTCAGGAGGTTCCTCTCTCTGGGGCCCTGACCGCCGGTTGCTTGGACCCTGTTCCCGAGACCGGTGGACCGCTATTTTTTATATTTTTAAATATTTTTTTTTTTATTTTTGTTTTATAATGAAATATTTAAAAATGTAAATAATATGAGTAAAAGAAAATAAAAAAATTAGGGAAAAATTCCACATGTAGAAATTATTTAAAATAAAATTGAAAATAGAAAATTCAGTCTGTCGAGCTGGGGTTCGAACCATCGACCTTTATGCGACTGTAGAAACCACAAGGCTACGGAGATCTAATGTTGTAGTGTGAAAATATTGAACACAATGCCAAATTCACATTCAAAAAAGTGTCGGTTCATTTCGCATCGCACGATAAGGAACTACGTTCCAATAATTAATTGGAAAAAAAAACCTACCAGTGTCCGGAAGGCGAGGAGGATGATTGCGAACCGCATTGTGACGGAGAAACGTGGACCTGTCTGCTCATCGACGACGGGGGCTGGATAGTTGCCACCAACAACGTGCTAGAGAAGGAAGAAGAGGAAAATGAGCCGATCACCGAGCACCTCGCCAACGCGCACCCCGCCGCCATGTCCGCGCTGCTCAACGCCGATATCTTCAAGCTGCGCTGGGTGCACGACTACCAGGCCGTTTGCTTTCCACCTGCGAAGGAAATACTCATATCGGCAGCACCTGTGAGTATCCTATCCTATCCTACTATCCTACTAATATAAGTGCGAAATTTTGTGATGATGAATGTATGTATGAATGCATGTTGATTACTCTATAATGCCACAACGAATGAACAAATTTGGCTGAAATTTGGAATGGAGATAGCTCATGCCCAGGATTAGCACATTTTATCCCGGAAAATTAAAGAGTTCCCGCGGGAATTAAAAAACCGTAATCCACGCGGACAAAGTCGCGGGCATCATCTAGTCATCTAATATTATAAATGCGAAAGCTTGTGAGGATGAATATGGATGGATGTTTATTACTCTTTAACACCACAACGAATGAGCCGATTTGGCTGAAATTTGGCACAGACGGATTATAGTCTGGAATAGCACATAGGCTACTTTTTATCGCGGAAAATCACAGAGTTCCCACGGGTGTTAAAAAACCTGTCGTGAAGTGTCGCGGGCACCATCTAGTTAATCATTACGTGAAAAAATATAGATTATATTTATTATTTATACATATTATATAGGCGCAGGATACCCTTCGTCATGGAGCATCGCAGACATAGAAAGTAGCAGCTTATTATTCCTGTTCTTATCTCAATCCTATATAATTATGTATGGTTCTAATTGTGTTTCAGATGATACCCTCCCTAGTACGCTCGGTATGGAACTCCATGCAGCTACTACTACATGTCAGCAGAGAAGTTTTTACGCTTCTCACCATATTAACTTCTTGTAAGCTTCTTCTTCTTCTTGTTCTTGATGCAGAACTTCTAATTAGGTAGTAAAGTATGAAAAATTTTTCGCGAGTACAACAAGTTTTCTAAAAACTCAAATGCAATAGATTTGCATTCACTCTCTTTAAGACAATAGTAAGTAGTTGTAAGGGCAAACCCGCATTTGCACGTTGATTTTATGCATGTCGGTTTGTCTATATTTGGGTGCACACCTGAAATGTTTCCTTAGATGTGATTTCTTTTTTTGTCATTCTTGGGCGAGTGCCTGTTGGCAAACCAATTAATAAAAAAAAAAATTGTAATATAGATCAAACAATATTCGTTAGCGCAGAAAGAAGTAAGTAATTCAAAAAGAGGGATGCTTTATGTTTAACGTGTGTATCTGTGTATGAGTCTATATGTGTGTCTGTCTGTTCCTTCGTAGCAGCCTCGTAGCCTTAGTAGCGACTAGCGGTTGAGTTGAATGGTGTACTGTTGCTTCGGATTATTTCCAAGGCATGGTAATCTTGAGCTGATGCTGCAGCATCAAGTAGTTTGCGTGATACCCATAATATGTATGTTTGGTCTTATTAGAATGATCTCAATGAGTACGTGTTAGATAGATGATGATCGAGTATCGAGGTGGAGGATCTGATGATGGAGTTGAAAACTGGGTAACAGGATGTCAGGTATATCATACATAGTCCGGGCATAGATTCACATGTCCCGACATGTGATAGTGTTTTTTTGTATTTACATTTGTTTACTTAATTCTTTATCTACCTACTCATTATTTCTTTCACTGTATAAATATGACTGTATCCACCTAAACGTTACTAAAGGTTATGGCAGGACATTTTCTAACTAAAAATTAAAACGGCACCGGCAGGTAGACAGGTGTATAGTGACACGGAAGCAGAGAAGGAGAAGCGCCGGAGGTTTGTGCGGCGCGACTACGAGCGCTTGAAGTACGAGCGCCTCTACGACCCGCGCGTGCTCGTCAACCGGACGCGCTACGCAGCGTGCGACCGCTCGCGGGCCTTGTACGAGTTTCAGGTACCTACACTACACTATATTCATACCTCAAATATGGTTAATATCATAAAATATACCTCATAATATACCTCAAATATGGTTGAGCGAAGCAATGGCTGGGTCATGCGTCATGCTCATGAACGGGTGCCACCGGCGGGAATGGGGCTACTTTATGTCTGCCCATCTTAAGATAGAAGTTAGTCGGTATGCATTTTTGGAACTTCCCTCATTGTGGAAACACTGCATATATAGCATAGTATTTACTGTATTGTAAACTTGTTTTGAAAAGAGCAACCGCCGAGTTTCTTGCTGGTTCTTCTCGGCAGGAAAGGCATTCCGAGCCAGTGGTAGATTCATCGACTATTCAAAAGCACTTGTAAAAGTTTATTTGAATAAAAAATATTTCTATTCTATTTCTATTCTATTCTATTCTATTGCATAATTATTATGTTAGGAAAGTGTGTTTGTTTGTTGGTTTGTCCTTCAATCACGGAGCAACGGATTGACGTAGTTTTTTTGCATAGGGTATACTAGTTAGTTGAGGACCCGGAGAGTAACATAGGCTACTTTTTATGCCGGAAAACTGAAGAGTTTCAACGGGAAATTCAAAACTAAACACATGCGGACTTAGGTTTAGGATGGCACTCTCACTCAGCTCAGACTCAAGAATGAATGAAAATGAGACAGATTTAAATGTCGGGACATATTTGTGTCTCTTTTTAACTCTATCTTGAGTATTGAGCAGAGCCAGAGTACGATCTATAGATTTCAGCCTGTCATCGAATTGACAAATTAGACCGAACCCAGGTACGTTCTTTTAATTTTTGTCTGAATGCGTTGCCTCTAGTTTGTTTAGCTAAATAATATTTTTTAACTCGTATAAGATGTCGGATAAAAATATTATGTAGGTAAATTGTTCTTGGATATACCTAAGTCAACAAATTGTGCTACTATTGAATCTAATATATAAAATTCTCGTGTCACAATGGTAGTTACCTTACTCCTCCGAAACGGGTGGACCGATTTTTATGAAATTTTGTGTGCATATCTGTATATCGTAGGTCTGAGAATCGGCCAACATTTATTTTTCATACCCCTAAATATTTTTGTTGGCGGTACGAAGTTCGCTGGGTCAGCTAGTAAATAAATTAAATAAACTTGGTGTTGTTGGCAGCGCACTCCCAAGTCCCTGGAGCTGCTGCGGCGCACGCCGAGCCCATGCAGGTGGCCGCTGATCGGCACCGACGTGCCCGGCACCAACCTGCTGCTGCTGGCCGTCTACAACAACTGCACCAACGCGGGCAAGCCCGTCAACAACCCGTTCTACAACCAGCCGGTGCGTCTACCAGTGACGGTGTTTGCCATCAGTGTCGCAATGACCACTGATTGGCTGAATTTATAGCGTTCTTGCTGCATCAGTGCATTTTAAACGACTCAAAAAAGGAGGAGGTTCTCAATCCGTCAGAATCTTTTTTATCTTTTTTATATTATATTAGGTATATTCACCATTTGTGTATATTCACCATGTAGGTATATTCATGTGGTATATGTAGGTAGGTATACTCGAAGACGCCTGAACCGATTTGGAAAATTCTTGTCGTGTTTCAAAGGGTGTACTTCCCAGGTGGGCCCATTGAAGTTTTATCTAAATCCATCGAGCGGTTTTTAAAATACCTATCAACAATAAATTATATACTTTGATTTGGCGCAGGCATTTGAAGTCGGCTTTTTAAAAAGAATTTTTTATATTAAATTATAACCAATAGCGAGAGAGTTCGCTACACTGATGCAATCAAATATTATTATAGAGAATACCACCGCTGAAGAAATATAAGGATACCTTGGTTCAAAGGTGATCCAAGTGACATTGTTTAAGTTTCGAGATATTGACGTAGGTAAATACGCAAACTCTTCATGCAAATCGTATGAGCACATAACTATTAGATCATTGAAGTTTTCACTAGGCTCCAATGCAGTTAGAATGATTAAGTAGAATGATGTTCTACAAAAACCTATATTGATCCCAAGAAAGTGAAAATACACACAACTCGATTAAGACCAATTTTCCTACTTGGATCACAATATGTCCGCCAAGGGAACGTAAATCAAATTACGCTAATAATGATCCTAAATGGCTTTACTAGGATAGCAATTTAGGGTAGATAACTACGCGTGCTGTGTTCTAATCTAATGTATGACTGTAGCAACCTATAAAAGTAGATATAGGTTGCTACAGTCATACATTAACTTAAGTATCTTAGGTAAGTCTTAAGTATGCGTGATTTTTTAACCCCCGACGAAAAAAGAGAGGTGTTATAAGTTTAACATGTGTATCTGTGTATGAGTCTGTGTGTCTGTCTGGTCCCTAGTAGCAGCCTCCCCAATTTAGATGCAGTTTTTTTTTTTATATCAAATGTACCTAATCGAGGTGGATCTTACCTAATAATTTATGAAGATCTGCTCAGGCGCTTGAAGTTTTCAGCTTTTGTCCTACTTGTATAGGTTTTACGAGCTTTCAATGGTGCGCTTGATTTGGGTGTATTTTGATTATTGATTTTTTACTTTTGATTATTTCCAAGGCATGGTAACCTTGAGCTGTTGCTGCAGCATCAAGTAGTCTGCGGGATACCCAACTCCTCAGCAACTTACAGCGGATAGTGTGTTTGGGCTCATTAGAATTGTCTCAATCAGTAGGAATAGAATAGAATAGAAATGTTTTTTATTCAAATAAACTTTTTTACAAGTGCTTTTGAATCGTCGATAAGTCTACCACTGGTTCGGAATGTCGTCCCTGCCGAGAAGAACCAGCAAGAAACTCGGCAGTTGCTCTTTTAAAAACAAGCTTACAATATAAGATATTATGCTATGTATGCAGTAGGTGTTAGATAGATGATGATCGCGGATGAGGATCGAGGAAGAGCGTCTGATGATGGAGTAGAAAACTGGGTAACAGGATGTCAGGTATCTCGTTCATAGTCCGGTCAAAGATTCACATTTCGGGGGTATTCTACATTTTTGAAGTAAAACTTCTTTACGCACTCGTGACTTGGGGAGTAAGCTGGTGAATGCGTTACGAAAAGTGTGATCGGGCGAGGGAACGGAAATTGAGAGGGAAATATGAGTTCGTGAAGATAGAAAAAGAGTTACGTTTCGTATATTACTGTAGGGGCAAGAGAGTTGCGAGCACACATTTTCTTTCTCTCTTTCTCTCATAGCCAGTTGCGTTTCGTAAGTTTTACTTCATTCGTGTGGTCTAAAGCACATTCGTTTTTTTTTTTAATTTACACTTGTGCCACTTTGCCGTATTACAGGTGGCGATAGACGACGGCAACGAAGGGCGCGTCAGCTTGGCGGCCCGGCTGGCGTGCTGGCGCAACCGCGTGCCGATGCCTGCGCGCGCGCCGCACACCGCCTGCTACCCGCACAACTACTCATACGTAAGTGCACACTAGTATCTCCTAAGTCCAAGGTGCGTTACTCAATACTATAAGTTACTGTTACGTTCCCTCAAGTAATATCGTTGAGCGAAGCAATGGCTGGGTCATGCTTGTGAACGGGTTCCACCGGCGGGAATGGGGCTACTTTCTGTCTGCCCGTCTTAACATGACGTGTTGAATTATAATTAGGTATGCTTTTGTGGAACTTCCCCTCATTGTGGAAACACTGCATACATATAGCATAGTATAGTTGGTTCACAATAGGAATGTGTGTGGCCAAAGTGTGAATTAACGCTACGATTTTTACATGGCAACCTACACAAGCCACTTGACAACTATCAAACTTAGCAGTGCGTCGATTCTCTAAAAATGACATACTCGCATGTGGCACCATTTTATAGGGGCCTAGTACTCACTTTATATAATATGTAATTAAAATACATATTATTACTTACAATATTTTAATATTTTTATTTTTATCTGAAATTATGTCTCCATAATCATTTTTGGTTTATAGTAAATAGTAACCAAGTTGGAGACACTGTCAAAGAGCATAGAGGATATAGTATATATCAATAATAATATGGCCTTCTAATATGTGTATTGAAAATTTAGCTTAGTTGATTTAATATTTATTATTCCTGCAAAGAAAACTAGTATTTTTTCCCTAGCTGAGCATATTTCTTCTTCTATTTCAACACTTAAATCACTTTAATATAGGTACTTATTTTATTCAGATAATAGGTATATATTTGTAGTTTATCGGATCGCTAATGTCACTTCTTTAACACCTCTTAAGTTAAGTCTCAGTGAAAACCTAGTTTAACTTAATTTTTTAGAGATCCAGAAAGGAAAATCTACTTTAAAACAAAATCGCATTCACAGCGCATAATACATACAAAAAGATTTTTCGATAGTGAGATTGATAGTCCAGCATTTAACCTCGCACTAAATTTCCGATCCAATTTTAATTTTTTTTAGGTTAAGGATTACTTACTGACCATAATAGATCCAGGTTGAGCTTCGATCGCAATCTTAAAGAAAAGTTTTTGACCGATATCTCGGAAACTATCCACTTTCAAACCTTTTTTGTAGAGAATAAAATTTTATTTCCTGTAAACTTTTTTGTAAAACTTGCCGTTTACGATATATCGCCTGCAAAAGGTTCGAAGGTTGCATGCGAGCGTGTTTGTGTGTGTGTGTGGGGTTCATTAAATGGGCCATAAATCGTAAACGGTAAGTTTTACAAAAAAAGTTCACAGGAAATATAAGATGCAAAATTTTATTCTCTACAAAAAAGGTCTAAATAACTTTTGCCCTAAAGTGGATAGTTCCCGAGATATCGGTCAAAAACTTTTCTTTAAGATTGCGGTCGAAGCTCCACCTGGATCTGTCAGCATTTTGTGTTTTTATGGTTAGTAAGTAACCCTTAACCTAAAAAAAATTAAAATTGAATCGGAAATTTAGTGCGAGGTTGACCCAAAAAACGGCTTTATTTACTGGCCTATGAACTGTCAAAAATATTTTTGTTTCACATCGATCCCTAATAGATAGTTGCAATGATACGTGCTGCGAAAACCATACTTTCACATTAGATTTAGGATTGGTAGCTTAGTCGCTACTAGATACTGCCAGCGTACTAGGAAATGGCAGCAATTCACGCCGGAACTGGCGTACCCACATAGTCTCATAGCAACTAATGTTTGTTGTTTTCACACAAACTATGATATTACGATGCATGCCGCAGTGATGCCGCATTTATGGAGCTATTATTTGTAGGAAGGGCGGTATCTAGTAACGAAGATCATAAATTTATGACTTGATGCAGTGATTTGAGACCGAAGTTACGGAATCGAGCTGGCTATGGTATTGCCCGCCTAACAAAAGAGGTAAATAAGCACAACAGCGCCCTCCATTTCCAGGCACATAGTTATTGTGAACAGACTATACCTATCTATTATACTGTAAACTTGTTTTGAAAAGAGCAACTGCCGAGGTTCTTGCTGGTTATTCTCGGCAGGAAGGGCATTCCGAACCAGTGGTAGACTCATCGACGATTCAAAAGCACTTGTAAAAAAGTTTATTTGAATAAAAAACATTTCTATTCTATTCTATAAATGCGAGTGTTTGTAAGAATGTTAGTTCGTCTTACAATCGAGCTGCTGTGGAATTGTCTAAAAAGGATTGTATCAGTTTGACGATCGCAATCGCTTCTGATTGGTTGAATTTAAGGCGTTCTTGCTGCATCAAAGTATTTCAACCAACAGAGGGAGGGTACCAGCCAATCAAAGGTCATTGCGATCGTTACACCTGGTGCAATAATTGTTAGACAATCCCACACCAGAGGAGCGATTGTCTAAAAGTTGCCAACCAAAGTCGTATCATTTGATGGCATTAGCGTCAAACTAAAATATTCCTTGCCTGTATTGATTTAGTCACAAATTCAGTACCTACAACTGATTCTAACATGGACCGTTATGGAGCGTATCGTACAATTATCTAAACGTATAAAAATGCGCGATATTGAGCTATAATTCAATGCTGTTATGGTTTATTTTACTTTGATGCTAATGTCATCGAATACGAATACAATCAATGAAATAACATCAGACAACCGCACCTCTGATCTGTATAATTTTATTGATCCTGGACTAGCTATCCTTGGGCTGTCCCTATACAAATGTCAGTTTACCCGGGATCGAACCTGCGACCCCCTGAATAGGAGACCACAGTCCTAACCACTAGGCTATCACTGCTTTTGCAATTGAGTATACTTACCTATTATTATTTTATTGCAGTTTTTCATTGCACTTACATTTTTTTTATTTAAATTCATGGAAAACATTTGGTTTGAAAGTGAAAAATGTTGTTTCAGGAAGCAGGATATAGACAATGTGGACCCTGGCTACCGGACCCTGATATGGCGAGCGACATCAGAGTTTCTAAACTGCTTTTATTCATCGTTCTCATTTTTATTTTATATTTGCAAGTCGAATAAATTGCTTGCAAGCACTGTTTACCAATTGTTAATTGTTATTCCATTGATCGTATTCTTATTCGATGACATTAGCGTCAAAGTAAAATAATCCTTGATTGTATTGATTTTGTCACAAATTCAGTACAACCGATTTTAACATGGAGCGTTATGGAGCGTAGCGTAAATAACAAAACTTGTATGAATGCATACACGAAATTGAGCTCTTATTCAATGCTGTTATAGTTTATTTTACTTTGACGCTAATCTCATCGAATACGAATACGATCAATGAAATAACTTCAGACAATCGCACCTCTGATCTCTATAATTTTATTAATCTATGATTAACACTGGACTAGCTGGTCCTTGGGCTGTCCCTATAGAAATGATAGTTTAAATTATGAATCAATTTGAAGCGCCACATTTGACATACGAGTGACTCTGGAACTAATTAATAAATGGATGCAGGAAGCTCCAAAAAGTACCAACTATCAGTTGTCAACCAGTCCCCTCAATAATATTAGTTCCTTGGACACTCGAAACTGCTTACAGCGCCAAAATGGCGTCAATCAAGTAGGTCCAAATGAATATGACAGCAACCTGTCCAGTGTGTAACTATAAGACCGTAGATTAACTATAAGAGGTCAGTGCTCGCAAGTATATTTATTAATTTTAAGAATTTATTATTTAAAATAATGTGGCTAATTCTACACAATCTCTTAACTAAACTGACAGGTCTAATCTGTAATCTAGTGTTATCCCTTTCATAATGCTCCCTGTGGAAAAGGATAGCATTCGATTTTGATCTTTTATTTAGTTTAGTTATTGCGAATGAGTCACACTTGTATTAAGCGTGCTTAAACTGAGAAAGTTGAGACTTAAGATAGTGGGATCTGATTTATATACATAAGTTTTAAGTGCATACATAAGTTTCGAAATAAAACAATTTAACATTCCAATTAATTCGTTTTATTTTAATAATGTAATTATTTGGTTCGGAGAAGTATTAATAATTAAAGTGATATACATCAACAAATCACAATGTTGTCATGTTCACATTTCCTTTCGAATTATTCTTAATTATTGTTGTAAAAAATAATAATTAGTAAAAGATATTTTATTGCCAATTCAGTTGTACACAAAACCTATGTTGATCAATAGATATTTAGCTTTACATATACAAAACAAATCAATTACAATAAAGAGTTACAGTAAATCTCTGAAGCTCTCTGAATTCGTGCGATGCACTACGTCTCTGTCACACAAAGCTACAAAACGTCACATCTAGGTATGACAGACAGAGACGACGCTATGGCCTAGGCTGGCAATTTGGTGAACCAAACACAGAATTACAGTAAGTACCAGACAGTAGAAATTACTCTTCGGCTGACTTGTAATTGGTAGAGTGTTGTCTCTGTCGCAAGAAGCGACAAATCCAACTGGCGTATGGAAATTATTGCAAAACAGTAAGAACCGCTAAATATAATATATATTATCATGTACAACAGAATTAGCATCAATATTATAATAATAAAAATAATTTTAAAATTAATACGACAATATAGATCTACTAATAAAATTGCTTTGGAATGCTTACAATGTTTTGGTGGGTAGTACAAATAAGATAAAATAGTTTCATAGTAATGTAAAATTAAGTAACACAAATCTTATATTATAATATTATATAGGATTTTTTTTATTCAGTTTAAGCATTTGACTTAAATCAAATTTAATGTGTATCACATAACAAAAACATAACTAAACAAAAAAGTGTAAATAAATAACTCTTAAAGCAGTGTTTTTGTTAACACTCTTTTTTTTTCTCCTTTACAAAAGCAATGCCCACAAACCGCCATTAAATTTCTTACGAAAAATATTATACACATAACAAAACTAATAAAATAAAAGTCATTTGTATTTTCAACAGATGATAAATAAAATATTTCTTAAATAATAAAATAAAATAACGGCCATGAGACAAAAGCAAGGCATTTTTTAAACATAACAAATTTGTTTAGGGTCTTCCCACATTCATTGATACGAAATCCGAACAAGCGACGAAACGACTTCCCTCCGCCACATTATGCGAGAAGTGTGTTGCTAGTAGATAAATTATAGGTGGGTAAGCCCTTAGCTAAAATTAAAATTTGTGATTTTGTCTGACTTCTTTTTGCAAAACTAAGGTACATTATTAAATTTATTAATTAATTAAAGCAGTGTAAGTACACACAACACAACACCAAAATGCTGTAAATGTTTAAATTAATTACCCCTCCCAAATAGTCAGAAAGAAAACTTAATTTATCTTACTTACTAATGATTCCTTAACTAACTTTATTTTAATCAAAAATATATTAGAACTTTCGTATTCTACATTTTCGTAGTTCGTATTCTGTTAAGGTTAATGTCCGAAAAAACTACTTATTAATTTAAAAAAAAAATCCAATCTACCTAATTATTTCCAACATCTTCATAAGTTAGATATCATTGGTTGTTGTATAATATTAAATGGTTATGCAAGTTTTTTCTAATCGATACTATTCTGAAAAAATTTAAACCGTAATATTATTCTAATTCTCGGTATTTTCTTATTTTCATGAGTTTCGAACATTAACCCTTTCTCGCGTATTCCTCAAAGGGCATATTATGAAATAACATCGATAACTATTAAATATTAAAATATTTATCTGATAGCCCCATGGCATCGCATCGTACGATATTTTGACCCATCAAAAATATTGTATAACATTATTTATTATTTGACAGTTTGTATTAATTACACAATAATAATTAGATACTAGCTCTTCAATGTGGCTCGATCATAGATATAGGACTAAGTACTAGTGATACCCAGATTCACAACGTTCGAATAAAATTTCGAAACATAAGTTATTATAAGCTTCCCGAAACAATAAATACAATAAGAAAGGAACAACAGGGAATGTATGATGAAGAATGTATGAAAATAAATAAATAATAATATGCCGTAGGTACCTATCGTTGCCATAGATATGAAATCGTAGTTGCAAAGCTTTGAGTAAGGTAAGAAGGAGGCAAAAAGCCGTTTTAACAGAATAATAGTCAGATGTTATCCGTAATGCAGTGAAAAATTATAAGACTCCTGCGTCTTACGTGCTCCGCGTATGACTAATGTGAATATGGCGTTCACTAGTTTCCCTCTACATGCTATTTACAAAGTTTAAAATTGTCGAATGTCTACCTAGCTACGATTTGTAACAACGTGAATTCGTTCTCGACCTCCGCGTTGTTTCCTTGTATTCATTTCCCAATTTGGCACCATAATGTGTCTAACTCTGTTGTTCACAATCTCCAAAGTAAACTAATTTGACAGGTCTAAATTTCGTGGTGCTTTCCCTTTCGTTATGCTCCGTGCGGAAAATGACAGACCCGTCTATTTACTAAAGTTATGAGATTATGTACAACAGGATTAGACACTATAACCTATTTTATTTAACACTAAACACAGCTACTTATTAAATTCATAAAACTGGATTTAATGTAGAAAAATAAATTTGTGAAACATCCTGCACTACGAGGGTTTTAAGGTTAACTACGTACTTACATAAATTCATATTATTATTATTGCCATGGGTTTAAAAAATACCTTTCGGGGCGCAATGAGCAGAAAATAGATGGAAAGAAGGTCCGCTCAATACAACGGGCGATAATAATGACGCGCATCACATATTAATACAAATATTAATGCGTGTGATGAATCATTTTTAAACAATCGGCGGTTAACCTCGCCGACGCACACGGCTGTGAACTTCCAACGCATAAGACTGACTTAAGATAGACGCTCACTTAATAACCCGACACCCGATCAGCATCGGCGTATCACTCGGCGTGTACTCATTGTCGACCGGTGGCCCTCGCAGTGATGTCACGCGACTGGCGAGCAGACGCCCAGTAGTCAACTGGTGGACGCCGCTTGGTAAACGCATCGTCCTCTAGTCGAGTCATAAAATAGATCGAGTGAACACTTCGAGGGCGGCATGTGGTCTACTCGGGACCTGTGCATGGGCCACGCACGGCAAGCAGACGAGCAGCGGGTGGTCACCGATTTGTTCACTCGCCTCCAAATTGTCCATACAGCTTGCGAGCGAGGCGATCCCGTGAGGCTTTATTATATGGAAATGAATTTAGAAATCTCAACAGCACGACGCATGCAAGTCGGGTGCCGGATTGATAAGTGAGCAACGACTATTACTATCTGTATCTCTCATAGACTATGTCAACCTGTAAATTGGATACCGGTTAAACTTGCCATCACACTTTATGTGTGAGTGAGCCTGACATCGCGCATTGTACTGAGCTTCTTTTGCCAATCTATTTTGTGTCAGGAGACTCAATATACTAAGAGTTGCTGAATAATTTCCCTTTCAAAGATAGAATCGTTGCTTTTATATCAGCAAAAAACACTTGATTTCCAATGTGTTATTATTGAATTCCTTTTTAGATTTAAGTATTATCGCGCTTCTATAGTTCTTGTGAGATGTCAAAACACCTCAATTCTTGTCCAGAGCTATAGTAAGCTTACATTCTAGCCACAACTAAAGGAATTTTCCTTAAAACTAGAATTGAAAACCTTTGGAACGCTAAGAAGTTTTCAGTAATTACCCCCATTTACCGATATATCGTATAAATAAATTACTTACAGAAATTCAAAATAAACACAGTATACAAATCACCTTTAAAAAAAAGAAATTTATTTCTTTGGTAAAATTGTGTAAAACCTTAATTGTATAACATAAGAACACACTATGTGCATAATAAAATAATAATAATTAATTTGTGTAAATAAATAATAATAAATTATGTGGGAATGTCTTCTATCACTAACCCTTAAAATTATTAATAAAATCCATAGCCAATAGCACAAGTATAGACTATAGACTGGCTATTTACGTCATGATGGAGCAATTTGATTGTATAAAAATGATTATTTCATATCGCAATCACCTCCGATTGGCTGGTGAAATGACTCTCGCTTCGGTGAAATGACATTGATGCTGTGAGAACGATAAAAATTCAGCCAATCAGAGGTAATTGCAATCGTTAAACGACAGCAAACATTTTTATACAATACCACAACAGAATCAGTTCTGTAACGCATCCTTTCCAGCGTAGATATACTTGTATTAATAAAATTCTGTGAAGTTTTTGTGATATATTGTAACATGTAATTTTCATTTAAGAAAACCTGAAAGAGTTCCGACATCGCAAATCGATGACAAAATTAACGAGACTTCTTAACTAATTAATTGCGTATTAAATACAATTAAAATATTGTGTAGTAATACTGCAGAATAGTGCAAGCATCTCACTTGGTTCGTAGTGTTTCTTTAATTCAATAAATTTTTAGAGTTCTGTAGGTAACAAGGTACCCTTACAGTTTCGCCAAGTCCGCCGGTCTGTCCATCTGACCGCGATCTAGCGCAGTTTTAAATCTTTACATACGTGTGGCGCCTGATTAAGAAAACTGACGATAGATGGATGTTACTTAATATATCGACAGTTCTGTTACAGTGGTGTGTACTTGTTATATCGACATTGTATCGACAGTTTTTTTATTATAACGATCTATCAAATTGTAATTCAGTTTATTTGCAAGTAATATTCATAAATTAAACACGTTTTTAAAGTTCGTTTAATTTTTGTAGTACGGGCGTTCATGTTTCAATCTGTGCGCATCTGCAAGCGGGCCTTACGCTTGCAGAAACGCCGGGTTATCCTTTTAACCCCGAGTTAGCTGCTGCTTTGACAGATTTCGTATAAAGTTTCTGTCAAAATTACAAATTTATTCCTAACCTAACCTAACCCGGCGTCTCTGCAAGCGGGTATAAGACTGACGGTAGTTGGATTATTATTTACAGATCGAAGGGCGCGAGTAAATTATATGAAGGTGGTTATGTCTCATTCTTCCTCAGACTCGGTGTCGGAGTCGGGGATCGTGTTGAACCAATTCTCCCAGTTCGATGGATTGTCCATTGTGTTACGTCTACAAACAAATTGAAACTAAATAATTATTTCAACCATTCAATTACAATCGTGCTGATAGGCATGATAACTTTGAAAACTGTTGGGTGATGTTCGGAAGTATCTACTATTTCGAGAAAATATCTTATATCTGCAAAAAAAGGTTTGGTAGAAAAATTGCCATTTTAAGTTTTAAACACGCAAAAACGCTCGCCGATGTCATTGGGTCGTTCGTGACGTCATTCACCTCTGTTTTGTCATAGTAGTTTGTCAAAGTTTGAAGGTACTCCTTGTGTAACTGAGCCTTTAGTTCCAGACACTCGTATGTCAAATGTGGCGCTTCAAATTGATACATAATTAAAATGTCGTTTGTATAGGGCCAGCCAATCCAGTGTTAATGATAGGATAATTAGGGGTCAGTGGCAGCGGCTCACCCGGGCCTGGTGACGGGCTGCGGCAGGGTGGCGGTGGCGGGCGGCGGCGCGGGTGGCGGAGGCGCGCGGCGCTGCAGCGTCTGCGTGCCGCCCCACCCCGACTGTTCCGCGCCGTCGCCGCCCTCCTCCCAGCTGAAAGAGGCAGCTTATTTATTACTATACAATAGAATAGAATAGAATAGAAATATTTTTGAAGTAAAAAATCTTTACGCACGCTTGACTTGGGGAGTAAGCTGGTGAATGCGTTACGAAAAGCGTGATCATCAGGCGAGGCGAACGGAAGTTGAGAGGGAGATATAAGTTAGTGAAGATAGAAAGAGAGAGTTACGTTTCGTATAATATTACTGTAGGGGCAAGAAAGTTGTGTTTCGTAAGTTTTACTTCAGTCGTGAGGTCTAAAGCACACTAGTTTTTTTATTTACTCGTATTACTATAGAATATAATAGAGTAGAAATATTTTTTATTCAAATAAACTTTTTTACAAGTGCTTTTGAATCGTCGATGAGTCTACCACTGGTTCGGAATGCCCTTCCTGCCGAGAAGAACTAGCAAGAAACTCGGCGGTTGCTCTTTTCAAAACAAGTTTACAATACAATAGATAATAAGCTATGTATGCAGTGTTTCCACAATGAGGGGAAGTTCCAAAAATACATACTACTTACAACAAGTTTATGCGCATAGTCACGGGCTCTCCATGGTTCGTGCGTAACGTCGACCTCCAACTCCCTACAATAGCTAAACACTTAAGCAGCTTTCCAAAAATTATTTTGAGAAAGCTGCCAACCACCCCAACCCACTAGTGGTTTAACCTCAAACTACCAAACCGATCGTAATGACCCTCCAGATAAAAGGCGCCCTAAGCACGTCCTTAACGACCCCGACGACCAGATTACGACCGACAACGCACCCTATCAGGTAGGGCACACACAATGTCAACCTCAGCACAGCGTCTTCGCGGGCGAAGACGAGGCCCCCGATTTCTAAGGTCACCTGGGCGTGGATCCTTACCACGATCACGGGGATGTACGGACTAACCTAGTCCAGCCACTCCTCCCATTCGTCCCAACGTCATCCTAAGCCGAGGTCCGAGCCTCACAGGAGGCGCCCTTAGGAAGACATTGCCCCCCCGAGGTCTTCCAAGCCCCAGGGCTCACCCCCACGGCGACGTTTCGCGCTCGCCCCAACGACCGGTGATGCTGTAGTGACCAGTAGGGTCGGCAGCATACTCCATCCGAAAAAAAAGGGCTGTGTGCCTTTTGTAAGGCGTCAGTTACAAACGCGTACACACCCCGGGGTACACACACCACACTAGTGTGTACACGTACCCCGGGGTTAGCAATGGAGTGGCAGTTCCCACACTCGCTGCGGTAGTCGTCTGCGTCCTCGGTGTAGGGTTAGTACAAGATGGGATAGTTAACTATGAATAGTAAACTATGACATTACCATCAAAGTAAAATATACCATAACAGTATTAAGTTAGAGCTCAATTTCGTGTATGTATTCTTATACGTGTGCGTAACGAAAACGCTCCAAATTAAAATCGTCTATAGAATTTGTGACTTTAAAACGATACTATTATAGTTCATTTTACTTTGTTGCTAATGTCATAGTTAACAATTGCGATCAAACGAATTAAAACTCGGACTAACCACACAGAATTAGCCCGTTTAAACGAGCCCGCCGTGTACTTGTGGCTCCACACCTAAGCTGCAGAGTGCGCCTGGCCTGCTACAGAGGTGTCACTACTGAGGGTGTGGTGGCGTACCCCGGGTTGGCGGCGGAGTGGCAGTTCTCGCACTCGCTGCGGTAGTCGTCCGCGTCCTCGGCGCGCGGCAGCCCTCTGAAGTGGCCCGTCTAAACGAGCCCGCCGTGTACTTGTGGCTCCACACCTAAGCTGCAGAGTGCGCCTGGCCTGCTACAGAGGTGTCACTACTGAGGGTGTGGTGGCGTACCCCGGGTTGGCGGCGGAGTGGCAGTTCTCGCACTCGCTGCGGTAGTCGTCCGCGTCCTCGGCGCGCGGCAGCCCTCTGAAGTGGCCCGTCTAAACGAGCCCGCCGTGTACTTGTGGCTCCACACCTAAGCTGCAGAGTGCGCCTGGCCTGCTACAGAGGTGTCACTACTGAGGGTGTGGTGGCGTACCCCGGGTTGGCGGCGGAGTGGCAGTTCTCGCACTCGCTGCGGTAGTCGTCCGCGTCCTCGGCGCGCGCGCTCGCCTCGTAGCTGCACACGCACGACGGCTGCGGCAACAACAACGCACATTGTAAGCCTCAATAGCCCAACGGTTAAAGGTGCGGACTGAAAACTGAAAGGTCGCAGGTTCGAATCGCACCCGTTGCACTATTGTCGTACCCACTCCTGACACAAGCTAGCAAGGAAGATATTAGTCAACTTCAACTTTACTGATATTCTTTTAAAAACAAAACAAAACATATAGCTCAGTTACACAAGGAGAGTTTCTCGAATGCGAGCGACTGTTTCGACACTCGCATTCGAGCATCGCATACGAGTTTTTGTCATAATCATACTTCATACTCATATTATAAATGTTTGTCACGTCGCGTATGTAAACAATCACGCCGCAACAGAGCCACGGATCGACGTGACATAGGCTACTTTTTATCCCGGACACTCAGTTCCCGAGGAATTTTAAAAACTAATCCACGCGGACGATGTCACGGGCATCTGCTAGTGTGTAATAATGTAATGTATAATCGAGTTGATACTCTCCCGCTATTGGTTAAAATGCATTGATGCAGCAAGAAAGAAATAGATTCAATCAATCTGTAGCAATGTGTAATGCAGCTTTTAAAGTTAAACGACACACCGTACCCAGTAGTGGGCCGGCGATGGTTGAGACGAATGAATGAATGAGTCGAAATTCAGTCGGGAGGTCATTGTTTGTACCTTATCCACGGTGAGCGGCAGGGTGGGGTGGTCGGCGCGCGCGGCTGCTTCGGGAGGGGGTTTGTTCTTGGCCTCCTGCTCCTCGCCGGGGGCACGCGCGCGCCCTGAAGAGCGCAGCGACAATCTGTGCCAACGCATTAGCATGAATGAATAGATCAATTAATAAAAACCGGCGAACGGATAAACCCGATCGGGTTTTTGAATCACCGTTACTATATAAAATAGTGTAAATATAAAATGTATATTTGTTTTAAATAAGTAATAATATATAATAATATTAAATAAATTTATGATCTCATACCTATTAAATCATAGATTAATTTTAGAGGATGGTGCGTCATTTGCATTAGTTCCAGAGACACTCGTATATAAAATGTGGCACTTCAAATTGATCCTTATTTAATCTGTCATTTGTATATGAACATTGAACTTAATATACAAACAGGACTGATAACTCGGAAAATTTGTATTTACGAAAATGAACCTTATAACAAGGAGATAAAGTATATTTCCTGTTGCGCATTACTCAGTGGCTAATCCGAGCCGAGAGGGATAGTAATAACGGAGGCCGTGTGTCTCGTTCTTTCATCTTGCCAGCCTAAAAATATGATTTTGATCAAAGATTTTGGCTCAAAAAACTCAGTTCAGACACTTATGTTTTAATTTTATTTTAACATTTTTAAGTCACCGTATTTAATTGCATTAATTTCGATAGATATATTCCTTAAAAAAAAAGAAAATATAAATTTTTATCTAGTCTATTTTTTCGAGCGGCAACCCGTTAAAACGTGAACGCTAAATCTATAACTATGTTGACCATGAATTTTTAAATTCTTGTATTGTGTGATGGGTCGAATACGTACGATGCCGATTTTTCGAATTCGAAAACGAATTTTTCATTTCAAACCAATAGAACCTAAGTGCACTGCCAAGTGGGCACCTGAATATTTCTGTACAACCCTGACCTAACCTAAGATTTTGGTAAATATACCGATCGTGCGGCAACGGAATAAGGCGCGGGAGGGGAAGTGGAGCTGTATTTATTACTTTGGGTGCCTTTGACCAGCTATTATGATTAATATCTAGAGAAAATGATTAATTTATCACATTATCTACACATGACCAGTCATTATACTATCTAGCAATGTACTCACTATGACTGGACAAATCGATACCTTGTACTTGTAAGAAATTTTCCATTGCTAATGAAAAACTTCAATAAATGTGTTTATAATAAACTAATTAGTAGGAAGATTGCAAGACTGAATTTGTCTCACATAACGAAAATCTTATTGTCACCCTGTTAGAAAGGGACACACGGCCTCTGTACTAGCTATCT
Source organism: Oeneis ivallda (assembly GCA_029955525.1). Taxonomy (NCBI): domain Eukaryota; kingdom Metazoa; phylum Arthropoda; class Insecta; order Lepidoptera; family Nymphalidae; genus Oeneis; species Oeneis ivallda. The sequence goes on along the minus strand of JARPMR010000020.1, from coordinate 17,038,213 downwards.
CGCTCGGCTCGCTTTCCAGCTGCGAGTACTCGGTCCTGTTACTATGTCCATGATATGAACAGTCAATCCAGTGATAGTCATAGATTATAGAGATCAGTGCTTGTGCACGAGGAACTTCAGAAACCGTGGACGTGTCCACGGGTTGTCTAACACAGCGTATACTCACACGTCAGCGTCGCACCTCGCCCTGCAGCGAGCGATCGGCGCGCGTGACGCCCAGCCCCATCGCCTCCAGCGTGGACGTGTCCACGCGTTGTCTAACAGCTATACTCACACGTCAGCGTCCTGCCGGCGCGGGTCGGGCGCGGCGGCGGCGGCGGCGGACGCGATGTTCAGGTTGCGCGGCACGCTGCGGCCGGTGTTGGCGCGCTCGATGCGGTCCATGCGGTCGGCGCGCTCCACCGGCCGGTGGAACGAGCGCCGCACCTCGCCCTGCAGCGAGCGGTCGGCGCGCGTGAAGCCCAGCCCCATCGCCTCCAGCGTGGACGAGTCCACCGCGGTCGAGATGCGCGGGATCGTTCTGTGACTGTGCACAAACGGGATACGTCAAATTATACATTCTACATAAGTTAGCATGTTCCATGCATCATAGGATGCATGATAGTGTTGCGCACGGATACCGGCTGGTCTGATCGCCGCCGGCCGGGAGCCGGGCACATTGTGCGGTCGCACGTGGTCGTCGCGCGGCACGCTCAGCCGCGCGCCGCCACGCCTCCTGATCACAACAGTATACATACAGCGCAGTGTGCGTGGCGTAGAAGCCGGGCACGTTGTGCGGTCGCTCGTGGTCGTCGCGCGGCACGCTCAGCCGCGCGCTGATCGCCCCGAGCGAGCCCGTGAGCCGCGCGCCGCCGCCCGCCGCCACGCCCACTGATCACAACACAAAAATACGTAAATCATTTTTTTCTTTAGTTCAATAAAATCATTCATCAAATGACCCCAACAATGCAATAGGTTAAATTACGGCTGTCTACGTCCAGCGGTTTCCCATGTGTATACTCATAATATGTGCAACTCACTATTGGCGGCCAGGGGGTGCGGCATGACGGCGGCGTCGCGCACGTCGACCGGGTGCACGGTCTGCAGCAGCGGCGCGTTGTAGCAGTTCTGAGTGTTCGCGATCTGTTTACACCAAATACATTGCTTGTGTTTGAAAAAAAAAAATTAAGGATACCTGGAGAATCCTGAATTTTTCATAAAATTTTATAAAGTAATTTGACTCATCTTGACAATCTTAACTTACTAACGTAACAGCTAATACAGATAGGATCGTTACCTGGGGCTATTTACAATGTATACATTTTCTGGCTTTGGCGTGGCTAGTTACCACCCTAACGTCAAATACATTTAGCGAGGGACATCCCAAGCGATTCCAGTATGATGACGAATAGAAACCGGTTAGTCAATATGGGTTTAATTTACCCTGATATATCCCTTCTTAATACGTGTACGTCCGCGTACGTACGTGATACGACGTGTGTAGGGCACTGACCTGAGCGAGGGGACAGGTCAGGTCGACGTACGCGTGCGACGCGCACACGTACGTGCGGTCCGTGATACAACGTGTGAAGGGCACTGACCTGAGCGAGCGGACGGGGCAGGTTGACGTACGCGTGCGACGCGCACACGTCGTCGCGCGGCTCCACTGCCGTCGCGTACGTGCGGTGATATGACGTATCGGTGGTTGCTCTGCAGATAACGATATTATATAAGTGTAAAGTTTTATCTAATTCTAAATTTTCTGGAAACAACAACCAGACTTTTGAAATAAATCATTTATTACATACATAAAACTTTTTGATTTGTCGTTTTTTTAATTCTAAATGGATGTAGTTATGCAAAAACCTACATACATAACTTGCTAGTTTTTAGGGTGTCCCTTTATGCATAACTACATCCAAATAACAACTATGTACATACTAAAGTCAAGGTTTTTGGACAAATCCTATGGAGTTTAGTCTGATTAAGTCTGATTGGGTACAATTGTCTAATCAGTCAAATTGTTCAGAGTATAACTAACCTGACAGGCTCCTGGCGGCACTGGGCCATAGCCTCCTCGTAAGGCGGCGGCGCCTCGCCGCGCGGCAGGTAGTTGCAGGGCGGTTTCCACGCGCCAAGCCCCACAGCCTCGCAGCCACCGCCCATGTAGCCCATACTGCCACTTATATACCTGCAAACAATAAAATGAACAGTTAAAACTTTTGTAAAATAAATTGAAGCAAAGTATTATTCAAATTGACAATTAAAATTGATATTTATTTATTTATTTAGTACCAGTAATATAAAAAAATGTAAGAAAGATATAAAGGACGTGCACAAGGACAGCTTATCTCTAAAGAAGAGATTTCTTTTAGAAGCCCTCGAATGTGAGAACAGTGAGAAGATACAGAGGTAGGTAGGTACTAAAGACTAATCTTTAAAAATTAATAAATGGCTACAGATATACAATACATATTATATTAAAATGGATTGAATTGAATGATATTGGATTCACACAATATACTTTTATTTATCTTTTACCCACTTCCTTCCATTGTTTTAAAATATAATGGTTTTTTAATTTCCTCTTACAAATTACTGTGACTAAATTGTCAACAATATTACAGCACCAAATGTGAACAATGTGACCTGCAACTGTGATGTAATCCTTGAAAGATTCTGGGGATTATTTGGAACCTGTGCCATTAGAAAACTTCAAGGGACGCTACAGCCTCTGGTGCCTTTAACCGCAAGCATGTTCCATATTTGAGACGCTACAGCAACATACCCAATGCTGGTCAAGCTCCGTTGGTCATCAGTGTGAGGTGTTCTCCGTCTTTTCTGCTTCTTCACTCTATACACAACAAGAGCCACAGTCAACAGAACCACCGCTGCTGCCCCTCCCGCGGCCACTCGGACATTAGCCTCAGTGCCTTCCGCTGGCTTCACAACATCGTCCAGGCAGATGAACTCACAGCATGTGGTTCCCACGCGGAATGACCGGCAATCCTGCCAAAAATCTCCATATGTAATTCAGATCAACGGCAAAGAAAAAATATACATATCTGCAGCATCAACAGGTAGCTGAATCATTAGTAGCTAATGGTCAAGACATTGGTGTCAAGTTGAGGTAAGTTTTTAATTTATACTCAAATAAACTATTGCTGAGTGCTTTTGAACCGTAATATGAATCTACCACTGAGAACTTGCTGAAGAACAAACAATAAACTCTAAAATCCATTCAAGTTTGGATACCAACCTGAGGAGGAGAGCACAGTACCGCCTTGCATACTTTCGGCAGCCCATTGTCGCACACACAGAGCGTGCAAGTGTCCGGCCCGGGGACGTAGTGCAGCCCGTTAGATATGAGCCTGCCGCGCAAATCCGTGCACTCTCCCTGAGCCGCTACACCTGAAAAGGTCACCACCCCACACAGTTACACTCACAATACAGAACTTGCATTCACAGCCACAATTTGCCATTTCCACTCACAGTAAAAGTGTAAGGTCGACAAACACAACACTGCTTCCTTGAACATTTTAGTTTCACACACAAAATATAATACCCAACATTAAGTCCACATTTTTAGGGCCATAGGACTTTTGCCCTATTTATTTTAAATCGATAGTCGTCCGCTGACCGTGGGAAATCTTTACCAAAGATAAGGACAGACAGAAAATTGATCATGCGTCTTGAGCCTCGTCCTTCATTTTCATTTCGTATTTTCCATTTTCGTACGAATTTTCACCTGTCAGTGTCATCAGTCACCAAGTCACCTATTTGACATTTGAAAAATGTCAATAGTGAGCAACTGTCGCGGTGGTCGCGGTCGCCTTGCTGTCACCGCGCACCGTGGCTCGTGGGATTGTCTAAAAAAAATCGGCCAAATGCGAGTCGGGCCTCGCTTTGTAAGGGTTCCGTACATATGACCAAATCATTTTTTTAAAACTAGATACATATTAAGATATCTTACTTCTTAGAAAGTACTAAATTAGCATAATATGGGGAAAAAATGCTCGTTTGCTTTGTTCACAACTTACAAACCACATTATAAATCGGTGTTTTCAGTATTTGTTTTTTAAATATACTATATAGTACATATTATTATACCAAAATTTCAAATTCCTAACTAGTTTAGTTTTTGAGATAGACCCGCTAACAAAATTGGTCTAAAACCGACAACTTTGATGGCCCCCCATTTCTTCATTTTTGTAGCTGAAAAATAAAAAAATATAATATATTTAAACTCCACTTAATGAGCTCTATACAATGACACCCCACATGCCAGGGTAAAAAAATAAAATTTTATTTCGACTCCTTTTCCATGTATGGGGTATGAGCCCCCTTTATTTTTTAATTTAATTTTATTTTTATTATTTGTTGGTATAGCGGCAATAGAAATACACAATATGTGAAAATTTGAACTGTCTATCTATTAGGGTTTACGAGATACAGCCCGCTGACAGACGGACGGACAGCGGAGTCTTTGTAATAGGGTCCCGTTGGCACCCTTTGGGTACGGAACCCTAAAAATGATTGCTACAGTGTGACGATCGCAATCATTTTGGCTGGTTCTAGTTTATAAACTTACGCCACTACTCTGCTATACCAATAGTATTTTGTTATCTGTACTAAATAGGTCTGATCTGGGCCCTGATTCTGTAACTCAGTTGCTATCAAAAAATGGTAGCCACAGACATATATTTTTTATCCATTGAAGGTTTGCTATGAAAATAAAAGTATCATTTTTGTAGCAAACCTTCAATGGATAAATAATATATGTCTGTGGCTACCATTTTTTGATGGCAACTGAGTTACAGAATCAGGGCCCTGGTCTGCGGTGCGGGGAAGCGCGAGGGAGGTAGGGGCCAACTGTAACAATCATTTTAGACAATTGCTTTGAAATTACTTATATGTCACTGTCAAAATTTTGAAACCAATGAGACATGAATGAATGAGACCATACGAGACTGACTGACTACTACTGACTAGTGAGTAGTGACTAATCTGTGGAGTGTGGACTGACTTGAATCTGTGACTTGAATCTTGAAATCACCGTGTTAACACTCAGTATTAATCTTGTCCAATAGAAAAAAACCCATAAATTTTAGTTACTGCAATTATAACTAGATGGCACCATGATGGCACTTTTCACAGAGTACATTATCACTTTTCACAAAAAATAAATTAAGCTGGTAGCACATTCAGCAACCTTGACATCCATGGAACTAGGAATTACGACTACGCTGACATCCGTCTGTAGATCTTAGATTATATAATGTGCGTTAGGCTTTAAATTACATTTCGGCTTACGCTGTAATATTAAACGCTCTTTGTTATTATATCCTTGCATTCTAGGCAGGTATCCTATAATACTTCTGATAATTATAAAAATCAAGGTGCATTTCAATTTAATAACAACATAGATCTGTAGAATGTAGCCTGAGATTAAGATTATATTTTTTTTCAATTATGCAATCAATATTGAATTTGCATGTAATGAAGCGTAGTGGAGACTGAGATTTACGTCAACTTTCCAACATTGACGTTTCAAAAATTCTTTTCTTTTCTTTTTGTTTTTGATCTTTCGTGGTGTTTTCGTCGTTCGTGGTTTTTTAGATTTTAGTATTTGATTTTATTTACGACCAAGGCTATCCGACTGGACTCTGTTTCGCTTCTTTTTCTACTGGCTATTGGCATTTTATAAACGGACACCGATTTACTTCTGATATGGATTCTGAAAGAACTTGTTGTGTCCCTAGCTGCAAGCGCCCTCGTGAGTACCTATTCTTTTACTTTAGGTACTAAAAAATTGTAATTATTACAATCTATTTTTTCACTTTCGTCATAATACAAATCATACTATGATCTGGAAAATATATCTACGCCACAACGACAGTGACTGCGTACTTATAATAGGTTATAAAATACCTAGCAAACAAAACGTACAATAAGTGCTTCAAATCAAAATTGCTACAATTTTGCCAATGCCACGTTCCTATGTTAGCAAGCGTTTAATAAAGTTCTAAGGCTAAGGTACTATATGAAGTACTTTCTAACACCACCTCAAGTGACACTTATGGAAAACAGCAACATATTGAATTGTTTCTTTTTAATATTTTAGGTTCACCTGGTACCCCACTACATGGCTTTCCAAATCCTGTGTTGGACCCAGACAGATTTCGAACTTGGTTATATGCTATTGGAGGCGACATTTTAGGGTTGGACAATCAATACATATACAAATATCGCAATGTTTGCCGTCATCATTTTAAGCGTTGTTACCATTTTGGTAACAGAAGATTAACAAATGATGCAATACCGACTTTAAATATGCCTGGTAAGACTAACTCAATTTTATACTCTTAGTGCAAATATAACCAACATCAAGTGATGATTAACTGAGGAATAAATTGGGTGTTCTAACAGTGTTTGTATTGAAAATCTGCCAAAATATCAAAGGGTCTAGCTGAAAGCATGGGAAAACTGCACCAGCATGTAATGAAGAGTTCTTACCTGTTAATCTCTTCTAGTTAGTATATAGTAGTTTAGTTTCTAGAGCTGAAAATCAGCATCTGGCATTATGCGTGCATGTGTAGGTATGATGCAGGGCCCAAGGCTGAGTTGTACATCCTTTCTGGGTGGTGCTACAGACAAATATATTTATAGGTGCAGGATGGCCTTCATCATAGGGTATTTTGGCTGAGCGAGGATGTGTGGGCGATGAATAAAACTTGACAACTGAATTCGTCTTTCAAATAAAATCTTCAATCAAGCAAATCAAAGTCAAACACAACATGATAATTCTTCCAATAGTTAGATAACACCACTTTATAAAGCTGTGGCAAACCGTATGTATTCGTTACTGACGTACGAGTATTCAGTCAGACTCGAAATAACGTTTCGTTACTTTCGAATCTATTTCGTTACTCGCATGTTTCGATTTGATTGTACGAACGATGTTATTAACGATTTTTAATTCTATTTGATTAAACTTTATTTGTATCTTTTGTTTTCATTACTTAATCAACACCTAAAATAATAATGTAGGTAAGTATTCTATCCACAAAATAATAATTCGTTTTGTATATTATGTAAGTAGATACGAAATAATATACGATACGAAGTAGATACGATTTGTTCTGGAAACGCACCAGCGCAAAACTCTACAGTCTACACGAGAGTACTCAATACTCAAAAGTAACGAAAGTAACGAGTACCGATACGGTTGTAACGAGTACAGTTTTGTTTAGTACCGAATACATGCGGGTATGCATTACATCGGTACTTTTACAGCTCTACCACTTTACAAGGTTTTTTTACCCATAGATGAAACTAATGTGAATCGGTAGAGTAATAAACCCTATGTTAGATAATGAAGTGGGAAAAAAATAGGACGTCAAGTTTTTAAAATATTTACTATATTTGTTTTTAACAATTTTTTATGTGTGACCTACAAAAAAATCAAAAATGACACAGATTACTTCTTCTTTTACACTGATTAGCATCAGTTTCTCTTAATATAGACCAGCAGTAATCACCTAACATATTTTTATCCCAAAAACCTTGGTACCTCTCTTCATAAATCTGTTACTGGGTACCAATTGTTAATAAGATGGCTCCCTCTTCACCATCTATGTGAGGTTCTGCTAGGGGGCCTGCCAGTGCCACTCTTGGTGTAGACTCACTGTCGTATTTTTATGTTTAATTGTATGTGAAATGTTTGTAACACCACTGCTTGAATAAATGTATGTACCTTTTAACTATTAATCTGTGTCTAGTACATATTTATTTTAATTTTCTACACCTCATAGGGAGTATTCAGGGTTTCAACCCTTGATTTTAACCCTTGATGTTCTAGTCCACATGTGAAGTTAATCTAGTTTGTCTGTTTTCTGCCAATCAACTACCGCTTGATAGTACTGTAGCAATTAATGTATACAGGAGAAAACTGCCTCAACATCTTGATAAATCAAAGTATAAAATTAATATTACTTTCAATTTCAGGACTTTTTGGCACTAGACGAGAGCCAATGGTGGACATTACTAGTAGAATGGTGAATGTTGAAGAAAATATTATCAATATGCCTTCAACTTCAAGAGGTAATATTTTCAGTAGCTTTTTAAATCCATATTATACATTTTTATAGTAAAGATAAGCTACTCAACAAACTTGTTTATAATAATAAAATAATATTTAAACATTTTTTTAAGTGTTTTTTAACCAAAATATAGTTTACTGATCCATATACCAGTATATTATTGTGGCGGATTTAATTGATAATCCAACCACAGCGAGGAGATGCGGTGAGGTGAGGTGAATAAATAAAACACCTTTTCTTCTTAGTAGAGCGGAGATGCGTTCGCTTTCAAGTCAGGGAGTGAAGTGCGTGACTGGTCGTCCGGGGTCTTCCACGTAGGCCTTCACAGGCCTCGGGGTGACTGTTCGGGGCGATGGCCCCCTTCAGTGGTTGAAACCCCGCCTGCAACTACAGGCGGGGCACTGGGTGGGACCGGTTGGTCCATGGTGTCGTCAAGTCCGGTGGTATCCTGTTGCAGTGCGATCGAGCCCGCGTAGTGTCGCGGGCGATCTGCGGATCTTAAGACGTAATTATCTCTATGAGGGGCAAATAAGTTTGACAAAACTCAGCTATTTTGCTTACTTAACTACTTATGGTAACTTATTAATGTTTAACTATTACTTACTAATTATATAAAACAAAATATGATTATACAGGGTGGGCCAGACCAGGTGGATATAAAATTTTTTTTAGATTGTTGACTTAGGGGCCTACCAGGACCCGCAAGGAAAAAAATCGGTTCCCAGCCGATTACCAGAAAAAATTTTTTATTTGAAATTTTGGAATATCATTACCTTGACGAACTTTTAATTTTTTTTTAATTTTTCCAGTGACAATTTCCGCAATTTTTTCATGGAATATCTTTATCTAATAACTGCGCTCTCTTAAGAAAAAATTCCAGTCTGATTAGCTGGTTTTAAGAGCATTAAATTTTAAATTATTTCAAGAAAATTAAGTTCATACAAAATCTACAGAAAACTTTAAAATTCCATTAAAAATAAAAGAAGAAGTTCATAGCACTGGTGATTTTTTAAAAACTGTAGCAACTTATGTTCTTTCGATTGCCAAAAGAAAAATTGTATGTCAATGTGCCGGATAAAAAGTTATGATTTTTCAAAAGTCTTCGTTCCTCATTCGTCTAAATAACGACCTTATTGAAAAAAATGTTAATTGTTTGTGGAGACTCCAGTATGTCCTTTAATTTTAACTGCCTCGTAGGTCTAGTGATAAGCGTGTTCGACTGCGGCCGAAGAGGTCCCGGGTTTGAGTCTCGGGTCGGACCAAACCAAGTATTGGGGTTTTCCGATAAGAAATTCTCAGTACTAGCCCGGAGTTTGGAAGTTGGCGTTGTTTCACCCCGTGCCTTGGAGAGCACGTAAAGCCGTTGGTCCTGTGCCTAATTTCTCTCCGGTCGTGTCGAATTTTCCGTCCCATCGGGCTATGAGAATAATGAAACAGAGAGTGCACCTATGTTCGCGCACACACTTGTGCACTTTAATATCTCCCGCACAGATGGCTAATCTTTCTGGAGATAGGCTTCTGCTGTGGCCGAAATTCGGAATAATAAAACATTGTTTTATTATTCTTTCTCTTAAAAAGTAGATACCGTCATTCATCATTAAAGGATTAATGTCCTCCCTTCCAAATTTCGGCCACGGTGGCAGCCTATCTCCAGAAAGATTAGCCATCTGTGTGGGAGATATTAAAGTGCACAAGTGTGTGCGCGAACATAGGTGCACTCTCTGTTTCATTATTCTCATAGCCCGATGGGACGGAAAATTCGACACGACCGGAGAGAAATTAGGCACAGGACCAACGGCTTTACGTGCTCTCCAAGGCACGGGGTGAAACAACGCCAACTTCCAAACTCCGGGCTAGTACTGAGAATTTCTTATCGGAAAACCCCAATACTTGGTTTGGTCCGACCCGAGACTCAAACCCGGGACCTCGTCGGCCGCAGTCGAACACGCTTATCACTAGACCTACGAGGCAGTTAAAATTAAAGGACATACTGCAGTCTCCACAAACAATTAACATTTTTTTCAATAAGGTCGTTATTTAGACGAATGAGGAACGAAGACTTTTGAAAAATCATAACTTTTTATCCGGCACATTGACATACAATTTTTCTTTTGGCAATCAAAAGAACATAAGTTGCTACAGTTTTTAAAAAATCACCAGTGTTATGAACCTCTTCTTTTATTTTTAATGGAATTTTAAAGTTTTCTGTAGATTTTGTATGAACTTAATTTTCTTGAAATAATTTAAAATTTAATGCTCTTAAAACCAGCTAATCAGACTGGAATTTTTTCTTAAGAGAGCACAGTTATTAGATAAAGATATTCCATAAAAAAATTGCGGAAATTGTCACTGGAAAAATTAAAAAAAAATTAAAAGTTCGTCAAGGTAATGATATTCCAAAATTTCAAATAAAAATTTTTTTCTCGTAATCGGCTGGGAACCGATTTTTTTCCTTGCGGGTCCTGGTAGGCCCCTAAGTCAACAATCTAAAAAAAATTTTATATCCACCTGGTCTGGCCCACCCTGTATACACCTATGATTTGATACAGTCTGGGAACTAGTCCCGCAAGCGACTAGTTCCCAGACTGTATCAAATCATAGTATGTTGCGAGGTCTAATCATTTAATGAGGTAATTCAAAAGGAATTGAGAGATTGATTTTTATAGAGTATAAGATCAGTCTTCAGTATTTGGGTCAATCTTCAATAAGTATAATCTTCAGTAATTGCGTCAATCTTCAACAATTATCCATATACCTGTATATTAATAACAACTCAGTAAAAGTAGTAGTACTATTAACAATTTATGAGATCTAATAAATTATTTTTTAATATCCACAGATGTCACAGCACCATAAACACCTCTCACCCAGAATTGTGATTTTCCAAAAACAACATTGAGAGCAGGTAAATATGAACAAAATAATTGGTCAAGATTATAAAGAATTCTATCTTGAGCATTATTACTAACATGTGTCAAAAATGCAAACCGTAGTACTCCATAGTCTGGCTAGTTGTAAAAAAATCGGCCAAGTGTGAGTTGGGCCTCACTCTTTTAGGGTTCCGTACATATGACCAAATCACTTTTCTAGTCTAATCAGATATTTAAATGTCTTAGTTCTTAGATAATATTAAATTAGCAAATGGGGAAAATGCTCATTTGTTTTGGCCACAATTAGTTATGTAAATACATAATATGTATACAGAAATTTCAAAGTTTAGTTTTTGAGATAGACCCTGTAACAAAAGTGGTCTAAAACTGAATCAAAAACCCTTAATCCATGCGGGCATCATCTAGTCTTAATATATTATATAAATTACGTGTCACGTTGTTTGTCCGCGATGGACTCTTAAACTACTTAAACGATTTTGATCAAACTTCGTAACTATCTGTAATTTGGTCCAACTTGAAAGATAGTTTTAGTAGTTATTTGTTTTATTTATATAGGTAAGTTGGCGGTACGAAGTTCGCCGAGTCAGCTAGTATAATATTATAAATTTCAATATCACATCATATAATTGATTTTTAAATACAATTGGACATGGACAATAAGGATTTCTTTTGCTACAGAACACAAAACATGAACTGATATTTTTGAGGCATTTTTCTTAATATACAAATAAAAATTTACTTAATGCTAAACTGTTTCGCTTTCAGGTGTTAAAAATAAACATTCGTTTAAAAATGTTGCGAAGGTTATGGCTCAACAAATTGCCAAATTAAAAAAAGTAAAGGATAGTTACTCCCAAAGACTGAAAAAAGCTTTGAAGCTATCTGAGAACCCAACCTTCCTTAAGACTATAAAAAACTTTAGTACAATGGCTGCAATTTTTACTCTGTTACAATTCAGGGAGATTAATAAACCCAAAATGGGCCGAAGGTTTACTCAGGAAGAAAAAATAATGTCTTTAAGCCTTTATAAACATGGCCCAAAGGCTTATAGATGGATGAGCAAGGTATTCGTTCTGCCATCATATATGACACTCAGCCGTTTGATTGCCCGAGCTGCACTATAACCGGGCATCAATGAAAATATATTTGAAATGCTCAAAAAGGTGACAAGAAAAATGAAAGAGGATAGTAAACTATGTGTTTTACTTTTTGATGAAATTGCATTAAACCCACATTTTGATTATAGCAAGAGGAAAGATAGAATTTCTGGATTTGTGGACAACGGAAAAAAAAATCTACCAATAATAGCAGATCATGCTCTCGTATTCATGATAAGAGGTGTATATAAAAATTATAAGCAGCCGATAAGCTATACATTTTGTTCTGGGAGCACAAAAAAGCACGAGTTAGTGGAACAAATAAAAGAAAATATTTCCCAATTGCAAAGAATTGGCTTTAAAGTTTTAGCAACTGTTTGTGATCAGGGTGCCTGTAATGTGAGTGCCCTGAATCAATTAATTGAAGAAACTCGAGTAGACTATTTGAGAAAGGAAAAAGAATTTCGATATGAAGTTTTCACAGTAAATGACCAAGAAGTCATTCCATTATATGATGCTCCTCATTTAATAAAAGGAATACGTAATAATTTAATTACCAAACATTTGAAATACAAAATGAATGGGCAAATAAGAATGGCCAAATGGGAGCATCTGAAGCTATTACATGAAGAAAACCCGGCATACAAAGGAATAAGGTTGGTGAAAAATCTATCTGAAGCTCACATCAATCCAGAGAAAATGAATAAGCAGAAAGTAAAATATGCCACGCAAATATTCAGCCAAACAGTAGCATCAAGCATGGGGTACTTAGCTGGTAATTGTTTTATTTCTATTATATTTTGAAAAATGAAAAATAAAGCACAAATCTCTAAAAAACAAACATATGCTAAAAATATATAAACAGGTGATAATCTACCTCTACCACACACCTCCAGGTCTACCACACTGATTGAGATTACAAGAATCTTGTAATCTGTTTCATACTATAGTATAAAATATAGAGTGTAAACCTGTTATTTAAAAATTCATTTCTTTTTCAGAAAAGGGTGTTCTACCAGAAGAATGCACAGGGACAGCGGATATTCTATTATTTTTTGATGAATTGTTTGATTCAATTAATGGAAGCTATGATAATTGTAAAAAAAGAAGTGGTAAGGAATTACTCCGCCAGTTAACTCCGAACTCAAATCATGAGAAGGTATGGAATAATGCCAAAAAAGTTCTTGCTTCAATGAAATTTGTTACAATTGATGGAAGGGAATGTACACCACCTTCAATTACAAATTGGTTAAAAACAATTAATAATTTTCAATATTTAAAAGAAAAATTATTCAATGAATTTCGGTTAAAATCCATATGGCTCAGGCACTTTAACCAGGACCCCCTTGAAAACTTTTTCGGATGCATAAGAAGTCATGGAGCTCAAAATACAAAGCCATCATGTGCAGCATTTGAAGATGCATTTGCCTCACTTTTAATAAATAATTTAAATAGTAGCTATTCTCCTGGTTCAAATTGTGAGGAGGATGCTTGTGAAGTATTTAGTAACCTGGGAAATTTACTCTTACAAGATAAAAAAGTTGATAAAGAGACAACTGAAATTAATTTTGACCACATAGACTACAATATTATTGTAGATTTTAATATTAAAAAAGATAACCAAACAATAAACTCAGCACTAAATTATGTAACTGGCTATGTTCTGCGCAAAGTAAGTAAAATTTTTAAAACTTGCACATCATGCAAAGACGAGTTATATGCAACAGATGCTATAGATAGTATAAAAATGAGGGAATATAGTAAAACTGCTAGGTGGTTGACATACCCTTCTAGTCAATTCGTAGAATGTTTTTCAGCAATACAAGATATCACAATAAATATAATAAGAACAGCAAGCAATATCAAAAATATAAGACAATATATAAAAACAGTATTATGTATAACCATTAATATGGATTTCATTAAATGTGAAAAACATAAATCAGAACTATCAAACTATATCTTTGATTTGAGTTCGAAGTTTTTCATTTGCAACTGGTGTCGTGACGTTAATAAATTGTTGAAGGGCACCAGATTGGATTATGATGCAGAGGACGCAATACAAAAATCATGCTATGAATATTATAAGAAAAGGAGAAAATAAAAATTAGTCATATTGTTTGTTTTTTTTTTGTAATCCCTCAAAAATATTTTAGTACTACAGTACACAAAATAATGTATAATGCGGCCAAACTAAGAATAGGACTGAATTCCCGCCATATTGTGACGTGTAAGTGGGAAATATTATTTTTATTTTTTAACAAATCGAATTTTTCCCGCTAACACATCACAATATGCCGGAAATTCAGTTCTATTCTTAGTTCGGTAGCAATTGGAATAAGCCTATCCTCTCATCTGCTGGATCTGCCCCGCCCCGCGCGCCGCGGAACCGTCAAGTCTGCGTACCGAATCGTGGGTGTTCGCGCGAATCCGGCGCCGCGCTATTGAAAAATTCATTTCTCTAAACTTTTGTATAGAACCTAGGTATAAAAGTATATTTTTGGAATTGTGATGAAATAAGCTATAATTTAATAATACTCGTTCATTCATATTACTGAAATAGAGAACAAGATCTCATGTCGGAGCTTATATTTTGTAAAACTTTTGCTTCACGTTCGAGGTCTGATGAAATTAATGAATTTGGTGCAAAATTGTTGTCTATCTACATGTATTTTACGAAAAAACTGTTAATTGCTTACCCTTTCATTGTTTTATTCACAGAAAACACTATTTTTTATTATTTTTAATCACCACACGACGCCACACTCCGAACTCGCGTCAGCGGAAACAGCACAGAGCGGCAACTCGTGTTTTCAACATAGATTATCTTAATGTCAAATTATTGTCATAGAGTCGAATATAAAACATGAATAGAGACTCGATTCTATAAGCTTGTCAATAGTAAAGTTGGAGAAGGATGGGGCTAGTAAATATTTTCGAATTAAATGCAAAACCAAACGCGTCGAAAAAGGATAGCTACAGAGCGGGAGCCGTCCTTCCGCAGTTTACGCATCGTTTTAAATGTGAGCGGGAGCTGTCCGATCGCAGATTAAAGGCTATAGGTACCTACATGTTCTCGTTATACGTATGTATAGCAAATTTTTAGTTCCTGCAATTAGAAGCAGATGGCGCCACGCTGAAATATTAGCTTTTATCTCTAAGTCAGTATATTATAATGTACTCTGTGCTTGAAATCTTGGTGAAATCGAAATCTCATCTCTGTTTTGCAGTTTATTATCCTTTATTTTTACTTGAATTTTAAAAATCAGTGCATAATTTCACCACATATTGCATATCGCATTTGATGTTATTTTAAGAGCAAATTAAGCAATCGAACAGAGGGTACAATGTGCTAGTGGAGGTGGTTAGATAATTACAGATTATGGCTGGATTTGGTGATTATACTGGTTATAATCGTCCGTATGGACTAGATCCTAATAGGGAAACAAACGACTTATATGATACTCGTTATCAGCAAATATATGGTTATCACACCCCTTTAACAGAGGAATATCAAGGTCCACCCTTGATTATGGATGAAGTCCCAGAAGAAGGTAAGGTTATACGCTGAAACTGCTTAGTGTTCTGAAATTAATTTCATGGATCCAACTAGGTTGCCTACTTTCAAACTTTCAGTACAAAAAAATTAGGAGTAAACGTTTTTTGAGAAAATGAACAATATTTAATTTTTCAATGATATGGGTTCTTATTTTTATTTAAAGCATCTCTTGCAATCTACTTCTATTCACTTTAGTATCATTTTTGAAGGTTTTGTCAGCCTCACCCAATTCAAAATCAAAATAAGTGAAAGCAAATTCCTCTGAAATATATCAGTAAAACAGTATTTTGAATACTTTTTCATAGAATGGTAAACAGTATTTCAGACCAAAATATAGTATGTTCTTTTCAGTATGGTTGGTAGCCCTAAATCCCAGTAAAAAATAAAATTATATGTTCAGAATAAACATTAATATAACAAAATAATGTAATGTTTACAGAAAGCAATGCCTATGTAACAACAGCCATAAGTGTGGCAAGTCTCATAACGGAAAATCTGTTGAGCCATCCATTTATCGTACTAAGACGACAATGCCAGGTATATTTTCGAATGTGTTTTCGGTGAAAACCCATTTGAAATTCTAACTGGCACAGTTCTGCAGATCCTGCTAACTTCTTACTTCACTCAAAACTTTGATGTGCTAGCAACAATATCTGATTTTGGAGTGTAGGTAGTATGTATAACAACAAGTCTTGTCAAACTGTGTCTTTTAGAATTTGATCAGGGTTTATACACAGTTAAGTTTTCATAGTACTGATCATTGTTGTGATTGTTTACTTACCTTATATTATTATTAAGCAGAAAATTACAATATTTAAAGTTATTGTAGTAAAAAATTAAATCTCTGCAGTCAAACAGGTAAGCAGTGATAGCCTATAGTCTGTTTTTTTTAACAAACGAGTACCGAAAATTTTGACTGTGTTGCTATTGGTCCACGTAATCAACCTAAAATGACCCATCTCACTCTGTCAATATCGGAAATGTGCGAGAGACATACTCAGTACCCCACCCATAACAATGATCCATCTCACTCTGTCAATATCGGAAATCTGCGAGGGACATACTCAGTACTTGTTTGTTAAAAAAAATAGGCTATAGTGGTTAGGGCTGCAATCTCCTATTTGGGGGGTTGCAAGTTCGAACCTGCGACCCCCTGGGCATGCACCTCTGGCTTTATGGAGCAATGTGCGTTTAACTAATTAAATATCAAATGCTTCAACAGTGAACGAAAACATCATTAGGAAACTTGCACGCCTGAGTTCTCCATAATGTTCTCAAAGGTAGGTGAAGTCTACCAATTAGCATTAGGCCAGAGAGGTAGACTATGATCTGAGAGGAGACCTCCACTCAGTAGTGAGCCGTTGATGGGTTGCTGACGATGATGATTATTAGAACAGGCAGTTTTGCTTGTTTTCATGTCAGCAATTTCACAACAGAGATGTGTTAATTATTATTAACAGGTTCACAACAGTTTAAAGAATTACCATATTGTCCCATACACACTGTTGCCTGTGGTTGTAAGATTGCACAGAAGGCAGGACTTCACCACACTGTGGAAGGGTATAGGTTCAACTTGTATTGTAAAGGGACTTAACTTGGCAGTGGAGGATGTAATATCTAAAGGGACTGGATGGCCAAAGTGAGTTTTATTTAGAACACATTATAGATCTTAAATGTACATTATGTTGCACCATCAATGCAAATATTTAAAATTAAAACAATAATATTAACTAATTTAAAGAGCATTGAAATTAATAAAATATAGTTTCCCATTTATGAATCTTTGAATCACACTTCACACTAATATTATAAAGGTGAAAGTTTTTGTGTATGTTTGTTACTCTTTTACGCAAAAACTATTAAATGGATTTGGCTGAAATTTGGAGTGGAGATAGATTATACCCTGGATTAACACATAGCCTACATTTTATCCCGGAAAATTAAAGGGTTCCCACGGGAATCAAAAAATCTCAATCCACACAGAGGAAGTGGCAGGCATCATCTAGTATTTTATAATAGTAATTGTTTTGAATTCATTAAAACATAAAGGTGAAATTAATGCCTTATTTTGTTACTTTAATTTTTTAGCTAATTCATTTCCATGTATGTAGTAATTTCCATCTAAGTTAAACTGATCTTTCAAGACCTACCTATTTATTTTTGTGCTAAAAAGATATTATTTTAAGAAGCAACTATCCATTGTATCTGTATATCACTGCCATTTTATTTTATTTAAGGATCCAAAATAGAAGTTTCTAATGACTATTTATATTTTCAGGGAAATTGGAAAGTGTAGCTCAGTTCTACAATTTCTTCAACATCTGACATTAAAATGGTAATGAGAACATTAGCTTCTATCAAATCAAAGTAAAAATATAAGGAAACAAATGTTTTTAAACATTTACTACTAAAACATCTTATTTTATGGTTTTTAAGAAAAATCCTTACTAATCATACTATCATACTAATATTATAAATGGGAAAGTGTGTTTGTTGGTTTGTCCTTCAATAACGCCGCAACAGTGGATTGAAGTGATTTTTTGCATGGGTACAGTTGAGGACCTGGAGAGTGACCTAGGCTACTTTTTATCCCAGAAAATCAAAGAGTTCCCAAGGGATTTTCAAAAACTAAAGCCAGAGTGGCTTTAGATTTTGAAGTCATGGGCATCAGCTAGTTACTAAGTTGAATAATTTTAATAAGAAGTACAATTGGGTCACTCATGGTTATAATTGCAGCATCAGCATAGCCATTGTTACCCCATTCTACTCGGCAAGTCTTGTGGAAACAGTACAAAGTGACATCGCTAGTGACAAGCCAGCTATACTAGATGTGTTCAGAGAAGGATTTGTACGCATCTTGGAATGGGGAACACCAAGCCGAGGTCGAATGCTTCCTATATGGGCCATTGTGTTGCCCACTGCTGCACTGGGAATTACAAAGTATTTTGCTCAGTAAGTTTATCTTATCTATGGCTGCTTTACATCTTGTTCTTAGAATAGAATAGAATAGAAAATTCTTTATTGCACAACAAGAAATACAGATTGCTACACAAGAAAAAGAAAATAAAAATGCAGAGGCAGCCTTATTGCAAAAGCAATCTCTTCCACTTTCACAAGCTTCAGTCTTGCTGCCAGAATCCAGCAGCTCCAGACTTGTTTGATGTTGTCGATCCACCTGGTGGGGGTTCTGCCAACACTGTGCTTCCATATGATTTTGGCTACTTTATATATTTTAACTAAATAATAAGCAAGCTAGAGCTGCAGTGTATGTTAAAGACAAATTGTTTGTCTTTAATGTAAACATACACTGCACCATTAAGGTGAACTAAACGGGTCTGCCTATGAAATTCAAATTTAATTTGGTTTTTCGCAATTTGTAAACTAATACGACAATGGCAATATCATCTTCACAGGTTTATATAAAAATCTTTGCTTGAAAGTGTCCAGTTCAAGAAATTAGTCTGAGCATCAAGTTTGACATGAGTTACTCACAAATTATTCGATACTCAGACTAATTTCTTAAATGAGACACTTTCAAATAAAGATTTTTATATAAACCTGTGAAGATGATACTGCCGTCATTGCAATTAGAATGCCATAAGCCTACTTTGTCGTATTAGTTTACAAATTGCGAAAAACCAAATTAAATTTGTATTTCACAGGCAGACCTGCACCCCGATTCAGAACCTTACGATAGCATAATTATCGATCGATTCGGTTTGTTATCGTACGAAAAGATGAATTTTCAATTCAAAATACTCGTATTGACAGAGAAGTTGTCGAAATCGAAACCGAATCGTACCGACGTAGATATCATTCGATATCTTCTATCAAACGCTATTCACAACAACCATATCGAATATTCCGAACTTTTTCCGAACGTCTGATAATTTTAGTTGGTTACTTATCGAAAGCTACAGGGCATCCGGTATCCTTTTGTTTACGTACTGTGTTTACTGGTTTTTCGTATAAAATGATTATGATGAATGATTTTGGTATGTAAATGTTTACTTACCATATTGTACGTATTTTAACATTAAAATAACATATTATGTACACCACAACAAAATAAAATAAGAACACAGAGGAATGAAACATGAACTTAGCGCCATCTATCGACTAGGCTGAAAATTGGCCATCAATAATTTAACAAGTTATCATTTTAAATAATTACTTCAATGACCTTCGAAAATGATTAAAATCTATTTATTTAGTGCTAACATGAATTTAATAACAAGTCAAATTTTGGTAAAACAACACACTTCGTAAATCCACATGTAATTTAATGTATCTTGTCGATATCGATAACGAAGCCAATTCCGTAGTCGACATTGAATCGAATTCTCTAACCAAACGTTCTGAATCGCACAAAAAATTTTCGATACGAGATCGATATCTAATCGTATACGAAACGGGAAGTTATCGAAATGTTCTGAATCGGGGTGCTGTTTGGTTTACCTTAATATAGCATCACAATCATTGCAAGAACAGAAATAAATACTGTACTTGTGTGCATTTGAAATTTTTGAAAATTATCTTTAATACTTTTCATGTTTAATTTTTCAGCATGTTATTGAAAAAAATAACAGTAAAGGTCCTCAGATTCCAACAGAGGCATAGGCATGAGTTGAGCGATTCATACAACATGCACCACACAAAAAATGGCCAAAACCCTCTCATTGAAGATATGAATTTAAAAGCAAATATATTTGCGTTCATAACTATGGAAATTATCTTTTATCCTGTTGAGACAATCATCCATAGACTGCACATACAAGTAAGAAAAAACATTTTCTAATCTGAAAATAGTCCTAATCTGGCATTGTCTTAATGAACTACTACTTACCTTTTGACAGTGCATTCATCCTCTTGGAATTCAAAAAAGCAAGTCAATAATATAACATGATTGAAGTACAAACCATCAAACACTCTCTCACATTCATATATTAGTAGGATTCTAAAATTAGTGCTTTGCATGGAATTTATTAAAATATTTTGCAGGGAACAAGAACAATCATAGACAACTTAGATACTGGGACATCAGTGACTCCTATACTAACAGGATATGAGGGGTTTATGGATTGCTACAACACAACAATAGCTAGAGAGGGTATAGGTGGTCTTTACAAAGGTTTTGGTGCACTGGTATTGCAGCTTGCAGCTCATTTGGCAATTATAAAACTAACAACACTAGTTGTGTCAGAGATGTCCAACCTTTTGAAGCCAGCCAGTACCCCTAACTCTGAGGACTCTGCTCATTTACAACAAAAATATTTATTTAACTGAATTTTGAAATTAGAATGTAATATTTATAAATCTTATCATTTGTGCACACATGCCAGCTAAATTAAAAAACTTGTGAATAAGCACTTCTGGACCTATGTGCATAGGGTATTTGACTACTTTTAAAAAATCATATTGAATTGTTAATAATGCTATGCTGAAGCTAACACGTATATTTCGGCATAATTTTCAGTATTTTTCATAAATATCGAGAAATAAATTCAAAATTGCCGCGGAAACGTTCCATTTGTTTACATGACGTCACAGTTCACTGACAATTCCAAAGCCCAAAAGTGACGTGAACTGTGACCTGTGACGTCATTCGAGATTCAAGAACGTTTTCAATCTCGTGAACATGGCCAGAATTATAGCTATTTTAATTAATGTTTTCTAATTAAATAAAGCTTTATTTTCTAGTTTTGTCGTATGGAATAATGTTTTTAGATAATAATCTTTTAGGATGACACCAGATGAAACAATATTTATAATATAGTCAAATATCCTATTATGAACCATGTGCACAAATGAATGAAACTATGAATGTGTAATAAATCTAAAAAAAAGTAAGACTTGAAATTTGTACAAGATGATAATCCAGTTTCAGTAAATGTACATTAAAACTGTATTGCAATATTATCATTTAATTTGATGCCTATTCAGTGTTATTTAATTTATTCAAGTTGGAATCCGAAGTAGGAAAATTGTTTGTAAATTTTTTTGCTTAGTTTTAAGGAAACTGAATAAGTTGTAATAAGTTGAAATAAAACTAAAAGTAATCTTTATTTTAAATTATTTGAATATATTTCACCTTAAAAACTATCATTACTACAATAAGTATACACAAATCAATGAGATAGCACAAATCTACCTTTTAAAAGTCTTCTCATAATAATTCTTCGTCCATTTGGGGTTGATATTCTAGTCTTCCAACCATGTCTACGAACCCTTCGGACTTCATTTGGTCGGGGGAAATAACAACGTACTTTAGTCCTTATACATGATAGAAGTGGATATTTCGGGCTTACTAAACTATTGTTCGAAACTGTAGGCGCATAAGACTGTAAGATTTGGCCCATGAACCTGGAAATAAATAAAATTGAGGTTACAATGGTTTTTAAATCAAATAAGTAATGCATTAATTGAATTATAAAAAAATCTTACTTTATAGGCTGGAAAACAGCTGCCAATAATCTAGACATGGCCCCGTTTATACGAACTAAATAGTAAATACTTTTGGTACCGACTTTACCCAGTATGTAGGTACTCAGCGGCTCAGCCTATTTTTCTTCAGAATTCAGAAATAATTTCAGAAGTCAGCTGTCAGAACTCAGAAGTGCTCAGAAACGTAGTGGTTACATTCTCTTTGGTGCTCAGAAGCAAACCACCTGAAAATGATAGCCACTGACATATATTTTTTATCCATTGAAGGTTTGCTATGAAAATAAGTATCATTTTCGTAGCAAACCGTCAATGGATTTCTTATGAATCCTTACATGCCGGAGAACTCAAGAGTACAAATATTGGGAGCACAGTATGGGAGAACTAGGGGAGAACTGTCTGACCACAGAATTGAGAATTTGAATTTATGTTGTCAAAAAAATGTCATTTTCAGACTAAAAACCATGCTAAAAACCGTAGACAAAGGTCCCTTTCGGGCTGTAGATTGTATTACATATATTTGTTCTATGGAATCCATGGACTAGCACATTGTTGACATCTGTGGTCGATATGAAATTTAATATGGCGGACAAAAATAACAAGGGCGCTAAAAAATTATTTGCGTTAATTTATTAAAATTTCAATTCAGTGAGTGTTAAAGTTGTATCATAAAGCGATATTAACTATATATATATTGCATGCAGAAAGCAAAACTACAGTGAGTAGTTATAAACTATAATTTTCGTGATATATTTTCGAGTTCGTTGTTTTATTTTTAATGCTATTACGAATATTATCGAGTCAATTGTATGAATTGTGTTATCCATTTCAGTTCTTGGACAGAAAATGTCAGCAATTAAGGTGAATTTCGAAATCGGACATGAAGCTTCTATGAAATCTAAGAAAACCCCTGAGGGTTTCACTCATGATTGGGAAGTCTTCGTGCGCGGTCAGGAAGGAGCTGACATAAGTCACTTTGTTGACAAAGTTGTTTTCCACCTACATGAAACTTTCCCAAAACCAAAGCGAGGTAATTACTTCTAAATTCTTGTAAATCTTTCTGTTATTTATTATTGATATGAATTATATTTTTGTTAACAAATACATTTCTAAAAATTAAGCTTGGAGGCTTGTTATGATAAGCTTATTTCTTAACAATTTGTTGTTTAGTTCTTATTAGATTTTAGGGTCGGGTTTTAGACCCTGCTAGCTTGATTGAGAGTTTCATGTCAGTGGAAGGATCTAGATTCTAGGCTGAACCCTCATTATTTCGATAGAAATATCAAAAATATTACAAAAAAAAATCTTTAATAAAATATTAAGTAGGTAAATTAAATGAAGCTCAACCCAGTCTGGTCACCGCTGTGGAGTAAAGTAGTGAACTCTATGTAGTCTTGTCTGACTGCTGAGTTGACTGTCTAGTGATTTTGTTAACACTTTCATGCGAACATATCAAAAATGTAGCTCTATCGATTTCGCACATCTTTTTTTCATACAAACGGGAGCATTGTTTAGTGATGTTTTGCTAATAGCTAGTAAAATCAGTTATAGTATTATTGCACTGACCTTATAAAGTGACGTATAGTGACGTTGCAAACATAGTACCATAGTACTAGAACTGAGAGCCTTTGATGGCTTTGGCCTTTGATGCCAAATAAATCGGTGTGATGTAGCACTAGAATTTTGAGAGTTCGCTATGTTGTGGCACAGCAACCCTGCTCTTAGCTATTAGTATGGCCTGACGCTGCACTACAACTTTGTGCTCAATAAACCAAGTTTTTGCTGGATACGTTGTGCCACAGTGCACCTGCCAATATGTGACGTATATATATTAATGTTGTTTGCATGAAAGTGTTAATTTAAAAGCTTGCACTGTATTGATACATTGGACAGCAATTTAAAGGGCATATTTAATTCTTCATAGAACATATATTTATGGTCTCTATCCCAGCATCTGTCGGGCTTTATGCTCTTCTGATAATGTACATTTCTACATAAATCAGTGAAAATAATAAAAAACACTCAAGTTCAGTTTGTGATTTGACTTTTTGACTGATTTTAATGTTTTAGAAATATTTTCATTTTATTGTTAAAATTTAAAAGTTAATTATTTGTAGCTAAATGGGTAGCAGAATATTAAAGAGAGCTATTATTTTTTTAAATTTTGTAAATAACCAAGGCTGTTTTTTGTACATTATTATTATATTATTAAGAAGTGAATGAATTTAAAAACAGATTAGACCGCCATAACATTGAAAACTCTAAGCACAGCAAATGATATAGGCGCATCAGCGACAGCTGCGTAGCCTATTATAAATAATAATAATAATAATAAGTTTTATTTGGTACAAATGCGAAATTTTATAAATTGTTGTGCCTCAATTACTTAAAAAGTATTACATCGTTTTGTTTAAATTAATTTTATATTACTTTTACAAAACACTACTACTATACTATTAAATTAAAGACTAAATTAACATATTTCTTTTTTACATTTCAGTTGTTAAAGATCCACCATTTTCAATCAAGGAGTCAGGATATGCAGGCTTTGTTTTTCCAATAGAAATTTACTTGAAGAATAAAGATGAACCTAAGAAAATAAAATTTAATTATGACCTGTCCTTGCAACGAGGTGGGGTTCTGAAAGACAGGTACATCTTTCAAAACCCAAATGAGGAGTTTCGAAGAAAATTGCTGAAGGGTGGTGGAATTACAATAAGTAATAATGCATTCTATACCAATCCTGACCAGGAAAGCAAAAGCAGAGATTCCTTCACTGATGATAAGCAACTTGTCAGCAAGAATAAACAACCTTCTGATTCTGTAAAGAAACATAAAGTAAAAGAATACAAAGATGAGCAGCCACATAAAACCAGCAGCTTTGAAAATTTATTCGGACCACCTATTCAGAAGCCACCTAAAGTGTCTCCTGACCCAAAGAAAGCAGAAAAGGTTGCAGCTACTGTCAAGCCAGAAAAAAAAGATAAAGAAAGATCAAGTTCAGATAAAAAATCAAAACATGAACACAAAGAATCCAAACCTGATAAAGTTAAAGTGAAAGAGGAAAAGGATAAACAGAAATCAGACAAAGTTAAGAATCATAACAAAGATCAAGAAAGGACCAAAGAAAAAGGTAGTAAACGGCAAAATGAAAGACCACCTTCCCCTGAACCAATTAAAAAAAGATGTCTCAGTCCTACCAGAAAAGCTCCAAGTCCTGCAGCTAGATCCAGCAGTGCCTCCAGTGTCAAGGAGGAACACAAAGCCCCAAAGCATAACTCTGACAGCTTTGAACAGAAGAAACCAAAACCAGAGGAAAGGATACCAGATGTTAAAGTAGAGAAAGATTCAAAGGAAAAAAAGAAAAAAGAAAAGAAAAGTCATGATAGAGACAAAGACAGAAAAGAAAAGAAAGATCACAAAAAAGAAAGTCATAAGACAAAAGATTCTCCTAAAGAACCAAAAGAATTGCCAAAAGAAGTTCCAAAAACGAAAGAGATTGTAAAAGAAAAGGAAGCTGTTAAAGATTCTCCAATAAAAGAAAAACCAGTAAAACCTGAAAAACCTTTAAATAAGTTTTCCATAGAAAATCTAAGGAAGACCCCACCACCAGAAAATGTAGAATGTCATGAGGGTCACAAGTCCAAGGATAAGGGTGATTCAGAGCGAAAACATAAACACAAGAAAAAAGACAAGAAAAGGGATGAATCAAAGGAAAAGCACAAAGAATCCAGCAAAGAGAAAAAGCACAAACATGAGAAGGTTCGTGAAGTACCACCTGAAAAATCTGAGGTTATCGAACACAGAGAAACACCAGTTCCTAAAGAACGTCCCATACCTGAACCAGCATCACCCATATCCATCGACACAGCATCACAATGCAGTTCTAAAAGTGGCCTAAATAAAGCTATTCATATAACAGAGGATATTAACAGCTGTCACTCTGATTCAGAGAGTTCCATAATAGCAGATGAGGAAGATATGAAAGTTAAGGTAGAGAATCCATCACCTGTGCCTGTAAAGCGGGCACCTTCGCCGGAACCGGAACCAGAACCTGAACCTGAACCAGAAGTTGAAATTGTGCCAGAACCTGAGCCAGTTGTAGAAGTGCCCCCAGTCCAACAAAAAGAGAAATCAAAGAAACACAAGGACAAATCGAAACGAGAAGAAAAGCGTCGGAAACGGAAAGCTGCGGAAGAGGAAGACTCTGAAAGTAGGAAAATCGCAAAAGTCCCTGATTCTGGGCCTTCAAATAATGAAACAGAGCATGGAGAAAGTAGTGGTTCAATATGTATAGAGACCAAAGTACAAGACAATGGTGTATCCAGTAGCCTGGGCGAAGATGCGGAGCCCGGGGACCTGTCGCCCGACTACATGGTGCAGCTGCGAGAGCTGCAGCAGCGCATCATGACCATAAAGAACAATGAGGACCTTGAGCGCGTCGTGAACCTCATTGCTGAGACAGGACGGTATGAAGTGACCACGCAAACATTTGATTTCGACTTGTGCTTGCTGGACCGTTCCACAGTGCAACAGTTGATACAGCTGGTGGGTTGCTAGCTTTTGGAAATGGACCTTAGTAGGATACACAAATGTAAATATTGCTTTTAACTAAATTATGCACTGAGGCAGTTGTACATTAGGTTTCTCTGCCTTGAGCTTAAGGTTGATATAAGGTTTTATGATTTTGCTATTGTGCAAGAAATAATGCTAAAGTACGATTCACGTCTAACTATGCTTGTTGAACTGCAGTGAAGTGCAACTGAATCGTAATTAAGAAGAATACACATGTAGTTATATTGATAAGAGTAATATATTATATCATAATCTCAATTGGCTACTATTTATTTTACAATCACATAATATTCGAAATGGAATTGTAAGTGCAATATTGTATATAGGTTAAATAAAGTTATAAGACTGTTGAAAGATTGTTAAACGTATTGTATATTTTGTACATTATATTGTATTGATTTACTATAAGGTAAGTTAATTATTGAAGAGTTTTTAATTATCCTCCCTGAGTCGCGGGGCTGAGAGAGGCTATGTTAATGATTTTGTATAAATCACACTAGTTATATCTCGTCAACACCATAAACAACTTTTTACAAGTTAGTGATGCACTATATTAAATTTGTATTATTTAAGGATAAAATGATGCCCTAAACATTGGCGTATTAATTTGTAAGATTGGTAATAACTTTACAGTAGATCAATTGTTTGAAGTGAAAAAAAATAATGTTTTGTGACATAAAACTTTTAAATCAATTCTAAATGAAAAAATTTTGTTAAATTGTATTTAACTATAACTTATTATAATTTTAATTTATCGCTTATTTTCGCTATATATTTATTAAATATAGAGTGTATATTAATATTTTATATTGGTGTTTTCATTATAATATCATTATATTATATCCCAAAGTAATAATAATGGTCCAGGGTCAATTTTTTTTATTACTATCAAGCTAATTTTCCGTGAGTTTCATTTTGATGAGACGCCCAACTTTTTCTCTTACAAAAATTCTTGATTGTGGTAGCTAACAGATGTAGCAGGGATAAAAATATATTATGTTGATTTGACGATCCTCAAACATTTACACTAACATTGGGGTTTTTATTAAATCTTAGATAATAATTAACATTCAAAAAAATATTCCTAATAATATAATAATAATAAATAATAAATAATTCGTTAACAAGGTCATCAAAAATGATTACTAACCAGCTGATTTTTTTACTGTTGCTTAGTTAAATATAATTTAACAGCCACATTGTCCTACAAATTGCATGGTACTAGTTGGTACGTTATACCGCGGGCGGTGCCTTTGACAAAATGCAGCACGTGCCGAGGCGGTGCTATATAAAGGCGACAGTATCTAACTGAACAAACTTTATCTGCTTGCTATTTTGCACTTTGGCGCGGTTTCACTTTCATACATGCTGACGTTACACAATGTAACGATCTCGATTGGTTGTTCTGTCTGTGGTCTGACTAATACCTGCGACGACCTTTGAGTAATAAACCAACACAGGAGAAGAATTGACGCGCGTACCCCTCTGTAAGTTGGGTATGAGCAGTGCTCATACTCGTTATATAAAACTGTTTGACTCCAGTCACGCGCCTGTCAACTACGTATGGTTAGCGGGGAATGAGCTCCGCTATAAATGCCGAATATGAGAGTATTTTCTACTAAAAAAAATATTTAAAACATCCAGTTTACTAAAGGATAACATTTATTTACTTCTGATGTATTATTTTATCCAAATAATGCAATACTTATGCAGAAAACTTAAGAAAACTGTCGATCTGAAAATGTTGCTACTTAAACGTACATGAAATAATTTGGGGAAAATATTGAAAATTAATCTTCCTACTTACTATTCGTTTAGAGACCTTTTTCAAGAACTGCATTATAAATTGATCCCATAGAATTAAAATCACGATAGAATAGGAAGGGGTGAACGACTAATTTATAAGCTTTAAGTAAAATATGACTAGATATATAAATACGAACTTTGATCGTCTGTGGGATTATCAAATAATGATAAAAAATTCTTTCTATAAAACCGACTTTAAACGCCACTACAAAGTATAAAACAATTTTAATTTGTACATGTATGTTGAAGTCGGGCGGGCCTAAATATAAATGATGAAACTAATGCGCGACGCTAGCCCAACTTTGCCCGATCGGCGTATGAAGTCGGTTTTTTAAAGATATTTTTTTTACATTATTATTTTAAGCTTTTTTGTGTATATCTCTGATTGCGAGCAATTTGCTCTTAATCATTGAGTTCCTTCCTCCATCACCGAAGATATGAATCATCTTCTCTTCACCTTTTAAATAGGCCCAACCTTATTATGCGTTCTTTCAAAAAAAATTGAAATCGGTTCAGATTTGACGTAGTTATGGAGTAACATCTAACATTATATCAACAAAAATTTATATGGGAACCACCTCTGAAGTATGCCCTACTAAACAAAAAAAAATTATCAAATTCCATTCATTATTTGGCGGAATAATTGGATAACAAATATACAAAAAATTCAAATTGAGAACCTCCTCCTTTTTTGAAGTCGGTTAAAATGATTGCATTATTATAACGATCGCAATGGTGTCTGATTGGCTGGTACTCTCCCACTATTGTTTAAAATGCATTGATGCAGCTAGAGCTCCATAAACTCAGCGAATTCATAAAATTAGTTTTTTTACTCAATTATTTCAAAAGTTATAGGTATATATTTCCATATAACCAGTGTGATATGATTTTCTAAATATATAAAATGAAAAGGTGACTGACTCACTGATCTATCAACGCACATCTACTATGACGTAGGCATCCTCTAAGAAAGGATTTTTACAAATATAATACAAAAAATAATGAAAACGAGACTAAAAAATTGTTTAATAATAATGATAAGTTCTACGTAAGTCTTTCTTACTCGAAAATTAGGACTTTAATTTTATGAAGTCGGCCACACCGCAATAAAATTAGGGCTGGACAGCAAGATTTCATATGTCGATATTGGTGGGGGGATTGTATAAATTATTTATACCGAGATATTTTTATCGTCTTACTAATGGTTCATTGACGAAAAAAAATATTTAAATTCTATACATATTTGGTTCATTAAAACTTGGCAATTGAATTAAAGTACCCATACTTCTTATTCATCCCGCTAGGTTCACCGGAAAGCTAAATAGCTTGGCGGTGTTTTATTACAGATGGGGTGGCCACTATAGCCATGGCGGCAGCCTAGCATTACAAACAAATATACACTTCGTTCAGATGAAGTAGATGAAAAAAATAAGCCTTCCAAGTAAAGTATGTAGGTACAAGTTTTAACTTACCAATCATAACTTTAAATACATTTTTTTTTAGGGTTTAGTTTTTACTTTTTATGTTTCCTCCATACTGGACTGAGAGAATATTATTCAACGCTGGAAAACGATCTTGTAAATCGAAAAAGTGAACTTTAAACCAGAGCAAATAACGTTTTAAAAAATCATAACAGCTCATAATAAGCTATCAGGAGCAGATTTTTTTCAAAAAGCATATTTTTTAAAGTAACACATCAGATGATACTAATTATATAATTCTAAAGTAGAATTACTTTAGTTTTATACATTAGTTTTATATCAATTTCGACTAATAGTTTTTCAATTTTAAGAAGCAATGTTGCTGTAACTTGGTATTTGAAACATATGAAACCACGAAATAACTCTAAACTCTGAAATGCTAATTATGCTGTATTTATTTTTAAGGAAACATGATGTAGTCCTAACAGTTTGTACTTAATATACTTTTTAGAAATAGATACATCGTAAATTTCGCTTTAAACATAAATAAAACAAATGATGTTTCATTAAAAATGCTGTATTTTTATTTAAACAAGATTACTTAAAAAATCAATGTGTTCAATATTAATACCCACTACGTATTCAAATAAAAATTAAATGTCTCTCAACTTAATAAACAATATTATTAAAAACCTATGACAAAGTACAGCACTCCCTGGTGGCTTATAACCTTAAATCATAACTAAACAGCTGCTCTAAGGTGATATACTGTGGTACCTACAGCATGCTTTCAGCATGAGATTGAGAGTATAGTGACGGAGTAAATACCTTGGTATCTACAAAATCTGTTAATAATCAGATAATCCTAAGTCCTTACAGTAAGTTCGCCTAAGTGCACTGCACTGCTAAAAAGTATTGGTAACTTTTTTGAAGTATCTGTATAATATTGAAAAATAGATGGTGTGGTGTGGTGTGGAATAACAAAAAATATATAATATAAACATGCAGAGAAGGTCAACATAGTATCTTAGAAAAATAATGTCATAGGAAAACGAAAATCCGACAATCCGACGCAGTATCTTTTTCTTCCAAATATATAAAAAAGTCATTTTGTTATTTTTCGAAATAAGCTAGATCGCTTTCCAGCGTCAATATAGTCCAAAGTTTCTAGCTGTATCTTTACGCAAGTACTAAAAGCCTACAAAGAGTCATTCTAATAGCAAAGGCATATTATGACTAAAATAACGGCAAGAGTCTCGTTTCCTAGCGCTTCTATATACCTACCATGTTAAAGATCTCGAACAAAAAAATTTACTCTCGAATAAAGTAACTCTGTTGTAAATAATTATTAGAAAAACTTATCGAAAGTCGATAATCGATAGTGTCAAATCCCTAAAATGTTTACACAAATGATGCGATTGTTTCATGTAATGATAGAGCGTCCCTGTGTGTGAATGTGATAGTGTGCATATACTTTAAGGTAGTGTTTGCT
Source organism: Oeneis ivallda (assembly GCA_029955525.1). Taxonomy (NCBI): domain Eukaryota; kingdom Metazoa; phylum Arthropoda; class Insecta; order Lepidoptera; family Nymphalidae; genus Oeneis; species Oeneis ivallda. Next base: position 17,006,850 of record JARPMR010000020.1, on the reverse strand, counting down.
AATTATATTGTGTGCGTGCATAGCGACGTGATGGAAAAATGCAACTGTAGTAAGCAAGTTTTCATGTGTGCTACCTCGCCCCCCACCGTAATTGACAGACTTTTTTGCGAATAAATTAGGGGTCAAGTCCTCTCCATTGCTGGTTTATTACTCAAAGGCGACGACTGAAAACTGAAAGGTCGCAGGTTCAAAAATCGAACCCACCCGTTGCGCTATTGTCGTACCTACTCCTAGCACAAGCTTTCCGCTTATTTAGAGGGGTTAGGAGGATATTAGTATTACTTCAGCTTGGCTGATATTCTTTTCTTATAAATAAAACCGGCCAAGTGCGTGTCGGGCCACGCGCAGTGTAGGGTTCCGTAATTGCAAGTCACAAATATCCTATAAAATTCTTTATATATACCTACTACTGCTGTGAATTTTTTCATGTATCCTATAAACAACCATTTAGCTGGCAGAGGGGGGGGGGACACTGGTCTAATAAAATATAGCACTTTAAAATGGGGGTGTTCCCACCCCCACAATATTTTTGAAAGACCTATTCAACGTCTATCCCACACTATGGGATAGACGAGAAAAAAAAATTATCCCCATTTTACATGTAGCGGAGGTAGGTACCCTAAAAAAAATATTTTTTAAGATTTTATTTCACCACTAAGATTTTATTTCACCACTTTGTTGACAGACGGACGGACAGCGGAGGCTTAGTAATAGGGTCCCGTTGGCACCCTTTGGGTACGGAACCCTAAAAATCCAAATTAATGTTAACTGTATGAGCGATAAAATAAACACTTTAGTTACAAATATTTTATTACCATGAAGATGAAGGTACATACATATAAATAAGACAATCAAAATAATAACTATAGTCTATACCCATTAAGAAGTGATAAAAGAAATTAAAATAGATTACACACTCCCATAAAATGTAGAAATCTAAATAAAATTTTCACTAAACGATGTTTATTAATTAACAGAATAACAATCTGGGAAGTCGACCAATTTTCATGTCAATCGTTGCAAATGTTGACTTGTATGCTCACGTTGAAGATGGAGACACAACTGTTGCGATCTGGCGATGGTTCGTTGTGCGCGGGCGCTCCGTCAGTTCCCTGTTCAGTATTCGAGACCGGTTCGCGTTGGGGCGTCGTTCATCTCTTCTTGCCGGTCTTGTGGACTGTTTGCCGCCACTTGGTGTAGAAATCGCCGATGTAGGTGACGCAGATGCCGGCCGACTGCGCCGCGCCCGACACACTGAACTGCTTGTACTCCTCGCCCTGTCCCGGCTCGTTGCCAACTAGCAGTATCAGCAGCGGCGCGGATTTCCCGTTAATGGAGTTGTCCGCGTCACCGTTCCCGCCCTGCGGTTTGTCGTCGGTCATGAAATGATTGCAAAATTCCAAGATCTGTATAAAATTGTGCACATGCGGCGGCGCCTTTCGCGGGTACTTCAGCAGAGGCAGAGGTTTCGATTGGCCGGGACGCTGAGTTCTGAGAAAGCGGGATCCGCTCTTGAGCTGAATTTCGAGCCAGCGGATGGCGTCGCGAGCGGAGCTTTTCTCGCGCTTCAACTCGTCGAGCTCTTGCAGAACTGAAAACAAAATTACCAACATGAAACCTGATTATTACCCTTACCTACTCACACACAGTTCAACTGCTGAACCGATTTTAGCGGAATCAGGCACAAATCCTAGAGGTTTTTTAGTTGACTTTATTACAGAAGATAATTTTGTACAGAAAAACTAAAGATCCCAAAAAATTAGTTGTCTATAAAGTCGGTTTACAGCCGATAGCTTTACGTGATAGCGTCAAAAAGAAACATTTGTGACTGGCGGGCGGCGGCGGGCGCTCTGAGCTCTCTATAAACGCACGATCTCTGTGACTCTCTATCGCTTGTTCCGCGCTCTCACTTGCACTCTCAGGCTCAGGCGGAACGTGACACTTTTTCGTGCGTGCAGCCGGTGTTCATCGATTTTTAAGACGTTATCACGTCAAAAAATTTTAAACTATGAAGACCTGTAAAATAGGTAGGGGCAAGTGTTGTTCTTAAAGACGCTTGTACCTGTGGACACAATCGATTCTGTCGAAACTAGCAATCCTAAAATTCTAATTTGAACGCGACTGTGAAGCTTTTTTTAAGGTTGACAGTTCGCGTTTAAATTAGAATTTTAGGGTTGCTAGTTTCGACGGAATCGATTGTGTCCACAGGTACAAGCGTCCATAGGAACAACACTTGCCCATATAAGTAATATATGTACCGGAGGACATAGTACATGATACAACTGCCAATCAGTATTTCAGCATACTTTTGGAAACAAAACTGCGACGTCGCTACGCATCGTCATAAAGTGCGATATCGTTTCAACGTTTAACGATTCGATTCAACGTTCTTGCGATGCGACTTACGATGTAGTCACATCATAAGTCGCATCGCAAGAAGACGTTGACTTACAGTACCCGGCGATTTATATTGCACATCTGCCTTCGGAATAAAACGCTATTCTATTCTATTGCAAGGAAAGCTAGCCAGAAATTCACGTAGTAATTACTGAAATCTCTTCACAATCGGCGAGCACATCACGTAACATATAAAAAAAATGCAGTCGAACTGTGAATAGAATAGAATAGCGTTTTATTCCAAAGGCCGATGTGCAATATATAACGCCGGGTACTGTACGATACTTAAATTATAGACCCATGGAAAATGATTGGCCTGGGCAGCAAGACCCTACCTACGACGACGGTTCGAAATCACGCAGCGTGATTAACGTATTACGTATTCGAATCGCACATTTGTGTTCTATTGTAGATCTACGGTCGCGAACATCAACTGAGTCGACTTTGTCTGGTGGGAGGCTTTGGGCGTGGCTTTACCCTTACGACTCTCCCGTCAAAGACGTGCCGCCAAGCGATTTAGCTTTCCGGCACGACGGCGTTTAGAAACAGATTAGTGGTATGGGTTGAATGTGCACTGCATACCCTTCCAAGTTAGCCTGCTACCATCTTAGACTGCATCATCACTAACCCAAAACTATCAGATGAGATCGCAGTGAAGGACTATCTTGTCAGTGAATTGAAAAAATTTTGAGTGTCATGGAACACTCGGCTGAGAACTCGAACGAAGTTCAGAAAACGCAATCCCTCGTCACATGTTAGAACTATGTCGTAAAAAAAACAGACATTTAAGCAAGTTCAAGCAAATTCACGCTGCCCACCATAGATGGCGTTAGTAAATTTTGCCGCAAATATTTTGTTTTTTTGGAATTTCTCTTCAATAAAACTTCGTTTCAAAAATTAAAAAAAAAAACAAAGACCATCTGAAGACTGGATTCGAACCCCCGAACCGATCGCGATAGTTTCACTCCTTCTTTAACCGCTGCGTCACCAAAGATTTGATAGAACCTAAATTAAAATAAACGAAAGTATAAAAGTATTACTAGTATAACCATACTAGTAAACGTATAACTAGAAAGTATAATAAATGAAGGCAACAAGGGTTGTGACGGAAAATTCTGACCCATTTTTTCGTCTAGCTCCCATCTGCCAAACCGTGCGAAAAAAGAAACTGTTCCAAAAAAGGTACTCACCAACAGTGGGCACGAGGAATATGAAGTTCCGCGTCCTCAACAGCTGCTTGACCCTGCGCAAGTGCAGGTCGAGCGCCGCGCAGTCCACGGCCAGCAGCGCGGGCGCGGCGGCGTGGCGCGCGCGCTCCAGCTCGCGCACCTGCGACGTGAGCCACAGGTGGCCGAGCCGCCGCAGCAGCCCGCTCTCGTGGGACTCGCCCTGGAACATTCATTATTTCATATCAATATTATTATCTAATATCTTTAAACGAGCAATTCTTGTATATATATAAATATATAATCTGAATCGCGGAAACGGCTCCAACGATTTTCATGAAATTTGGTATGCAGGGGGATTCGGGGGCGATAAATCGATCTAGCTAGGTTTCATTTTTAGAAAAGGTCGTTTAATCCGTGTTTTCAGGCAATGAAAAACCCCTTACAATATCATTAGAATACGAAGGTAAATTTCGCCGTCATCTATAAATTAAGCCGGGCGGTCCCGAAACCAGAAGACCCCGGTTCGAGTCCAGACGATTATATTTTCCCCTATGAATTTTATTATTATTATTATGTTTTTTTTTAATATATAATTTCCAAAAAACACGATTTACCAAAAAAAATAAATAACCGAGCAAAGCTCAGCTCGGTCACCCAGATATTTATTATTTATAATAGGCTACGCAGCTGTCGCTGATGTGCCTATATCGATTACTGTGCTTGGAGTTTCCAATATTATGAATTTATGACGGTCTAATCTATTTTTAAATTCATTTACTGAGTATAGATTCCATATGTGCACATAATATATGCACCACTCTGTTTGTTAGAAAGTGTTTAAAGGGATTGAATGATGCTAGTTGATGCCGTAATTTTATATCATGCCCTTTTAGCCCAGGGTTGCTCTTTCTTATCTTAAATCATCGCTCATCGCTCGCATCAAGGCTTCACGCTTTACAAAATCACTAGGGGTAGGATAGACTACACTGCGTGGAATTAGGGTGCTCAGATTTTGTTCTATACCTACATTGTCCTATCACTTATACCATATCACTTTATACCTACATTATTGATTATTACCTTTATAACTTGATGAAATCATCAAGTTCATAAATAACTTTTATCCCAATGACCAACCTTACCCTGCAACTGCAGTAGCCCTGATAGTGGCACTTCTACTATTAATATATATTTTATTAAATGAAACTGAAAAAAACCAACATTTACTAACCATCTTTAGTCAAACTTAGTATTTACCAAATTCTGATGGTACAAGTCAGAAAAATCATCTCCTTTATAAAAATCCTTACATTTACTAATTCATGTTGGTAAATCCTAAGACCTACAAGTAAAACCTAGGATTTAAGAATATATGGGCTTTGACAGAGTATATTATATACAAGAAAAGAATTTAAAAACTGTAAATAATCCGATTATGGAAAATTGGATATACCATCTGTCATATTATTGATTTTTTTCATGTAAAATGTAGCCTATGTCACCTGGACCATAATAACAAATCAATTGGCACCTCATTCATCAAAAACGGCTCAGTAGTTTAGGCGCCATGGTGGAACATTTGTAAATAGCCACATACATACATAAACCGCTAAAATCAAAACACTTCCTTTTGACTTTGCTGTAGTCAGGTAAAAATTCATGACAATGAACGACCCTGTCGCTATGTGTCGCTGTGTGAATGTCGCTAACTGTGGGCCTCATAAGAAGGCTCAGGGTCACTCAGCGAGTGATGGAGAGAGCTATGCTTGGGGTATCCCTGCAAGATCAAATCAGAAATGAAGAGATCAGCAGGAGAACCAAAGTCACCGACATATCTCAGCGAGTCACGAAACTGAAGTGGAAATGGGCAGGGCACATAGTTCGAAGAACTGATGGTCGTTGGGGTTCCAAAGTGCTGGAGTGACGACCCCGCACCGGTAAGCACAGTGTTGGCAGACCCCCCACTAGGTGGACAGACGACATCAAACGAGTCGCAGTAAGCCGCTGGATTCAGGCGGCGCAAGACCAAAGCCTGTGGAGGTCCATGCAGGAGACCTATGTCCAGCAGTGGACATCTTAAGGTTGATAAAGAAGAAGAAGAACTATTTTGCTTCACACCATGTAGGTGGCTGAATACATAGCAGATAATAATCTATTAAGATAATTTATCCCTTATTGGTCAAATTAGGGTTTATTTACTTTTCAATAAATATTACTAACCTGTTTTTTAGAGTTGTGCCATTCCCTGCTCTTTTTATGATTGATTTTGGTACTGATCTTTGGAGGAAGTAGCTTCTTGAAGTAAAATATTTTCAGTGTTCTATTAAATCTTATTCTTGGAATGATCTTTGCGATTTGGTATCCAAAATTGACAAAGTTCAATATTCTTACAACATTTTCCTCAATACATGTTGGCTTAAACTTTTCCATTACCAGCCACTCTGCAGCATCTTTATCGAATTTACAGATATTAGTGCCACGCAAATTAATATCTTCAGGTAACGGTACAGACTTGTACTCCAATTTAAATTTTTTTGAAATAATTTTTGCATGATCCAAAACTTTGCATTCCACTTTTGCATGCAGATCATTGTTTTTAGAGTTGAAATAGTAAAGGAAAATATTTAGTAGATCCACCACACATTGAAATAAAGACTCACCACTGTCCCCACATGAAAGAATTAACTCTTTTTCAGTGAGTATCCAGTCCTGCAATAATTTTACACTTGGTAAAAAATTATCACCTAGCAAAAATTGCTCAATAGCAACAACATCCAGTTGGTCTTTGATTTCAATAGGATTATTCTTGTGGCCATTTATCTCATTGTTTGGAAGTTTGGTTTCCATCTTAACAGTTTTACTGAGGTCTTCATTGCTTTTATTTTCTTCCTCCTGTGATCCGTCATTTGCTTGATCATCTAAATCATTATCAGACAGGTCGTCTATGGAACCTTCACTCTTAGATTCATCCTCAGATTGAAAAGTTGAGTCTGATAACTCTTCCTCAGAATCTGATTTGTCAGTTTCATTGGCACTGCTCTCAGGGTCATCGCTGTCATCTGTGCTCTCTGAGGAATCAACACGGCGCCGGCGGCGACGCTTTGCTATGGGTTGCTTCTTATTATTTTTAGTCTCTCCATTCATTACAATATTTGTCTCTCCCTCAGATATATTTTCTTTACCAGAATTCTCATCATGACTGTGCGAACCACCATTTATGAGTGCAGTATCATTTAATGTTGCATCTTTTTCATTAATTGCATTTTCTGACTGTAGAAGTTTTTCTTCATCATGTTTTTGTGTGAATCTAGACTTGTATTCATATGCTGGACTTTTCAATCCAAATGACTCCATCTGCTTCAATAATTTCTGTAGCACTTGTGATAAAAATGCCAATGTGAATGCTTTACAAGCAAATGCTTTGACTTCATCTATTTCATTCAATTTGGCTATTGTGAAAAGGCAGATTTGCACAATATTGTGAATTACACTAGCGTTCATATAAGATGGATTAATGTTTTCTTCATCTAGAGCTTTAGTGTAATCAGTGTAGTTTTTGTTGATGTCTGGCAGAGGAGTTTTATCAAAATCCATTGCTATTTTAAGTTGTTGAGCAATTGAGTTGCATATTTTGGGTATGTTTGTGTCTTCTTTTCCAAAATACCAGACTTCAATTAATGACAGAAAGTTAGCAATTGTAACTTGCATGTGCTCTGCTTGAGTTAAAGAGACAGAGTCATTAAGTGTGTCACAAAATTGATTATTTTTCTCAAATATTTTTGTTAAATTACCCATTGCTCCCTCAAAAGGTGTCATAGTATTGAGGCAATGTATGTAATAGCATACAGAATCTAAATTATAATTTCTGTCCAAATAAAGATTACCCAACTGATTATATGGCATTCCCGAAGTCAAATCAATTTTAGCAGCTTGAAGATAATAGCGAGCTGCTAAGGAAGATTCAAAGGTATTAAATATTTCAACCTGATACCTGCTTAGATCTCCCAAATATATCAGACATGAGTAAAGCACAGATTTACCAAGTTGATATTCTTCAGTTGAAGGTGTTATTTGTGTGTCTTCATCACTTTGATCATCTGTATAGAGAGGCAAAAAGTCCAGTTCTTTTACATTGATACTCATTTCAGATTGCACTCTAGTCATCAAGTGATGGAAATGGCCAATGCCACAGGTGATATGTGTGAATATATAGTTGTCATATTCATTATTAGACTCGCGTAACTTTTTGGCAGCACTTACAGTATCATAGTAAACTTTACGCCACAGCAGTTCTAAAGACTTTTTACCATAGTTCAATGGATCCAAAAAGAACAACTTCTCACAGTGATCTCTTAGTTTTTGTCGCTGTGCTTCAATGTTGGTAGTAAAGAGATCCGCAACAGCCTGGCTGCCAGTTGTGGCATCACTGAGGCGTCTTGCAACATCACTTACATACCTGGAATAATCAAATACAAACTTTTGTTTCATTAACTTTACAAAGTGCTATTGCATCGTCTAGTGAATCAACCACTGGTTTGGAATGCTGTTACAACTAAACAAGACAGCATATGCTATTTTAAAAAAGAAAATATGTATTAGGTAACAATATTTAATTTTAATAGGCTTCATACCATACAATGGTGTTAAGTTTTTTAAATGAAGCTTTTGTGATGACATATGCTTTAGCTTCAAGATTTAACAAGCACAGTCATAATATTTACTATACATATTGAAGTAAAGAGCTTATAGAAGAGCCCGTCCAATAAAAAATTTCCAACCATCAGCCATCCCTTAGCAACAACAACCATCGCTAAGCAACTAGCAACCTTATACAAACAATTTACTGTTCCTAGGAAAGTTGGTGCTTTTAAGAATTTCTTCTTAAAAGCACCAACTTTCCAAGGAACATGCCTATATGCCATGATATATTATTTGTATACACTGAGTATGGACCAGCCCTTGCATATCATTCATTATCATTAGCAACCCATTAATGGCTCACTAATGAGGTCTCCTCTCAGAGAAGGGTAATAGGCCATAGTCCACCACACTAGCCCATGCGAATTGGCAGACTTCACAACCTTCGAGAACATTATAAAGAACTCTCAGATGTGCAGGTTTCCTCACGATGTTTTCCTTCACCGTTGAAACAAGTGAGAAGCAATATGTAGTACCTATATGTCATATGAGGGGTATTCGTCATGCTAACAAAACTGAAAACATTGATTTTCGTCTATGACGTCTTCGATTTAACCTTTCTAAGCATAGACGAATATATTTACTACCGTTTCTAAGTTACGAAAATAATTAAAGTATATAATCGTTGTATACAAATCACTTCTATAACTTACCGATAAACCTTTTTAGCGCGTTCATTGCGCTCAACAATTTTGGATTCCAAAAGTTCATTGCATCCGTTCTTCATTTTCAAGTCATTTTACAAACTTGTCTAGTCAAGATGTTGATTTCAAATATGCTTCTCTGGCCTTTCGTATGTCAAAATAATTACCCAGATTAATCATTTCTTTAACACCGTTTCATTGTTCGAATAATCATTAAGAATTTTTATCATTTTGTGATTTCATTGAGAAATTGACATTCACTGACCTAAAATAAACATACATAGACCACGAACACTGGGATACCATAGACCACGAACACTAGACTTTATAAATTATTGACAACCACAGATTAGGTGCTAGTTAATACGTAAGTAACAACTTGACGAGACAGACACATTCAAGAAGTTTCCAATACCTATTCTTTTAGAGACGACAAACAATTCTACTATATTCTGTGCATACCTTCATGATTCTGTGCTTCAATGGTAAATGGTACATAGTGAGACATCATGAGGTACAACTTAGTGATGTGAACCGGTTTTAAAAAAACCTAAAAAATACCGGTTTTCGTAAAAACCAATAAACACCGGTTTTCGTTTACTGAAACCGAATATTTTTCTCTCTCTACTTTGATCTCGCGGGGATGCTCGCACTGTTCGAAGATGGATTTTGGACGAGAAGACATCTCGGAGCTTCCCGAACGCTGCCCAGCCGAGTTGGATTCGAAGGTTGATCTCTTTCTAGAAATTGAACCTACCTAGCTTGCAGAGTTGTACAAAATAGTTTAAGAAATGTACTAAAATACAAAATGCAAATACTTTTTAGGGTTTCGTACCCAAAGGGTACCAACGGGACCCTATTACTAAGCCTACGCTGTCCGTCCGTCCGTCCGTCTGTCAGCGGGCTGTATCTCGTAAACCGTAATAGATAGACAGATGAAATTTTCACATATTATGTATTTCTATTGCCGCTATAACAAAAAATAATAAAAATTAAATTAAATTAAAAAAATTAAAATATTTCCATGGGTACATGGAAATATTTTTATTTAATTTTTTTAACGGAACCCTAAAAGAGCGAGGCCCGACTCGCACTTGGCCGATTTTTTTAATCGACCTATTTCAAATGCAAAATACCAAATGGTGTTTTGTATTTCGGCTTGGCTTGGCTCGGCTCGGCATGACTCGTCTCGTCTCGTCTTAACTTGTCTTGTTGTTGTATTGTGTTGCATTGATTACAAGCATGCTTTGGTATAAATACGGGTGGCTGATGCGTTGCGTCATGCGTGTCATTCTCGCTCGAGACGTTGGACCGTACGGAGGTCGGCTCAGAACGACTCGGCTGCCGCTGCTCTGCCGTGCACGTCGGAGCCTGTCGCAGCGCAGGCCACGGCGCGTCTGCGCCTCACCTTCTGGTGCGCTGCCATGCATGTCGCAGCGTCAGCCACGGCACGTCTGCGTCTCATCTGCCGGTGCACTGCCGAGCACGCAGGGGCTTGTCGCAGCGCTGGCCACGGCGTGTCTGCGCCTCACCTGCTGGTGCGCTACTGAACACGCAAAGGCGTGTCGCAGAGCCGGCCACGACGCGTCTGCGCCTCACCTGCCGGTGCGTTGCAAAGCACGCAGAGGCGTGTGTGCCAGCCACAACACGTCTGCGCCTCACCTGCTGGTGCGCTACTGAGCTCGCAGGGGCGTGTCGCAGCGCCGGCCACGGTGCGTCTGCGCCAAAACTGCTGGTGTGCTGTCGAGCACGTCGCAGCACTGGACACGGCGCGTCTGCGCCCACCAGCCGGTGCGCTGCCGAGCGCGTCGGAACAGCACAGGCCACGGTGTATCTGCGCCTCACCTGCCGGTGCCCTGCCATGCGTTTTAGAGTGTGTTGATGCGCTGGCTACGGTGCGTCTGCGCCTCACCTGCCGGTGCGCTGCCAAGCGCGTTGGAACACGGCGCATCGTAGGCCACGGCGCGTCTGCACCTCAGCTGTCAAGCTCGCAGGGGCTTGTCGCAGTGCCAGCCACTGCGCGCCACTTGTCGGTGCGCTGGCGAGCACGTCACCTCCTGACGCAGCGCCAGCCGTGGTGTCACTGCGCACCACCTGTCTGCGCTGGCGAGCACGTCGGGGCGTGTCGCAGCATCGGCCATGGCGCGTCTGCGTCGGGTCTGGCCTCGCCTGGTCTCGCCTGGTCTCATCTGGTCTCGTCTGGCTCCTCTGGTCTCGTCTCGTCTCTCTGGTCTAGTTTCGTCTCGTCTCTGTGGTTTAGGTTCCTCTTGTCTGGTCTGGCTTCGCTAGGTCTCGTCTGGTCTCGTCTGGTCTTTCTGGTCTAGTTTCGTCTTGTCTGTTCTGACCTCGCCAGGTCGGTCTCGTCTGGTCTGGTCTTGTCTGGTCTGATCTCATCGTCTGTTCTCGTCTGGTCCCATCTGGTCTTGTCTGGTCTTGTGTGGTCTGGTCTGGTCTCGTCTCGTCTGGTCTGGTCTTGTCTCGTCTGCCTTCATCGTTTCTTCTCGTCTGGTCTCTCGTCTATACTCGTCTGGTCTTGTCTGGTCACGTCTGGTCCCGCCTGGTCTAGTCTGGTCTCGTTTGCTCTGGTCTTGTCTGGTCTGGTCTGGTCTGGTCTTGTCTTGTCTTGTCTGGTCTGGTCTGGTCTGGTCTGGTCTGGTCTGGTGTGGTGTGTAGGGTTCGATCAAGTTCGTTTGGGTTAAGGGATGTTTGAAATGAATACACTTGACGAGGTTTGAGTTAATACTGTTTAATAAAATACGATCACTTACTTATATATACTACACCTCCCACGGAGTGATAAAAAAAAATTAATACAATTACATTTTTTTTTTTTGAATTGACAGTTATAATTTGTCTTATAAAATAAATTTTCTTACAACTATAAACTTATAATCATAACAGAGAAAAAAAATACATTGGTGTTAAACTATAGTAAATACATAATTATATGGTAGGAATACAGTATGTTTCAGTTGCTATATAATTTTGTGCGATTTTTATGCACAATATCAATTTTCCCATTTATATCGACTTTCACATTAGGTGATAAGTCTTCTATGACTCTATATGGTCCTAAATATAAACTATTGAGCTTATTTCCTGTTTCATTCTTTATTAAAATTAAATCATTTTTGTTATATTTTATTGTATTAACTTTCTTGTCATATGAACTTTTTCTATTTTGTTTTACATTCAATAAATTTTGACGAGCATCTTGTTGTGCTAATTGTAGCCTATATCTTAATTCTTCACTATAATTATCTATATTATATAATGGTTCTACACTATTTCTTATTCTACTGGGGAGTTCACAAGTTTTACCAAACACTAGTTCGTAAGGTGTATAATTGGTTGAAGTATGCACAGGATGTTTATGAGTGTTTTTAAGTGAACCTATTGTTTCGTGGTGATATGCAGTGGAATTGAGTTTTTCTATTTCTAGCAATTTACACACTTCTGTCATAGTAGAAGATAAGAATAGGCTATTTGACTACTTTTAGAAAATCATCTTAAATTGTTAATAATGCTATGCTGAAGCTAACGAAACATATATTTCGGCATAATTTTCATTATTTTTCATAAAAATCGAGAAATAAATTCAAAAAAATAAATTGCCGCCGAAACGTTCCATTTGCTCTCATGACGTAACAGTTCACATTTCAAACAATGACAATTTTATAATATGTGTTTAGGCCGCGTGTCGCATACTATTTGGTATTTAATAAAATAGTAACGATGAAAAACAGACGAAATTAGCTTAATACGCCGCACAAACACGTCGAAATGTATTGACAAAATGAGAATTCCATAGGTGGTTTGGACTGTGACGTCATTCGAGATCACGGAACGTTTTCGATCACGTGACCATGGCCAGAATTATAGCAATTTTATTTAATGTTTTCTAATTAAATAAAGCTTTATTTTTTAGTTTTGTCGTATGGAATACTGTTTTTAGATAATAATCTTTTAGGATGACACCAGTTGAAACGATATTTTTATTATAGTCAAATACCCTATTCAGACCCCCCTGTCATTTACCATAAACTTAGGAATACCGTATCTTAATATAAAATTATTAACTAAAGACCTAGCTACAGTTACAGTTTCCTTATTTGCTAATGGATATGCTTCTACATACTTAGTTAAATCGCACTGTATGGTAAGTATATAAACGTTACCCTCTACGTCCTTATCCAATGGACCCATCAAATCCAAATAAATTTTTTCAAACGCACACGTGGCGGTTGTCGTCACAACCATGGGCTCAACGGTATGCCTTGAATATTTCATCTTTTGACATTTTACGCACTTACGAATAAATTCACGGACGTCCTTTTCTATATTTGGCCAATAAAATTGTCGTTTTATATTATTTACCACTAGCTGATGCCCGCGACTTCGTCCGCGTGGAAAAAGTTTTTAAAAATTGCTTTTTCGTTGCACTACGCCCAGTATCTAGTCCGTACTACGTGGCATAGAGCTACAATAGCAACCCACAATCGACATTTTCTTCAGCCGGTACCCAGCAGCATAAAGAATGAGGAATTGGTACTTGGAGTTCAATGATGTATCCCAGTGGTGTAGCAATGGGGGGAGGGTGATTCCTACACCAAATCGAACGATTGTGAAATTAGGTGAATAGATTGATGTCATCTAAGAATACAAAGCTACTGTACGAAGTTAAAAGCAAAACGGAAGCTCGAATTTTTTTTACGGCAGCTTGCCACTGCGTAGTTCATACTTGGTACCCATTACCCATTTAGGTGAGCAGGACCCAGCACCAGCAGAATTCGTCCAGTTACAGTTTTATTATAAGTATAGTTAGATGGATGAGTTAGGATTTTGTTTGTTTGTTGTTTTTACATTGTTTTTTTTTTGAATATATTATTAAACGTTTTTTTTTACTTTATTTTTTATAATAAGTAGATAAGTTGGCGGTACGAAGTTCGCCGTGTCAGCTAGTTTAAATATATTTTTTGAACGTTTTATTTTTCACTATATTTTTTGTGTATAATATACATATTAACTTTGGTTAACTACAGTTAATAATTATTTTTATTTATGTATTAGTTTTAATTAATTTCATTTATAATTAATTAAGGCTTATTAATGTTTATTATTTTATTCTTTTTCGTTCGAATGGATGGATGGATGAATGTATGGTTGTTACTACGACTTGTACTTGGTTGTGACTTCAAAAGGAGGAGGTTCCCAATTCGTAAGAATCTTTTTTTATGTATGTTCACCGATTACTCCTCCTCAGAAGACGCCTGAACCGATTTGGAAAATTCTTTTTTGTTTCAAAGGGAAAAGGTTTGTTCTTCCCGGGTGGTCTCATTTAAATTTTATCGAAATCAGTCGAGCGGTTTTTTAAAAAATAACAATAAATTAGATACTTTGCATTAGCGCGGGCGATTGAAGTCGGTTTTAAAAATAGAATTTTTTATTATAGATTTCTTTTCAAATGTTTGTTCCCGAGACAAAAGTAGCCTTTGTCACTTTCCAGGTCCTCAACATTACCTGTGTAAAAAACCACGTCAATCTAAACTCAACAAATGCGTAAAAAATAGCGACGCATACATACATACATACAAACATACATACATACATACATACATAATTGCCGCGTAATTAAAAGAAATACGTGAAAAGTAACATGCGGAAATCCCGCAGGAACTGTTTGTTTTCCCGGGATATAATGTAGCTTTAGTCACTTTTCAGGTCCTCAACTATGCCTATCAAAATACCACGTCAATCTGTTACTCCGTTGGCGCATAATTGAATCCCATTATCCCGCAGGAACTGTTTGTTTTCCCGGGATTAAAGGTAGCTTTTTCACTTTTCAAGTCCTCATCTTTGCCTATCCAAAAAACCACGTCAATCTGTAACTCCGTTGGCGCATAATTGGATCCCATTATCCCGCAGGAACTGTTTGTTTTCCCGGGATTGAAGGTAGCCTTTTCACTTTTCAAGTCCTCATCCTTGCCTATCCAAAAAATCACGTCAATATGTAACTGTATATGTGAAAAGTAGAATACCAATATCCCACAGGAACTGTTTGTTTTCCCGGGATAAAAAGTAGCCTTTGTCACTTTCCAGGTCCTCAACTTTACCTGTGTAAAAAACCACGTCAATCTAAACTCAACAAATGCGTAAATAATAGCGACATACATACATACATATATGCATACATACATACATACATACATGCATACATACATACATAATAGCCGCGTAATGAAAAGATAAATACGTGTTAAGTAGCATGCGGAAATCCCGCAGGAACTGTTTGGTTTACTGGGATATAAAGCAGCCTTTGTCATTTTTCAGGTCCTCAACTATGACTATCAAAAAAACCATGTCAATCTGTAACTTCTTTGGCGCATAATTGAAGGATTAATATGTGAAAAGTAGCATACGAATATCCCGCGGGAACTGTTTGTTTTTCCGGGATTATAAGTAGACTTTGTCACCTTTCAAGTCCTCAACTATGCCTATCCAATAAACCACGTCAATCTGTAACTCCGTTTTGAAGGATAAATATGTGAAAAGTAGCATACTAATATCTCGCAGGGACCGTTTGTTTTCCCGGGATAAAAAGTAGCCTTTGTCATTTTTCAGGCCCTTAACTTCACCTGTGCAAAAAATCACGTAAATCTAAAATTCCATTGCACGTATTTTGAAGGACAAATGCGTAAAAAATAGCGATGCTATCCCGCAGGAAGTGTTTGCTTTTCCGGGATAAATATCAATAATCAAGATGCCTCTGATCACAGTTTGGGTGCAGTATTTCAACAGAAGGTTGAGAACCACTGGAAACCGTTGGCATTTTTCTCGAAAACAATGAGTCCCACGCAACGTCGCTACAGTGTGTACGATCGCGAATTATTAGCTATGTACACAGCTGTAAAGCACTTCAGGAGATTGATCGAGGGATGCGAAGTCACGATACTCACCGATCATAAGCCTCTCTCTTTCGCACTCAGTAGGCCAGCGAGCAGTAGCGACACGCCTAGACGCGAGCGACAGTTACATTTCGTATCACAGTTTTGTTCGAGAATCAAATACATCAAAGGTGAAGAAAATCCAGTTGCCGACGCCCTATCACGCATCGAAGACATCCAGAGCCCAAGCATCTTAGACTACAATCAACTTGCAATAGACCAGTGCAACGATGAAGAATTGGAGAATTTGAAGAAAAAACCTAACTTGAAGTTTGCCGAAATAACTCTTCCCGGACTCGATCGACCAATCACGTGCGAGCTATCCACTGCATCGCCCCGGCCGTACCTACCTAAAGCATACCGCTTTGCTGCATTTAAAGCGCAACACGGTCTATGCCACCCTGGAGTACGATCGACCCGGAAACAAGTAGCATCGAAGTTCTTCTGGCCAGCCATGAACAAAGAAGTAGCAACATGGGCAAAAGCTTGCATCAACTGTCAACGCAGCAAGGTGCATCGCCACGTCGTCACTCCCCTGGCGGAATTTCCACCTTCTCAACGTTTCGAGCATATACACATTGACGTCGTGGGTCCGCTACGATTATCCAACGACTGCAAGTACTGTGTCACCATAATAGACAGATGCACCAGATGGCCTGAAGCTGTACCGGTTCAAGAGGTCACCGCAGAAAGTTTAGCGAAGGTTCTCTATGAGAATTGGATCATCAGGTTTGGCGTTCCAGACCGCCTCACAAGTGACCGAGCCCAGAGCTTTGAATCGAGGCTATTCAACACGCTACTGAAGAAATGGGGAATATCAAGAATACGTACAACCAGTTACCACGCGCAGGCAAACGGCAAGGTCGAACGACTACATCGCACACTAAAAGCAGCACTCATGGCAAGAGGCGCATCGACGACCTGGACAGAAGAGTTACCCACTGTGCTACTAGGTCTACGTACCGCGCTGCGTGAAGAAGATAATCTCAGCCCTGCATTGATGACCTACGGCGCAGCACTACGAATACCATCTGATTTCTTCGTACCTACAAAGTCGAATATTGAAGATGCGGACTACGTACGACGCCTCTGTGAAACAATGAACTCCTTAATACCTACACAACGCGCGATGACATCATCAAGACCTACATTCGTGCACAAGGACCTAGCTACATGCACGCACGTTTTCGTACGGAACGATACAGTCAGACCACCATTAACACCGCCGTACGACGGACCCTATCAAGTTTTGAAGCGCCACGAAAAATATTTCAAGATACAGTTACCCCTACGAACAACCGTGATATCATTGGATAGACTCAAGCCTGCCTACATACTAAACGAAGAAGACTCAAGCGCAAGCGACAAGAATACTACATTAAAAAGCAAGAGCTCGAGTTCAGTGAGCCATGACCCAGTTACCAGCGGAACACAGAGTACGAAGGCAACGACCGGCTCAATGAACCCGGCTCAAGCGAGTGTACCTACACCTTACATCACCACGAGAAGCGGACGCATCGTGAAAAAAAATGTACGCTTCGCTTGATGGGGGATACTGTGCCTACCTAGCACATATAGGTAATAATACTTACGATACTTACGCTGACGTCATCCGCAGCTCACCATTTCCCGCCAAAAATACCTTTTGTATATACCATACCTTTTCCAAATACCTATTTACCTATTACCTATTTATTTACCTTTTTTACAAATACCAGGACAGTTACCATGTTACCGATCCCCATTAATATTACCGGGGATTTATCGCAATTACCGGGAGCAAGGAAAGGAATAAGAGAGAAATAAGTACACAAGGAATTCACTTTATTAAAGGAGAGAAATAAAACACAGATTGTATGTAAATAACTTTTTATCGACATCGCTTGTTTCTATACGAACACCATGGATATGGAAGGTGTGAGGTTGCCCTGAAAAAGACAAGAGCTCACGTGGTGAACGTAAAGAAGATGTCGTTTCTTCGTGAACGGGAGCAAGCAGAGTTCATTTCGGAAAAAGGAAAATTTAGCCTCGAAAAAGGCTCCTCAATGAACCAATCTGCACATTTGTGTGATCATCGATGACACTGAAAGAAAACTCACCTGAGAAGAAGTCACCAGGAAAAATTCTTCAAGTTGGCGCCATCTTACGAAAAAAAACTTCGCGGGAATTTTCACTTTGAACGAGCGGAGCGGCGAGGTGCGCGCGCGCCGCTGGTGGCGGTCGAAGCTGGACTAACATCGCGACTCGCGCCGGCCGCCGATAGCAACTGGCGTGCGCGGCCGGCGTCGCCTCCCCGCGCGTCGCGCCCCTCGCGCGCGCGCCGAGTTATGTAGGATTACGTCATGGCTAAGGAATGCAAGTTCTACGAAACAAGATCTGTGTCTAAAAATAGATTTTCCTGGAAGCGCGAACGCCCTAATTGATTTTATGTAAGCGTTCTGATTGGTGGACGAAAATTGTAAATATTTTAATCTTGTTTTTTATTGGTGATTAGTTTTAAGCCTGTTTGTATAAATTGAGAGTGCATTTCCATTAAATTATTATTCGACTCTTCGACATGAAGCAATAAGTGGTTTCTTTACCGACCTGCTCGTAGTACACCGTTACACTATAATCAAGATTTACGTATATTATATTTTTGCAAGAACTATACATGAAACACTCACTTTTCGTGCTTATCAATTTATTTTTTTCTAATTCTCTAAGCTTTTTACTTTCCATTAATAACATTTCTACAGAATTATTAGGAATCCTTAATATTTCCACGACTCGCGGTTGATCAGGCCGTTTGTCATTGGCTACACTAGGGATTACACTCCTATCGAAATGCCTTTCACGTTCCTCTTCCTCTCTTCTCCTCTGTGCTCTGGTCATAACAGCCATGATATTATTACTCATCTCCTTTAACTCGTCTGAGGTAACTATTATTCTAGATAACGCGTCTGCGACCGGATTATCTTTTCCTTTTACATACACAATTTTATAGTCATACTCTTCTAACGTTAAGCGAAATTTTAATAATCTACTACTAGGATCTTTCATTCCAAACAAATATACCAATGGCTTGTGGTCAGTCATAATAGTAAAAGCTTTTCCAAACAAATATGGACGAAAATATTTAATACCCCATACAATAGCAAGTAATTCCTTTTGAATAGTTGGGTAGTTTTTTTCTGCCTTATTCAAGGGCCGACTAGCGTAAGCTACGGGTCGTAAATCTTTATTGCAAAGTACGGCTCCTATCGCTGTACCAGATGCATCGGTTTGTAGGATGAACTCACTATTTGTTGAAAAATCGGGATATTGTAGAATAGGTGGGGACATTAAAGCTTCTTTCAGTGATTGGAATGACTGTTCACACTCCATTGTCCACAAAAACCGTACATTTTTTCTGCATAACCTATTTAAAGGTAATGTTACTTCAGCAAAGTTTTTTATAAATTTCCTATAATAATTACTAAAAGCAACAAAACGCCTTACATCATCTGAATTCTTCGGTATAGGATAATTTTTAATTATTGAAATTTTATTTGGATCTGGTAATATACCATCCTTCGTCACACTGTGTCCTAAGTATACTATTTCCGTTTTTAAAAATTGACATTTACATGGATTTAGCTTTACATTTACTTTTCTCAACCTTTGAAAATCATCCAGAAGATTTTTATTATGTTTTTCTAAATTTCTACCAAATATAACAAGATCGTCGAGGTATATAAAACATTTTTCATAAGTAAGGCCTGACATTGCTACTGTCATTACGCGCGAAAAAGCACTGGGACTTATTTTTAAACCCATCGGTAAACTTTTCATTTGATACTGTCCTGTATTCGTTGTAAATGCTGTGGCATTACGACTTTCGGGAGAAAGTGAAACTTGATAATAGGATTGACTTAGATCTAAATGAGAAAAATAAACAGCTCCTGACAATGAATCTAAAATTTCAGTGATATTTGGTAATGGGAATTTATCGTCTTGTATTTTTTCATTTAGCTTTCGATAGTCCACCACTAACCTCCAACTTTTACCTGTATCCGACTTTTTTGGCACTAACAAAATAGGGCTGGACCACTCACTGCACGTTTCTTCGATAATGTCATCTTGTAACAATTTCTTTATTTGCCTCTCAACTTCGGGTTTCAAACTGTCAGGAATGCGATAAGGTTTGGTATATACGGGTTTCGAGTCTTGTTTTAAAACAATCGACTGCTCATAAACTTGAGTTGTTGTAAGTTTATCACCTGGCGGTTGAAATATGTCAGCATATTTTGAGCAAAGGGACTCAATTGTTTGACGTTCGTGAGAACTCAAGTGGTCTAACTTTAACAACGATAACAAAATACTTGAACGTTTGGAATTCGACTCGAGTTTACTAAATGAACAAAGATTGTAATTTTTTAACAGTTCTAAATCGGGTTTAAAAATAGGTAATAAAATATTATTGTCGCCTGTATTGAGAATTCGTATCGGAATAATATTGTTTTCAGGTATATATATAACTACAACACTTGCCAAAAATATGTTTTCCTGAATCTGTTTCGGAAGTACAATACATTCTTCAGTTATATTTGTATCTAACTGTATATAATGTATAGATTCACATCGGGGCGGAATATTTAAAAATTCCTTACTAATTACTGGTCTCCTATACAACGTTAAGTTATGACATTTTTCATGATTTTTAAAGTTAAAATAGAGTTTTCTAAATCAAACGTCACTGAATTGAATTTATCGAAAAAATCTTGGCCGATGATACCATCTGAGTGACATGGTAGTTTTTCAAATAAATAAAATTTATGTTTAAAATACGAATTATCGTGAGTTTTTACAGTTAAATAAACATAACCCTTCGAAATACTTTTTCCTCCAATACCGTTAATAACAATATTGTCTGTATAAATTTGTACATTTTTTGGTAAAATACAAGCATTTACAGCTGATAACGATGCTCCAGTGTCAAGTAGCCAAGAACACCTAGTATTGTTCACATATAATGCGATGTAATTTGCATTACTTATGTCACATGTCAAAATGTTATGTTCTTTAGGCACGAAAAAACTGTTTTTTACTTTGATTGCTTTCATGTCACAGCGTCGGCCACGGCGCGTCTGCGCCTCACCTGCTGGTGCGCTGCTGAGCACGTCGTTGCACAGCACCGGCCACGATGCATCTGCGCCTCACATGCTGGTGCGCCGCAGTCCGCAATGGAGCGTGTCGCAGCGCTGGCTACGGCGCGTCTGCGCCTCACCTGCTGGTGCGTTGCCGAGCGTATTGGAGCTCAGCGCTGACAACGGCTCGTGTGCGCCTCACCTGCTGGTGTGCTGCCGAGCACGTTGGAGCACTTCGCAGCGCCGGCCACAGCACGTCTGCGCCTCACCCGCTCGTGCGCTGCTGAGCGCGTCGAAGCGCAGCGCCGGCCACTGTGCGTCTACGTCTCACCTACTGGTGTGTTACTAAGCACGCAGAGGTGTGTCGCAGCGTCGGCCACGGTGCCTCTGCGCATCAACTGCTGGTGCGCTGTCGAACACGCAGGGGCGCGTAGTAGTGCCGGCCACGGTGCGTCAGCGCCTCACCTGCTGGTGCTCTACTGGGCACGGCTCGGCTCGGCTTTGCTCATCTACTCTTGTCTTTTCTTGTCTTGTCTTGTTGTTGTATTGTGGTGCATTATCTTGTAGTTGTATTGTTGCATTGATTACAAGCATGCTTTGGTGTAAATACGGGTGGCTGATGCCTTGCATCTTCGTGTCATTCTCGCTCTAGATGGTGGACCGTTCGCAGCTCGGCTCAGCACGGCTCATCTGCCGGTGCGCTGCCGAGCAGGTCGGAGCTTGTCGCAGTGCCAGCCACGGCGCATCTGCGCCTCACCTGCTGGTGCGCTGTCGAACACGCAGAGGCGTGTCGCAGCGCCGGCCACGGCACGTCTACGTCTCACCTGGCAGTGAGCTGCCTGCGCGTTGGAGCGCGTCGCAGCGCTGGCCACGGTGCGTCTGCACATCACCTGCTGATGCGCTGCCGAGCACCTCGTTGCACAGCGTCGGCCACGGCGCGTCTGTGCCTCCCCTGCTGGTGCGCTGCTGAGCGCGTCGTTGCACAGCGCCGGCCACGATGCATCTGCGCCTCACATGCCGGTGCGCTGCAGTGCGCAATGGAGCGTATCGCAGCGCTGGCCACGGCACGTCTGCGTCTCACCAGCCGATGCTTTGCCGAGCACGCAGGGGCATGTCGCAGCGTCGGCCACGGCGCGTCTGCGCCTCACCTGCTGGTGCGCTGCTGAGCACGTCGTTGCACAGCACCGGTCACGATGCATCTGCGCCTCACATGCTGGTGCACTGCAGTGCACAATGGAGCGTGTCACAGCGCTGGCTACGGTGCGTCTGCGCCTCACCTGCTGGTGCGTTGCCGAGCGTATTGGAGCTCAGCGCCGACAACGGCTCGTGTGCGCCTCACCTGCTGGTGTGCTGCCGAGCGCGTTGGAGCACCTCGCAGCGCCGGCCACAGCACGTCTGCGCCTCACCTGCTCGTGCGCTGCTGAGCGCGTCGAAGCGCAGCGCCGGCCACTGTGCGTCTACGTCTCACCTACCGGTGTGTTACTAAGCACGCAGAGGCGTGTCGCAGCGTCAGCCACGGCACGTCTGCGCATCACCTGCTGGTGCGCTGTCGAACACGCAGGGGCGCGTAGTAGTGCCGGCCACGGTGCGTCTGCGCCTCACCTGCTGGTGCTCTACTGGGCCCGGCTCGGCTCGGCTTTGCTCATCTGGTCTTGTCTTTTCTTGTCTTGTCTTGTTGTTGTATTGTGGTGCATTATCTTGTAGTTGTATTGTTGCATTGATTACAAGCATGCTTTGGTATAAATACGGGTGGCTGATGCCTTGCGTCTTCGTGTCATTCTCGCTCTAGATGGTGGACCATTCGCAGCTCGGCTCAGCACGGCTCATCTGCCGGTGCGCTGCCGAGCAGGTTGGAGCTTATCCCAGTGCCAGCCACGGCGCGTCTGCGCCTCACCTGCTGGTGCGCTGTCAAACACGCAGAGGCGTGTCGCAGCGCCGGCCACGGCACGTCTACGCCTCACCTAGCAGTGAGCTGCCTGCGCGTTGGAGCGCGTTGCAGCGCTGGCCGCGGCTCGTCTGCGCCGCACCTGCTGGTGCGCTGCCGTGCGCGTTGGAGCATGGCGCAGCGCTGGCCACGGTGCGTCAGCATTTCACCTGCCTATGCGCTGCCGAGCACGCAGAGGCGTCTCGCAGCACCGGCCACAGCGCGTCTGCCCCTCACCTGCTGTCGGTGCTCGTTGGAGCACGGCGCATCGTCAGTCACGGCTCGTCTCCGCCTCACTTGCCGGTGCACTGCCGAGCGCGTTTGAGCTCCTCGCAGCGACGGCTACGGAGCGTCTGCGCCTCACCTGCCGAACACGCAGAGGCGTGACGCAGTGCCGGCCACGGCGAATCTGCGCCTCACCTGCCATTGCGCTGTCGAGCTCGCAGGGACCTGTCGCAGTGCCAGCCACGGTGCCACTGCACGCCACCTGTCGGTGCGCTGGCGAGCGCGTCACTTCTTGGCGCAGCGCCAGGCACGGTGCCACTGCGTGTCACCTGTCTGCGGTGTCACCTGTCTGCTGCGTCGTGTCGGGCCTCACCTGGTCTGGTCTCGTCAGGTCTGGTCGCGTCTGGTCTCGTCTGATCTCGTCTGGTCTCGTCTGGTTCTTCTGGTTTCCTCTGGTCTAGTTTCGTCTCTCTGGTCTAGTTTCGTCTCTCTGGTCTAGTTTCGTCTCGTCTGGTCTGGCCTCGCCAGGTCTCGTCAGGTCTGGTCTGGTCTCGTCTGGTCTTGTCTGGTCTCGTCTGGTCTTGTCTGGTCTCGTCTGGTCTTGTCTGGTCTCGTCTGGTCTTGTCTGGTCTCGTCTGGTCTCGTCTGGTCTCGTCTGGTCTCGTCTGGTCTTGTCTGGTCTTGTCTGGTCTTGTCAGGTCTTGTCTGGTCTTGTCAGGTCTTGTCTGGTCTCGTCTGGTCTCGTCTGGTCTCGTCTGGTCTCGTCTGGTCTCGTCTGGTCTCGTCTGGTCTCGTCTGGTCTCATCTGGTCTCGTCTGGTCTCGTCTGGTCTCGTCTGGTCTCGTATGGTGTAGCGTTTCCCCCTGGATCACTTGAAGAGGAAAATCACTACCCGGACTATTGTCCGAGTTGGTCGTGCGTTGTGGATCCAGGTGAAAGGCTAGCAGAAGTTCTATGGCTGTGTGACTAAGAATATGAATGAAAATCTTCCCCTAACAAGTTTTTTTTTTAATCGTATGGCGTTAGTAGTAAAGTAGTACCTACAAAATAGATAAATTATACCTTGACGTCCAGTTTTCCCAACCACGTGACAGCCGGGTCGGGGAGGTCAAAAAGATCCCTAACCCCTGAACCCTGGTAGGCGTGAGTAGGGCAGCGCTGGATGATGTGCTCCATCGTCTGCTCTTCCTTACCGCACTCACACATTGGAGAGGGTTTCCAGCCCCATTTGTGCAGGAGGTAGTTGCAGCGTCCGTGTCCTGTTCTCGGCCGGTTCAACCGACACCACAAGTTGCGGGGAAGCTGGAAACCTTTAGGTTTGACTGTCGGGTCGGGTACATAGGCCACTGGTCCACCAGATTCACTCCATTCGTTTCTCCAGCTCTCGCCCAGGTTAAAGTGCTTTAGCTCGGTAGCCTCTGCATAGGCAGGGCGACGAGATTTTAGTCGTTTTGGTGGCGGGTTGCAAAAGGCCTTATTTGCATGGAGCTGGGGGTTAGCACGGATCTTTTCTATTTCCCTCCGTAAAGCAAATTTTCTGCGCAGGTGAGGGGGAGCAATGTGAGATAATACTGGTAACCAGTGACTTGGCGTTGACTTCACAGTGCCAGAGACACAGCGCATTGCGTCATTTAGTTTTGTGTCCACTTTTTGCACGTGAGCGCTTTGCAACCATACAGGGGCACAATATTCAGCGGCAGAGAAGGTGAGCGCCAGAGTGGATGTCCGCAAGCAGTCGGCGGACGCTCCCCATGTCGTTCCACAAAGCTTTTGTATAATATTATTCCTCGATCCGATCTTCAAGGATAGTTTGTGCAAGTGTTCTTTGTATGAAAGTTATAACAACCCAACCCTAACAAGTTATCTTTGTTTATTCAGGCATAGTAACACAACTGGGTTATTTAAATTTAGAAATAAACACCACTTAAGATAGTTATATCACAGACTAGTATTGGGCCCACCAATACCTACCCGTCAACTCATATCATGGGCTAACTCCGGCTGGCTGAAACCCCAGGGGTGTGTCCGAACGGACAACGCACTTAGGAATGTGTTGACGAATAGGCAGGTCGGGTCAATGATTTAAATTCATTAAATTAAACAATATGATTTAATTAAACTAAAAGGAAGATTCCACAGACAAAGGAGGTTATGACTTTTGTTTTCACCATATGCTGACAACTAATTGTATCATATTACTTTATAAAACTCATAGATAGTTGAAAAAGTTAATTTTTGGGAAGTAATATTTCATAAAAATAAGAATGAAAGAAAAAAAGAATGCGTCCACCTGATCAGAGAGCTGTCGACTCGATGCGTGGACCATAACGTGGCCGAAATACGTCCTCCAAAGGGTGGCACGGCCCCTCGCCGTCGACGCTGCAAACCCGTATCCCGCTTACAAGCGAGGATCCGCAGGATGGAACAGGATGTAGAATAGAATAGAATAGAATAGAAATGTTTTTTATTCAAATAAACTTTTTTACAAGTGCTTTCGAATCGTCGATGAGTCTACCACTGTATGTAGGGTCTGATGTAAGGGTGTGACGTCCACGGATGAGATCCCTCCGTCATCACCAACTAAACTTCCAACTAAATCACCGACGATCTTCCATATTGATATTTATTTTTAACAACAAAAGGTTGAAATCTTAAATTTTGAAATTTGAAATTCTTTGAAAATATAATTCTTTGAAAAATAATATTAATTCCGTCGATATTTGAAATCCCACGCTCGCTGCAAAGAGAGAAAAACAAATTTCAATTTGTATGACAGCGACACGTGTATATCTCACAAGGAAAAACCAACATAAATTCTAACCTGCATTTTTACAGTCGGCGTTTCCCACCCAACTCCACAACTAGGTCAAACGTTAGGCTAGAAAGATTGAAAACGCACTTTAGTATCGCGGACTCACTAAAGAATGTACGAACACGCCAAATAAATACTCACTATATCCATTGACAAATAAATTTCACTCCATCAAAGTATCAGCGGCCATGTTGTAACAATCTCAATGCTCTCCTATATGCTGCGTGACATGTCTGCACTCCACAGCGGTCGAGAAAGGAAAAGACAAAAATCTAGAATCAATTTCCGATCGAACACCGGACTGGTTTCACCGAACTTGATTAAATGTTAACCCGCGTACATTTCTTCTAACCTCTTCCCAAAGCGAAGGCTGTCAACTGTCATTGATTAACTGCAGATCAATGTTAACTTGTGTTGGTGACATTTGTCACTTATCTTGTTTTAAAACAGCGCCCTCTTTTGGCGCTGTGGCAGATTACGAGGCTTCAGGCGTCTCACCGCGGTCCCACAGATGGAGTTAGAAGTCTCAATTTAACGTACAAAATAATTGATTGGTTTTTTACAAAAATCTACAAACGATCTGATATTGAAAATATCATGTTACAATGGTCTCGTATGGTCTCGTATGGTCTCGTATGGTCTCGTATGGTCTCGTATGGTCTCATATGGTCTCGTATGGTCTCGTATGGTCTCGTATGGTCTCGTATGGTCTCGTATGGTCTCGTATGGTCTCGTATGGTCTCGTATGGTCTCGTATGGTCTCGTATGGTCTCGTATGGTCTCGTATGGTCTCGTATGGTCTTGTCTGTTCTCGTCTGGTCTCATCGTCTGTCCTCGTCTGGTCCCGTCTGGTCTCGTTTAGTCCTCTGGTCTCAACTGGTCTCTTATCGTCTGGTCTGGTCTGGTCTGGTCTGGTCTCGTATGGTGTAGTCTGGTCCTATTTCGTCTGGTCTTGTCTGGTCTCGTCTAGTCTCGTCTAGTCTGACCTGGTCTCGTCTGGTCTCTTCTGGTCTTGTCTGGTCTCGTCTAGTCTCGTCTGGTCTCATCTGGTCTCATCTGGTCTCGTTTGGTCTCGTTAGTGATTTGTGATAAGATTATGTTTTGAGTAATTAGCGATAAGATAAATAATAAGCGATAAGTAATTTAGTGATAAGATAGCGATAAGATAAGAAATTATTGATTAGCGATAAGATAAGAAATTAGTGATAAACGGTAGGATAAGTAATTGGTGATAAGCGATAAGATAGCGATAACATAAGTAATTACGTGATAAAAGATAAGTAATTAGTTATACGCGATAAGATAAGAAATTAGTGATAAACGATAAGATAAGTAATTAGTGATAAGCGATAAGATAAGTAATTAGTGATAAGCGATAAGATAAGCAATTAGTGATAAGCGATAAGATGTGAAATTGGTGATAAACGATAAGATAAGAAATTAGTGATAGTAATTAGTGATAAGCGATAAGATAAGTTATTACTGATTAGCGATAAGATAAGAAATTAGTGATAAACTATAAGTAATTTATGATAAGATATGTAATAAGTAATTAGCGATAAGATGTTTAGTGATAAGCGATAAGTAATTAGTCATAAACGATTAGATAAGTAAAGTGCTAAACTATAAGTAATTTGTGATGAGATATGAAATTAGTAATTAGCGATAAGATAAGTAATTAGTGAAAAGCTATAAGATAAGTAACTAGTGATAAGCGATAAGATAAGTAATTAGTGATACGCGATAAGATAATTAATTAGTGATAAGCGATAAGATAAGTAATTAGTGATAAGCGATAAGATAAGTAATTAGTGATAAGCGATAAGATAAGCAATTAGTGATGAGCGATAAGATAAGCAATTAGTGATAAGCGATAAGATAAGAAATTAGTGAAAGTAATTAGTGATAAGCGATAAGATAAGTTATTACTGATTAGCGATAAGATAAGAAATTAGTGAAAAACTATAAGTAATTTATGATAAGATATGTAATTAGTAATTAGCGATAAGATGTTTAGTGATAAGCGATAAGATAAGTTATTAGTGATAAGCGATAAGTAATTAGTCAAACGATTAGATAAGTAATTAGTGATAAACGATAAGATAAGTAATTAGTGATAAACGATAAGTAAATTAGTGATAAGCGATAAGATAGTAATTAGTAAAAGTAACTAGTGATAAGCGATAAGATAAGTAATTAGTGATAAGCGATAAGATAAGGAATTAGTTATAAGCGATAAGATAAGTAACTAGTGATAAGCAATAAGATAAGTAATTAGTAATAAGCGATAAGATGTGATAAGCGATAAGTAATTAGTGATAAGCGATAAGATAAGTAATTAGTGATTAGCGATAAGATAAGAAATTAGTGAAAAACGATAAGTAATTATTGACTTGCGATAAGATAAGTAAATAGTGAGTAGCGATAATTCACTATCGCTACAAATATTTTGACACGTCTCATCATCATCATCATTAGCAACCCATCAACGGCTCACTACTGAGCGCAGGTCTCCTCTCAGAGAAGGGTTATAGGCCATAGTCCACCACGCTGGCCCAATGCGAATTGGCGGACTTCACACACCTTCAAGAACATTATGAAGAACTCTCAGGTGTGCAGGTTTCCTCACGATGTTTTCCTTCACCGTTGAAGCAAGTGATATTTAATTGCTTAAACGCACTTGACTCCGAAAAGTCAGTGGTGCGTACCCGGGATCGAACCTGCGACCCCCCGAATAGGAGACCACTGTCCTAACCACTCGGCTATCACTGCTTAACAACGCTTGACACGCCTAAGTCATAATAATTGTCAATTAATTTGTGCATTTTGATACCCTCACGTTCAGATGGTGGTTTGTCTGTCGTGTTGTGGTTAAAATGATTAGATGTGAGGTCAGGGGCCGTTATAGGGGTGGTTGGAGACGGCTTTAGGTAGGGTTTCAGCGTTAAAGCCTGATTAGTTTTTCATATATTAGTTATAAATTGCTGTTCTAAATTATCCTGAAGTTTCGTTCAAGAAGCCCAAAGATCAGTCGAGAACTGATGCTGAACCTAAGAATCATCCCTCGCCCTTCACAAATCCCACATTGAATCTCGGTCACTCCGAAATACAGGATCCAAAAAAAAATAGCGATAAGTAATTAGTGATAAGCGATAATATATTATGTATATAGTGATTAGCGATAAGGTATGTAATAATTTAATGTGAAATACTTTATATGTGTTGCAGACCCCGGAATATTAGCAGAAATGACTGTGTACACTGGTTATTTATTTAGATTAAATAAAAGAAACTAATTACCGATTTACACATGAAGTTTTGTAAAGTTTAATTTAAATTAGAGAGTATAGGCATAATAGTTTCTTAAAGGTTCTTAGAACAACATAGGTTAAATCGATGTTTTAAAATTTTTGACCAATGGAACCTAAAAAATAAACAGTTCTTTATCTATATATAACCAATTACCATTTTCTTAGCTATGTTTTATATTACTATCTGATTACATCTCACATGGCAAATACTCAGCCGAGCCAAACATCAGGGAACGTGAAATCCGTGCAGTGAAACAGTAAAATGTACACTATTTATCCATCCAATACACCTATGATTCATCTAGAACTGTTATGTAAGACATGTGTTATTGCAAATCTAAAGTAACAACTACTTGGAATTAAGTTTCTAAATAAAAATAAAAATAAAATTAAACGTGTCCACTTGGTTTCATTTCCGTGGGAGGAAGCCGCAGCATTCCTCAGCAAAGGTAAGTCCAATTAGAACTTTTTCCTCAACCTACTATTTTGATTATAATAAAGATACTTATAAGTTAGTCCGCTACCATCTTAGACTGCATCGTTACTTACCATCAGGTGAGATCGCAGTCAAGGACTATCTTGTCATACATAAAAAAAAAAATTTTCGATGTTTTGTTCTTTCTTTAAGAAAAATAAGAAAAACCTAAGAATACCTATAAAAACCGGTTTTTTAAACAAAGTAATCGGTAAAAACCGGTTATCAAATTTGTAATCGGTTCACATCACTAGTACAAGTAATAGCCTAGGCAATGGGGCGGTCTGTTGTATGGAGACCCCCACATCAAATCCTCAGTCGATGAAATTTGGCGAGGTTGTAGTATGGGATGACCCAAAATTTACACAAAAATATCCAAAAAAAAATCCATGCGGAAGTTACGTATTTATACCTAAAAGTACAAATAGCTCAATATTTTAAAATAAATAATTTCTCCGTCCAATTTTTTTTTACCAAACTAATTATTAGCCTTAATAAGAGGTACTTGATAAAAATCCAAAACTTTTCTCAAACGGAACTGTCACTTTTTAAAGAGGTTTCCTTTTTTTTTCCGTAATTTCGACCACAAAATTGCTCAGTCAATTTTTCATTTTTAAATGTCCTTAAAATGTAATTTAGCCTAACGTGTAAGAAAATCCAAAAAAAAATCCATACCAAAATCTATTTATCTTACTTCAACTGAAAATTGTTTATAACTCGGTATGAAAAATTTCTCAATCCAATTTCTTTTTTTTATCATAGTAGGTAGTCACATTTACACTCTTATCCTAAATATCCAAAAAAAATATCACGACGAACATTGATATTGAAACAGATTTTTTGAAATCTAAACTGCGTTTTCGCGATAATGCACTTTAATTCTTGAAACATTGGGTATAGTTTAGCGTGCGCGAGCGAAGCGACTTCACAAAATAATATACATGTTACTACATGCCTTCTACATTGCTAAATATTGAACATAAACGTGTAACTGAACATTAATTTATTTGTACAAGATAAATGAGCTTAAATAAGGGCTCATAAATTATTATTTTTGTAAGCTTATGTCTAGGTAAGTAAATTAAAATAAAAAATTAAGTGGCACTCGGGGACTGCCGCAGTAAAGCTATTGCATAGTATTTTTTATCAACTTATGCAATTATAATATTTATGCAATATTTTTTTTGCATAATAAAAATTATGCAAAAAATAATTAAAAAACAAACAAACAAGAAAAGCGCACTGTCACTTCTTCACGAGTGAGATTCGAACCTGCGACATCATACACCATACGGTAAAGAAAGCGGCCGCTCGCCCACTGCGCCGAACAGAGCTACTTGTGAACCTCTAAAATGTTGAACGCTTACTGAACGACGGTGTTAGGTTTTTTTTCGTTACGGAATTTCTTGATTCGCTCGCCGCGCTCAAACTGTTTGTCCTAGTTCAAAGCTCGCGATAAAAGCTATGCAATAGCTTAAAATTCAATTTTTTTTCATTACTTGGATTTGAGGAAATAAAGGAGGAAATGTATTAAATATATTTTGTTTAAGTACGTATTTGGCACGCCAGAAATTTGCAAACTGTTTAAAGCAAAATGCTAGACAGTTTATGCAACTGATATCGACGCTGGAAATTTCAAATGTCGTAAGGGACATTCTGTCGTAAGTACACTTGATTCACCATCGAACTTGAAATTTTTCTTTCTATCGATCTGTATATTTATTTAAAATTCTGATATCTCTTATAATTATAAATAAGGGCTGGAGATACGAAATGTAATACTTTGTAGTAAGTAACAAAAAAGTAAAATTTTAGTTAGTATAGATCAAATTTTAGATTCTAACTTTCTTATATTGCACATCGGCCATAAAGCCGATGTGAGATATATATCGCCGGTGCAATATATATGCCGATGTGCAATATATATATATATATATATATATATATATATATATATATATATATATATATATATTGCACATCGGCCTTATGGCCGGGTACTGTAGCTTTTTGTAATGTCGTAATTTATTTCAAACTGTCTGGTTTCTATGCTGTAACGCGTCTACAAAAATTAAAAATTCTTTACGATCTAAAATCTATTTTGGTATTTAAAAATTTTGAATTAACATTGACGTAAGTAGCGACGAATTGATATCGACGCTGGAAATTTCAAATGTCGTAAGGGACATTTTGTCCTAAGTACATTTGATACTCCCTAAAAGCCGCTGGATTCAAGCGGCGCAAGACCGAAGCCTGTGGAAGTCCATGCAGGAGACCTTTGTCCAGCAGTGGACGTCTATAGGTTGATAAAGAAGAAGAAGAAGAAGACATTTGATACACCATTGAACTCGAAATTTTTATCTCTATCGATCTGTATATTTTAAATTTTGATATCTCTTATAAATAAAGACTGGAGATACGAGATGTAATATTTGTAGTAAGTAATAAAAAAAGTAAAATATTAGATCGTACAGATCAAATTTTAGATTCTGACTTAGTAAATATTTTCACGATCGCTTCGCTCGCGAAAATTTCCATTACAGATTGATATTTTAGGTATCAAGTATGGAATACATAGCTGCGTAGTACGGCCGTTAATCACTGGCCTATATCATTGAGCTCAAGGTACCAACTCCTCAATCCTGATGCTGCTGGGCTTCGGCCCACCAGACTCAGCTAGCCTTAATTAAATCATTGGGTCGTTAAAATAATCTAGTAACTGACACAATATTGTAGAGATTTGTAGGGGCGGCAAAATTTGAATAGCCTACTGGCGGCAAATGTGTAAATCTGGTGTGCGTTGCGCCTCCGTTTGTTTCGACGTTTCTTATATGCCCATCCGACTTCAACATACGTGTAGAAACAAAGATTATACATGTAATTTATTGAGGCGTTTGAAGTTAGTTTTTTGAAAATCGTTATTATTTTTAGTGGCCTAGGAGTGCAATATTCTGCAGCATCAGGTCTGATTTTCAGGTCAGGTCTTTACAATATGAATTCACAATCAAAAATTCCTAAATTCTCACAGCTTAAGAGTGCAGCACCCTGCAGCATCAGAATTGAGGAGTTGGGGCCTCAAGCTTAACGATGTAGTCTATGCTTGATACCTATTACTTACATTATTAATACACAATCGATATTTTCTAAATCTTCATAGTTAATAGCAAACATTCTCTTTCAAATAAAAAAAAATGCGATACGGTCTGAAATCTCGAAGAAATTGGTGTACATACCTGCATGGAAAAAAATATGAGCCGATTGCGCGCCGATATAAACTTCCTTTTTTTGAAGTCAATTATAAAGTATATAACTTTATTTTAGAGTAAATGAAATACAAAAATGGAAAATTAATTATTTTTTTTTTGTTGGCAAGGGGGGCGCAGGCGGATTTTCGCACCCCGGCGTCCAGTGTGGTTAAGACGACCCTCTCTATGCAATGGTCTGATTCCAATCGAATGTGCTAGATAACATCCAAAGACATTACAAAGTATATTGTTTTTAACATACTTGGTAATGTCTTGAAATAATAAGTTTTAAATATTTAAGAATCGACCTTAGCCTAAACGACACAAACAGCAAAAGGCGTTAGCTTAGTTTATTTACAAATAGCAAAAGCTATTTGTTAATAAACTAAGTCAATTTAGAAAAAATGCATAAAAGAAGTGTCTCAATGAAAATTAATGATTGTTAAAAATCAATGGAAGAAGAGTCCAACATTTCAAATGCACCAAAAATCTTCTAAAGATGTAAGAATTGAATTGGAACCTGAAATATCTGTAGCAAAATGCAATGATCTGAAAAGTTTAATGCAAATATAGAACAATATCAATACGGTTTTATACTTCAAATGTTCTAAAAAAAACTCTAAAATTATCAAGCAATGAGTTGTCTTCTATTTAAGAGTACTACTATTTTCTATTTATTGTCATCGAACCAATTTTGACAAGCGACTCACGTCATTAATCTGATAATTTTATAAGCTTTATATCATGAATTAATAGCTGAGTGAGCAAGACTTTTCAGGCAGTTACGACAAAATTACTTCTATTATACTATTAGGCTTAAGGTGTAAGATTCTTTTATCGTGATAACGTCTTATAAATCAATGAACACCAGTTGCACACACGACAAAGTGTCACGTTCCACCTGAGCCTGAGGGTGAAAGCGAGAGCGCGGAACAAGCGATAGAGAGGCATGATCGGCCCAAGCGTTGGCTTGTGACACATTTATTCATCGATGTTTCTTTATGACGTTATCACGTAAAACTATGGTCCGTAAACCGACTTTACAGACAACCAATTTTTTTTATTTTATTCCAAAATTTTTCGATATTATTATATTAAATTGATTATTCATATTTTTTTGTTATACTATACAAGATGATGCCCGCGACTTCGTCCGCGTGATTTAAGGTTTTTTGATTCCCACGGGAACTCTGTAATTTTCCGGGATAATAAGTAGCCTATGTGTTAATCCTGTTTATAAGCTATCTCCATTCCAAATTTCCGCCAAATCGGTTCATTCGTTGTAGCGTGAAAAAGTAATAAACATCCATCCAAACATCCATCTACACATCCTCACAAACTTTTGCATAGTCATCGCATCGCATAGTAGGAACTAGGATAGTAGGATATACTGCAACACAAAAAAAAAATTGTGATGCAACTACAAATTTACGATTTTCGGATTTTTTCCTTTACTTGTGCTACATGATATTGCTTCATGCCAAATTTCATGATTCTAGGTCAACAGGAAGTACCCTCTAGGTCTTGCGAGTGTTAAAATATGCGGCTTAGATGGACCATAAAAGGCCGTATCTTTTGATTGCGTCGATTTAGACTTTGTCACAGCTACAAGGGATTGCAGACCTGAGTATTTGATACTATTTTCAACTTGATACCCTCCATGTGTTCCTGAGAAAAAGGGTATTGACAGACGGACAGACAGACGGACAACGAAGTGATTCTAGAAGGGTTCCATTTTTAGTACGGAGTACGGAACCCTAAAAATGAGAGTTATGACAGTTTAAAAGGTAAAATTTTGTTTGATCCTCCTGAAAATTAGGGGTTTGTCGCTTACAAAATTTGAAATATCCAGCATCGATGTATCGGATTACACACGGACCTCGGATTACAAAGGGCGTAAAGGACATTTTGGCCAAAACTTGAACTTTTTAATGGTATCATAATCAGTTTTTAAAGCTCTTTCGATCTGTCTTATTTACGTCTCAATATTCGCTAAAAATGTCGTTGACGATCTAGATTTTTGGTGTTCTTAAACATGAATTTTCGAATAAATAGGTCACTACTAATGGTACTACACTATGTAATGCATACATAGCATAATATCTATTAAGTATATTGTAAAAGTATTTTGAAAAGAGCAACTGCCGAGTTTCTTGCTGGTTCTTCTCGGCAGGAACGGCATTCCGAACCAGTGGTAGACTCATTGACGATTGTAAAAAAACTTGTAAAAGTTTATTTGAATAAAAAAACATTTCTATTCTATTCTATTCTAATGGTCGTAGAGCTTGAGCTAAAACATAATATCATCAAAATTATTTTTTTTAATTTCAAAAAGTAAAAAATATTCATATCTATTTCTTCTTTATCAACCTATAAACGTCCACCCGCTTTCAGGAGTTCCGCAATGATTCCGTCATCACCAGGCGCTTTGTTGTTCTTGAGCTGTTTGAGAGCCATACTAATCTCGTATAGGCTGACTGACATCTGGGACATCTTCGGTATAGTTCATAAATCATAACGAATAATTGATCGTCATAGTCACCGTCGTTGGCAAAAGTTTTTGATTGACAATTGCACTGTCGATTCAACGAAATACAGTCGATTATCGAGTGCAGGCTCGCGTCACCGTAGAAAAAATATGTCGATATAATAGGCAGATAATATGTCGGGTCTCGTGACGTCACCACGCTCCTGCTTCCCTTGATGGATTAAATATAAAATATTTCTTTCTAAAATGTTTATAGTTTTTAATGCGCTTGATTATTTTTTTGGATATTTTGATACTTGATACAAAAAAAATAATTGTAATCATATCAATAAAAAAAATGGATGGAGAAATTCTGCACTGTGAGTAAAAGGGTAGTTTTTGAAAAAAATATAGTCTCTTGGTATATTGTTTGGATTTTCAAGTTGTAGGTACAGAACGGCTATAAAAGGACATTCCAGTGAAAAAAATTCACAGAGCAATTTTTCGCTGAAAGTTACATTGAAAAAACGTATTTTTCAAAAATTTGGTGGTTTCGACTAGGAATATATTTTGGATATTTTATATTTTGTTTCTAGACTTTACATGAATGTTTCAGGTGAAGAAAGTTTTGACCGAGCATTTTGCCGAACTGAGATATTAAGCATAAAAGAGTTTAGATAAAAATACCTAACTTCCGTTCTAATTTTTTTTTGGATATTTATAAAATACGTTTAACTACTGATACTTTATCATTCTGTAAAGTTTCGTCGCCTGAGGAATTGATGTTGGGGTCCACTAGCTTCATTGCCTAGACTATAACACGTTTAAACAAAACCAAAGAGTATATAACCACTGTCCACTTGATCGTGATTTGCGAATTTGACTCGATAGTCGATGTTGACTTGAATTCTGCTTATATTTACTTATCTTCCAATCAATCATATTTTTCAAAATATTAGACGTAGTAATTGAAAACACCAATTTTTAGGTATTTTCTTTTCATAACGACTTACTTGTGGTCCTGTAGAATCACCGTATTGTAGACTAGCGAAAGGTTTTACCTGTCTGCAGTGTCTGCTTTTTGTGAATATCATAGCAATAATGGAAAGCATGGAAAACCAGCCTTGTGTTTTCTTAGGGCTTAAAGTGAAACCAGGGCCTATAGAACGTTATAAACTGGAGAATTTTACGCTTGAAAATACTGTAGATCGACTAAGAAATGAAGCCGAAAAGAAGACCAATATCCCATCTGCATCCTTAGGTAAACCTTTGTTTACATTTCATTATTTTAAATTTATTGAGCAAGTTCTATGAAGATATTTTCATTTCTGCCGTGCTCCCTATATCTCAGGTTTATGAAAAGGAAGACATCAAGTCTTCCTTTTCTTAATCAACTGATGTCCATAATCTGTTTTCTCTTAGCTGTTATAAAAGGTAAGTAAGTGGCGTCTCACAGAAAGGTGTACACATGTTAAGAACACTGACAATAAACTGCTACAAGTCTACCAATCCACATTTGTTGATTACACATGTCTCCAAAACATTTTCTGGTTTACCTTTAAAGACAGACAAGAAAAGGATATAATGTTGAATCTGTTTCAGAATTAATTCACCATGGTAAAATATTAAGAGACAACACCACATTACAAGACAGTGGTGTAAAGAGTGGTGAGATGGTTCATGTGGTGAAGAAGAAAATACAGCCCCCACCACCACCCCCAACTACATACTCAGATGCTGAATTACAGATGTTGAATAACTCTCTCAGAACACTAGGTTGTACCCCCAACGCTGCTGGCTGGACGAGAGCTATGCAGGTAAAGATATATCAATACCCATAAATAAAAGCAGTCTCAGGCCCACTTGCTATTATCAGAAATTTTATGTATATTTTTGACAGGTTGAGGGTTAAAAAGTTTTCCAATCCAAAAAAACAAAATTTTATAATTGGTTCTACACAAACCAATTATAAAGTTTTTCTTCATTTAATTTTACTCTTTACATTCTATTCCACAATATTCATGAATTTAAAAGCTCTATGAACAATATAAAATTATTCTGCAGTTATTGAATGATGAGTCAGCAATGGCAGAAATCATAGAACATGCTCCCTCCCTATCTGAAGACTGCATGACCCTGTCCATCTTGCATGAAGTGGAACTTCTCGCAGCATTGGGGGCCAACCTGCAGACGATGCGACGGGGCGCGGAGGCTCACCCAGACCTGCCAAATGCTCTGCGTCACCTCATGAGGCTGGTGCGTTCACGATCCAATGTTGCCACATCCGAGACAGGTAAGTTTTTACCAATTCGTAAAGCTTAGCAAACATTGGAATTTTA
This sequence comes from Oeneis ivallda, assembly GCA_029955525.1. NCBI lineage: Eukaryota > Metazoa > Arthropoda > Insecta > Lepidoptera > Nymphalidae > Oeneis > Oeneis ivallda. The sequence goes on along the minus strand of JARPMR010000020.1, from coordinate 16,969,092 downwards.
GCAAGAAAAGGTTAGAATTATTTTGCTCTTCTCTTCTTCTCTTCTCTTCTTCCTCGGAATTGTCTCCGCAAGTAGGCGATGTTTGCCCGTTTTGTGTGATTCCTCTGGTGCAGCTCCCGCCGGATTACTCCAGCCAGCCGAGCTCCTTCCAGAATCCGAGCAGGCCACCCAGGTCGGCGAGGACTTCCGGAAGTGTAGCTGGAGAGCCAATGTATTTGTGACGTTGGTCGGATACACTTCTGCACTTAAGCAGTACGTGTTCCGGTGTCTCGTCACCCTCCATGCATGCTCTGCACAGAGGGCTGTCGGTGATACCTAGAATGTAAAGGTGTTTGTTGAGCGAGCAGTGTCCTGTGATCGTGCCTACAACTATCCTTAATTTTATTCGGTCTAGTTGTAGTAGTTTTGTTGTAAGGCGGCGATTGAGGCATGGAAAAGCCTCTTTTGTTTGTCTACAGTCTGTGGTGTTTGCCCAGAGTTCGGCATGTGTACTTACTGTTTGGTTATGCAACCATGTTTTATACTCACAGAAGGGTATAGGAGCGATCGGTTCCGTTCCCATAACCTTCAGGGCTGAAGCGCGCCGAGCTAACTCATCGGCTGCATCGTTACCAATAATGTCACTGTGACCTTTTACCCAGCGCAGTGACGTTGTTTGATTTTGTTATGGTTTGTAATGCATTGTGACAGTCTAATACAAGTTTTGAGGAGGTCGTATTTTTAGCTAGGGCTCTCAGTACTGCTTGGCTGTCTGTGTTAATGTTGATGTTAAAATTTGTTACCTGTCTGTTGGCCATGGCGATGGCTGCTGCTGTGATGCCGACACACTCTGCTTGGAAGACTGAATTGTTCTTACCAAGTGTATAGGCAATGTGTATATTTAATTCGGGGCAGTTGACTCCAGCTCCTGTTCCCGTGTTTGTTTTGGACCCATCTGTGTATACCTCGATGGTATCTATGGTAGACGTGGTAGTTGAAATGTCTTCCGTGTTGATCTTGTAATCTTTTTCTATTACATGTACTTTTTGTGTTTTATCACAAATCCATCCCAGTTTTGGACACTTCATTTGTTCGCGTGATAGTATCCGGGTATGCGGTGTGATTGTTTCTCTCCACAGCCCGTAGGTTTTTATCCTGAGAGCTGCAAGGGTGGCTTCTTCCCTTATGTGTAGGTGAAGAGGCGGTATGCCCAGTATTATCTCTAGTGCGTTTGATGGTGTGGTGCTCATACAGCTTGTGATTGCCAGGCACGCTTGTCTTTGAAATTATTGTAGTTCCTGTTGGGTTGTCGTAAGAAGCGTTCTTGGCCACCATACTAGTGACGCGTATGTCAATGAGCTTCTTACGACTGATTCGTAAAGCCACTTCATTATTCGTGGCTTGAGACCCCAGGTTTTCCCAATCATGCGTTTGCATTGATTTAGGATGATTGTTGCTTTTTGTATTTTTGTGTCTATGTGTGTCTTCCAGTTTAGTTTGCTGTCTAGCATTACTCCCAGATATTTTACTTCTTTTGATAATGCCAGACTTGTACTAAACAGTACAGGCATCTTGGGGATGTCAGGTTTTCTTTTGTTTGTAAACAGAATTAACTCCGTCTTTTTAGGGTTAACCGTAAGATCGTTTTCTTTGCACCATTTCTCTACGAGTCTTAGCGCGTTTTGCATTATCGCACTTAGCGTGTTTTCATGTTTTCCGCTTATGAGGATCGTTAGATCATCCGCGTATCCTATCGTGAAAAAGCCACTGTTGTTTAGTTTAGTTATCAGGTCATCCACTACGAGGTTCCACAAGATTGGGGATAATACTCCACCTTGTGGACAGCCCCTGGCTACTATGCCTCTAGTCGTGCCGTTTATGTCTAGTTGGATGGCCCTCTTTTCGAGTAGGGCTCTTATCCATTTACGTAATGTTATTGGTACTTCGTATCTTCCAAGAGCATCATCGATGCTATTGAACGTTGTTTTGTCAAAGGCTCCCTCAATATCTATGAAGGCTCCTAGGGTTGACAATTTGTTGTTCATATCATGTTCAATCTTGCATACTACAGAGTGAAGCGCTGTCTCCATGGATTTACCAGTGCTGTATGTGTGTTGATTCCGGTGTATTGGTATGTGTCTCAGGGCTCCGTCTCTGAGGAAGCGGTCGCCGAGTCGTTCAAGTGTTTTCAGCAGAAAAGAAGTGAGACTGATAGGTCTGAATGATTTCGGCTGTGTGTAGTCATTCTTTCCTGGTTGTGGCAGGAAAACTACCTTAACTTCCCTCCACATTAAGGGTATGTAGCCATAGGCTATACAAGAAGAGTAGATCTTCACTAGCCATGGTATTATTTCTACTGCTCCCCATTGTAAGAGTGCAGGGAAAATATTGTCTGACCCCACTGACTTGAAGGGTTGGAAGGTGTTGATTGCCCACTGAACCTTCTCATGTGTAACTATTTTGTTAGCTATCTCCCAGTCGGCCTCTGTGGGTGACCACCAAGGTTCTTCTGTCCAAACAGTTGTATCTGTGTCCAGAATCCTACAGCCTGGGAAGTGTGTTTCTATGAGTGTTTGGCTGACCTGTTTGTCGTCGGTAGTATAGCTGCCATCGGTTTTCTTCAGTGAACCGAGTGTGCGGCTGTTGTCCTCAGCTAGAATCTTTCGGATCCTGGTAGCTGTGTCATACGTTTCTATATTTGTACAGAAACGTTGCCATGATTGGTTGTCTTTCTTCCGTACAAGCTTTTTGTATTGGGATTGTGCTGTCTTGAAATTATCCCAATCTTCTTCTCGTCGGGTGTTCATAGCTCTGTTGAATAGGTGCCTTAACCTTTGCCTTTTCTTTTCAAGGTCAGGGCTCCACCAACTGTGCTTCGGTGTTTGTTTTGTCTTTCGTGTTGTCATTGGGCATGCTTGTTCGCAGCATATCCTAATGTTATTCGTCAGGTTATTAACGTTGCTGTCTATTTGTGACACATTTTCTATTATGAGATTTGACGTTTCTCCAATGTGTCATGTGATCAGTGTTTTAAATTGTTTACTGTTGGTTTTCCTCGGATTTCTTCGAGGTGTTTCTTGTATTTTGGTCAGAGTCAGTTCGAAGGATATCCTTCTGTGGTCTGAGAACGAGGGTTCATCGCTCACATGCCAGTTTCTGACTTGATCCGTTATGTTATGTGATGCAAGGGTCAGGTCAATGATTGTCTGATAACGACTTGAGACAAACGTTGGTTCTGTGCCCTTGTTTAGTATGTTAAGGTTAGTCGTTAGTAGGTAAGATACTAATTCCTCACCTCTTTTCTTGTTTGTTGCACTTCCCCAGAGGGTGTGATGTGCGTTGCTGTCGACCGAGATGACAAGGTCCGTATTATGTTCTTCACAGTGGTTTACCAGGTCCACGACTTCCTTTGTGGGGATCTGGCCTTCAATGGGTAGGTATAGTGATGCCAAGACTATTGGTCTTGCCGCCTTCCCATTGTCTTGTTGTATTCCGTTCTGTATTTTTACTGCTGTTAGATCCCTGAAACAGAACTGTGTTAGTAGTGTCGCCGTTATGCAGCGTGGTATGTATATGCATGTTCTAGGCGGCTCTTGCAAGCTACTATAGTATATCTTACCATCGCAGTTGCCGAGGCCGCATATGCGATTTGCCCTGACCCACGGCTCTTGGATCAGGGCAATGGTCTCGGTCTCAACCTCCAGATGCTTCCGTAGTGTGGCCGTCGCAAGATGTTTGTGCTGGAGGTTGGTTTGTAGGACTTTTATGGTGTTAAATTTTGTCCTTAAAGTTGGTTGGTCTGAGGGACCATCTTCTCCAACATCTCCTTAATAGTAAGGGATGTGGAGTCTGTCGAGTCTGATGCGTCTGACTCCTGCGTCTCTCTCCATGCGATGTTGGGTGGAGGAGCCGAGGGTTCATCCGTCAGCATTGCGTCGATGTTCTCGAGTACAGTGCTGACGGAAGGCACGGGGTTGCTGACGGCGGGTTCGTCTGTCAGTGGTCCTGTCTGTTTGTCCGTTGCTGTGTCTGTCTCTGTGTTTGTCGAGTCAGTTGGCGCGTCAGTGCGCGGGCTTGTTGGCATCGCTGGCTTGGGGGGCTCTTGGGGCGGTACATCGCTCACTCCTTCCTTAGTGAAGAAGCGGATGTATATCGACCCCGTCGAGTAAGATACTTTCCTCCCCCTAGCGAGGATGTTATCGACTTGCTCCTTGGGTGATACCTAGGAATACCTAGTACTAGGAATACTCCAGGAATCTTGCCTTGCACTTTTTGGTAGGTGTATAGAGCCCACGTCGAGACCTCGTACCAGGGGTTTTGGAGGGACAGGATTCGGTGTAGTTGGCCTATCTCCTCGTTGTAGTTCGGCACAAAGAGTGCCGATCTAACCCGCACTGGTATCTGAGCCTGGTCAATCAATGTGAGCCTTGTTCCCTCTCGCGGTGACTTCAGCCGCGGAACAACGTCATGTAACCACGAGAGGGACTGTTCGTCTGTGCACCACATCTTGAGCACCCCCTCGCTGAGGAAAGCCCTCCCCTCGAAGGATGGTGCGTAAGGTGCAGTGCCTGGTGTTGGGTTTTTGAGGCAGACAGCGAAGATCTCTCTTTGTATCAGGCCTTGGATGCTGCTTGCCTCTTGTTGCGTCATGTTGTTCCGAGGCACCAGCATGACCGCGACATCGAGATGGGATTTGGTCGCGCGCGCATATGAGCCTGCTGGGTGCGTCGGTCTGTCTGTTCTGCGTCTTTTATGTTCCTCCCGGGGAGGGGTATTGTCGTCAGGCCTACCGCGCTTTTGGTTTGGCTGGCCTGTCGACGGGCCGGGGTTATTGGGTCCACCACCGGCCAAACCACTGCTCCGCCCTCTCCAGTACGTATTTGACCGGTGAGCGACAGGGTGCGGTCGATGTTGGGCCGGAATGTTTCCACGATCGGTATAATGTTTTTGTCGGGTGTCTGCGGGCGGGCCTCGGCTGGTTCCCGGCTGACTTGCTGCCACTATGCCTACGCTCTGGCCTGAGGCGACGGTCTCCGCGGGCGGGCAGTGGCCCTGTTTGGGCGGCCGCCCACCTCCACTTTGTCCATACGAGCCCCTTTCCTGATCGCCTGCGTCCGTGGTTGCCATTCGTCCGGGTTCCTGCCTTGGCCGGCCGCCGCTTCTACCCGTAGGGGAGTCGGTCCGTTTAGTCCGGTTCGTCTTCCTCTTTTTATGTTTCTTTCGCTTTACCTTGGCCTGGACCTGTACCCACGGATTTTCGACTGTAGGAGTCTCCGGGATGACGGCTGCCAGCGAGGCCAGGTCAAGCGAACTCAGTCGGGGTGAAGTCCGTTTGTCGGTCTCAGTACTCATGTTGGGCGGGTCCATCGGAATCCTGGTTGAAGTGCTAGGGGTCGGTATGGTTTCGGTGTCCGTCATAGTCCGTTGTGTGTTTGCTTGGGGTCGTCGGGTGTGCGAGGCACAAAGCGAATGGTGGCCCCCCCAGAATACGAGGGGCTCCCTGTGGCCCTGTCTCCGTTCTTTGCCGGAGGAGCCACAGTTGGGGATTCTCCGACTCCAACTTGGGTGCCGGTACCCCACTGGGGTAGATTCTCTTTACTAGTCGCTTTCATGGATTCCGAATTATGTTTGTATTGTGTAGTGTTTATGTGTGCGGTTATGTGTGTCAGTGTATGTGTTCATATGTTGGGGACAGTAGGAATCCGGATGGGGGTTTTGGAGGGGATCAAGGAATGGGGTCTAGGGGATTCGGACCAATGTTGTGAGTGTCATTTGGCCCGACCTCTTGTTCGGGTGTCTGCAGCCGGACTGCAGTCCGCAGAGCAGGCCGCAGTCCGGTCGCAGTCAAACGCGGCTATCCACAACCTGCCGACCCGCCCAGTAGCATGAGGATGCTCCGCCAGAAGGTGATTGATGTTAGGGGTCCACACTAGGAGGTTCCCGTACCCTCAATACACGTCCCGCGCTGGGAATTATTTTGCTATAATCCGCCAACAGAAAAAATCTGTATGGCAAACATGCAAATAAAAGCTAAGCACCACTCACCTACCCAGCCAAGCAAAAAAGCCAAGTTCCCAAGCAAGCAGTGCCACCACCACTCTCATGCACCACCACACAAGACTTTTACACTACTCTCGACGCACGTTTCGCCCCGACACCGGAGCATCCTCAGGAGATGTCGACTTTACAATGCTGTATTGTCTAGTCAAGATGTCTAGCATTGTAAAGTCGACATCTCCTGAGGATGCTCCGGTGTCGGGGCGAAACGTGCGTCGAGAGTAGTGTAAAAGTCTTGTGTGGTGGTGCATGTGAGTGGTGGTGGCATTGCTTGCTTGGGAACTTGGCTTTTTTGCTTGGCTGGGTAGGTGAGTGGTGCTTAGCTTTTATTTGCATGTTTGACCATACAGATTTTTTCTGTTGGCGGATTATAGCAAAATAATTCTAACCTTTTCTTGCTAATCATGAACTTCCGCAAAGTAACGCCTGCTTCTATCCAACATTGGAATTTTGTTTATATTGATTTTATTTTACTCAAAAAAAATGCTTGAGTGTCGTGGAACACTCGGTTGGAGCGAAGTTCCTTTTAATAATAAATTAATAATAAAAATAAATAAAATAAAAAATAATAATCTGAAGTTAGGATTTGAACCCCGGAACCGATAGTTTCACTTCATTTATTTGCTATTATGGAACATGTGTAAGAAACAAGTGTCGTGACGGAAAATTCTTGCACTTTTTTATGCCTAGCCTTTATCAACGAAACTGTCCGAAAAGCAACTTTGTTTTATTTGATTGTTTGTTTCTAGCGCCAACATCTGGCTTTGCGTACTCTCTGGAGGCACTCTCCGAGGACGAGGATGTTGAGGAAGAAGAGGCGGAGGAGGGCGAGGGTCAGAGCACCATCACACAGGAGCAGCTCGCTGCTGCTCTACAGGTCAGGCTCAATGCACTCAAGAGCATCTATATATTTGTGTAGTTGGTGGTGGTCTGAACACTCACTTTGTTCAACCTTGTTGGTAGTGTAATGGGTATTAAAAAATACCTTTTACGCTACGAGTGGTGCAAAGTGCAAACCAGTAGTATCAAGGGTCCAAAATGAACTGTACTGCAGTCTGCAGTTTTACAATTCACAATCGGGTGTTTGAAAAGTTTTATCGCATAAATAGCGCCCATCCGCACGTCGCGCGAATGCCTGTCACACTACAATGTGTACAGACTGCAGAACAGTTTAGTTGAACAAAACGAGTTTTTGGGCCGCTATGTTTAGGTAATATGTTCCACTGACAACAAAGTGGGTGTTCAGACACTATAATATGATATGTATATCTATAGACATAGCGGTCCGCACACACTTTGTTCAACTGTAGAAAATATTATAGTTACAATATACATAATATCAATTTTGAGCATGCATAATAGTGATAGTGCATTGTTTCTTGCAAATGCAAATGCGAAGGTATAAGCCGCGCGCAGAAAGTTTGCCGATGAGCATCCCTCCCGCCTCCGCCGTTCCGCACCCGCGGTCGCCTAGTTAGCGTACTAAAGTAGGCGAGTGCGGGTCGCGGCCGGCGGAGACGGGAGGGGGCAGTCATCGGCATACGTGGGCTGACAAAAAAATACCCGGTAAATTTGAATTTCGAGTATAATAATTAAATATGGCAATGTAAGATCGTATAATATAACTTTTTCTTAGATCCATCAAATATTGGATTCAGATTGTAGATTGTATCTTTCTCTATCTATCTATTCACGAAACATTCTCATAGTTTCCTGACAAACTGCACATCGAAGGGTGTAGAGCTTGTCTAGATAATTACATTGCTTTTGATGCAGGACTGCAGCTGCTGCTCTTCATACATTTCTATACTAAGCTTTGTGCAAGGTGTCCCCTAACCTGCATAGTTATGTGACGCTTTCTGTCAATTTTGTTTTCACGAACCTTTACGAGACCACGGAAATGATATTGAATAGAGTATACAGGCAGCCACTGAAGCGGTACTGTCGTCGAGCGGTCGCGGAGCGGGTGCGGGCGGCCAGGAGCGCCTGTTGCGGCTTCTGCAGGCCGCCGTGGAGCCCGAGGCCTCCACCCAAGCCGCGAGAACCTCCACAGGTGACTACTACTGCCTCTCATTGTTGCATTCTTTTACTACTAGCTACTGAAGCGGTGCTACAAGCTGCCGTGACCAACCAACGTTACCTAACTTTTACGGGCTACCTAAGCTATGTTAGGTGATGCGGAAATGGCATTGGATAAGAGCGTATTGTATTTAGGGGCTACCTAGCTTTGTAGAGACTCCTACTTAGGGGTTGATTTAGGTATGGTTGATGAAAACGGACACCAGTCTCATCTACTTATGAACTTGTGTGGCATTGACATATTTCTGAGTCTGAAAAAATTTTGAAATGACTGAATGAATTTGAAATGTACATGTATATATTTTTGACAAACATACTATGTTGGATAGAAGCAGGTGTTACTTTGCGGAAGTTCATGATTAGCAAGAAAAGGTTAGAATTATTTTGCTATAATCCGCCAACAGAAAAATCTGTATGGTCAAACATGCAATTACAAGCTAAGCACCGCTCACCTACCCAGCCAAGCAAGAAAGCCAAGTTCCCAAGCAAGCATTGCCACCACCACTCACCTTTACACCACTCTCGACGTACGTTTCGCCCCGACACCGGAGCATCCTCAGATGTCGACTTTACAATGCTGTATTGTCTAGCATATCTGGGTAGGTGAGCGGTGCTTAGCTTGTAATTGCATGTTTGACCATGCAGATTTTTTCTGTTGGCGGATTATAGCAAAATAATTCTAACCTTTTCTTGCTAAACATACTGCTTCAACGGTGAAGGAAAACATCGTGAGGAAACCTGCACACCTAGAGTTCTTCATAATCTTCTCAAAGGCGTGAAGTCTGCCAATTTGCATTGGGCCAGCACGCAGCGTTGTGGACTACGGTCTTTAACCCTTCTCTGAGGAGACCTGCGCTCAGTAGTAAGCTGTTGATGGATTACTGATGATGACAATTGCGAATCAAACTGTAGCTATCGAGCTACGCTGGTAAGGCTTCAATGACTAATTGTAAGTTATCAGCAGGCGCGGGTGCCAGCGCCAGTGGCGGCGCCATCACTGCAGAAATGTTTAGCTCGGCCATCAGCGACGCGCTCATCCGGACCAACCCCACCGGCACGCCCATGGACCAGAGCACGGCAGGTAACACACACTCTACTAGATGTCGCTGAACGCAGGTAACATTCGCTAGATAGATTTTAATCCATAAACAACACATATAACACAACACATAATAACACTTTGGGCGAGAGGTAACATTATAATTCGGCCGTTCAGAGAATGCGTTCCTGACACATTTAGAAAAATATTGTTTACCAAGTTATTTGACACTCAGTTTGGCACAAAATTATAACATTAATTGATTATTGATATGATAATGTTGTTTTAATGCTCATCAATTGTTAAAACAGTAAACAACCAGTAATAATATTTTTATCGTAACTGCAACGCCATTACAAAGTTACGTCGTCAGTTCAATTGCGACGTGTCAGGAACGCATTCTCTGAACGGCCGTAGTTTAGGTACCTCTACAGACACTTGGCATCTTGTGTTGTTAATATTGACTTGACTTGAACTGGCCGAACTAGATCTACCAAATTTTAAGCGTTTGTCTGGTGGGAGGCTTTGGCTGTGGCTAGTTATGGATGGCAACGCTTAAGGGCGTTAAAGAAATAAAGAAAATATGTATAAATTATTGTAAATAAAATAGTTACCACCCTAACGTCAGACGGGCCGCCAAGCGATTGCGTGGCACGATGGCGTGTAGAAACCGATTAAGGGTATTAGTTGAATGTTCACTGCCATGCCCCTTCCAAGTTAGCCCGCTACCATTATATCGTAAGTGACAATGCACACTTACGATCAGATGAGATCGCAGTCAAGTTAAAAAATCGGCCAAGTGCGAGTCGGGCCTCGCTCTTTTAGGGTTCAGTTAAAAAAAATTAAATTAAAATATTTCCATGTACCCATGGAAATATTTTAATTTAATTTTTTTAATTTAATTTAATTTTTATTATTTGTTGTTATAGCGGCAATAGAAATACATAATATGTGAAAATTTCATCCGTCTATCTATTACGGCTTACGAGATACAGGCCGCTGACAGACGGACGGACGGACGGACGGACTGACGGACGGACGGACGGACGGACTGACGGACGGACGGACGGACGGACAGCGTAGGCTTAGTAATAGGGTCCCGTTGGTACCCTTTGGGTGCGGAACCCTAAAAAGTAAAATAAAGTAAAAAGTAAAATTCATAAATTAGGGCCGATCTCACCAACGTAAAATGTCTGATCCAAGCGTAAATTTGATATTTTAGAACGCCCAATTTGTTCCTCGGTTGAACGTCACTCGACATTGGTGGAATCGGCACTTAGCAACTGAAGGTTGTTTAATTTTGACACCTAATTTTGTCAAAGTAGCCTATCACTAACAACCTGGGTCAAAAATTTCGCTTCGTAAAACTATGGTAAATCCATAGTATGCTTCAAATGATATCAAAGTGAATATTTTTTAGCATCGTCGTCCCAAAGTCCAGTGGCACGAGATGAGGACTTCTCGACGCAACTCCAGCACATGCACGAGATGGGCCTGCTCGACGACGCGCTCAACGTGCGGGCCCTGCTGATATGCGCTGGTAAGTTTAGTCATTTATATCCCTTGGGTTAGTGGGGTACTCGTGTCACCACAAAATATCTACCTTGAGCTATAAAGCGAAGCCTCGGTTTTGTTCACTCAATCTACACAATTAAGGTTGATTATACGGGTCTGCCCGCGAAATTCAAATTTAATTTGGTTTTTCGCAATTTGTAAACTAATACGACAAAGTAGGCTTATGGCATTCTAATTGCGACAGTGGTAGTAGGTATCATCTTCACAGGTTCATATAAAAATCTTTACTTGAAAGTGTCCAGTTAGAATATCGAGTTGGACGTGAGTTACTCACAAATTTGTCGATATTCTGACTAATTTCTTAAACTGAACACTTTCAAGTAAAGATTTTTATATAAACCTGTGAAGATGACACTGCCATTGTCGCAATTAGAATGCCATAAGCTTACTTTGTCGTATTAGTTTACAAATTGCGAAAAACCAAATTAAATTTGAACTTTTTGCTAACAGCCCTCATAGTACAATTTTATGGTAAGAAAAAACCATTATTAGAGATATACGTATTTCTTAACGTACGCGGATTAGCCCCTCTAAGTGCCGATATCACCAATGTCGTGACGTTTATCCGATAAATTGGCCGTTTTGACAGTTTTGTACTGTTTTGACTGTCAAAAAGCTCGAATAGACTTTACATTGGTGAAATCGGCCCTAAATCGATTTACGTAGCCCGGAGATGTATTAGACTATGTGATATTTGCCGTTCAAATCTGTCTTAAAAGGTATACAAATCAGAGAAACGTGTAATCGACGCGACGAACGTAGCCGGGCGCTTAGGACGTTCTAAGTTTTGTTTATTACTTGTAGCGCAATTTCATGTCAGTGTGCGGTAAAAACGTCCTATGCGCTTCGCTTACGCATTTCTACGAGAAAAATACCTGTTCACCGTTTAAAGACTATAAAGCCCTAAGTTTTTTTATATCACTCTCTACACTATTCATCTCATCATATCACAAGCTTCAACGGTGAAGGATAACGTCGTGAAGAAACTTGCACGCCTCCATAGTGTTCTCAAAGGAGTGTGGTCTGCCAATTTTGTTTGGGTCAGAATGATGGAGTGTGGCCTATTACTCTTATCGAGGAGACCTGCGCTCAGTAGTGAGCCGTTGATGGGTTGCTGAATGTCATGATGATGGTGACGTATTTATTCACGCACGCGGTTTCCACAAAAATGAAATAATACGCACCGCATATCCGGGAATCACGCATGATACTATGAGTCTGTGATTTTTATAGGTCTAATGCAAGTGCGTCTGAAATGACGCTTCTCCGAAATTATATTTGAAACTAGCTGCCCGGACAGACTTCTTTCTGTCAAAAGTTAAAAGTAAAAATTAATTTTTTTTTATTAAGTATTAAAACCTCCCGTGGACCTTAAGGAACATACAAAAAAATAAATTAACCGAATTGGTCCATCCATTCTTGAGTTATGCGCTTACCAACATTCATTTTTATTTATATAGATAACTTTATTTCTAACAAGAAATATCTTTTTTAGGTGACGTGAACGCAGCTATAAATTTGGTCTTCAGCGGTGCGATTGGCGATGATTAATTTGATTTTTAAGTTTGATGATAAAATAGAACTGGTTTTCATCTGTTTATTTATACTTACAATTTTGTTTACTTAGTAACTAAAATATCACTGGATGCCAGAATCCATAAGATCAAATGTAAAAATAAATAGTGAATACTATCAAGTGTTTAAGATTAATTAAAGTATGCAAACACTAATATTTGTTTCAATTTCAGTGTCTTAACTTTTAACATTTAATATTTTCTATTTATAATTTAAATTATTATTCTAAATAATTATATCGTGCAGTCTAATAAGAAGGTATGTCAAGTGAAAAACCTAAGACGAACTTATAAATGAAAATGTACAGGCATAAAAAGATCAATAATAATATATAATCATATTATAAATGTAAATAATAGTTAAGTAAAATAATTATAAAGATTTCAATATAGTAACAGTCATATATTATTATAAGCTAAAAATATGAAGATGATGAAATAATAGCGTGAAATTTCAACAACCTATTTGGCTACTACAACCATATTTTGCTGTGTCGAACGAAAATGTACTTATATTATGTGGTATGCTATTCAAACATTATTACAGCATCATATTTTAATGTTTCATTTTGTAGTTCATATTGCGCTTCAATAATTTCCGATAAGTGCTGTTATCGCCCTTGGCGCGGCACTGCTCCCGTTTGTGCATGCGTCGGAAATACCATCCTGCGGTATTGGGGCTTTCACCAAACAGCTCGTGTTCAAGCCTTTTCCTAGCCTCAGTGCGAAGAGTCGCCCTTTTGTCGAACCAGCTACTATCGTCCATCACATTATTGTTGCCTCTTTTGACACCTTTATCATGCTTTGTTTTATAATTTTCAACCGTTATATCTATTGTATCGACATTTTTATCAATTTTAGAGTTATCTTTAAGATTAGTTATGTTCTCATCAAAGTCGTATTTAAAATTGTCATTTTTGGTAGAGCTTTCGGCATCTTGTGACGATGTGAATGAAATTTCATCAAAGTCCTTCATGAATCCACCTTTCATTTCCCACTGTTCATATTTATTCTTCCTCTTTTGTCTTTTATGTGACTTCTGTCGGTCATGTTTCTTTTTTTCTGGTTTGAATTTAGGGCTTTTGTATCTGTTATCCTTTTTCAACTCTTCTTCACTAACTGAATAATCAAATGTAGGTCCAAAATCGCCTTTAAGTTTTTTGTTATTATTCTTTTCTTGAATTTGTATTTTGTTTGTTTTGTTATTTTCTACATTATCATTTATCTTTTTTATCTTATCAGTGGATTTAAGGGAATCTGCATAACTTACTATTTTATCAGTAGCTTCATTCATAGATTCATGTTGCATTTCCAAATCATCCAGTGGGTTTTCTATTACCTCTTGTTCGTTTATTATGTTTGTGTTCTTTTCTTCATTTATTTTGTGGAGTTTTGAATAATGTTTATTCTTTAATCTCTTCAAGGAATCCTCTTCTTGTTTAAGCCTATGACTGATCTCATCATCCAACCAACTTTTATTTTGGAGATATACATTCTTTAATTTATCAATGTCTGATATAAACTCTTTTTCATAAGAGGAATCACTCAGATGATTGTTATCAAATTTATCGTCAAGACATTTAGTGAGTTTATTAATGTTATCATTATTTAATGACTCTTCAAACATTTTTTTACATCTGTTTTGTTTGGAATTAGCTCTTTGTAGATTGATCTGATAGTTACTGGATGCAGTTAACTCTTTCAATTTGCTTCTCAAGTAGGCATTCTCTTCTTGTAGTTTGTAAAGATTAGATAGAATTTTATTGACAGTTGGGGTGGTGTGCATGGAGCAGTCTGTCCTCGCACCCCACATGTGACCGATTGCCACGCCTGCCGCTGTTATAACACTTCCTAAAACGATTATGTTAAGCACAGTACTTAACCTTTTATTTCGCCTATGCACATAGGTCCTATGTTTAATATTGTTCACACCAAGAAAGTCATCCTCATCTCTTATGGATTCATGGTGATCATTGACATCGATCGTAGGTTGATTAGCAGAAATGCATTGAGTAATTTCATGTTCTGTTGGACGGTTGTCATCAGGTAAGTAGTGGTTGTTCAGTTGACGGGGTGAAGGCGACTCAGGTTCACTGTCGCTAATGATAGATATACCATCTGTGTCGTCATCTTTTTCATGGTCTGCTCTGCTGTAAGAAAGAAATTTGACTCCTTTATTAATGAAAATAAAAAAACGTAGTCTATGAATGTTGCAAAATTTTAAACAATTTCTTTGAATTCCTACAGGTTACTTAGGTTCGATTACACAGAAAAATATCAAACCACACTAATATTATAAATGCGAAAATGAGTTTGGTGGTTTGTCCTTCAATCACGCCATAACAGTCTAGTTGAGGACCTGGAGAGTGACATAGGCTACTTTTTATCCCGGAAAATCACTGAAACAAAAACTAAATCCACGCGGACGAAGTCGCAGGCATCAGCTAGTTAGAAGAAAATACATTGGGTGGTAGGTAAAGACATGCCATAAATTTGCAATATAGTGCAAGCATTCAAATAAAATTAGAAGCAGAGATTTTAAATTACAATATTCCCTAGTAGGTTTAGAAATAAAAAAAGGTTTCTTTATTAGGCTTGCGTTTGACGACATTCAATGCACTGTCATCAGTGCTTTTCATTATCAATGCACCATGCATTTATTTCCTACAAAAACAATATTTTTGAACAGAAATAGGCAGGTATTCAGGAATAGGATTATACAGATTTATGAAACTAGCTGATGCACATTGATGCTGATAAGAAGTGTATCTTTATATGGAAAAGCTAAATAGTTTTATCTGAAATATACTTAATTAATTTCAATAATAATTAATATCAAAATTGATTTAATAGTAGAAGACACTTGGGGCTCGTTTCTGGACACGTGGTGCGTTGCGCGTCGCGTCGCGCGATTCTCCGTTTATGGGGAGGCGTTGCGAGCAACGTAGCAACACCAGCGACGGGGCCCGCGTCGGTGACCGCGGCGTCACACGCGAAAATACAATCATAATATTATGGTCTCATTTCGCCGTGGTGCCCGCCCTGTGTTTTCATGCAACTGCGCGTGCGCGATGCCGAATGCTCCGCCGTGTACAACGCCAGTTAACAAGCAAACGCTTCTGCAAGAACACTCATACTTGGCCATATGTTTGAGTTAACCACGCGACGCGACGCACCACGCAACGCGCCCCGTGTCCAGTAACAAGCCCTTAGGAATCTTTTTTGGGATCTGATATGAAAAACAAATTACTTGAGCAAATGAGAATATTAATACTGGCACAAATAATTTTTGCAAGAAAGTAATGTAATAATCAGCATCTATAAAGTATAAACATACTCATAAACCATACATAAGTATTATAAATAGGATTATTTTAATGAATGAATGAAATCTTTTTAAATATAAATACAGAAAAAAATATACAATAGGTAGTTCTAATGAGATAAGCTGCCTTGTCAGTTATCACTTATCACTTAAATCTTAATACTTATCATAATCAGGTTAAATACTAGCTGATGCCCGCAACTCCGTCCGCGTAGATTTAGTTTCTAAAAACCCTCGGGAAATCTTTGATTATCCGGGAGTAGCCCGTAGTCTATGTCACTCTCCAGGTCCTCAACTATGCTCATGAAAAAAAAATCACGTCGATCTGTAGCTTTGTTGCGGCGTGATTGAAGGACAAACCAACAAACACACTTTCGCATTTATAATATATTTTATAGTATTATGAATCACACAAATATATTTATGCTGGACATGCAGACAGCCTTATTAAAATCCTCATCTATCAGATATAGGAGGAGTATATTAATTCCCTTAATATCTTCTTTTCTTCTTCTTCTTCTTTATCAACCGATAGACGTCCACTGCTGGACAAAGGTCTCCTGCATGGACCTCCACAGGCCTCAGTCTTGCGCCGCCTGAATCCAGCGGCTCCCTGCGACTCGTTTGATGTCGTCGGTCCACCTGGTGGGGGGTCTGCCAACACTGCGCTTCCCGGTGCGGGGTCGCCACTCCAGCACCTTGGGACCCCAACGACCATCAGCTCTTCGAACTATGTGCCCCGCCCATTTCCACTTCAGTATCGCGACTCGCTTAGCTATGTCGGTGACTCTGGTTCTCCTACGGATCTCCTCATTTCTGATTCGATCCCGCAGGGACACTCCGAGCATAGCTCTCTCCATCGCCCGCTGAGCGGTCCTGAGCCTACTAATACCTAGGTCCTACTACTACCTTAATATCTAGGTCTATTTAAATCTCAGCCATTAAAGAGCAACTAGGCATAACTACATTAAAATATAATATTATCATTAAAAACATACTCCACTCTGATTTTTTTTAATGTTTCACACAGTTATCTTCCGACATGGTGTGGAGACCTTTTTAATGTGTATTGCTCTGAGAAAATGCCCACTCACAATGTTTGTGAAATGTGGATCCAAAAAAGTTTTTTTTTAATTTCACTTTGCTTATGTAAATGTCTCAAATTGTGCAAGTATGTTTAGTTAGTTTTTGAATAATTTCCATTTCAAGCTACTTGTTGTAATATATTGTTATTGATATTAACCACAACCATCAGCTTATCAAGTTTCCTTATCACATCACTACTGAAGGTGAGTTTTTCCAGAAGGTATTTCCATTAAGCTTAAATAATATTATGTGATAAGGTATTAATAGCAATAGGAATAACATTAGGTTAATGAAAAAATTAATTCATTGTGCAATTCAAAGCAGACAAATTAAGTATTTTTATCAATGGTAATGTATGGTAGGAAACTGGGTAATTACCAAATTAAGAGAAAACATGCAAATTGCAATAGCAAACAATAATTAAAATAAATAACTATACAGACTGTGTAAAGTATAGGTACATATTTATAATAAATGATGCAATATGTTTAAATCATTTTAGGATTGGGCATAAAAAATCAGTTCCTATGTATAAAACTTACAGACTTGTATAATTTATAGATGTTAAAATGATGCTAAATAGTGGCTAGAACTGGGATAATAAAATAATTGCATATTATTCAATATTTAGTATTGAATAATATGTAGTATACTTAAAAACTTAAACTAAAATAAATCAATCTGAAAACTTAAATATTCTTCCTAATCTTAAAGTTTTATCATTGACTTTTTATATTTATTAAAATTAATTTTATAAAATATTATAGCCTGAAGACTGTATGGGCTATAGTATGCAAACATCGAGATAATAATATGAACAGCCCTATTTAAATTAAATTTCTCCAAATCAAATATTTGTCGCATGTATGTTAGCTACTATGGCACATCAAAGATAATAGATAGAAAGATCAAGCAAGGTCATATTCATTACTTAGGATACAGTAAATATTAACTAATCTACAGTTTAACTCAGTCAAAGAAAGTGATTTACAAAGTCATGCAACATCCTTTAATATAGATGATACTTAATTTGTACACTAGTCTGTTTGTTACATTTTCACCCGATTGCTGAATTAATTTTTTCCCTAGCTTTTCAAAAGGATGGTCATGAAGTTGTGGGCATCAGCTGTTTTTATATATCTAAAGAAAGTCCACCAATCATTAACCAAGTCAATGGTCCACCTGCACCGTCGCCACTTGAGCACCCTGGGACTCCAGTTTATCGGTTCTTTGAGTTATGCACCCTACACAAAATCAATATGTATAAATAAGGGTTGGGTATAGATATACTGGTACTCGCGTAGGAGGTTGGGGGTGGGGGTGGGGGGAGGGGGGAACCCCCCCCCCCCACCTTTCCCCTTTGGCGGAAATGTATAGTTTTTGAGTAATGATTTTTTTTATAAATCATAACCTCACTTCTTTTACACAGGAATATTGACCTATATATTAATTATCCTGTGTTAAATATACTGTTAAAACATAATATCCCTTAGCACGAGGGGGGATGGAGGTGGAGGGAGGGGAGGGGGTGATACTCAATGCTCAAGTTTTTCTAGGCGGTAGAAAATAATAAACACGAAGGCTGTGGCGTGAGTTGCGTTTTGTTCAAGCTACAAATCAAATTGGCTACGCCAGAAGACTCGCTCCATCGCCCCTTCATTCAGCTTCGTTAGGTTGGGTTAGAACATAAGGAGGGGAAAAGGAGTAGAGTAGATGGGAGCTCATGTTTATAAAATATAAAGAATGACAGACATGGACTGATATAGGTCGAACAGTGTGACAGAACCGAATTGGCCAACCCTGACTCCACATAGTCTTGTCTGTCCTACCCCTTCAGTGTTTTTATGAAGCGCGAAGCCAGAAGCTCGCGAAGGAGGTCCTGAATGAAGCGAGCCTACGAGGCCGAGTGGAGCGAAGGGGGGAGGTGGCGAGCGAAGCGAGCCGGCGACCTCCGTAGTGAAACGAAGGTCGAGTAGGTGAAGCTGAATGAAGGGGCGACGGAGCGAGTCTTCTGGCGTAGCCCATTTGATTTGTAGCTTGAACCAAACGCAACTCACGCCACAGCCTTCGTGTTTGTTATAAAATATAAAGAATGACAGACATGGACTAATATAGGTCGAACAGTGTGACAGAACCGAATTGGCCAACCCCGACTCCACGTAGTCTTGTCTGTCCTACCCCTAGAGTGTTTTTATGAAGCGCGAAGCCAGAAGCTCGCGAAGGAGGTCCTGAATGTAGCGAGCCTACGAGGCCGAGTGGAGCGAAGGGGGGAGGTGGCGAACGAAGCGAGTCGGCGACCTCCGTAGCGAAACGAAGGTCGAGTAGGTGAAGCTGAATGAAGGGGCGACGGAGCGAGTCTTCTGGCGTAGCCCATTTGATTTGTAGCTTGAACAAAACGCAACTCACGCCACAGCCTTCGTGTTTATTATTTTCTACCGCCTAGAAAAACTTGAGCATTGAGTATCACCCCCTCCCCTCCCTCCACTTCCATCCCCCCTCGTGCTAAGGGATATTATGTTTTAACAGTATATTTAACACAGGATAATTAATATATAGGTCAATATTCCTGTGTAAAAGAAGTGAGGTTATGATTTATAAAAAAAATCATTACTCAAAAACTATACATTTCCGCCAAAGGGGAAAGGTGGCGGGGGGGCTTCCCCTCTCCCCCCCCCCCTCCCCCACCCCCAACCTCGTACGCGAGTACCAGTATATCTATACTTTACCCATAAATAATATAGGTACCTCTCGGAAGGATGATCAGCAAAATCTGGAGCGTCATCCCCGGGCGATGGGGAAGGGCTGTGCTCCAGAAGCGTCCAGCTGTCCCCAGATTCTGAGTCGCTGTGTTCAAGAGCAGAGCCGTCCATTTTTGATGATTATCTAAAAATCACCACGATCTACATTGTACATTCAGCGCCTTTGAATACTACGCAAATTGTAATTCACATTGAAATACAAGGTACTTACCGAGCAAACACGCAATAGGTAATTTTTAAACGTAAATTTTAAGTTAAGTATTTGTTTACACGAGAATTTAACTAAAATAATAATTAATAAACTAAAACGACATATTTTTGGTAGTGGTATTTTTAAATTTTTATTGTTTTTTTGTCAACAATTTACTGTACGTCACACGAGGTGTCACTGTCGATTGTTATTTGTTTGGGTTTCAGTTTGAGTTTGTTTTTCTTTCTCATTTTTCATTGATCTCGGGCCTCGGAGAAGTCGGAGAGTCTCGGGCCCACAGAATACTTTATATCTGTGCTTTAGGGTGGAACCACATCTGTGAGGATCGTTTCGGATTTCGCCCATACAAAACTGTCAAATTCCATAGAAACGTGAACGGATCAATTCGGCTTTTCGCATCGATTCGGCTTTCGCATTTTTTGTACCTAAAAGTGCCTAAAATCCTTACAAGTGTAGCTCACGTTTCGCATGCGAAAGGATCCTTTCGCATCCTTACGGATCCGTAAGGATGCGAACGGATCCTTACGGACGCGAACAGATCCGAAAGGATCCTTACGGATCCGTAAGGATCCTTACGCGTGCGAAAGCGTCTTCGGCAACTAGGGAAATGCATGAAGTGCCAAAAAGTATCGATATATCGATGAAATTAGTTTTTATCTCAAGTATGTATGCAAACACAGGTGCCACTTTTCCGCCATGTTGGAATAATTTGTTATTACACCGATTTAGTTCAAAATCGATATTTGGGCTTCCCTGGGGTCAGATAAGAGGAAATTATTGGCAATATTATAAAAAGTGACCGCCATATTGAAATTCTTTGTTATTGGACCGATTTCGTTCAAAATCGATATTTGGGCTTCCCTGGGGTCAAATGAGAGGAAATGATTTGAAAAATTATAAAAAGTCGCCGCCATATTGAAATTCTTTGTTATTGGACCGATTTCGTTCAAAATCGATATTTAGGCTTCCCTTGGGTCAAGTAAGAGGAAATGTATGCCAAAAATTAAAAAAGTCGCCGCCATATTGAAATTCTTTGTTATTGGACCGATTTCGTTCAAAATCGATATTTGGGCTTCCCTGGGGTATTAAGAGAAAATGATTGGCAAAATTTTAAAAAGTCGCCGCCATATTGAAATTCTTTGTTATTGGACCGATTTCATTCAAAATCGATATTTGGGCTTCCCTGGGATCAAGTAAGAGGAAATGGATGACAAAAATTAAAAAAGTCGCCGCCATATTGAAATTCTTTGTTATTGGACCGATTTCGTTCAAAATCGATATTAAGGCTTCCCTTGGGTCAAGAAAGAGGAAATAGATGCCAAAATTTTAAAAAGTGACCGCCATATTGAAATTCTTTGTTATTGGACCGATTTCATTCAAAATCGATATTTGGGCTTCCCTGGGGTCAAATAAGAGAAAATGATTGTCAAAATTATAAAAAGTCGCCGCCATATTGAAATTCTTTGTTATTGGACCGATTTCGTTCAAAATCGATATTTAGGCTTCTCTGGGCTCAAATAAGAGAAAATGATTGGCAAAATTATAAAAAGTCGCCGCCATATTGAAATTCTTTGTTATTGGACCGATTTCGTTCAAAATCGATATTTGGGCTTCCCTGGGGTCAAATAAGAGGAAATAGATGCCAAAATTTTAAAAAGTGACCGCCATATTGAAATTGTTGTTATTGGACCGATTTCGTTCAAAATCGATATTTGGGCTTCCCTGGGGTCAAATAAGAGGAAATGATTGGCAAAATTATAAAAAGTGACCGCCATATTGAAATTCTTTGTTATTGGACCGATTTCGTTCAAAATCGATATTTGGGCTCCCCTGGGTCCAAATAAGAGGAAATGATTGGCAAAATTATAAAAAGTGACCGCCATATTGAAATTCTTTGTTATTGGACCGATTTCGTTCAAAATCGATATTTGGGCTTCCCTGGGGTCAAATACGAGGAAATGATTTGCAAAATTATAAAAAGACGCCGCCATATTGAAATTCTTTGTAATTGGACCGATTTCGTTCAAAATCGATATTTAGGCTTCCCTTGGGTCAAGAAAGAGGATATAGCTATGCAAAAATTTTAAAAAGTGACCGCCATATTGAAATTCTTTGTTATTGGACCGATTTCGTTCAAAATCGATATTTGGGCTTCCCTGGGGTCGAATAAGAGAAAATGATTGGCTAAATTATAAAAAGTCGCCGCCATATTGAAATTCTTTGTTATTGGACCGATTTCGTTCAAAATCGATATTTGGGCTTCCCTGGGGTCAAATAAGAGGAAATAGATGCCAAAATTTTAAAAAGTGACCGCCATATTGAAATTGTTGTTATTGGACCGATTTCGTTCAAAATCGATATTTGGGCTTCCCTGGGGTCAAATAAGAGGAAATGATTGGCAAAATTATAAAAAGTGACCGCCATATTGAAATTCTTTGTTATTGGACCGATTTAGTTCAAAATCGATATTTGGGCTCCCCTGGGGTCAAATAAGAGGAAATGATTGGCAAAATTATAAAAAGTGACCGCCATATTGAAATTCTTTGTTATTGGACCGATTTCGTTCAAAATCGATATTTGGGCTTCCCTGGGGTCAAATACGAGGAAATGATTTGCAAAATTATAAAAAGACGCCGCCATATTGAAATTCTTTGTAATTGGACCGATTTCGTTCAAAATCGATATTTAGGCTTCCCTTGGGTCAAGAAAGAGGATATAGCTATGCAAAAATTTTAAAAAGTGACCGCCATATTGAAATTCTTTGTTATTGGACCGATTTCGTTCAAAATCGATATTTGGGCTTCCCTGGGGTCGAATAAGAGAAAATGATTGGCTAAATTATAAAAAGTCGCCGCCATATTGAAATTCTTTGTTATTGGACCGACTTCGTTCAAAATCGATATTTGGGCTTCTCTGGGGTCAAATAAGAGGAAATGATTGGCAAAATTATAAAAAGTCGCCGCCATATTGAAATTCTTTGTTATTGGACCGATTTCGTTCAAAATCGATATTTAGGCTTCCCTTGGGTCAAGAAAGAGGAAATAGATGCCAAAATTTTAAAAAGTGACCGCCATATTGAAATTCTTTGTTATCGGGCCGATTTCGTTCAAAATCGATATTTGGGCTTCCCTGGGGTCAAATAAGAGGAAATGATTTGCAAAATTATAAAAAGTCGCCGCCATATTGAAATTCTTTGTTATTGGACCGATTTCGTTCAAAATCGATATTAAGGCTTCCCTTGGGTCAAGAAAGAGGAAATAGATGCCAAAATTTTAAAAAGTGACCGCCATATTGAAATTCTTTGTTATTGGACCGATTTCATTCAAAATCGATATTTGGGCTTCCCTGGGGTCAAATAAGAGAAAATGATTGTCAAAATTATAAAAAGTCGCCGCCATATTGAAATTCTTTGTTATTGGACCGATTTCGTTCAAAATCGATATTTAGGCTTCTCTGGGCTCAAATAAGAGAAGATGATTGGCAAAATTATAAAAAGTCGCCGCCATATTGAAATTCTTTGTTATTGGACCGATTTCGTTCAAAATCGATATTTGGGCTTCCCTGGGGTCAAATAAGAGGAAATAGATGCCAAAATTTTAAAAAGTGACCGCCATATTGAAATTGTTGTTATTGGACCGATTTCGTTCAAAATCGATATTTGGGCTTCCCTGGGGTCAAATAAGAGGAAATGATTGGCAAAATTATAAAAAGTGACCGCCATATTGAAATTCTTTGTTATTGGACCGATTTCGTTCAAAATCGATATTTGGGCTCCCCTGGGTCCAAATAAGAGGAAATGATTGGCAAAATTATAAAAAGTGACCGCCATATTGAAATTCTTTGTTATTGGACCGATTTCGTTCAAAATCGATATTTGGGCTTCCCTGGGGTCAAATACGAGGAAATGATTTGCAAAATTATAAAAAGACGCCGCCATATTGAAATTCTTTGTAATTGGACCGATTTCGTTCAAAATCGATATTTAGGCTTCCCTTGGGTCAAGAAAGAGGATATAGCTATGCAAAAATTTTAAAAAGTGACCGCCATATTGAAATTCTTTGTTATTGGACCGATTTCGTTCAAAATCGATATTTGGGCTTCCCTGGGGTCGAATAAGAGAAAATGATTGGCTAAATTATAAAAAGTCGCCGCCATATTGAAATTCTTTGTTATTGGACCGATTTCGCTCAAAATCGATATTTAGGCTTTCCTTGGGTCAAGAAAGAGGAAATAGATGCCAAAATTTTAAAAAGTGACCGCCATATCGAAATTCTTTTTTATTGGACCGATTTCGTTCAAAATCGATATTTGGGCTTCCCTGGGGTCAAATAAGAGGAAATGATTTGCAAAATTATAAAAAGTCGTCGCCATATTGAAATTCTTTGTTATTGGACAGATTTCGTTCAAAATCGATATTTAGGCTTCTCTGGGGTCAAATAAGAGAAAATGATTGGCAAAATTATAAAAAATCGCCGCCATATTGAAATTCTTTGTTATTGGACCGATTTCGTTCAAAATCGATATTTGGGCTTCCCTGGGGTCAAATAAGAGGAAATGATTTGCAAAATTATAAAAAGTCGCCGCCATATTGAAATTCTTTGTTATTGGGCCGATTTCGTTCAAAATCGATATTTGGGCTTCCCTGGGGTCAAATAAGAGGAAATGATCGGCAAAATTATAAAAAGTCGCCGCCATATTGAAATTTTTTGTTATTGGACCGATTTCGTTCAAAATCGATATTTAGGCTTCCCTTGGGTCAAGAAAGAGGAAATAGATGCCAAAATTTTAAAAAGTGACCGCCATATTGAAATTCTTTTTTATTGGACCGATTTCGTTCAAAATCGATATTTGGGCTTCCCTGGGGTCAAATAAGAGGTTAAGTAACAAGGATGGAACCCAATATTTCCATGTCTAACTAGACAACCCGGCTAACTATCCTAAGCTAGGTACGGCCTCCAAAACCACCCTTTTCTAGCCGTCCGTCTCCACCAAGAAGACCCTAGCAAATCTCCTTTCTAACTCGCTTATGGCCTATTATAAGGCAACGAAACACTACACCAAACTAAACCCTAAGACCAACAACGACCAATGAAATCAACGCTTCAAGACTACTGGAACTAGATGACGCTACCGTCTATTGTCAGTATACAACTGATCGCCGACAAGCACATAAGGACGTGGCTTACCTACGACGATTATACGACTCAACACGATCGATATTGAATCACCCAGCGTCTTCAATTCTTCATCAGCTGCTTGAGACTTCGCCAGCGCCACCAGAATGTCCACAAATGTGACGCTCTCAGCACGTGGGAATGTGACAGCGACAGGGTTCTCAGCTCTCTTGACATGTGGTTTGTCAGTAGTGAACTCCGAAATAAAAACTTTTTGCTTAAGCTGAATAGGCGGGATTTTTCATGCTTTTGAGTGAAAACATTAAGTAGGGATCATACAGATCATTATAGATCGTTGCAGGTCGGGCTTCAAGAATATGCCTAAAATGCTGCACGCTTTCATAAATGGCTAATAATTCGTGATAATAAGCCGGCCAAGATGATTGCTTGGTAGTCAGCTTTTTACTTAAAAATGCTATAGGTTGCCAGCCCTGCTTTACTTCTTGTTGAAGGCATGCACCGACATGAGAGCTCGATGCATCTGTAAATAACCCTTATCTAACATTTAAAACTGGGTGAGCTAAAGCTGAACCGATTTGCATTAGCTAAACTTTCTTTGTAAATATTAAAAATACGCTCTAAATCGGGAGTCCCAGTAAAAGGTTTAGCACTTTTATCTTGAATTTTTGATAAAGCATCTATTAATGTTGCTTGAAGTCGCGCTATGCTAGGGAGAAATTTTCGATAAAAATTAATCATATCTTCTAAATCCCTGTACTGTTTTAGGTAGAGGAAAATCCTGTAAACTCTTAATGCGGTCAGCAGGAGAGCCAATCCCGGGAGCGCTTATTTTGTATCCAAGGAAACGAACCTCTGGAACATTAAAATGCCATTCTTCTCGTTATTAACTATACCGTATCCTTCAAAAACGTTTGAAAAGAATACGTAAATGTTTTGCATGCTGTTCGCTATCTTTTGAAGAAACTAAAATATCATCGACGTACGCGAACTAAAAATCTAAACCACAAACAACTTTGAACCCAGACAAGCCTAAATATCGATTTTGAACGAAATCTGTCCAATAACAAAGAATTTCAATATGGCGGCGACTTTTTATAATTTTGCCAATAATTTTCTCTTATTTGACCCCAGGGAAGCCCAAATATCGATTTTGAACTAAATCGGTCCAATAACAAAGAATTTCAATATGGTGGCGACTTTTTTAATTTTTGGCATCCATTTCCTCTTACTTGACCCAAGGGAAGCCTAAATATCGATTTTGAACGAAATCGGTCCAATAACAAAGAATTTCTATATGGCGGCGACCTTTTAAAATTTTGGCATCTGTTTCCTTTTTCTTGACCCAAGGGAAGCCTAAATATCGATTTTGAACTAAATCGGTCCAATAACAAAGAATTTCAATATGGTGGTGACTTTTTATAATATTGCCAATCCTTTCCTCTTATTTTGACCCCAGGGAAGCCCAAATATCGATTTTGAACGAAATCGGTCCAATAACAAAGAATTTCAATATGGCGGCGACTTTTTATAATTTTGCCAATTCTTATTTGACCCCAGGGAAGCCCAAATATCGATTTTGAACGAAATCGGTCCAATAAAAAAGAATTTCAATATGGAGGTCACTTTTTATAATTTTGCCAATCATTTCCTCTTATTTGGCCCCAGGGAAGTCCAAATATCGATTTTGAACGAAATCGGTCCAATAACAAAGAATTTCAATATGGCGGTCACTTTTTAAAATTTTGGCATCTATTTCCTCTTATTTGACCCCAGGGAAGCCCAAATATCGATTTTGAACGAAATCGGTCCAATAACAAAGAATTTCTATATGGCGGCGACCTTTTTAAATTTTGGCATCTGTTTCCTCTTTCTTGACCCAAGGGAAGCCTACATATCGATTTTGAACTAAATCGGTCCAATAACAAAGAATTTCAATATGGCGGCGACCTTTTAAAATTTTGGCATCTCTTTCCTCTTTCTTGACCCAAGGGAAGCCTAAATATCGATTTTGAACTAAATCGGTCCAATAACAAAGAATTTTAATATGGCGGTGACTTTTTATAATATTGCCAATCCTTTCCTCTTATTTGACCCCAGGGAAGCCCAAATATCGATTTTGAACGAAATCGGTCCAATAACAAAGAATTTCAATATGGCGGCGACTTATTATAATTTTGCCAATTCTTACTTGACCCAAGGGAAGCCTAAATATCGATTTTGAACGAAATCGGTCCAATAACAAAGAATTTCAATATGGCGGCGACTTTTTATAATTTTGCCAATTCTTATTTGACCCCAGGGAAGCCTAAATATCGATTTTGAACGAAGTCGGTCCAATAACAAAGAATTTCAATATGGCAGTCACTTTTTAAAATTTTGGCATCTATTTCCTCTTTCTTGACCCAAGGGAAGCCTAAATATCGATTTTGAACGAAATCGGTCCAATAACAAAGAATTTCAATATGGCGGTGACTTTTTATAATATTGCCAATCATTTCCTCTTATTTGACCCCAGGGAAGCCCAAATATCGATTTTGAACGAAATCGGTCCAATAACAAAGAATTTCAATATGGCGGTCCCTTTTTATAATTTTGCCAATCATTTCCTCTTATTTGACCCCAGGGAAGTCAAAATATCGATTTTGAACGAAATCGGTCCAATAAAAAGAATTTCAATATGGCGGTCACTTTTTATGATTTTGCCAATCATTTCATCTTATTTGGCCCCAGGGAAGCCCAAATATCGATTTTGAACGAAATCGGTCCAATAACAAAGAATTTCAATATGGCGGTCACTTTTTAAAATTTTGGCATCTATTTCCTCTTTCTTGACCCAAGGGAAGCAAGCCTAAATATCGATTTTGAACGAAATCGGTCCAATAACAAAGAATTTCTATATGGCGGCGACCTTTTTATATTTTGGCATCTGTTTCCTCTTTCTTGACCCAAGGGAAGGCTACATATCGATTTTGAACTAAATCGGTCCAATAACAAAGAATTTCAATATGGCGGTGACTTTTTATAATATTGCCAATCATTTCCTCTTATTTGACCCCAGGGAAGCCCAAATATCGATTTTGAACGAAATCGGTCCAATAACAAAGAATTTCAATATGGCGGTCACTTTTTATAATTTTGCCAATCATTTCCTCTTACTTGACCCCAGGGAAGCCCAAATATCGATTTTGAACGAAATCGGTCCAATAACAAAGAATGTCAATATGGCGGGGACTTTTTTAAATTTTGGCATCTATTTCCTCTTTCTTGCCCCTAGGGAAGCCCAAATATCGATTTTGAACCAAATCGGTCAAATAACATAGAATTTCAATATGGCGGTCACTTTTTAAAATTTTGGCAACCATTTCCTCTTTCTTGACAATAGGGAACCTCAAATATCGATTTTGAACGAAATCGGTCCTATAACATAGAATTTCAATATGGCGGTGACTTTTTAAAATTTTGGCATATATTTCCTCTTTCTCGACCCAAGGGAAGCCTTAATATCGATTTTGAACGAAATCGGTCCAATAACAAAGAATTTCAATATGTCGGAGACTTTTTTATATTTTGGCATCTATTTCCTCTTTCTTGACTCAAGCGAAGCCTTTATATCGAATTTGAACGAAATCGGTCGAATAACAAAGAATTTCAATATGGCGGTGACTTTTTAAAATTTTAGCATCCATTTCCTCTTTCTAGACCCAAGGAAAGCCTAAATATTGATTTTGAACGAAATCGGTCCAATAACAAAGAATGTCAATATGGCGGGGACTTTTTCAATTTTTGGCATCCATTTCCTGTGTGTAGAAGAAGATTAATATCGTGGTTGAGCTAGCAATTAAAATATCGATGCCATCATCGACCATCCCTACGCAGACAATGTTTATAGGCTTTCGCCTCCTTACGGATCCGAAAGGATGCGTACGCATCCTTACGGATCCTTAAGGACGCGTACGCATGCTTACGGATCCGTAAGGACGCGTACGCATCCTTTCGGATCCGTAAGGACGCGATCCTTACAAGTGTGTCTTATAGCATCGGCATAAATGCGAATCGATCCTCACAGATGTGGTTCCACCCTTATACTATCCTAGTGTTCGTGGTCTATGCTTTACACTCGTACTCTGTGGAGAGCATATGTCACGACTCACGAACATAATATTCGAATAGATTTTTCTTATGATTTTTCTGGTCTGTGGTCTGTGGTTGCAGTGTTTGCCCTAGGTATATATTTACTCTTTGGTTTGAGTGTTTTCAGCACAGACCAGTAACACTAATATATACAGACACCTATGTATATAGAAGCTATACGTCATAGTAGTAGAACTTGTAGAGGGGTGCGGGAGGGGGGGAAAATGTCATTATACATACATGATCATGTGTCTCATCTTTTGTTGGCCTCAAGTATGAAGATGTCCTGGTACGTCCCTTTCTAACTTAACATTATAAATAAGGTTTTAAATTTACTATAACCGGATGCAATAATTAAAATATTATGTACATCCGGTATAGCCGACTTTTAGATGACTTTTTTTTTTTAATAACGCTCTGGATTCTAGTCTTTTAAGGCCTAAAGGTAAATCCTTATTTTGAAGGACCATAGATAATTAAAAAAAGGTTTCATTCAATAAAACAAATTTTATACGTTTAAATTTTTTATTTCTATTTCTTTATGACTGTAGTGACTCTACCACACCGGTTCGGAAAGCAGATTCTGCTGAGAAGAGCCGGCCAGAAACTCAGCAGTTGCTCTTTTTGTAGTCAAACAAGCTAACTTTGCCAACAATTTCTTCATTATCTAATTAATTACTAATCAAGATTTTTTTATTGCAACTACAGTTTATTTTTGTATTTACTAAAATATAATATAATATCCATGGAGTTCGTAAATAAATAAAAATTATAACCATAATACTTTGTTCGATTTTGATAGCGGGCAAAATAATCTGCACTCTTGCCAACATTGCTCATATCGATTTATCGTAAATATAACGTAAGTAAAGAAAGTGGGCAAAGTTACCTAGTGATTAGTGTTTTCTTTTTTCATACAAGCTCCACAAAGCAATTTTAATTATTTTTTACACTTCTGCTGTCGCTTTTGAAATTATATTACGAGCAGAAATAAAAAAATATCCAGTGTACAAAATTAAATTTTTAAGTATGGAAGTTTAAACCTCAATAACGCAACGGTCAACGCACGAAACGAAAAGGTTTGTGGTTCAAATGCTAAGTAACAAGGGAAAGGGGAATATTGGTTGTTTATCATGAGTATTAGTCATTTTAATTACACTTTGCTTTAGTAATTAACTACATATTTTTTTTGACGTGATAACGTCTCATAAATCGATGAACATCGGCTGCACCATAGCCGTCTCTATCTCTGCACGCACGAAAGTTTCACGTTCCGCCTGAGCCTGCGCGTGCAAGCGAGAGCGCGGAACAAACGATAGAGAGGCACGACAAGCGTTGGCTTGTGACTAGAGAAAACTGTAATTTTCAATTAACTCCTCCTTTGTATTATACAAAATAATGATAATTTTTTCGTTTTTTTTTTTTAATTAAAATGTTACAAAAAAACTTATAGCTAAACTAATTTAATTACTATACAAATCATGCCCGCGTGGAATGATGCTAAGAATACTGGCTGCATTTCCGCGCTGGACAGCCAGGCTGATCCTTTGCGCAAAAAATGAGCCAGCCCTTCTGTCATGATAATTCAGTGATAATAATTCAATTCATAAAAGTATGCAATTTTTCATCAATGCTTCTATAAGACGTTATCACGTCAAACTATCGTCCGTAAACTGACCTTACAGACACCCAATTTTTTTTTAATAATTAAAATACTCAATAATTGTGATTCTTAAGCATACAATAAAATAAACTTAGTTGCGTATTCGCCATGACGCGGACGTACAATCTACAAACTATCGAGCCCGCAAAAATGTGCAGCGCACTCAACAAGTAATGAATTCTTAAGAATGATGTTAGGAATTAACTTAGGAACGAATGCAATAGGGACAGTCCCTATCGCATTCGTGGGAAATATAATTTATTTTCCAAAAGTAAATGTCATAAAATTTGCCCATTCTAGCGGATTTGCTTTTAGGGCAAAGAATCGTTGATTGGCAAAGTTGGCTTGTACATTTTTCATAATAAGTACTTTTTATTAATTCAAATTCATTTTCTTAAAATATAAAATATATAAAATGGCCTTAGGCTAACTAAAGGTGCATTTTCACCAGACTAAAGCAAAGACAAAAGGAAGGGTTAAAATTAAATATCTCTATGTACGTAACTTTACCTATGTTCTACCGTAGCGCACGGTTTATACAAGGTATTAGCAATCTATAAATCTTACTAATCTCTGCTAATTTTTACAATTTAAGGTGACTAACAAAAAATAACATCTTTACGTACAAATAAATAAAATTAAATATCTCTATGTACGTATCTTTACCTATGTTCTACCGTAGCGCACGGTTTATACAAGGTATTAGCAATCTATAAATCTTACTAATCTCTGCTAATTTTTACAATTTAAGGTGACTAACAAAAAATAACATCTTTACGTACAAATAAATAAAATTGAAGTGTTTGTTTGTAATTTCAAAATAACAGCTTTTTACTAAATGCTTATGAAAGTATATTCGGTACTTATAACATACATTTTTTAATTTTTGTATGATTGTTCCGGCTAATCTCGGGAAAGGCTGGACCAATTTTGACGGGACTTTCACTGACAGATAGCTGAAGTTATAAGGAGTAACATATAGGCTACTTTTTTAACCTACTTTAAAAAATCGGCCAAGTGCGAGTCGGGCCTCGCTCTTTTAGGGTTCCGTTAAAAAAATTAAATAAAAATATTTCCATGTACCCATGGAAATATTTTTATTTAATTTTTTTAGTTTAATTTAATTTTTATTATTTGTTGTTATAGCGGCAATAGAAATACATAATATGTGAAAATTTCATCTGTCTATCTATTACGGTTTACGAGATACAGCCCGCTGACAGACGGACGGATGGACGGACGGACGGACGGACGGACGGACGGACGGACGGACGGACGGACGGACGGACAGCGTAGGCTTAGTAATAGGGTCCCGTTGGTACCCTTTGGGTACGGAACCCTAAAAAAGGTGTTTGTCTAACTATGTATGTCGATACCTTCGTGATTTCTAAACAGATTTGAGTGATTTTTTTTTTAATCAATACAGAAACTTTGCGAGATGGTCCCATAAAAACTTCGGGTTCTAACTCCTCAATCCTGATGCTGCAGGGATCTATCCACGCGAACGAAGTCGCGGGCAACAGCTAATAAAATTAAATACTCAATGTGTACATTTAAAACTTCAATTCAAACTTCAAGCAATCTATGTACCTCTACGCATTTTGTATTACGAGTAAGAAACTAGTTAAAAAAGACCATATTATAAATCTTAAAAAGGTGTCGCGGATTCAATCCATCCTTACTAATATTAAAAATGCGAAAGTGTGTTCGTTTATTGATTTTTCCATCAATCACGCAGCATAGGTGCACCGGATCAACTTGATTTTTTGTATGGGTAAAATAGAAGACCTATACCTATTAATATACATAATATTCAAAAATAATGTCGGTTACAGGCTTATGGTTGCAAATTATTTTGAATTGCTGAGAACGGAAATGGAAAAAATATTTATCTATATAAATAAAAATGAATGTTGGTAAGCGCATAACTCAAGAATGGATGGACCAATTCGGTTAATTTATTTTTTTGTATATTCCTTAAGTTCTTCTACTTCTTCTTCTTTATCAACCGATAGACGTCCACTGCTGGACAAAGGTCTCTTGCATGGACTTCCACAGGCCTCGGTCTTGCGCCGCCTGAATCCAGCGGCTCCCTGCGACTCGCTTGATGTCGTCGGTCCACCTGGTGGGGGGTCTGCCAACACTGCGCTTCCCGGTGCGGGGTCGCCACTCCAGCACCTTGGGACCCCAACGACCATCAGCTCTTCGAACTATGTGCCCCGCCCATTTCCACTTCAGTATCGCGACTCGCTGAGCTATGTCGGTGACTCTGGTTCTCCTACGGATCTCCTCATTTCTAATTCGATCTCTGACTCGACTTCGATGACTCTTTCCATCGCACGCTGAGCGGTCCTGAGCCTCCTCTGAGTCCTGGCTCAGGACCGCTCAGCGTTCCTTAAGTTCCACGGAAGGTTTTAATACAAAAAAAAAACAAAAAACTAAATTCACGCGGACGAAGTCGCGGGCATCAGCTAGTTTATAATATAATATAACTGCAATGTTTTTAAAGTGAAGATACTTAGACAATCTGGAAAAAATTTTAAAAATTTTAATTACTTTTGCGACGTACAGTTCTATAGCTAGCACCTTTAGTAACTTTAGTCGCTATCAGATTTTCCATTTCCTTTCCCTTTTTTCTAGAGTCAGTATTGTGTATTCTCCTATTGAAGTTAATACACCATTGTCTAACTTGCATTCTTATCACAAATAACCAAAAAGCTTTTAAAAAATCTGATTTATGCTCAAGACAATTCAGCCAAGATGTATTAATTAGTTCAAATTTGTTAATTAAATCTGTATATATGTAAACTTTACAAATGTTTGGCAAAGTTTGTTCAATGATATATATACAATGCCAAACCAGGGACAGCAAATTACTTGATGGATAGTATAATCTTCTGTTATTTGCATCATATTCTTTCATTTGAATTAAAGTATGAAATGATTGAATTTCGTTAGATAATAGTGCATTTCTACAATATTGACATTGATCACAATTTAACTTCGGAAATAAATATCGACAAACTGCACCGGCAATATAAGATAAAGCGTTCGTCTGGAAAATGTTTTCAGAAGGAACACATTCCTCAATAAAATTTGTATTATGAATATCAGAACTGTAATCAATGAAACATGTGTCAAGTTTTGGTCTATTAACCAAATTTTTAAGAGTACCCAGCATTTTATCTTTATCCTCGGTGCAATTTGCATACAGTGATTTGCCTGTGGTTATGTTATTAATCAATAATGTTTTAAACAATGAAACGAAATTATGACAGTCAGGGTGTGTGCTAGAACCACCCTGACCTCTAATCTGAGAAAAGAAATTTTCCAGGGGATCCTGGTTGAGACGCCTGAGACTCAAGAATTTTACGCCAGGGATTAATCTGAGATCTGACCAAAGATGTTTTACAGTTTTAATTACATGAATAAAATTTCTTAAACACAATGGCTTACTTTCTCTTGAGTCTAATGCGTCAAATTTCATTGATTCTAGTTTCTTCACTGCTTCATTCCAGAAATCCAAGTGGTTGGAATTTAACGATAGAGAATTATGAAAATCGCCTTTGGAATAACCAGAGCAGTTCAGGCTAAATAAGTTATGAATAAATAAAAGAATTTCAGCAGTGAAAACGCCATTATCAATGTTCACAGAGGGTGGACAATAATTATGATCTAGTTGAAGTTGGCGATATGTCTTCATCTGTACCGCCACACCGTCCACCACTTCTTTGCTGAATACTTGTGCAGCATATTTCACCTGTAATGTTTAGTTATTTTGTTTGTAAATATATACTTAGGTATTTTCATTTCAATATTAAAGTAGTCATACTAGGTACTGTTGTCTTTCATAATGAACTAAGGCCCGCTTGCAGAGACGCCGGGTTATGCTTAACCCAGGAATAAATTTGTAATTTTGACAGAAGCTTTATACGAAATCTGTCAAAGCAGCAGCTAACTCTGGGTTAAAAGGATATAGTATTCAGTACAGTAGTTCCGAGCCAAACGACGGAATCACTCTAAGTACCTACTAAATGAACGATGTACTTTAATCATTTCTTGGTTCCGCTCGTTGATCGTTCAGAGCTGAGACAACGATGTAATAAAAGCACGATGTACTAATTAAGCATACGGAATAGTTCGTTCTCGTTCAGTGTCGGGAATTGACTCCTATTAGTAATTAGTACATGTACTACACAAGACTACTATCAATAGGTAGGTAAATACTTTGGTAATAAATTCAAAACAAAGTTCTGTCAGAACTTAAGTCTGATTAATATTTAATTCTATTCTAAATTAGATGAAACAATGAAACATAAATTATTATAAATCATCTTTTGCACCTTAGGCACATGTTAGGAAAAACAGTAAATGTGTCGGGAAATCGCAAGTTCATCTTATAATATCTATACTATAAGCTGAAGAGTTTGTTTGTTTGCTTGAACGCGCTAATCTCAGGAACTACAGGTCCGATTTGAAAAATTCTTTCAGTGTTAGCCCATTTATCGAGGAAGGCTATAGTGTAATTATAGCCTATATACCTACGCTAAGACTAAAAAACTATTGCACGCGGACGAAGTCGCGGGCAGAAGCTAGTAGGTATATAAAAATCTCGTGTCACGATGTATGTTCAGAATAAACTCGAAAACTACAGAACCGATTTTGATCAAACTTCGAAACAACTTAACTGTAATTTGGCCCAACTTAAAAGATAGGATACTTTTTATCAATATTCGTTATTGAAAATTAAAATATGTTAATTATAGGACAGTCATATAGGTATACAGTTCAAGATTTAGATAATGATGTTAGTAAGAGTATTATTATGTTGCTAGGCAATCCTTACTATTATTATAAATGCGAAAGTGTGTTTGTTTGTTGGTTTGTTCTTCAATCACGCCGCAACAGAGCAACAGATTTACTTCATTTTTTGCATGGGTAGGTATGTAGTTGAGGACCTGCGACATAGGCTACTTTTTATCCCGGAAAATCAAAGTTCCCGAGGGAATTTAAAAACTAAATCCACATGGACGAAATCGTGGGCATCAGCTAGTATTATTATAACTATGTCCTAGTAAAAACAAGTTTTGTTTTCCTGGAATGATGAATCTTCGAATCGAAAGGTTTCAGCCAGAAAGAAATAAAATGTAATCTTGTTTGTCAACCGATAGACGTCCACTGCTAGAAAGACAAACGTCACTTGCATGGACGGTCACAGGACTCGTTCTTGCGCCGCCTGAATCCAGCGGCTTCCTACGACTCGTTTGATGTCGTCAGCCCTCCTAATGGGAGGCCTGCCAACACTGCACTTCCCGGTGCGAGGTCGATACTACAGCACCTTGGGACCCCAACAACCATCAGCTCTTCGAACAATGTTTCCAGCCCATTTCCACTTCAGTTTCACGACTCACTGAGCTATGTCAGTGACTGTTCTCCCATATCTCCTCCTTTCTTCAAAGAGGAAAATGTAATAGGTACTTATACTTATTATATAAATTAATACATTTACATGGCTAACTGCTGAAGCAATTGTGATGAACTTTGGCAGATATAATGCATCACCATCCCAAAGTAAGACATATTAGCTTACATCTTCAAAAAAATACCCATGTCCCATGGGGTTTTAAAAAACCTTAATGTATGTAAAGTTCTTATCCTGTGAGAAGTGGACAAAGTTATGGGATGCGATAAATCACTAAATATGATAATAATAATATGTAATAATTGAGTTTTAAATAAAAATAAACTTTCCTTCATATTGTCATAAGACTTGGTTTTGATATGCTTGTCTGTCAGTTTGGTAGTCTTGGCAACACCTTTTATACCATCAGCAGCGTACAGTCTCTCAATAAAGTCCCACTGAGCACGCTGTTCCCCAACGAGCAAGTCCTTCTTCTGAAAATTATTGCGAAAACATTTCAATAAATGTGGTACATCATACACTTGATATATTTTTTTTCCATCAATGACATAATGTAAATATGTTTGATCCATCATTGCCACCACGAAGTAGCTCTTCACGTGTGTCAGCTATTAATGAGTTTATCGCAGCAACAAACAAATCCTGTCTTTAATATTTCCTTCGCCAACTCTTTAATAATATTTTTTTTAAATAAAGTTTTAATTCCATCTCGTACAAAATAAAATGCAATTGGTAGTTTCCAAGGTGAAAATATTCCCCGCAACATAAATACTAAAACTTTGTCAGTGACATTGTTTGTGCATTCACCACCTCCTAGATCTTCAAAACCTTCAATAACCCCAGTATGGAAATGAAAAAACAAATTTTTGTTAATTGCCATTTCATCAAATAGCAATAGACACTGTAACCCCATAAAATTTTTGTTTTTAGATGCATCTGTCAAGTGCTGAAAAATAAAATCATTGATACCTGGTCTTAAAGGGACATTAGTTATAAGTTAGTACAGTCTGTAATGCAGACACATCTTCAGAAAGGAAGGAACTTGTAGTCTGTGCATCAGACATCTCTTCAGAATACATGGAAACACAGGGTTCAGGACTCAGTGGTTGTGAGTATTGAGTAATATTAATTGTTGGCTCTAAATAGTGAACTAAATGTAATGACTTCTGTTTTTCAAGACATGGTGGGCTAGGTAAGGGGTTTACAGGAATTAAAACACCAGAAGTCTGCTCATTACTACATTTCTTGTGTGATTAAAGAAGATGGAATTCGGTCAACTACTTTAGCTACATGTTTTTCACCAAGCTGTAGAGGTGGTATCTCTAGATATTTATCAATTTTAGAGTTTACACCTGCGATTGGACAAGGTTGTTTAATTTGCAAATGCAACGTAGGAATTGCATCTTTAGACAATCTATGGTTAATGATATACCGAGATAAAAAATGAGACTCACAAATCTTGACGTTTTCTAACTGTTTGAGGGAATATTTACGGAAATATGGACAGTTGATTAGCCATGCCTTCCATCTAGTCGCATCGGTAAAAGGAACGGCGTGTAAATGTATGGCGGTTTTACACTTGGGAACACTGCACTGCCTCATATCGGATAAAAGTAATGGGTACTTTAAAAACCGAAACACTAACAATAAGAAAGCCTTAAAAAACCGAGCACAAATCATATAAGTATCTCTTTATTCACTATACTTATCAATTTAAACACAATAAGTACTAAATAAAAATTGAAAAAACGAATATCCTGTTAAAATACTGCAGCTTTAAACTCTTACAACCGATGAAATAATTTACAAAACTCTTATGAAAATCAAAAGAATCTCAACCAAACAATCAACAATTCCAAACCGCCATTTTGAATTTTGAAATTTGAATTTGGGACGCTAATTTGTCACCGACCAACCGACCAATAAGATTTGAATATCTAGTAAATACGATAGACTGAGAAAATGAGAATGTGTGCGTAAATTTAATAGCGTGTGAGTAGAAAGGGATAGTCCTGTATATGCCATACAAAATGAAAGGGATAGACTGATACATCTTGCTCACCCTTGAGTCGAGAGGGCCTGGTTTTCAGTTTTAATGAAACTTAAAAAGCACTTAGATTAGAAATTAAAAACCTAAATGTACGTAAAAAATGGGTGATGTAAAGAAAAGAATTAAAAACAATGCTAAAGCTGAATCTAGCGCAAATTCTGCAGTCAAAACATCCGCTTCGAAACCGTAAGATCGAACACATAATTATAAATGATTCACAATAATATACCTAATAACGCACCCGGCTTGGCTGTAATTCTAATTGAACTAAGATGTTTTACTTTTCCAGCTCTCTACATAAAGGTTTGCCATTAAGAGTTTTATCCAGGGTGGTAGTTATCACATCTCTCCTTATAGTTGTATACTTTTCATCCAAAGATAGTGTGCGAACATTTGCTAAACAATCGGAACTACTACCAGGCAAAGGACAGATCGTGGAATGCTCTGCTGAATATGTTAAAGAGCTAGACAAGTTTGAAGGTTGTGCCCCTAGAGATTGCAAGAGATTTGTAACTGATAAAGTAATTTCCATCAGAGAAGTAGAGGAATTATTAAAAATTGCTAAGAAGGGCTTGAACTTTGGTGGTTCTGTTGGTGGGGCTTCAATATTGGACCTGCACAGTGGAGCAATGTCACAAGGCCAACATTTTATAAATATATATGAAATGGAAGAGATGCAAAATCTGTTTACACAAGAAGAATTCAATATAATCAGAGTTAGTATAAATCAGATTATGTAAATTATTAAATCCATATTTAAAATTAGCTGATGCCCTCGACTTCGTTCCTGTGGATATTGTTTTTAAAATCCCTGGGAATCTCTTCGATTTTTTGGGATAAACCCTTGGAAAAAATCACGTCGATCCCTAGCTGTATTGCAGTGTGATTGAAGGGCCAACCAACAAACACACTTTGGCATATTTTATGATGTTAGTATGATTATTTATTTCCTGTGGCTAACTTGTGGCTCTGACAATTCAAGATTATACCACTTTAGTCTATATCTATTTCCCCTAGTTTATTAGGAATATACAAACTAAAAGGAATGTTTATTTTTATGGTTAGAACTAAAAAAATCTTACATAACAAATAGTACTATCTTTTCACTGTTTTGAACTTATGTGTTGAAAGTTCTAGATAGATTGCATTTGGACTGCAAAATTGCAGTTAACATAACTGCAATGCACTTGTTGATATACAGCGACTTGCTGCTCAATAGTTCTCAGCCAATTTTTTTGTGTGCTCAGTACATTGTGATCTACAGTCTGCAGACCAATAAATGAGCTTGATGATTAGTGCAGTTAGTTTGTTTGTTTCATTACCGTACATTGTATGTTTCATGGACCCAATGGTATGCATGCAGAGCTAAATTCCACAGATACCTGAAATTCATGTTCATTCCTAACACACAGATGTTCATAGAACTTAGGGAGAGAGCAGACTGGCTACTTTTAGCGGTAGCGGAGGCGCGCTTTTAGTGCCTTTAGCGTTTTTATGGCCTTTTGCGTGCATGGCGTTTCGAGCGCGCGAAAATCTCTTCTCAAACGCGTTCGCGTTTGTATGGCTTTCGATCGCAGAATCGCGAAATCGCGCAAAACGTGATGCACGTAAAAGGCCATAAAAACGCTGAACGCAACAAAAGCGCGCGATCGCTGCTGCTAAAAGTAGCCAGTGTGCCCTCTCCCTAAAGAAGATTGTATAGAACTGCATGCACACTGTGATATTGGTTTTCAGTCTGATTGGTTTACTTGCATGTAGCAATCACCAATCAGTAAGTAGTAACAATTTCTGTATTCTTGGCAGTATTAAAAGATGATAATTTTTTTGCAGGTTGTAAGAGATAAAGTAAAATACAGCATTGCTCATCATTTTGGAATTCAGCCTGATAAAGTTTATTCAACACATCCAACATTCTTCTCAGAAATTACTTCCAAGAAAGCAATCACCATTCATGATGAGTACTGGCATCCACATGTTGACAAAGTATGTTACTGTTTGTTTTCAACAATAATTCTAACTTTGTTTCTTGATAATCAAAATATTTTGGAATTGAGTTGGAAGATATTGACAACTAAATTGCACTTTGTCTTCTAGAGTTCTAGAGTCTAGCACTCTAGAATCTAGACCATGCCATGGGTAATATTATTATTAACTAGCTGATGCCCGCGACTTCGTCCGCGTGAATTTAGTTTTTTTTTTTTGTATTAAAACCTCCCGTGGAACTTAAGGAACATACAAAAAAATAAATTAACCGAATTGGTCGAATTGGTCCATCCATTCTTGAGTTATGCGCTTACCAACATTCATTTTTATTTATATAGATATACTTTCAATGCATTCATATTTAGTAAGAACTACTTAGTATTTGATTGAATCAAGTATGAACCCATTGAAGTTGGACTTTCAGTATTAAAATAAGTTGTTTTTTTTTTCAGATCTCTTATAAATCATTCCATTATACTACACTACTATATTTGTCAGATTATGGTATAGACTTCAATGGTGGTAGATTTGTATTTACCGATGAGAAGTTTAATAGTACTATAGAACCACGAAAAGCAAGATTAAGCATGTTCACAAGTGGTGCAGAAAATTCACATTATGTTGAAAAGGTCACTTCTGGAGTGAGATATGCAATGACTATACCATTTACATGTGATAAAAAGTTTGCTATAGAAGATCCTAGCATCCATAAGTATAATAAAAGACATTCCAAATAAAAAGACTTTTTTTATATTTTACTCAGTCAGTCATTCTTGTTCATATTTTTAATGTGAGTCTTCTGGAATATTGTAGGGTCCACTGGCAATACCCTCATACTTGTACCTGGTTTAAACCAAGAACTAGTTTGGAAACCACAATATGTGGAAGTCCTTACAGAAGGCTTGTGTGAAAAGATTTTCACTGCTGGATATAAGTTGGTCTGTTATAGATTGAACTACTACAACTAAAATGCTCCTTTTGATTTGCAGTCAATCTTCCACACCACTCAGCCCATCTTCATCATCATCATCACCATCTGTAGGCTCTTCAGCGTCACTTTTATAGCCACCCGCATTTATGTCCAACTCAAATGGGCTTTCATCATTGTCTTCCAGCCGTTGTATTTCAGCATATTGTTGCTCCACCTGTTTGACATGCTCCATCTCCCTTCTCCAGTCTTCAACTGTGATCGACTCCACTGCCTCCCAAGTAACCCTTTCAATGTCACTCTTTGGTAGTGTTTTGATTTTTTCTGCTACTTGTTTCCTTATTACATGCCAAATGTATTCCATAGGATTTAGATCATAACAGCAAGGTGGCAATCTCAAAACTGAATGGCCTAGGTTTGTGAATAGATTATCTACCACATAATTTCTTGGCGGCTTATATCGCTTGATAAGCTCGTACAACTCAGCTTTTGAGAAGACTTGTTGGTAAGAAACACCCTGTTCATTTAGCCATTCTTGCATCACAGTTTTCTTGGAGCTCATATTTGGTGCACTATCTATTTCAGCACTATAATAAGGAGCACTGTTGATGATTACTAGACAATTCTGTGGTAGATTGGGGATCACATGCCGGTTCAGCCATATTGTAAAATTTTCCTTGTAGGATTCACCGGGCTTTGTCTTGAACATAAGAAATGCACCATTCAAAAACCCATTCATACCACCAGCGTGAGCAACAATCCATTTGGATCCATAGTTTGTATTTTTGGAATTCTCTGAACCCTCGCCTGAATGGAAACATTTATTGACAGTGTAATTTGAACGGACCCAAGACTCTGCTAAATATATTATGGGTTTTTTATTTGAACTCAAGTCATTTTCTTGTATACATCGGAGGTATCTTGCACGGCTTGCTTTTATGCTTGGTTTTTGCATAACTTTATACTGGTTATGAGTACATCTGATGAATTTGTATCCCAGGTGGTTTTCCAAGACTCTGCGCAGGGTTGATATACTGGCTTGGTAGTTCAAATCTGTTTTTGCTTTTTCATAAATGTCATTCATACTGGGCACAACTCTATCTACCAAGTAAAACTTGTTAATGAATTGGCTCACAACACAGAAATCATAGTTGTCGAATAGTTGTATTTTTTTTACTTTACGCCGAGAAGTATTTTTTGGTGCACTCAATTGACCAACGCCAGCAGTATCAGCATTACCTTCATACCTTATTTTAGAAACATTATTTTTATTGGTTCCTGTGGCTAAAGTGAATCTTTGTGTAGACTGTGCTGCTTCTTTCAACAATTCACATAATTCATTAAATATATTTTGCGATAGGAGTACTGAACTGTCTGGAGTTAAATTTTTAAACTCATATCCATTTAGACTACGGAGAAGTCCACTGGCGCGTTGCTTTTCACTCTCGAAACATTTTGTTACATTGCAAACTATTTCCCGTCCTCTGTAATGCAGTACTCCTCTCCTTTTATTCATTTTTAACTGACTTCAAAAAAGGAGAAGGTTCTCAATTCGTCCGAATAGGTCGAAATCGAAGTACCTAAACAAACTTCAAAATGCTTCAAAGTAATGCAATTTATGTAGTCATAATTCCTAGTTCCATGGTAATGCAGGTGTACAAACTTCTCTATGATGCAGGTGATAATGGTACCATGATGGTACCGTAAGGTACCGTAACCTACCTTTTACCTACACCTACCTGTTTGTACAATGCCTGTGCCTTCCGCTTCCGCCCTCCAGTGATACCACAGATTAGGTACTAGCAGAGGGTACTAGTTACTACACAGTAGGTACCTAATATTTAAGTGATACGAAGTGTCCGCCAATTCGCATTGGGCCAGCGTGGTGGACTATGGCCTTAACCCTTCTCTGAGAGGAGACCTGCGCTCAGTAGTGAGCCATTGATGGGTTGCTGATGAATGAATGAATGAAGTGATACGATACCCAAAAATTAAAAATAAGTCAGACCAGTCTGATAGCGACCTATTGCTACAATCCTGAAAAAGCTTCTAGATGGTACCGGTCAAATGGACTGTAACGATAACGATCCTTATTCCTTATTTTTGGATGTGAGATGTGAGAATTTTAACGTGATCGCCCTGCTATACCCACCCGACCATGGAACTCGGAATTACGACTATAACCCGACCCACCGTTAAGGTGGAAGACAAGGGTCTGCCCGTGAAATTCAAATTTAATTTGGTTTTTCGCAATTTGTAAACTAATACGACAAAGTAGGCTTATGGCCTTCTAATTGCGCCAGTAGAATTATCATCTTCACAGGTTTACATAAAAATATTTACTTGAGTGACCAGTTTAAGAAATTAATCAAAATACTGAGTTGGACGTGAGTGACTCACATATTAGTCGATATTTTGATTAATTTCCTAAGGTGGAAGACACACTTCTGCCCGCGAAATTCAAATTTAATTTGGTTTTTCGCAATTTGTAAACTAATACTACAAAGTAGGCTTATGGCATTCTAATTGCGACAATGTTCACAGGTTTATATAAAAATCTTTACTTGAAAGTGTCCAGTTTAAGAAATTAATCAAAATATCGACTAATTTGTGAGTAACTCACGTCCAACTCAGTATTTTGATTAATTTCTTAAACTGGTCACTTTCAAGTAAAGATTTTTATGTAAACCTGTGAAGATGATAATTCTGCTGGCGCAATTAGAATGCCATTAGCCTAGTTTGTCGTATTAGTTTACAAATTGCGAGAAACCAAATTAAATTTGAATTTCGCGGGCAGACTCGTATAATCATCCTTAAACTGGACACTTTCAAGTAAAGATTTTTTATATAAACCTGTGAAGATGATACTGCCATTGTCACAATTAGAATGCCATAAGCCTACTTTGTCGTATTAGTTTACAAATTGCGAAAAACCAAACTAAATTTGAATTTCGCGGGCAGAACTTATACGGGTCTACCCGCGAAATTCAAATTTAATTTGGTTTAATTTTCGCAACACGACAAAGTTTTTACAAAATTTCTTAAACTGGACACTTTCAAGTAAAGATTTTTATATAAACCTGTGAAGATGATACTGCCATCGTCGCAATTAGAATGCCATAAGCCTACTTTGTGGTATTAACATTAGTTTACAATTTGCGTAAACCAAATTAACGCGGGCAG
This sequence comes from Oeneis ivallda, assembly GCA_029955525.1. Taxonomy (NCBI): domain Eukaryota; kingdom Metazoa; phylum Arthropoda; class Insecta; order Lepidoptera; family Nymphalidae; genus Oeneis; species Oeneis ivallda. The sequence continues at coordinate 16,924,913 of JARPMR010000020.1, read as the reverse complement.
ACCCTCAACCCCATGAAGGTACCAAATACACAACCCCCTATCTCCATGGCAATGGTTTTCACCAAAGAGTATATAAACTACGATATAAACACTACCTACGTGTAGTAAATTTTTAGGAATCGATGAAGTTTTCAGTTTTCACATAAGGGTGGAACCACATCTGTGAGGATCGATTCGCATTTATGCCGATGCTATAAGACACACTTGTAAGGATCGCGTCCTTACGGATCCGAAAGGATGCGTACGCGTCCTTACGGATCCGTAAGGATGCGTACGCGTCCTTACGGATCCGTAAGGATGCGTACGCATCCTTTCGGATCCGTAAGGAGGCGAAAGCCTATAAACATTGTTGTCTGCGTAGGGATGGTCGATGATGGCATCGATATTTTAATTGCTAGCTCAACCACGATATTAATCTTCTTCTACACAGAGGAAATGGATGCCAAAAATTGAAAAAGTCGCCGCCATATTGAAATTCTTTGTTTTTCGACCGATTTCGATCAAAATCGATATTTAGGCTTCCCTTGGGTCAAGAAAGAGAAAATAGATGCCAAAATTTTAAAAAGTCACCGCCATATTGAAATTCTTTGTTTTTCGACCGATTTCGTTCAAAATCGATATTTAGGCTTCCCTTGGGTCAAGAAAGAGGAAATAGATGCCAAAATTTTAAAAAGTGACCGCCATATTGAAATTCTTTGTTATTGGACCGATTTCGTTCAAAATCGATATTTAGGCTTCCCTTGGGTCAAGAAAGAGGAAATAGATGCCAAAATTTTAAAAAGTGACCGCCATATTGAAATTCTTTGTTATTGGACCGATTTCGTTCAAAATCGATATTTAGGCTTTCCTTGGGTCAAGAAAGAGGAAATAGATGCCAAAATTTTAAAAAGTGACCGCCATATTGAAATTCTTTGTTATTGGACCGATTTCGTTCAAAATCGATATTTGGGCTTCCCTGGGGTCAAATAAGAGGAAATGATTGGCAAAATTATAAAAAGTGACTGCCATATTGAAATTCTTTGTTATTGGACCGATTTCGTTCAAAATCGATATTTAGGCTTCCCTTGGGTCAAGAAAGAGGAAATAGATGCCAAAATTTTAAAAAGTGACCGCCATATTGAAATTCTTTGTTATTGGACCGATTTCGTTCAAAATCGATATTTAGGCTTCCCTTGGGTCAAGAAAGAGGAAATAGATGCCAAAATTTTAAAAAGTGACCGCCATATTGAAATTCTTTGTTATTGGACCGATTTCGTTCAAAATCGATATTTGGGCTTCCCTTGGGTCAAGAAAGAGGAAATAGATGCCAAAATTATAAAAAGTCGCCGCCATATTGAAATTCTTTGTTATTGGACCGATTTCGTTCAAAATCGATATTTAGGCTTCCCTTGGGTCAAGAAAGAGGAAATAGATGCCAAAATTTTAAAAAGTGACCGCCATATTGAAATTCTTTGTTATTGGACCGATTTCGTTCAAAATCGATATTTAGGCTTCCCTTGGGTCAAGAAAGAGGAAATAGATGCCAAAATTTTAAAAAGTGACCGCCATATTGAAATTCTTTGTTATTGGACCGATTTCGTTCAAAATCGATATTTAGGCTTCCCTTGGGTCAAGAAAGAGGAAATAGATGCCAAAATTTTAAAAAGTGACCGCCATATTGAAATTCTTTGTTATTGGACCGATTTCGTTCAAAATCGATATTTGGGCTTCCCTGGGGCCAAATAAGAGGAAATGATTGGCAAAATTATTAAAAGTGACCGCCACATTGAAATTCTTTTTTATTGGACCGATTTCGTTCAAAATCGATATTTGGGCTTCCCTGGGGTCAAATAAGAGAAAATGATTGGCAAAATTATAAAAAGTCGCCGCCATATTGAAATTCTTTGTTATTGGACCGATTTCGTTCAAAATCGATATTTGGGCTTCCCTGGGGTCAAATAAGAGGAAATGATTGGCAAAATTATAAAAAGTGACTGCCATATTGAAATTCTTTGTTATTGGACCGATTTCGTTCAAAATCGATATTTGGGCTTCCCTTGGGTCAAGAAAGAGGAAATAGATGCCAAAATTATAAAAAGTCGCCGCCATATTGAAATTATTTGTTATTGGACCGATTTCGTTCAAAATCGATATTTGGGCTTCCCTGGGGTCAAATAAGAGGAAGTGATTGGCAAAATTATAAAAAGTGACCGCCATATTGAAATTCTTTGTTATTGGACCGATTTCGTTCAAAATCGATATTTGGGCTTCCCTGGGCTCAAATAAGAGAAAATGATTGGCAAAATTATAAAAAGTCGCCGCCATATTGAAATTCTTTGTTATTGGACCGATTTCGTTCAAAATCGATATTTAGGCTTCCCTTGGGTCAAGAAAGAGGAAATAGATGGCAAAATTTTAAAAAGTGGCCGCCATATTGAAATTCTTTGTTATTGGACCGATTTCGTTCAAAATCGATATTTGGGCTTCCCTGGGGTCAAATAAGAGGAAATGATTGGCAAAATTATAAAAAGTGACTGCCATATTGAAATTCTTTGTTATTGGACCGATTTCGTTCAAAATCGATATTTGGGCTTCCCTTGGGTCAAGAAAGAGGAAATAGATGCCAAAATTATAAAAAGTCGCCGCCATATTGAAATTCTTTGTTATTGGACCGATTTCGTTCAAAATCGATATTTGGGCTTCCCTGGGGTCAAATAAGAGGAAATGATTGGCAAAATTATAAAAAGTGACTGCCATATTGAAATTCTTTGTTATTGGACCGATTTCGTTCAAAATCGATATTTGGGCTTCCCTTGGGTCAAGAAAGAGGAAATAGATGCCAAAATTATAAAAAGTCGCCGCCATATTGAAATTATTTGTTATTGGACCGATTTCGTTCAAAATCGATATTTGGGCTTCCCTGGGGTCAAATAAGAGGAAGTGATTGGCAAAATTATAAAAAGTGACCGCCATATTGAAATTCTTTGTTATTGGACCGATTTCGTTCAAAATCGATATTTGGGCTTCCCTGGGCTCAAATAAGAGAAAATGATTGGCAAAATTATAAAAAGTCGCCGCCATATTGAAATTCTTTGTTATTGGACCGATTTCGTTCAAAATCGATATTTAGGCTTCCCTTGGGTCAAGAAAGAGGAAATAGATGGCAAAATTTTAAAAAGTGGCCGCCATATTGAAATTCTTTGTTATTCGACCGATTTCGTTCAAAATCGATATTTAGGCTTCCCTTGGGTCAAGAAAGAGGAAATAGATGGCAAAATTTTAAAAAGTGACCGCCATATTGAAATTCTTTGTTATTGGACCGATTTCGTTCAAAATCGATATTTGGGCTTCCCTGGGGTCAAGTAAGAGGAAATGATTGGCAACATTATAAAAAGTGACCGCCATATTGAAATTCTTTGTTATTGGACCGATTTCGTTCAAAATCGATATTTGGGCTTCCCTGGGCTCAAATAAGAGGAAATGATTTGCAAAATTATAAAAAGTCGCCGCCATATTGAAATTCTTTGTTATTGGACCGATTTCGTTCAAAATCGATATTTAGGCTTCCCTTGGGTCAAGAAAGAGGAAATAGATGCCAAAATTTTAAAAAGTGACCGCCATATTGAAATTCTTTGTTATTGGACCGATTTCGTTCAAAATCGATATTTGGGCTTCCCTGGGCTCAAATAAGAGGAAATGATTTGCAAAATTATAAAAAGTCGCCGCCATATTGAAATTCTTTGTTATTGGACCGATTTCGTTCAAAATCGATATTTAAGCTTCCCTTGGGTCAAGAAAGAGGAAATAGATGCCAAAATTTTAGAAAGTGACCGCCATATTGAAATTCTTTGTTATTGGACCGATTTCCTTCAAAATCGATATTTGGGCTTCCCTGGGGTCAAATAAGAGGAAATGATTTGCAAAATTATAAAAAGTCGCCGCCATATTGAAATTCTTTGTTATTGGACCGATTTCGTTCAAAATCGATATTTGGGCTTCCTTGGGGTCAAATAAGAGGAAATGATTGGCAACATTATAAAAAGTGACCGCCATATTGAAATTCTTTGTTATTGGACCGATTTCGTTCAAAATCGATATTTGGGCTTCCCTGGGCTCAAATAAGAGGAAATGATTTGCAAAATTATAAAAAGTCGCCGCCATATTGAAATTCTTTGTTATTGGACCGATTTCGTTCAAAATCGATATTTAGGCTTCCCTTGGGTCAAATAAGAGGAAATGATTGGCAACATTATAAAAAGTGACCGCCATATTGAAATTCTTTGTTATTGGACCGATTTCGTTCAAAATCGATATTTGGGCTTCCCTGGGCTCAAATAAGAGGAAATGATTTGCAAAATTATAAAAAGTCGCCGCCATATTGAAATTCTTTGTTATTGGACCGTTTCGTTCAAAATCGATATTTAGGCTTCCCTTGGGTCAAGAAAGAGGAAATAGATTCCAAAATTTTAAAAAGTGACCGCCATATTGAAATTCTTTTTTATTGGAAAGATTTCGTTCAAAATCGATGTTTGGGCTTCCTTGGGGTCAAATAAGAGGAAATGATTGGCAAAATTATAAAAAGTGACCGCCATATTGAAATTCTTTGTTATTGGACCGATTTCGTTCAAAATCGATATTTAGGCTTCCCTTGAGACAAGAAAGAGAAAATAGATGCCAAAATTTTAAAAAGTCACCGCCATATTGAAATTCAAAATCGATATTCAAAATCGATATTTCGGCTTCCTGTGGTCAAGAAAGAGGAAATATTTGCCATAAGTTTTAAAAGTATGACGGCACCCCCCTCATCGCCGAGCGTCTAATAAAAGGAATCACACACAATATCAGAACAGAACATCATTCTCAGCAATCGCCTTCCATCAATAAAAATAACTACCTACACAAAGGAGGGTACATTGTAATCGTTACGTAACAAGGATTGTAAAGAAAACTCCTTCATCAACATCTATCTGTATTTTATTATGTTGTTCAGTATAGATCTATATATTATAAAAATGACTCTAATGCCCGTTTCGCAAAGTGCTATAGTCGTGTAGAAGAAAGGGCAAAGAAACTCCACGACAGCACATCTTTTAAAATATAAAAGTAAATATCGAAAACACTTATGGAGCCACAGTCGGCTCCCACGCTGAACGAGAACTAACTTTAAACTAATTCACATTTCCCTTTTATATTTTTAGACTAACAAAATGGATGGAATGGATGATTACAATTTCCCCTTACATTCAACCAATCAGCCCACATTTCCGCTTTAATACATTTTCAAGTCAAATTAAATTCTATCCCCAACTACTTTTTTATTTTCCGTTTCATCCTACTTCCTACTTCCTACTAATATTATAAAGGCGAAAGTTTGTGTGTATGTTTGTTCCTCTTTAACGCAAAAACTACTGGATGGATTTGGCTGAAATTTGGAATGGAACTGACCGACCGACCGACTGACTGACCGACCGACTGACAGACTGACCGACACAAGTAGGCTAGCATTAGAATATAATATGTAGTTATAAGTTTATTAATTGTATGAGCGCAGACTCGCCAACAAACTGCATGTGCAGTTTGGCGGGGTAGAATAAGTTTACTAATACTTGTTATTATATTTCTGAATAAAAAATTTAAAAAAAAAAAAAAAGATAGATTATACCCTGGATTAACATATAGGCTACAAATTATCCCGGAAAAATCCAAGGTTCCCGCGGGATTTTGAAAAACCACTGATAGATGGCGCTGATTGTACTTAAATCACGCTTACATTATCCGCAGTATCGAGAATAAGTAAAAAATTCCAATTCAACAATCAAGTAGGATAAACACAGTTATTGAAGTTTTTCATTAGCAATAGAAAATTTCTTAGGGATTAGGGATTAGGGATGGATTACATCATGTGTAGATCCTATCCTATCCTATTATCCTATTAAAAATTATAAATTATACACACATGACCAGTCATTATAATATCTAGCAATGTACTCACTATGACTGGGCAAATCGATACCTTGTACTAATTGTATTATTTATTTCGTAATCCATCCCTAATCCCTAAGAAATTTTCTATTGCTAATGAAAAACTTCAATAACTGTGGTTATCCTACTTGATTGTTGATTTGGAATTTTTTACTTATTCTCGATACTGCGGATAATGTAAGCGTGATTTAAGTACAATCAGCGCCATCTATCAGTGGTTTTTCAAAATCCCGCGGGAACCTTGGATTTTTCCGGAATAATTTGTAGCCTATATGTTTATCCAGGGTATAATCTATCTCCATTCCAAATTTCAGCCAAATCCATCCAGTAGCTTTTGCGTTAAAGAGGAACAAACATACATACAAACTTTCGCCTTTATAATATTAGTAGGAAGTAGGATACGCTCTAAATCGGGAGTCCCAGTAAAAGGTTTAGCACTTTTATCTTGAAGTTTTGATAAAGCATCTATTAATGTTGCTTGAAGTCGCGCTATGCTAGGGAGAAATTTTCGATAAAAATTAATCATATCTTCTAAATCCCTGTACTGTTTTAGGTAGAGGAAAATCCTGTAAACTCTTAATGCGGTCAGCAGGAGAGCCAATCCCGGGAGCGCTTATTTTGTATCCAAGGAAACGAACCTCTGGAACATTAAAATACCATTCTTCTCGTTATTAACTATACCGTATCCTTCAAAAACGTTTGAAAAGAATACGTAAATGTTTTGCATGCTGTTCGCTATCTTTTGAAGAAACTAAAATATCATCGACGTACGCGAACTAAAAATCTAAACCACGAACAACTTTGAACCCAGAGAAGCCTAAATATTGATTTTGAACGAAATCTGTCCAATAACAAAGAATTTCAATATGGCGGTCACTTTTTATAATTTTGCCAATCATTTCCTCTTATTTGACCCCAGGGAAGCCCAAATATCGATTTTGAACGAAATCGGTCCAATAACAAAGAAGTTCAATATGGCGGTCACTTTTTAAAATTTTGGCATCTATTTCCTCTTTCTTGACCCAAGGGAAGCCTAAATATCGATTTTGAACGAAATCGGTCCAATAACAAAGAATTTCAATATGGCGGCGACTTTTTATAATTTTGCCAATCATTTTCTCTTATTTGACCCCAGGGAAGCCCAAATATCGATTTTGAACGAAATCGGTCCAATAAAAAAGAATTTCAATGTGGCGGTCACTTTTAATAATTTTGCCAATCATTCCCTCTTATTTGGCCCCAGGGAAGCCCAAATATCGATTTTGAACGAAATCGGTCCAATAACAAAGAATTTCAATATGGCGGTCACTTTTTAAAATTTTGGCATCTATTTCCTCTTTCTTGACCCAAGGGAAGCCTAAATATCGATTTTGAACGAAATCGGTCCAATAACAAAGAATTTCAATATGGCGGTCACTTTTTAAAATTTTGGCATCTATTTCCTCTTTCTTGACCCAAGGGAAGCCTAAATATCGATTTTGAACGAAATCGGTCCAATAACAAAGAATTTCAATATGGCGGTCACTTTTTAAAATTTTGGCATCTATTTCCTCTTTCTTGACCCAAGGGAAGCCTAAATATCGATTTTGAACGAAATCGGTCCAATAACAAAGAATTTCAATATGGCGGCGACTTTTTATAATTTTGGCATCTATTTCCTCTTTCTTGACCCAAGGGAAGCCCAAATATCGATTTTGAACGAAATCGGTCCAATAACAAAGAATTTCAATATGGCGGTCACTTTTTAAAATTTTGGCATCTATTTCCTCTTTCTTGACCCAAGGGAAGCCTAAATATCGATTTTGAACGAAATCGGTCCAATAACAAAGAATTTCAATATGGCGGCGACTTTTTATAATTTTGCCAATCATTTTCTCTTATTTGACCCCAGGGAAGCCCAAATATCGATTTTGAACGAAATCGGTCCAATAAAAAAGAATTTCAATGTGGCGGTCACTTTTAATAATTTTGCCAATCATTCCCTCTTATTTGGCCCCAGGGAAGCCCAAATATCGATTTTGAACGAAATCGGTCCAATAACAAAGAATTTCAATATGGCGGTCACTTTTTAAAATTTTGGCATCTATTTCCTCTTTCTTGACCCAAGGGAAGCCTAAATATCGATTTTGAACGAAATCGGTCCAATAACAAAGAATTTCAATATGGCGGTCACTTTTTAAAATTTTGGCATCTATTTCCTCTTTCTTGACCCAAGGGAAGCCTAAATATCGATTTTGAACGAAATCGGTCCAATAACAAAGAATTTCAATATGGCGGTCACTTTTTAAAATTTTGGCATCTATTTCCTCTTTCTTGACCCAAGGGAAGCCTAAATATCGATTTTGAACGAAATCGGTCCAATAACAAAGAATTTCAATATGGCGGCGACTTTTTATAATTTTGGCATCTATTTCCTCTTTCTTGACCCAAGGGAAGCCCAAATATCGATTTTGAACGAAATCGGTCCAATAACAAAGAATTTCAATATGGCGGTCACTTTTTAAAATTTTGGCATCTATTTCCTCTTTCTTGACCCAAGGGAAGCCTAAATATCGATTTTGAACGAAATCGGTCCAATAACAAAGAATTTCAATATGGCGGTCACTTTTTAAAATTTTGGCATCTATTTCCTCTTTCTTGACCCAAGGGAAGCCTAAATATCGATTTTGAACGAAATCGGTCCAATAACAAAGAATTTCAATATGGCGGCGACTTTTTATAATTTTGCCAATCATTTTCTCTTATTTGACCCCAGGGAAGCCCAAATATCGATTTTGAACGAAATCGGTCCAATAAAAAAGAATTTCAATGTGGCGGTCACTTTTAATAATTTTGCCAATCATTCCCTCTTATTTGGCCCCAGGGAAGCCCAAATATCGATTTTGAACGAAATCGGTCCAATAACAAAGAATTTCAATATGGCGGTCACTTTTTAAAATTTTGGCATCTATTTCCTCTTTCTTGACCCAAGGGAAGCCTAAATATCGATTTTGAACGAAATCGGTCCAATAACAAAGAATTTCAATATGGCGGTCACTTTTTAAAATTTTGGCATCTATTTCCTCTTTCTTGACCCAAGGGAAGCCTAAATATCGATTTTGAACGAAATCGGTCCAATAACAAAGAATTTCAATATGGCGGTCACTTTTTAAAATTTTGGCATCTATTTCCTCTTTCTTGACCCAAGGGAAGCCTAAATATCGATTTTGAACGAAATCGGTCCAATAACAAAGAATTTCAATATGGCGGCGACTTTTTATAATTTTGGCATCTATTTCCTCTTTCTTGACCCAAGGGAAGCCCAAATATCGATTTTGAACGAAATCGGTCCAATAACAAAGAATTTCAATATGGCGGTCACTTTTTAAAATTTTGGCATCTATTTCCTCTTTCTTGACCCAAGGGAAGCCTAAATATCGATTTTGAACGAAATCAGTCCAATAACAAAGAATTTCAATATGGCGGTCACTTTTTAAAATTTTGGCATCTATTTCCTCTTTCTTGACCCAAGGGAAGCCTAAATATCGATTTTGAACGAAATCGGTCCAATAACAAAGAATTTCAATATGGCAGTCACTTTTTATAATTTTGCCAATCATTTCCTCTTATTTGACCCCAGGGAAGCCCAAATATCGATTTTGAACGAAATCGGTCCAATAACAAAGAATTTCAATATGGCGGTCACTTTTTAAAATTTTGGCATCTATTTCCTCTTTCTTGACCCAAGGAAAGCCTAAATATCGATTTTGAACGAAATCGGTCCAATAAAAAAGAATTTCAATGTGGCGGTCACTTTTAATAATTTTGCCAATCATTTCCTCTTATATGGCCCCAGGGAAGCCCAAATATCGATTTTGAACGAAATCGGTCCAATAACAAAGAATTTCAATATGGCGGTCACTTTTTAAAATTTTGGCATCTATTTCCTCTTTCTTGACCCAAGGGAAGCCTAAATATCGATTTTGAACGAAATCGGTCCAATAACAAAGAATTTCAATATGGCGGTCACTTTTTAAAATTTTGGCATCTATTTCCTCTTTCTTGACCCAAGGGAAGCCTAAATATCGATTTTGAACGAAATCGGTCCAATAACAAAGAATTTCAATATGGCGGCCACTTTTTAAAATTTTGCCATCTATTTCCTCTTTCTTGACCCAAGGGAAGCCTAAATATCGATTTTGAACGAAATCGGTCGAATAACAAAGAATTTCAATATGGCGGCCACTTTTTAAAATTTTGCCATCTATTTCCTCTTTCTTGACCCAAGGGAAGCTTAAATATCGATTTTGAACGAAATCGGTCCAATAACAAAGAATTTCAATATGGCGGTCACTTTTTAAAATTTTGGCATCTATTTCCTCTTTCTTGACCCAAGGGAAGCCTAAATATCGATTTTGAACGAAATCGGTCCAATAACAAAGAATTTCAATATGGCAGTCACTTTTTATAATTTTGCCAATCATTTCCTCTTATTTGACCCCAGGGAAGCCCAAATATCGATTTTGAACGAAATCGGTCCAATAACAAAGAATTTCAATATGGCGGTCACTTTTTAAAATTTTGGCATCTATTTCCTCTTTCTTGACCCAAGGGAAGCCTAAATATCGATTTTGAACGAAATCGGTCCAATAACAAAGAATTTCAATATGGCGGTCACTTTTTAAAATTTTGGCATCTATTTCCTCTTTCTTGACCCAAGGGAAGCCTAAATATCGATTTTGAACGAAATCGGTCCAATAACAAAGAATTTCAATATGGCGGTCACTTTTTAAAATTTTGGCATCTATTTCCTCTTTCTTGACCCAAGGGAAGCCTAAATATCGATTTTGAACGAAATCGGTCGAATAACAAAGAATTTCAATATGGCGGCCACTTTTTAAAATTTTGCCATCTATTTCCTCTTTCTTGACCCAAGGGAAGCCTAAATATCGATTTTGAACGAAATCGGTCGAATAACAAAGAATTTCAATATGGCGGCCACTTTTTAAAATTTTGCCATCTATTTCCTCTTTCTTGACCCAAGGGAAGCCTAAATATCGATTTTGAACGAAATCGGTCGAATAACAAAGAATTTCAATATGGCGGCCACTTTTTAAAATTTTGCCATCTATTTCCTCTTTCTTGACCCAAGGGAAGCCTAAATATCGATTTTGAACGAAATCGGTCGAATAACAAAGAATTTCAATATGGCGGTCACTTTTTAAAATTTTGGCATCTATTTCCTCTTTCTTGACCCAAGGGAAGCTTAAATATCGATTTTGAACGAAATCGGTCCAATAACAAAGAATTTCAATATGGCGGTCACTTTTTAAAATTTTGGCATCTATTTCCTCTTTCTTGACCCAAGGGAAGCCTAAATATCGATTTTGAACGAAATCGGTCCAATAACAAAGAATTTCAATATGGCAGTCACTTTTTATAATTTTGCCAATCATTTCCTCTTATTTGACCCCAGGGAAGCCCAAATATCGATTTTGAACGAAATCGGTCCAATAACAAAGAATTTCAATATGGCGGTCACTTTTTAAAATTTTGGCATCTATTTCCTCTTTCTTGACCCAAGGGAAGCCTAAATATCGATTTTGAACGAAATCGGTCCAATAACAAAGAATTTCAATATGGCAGTCACTTTTTAAAATTTTGGCATCTATTTCCTCTTTCTTGACCCAAGGGAAGCCTAAATATCGATTTTGAACGAAATCGGTCGAATAACAAAGAATTTCAATATGGCGGCCACTTTTTAAAATTTTGCCATCTATTTCCTCTTTCTTGACCCAAGGGAAGCCTAAATATCGATTTTGAACGAAATCGGTCGAATAACAAAGAATTTCAATATGGCGGCCACTTTTTAAAATTTTGCCATCTATTTCCTCTTTCTTGACCCAAGGGAAGCCTAAATATCGATTTTGAACGAAATCGGTCGAATAACAAAGAATTTCAATATGGCGGCCACTTTTTAAAATTTTGCCATCTATTTCCTCTTTCTTGACCCAAGGGAAGCTTAAATATCGATTTTGAACGAAATCGGTCCAATAACAAAGAATTTCAATATGGCGGTCACTTTTTAAAATTTTGGCATCTATTTCCTCTTTCTTGACCCAAGGGAAGCCTAAATATCGATTTTGAACGAAATCGGTCCAATAACAAAGAATTTCAATATGGCGGTCACTTTTTAAAATTTTGGCATCTATTTCCTCTTTCTTGACCCAAGGGAAGCCTAAATATCGATTTTGAACGAAATCGGTCGAATAACAAAGAATTTCAATATGGCGGCCACTTTTTAAAATTTTGCCATCTATTTCCTCTTTCTTGACCCAAGGGAAGCCTAAATATCGATTTTGAACGAAATCGGTCGAATAACAAAGAATTTCAATATGGCGGCCACTTTTTAAAATTTTGCCATCTATTTCCTCTTTCTTGACCCAAGGGAAGCTTAAATATCGATTTTGAACGAAATCGGTCCAATAACAAAGAATTTCAATATGGCGGTCACTTTTTAAAATTTTGGCATCTATTTCCTCTTTCTTGACCCAAGGGAAGCCTAAATATCGATTTTGAACGAAATCGGTCCAATAACAAAGAATTTCAATATGGCAGTCACTTTTTATAATTTTGCCAATCATTTCCTCTTATTTGACCCCAGGGAAGCCCAAATATCGATTTTGAACGAAATCGGTCCAATAACAAAGAATTTCAATATGGCGGTCACTTTTTAAAATTTTGGCATCTATTTCCTCTTTCTTGACCCAAGGGAAGCCTAAATATCGATTTTGAACGAAATCGGTCCAATAACAAAGAATTTCAATATGGCGGTCACTTTTTAAAATTTTGGCATCTATTTCCTCTTTCTTGACCCAAGGGAAGCCTAAATATCGATTTTGAACGAAATCGGTCGAATAACAAAGAATTTCAATATGGCGGCCACTTTTTAAAATTTTGCCATCTATTTCCTCTTTCTTGACCCAAGGGAAGCCTAAATATCGATTTTGAACGAAATCGGTCGAATAACAAAGAATTTCAATATGGCGGCCACTTATTAAAATTTTGCCATCTATTTCCTCTTTCTTGACCCAAGGGAAGCCTAAATATCGATTTTGAACGAAATCGGTCCAATAACAAAGAATTTCAATATGGCGGCGACTTTTTATAATTTTGCCAATCATTTTCTCTTATTTGAGCCCAGGGAAGCCCAAATATCGATTTTGAACGAAATCGGTCCAATAACAAAGAATTTCAATATGGCGGTCACTTTTTATAATTTTGCCAATCACTTCCTCTTATTTGACCCCAGGGAAGCCCAAATATCGATTTTGAACGAAATCGGTCCAATAACAAATAATTTCAATATGGCGGTCACTTTTTAAAATTTTGGCATCTATTTCCTCTTTCTTGACCCAAGGGAAGCCTAAATATCGATTTTGAACGAAATCGGTCCAATAACAAAGAATTTCAATATGGCGGCGACTTTTTATAATTTTGCAAATCATTTCCTCTTATTTGAGCCCAGGGAAGCCCAAATATCGATTTTGAACGAAATCGGTCCAATAACAAAGAATTTCAACATGGCGGAAAAGTGGCACCTGTGTTTGCATACATACTTGAGATAAAAACTAATTCCATCGATATATCGATACTTTTTGGCACTTCATGCATTTCCCTAGTTGCCGATGACGCTTTCGCACGCGTAAGGATCCTTACGGATCCGTAAGGATCCTTTCGGATCCGTTCGCGTCCGTAAGGATCCGTTCGCATCCTTACGGATCCGTAAGGATGCGAAAGGATCCTTTCGCATGCGAAACGTGAGCTACACTTGTAAGGATTTTAGGCACTTTTAGGTACAAAAAATGCGAAAGCCGAATCGATGCGAAAAGCCGAATTGATCCGTTCACGTTTCTATGGAATTTGACAGTTTTGTATGGGCGAAATCCGAAACGATCCTCACAGGTGTGGTTCCACCCTAAGTGTGTCAGAGTCACAGATGGTCACAGAGTTAAGAGCGTAGTACCTATCCTCTAATCCGTAGAGGGAGAATAGGTATATATATATATATATATATACTTTATACTTTGTCTACGCTCTAATCCATCTAATCTGTGGTCAAGAGTTACAAGTTTAGTGTTAGTTAGTAGAGGACTAGAGGAGTAATAGTGTTCTGTGGTTAGTGGAGTTAAATGTTGAAACTTGAGTTTTTAGTACAAATTTTTTGTGTTCTTCATTTTTTACATTAATGTGATGTTTGGATATTAGTTGCTGCTATTACCAGAAGTTTTACCCTCCTAATTTTAATATTTGTAGACCATGTTTTTCGATGAAGGTGATGATGCAGGTTATCAGATCAATCCCGAAATTTTTCACGTAGTTCGTCGAGAAATTTGTATGTATTTTTTCAGTTTCTATATTCTATCAAGGTGAAAGAAGTATTAATTGTTGTTTTTTTTTTCAGATGCCATAAATTCAAGTTTAACCATGGCACAATTAAGTGGTTTAAGAAATATTCCTACCCATACTGAAGATGGAATACCTATCAGAAAGCTGTATGTGGCCAATTTGCCATATAAGGTAATAGCATAGCACTTTAGTGGTCGCTCATCTGACGATTATCGATCTTTCTAACACATGGTCTTTGTTTGCTTACAGTCAGCTGTTTCTTATTGATTACATACTAAAGTTTAACCCTAAAACAAATACACAGAGTATTTGTTTTAGGGTTAAACTTTACTATGGTTGACGCAACGGAGGGGGGAGGGGGTGCCACTCTCCCCAAGGGAAACCCATCCAATCCTGATGTCTAAATATAATTTTTCTAATCTTGTAAGTTTTTAGATTAGTTTTGCCTGAATTCGAGCAAAACCTCGCTTAGTGAAGGGGAGGAAGATGAAAAAGAGAGAGGAAAGGAGTAGGGGGCTTAGAACCCCTCTCCTACCCCACCATATCCTTCTAACCTAACCAACAGTCGATAAGGATTTCTGGGTGCAAGTATTTCTGGATTTTAATAAAAAAATAACCACAAAAACTGTGGCAGGACTGAAGTGGAGCATAACTTGTATCTTTGATTTGTATCAAATGATCGACCCCAGAAAACTCGCTCTGTTGCCCCTTCATTCGCTTTAGTGCTCAATAAAACACTAGGGGTAGGGCAGGGAGGGGGTTACTTCCTTCCCCCTGAACCCCACCATTGCGTCAACCGTACTAAAGTTGAGCCCGAACCAGTTTTTCCATGTTATTTTAAGTGTTTGAATAAAGCTGCCTAAAGTTAGTAAGGTACCTATTAAGTTAGCTAGCTCAAACATTATTATTTTTCTTCTATCACACCACTTGTTACTTACTATCAGGTGAGATCGCAGTCAGGGACTATCTTGTCATCAAATAATTAAAAAACAATCATCTAGGTTAAGAACAAAAGTTTGTAGGTACAATTTTGTAAATTTTGTAATATCCATTTTTAACTTGATTGTGGCTGTAATATTTGTGGTATTCATTTCCTGAGAGTCACATGTTTGCATCTAAGGGTGAGATCTATAGATGGCACTCACACTCAGCTCAGACTCAAGACTGAGTTTAAACGAGTCAGATTTATGTCAGGACATATTTGTATCTCATTTTAACTCTATCTTGAGTCTTGAGCAGATCCAGAGTACAATCTATAGATCTCGGCATTAGAGACCAATCTATTGGCCTGCTAGGAGGTAGATTTATGAATGAATGAATGAAAACACTTTTATTGTACACCACAAAGAATACAGTAAAAAAATAAAATATAAATAGCAAATGCAAGTATACAATTTATTTGCTGCAGTGTCATTTGTTGCCTCTCATTAGGAGTGTGATCTGAGACCTTTAATGCAATGATGATTATATGCATTTCAGCAATAAATGCAATGATTAATTATTTATTATTGACCCTCGCAGGTGACAAGAACTGAGCTATTTGGAGTGTTTGCTCAGTATGGGTTTATCAAAAGCTGCTGGGTGAGGATGGGGGACAAAGGACCCAACCGGAGCCCCGTTGCCACATATGCCTTTGTCACATTTAGCGATCCAGCTGATGCTCATAAGTAAGTTTTTTTCCATACATGCTCGTTTTCACCAACATTCCCTAACTTTTACGTGCTAAGTTAGGTGATGTTTTCTGTCAATTTTGTTTTCGTGAACCTTTGGGAAATACTTAAAGGTGAAAATTATATTGGGTAAGGGCTACCTAAGTAAAGAGCCTTCTGGGCATCATTTAGGTATAGTTGGTGAACATGGGCATCTCTCATTCATTCAATTATATTGTCAGAAACAAATTTCATATTCACCTCCAACCATCACTGGTATGTCAACCTCAATTACATATTTTATTTAATTATTAGATATTCCTTCAACATTCTTAAGTGCAAACTTGAAAGGTGTAATTGAGCTGGTGCTACAAATGTTCACAGGTGACTGTAATTAAATACATATCTGGTTACATGCCTGACTTTTTGGTTGTTTATTACTATCACTGTGAACTTATAAGCCGAAAGCTGGCAAGAAATTCTGCAGTTGCTCTTTTTAAAACAAATGTGTTACAGTTTGTAGCTTTATCAATTGAATATAATAAATAAATTATTATTCTCTAACATCTTTCATCTATAATCAACATTATTTAGAGAGCGGCTGAAACAAGGCATGAGGACAGATTTTGAAACATTGTTGAATGATGTTGGGAAGTATCTACTATTTCGAAAATATATCAGCAAAAATCCATGGCTTTTTCATAGTAGTTTGTCAAAGTTTGAAGATAGATGTGACATATCACTCTGATTGGTGTTCAATCCAATATGGTGGATTGCTGTATTTTATAGTATTATTTTATCAAAATTCATATCAACCACAATCAAAATCAGACCACCCACCTAGACCAACCCCCATCACTAGGTGGGCCGACGTCATCAAACGAGTCGCAGGTAGCCGCTGTATTCAGGCGGCGCAAGACCGAGTACCTGTGGAAGTCCATGCAGGAGACTTTTGACCAGCAGTTCTGTCGGTTGATAAAGAGGAAGATTTTAACCCAATTCACGTCACCATTCATGTTCAGAGCCCTCACGGCACCAATGCATGAGAAAATGCTACGAGGCCGCCATCTCAGAATATCACCAGCCGACAGCTGGCACCAACCATTGGAAGACCCTGACGGCAGGGTCAACTGGACGATTCAGCAGGGCCGCAGGGAAGAGGGTGGCGGCACGCCCAGCGGCGATCAAACTCAGCGGAATGGTGAGGGTAACAAAATGGACGTCGCATCGCAGTCGCCTTGTTTCTGCACACGCGGGGCGTTGCACGGCGCGTGGTGCGTCGCGTCGCGCGCTAAATTCAAACATATGGCCAAGTATGAGAGCGTTCATGCGAGCACCGCGGCGGCCGCGTGAACGCTCCCATACTTGGCCATATGAGTTTAGCGCGCGACTCGACGCACCACGCGCCGCGTGTGCACAAACGTACCACTACCAGTGCGGCCGCGACCTAAAACTTAAGTAAAATGAAACAAAAGTGTAAAAGAATCATTAAAATATCTCTATAGAAATGAAAAAGTTATGGTGCTTTGAAGTTGCGTTTGCAAGAATAATTTCTTCACACGCGGCACCCCAGCGTGTGCAAAGTTTTCTTTGCATACCCTGGTTAAAACAAAATATTTTGTTTTCATGTAAGCATCGAGGTAAACATCGAAGTGACCCGCGATGTATCGCAGTGAGGTATCTTACATGTGCGTGCTGGTCTGTTTGCGTACATTTGTTTTAAATAGAGGTGACATCGAGGTAGCGAGCTAAACCGCGACCGCCATATATCGCATTGAGGAATCTTCGGCATGTTCTTACCCTAATAATATGCCTTTAAGGGCCCGGGCAGACACGATGCTTTTACCAGCGGCGATTGGTGTTTATGCGATCAGACGCGGCATCGAGCTTCCGAAAAGAGAAGCCTAAAAGCCGCTGCTAAAAGAATCGCCCTGCTCGCCTAGCATGCACGCGCGAGAAAATTTTGTCGACGCCTTTTCTCGTATTATCTCTATATCTCTATCGACATTAACATGGTTGTACACATGGATTCGTCGAACGAGAAATTAGTCTACATCGACAATATCTCTCTTTCTCTCTTTCTCTCTCTCTCTCTCTTTCTCTCTTTCTCTCTTTCTCTCTCTCTCTCTTTCTCTCTCTCTCTCTTTCTCTCTCTCTCTCTCTTCGCGCGAAATATCACTTCGACGTGCATGCTAGATCACTTCGTCCTAATTAAGGCTTTGTCTTGCTCAGGTGATAATGCAGCTTTACCAGAACCAGATGATGCAGAGAACAGTGAAAACTCAAATGAAGAAACTGTAAGTAATTTTTTTTGTATATCATTTATTTCGGATGTTCCCCAGCAACATCTATAAATATTATATAATTTAATATAAAAAAATATTTTTAAAAAACCGATTTCAAACTCCTGTGCCACTACAAAGTATATAATTTATTGTTGATATTTTAAAACTCGCTCGACCGTTAAAACAAAAAAAAATTTTTAAAATTGGCTCAGGCGTCTGAGTAATCGGTGAACATACATAAAAAAATCGGCCAAGTGCGAGTCGGGCCTCGCTCTTTTAGGGTTCCGTTAAAAAAAATTAAATTAAAATATTTTGATGTACCCATGGAAATATTTTAATTTAATTTTTTTAATCTAATTTAATTTTTATTATTTGTTGTTATAGCGGCAATAGAAATACATAATATGTGGAAATTTCATCTGTCTATCTATTACGGTTTACGAGATACAGCCCGCTGACAGACGGACGGACGGACGGACAGCGTAGGCTTAGTAATAGGGTCCCGTTGGTACCCTTTGGGTACGGAACCCTAAAAAAGATTCCGACGAATTGAGAACCTCCTACTTTTTATGAAGTCGGTTATAAAGGAAAAAGTGACTAACTGACTGACTGATCTGTCCACGCACAGCTCGGGCGAAAAGTACTACTAACTTTTATCGCTCTTACTCTATCAAATAATCGTCTGTGACAGACGGACGGACGAAGGAAGTCTCACCATAAGGGTGCCATTTTTACCATTTTGGTACGGAACCCTAAAACTTGGTGTATTTATACCTAGTTTTTGATACGGATATACGGATATATTTTATCCTTAATTTAATTTTCGAAGATAGTAATTGACCACATTTTGTCAAAAGTACCTGAGATTTTTACTATCATTGAAAATAATAGAATGTGCGAGAGAGAGGAATGCGAAATGTAATTATCCTCTTAAGGGGGTGAAAATAGGGATTTGAAAAATTGAACTTAACGTGAGCGAAGCTGCAGGCAAAAGCTTGTTATAAATATTAATATTCGTTAATTTTATTTTTTTTGCAGGACAAAGATACGGAGAATGATACATACACCATGCTGGATATTCTTAACATTGACTGTTTGCATCACATTCTCTCCTATGTTCCTGTTAGAGATCTGATCAGGTCTGAAAGAGTAAGCAAGAGTTGGCAGAACATGGTTCAAGAATATTTGGAAGGTGAGTAAACTATGTTCATCATGTGTCATGTGGATTTATGTTTAGAAAATTTTTCTTCAAACAAAATCTCCGCTCATATTTTTCATTCCTTACAATCGGGGAGTTTCAATACCCAGTTTCAACCTCCTTTATTCGTCAGCGCAAGTAAGGCGCGAAACGTCGGCCTTCGCCTAGAATCACATTTGTGTGCATCTATTTGCATTTCATGAATTAAAAATTGCTATTTTGTATGAAGTCGCGTACGCATTGAATTGGGCATTTGACTATTGTCAAAATGTATAATGTCATTAAAATGTAACATGCAAGAATAACATATTTTGTAAAATCAGAAAATAAATCGTTTAAAAAACAAATCGCGACTTTATCTGTCTCATTCTAAAACGAAATTTTCTATGAAGATTCTATGGAGCTACTGTCTTGTGACGTCACACTTCAGTAGCGCTCTCTTTGCCTAACAGGAAACTCTATATTTCCGAGACTAGTTAAGATATTTAAAAGAGAAAAATGGTATTGTGTATACTATTAAAAAACAATATTTAAATGCTTTATTTTAAACTAGCGACCCGCTCCGGCTTCTCATGGGTATTAAAACATACTATTACGCCTATGCTTTGCAAACTCCTTGAAATGTTCCCTAAGTTATATTTAACAGCATATTGAACAGTACATAGGCTTATAAAAGAAGTATCGCTCGGCTTATAATATAGCAATGTCAACACGGCGCGTGCGGGGGTGGTCACTGGTCGCATGAGCGAGTCCCATCATCGCCATTGGGTTTGAAATCAGCGTATTTATATTGGCGCGCGTTCGTTTTTATTTTAACTTCTAAGATATTTATTCAAATTGTATGGTGTAAAGGATTATCATATTGTACATGAAATGCGGTAACTAACGTATTTAAGTTGTTAAGGATTAATACTGTATCCGTCTAAATAGATTTCCAATTACCGCATGGTATGTGACCATTTTTTAGGGTTCCGTAGTAAACAAGGAACCCTCATAGTTTCGCCATGTCCGTCCGTCTGTCCGTCTGTCCGTCCGCGGTTTAGCTCAGAGACTATTGGTACTAGAAATCTGTAATTTGACAAGGGTATAAATATCAATCACGCCGACAAAGTCGTGAAATAAAATTGTGAAAAATATTTTTTTTTAGGGTACCTCCCCTACATGTAAAATGGGGATAATTTTTTTTCTCGTCTATCCCATAGTGTGGGGTGTCGTTGAATAGGTCTTTCAAAAATATTGTTGGTGTGGGAACACCATTTTTCAATTTAGGGATCAGTTTGTGAAATATGATATTTTAAAGTGCTAAATTTTTTTAGAGTCAAGTGTCCCCCCCCCTCTGCCAGCTAAATGGTTATATATAGGATACAAAGAAAAATTCACAGCAGTAGTACATATATATAATGAATTTTAAAGGAAAACTATCACGGCTAAGTAGGGTTCATTAGTTAAGGAGTTATATCTGTTTTTTCTAAGTTAGGTATTACACGTAGTGTAAGTTGCATATTTTGTAGAATATTATAGTATTTAAACCATGGAACTCAAAATTAATTCAATATTCATAAATAAAACAAAAGCACTATCCTAGGTCAGCAATAATATTTGAGACTTTCAGCTACGGAACCCTACACTGCGCGTGGCCCGACACGCACTTGGCCGGTTTATTTAGAAGTTAAAATGGGTATAGTAAGCTATCCTTAAAAGATAGATATATGCCAACACGGACTTTTCTTTAAAGACTTATCTCACCATAGCACCACCATAAATTGTTTTCTTATATCTCAAAGGGATCAGGCAGCGTTTTCGATGAAAGCTCCGAAGCGGCTTGAATTTTTCTGACATTGTCAACAATTATCATCATATTTCAAAGTGCTTTTGAATCGTCTGACTCTACCACTGATTCGGAATGCCCTTCCTGCCGAGAAGAACCAGCAAGAAACTCGGCAGTTGCTCTTTTCAAAACAAGTTTACAATTCAATAGATTCTATGCTATGTATGCAGTGTTTCCAGAATGAATAGAATAGAATAGAATATCGTTTATTCATTGACAAAAATAGGAACAAACAAAAAAATAGAAATACAAATGAAATGAACATACAGTGCTTAAAATCTAACTTATCCAATGAGGGGGTGAGACAGGAGACAGGATGCGTACGCATGCGAACATGTGCACCTATGTGTGTGTGCGTGTGTGCAAAATCATGTCTATTAAGGCTGGCATCACATCTGTGTGAATCGATTCGCATGTGCAAAGTGTCAATTTGTATGGAGTCATGTACGCATCACAAAGCTGAATTGATCGAACACGACTCCATACAAAATTACACTTTAATATGGACAAAATGTGAATCGATGCGTACAGATGTGATTCCAGCCTATTTGTATGAGTATGTCAGGCGTGTTGGCCTGTTGGGCTGCAGGCATCCGCATGTTCAAGACGTCGTGGTGGCAGCACGTGCCGGTGACGCTGACGACGGCGGTGCTGCGGCGCGTGCTGCAGCGGCTGGGCGGCTCGCTGCTGCGCCTGCACATCGACCACCACTGGTCCGCGCTCAACGACCGCACCGCGCACACCGTCGGCAAGTTCTGTCCGGACCTCGAGGAGCTCAAGGTCAGCGCACTGAACTGTCACTTGGCTACAACCGCATGTTCAAGACGTCGTGGTGGCAGCACGTGCCGGTGACGCTGACGACGGCGGTGCTGCGGCGCGTGCTGCAGCGGCTGGGCGGCTCGCTGCTGCGCCTGCACATCGACCACCACTGGTCCGCGCTCAACGACCGCACCGCGCACACCGTCGGCAAGTTCTGTCCGGACCTCGAGGAGCTCAAGGTCAGCGCACTGAACTGTCACTTGGCTACAACCGCATGTTCAAGACGTCGTGGTGGCAGCACGTGCCGGTGACGCTGACGACGGCGGTGCTGCGGCGCGTGCTGCAGCGGCTGGGCGGCTCGCTGCTGCGCCTGCACATCGACCACCACTGGTCCGCGCTCAACGACCGCACCGCGCACACCGTCGGCAAGTTCTGTCCGCACCTCGAGGAGCTCAAGGTCAGCGCACTGAACTGTCACTTGGCTACATCCGCATGTTCAAGACGTCGTGGTGGCAGCACGTGCCGGTGACGCTGACGACGGCGGTGCTGCGGCGCGTGCTGCAGCGGCTGGGCGGCTCGCTGCTGCGCCTGCACATCGACCATCACTGGTCCGCGCTCAACGACCGCTCCGCGCACACCGTCGGCAAGTTCTGTCCGCACCTCGAGGAGCTCAAGGTCAGCGCATAGAACTGTCACTTGGCTACATCCGCATGTTCAAGACAGGGACAGGTAGGGATATGGGTAGAATGTTCAATGCCCATACCCTTTCCAAGTTAGCCCGCGAACATCTTAGACTGCATCGTCACTTATACCATCAGAGATCACAGTGCAGGACTATGTTGTCATCGAATAATAAAAAATGGCTTAGGTACAAGATCTTACGTATCTTGATGGTAATAACTTGCCAGTTTACACCTAATAAATTCAAAGCAATGTCTGTAAAAAAAAAGGAAAATTTGCCAAGTCAAAAATTTTTTGATTCTTTTATTCTTCAACAGGTAGTTGGAATGCATACAAAAAACTGGAACCCATTAATCTACGGATGCAAAAATCTCAAAAGTCTCTCATTTGTCTCATGTAATAAGGTGAGTTTTGTACTGAGGGTAAAGATCATAGATCAAAGAAAAATTTTGCATTTAGAAATGGCAATGGAAATTTCTGGTTTTATGGCAAATTGATGCCGAAAGCTCCTGAATGCCTGTCATATAATTTATATTGTATATATGCCCTTTACAATAAATGAAGATTTAAAAAAAAGGTCATGAACACTAAATCATTTTCTTAATCTTACAACCATTAACCAACCAACCCAACCATAACCACCAACCATAACCATAACCATTTCTTAATTGATAATACTTAAATTTGCATTTTACATGTTGTACAAGCCTTAAAAATGTTACTTAAATAGATTTCTAGAAATATCAACTCCCAAGTTTTTTGATCATAACTCAACTCAAAATTAGTTTTTTCACTATACTTCGCTATACTGGCTGCTAGGTTACATCATGACTTATATTTTGCTTTATCCTTACAGCTTACTGATGCGAGTTTGGTTCATCTTGTAAAAAAGGACTCCTGCATAGAGAGTTTAACAGTCAAAAACAACACTCACGTCACAGGTCTATTCCTCACAGGCTCCAATCCACAAAAACTCTCTTCGTTGGAATTTCACAACTGCTACAGTCTACAAGGGACCGTTATAAACGCAGCAATGGACAGTATCCCCAACCTCACCACACTTAAGTTGGATGTCTGTTCAGTCGCGATGTGGAAAATGATCCCTTCGATAGTAAGCAAGCTGCCCAAACTTCGGGAGCTATCGCTGAGCGACTACACCTCAGTGGAAATGTGTCACATTCCCAGTGGCCACGAAGCTTTCTGCAAATCTCTCGCCTGTCTCACAGAGTTGAAAGTCTTAAACCTGAGCAGAAACATTTATATCTCGAATGCTGCACTGAAAACGGTCGCACAAACTTGTGTGAATTTAGAATCCCTGAATATATCCAGCTGCAACTCCAGAAAGAGCTTTCCGCATGCTGGTAAGTCTGCATAAAATATAAATAAGTTTGCACGTTTGTTGCATCTTAAAACCACAGTTGGCATTAATATGGTCCACATATAGATTAAGAGATTGCTGTAGAATAGAATAGAATAGAAATGTTTTTTATTCAAATGAACTTTTTTACAAGTGCTTTTGAATCGTCGATGAATCTACCACTGGTTCGGAATGCCTTTCCTGCCGAGAAGAACCAGCAAGAAACTCGGCGGTTGCTCTTTTCAAAACAAGTCCACAGTACAATAGATACTATGCTAATTATGCAGTGTTTCTACAATGAGGAGAAGTTCCACAAAAGCATTACTTAATTATAATTCAACACATGTTAAGACGGGCACACAAAGTAGCCCCATTCCCGCCGGTGGAACCCGTTCACGAGCATGACGCATGACCTAGCCATTGCTTCGCTCAACCATATCTGAGGGAACGGAACAACCCGCATCACACGATACCACCACCGAAATGTTTAAAGAGAGCTTGACATACTTAGTACTTTTTGTAACTATCGCTAGGAAAGCTGATTCAGTATTTGGTGGGTAAAGGGCTTCCTCTGGTCAAAATGGTATCTGTCTGCCTGCACACGGTTGGTAATTTGGCTACTTGTCACCTTTCAAAGTTGAGATATGGCTAGAAAATATTAACAATAAGTAGGAAGGCTGATACTAAACTAGCGGCACGCTATGATGGCCGGTTTGACGTTTGTCCGCTCATGAAGTTCCGTATTAATTGATAACGACTTTGAAGGAAATAATTGTATTACTTTATTGACGATAGTGATGTGCAGAGATTCATAAATTTTATCGAATGTAGTTTTAGGTTTAGGACTCAAAATTTATTTATTAAATTGATTTCTAAAATGTATACAAGTGTAGAAAAATCAGTTTGCACCATTTAAGGGGTGAATGTACTTGTGAATATGAACAATTTTCACTATGTGGACAAACCTCTGAAATCGCAAAAAAATATCAGCTGTTTCATACAAAAGGTAAAATTTTTATTTTTATATGATATATACCACAACTCGGCATTTGGTTTTCTAAATTGAAAATTTTTAAAAATGGAATCTAATACGATCGTCACATAGGATCGCTGGCTAGCACAACTACTACCTCCGGCAAACTCGCGTCAATGCTCAATGCAAAACAAAGCAGTTTCGAATTGACGTTGCTTCGAAAAGTATAAACTGTCAGTGCAATGCGATTGTGATATAGTTTTGACCTGGCTTTGGATTTCAAATATTGATACTGCATTACTGTTGACCCTTGCTCGTTAATTTGGACTCTGTTCAAGCCCTTTGTTGTGGATTTCGTCGATATGACCGAACGTACGCAGAGAACTGTTCTAAATAGTCAGACACGTGAGTTCGTAATACGCCTTCGTAACTATTTCGATCGTGAAGCTCAAAATGGAGGGCCAATTTTACCTATAACGTCAGTGGTTGAACGCGTAGCTGATGCGCTTAATATTGGACAACGAACTGTTAGACGGATAACTAAAAAAAAATATGGCGAGACTGGCACAGAAGAAAATAAACTTCACACACCAAAAAAGAGAAAACGAGCAAAACCAGTCGTAGGCATCGATAGCTTTGATGCCGATGCTATCCGAAGACATGTTTACGGCTACTATTTACAGAAGGAGTATCCAACAAGAAAAAAGTTGGTGCATTCACTGAAGGAAGCTGGATTATTCTTCGGTGGGGAAAGTTCTTTAACGAAGATTTTGAAGACCATTGGATTTCGATACAAAAAATGTAACAAACGCAAAATATTGATGGAAAGATTTGATGTAGCGATGGCAAGGTATACTTTTTTACGGCAAGTGAAAGAAATCAAAAATTGGCAAAATGTTGTGTTCTTGGATGAAACAAGGCTTAATGCTAACCATACTGTAGGCCGTTCTTGGAACGATGACACAGCAGCATCTACTTCCAAAGTTCCTGTAGGAAAAGGATCGCGACTTATAATTTGTCACGCCGGAACCATCAACGGGTTTGTCGAAGGTTCTCTCATGGCTTTTGCGTCAAAAACCACTGGAGACTATCATGAAGACATGAATGGAGAAAAGTTTACTGAATGGTTTACCTCAATGTTGTGTAGCCTCCCTGAACCATCTATTATAATTATGGACAACGCCCCATACCACTCGATGCAAATTGACAAGCCACCTGCCCAATCCCAAAAGAAAGCTGATATCGTCGCATGGCTTCGTAAAAATGGCGTAGATGCAAACATGAATATGTTAAAAGCGGAATTAGTACGTCTTTAAAAAAAAAACAAACCAACCAAGATCCGATACGTCATTGACGAAATAGCATTAGAACATGGGCACAGAGTTATACGGTTACCGCCTTACCATTGTGAGTATAATGCGATTGAGTTGGTGTGGGCTCAAATTAAGGGATATGCTGCAAGACACAATACAGAACCCCCATTTACCACAAAAAAAATGCTAAAATTATTAGAAGAAGCTTGTGAAC
Organism: Oeneis ivallda; assembly: GCA_029955525.1. NCBI lineage: Eukaryota > Metazoa > Arthropoda > Insecta > Lepidoptera > Nymphalidae > Oeneis > Oeneis ivallda. Next base: position 16,898,307 of record JARPMR010000020.1, on the reverse strand, counting down.
ATGTGACTAAAGGAGACTGGGAAAAGGTTGTGAATAGAACTGTTAAATTAATAAGGGAAGATTATGAAAGAGATGTGAAAATAGATAATATTATAGAAAACGAACATATAATTATTAATGTAGGTGATGATAGCAGTGACGACAGTGAAAATAGTAGTATGGACGAATCTGATTAATTATGGCCTTTTGTGGCACCTTTTTTGGTATCTTTTGTATTCATATGTTTCTTGTGTGCATATAAAGTATGTATATTCATTTTCATTCAAATATTCAGTTCGTTCAAATAAATTAAATAAACATATACATTTTTGTTTTATTAAACCTATTTAATCAGGTACAAAAACAAAACTTAATTGTTTTTTGTTCGAGAATAAATTGACATTCCACATCACTATTGTAATGTGTCAAACCGGCCATCATAGCGTGCCGCTAGTGTAGTATGGCATTATGATATGAGAACCTGTGCGAACTGTATAAAAATTGACGTTATTTAACGGTTACTCTTACTGCATGAGTTATAGTATCATAAAGCCATTCGCTTAAATTTTTTACGCGAGCAATGATGAAGTAATACAAAACAGTTGTGTTATAAAATATATATGATATTTTATATTTCAGCAAAAAAAAAGTTTGGTGGATAAAAATGCCATTTCAATTTTAAGTTTTAAAATTCACGCAAAAACGCTTGCTCGTGTCGTTTGTCAAAGTTTGAAAATACATGTGACGTATCGCTCTGATTAATGATCAATCAATCCAATATGGTGGATTGATGTATATTATAGTTTTATTTTATCAAAATATATAATATCAATCGCTCCCAAATAGAAGAATAAATAAGTTCTTAAAATCCATGAATCCTATTTCATTAAATAAATAATTCATAAATTCATTGATTGCTTAATGTCATCGTGCCTATTGTGATACATGAAATGCCTAGCAGTATTAGCAGTCTTCTCTTCATGTGCCTCTCCCATTACTAAAGGTCACTGTCACCTGTGTAGTGTGTGCTGTCATGTGCTGTCATCATGCCTATTGTGTCGCAGGCGTCGGCGACGAGGGTGTAACGGCGGTGTGCTCGGGATGCACCTCGCTCCAGTCGCTCGACGTGTCGTACCTGGCGGGGCTGAGCGACGCGGGCTTGAGCACGGCGGCGCGCCTGCCGCGGCTGCTGACGCTGACGTCACGCGGCAACCCCGCGCTCTCCACCGCGCCCTTCATCGCCGTGCTCGCATCCTGCCCTCTGCTCAAGGTATTAGGCGACGAGGACTAGGAGGACCTACTGAAGGACCAACCAACAAACAAACACACTTTCGCATTTATAATATTAGTATGAAGCCTCACTAAATACAATAAATAAAGACAAATTTTTGGCTCTAAAATGATAAAAGCGGCTCCTGAGAACATTTCCACAACAACGTTAACACCGCAACTGTTGTCGGGCAGGAGATAGACGTGTGCTGCTGCGAGAACGTGTCGTCGGAGGTGATCGCGTCGGCGTGCGACGCGCTGCGAGCGCGCCCGCGCCCCCTCACGCTGTTCCTCGCCGGCACCGGCGCGCACATGGACTGCCCATACGTCAGTAGAATATTTCTACTTCTTGTTTATCAACTCTCTTGCATAGACTTCCACAGGCCTCGGTCTTGTGCCGCCTGAATCCGCCGCCGTTGGAATTTTTCATCAGTCTTTTTGTGACTAATTATTTTGGGTACTTGCCTGTTACTACTGGTAGTACTACGTGTCATTAAGAAATTCATTAACTTTATAATGACAATGATTTTCAATTTTAAAAGAGTGAGTGAGTTCTGTGCCTGTGACGATGCAGATCTGGAATAATGTAACTTTGAAATGGTGGAAGAACTTTTCGAATAGGTAGTTCAAGGAGGTAGTAACTCACAAAATTCGCGCTCTCTCTTTATAACATTAACATTAGTATAGATTCATAAAAAAAAGTTGTATCACTAAGTGCTGATTTCACCAATGTCGAGTGACGTTTTATCGAGGAATAAACTGGGCGTTCTGACAGATTTTGTATTGAAAATACTATAAATATCAAATTTACACTCGGATAAGACTTATTTTAGCTTAATGAAATCGGCCCTAAATCTTTAAACTTATAATAAAACTGTAATTGGAAGATTTCTGTACATTTAATATATTTTGAAAGTTATAAACAGTGGATGCCTTATTATCGATACTGAGCCCAAAACAGATTTTTATTTAATTTTTGTCTGTCTATGACAAAAATTAATTTTAGTAGAATTTAAATTACGTAAAGTAGACAAAAAACTACTGAACAGATTATACAGTGGTAGCTGATATCCTAGGTTGGTATGATACTCGTAGTTTATTTCCCGATGAAACATAAGGTTTCTCCAGGATAGGGGATGAAAGTTTTTGTTGATTTTACTCCATAACTCTGTCATTTAAATTCTAAACCGATTTTAATAATCCTCTTTTTATTTGAAAGTATACTATCAGGCATGTTTTGTCAAACTTTAATAAAGATGTGATAATATTATTGGAGATAGAGGACATAACTCTTCACGGATAGAAGCAAGTCACTTGCATAAAGGACAACGACCAATACAAGCATACCATATTTATAATATGAGGGTTGACCTATGCAGACTAAATCATTCACAATTTCACACATAGACAATTCAAGGGGATTACGCAAATTTGTTAAATCGAGGAAGTAGTTATATTGAGGTACGTTATATTAAGGTTGCACTGTATTATCCAACTGTGTAATAGGGTATTTGACTATATTAAATATATCGTTTCATCTGGCGTCATCCTAAAAGATTACTATCTAAAAACATTATTCCATACGACAAAACTAAAAAATAAAGCTTTATTTAATTAGAAAACATTAATTAAAATTGCTATAATTCTGGCCATGTTCACGAGATCGAAAACTTTCTTGAATCTCGAATGACGTCATAGTTCACGCCACCTTTGGGCTTTGAACTGTGTGTGAACTGTGACGTCATGTAAACAAATGGAATGTTTCCGCGGCAGTTTATTGTTTTGAATTTATTCTCGATTTTTTATGAAAAATACTGAAAATTATGCCGAAATATACGTTTTGTTAGCTTCAGCATAGCATTATTAACAATTTAATATGATTTTCTAAAAGTAGTCAAATACCCTGTTAACTTATTTTCCATGTGACTCATCCCCTTTCACCACCGATACTCCCAAGTTATTTTATTTTTTTTATTTTTATTTATTTTGGCAAAAACAGTCATAACTTAAAAACAATACATATCGATAAAAAAAGAAAGCTTAAAAATAGACATAACATTGCCGAAAAAGAAGATACATAATTAATAAAGTTTTAAATAGGAGCACTGAGCAGAAACAAGAAAAATATAAAAAATATAATAAAAACAATAGCATGATATCTTTATCAGAGTAAAAGTATAGTTTTGGTAAGGTTAAGTAAGGTTTATAGTTTATATTATAGATATTTTTTTAAACATGCCGTTTTAATTCCCTTCAAAGAGCTAACAAATAAGTCTACATCAGAAAATTCATCATTGTATAGTCTCATAGCTCGAGATACATAACAGTTGCGTGTGTATTTTTTATGAAGAAATGGCGGTGAAAACAAGTTTAATTTACGGTTGGGGCGTATAGGGAGTTTAATTCGACATGAAAAGTTTAATTTAGATAGCAGCACAGGACAATCGATTTGACCGTTTATGATTTTATGTAGAAATGCGATGTCGAACTGCTTCCGGCGGCTATGAAGGCTTAAAATACTATGGTGTTTTAAGGAATTGTCGTAGGATTCATTGTAGCGATTACAACGAAAGTTTAATATTCTGATGAACTTACGTTGGACTTTTTCAATTCTGTCAATGTGATGTTTGTAGAAAGGACTCCAAATCACACAGCCAAAGTCTAATATTGAACGAACAAAAGCGAAATATAATATTTTTAATGTTATAGTTTTACTGAATGGTTTAGTAATACGATTAATAAAACCTAAATTTCTAAAAGCCCGTCGTATAATATTGTCTATATGTAAGTTAAATGTTAGTTGATCGTCTAAGATCATACCCAAATCACGAACCTGATTTACACGTTTGAGAGTATTGTTACAGAGATGATAGTTAAATTTTAAGGGACGATATAACACTACATTTATCAGAATTTATAAAGAGTTGATTACGAGCACAATAATCTGATAGATTATCAAGATCCGCTTGTAACTTTAGACAATCGTCATAAGATGTAATGACTCTGTATAGTTTTGTGTCACCAGAGTATAAAAGGTAATTACTATTAAATAGTGAGTCTCCTATGTCATTTATGTATAAAGAAAAAAGTAATGGCCCTAAATGGGAGCCTTGCGGTACGCCGGAAGGGACAGTCAAATATTTTGAACGAAAACCTTTAAGGCAAACAGCTTGGCTACGATTTTTAATATAGGATTCTAACCATCTAAGCAGATTACCATGTATGCCGAGTTTCCAAAGTTTCTCCAAGAGTAAATCGTGGTTAATTTTATCGAATGCTTTAGAAAAGTCAGTGTACACAGCATCTACCTGTATATTTATGTCCATAGACCTATACAAAAAGTCTGTAAATACAGCTAGATTACTCTCAACACTGCGTGACTTTATAAAACCGTGCTGATTTTCATTAAGGTGGTTCCGGATGGCAAGACAGTTGATTTGTAACTATTTTCTCGAAAAGCTTTCCTAGAATACATAATTTAGAAATAGGTCTATATTGAGTTATTAGATTTTTTTGTGTATTTTTAGGTATCGGAGTAATAAGTGCTTGTTTCCAAATACTAGGAAATATACCTGTTTCGATAGATAAACGAAAAATATTAGCCACAGGTTTTAATAGTTCAGTAGCACATCTAGAAATTAGAACGGGGTGAATATTATCATGGCCTGCACTTTTACGGGTATTAACGGACTTAAGTTCTTTTAAAATGATTTCATCACTAAGGTTAATGGAATTAATGTCAACAATAGGGGCATAGTCGCAATGGGCAGGAAGTTTACTTACAGTATTAGTATTATTATTATTGTGTGAAATAAAAACAGAATGAAAATACTTGTTAAATGCTGATATGCATATACAATATCATTGCCTTGTGTCAAAGTTTCACCATCAAAGATCATTTTTTCAGGTATATCACTATTACCATATTTTGATTTGACGTAAGACCAAAAAAAATTCGGGTTATACCTGATCCTATTCTCAGACATTATATTATAGGTTAAATAACAATCATGTTCCATCTTTCTTAGTCTGCGTCTAAGACAAGAAAATTGTATGTAATCCATGTGGTTTCCATATGTTTTCCACCTGTCATGAAATTTTCGTTTTTCTTTACTAACCTTAATGAGAGTACGGTTATACCAAGGGGGGTATTTGTATGAGTCAATAACACGACGCTGTGGCACATGTTTATCTATAAGATTATACAGAATTTCATAAAAATAACTAATTCTAGATTCAACATCATTTATGGTCGAGAAAGTTTTATCCCAATCTATTGAGTTTAAGCCTAGATGGATGCTATCAAAATCTGATTTAAAAAACATTTTCTTAATGAAAGTATTACATTTTAATGGGATATTTTCATTTAAGTTTATCTCAATGTTCAGGGACATGATGACTATCCTCGGGTATGAGTGGTTGAACACATGAGGTTACATTACAGGTCTCATTACAAAAAACTAAGTCTAATAATCTGTTATTAACGTTTAACTCTGAGCTGAACTGGGATAAAAGTGAAAGATTTATAAAGTCACAAGTGAGAGATGTTAAGAGATCATTGTTAGGCCTAATATTCATACAACTCAGGTTATCTTCATAGTACCATTCTGCTTTGGTAATATTAAAATCTCCAACGATTAAAAATACATCGCTATTGTGGGCGTGAATAATATCACACGATCTATCATAGAAAGAGGTCAATAAGTTCCGATGCTGGTTGCCATGGGGTATATACGTGCACGCTATGTGCAAATGGGGTTGAGCAGAGTCAGCGGCTACGGGACGCCCGCGCAGAGGTATGCTCACCCACAGCTCGTCGGCGGGCGGCGGTGCACACCAGGCCGACTGCAGGCAAGGTTGCAGCTCGCGACGCACCGCCACCAAGACCCCCCCGCCGCGGGCGCTGCCGCTCGCATGTAGATCGCGGTCACGTCTAAATACTTCGAATCTACTATCAAAAAACTCAGAACTATAAAAACTATCGTTGAGCCAGGTCTCGGTAATAATGATTAAATCGTAATCACAATTTAGTACACTACTTAGAAATTCATGAGAGATGTTATGGTGTGTTCGCTGAGCAGGAGCCCGACACCCACAAGCTGCTGACGGTGAACCTGCACGAGAACCGCAGCAACCCGCACCTGCGCGCCGACTTCGTGGACTGCCTGTTCGACGACAGCTCCGACGGCTCCTTCGACGACATCTACGACCACGAGGACTTCGACGACTTCCTCGGAGCAGGTACTGTACCTGTACTACTGTACTTTCAGCGGAACTCCGCTGTGGAATTGTCAATAAAATAGAATAGAAATATTTATTATACAAATAAACTTTTACAAGTGCTTTTGAATAGTCGATGAATACTACCACTGGTTCGGAATGCCCTTCCTGCCGAGAAGAACCAGCAAGAAACTCGGCGGTTGCTCTTTTCAAAACAAATTTACAATACAGTAAATACTATGCTATATATGCAGTGTTTCCACAATGAGGGAAGTTCCAAAAATGCATACCGACTAACTACTGTCTTAAGATGGGCAGACATAAAGTAGCCCCATTCCCGCCGGTGGCACCCGTTCACGAGCATGACGCATGACCCAGCCATTGCTTCGCTCAACCATATTTGAGGGAACGTAACAACCCGCATCACACGACACCACCACAGAAGCGTGACATACTTATGCATACTATATCTAATACTAGCTGATGCCAGCGACTGCGTCCGCGTGGATTTAGTTTTTAAAATCCCGCGGGAACTCTTTGATTTTCAGGGATGCCTATGTCACCCTCCAGGTTCTCAACTATACCTTACACTTTCGCATTCATAATATGTATTAGTAAGGAAAAATTAATACTACGATAATAAAGGCGATCTCATTAAATTTTAGAACACAAAAGCTACTACTGTGATATAAATATGATATTTAAAGTACGTTCCAATGGAGTTGAAACAAACAGTAAATAAATATGGCGTTACCGATCACGTGACTTTATTTTGTCATGACCTCTAGTGATGTACCATTGCAGAACTATATCGGGAATGAATATGGAATGAACTATTGAACGAATTAATTCTGAAGAAAAAAATAATTTCATTTCCTACAATAAAGAATCACTAATTTATGATTTTAAAAAATACAAAAAGGTAGGTTCCTAGTAATTTGACCATCGATAGGCTATTTAAAGAACAATGGCAACTTTTCTAGGATTAACTTTGGCTTGGACTAGACATATATTATAATCGAATTAAACGTCTTTTGATGAAACTTATTACATTGTGTGTCTGTCTGTCATGTATTCATAAATATACAACACATAAATGTTTATTTAATATATTTTTACATTGGAATAGAACAAACGTCTGATTTAAAATAAATCTGCGTCTCTTGATTTTCGGAACACTTTATTGAACGAAATATAGCTGAAGCACGGGATTTCATCCGTGTGGATTTAGTTTTGGATTTAGGAAACGTATCTAAAGTGCGCCCAACCTCACAATAAGTCGTCAGTGTAGAGGTTGGACGGTCGTATTGTATTTGTCGTCGCACACCTTACTATTATTTCGCGACCTCTCGATACACCTCTATGCTTTTTTTTTCTATTTGAAAGACGTGATCGAGATAGATCTTAGCTATGATTAACAAAGATCTGCTTCGGCGTTTGAAGATCATTTCCTACTTGTCCCCGCCATATTGGAATTCTTTGTTATTGGACCGATTTCGGTCAAAATCGATATTTAGGCTTCCCTGGGTGACCCCAGGACTTCCTCTTTCTTCGCCCAAGAGAAGCCCAAATATAGATTTTGAACGAAATCGGTCAAATAACAAAAAATTTCAATGTGGCGGTCACTTTTCAAAATTTTGGCATCTATTTCCTCTTTCTTGACCCCAGGAAAGCCTAAATATCGATTTTGAATGAAATCGGTCCAATAACAAAGAATTTCAATATGGCGGTGACTTTTTAAAATTTTGAAATCCATTTCCTCTTTTTTGGCCCCAAGGAAGCCTAAATATCGATTTTGAACGAAATCGGTTGAATAACAAAGAATTTCAATATGGCGGTGACTTTTTAAAATTTTGGCATCCATTTCCTCTTTCTTGACCCCAGGGAAACCTAAATATCGATTTTGAACGAAATCGTTCCAACAACAAAGAATTTCAATATGGCGGTGACTTTTTAAAATTTTAGAATCCATTTCCTCTTTTTTGGCCCCAAGGAAGCCTAAATATCGATTTTGAACGAAATCGGTCCAATAACAAAGAATTCCAATATGGCGGGGACAAGTAGGAAATGAACTGATGATCTTCGAACGCCTAAGCAGATCTTCGTGAATCATAGCTAAAATCCATCTCGATCACGTTTTTCAAATAGAAAAAACCGCAAAAAAATCGGTGTATTCGTTAGAGAGCTACGAGGTAACAGACAGATACACGGACACTAGCGTATTATTATTCACATATGGAAAATATAAAGGACAAAAGGCTATAAAAACGCGACAGTACGACGCGCAGTACTGTTACTGCGCGTTTTTAAAACGCGCATCTGAAAAGCGCAGTGTTGCCGGGCTCTTATCGGAAACTTTGTAAGTGATAATGGAAATACGTAATTTACGAGTTTTAATAGAATTAAATAGGTACCTGCTCTTTCGTAAACGCAATATTTACATAAAATTATATTATCTATATATCAAACTAGTCTATCAAATGAGTTGGTAAGAGACGCTATTGTAAAATAGCTTGATTTAAATAAATCGATTAAGTTTTCGAATCTGAACGAATTGTATTCGATGTTTACGGTCGCTCACTTCGTATTATTCATTCATTTATATTTTATAGTCTGTGGGCACAATGTCATCTCTGCTCAACGTGGCTCAACACTATAGAAATCCAAGGTTACGTCACGTCAAAACTAAAATTGTCGATTATTCTGTGGGTCACAATTTGTGTTTTCATTTAGTTTTTATCAAAAATTTTGATCAAATAGTGTATAAATTCAATAAATGTTACGTGTATATTTTACTTTAGATGTTGTTGATTGACCACAAGGCGTTTGTGTGAATATTTAATTGTTTTATCATAGTGAAAAGTGTTGACTACACTAGCGGCACGCTATGATGGCCGGTTTGACGTTTGTCCGCTCATGAAGTTCCGTATTAATTGATAACGACTTTGAAGGAAATAATTGTATTACTTTATTGACGATAGTGATGTGCAGAGATTCATAAATTTTATCGAATGTAGTTTTAGGTTTAGGACTCAAAATTTATTTATTAAATTGATTTCTAAAATGTATACAAGTGTAGAAAAATCAGTTTGCACCATTTAAGGGGTGAATGTACTTGTGAATATGAACAATTTTCACTATGTGGACAAACCTCTGAAATCGCAAAAAAATATCAGCTGTTTCATACAAAAGGTAAAATTTTTATTTTTATATGATATATACCACAACTCGGCATTTGGTTTTCTAAATTGAAAATTTTTAAAAATGGAATCTAATACGATCGTCACATAGGATCGCTGGCTAGCACAACTACTACCTCCGGCAAACTCGCGTCAATGCTCAATGCAAAACAAAGCAGTTTCGAATTGACGTTGCTTCGAAAAGTATAAACTGTCAGTGCAATGCGATTGTGATATAGTTTTGACCTGGCTTTGGATTTCAAATATTGATACTGCATTACTGTTGACCCTTGCTCGTTAATTTGGACTCTGTTCAAGCCCTTTGTTGTGGATTTCGTCGATATGACCGAACGTACGCAGAGAACTGTTCTAAATAGTCAGACACGTGAGTTCGTAATACGCCTTCGTAACTATTTCGATCGTGAAGCTCAAAATGGAGGGCCAATTTTACCTATAACGTCAGTGGTTGAACGCGTAGCTGATGCGCTTAATATTGGACAACGAACTGTTAGACGGATAACTAAAAAAAAATATGGCGAGACTGGCACAGAAGAAAATAAACTTCACACACCAAAAAAGAGAAAACGAGCAAAACCAGTCGTAGGCATCGATAGCTTTGATGCCGATGCTATCCGAAGACATGTTTACGGCTACTATTTACAGAAGGAGTATCCAACAAGAAAAAAGTTGGTGCATTCACTGAAGGAAGCTGGATTATTCTTCGGTGGGGAAAGTTCTTTAACGAAGATTTTGAAGACCATTGGATTTCGATACAAAAAATGTAACAAACGCAAAATATTGATGGAAAGATTTGATATAGCGATGGCAAGGTATACTTTTTTACGGCAAGTGAAAGAAATCAAAAATTGGCAAAATGTTGTGTTCTTGGATGAAACATGGCTTAATGCTAACCATACTGTAGGCCGTTCTTGGAACGATGACACAGCAGCATCTACTTCCAAAGTTCCTGTAGGAAAAGGATCGCGACTTATAATTTGTCACGCCGGAACCATCAACGGGTTTGTCGAAGGTTCTCTCATGGCTTTTGCGTCAAAAACCACTGGAGACTATCATGAAGACATGAATGGAGAAAAGTTTACTGAATGGTTTACCTCAATGTTGTGTAGCCTCCCTGAACCATCTATTATAATTATGGACAACGCCCCATACCACTCGATGCAAATTGACAAGCCACCTGCCCAATCCCAAAAGAAAGCTGATATCGTCGCATGGCTTCGTAAAAATGGCGTAGATGCAAACATGAATATGTTAAAAGCGGAATTAGTACGTCTTTTAAAAGAAAACAAACCAACCAAGATCCGATACGTCATTGACGAAATAGCATTAGAACATGGGCACAGAGTTATACGGTTACCGCCTTACCATTGTGAGTATAATGCGATTGAGTTGGTGTGGGCTCAAATTAAGGGATATGCTGCAAGACACAATACAGAACCCCCATTTACCACAAAAAAATGCTAAAATTATTAGAAGAAGCTTGTGAACATGTGACTAAAGGAGACTGGGAAAAGGTTGTGAATAGAACTGTTAAATTAATAAGGGAAGATTATGAAAGAGATGTGAAAATAGATAATATTATAGAAAACGAACATATAATTATTAATGTAGGTGATGATAGCAGTGACGACAGTGAAAATAGTAGTATGGACGAATCTGATTAATTATGGCCTTTTGTGGCACCTTTTTTGGTATCTTTTGTATTCATATGTTTCTTGTGTGCATATAAAGTATGTATATTCATTTTCATTCAAATATTCAGTTCGTTCAAATAAATTAAATAAACATATACATTTTTGTTTTATTAAACCTATTTAATCAGGTACAAAAACAAAACTTAATTGTTTTTTGTTCGAGAATAAATTGACATTCCACATCACTATTGTAATGTGTCAAACCGGCCTTCATAGCGTGCCGCTAGTTTAAGTTACGTGTTAACGAAAAGGTGGGTTTATTTACTTTTTGTTTCAACTCCATTGGTACATACTTTAGATATATTCCCTCGAGACTTTTTTGTAGAGAATAATGAGTACTTTAATCATGTAGTACATAATTTTTCTGTATCATCAATAGTTTTCTCAGCACACGCCAAATAATGCATTTTATAGGCAAAAATTTGCTACTTTGGGTTACATTATTGCAATTTTCTTAAAGATCTCTAATTTTTTTAAATTAAATTATAGCCTGTTACTTCCTGATACCTTAGCTTTCTATTGGTGAAATGGTTAAAATCGTTCCAGTAGTTACAGAGCCTATTCGATACAAACAAACAAAAAATCTTTCCTCTTTATAATATTAGTATACATATGAAATTCTCATGTCGCGGTGTTTGTTACCAAACTCCTCCGAAATGGCTGGACCGATTTTTATGAAATTTTGTGTGCATATCGGTAGGTAGGTAGGTAGTACTGAGAATCGGCCAACATCACCACTGGTTCGGATTCCACCACACCACTATGTTTCATACCGCTAAATGATAAGGGTGACCCACCCCTAAATATTTTTGTTGGCGGTATGAAGTTCGCTGGGTCAGCTAGTTTAATATAAAACTTTTTATTTTTAAAAGCCGACTTCAAACGCCTTCGTCCCTACAAAGTATATATTCATTGTTGATTTTTTTTAAACCGCTCGATCGATTTCAATAAAATTTAAATGGGTATTTAAGTATACCCTGTCAAACAAAAAAATAATTTTCAAAATCGGTTGAGGCGTCTTCGAGTAATTGGTGAACATACATTCTCCTTTTTACATTTTATACTTTCAGCGGAATCCCACTTTGGAATTTTCAAAAAACTGTTGATGAACAGTCACGATCGCAATCACCTCTGATTGGCTGATAATAATCACTCGCTGAAGTTCAGCCAATCAGAGATGATTGGGTTCGTCACAATGTAGCCATTATAATAATAATCCCACAGCTTTTTATTTGATTCAGTAATGTCTGTGCCCTTGTGAATATGCAGAATCGATTTTAAAAATGATGTAATATATATAAAATATTTCGATCCAGTTGCATGGACCGTGGTCATAAAAAGACTGTGAGGCGTCAGGTAGAATCTATCTAACCGCCTTCTTGGTATTTTTGAAGGAACATCACTTATGCCTGTTTTCACCAACTTCTTTAACTTTTACGGCCTACCTAAGCTAAGTTAGGTGAAAGCAATCTGTCAATTTCGTTTTCACGAACCTTTAGTAAACACCTAAATGTGAAAATGACAATGGGTTAGGGGTATTTAGGGGCTACCTACGTAAAGAGACTCCTACTTAGGGGATGATTTAGGTATGGTTGGTGAAAACTGGCATAAGTTCGGCAAAATACACTGTGGATCACTTTTAAATTTTGATGCTGTGCAACACATAATTATGTCATTAAAAGAATCAAAGACTAGTTCAAAATTGATTCTTGTTTTTATGTACAGATGATGACCTGTACTTGGACGACGATGACGATGATTTAGAAGATTATGAAGAAGTCCTGCAGATTCACGGCGCCAACATCCTTCTGCTTTAATGTTACACTACCAATTACCGAGCGTCTATTTCCGCATCCATCTTATGGGGTGTGGAATGTTGTGTATTTAGACATTAGTTTGAGTTGTGTATTATTATAAAAGTATGTATAATTTTCATTTGTCGTAATTCTTTTCTAACCAGAGATAATGTATATTATTTTTTCACCGAATAGTTAGTTGATCAGTTATAAATATTTTTTTTACTGTTTTTAAAAAAAGTGTCTTTAATTACTTAATGAAAATTTAAGGAAGCGTCTTTGTTTTTATTTTTACTACTTATCTCTGTGTATCCTGGTATAAGTCAAACCAGATTGAAGCCAGAAAGTATCCATCTGTATTGTATAGTTATGTACCACGTGAGTTGACTCAACAGCATACAATAAATCTGGTTTTTAGTGATTATATGCATAAAAAAGTCTGAAACAATGTGATAGAATGTAAATTGTTCATGTATCTCTTTTCTTAACTGGTATTATTTTTTTATATGTAATATGAAATAAATTAAAATTTTAGTATAGGTAAAGCCAATCGTCTAGATTGCTCTTAGCATAGCCGCGTTTCGATTAGCAGAACGCAAATCCCAGGTACTGCACACTTGGGCTCGTTTATTGGTCGGTAGATCTGTTATTCGTGCAGTTAAAGCAATCAAGGTGTTTGACTGACCCTTACATACTGTTAAGCCTGAAAATACATTACAGGGGGCCTACCACCAACACTTAGTAGTATAATTTCAAATATTGTTTTGAAATGTCATACAATGACGACCTTAAGGCAAGTAGTGTAAAGTCGTCATTTTTGAATTTATACTACTTTAAGCGTTGGCGGTAGGGCCCCTGAACGCGCCGCAATGAACGCATTTTTCAAAATAGATGAGAATAACGTCATCAGTATGGCTGTGTCGAATTATCTGAATAACAAAATGTGTAATATCAGCGCGTGCTACGATACGAGCTAAACGGACAGATCGCTTAAAAACTGTTATTTGTGAAAATGGGTTATATTGCACAACTTGATTAGAAAGACTGGAAACGTGTTAATTCCCTCATAGTACTAATTCAATATAGAGTTTGAGCATGCTTCAAGATATTTATTGTATATTGTGTAATGTTTATTGTACTATAATACACTCAGTGTTATAGTTAAAAAATGTTCATCAAGCTAGTTAAATAAATAATTATGACAATAGAACAGAGCCACATATGCTGTGACAGTATATTAATAATGTAAAAAGATACATTATGATTGTTAGTTACACAATTCTAAAAGTCTGCCTCGATCCTAACATAGAGTATATACCATGTGATTTTTTGCAATGCAGAACTGCCATAAAATGGTTACAAAGTTGATAATCTGTCAGCCTTTTCTAACTGAAAATAGTTATGTAAATTATAGTCTCATAAATAATTTATTTACTAACTAGTGTATTCATGTAGTCTGACGAATTGAATAGACCATCATAAACAAGCCATGCAACTGTGAAAATCTTATTCATTTGAAAGTTATGTTTGATTATAATATGAAACAATAATAAACAATAATAAACAATAGGTTTGATTATTCAATTAGTATAATAATCATACATTTTAAGTTTGCTTCGAAAACTAGTTTTATTATGGTGGCCCGTTTGAGAAGAGCTTAGATATTTTCTTTAATAAAATGTTTGTGATATTTATTAATTTTAAAATTATTTTTGTTTCTATAATATTTTTATTATATCAGTAGGGCCAATTTACTATGTCATAAGAAATCAGATATTTCACTGAAGTTAATTTTGATATAGGTACCCAAAAAAACGAATTCATATTATAATAAAAAATATTTAAGTATGTTTAATAGATTTAAGATTGGTAGTCGCTTCACACTAAATCTACTAGGTAGGTTCCAATACTAAATCTATGGTGTGATTCTTCTTATTTGTAACTAATAATATGTGAGAAGTTTATTTATGTCATGGCCTGACTCTTAGGTAGACTTTAAGCTTCAGTGCACACCAACCGAGTGTCACGCCAAGGCTTAGTGATGAGTGATGATGACTTAAATTCGGCTTTATTATTTTTCACATAAGGTTGAAAAAAAACCAAGCAACCGCGCACCGGGTCTTTTAGGTGCGCTGGAGAGCAGTTGGTGTTTTGTTTCTTCAAATTTCGATAGTACATAAATTACACATTGAGCAGAGTCAGTCTCGGCATCGTAGTGTTGTCTCTGTCACTCATACCTATGTAGCATTTAGCTGCTTCTTGCGATGGCACTAAGAACTTTTTGATAATTTTGTTTTCACTTACTTTCCCTTTTAAAGCTCGATGTGTAATATTTCGTGCCGCGTGCTTTAAAGCGTTTTAAGTTTTTATTCAGTACGCCTCGGCGTCATTCATATTATGCACTGTCGCGAAGGTTGGCCGCATGTTATTTGCTAACAAAAAGTTCTGTCGCGCTTTTCTCATTCATTTCTACAAAATTTAGCCATATAGACGCCTACAGATTTATGTCGGGTTGTACGTCCTCTTGCGAATGCATGTCTGACAGGACATCTGTGATAATGTGCGGTCAGCTTTAATCTGCCAGTTGATTTTTATTTATTTGATTGAACTTAGGAGTGTTATCTTTATATTTTTACTAATTAATGCAATTAATTTACGCATTCAGAATTCTTTCGATATGTTTTTCCACGATTTTATATTGTTACTGAATCTTTATTATTCAATTATATAAACTTAATGCATTGCAATCAACGAGGTGGTTTTATAATTTTTTTTATAGAGAACAGATTTTTGTTTCAATCACAATTTAATCTAAAAAATATTTTTTGTAGCCTTTTTACATAGAGGATGTGTTTAATTTATTTCAGATAATAATAATAATTAATTCAAAATGTAAATGAACATTTTGTTAGTTACTATCAAGTTTTCATACAGCAACAGACTTAAAATTTATTTTAAAATGTGATTATTTTTTTACCGCATAGATATTTCTCATTAGGGAACTCGCACACAATGCGGCCTCAACCACTAGGCACTTCGTATGGCTAAGTCTATCTTTCCACGAGTCACCGCAAGGCACGATAAATTGCTGTGACAACTCCGAGCGCCATATATTTCTATGAACCGTCAACGACACTGCACAGAAATAGAAATAAATATATGGCGCTCGGAGTCGAAATTAGGTGATAATATTTTAATTGCTGCCGTATTCTGTTTTTCGAAATATCCAGTGCCTATGGAAAACAATGGTTGCTCACCAAGAAGGTTGAAGATTTGACTGCTCTTAGTTAGCAACATTCGATAGCTACAGAGATAGAGAATAGCCTCAATGGACGCTTGCTGTGGGCGTAACCGCTAAGTGCGTGAGGTACCTATAAATTCATAGAAGTATTTTTTTTCTAATATATAAAGGGCCAAGTCTTTAATTTTATTAAGAATTCACTTGATTGTTTAAAATTTCTTTGTTCATGTTTATTTTTTGCCATACATAATAATTATATCATACTTTAAGCTGTTTGAAGGGTTTTATTTTTCAATTTGTTTAAATTTCAATCAACTTGAAATGGCAGAGTTCTTTCTATGTTGAGTGATATTTATAGAAGAGTATACTAATTATATTTTCATCGTTCACTTAGTGATTAATGTTTTTAGATTTGCATTTTAGGATAGATCTTATGCATGAGTATGTGAGGAGTTCTTAGTTTTTATACATTACTTGTTTTAATATTAGTAAAAAACAAATACAACCATATTCCTCAACAACAATCTTTTTTATTTTTAATAAGTAATACTCGTCAACAGAAAATATTTCATCCATATTCATTATGTACTATTTTTTTTCAATATCTCCCTTTCTGCCGCACTCAGAGTCATTCATTAAATTATGATTAATTAATCATTGACTTGTGATTAACTGCTGTACTCAGCTGCATGTATTAAATTATATTATTTAATGATTAATTAATTAATTATCATTAAATCTATAACTAAATTGTCATTAATGTAAAAACGAAGCGTTAACTTCTGAGAATGAAACTTTTTAAAATCCAAGATTAATTCATTAAGTAACTATTAGCGACTCTGAGTGCGTCAGTTAGACATCAAACTTGGTACAACTAAATGCACTTAGCCAACTGAAAGAGCTTATTAATATGGCTCATTCCCTCAATAGTTCCCTCAAGACTTTTGTATGCATGAACTACAGTCCTTTCACTATAACTTGTCCCTTGCTGTTATGTTGGCACCACTACTTATCATGTAGGGTTTTCATTATGGGAAGCAATGGTGCCGAACTGCCGACATGACGGCAAGGGACAAGTTATAGTGAACAGTCTGTACATACTACCCGTCCATTTCAAGTTGGCCCTAGAAGACTGTTACACAATGACGTCATACTGTACCTACCGCTTACAAAAAAAATTTATTGTATTTTTACTGTTATCAGTTATCACAACTGTGACAGAAGTTTTCTTTCTGGCAATTCTTTTCATTGGTTTGTCATTGGTCAAGTGATTGTACAATGCCTGTATTCACTTGTTAGTACATAATAATTCAATATTTTCACTAACGTTCCGTAACCTTTACCCTTTACAGGCTACCTATGTTAAGTTAGGTGATGCTTTCAGTCAACTTCGTTATCACGAACCTGTACAGTCCTAAAAGGACATTGGGATGGATGTTAGGACTTAGTATTTTATTTAGGGGCTACCTACGTAAAGAGACTCCTACTTAGGGGATGATGAAAACGGGCATAATAATAATGTCAGTTTTGGTCGATACATGACGACTAAAACTGACATTATTATTATGCCCGTATGATTGAATGAATAATTATAGGATACCATTACCGCAAGCTCTCAGTTCGGGGCAAACCACTAATTATTTGGTTGGTTGAATTTCTTAGCATTTGCAACAATTTTTTCCTTGCTTTGTTTCTAAGAACTGTTATAATTTTGAACGAAAGCTACCAAAATAAGCAGTATAAAGAAATTAAATTAAAACTAAGTTTACATTCGAGACAAAATTTGATCTCAATGCAAAACAAAAAAGTTTTCTCTAAACGTCTTGAATAATTAATTCTTAATATACTTAGTTCAAACATTAACATCATAGTTGGTAGTCTTTATGTGAATGTTCCACCACCTGCCCATGAAACCCACATCAACTATCCTGGAAAATATACTCAAATTTGAGGGCTTCAAATAAGAACACTGAGCTTTGTACAGGTCACAGGAGTCGTTCAAGTTGGATATGTACATGAAGGATATGATTCCCAAAGTCCTGTAATGAATCACTCCTTCATTGTAACATTGTTGCAAGTACTGGAGATGTCCAAGAGATGTAGGATTTCTACATTCTTCACTCACTAGTATCACCTCGTTTGTGATACGTTTCATGTCATCTTTGAAGTCCAATTCGTTTGGGTTGTTTTGAGCCAAGGTAAATACAGTTATGAAACCAGCAGTCCACTTCAAAGCTTTTGTTGGATCTTCCTGCACATCGGTCCGTAAATCTTGCAACATTTGACGGTAATCTAGGACTAGATTTTTCCAATAATTAGCCCATTTCTCCAGAATTGTTCCTTTAAACTTCTCTGGTAATTTAACTTTTGGTGTTCTTGACAATAACTTCAACATTTTATGATTAAGAACACATGAAAAATATATGAATTATGATTTTTAAAGAAAAGGTACTCTGTGTTTGGTAATCTCAATCACAGATCACAGATTAGGTACTAGTTACCACAGATCTCAATGACTAAGGGTGGAACCACATTTGTGAGGATCGTTTGGGATTTCGCCCATACAAAACTGTCAAATTCCATAGAAACGTGAACGGATCAATTCGGCTTTTCGCATCGATTCGGCTTTCGCATTTTTTTGTACCTAAAAGTGCCTAAAATCCTTACAAGTGTAGCTCACGTTTCGCATGCGAAAGGATCCTTTCGCATCCTTATGGATCCGTAAGGATGCGAACGGATCCTTACGGACGCGAACGGATCCGAAAGGATCCCTACGGATCCGAAAGCGTCTTCGGCAACTAGGGCAATGCATGAAGTGCCAAAAAGTATCGATATATCGATGAAATTAGTTTATATCTCAAGTATGTGTGCAAACACAGGTGCCACTTTTCCGCCATGTTGGAATTCTTTGTTATTGGACCGATTTCGTTCAAAATCGATATTTGGGCTTCCCTGGGGTCAAGTAAAAGGAAATGGATGCCAAAAATTAAAAAGTCGCCGCCATATTGAAATTCTTTGTTATTGGACCGATTTCGTTCAAAATCGATATTTAGGCTTCCCTTGGGTCAAGTAAGAGGAAAGAAATGGTGCTGCAGACTGAACATTTTTGCCTGTGTTAGTGACTGATCACCTATAATTCGGCGGGCACGGCGATCTACCGAGTCTAATGCATCGAGTTGGTACTTAGCAGAGCCGTCCCAGAGGTGGCAGCAGTACTCCATGGCCGAGCGCACCTGAGCCTGATAAAGAGTTAGGCGCTGCTCAGGCGTGAAGCACTGCTTCACCTTGTTCAGGATACCAAGTTTTTTGGCTGCTGTTTTTGCCTTTGACTCGATGCATTTCCCGAAATTGACGTTGGGCGAGATGTCTATGCCCAGGAGCTCAATATGGTCACTAATCGGTATGGACAACTTATAATTAATTATGGTCACTAATCGGTATGGAAATTCTTTGTTATTCGACCGATTTCGTTCAAAATCGATATTTGGGCTTCCCTGGGGTCAAATAAGAGGAAATGATTGGCAAAATTATAAAAAGTCGCCGCCATATTGAAATTCTTTGTTATTGGACCGATTTCGTTAAAAATCGATATATGGGCTTCCCTGGGGTCAAGTAAGAGGAAATAGATGCCAAAATTTTAAAAAGTGACCGCCATATTGAAATTCTTTGTTATTGGACCGATTTCGTTAAAAATCGATATATGGGCTTCTCTGGGGTCAAGTAAGAGGAAATGGATGCCAAAAATTAAAAAAGTCGCCGCCATATTGAAATTCTTTGTTATTGGATCGATTTCGTTAAAAAATCAATATTTGGGCTTCCCTTGGGTCAAGTAAGAGGAAATGGATGCAAAAATTAAAAAAGTCGCCGCCATATTGAAATTCTTTGTTATTGGACCGATTTCGTTCAAAATCGACATTTGAGCTTCCCTGGGGTCAAATAAGAGGAAATGATTGGCAAAATTATAAAAAGTCACCGCCATATTGAAATTCTTTGTTATTGGACCGATTTCGTTCAAAATCGATATTTGGGCTTCCCTGGGGTCAAGTAAGAGGAAATGATTGGCAAAATTGTCGAACGTCACCGCCATATTGAAATTCTTTGTTATTGGACCAATTTCATTCAAAATCGATATTTGGGCTTCCCTGGGGTCATGTAAGAGGAAATGGATGCCAAAAATTAAAAAGTCGCCGCCATATTGAAATTCTTTGTTATTGAACCGATTTCATTCAAAATTGATATTTAGGCTTCCCTTGGGTCAAGTAAGAGGAAATGGATGCCAAAAACTTAAAAAAGTCGCCTCAATATTGAAATTCTTTGTTATTGGACCGATTTCGTTCAAAATCGATATTTGGGCTTCCCTGGGGTCAAATAAGAGGAAATTATTGGCAAAATTATAAAGTCACCGCCATATTGAAATTCTTTGTTATTGGACCGATTTCGTTCAAAATCGATATTTGGGCTTCCCTGGGATCAAGTAAGAGGAAATGGATGCCCAAATATTGATTTTGAATGAAATCGGTCCAATAACAAAGAATTTCAATATGGTGGTGACTTTTTAAAATTTTGGCATCTATTTCCTCTTTCTTGACCCAAGGGAAGCCTCAATATCGATTTTGAACGAAATCGGTCCAATAACAAAGAATTTCAATATGGCGGCGATTTTTCAATTCTTGGCAAACATTTCCTCTTTCTTGACCCCAGGGAAGCCCAAATATCGATTTTAAACGAAATTGGTCCAGTAACAAAGAATTTCAATTTGGCGGTGACTTTTTAAAATTTTGGCAACAATTTCCTCTTTCTTGACCCTAGGGAAGCTAAATTATCGATTTTTAAAGAAATCGGTCCAATAACAAAAAAATTCAATATGGCGGTGACATTTTTATTTTTTGGCAACCATTTACTCTTTCATGACCACAGGGACGCCCAAATATCGATTTTAAGCGAAACCGGTCCAGTAACAAATAATTTCAATATGGCGGCGACTTTTTTAATTTTTGGCATCCATTTCCGTTTTCTTGACCCCAGGGAAGCCCAAATATCGATTTTGAAGGAAATCGGTCGAATAGCAAGGAATTTCAATATGGCGGGGACTTTTTCAAATTTTGGCAACCATTTCCTCTTTCTTGACCCTAGGGAAGCCTAAATATCGATTTTGAACGAAATCGGTCCAATAACAAAGAATTTCAATATGGTGGTGACTTTTTAAAATTTTGGCAACCATTTCCTCTTTCTTGACCCCAGGGAAGCCCAAATATCGATTTTGAACGAAATCGGTCGTATAACAAATAATTTCAATATGGCGGCGACTTTTTCAATTTTTGGCATCCCTTTCCTCTTTCTTGACCCCAGGGAAGCCCAAATATCGATTTTGAACGAAATCGGTAGAATAACAAAGAATTTCAATATGGCGGTGACGTTTTAAATTTTTGGCAACCATTTCCCCTTTTTTGACCCTAGGGAAGCCTAAACATCGATTTTGAACGAAATCGGTCGAATAACAAAGAATTTCAATATGGCGGTGACTTTTAAAATTTTGGCATCTATTTCCTCTTTTTTGAACCAAGGGAAGCCTAAATATCGATTTTGAACGAAATCGGTCAAATAACAAAGAATTTCAATATGGCGGTGACTTTTTAAAATTTTGGCATCTATTTCCTCTTTCTTGACCCCTGGGAAGCCTAAATATCGATTTTGAACGAAATCGGTCGAATAACAAAGAATTTCAATATGGCGGTTACCTTTTTTGTGTGTAGAAGAAGATTAATATCGTGGTTGAGCTAGCAATTAAAATATCGATGCCATCATCGAACATCCCTATGCAAACAACAATGTATATAGGCCTCCTTCCTCCTCCTACATCCTTTCGGATCCGTAAGGACGCGATCCTTACAAGTGTGTCTTAAACCATCGGCATAAATGCGAATCGATCCTCACAGATGTGGTTCCACCCTAAGAGGGGAATCCGGAATAAACTGACGTTTCTATTCTTGACAGTTTCGATTGGCAATACGGTATTTGACTACTTTTAGAAAATCCTAATAATAAATAGAGAGTTTTACCATACCAATAAAACTTACCTATTATTTTTCCTGAGATATCCGGAATCCATGTTGAGTGTAGCGTTTCCTTTTTCGTATGTTCTGACTTAGCGACACCCTCGCTTCCGGTCCCCACCCTGTATCCGTTTCTGCTTTGAGTTCAATATGGCGACGCCGCGGGATCGCGGGTGGGGCCATCTTATTTTCTCATTATAAGCGTAAGTACCAGGTAGGAATTATGTGGATTCCGGATATCTCAGGAAAAATAATAGGTAAGTTTTATTGGTAGGTAAAACTCTCTATTATTTGTTCCGTCTTCGATATCCGGAATCCATGTTGAGTGATGTGTTTGATTTCTCCTGGTACTATTTTGTTGATGCTATAATGTGTTCAAAAATGCTATGGCATGCAAAAAGAAATAATTACGTATTAGATGACTATATTTCTATAGCCAGAATTGAATCATCTTTTTACCAATGTAATGATGAAACCACCAAAAGCAACGCTATAGTGAGAGACCTCGCCACTGACCGTGAAGCCCACGGGGGCACAGGTTTCCCAACCGGTTAAGACACAAGGAAGATCACTTTCCTGGTAATGTTTGGTAATGTATATCTGATGCATCCGTGATAACATAATTCATGGGATATCTCTTCGACTGAATTAGAGTCGTCTGCATCAGATTTTCTAGCCACCATTCTAGTTCGACACACACCTCTTTCGGTAAACGCATGGGTTTGAGAGGATGTTGAAGCAGATAACTGCTGTGACGTCGATGAATGGTTCGGCACTGCAACCTTCCCTGGTGGGTGATGAAGGTCGCAAAGTTGAGAAAACCCTAAGAGGACAGGGCCTGCTTAAGGGTCCAACTGCCAGTTGCTAGAAAGGATATTAGACCCAATTTCTTTTATCCATCAAGGGACAACATGGCTATTGGCTAGGCTTTTCGTCAGTGGACTCCTCGCTGCGAGCGAGGGACTCGCCGCTGCGCTCGCGATCATTTACATATCTTAAGTATTATTAAGTTAAGATTCAGTATACTAAACTCATCTTAATACTTGTTAGGGTGCTGTGTCTTTCCAACTAGATTGTCCAAATTGAGCAGTATCTGTTTTGCAAACAAAGGTCAAATGTAATAATGTGGTATTACCAAACATTATTATATTATAATTTATGATCACCATAAACCATCATGTGCTCCGTGTAAATTTTTGGTAAAGCAAGATCAAGCCTCTCTATCCGACGCAAGCAGAAGTAAACGGCAGTACGTTTTGAAACAAGTTTTCCTCATCAGGTTCTGAAAACTCAAAGAATAATTAGAATGACTATACAGATTTGATTTCATAGAATGGAATAGAAAAGAATAGTCTATTCAAGCAAACGCTCATAAAGTTCCTTTGATTCAAGTGCATTCAACATTCCTTCGAAATGCTGTTCCAACTTTTGAA
The DNA here is from genome assembly GCA_029955525.1 of Oeneis ivallda. Classification (NCBI taxonomy): domain Eukaryota; kingdom Metazoa; phylum Arthropoda; class Insecta; order Lepidoptera; family Nymphalidae; genus Oeneis; species Oeneis ivallda. The sequence goes on along the minus strand of JARPMR010000020.1, from coordinate 16,874,425 downwards.
ATCTGTGTAAACTTAGTTATACTTTTCAAAAAACTGGTGTACAGTTCTTTTTCAAGAGGATAGTTATAAGAATTTATAAATTTATAAGCCACGTCTATCCGGCACAAATCAATTATGCCTCCTAAAATATGCTTCTGGACCTCCGGTGAGTGCTAACCTTAAGTCTAAGTCTTCATCAGTATTATTGGAAGAGCTGGTATCTGATATAGTTTCTGCATTTCAAAATATTTGAATATATCGACCCTTCCATAGGTTGAGTGGTGCTTACAGCCAGCCCGGGTTTTAGTTCCAGTGACAGAGAAAGGCATTGTGAGCAAAGGCTTTCTTGTTCTATGAATCCTTTGACACGTATTTCGAAGCAAATATGAGCCACCATACAGCGTATACTTAGGCAAAGTTGTCTCCTCATTAGGAACTAGGCCTGTCTGAGGGACCAACTGCCTTTCGACTATTTCACTGTCAATATTGAACTGAAAATAGATCTTATCATACGATAACAAACCGAATCGATCGATAAATATGTCATCGCAAGGTTCCGAATCGGGGCGCTGCTCCGACAAGGACTCCGCGTTGCGTTTTGTGTCCCATATGCCGAGAAACTCAAGGCATTGCGTCGGAGCCAGCATGGCAAAGTTGTGTCAACCCCATTAGGAACTTGGCCTGTCTGAGGGACTAACTTTTGGTTCCGACAGGGATTTTGAATTAACTCGTTTATCCCAGGCAACTCCTTGAAATCCATAATATAGAAACATAATCCATATAATCTATAATATAGAATAGAAATCTATATATCTAATCTATAATAATCTATAATCAATTATAAGCTATCAGAAGCGGCATTAAGTGAGAATCCCACCTCTGATATTGGCTATCAGAAGCGGATCCATTTAAAAGTTATCAGAAGAGGATTTATTACTCGAGAACTAATCAGGCTATAAGAGAACGCATCTCTTAAAACGCTGAAACCCTACCTAAGCCGTCGCCACCATCCCCAATAACGGCCCCTTTCCACTCAGCTAACAACCACAGCACGACAGACAAACCACCATCTGAACGTGAGGGTAACTATCAAAATGGACAAATCAACCAATGGACAATTATTATGACTCAGGCGTGATCCCATCACGATTAAGAGATGTTGACGGTACGCTGGTCCCAACCAAAGTGAGCGAACAAATACCACGCTACGCTTATAAGGCCGACGATCGCTACACCGTCGCCTCTCCCGACTCGTAGATCGGCTCGGTGTTGCTCGTGCGCGCGCTCGGATTCATCCGCGCACGTGTTTGCTCAAGATGGCGACAGTCCGCTAACACCTTTTTTTTTTTTGTTTTTGTTGGTACCCTCCTCTATCTCCTATATTTTGTTTTTGTTGGTACCCTCCTTTATCTCCTATACAATAGAATTAGGTGTCGAGTCGGAACCAACACAGGTGTCGAATTTGCTCGTCCATGCTAGGAGTTTCAATAGTTTCAAGTTTCAAAAGTTTCAACATCAAAAAGTTACCTGTACTTGAAACTAAGCACAGGATTGAATGGCGAGCGGGTATGCCTACCCCTTCTGCATCTAAATCAGAGCTGTTTGCCAAGAGAAGTCCAAATTGTACTGTCCAATCCGTAGTGGACGCGAATGGTTTTGTTGTTGATAAAAATCCAATGATGGTCAGGTAATTATGGCGGTAATTAGGTTTGATTCATCTTCCAATCTGGCTGGTCCGACTTAGGAATAGGAAGGAACCAAAAAGAACGTGAAAAAAGTAGCTTGGACTGTATTTTTTCTGTTCTAGTATTTCTACCTCTAACCTATAAATTCTCGATCTGTCGTGATAATTAACATTCCACGCTTAGATTATTCTCACGGAAGTTCCGTGAATGTCTCCTGATATATTAAAATCACTAGAGACAACCGCCTTGAAATGTTCGTTGACTTAGCGGTAAATTGTGAATAAAATTTCTTACCCTCTTAGCTGTCACGATAATTGCTCGCCCCCCCCCCCCTTATTTTTAAATAACGTCGAATTGCCTCGTTATTAAATAAGGGTTGTGAACTAAGAGGGATTTTATATGAAATATTTCAATGAAAATTAGGTGTAATCTGAAAATATCATTATTTCTGTGGACTTAATATAATCGAAATAATGAAACGCACAATTTCGATTTATTTATCTGAGCCTTCTCCACCTTATTGTCAGGCGGTGATTGCAAAGTGAATTCTTATTACAAAATATATTCACCACGTTGTTTATTAAGAAGGCTTCTTGTTGACCACAAAAAATAAAAATTTAACTTACCGATTTGCTTAAAGTACAAACCACTTCTGGGTGACACATCACATCAGACTGATGAGAGATGCGTAGAGTCGCTACCTTCTGATTCCTTCTCGCTGCTCGAACTAGATGGAAGGAAGAAGAGGCAAAAGGTAAATCCATTTTCCTTTTGCCTCTTCTTTCCTCTGCGAACTTGAGCTTCTTCTATGTCGTTATTCTCCATCGCAGAAGCGAGGGATTCTTATTCTTGATATAAATCTTAACACTTGGTATAGTTTTATATAATATATCACTATATTTATGATTATTAAGAACTTTTTAGAAACACGTCCGAACAATACGAAAAACGACGCTATAGTGAGAAAATAAGATGGCCCCACCCGCGATCCCGCGGCGTCGCCATATTGAACTCAAAGCAGAAACGGATACAGGGTGGGGACCGGAAGCGAGGGTATCGCTAAGTCAGAACATACGAAAAAGGAAACGCTACACTCAACATGGATTCCGGATATCGAAGACGGAACAAATAATTGTTAATAATGCTATGCTGAAGCTAACAAAACGTATATTTCGGCATAATTTTTAGTATTTTTCATAAAAATCGAGAAATAAATTCAAGTTTACATAACCTCACAGTTCAGACACAGTTCAATGACAATTACAAAGCCCAAAGGTGGCGTGAACTGTGACGTCATTCGAGATTCAAGAACGTTTTCGATCTCGTGAACATAGCCAGAATTATAGCAATTTTATTTAATGTTTTCTAATTAAATAAAGCTTTATTTTTTAGTTTTGTCGTATGGAATAATGTTTTTAGTTATTGATCTTTTTTGGAAAAATCATTTTTATATTCAAATATTTGCGTGATCGTAATTTTTAGGATAGTTGTCTTTCGTAGTTCAGTTGGTTCAGTTCACAAAGAGTATAAAAATTGGATGACCGAATTAGTTCCTCAAAACACCACCGCCAACTTATACTTGTGGGACTGTAGTCGTTCAATTTCCATGGCATAGGTCAAAGGCATGGAAGTAGAGCCTAATAATAATTGTATTTGTTTGTCTTACATACGTATGCGTAAATGTAATAATGTTAGAGATAGTCTTTAGTGTGCCATATAATGATACAAATTGAATTGATAAAGTGTGCAGTTCTGTCTATGTAGTGTTTCCTCTGGTTTCTTCCCCCTGCACCAAAAATGGCAGACTTTTTTGTTCGGTTACAATAGGGTATTTGACTATATTAAAAATATCGTTTCATTTGGTGTCATCCTAAAAGATTATTATCTAAAAACATTATTCCATACGACAAAACTAAAAAATAAAGTTTTATTTAATTAGAAAATATTAAATAAAATTGCTATAATTCCGGCCATGGTCACGTGATCGAAAACGTTCCGTGATCTCGAATGACGTCACAGTCCACACCACCTATGGGATGTGGAATTGTCATTGTTTGAAATGTGAACTGTGACGTCATGAGAGGAAATGGAACGTTTCGGCGGCAATTTATTTTTTTGAATTTATTTCTCGATTTATACGAAAAATAATGAAAATTATGCCGAAATATACGTTTTGTTAGCTTCAGCATAGCATTATTAACAATTTAAGATGATTTTCTAAAAGTAGTCAAATACCCTATTACATGGTAGCCTACCTACCATATACAACCTTCACGTTCGGTTACTTCTCTGGAGGTTGAATTGTCAAAGCGATAATGTAATCAAAGAAATAAGCTGAGGCCCATGGAACTAGGAATTACGACTAGTGAGACCGAACCTTGTTGATACAAATAATAGAAAATAAATGCTGCAAACATAATATTTATTATTTATTAACATATTTCAGTAATGCAAGCCATAAATCGTAGCTTAATTTATTACAGTATTTATCTCTTGAATCTTGAATCTTGATCAACCCTTTCTCGTTGGCAAAGAGCCACCAACACCTCGGGCTTCCCTCTTCTTGCGCGAAAAACCGAAGTAATCATTCTGTACCATGCTCGGTGGTGGCGGCATGCCTTCTGGCGGTGGCGGTATACCTCCCGGAGGTTGAGGCATGCTTTGCCTGGCTACCTGTATTTTAAATATGTACATAATTGCATCTTACCCAGTAAACCTAGACTTGGTGGAGCTAAGGTGCTCGAATGATGACGTCGCACCGGGAAGCGAATTGTCGGAAAAACCCCCAGTATGTGAACGGACAAGGACAATGCACATAGTGGGGGTAATAAAACCGGTACATTAGTACGATTAAATTTAGGTTGGTAAGTGTTACTTAAAATAGCCGAAAAAATGTTTAAAAAATTGGTTGTCTGTAAAGTCGGTTTACGGACGATAGTTTTACGTGATAACGTCAGAAACACAAGCAGCACAAGCCAACGCTTGGGCCGATCGTGCCTCTCTATCACTTGTTCCGCGCTCTCGCTTACACGCTCAGGCACAGGCGGACACTTTTTCGTGCGTACAGCCATATTATCATCTTCACAGGTTTATATAAAAATCTTTACTTGAAAGTGTCCAGTTTAATAAATTAGTCAGAATATCGACTAAGTGAGTAACTCACGTCCAACTCGATATTCTGACAAATTTCTTAAACTGGGCACTTTCAAGTAAAGATTTTTATATACCTACGCTTGTGAAGATGATACTACAAGCTGTCGCAATTAGAATGCCATAAGCCTACTTTGTCGTATTAGTTTACAAATTGCAAAAACCAAATTAGATTTGAATTTCGCGGGCAGAGCCGTATAATCAACCTTTAAGAGTTTTCGATTCCGCATGACGGTAATAATTTTAGAGTTACTTGTCCCGAACCATGACGGCTCTACCAACAATGAACAATTACAAAAGCGGCACACTATGGTGTTCAGATATGATCCTTGCAAAAGACCAATGTCTATTGATGGACGTCTACCAGTGGAGACGACGACGACGATACGCAATTGAGTTTTACAGAGCGAACTTATATGATTTAAGTACTTAACTACTACCACCTACTACTCCTTCACTTCTCTGTTAATGACATGTTCTTTCAAAAGTTACCGTTACATTAAAAGTCTATCATTATTAAAGTAGGTAGTTATTAAAATGTATCTCACCCTTCTCAAAGGCCTAAGATCCTCGTGTATATTTGCTACCGAACTTGGAGACGATGTGTCTTGGCCACGACTTATAGCCACCCAAACACCAAAAAACAATAAGCACCATACTGTATACTTCATCTTCAATGTTCTCTGATGGATTGCCATGATTTGAAGCGATCACATCTTTATATGCCTGTTGCATGTAACTTGATCTATGTTGAACGCAAACCTTTGGGCTTTGACAAACAATGCAGCGTTTCCTGCTTTGAACAAGTTAGATCGCCAAGATAAAATGCCACAAACGTCGATTAAACTAATTAGCTTCGTGTCACAAACGTGCGAAATAAGTAGGAACAAGGGTAAAAACGATCTCATCATGATAACGCGAACGTTTCAATTGTAAAGTTATGCGATGAATTAAATAAAAATCATCATTTTTAATAGCTGTACTTTGATAGATTTTAAAATGTTGCGCAGGTAGATGTAGATATTTTTTTTTTGAATGAGTCAAGGGTGAAGGGCTTGGTGAAGGGTGACTTCTTAGCATAGCTTCGATGAGGTGACATGTAATTTATTTATTTTTTAATAAGTACATATTAAAAAAACTGAAGTTATCAATTATTATGAACGTCATCTTATTGCAAAAGATACTTACTTCCATAAATCTGATAAATTGTCTCACTTAAATTAAAAAAAAAACCTACATTGATGAAACATTTTTCAACAACGATAAAAGTTTAAAAACTGTCACCCGACTAAGGAGAATTGGACGTAGCTTAAGTCACCCGGACCATCGTAACAAATCGATTGACACCGCATTCATCAAAATCGGCTCAGTCATTTATTCGCTACGGTTTAAGATTCGTATCTAAATTGTCACTTAAATACCTACGTCACATCACATTAATATTATAAAGGCGAAAGTTTGTATGTGTGTGTATGTTTGTTACTCTTTAACGCAAAAACTACTATACGAATTTGGCTGAAATTTGGAATGGAGATAGATTATACCCTGAAGTCGCATCGTCTAGTTTCCAATAAAATGGGGAGAATAGGGTATTTGACTACCTATATTAAAAATATTGTTTCAACTGGTCTCATCCTAAAAGATTATTATCTAAAAACATTATTCCATACGACAAAACTAAAAAATAAAGCTTTATTTAATTAGAAAACATTAAATAAAATTGCTATAATTCCGGCCATGGTCACGTGATCGAAAACGTTCCGTGATCTCGAATGACGTCACAGTCCACACCACCTATGGAATTCTCATTTTGTCAATACATTTCGACATGTTTGTGCGGCGTAAAAGGCTAATTTCGTCTGTTTTTCATCGTTACTATTTTATTAAATACCAAATAGTATGCGACACGCGGCCTAAACACATATTATAAAATTGTCATTTGATTGAAATGTGAACTGTGACGTCATGTAAGCAAATGGAACGTTTCCGCGGCAATTTATTTTTTTGAATTTATTTCTCGATTTTTATGAAAAATAATGAAAATTATGCCGAAATATACGTTTTGTTAGCTTCAGCATAGCATTATTAACAATTTAAGATAATTTTCTAAAAGTAGTCAAATACCCTATTATGCCACATGTCATGTCAGCGAGAACGTTTTGAGTTTCGAACATTGTGTCATGATTTTATAAGAATGACGGTGTTAAATGAATTTTTCAAGTGGCAATTCTTTCAGTGTGGCAACACTTGTTTTATGTCGGTAATTTGTTAGTTGTTGGCAAACATGGTTGCGTTGGCCAATCAGGAATAAGCACGCGTAGCCCCTACAAAATTACGTAAAGAGTGGAAAAAATGGGGGGGAGAAAGTGAGGGCCGGATGGTCGACAGCGGAGGACAGTCAGTTAGTGATTTATCTTTGAATAGCTCGGTTAAAAATGGGCAAAGTATCGATATTTGTGACAACTTCAGAAGTGACAATATGAACCCAATGCATTGGTTCTACAAAGTTAGGCAGCAAGCAGATTGAACGTCAACTTGCGCCTGTAGTAGAAATTTAAACGATAACATTTTAAAAATAAACTTCATGGAAGTTTTGAACGATGATAATCATTAATTTTGTAAGTAATTTGAATTTGAATTGAATTTAGATTGGATTTGGATTGAATTCGAATTGGATTTGAATTGAATTTGAATTAGATTTGAATTGAATTTGAATATGTTTGTTATTTTCATTATTTATGTACAAGAAAAAAAAATCTCTTAAAATCTATTATCAGATGAATTAGACAAAGGTGAAGCTTGTCTCTATGTGAATATTTCTTTCAGCATGCTCAAAAGTGAGAAGTGAAATTAAAAAGTGGTGCATGGGTATAAAATGTACATCCATATATAATTATATACTATAATAATATACTACCTAAGTAGCAAAAAGCTGAGATTTGTGAGGGCTCGCGTAGTTTTTCTAACGAGTTAAGTCCCGTTGTAGCGATGTTGACTCTTTGGTTTTCATGGATTGATTTTGATTTTTGGATTGATTCTTTTGGATGAAGTTAATTTTTTTTAATTAAATTATCTAATAAACCATAAATACGCAAAAATACATAAATATTTTTATAAACATTTTTATTAAAATATATAAAAATTATAATCCTATACAGAACAGTAAGAAAGATGGTGCTGCTTCACTCTAGGTTTGAAAGTGTGTATTGACTGTCTTTAATGTGCTTGGGTAGTGAGTTTCATAGGTAATAAATAATACGGTGAACGAAAGATTTTTCCGAACATTTCCAATCTGATTTATTAGTTGGTATGGTAAAAAGAGTTTCGTTGACAACAAGCATAAAATTATAGAAAAAAAGGAATGGTGATTTTGAGAGGTCGTCGTACATTACAATTCGATAGGGACGGATATAGTTAGATTTTCTAGGTATTTTTAAAGGATCTAGCAATCAAGTTCATTGTTGACTAGTAGCTAGAGATTTTGAGATCACCTGCGAATGAAAAAAATATATATATTGCGACTGCTTGAAACAGAGATGAACGTTATTAGTAATGTTAGGGACGGATTCTCAGAATTCGAACCGTTTACCATTAATGAACAAATTAATTGTTTTGATTGACGATTATTTAGTTATTTTAATACAAATTAGTGATTGTTCATTTTAGATTTATATAGTATTTATTCTTGTTGACTATATTTTTTGGATGAATAATAAATTTTATATTATTGAAATTACTATTTAGATGACTGAATGTTTTTTTTTTTTTACAAAATATAATATGATAATGAATGTTTTATAAATAAGCGATTTCAAGATAAAAACATTGCTTATAGAAATGAATAATATAATTAATTATTATTTGATACAAGTTCTGGGTTATAGCCAGTAGATCTGTCAGATAAAACATTTTTTGAAAAGACAAATTATAGCGTGATATTTTTTATAAATTCGTAGTCTGCAATACTAGATAATGCAGAACTGATGGCACCGCATTCACGAATGTGGTGGTGGGATAAACTACTTGTTTAGGATAAATAAGAGATAATTTGATATTATTGGAATTTGCTTAAAGTAGGTAGACCAAACCAAGGTGAAGTAAGTTTGCTTTCGAAGTGAGTTAGTCACTTAATTGATTTCCGATTTCAAGATGGTATTTAAGTGAATAGTCAATATACAATATTCAGTAACATGATTTAAAAGAAATAGCGTAAAAGTAATAAAAAAAATGACAATTAGTAAATATTTGTTGCGGTATTTTTACCGGTTCTTCCCGCTAGGTTGCGATACAGAACTTTGAATTTAAAACTTAAAAATTTAAGTACTTAATATTATTGTCTAATTGACTAGACAGAGATTATGAATGCAGAGTTTAGTTTGTAATTGACAGATAGTTAAAAGAAATTGTTAACTTTAACTAAAAATTATGTTGAGGTTAATAGAACGAATGAAGATTTGAATGAAATTAAAAGGTTTAGGGTTGAATTTGTGAATAAATTAAAATTGAATTTTTATTTTTGAGATATTTAGTCTGAAGATTGGATTTTGAGTGAGATAATGACATTTTTATAATAAAATGATAAGGATTGAATGAGTTAGGTTAACCTCGCTCCTAAAATATCTTAGAGACTGTGCTATAGTGCTGTGTGATAGTTCCTAGATAGGTCTAATCCTCTCGTTAGAGAGTATTATGTTCTATGGGTCTAAAGTTTCTATAACTATAAGTGTAGTGTGTAATATGAAATTGGTATTAATTGGTTAGTGCTAAAGTAATTCGTCATATTAAAATAATGATCAAGCTTAGTAAAGATAATGAGTTTCGAATCTGATTCACAATAAAATAAGTCCAGTGAGAATTACGACCGAATGTCATGATCAAAAATTAGGTTAAATTGATACATATACAAAAGAATAATCAATTTAGTTGAAATGTAGTGTGGGTATATTAACAAAAAAAATTATGGATATTATTTTATGTTGTTATTCTAATGCATGTTGATAATACAGTGTTGAAGTGCAACATTCCAGCAACACGGTTTATATTGTGTGTATGATATAGATATATAGATATATATCTATATCTATGTATGTAAGGTATGCGGTTACCAGATTTTTAGTAGGGTACGTGCGCCGGAGGCTGCACGATATCGGATGGCCGAATGTCATGATTTTATAAGAATGACGGTGTTAAATGAATTTTTCAAGTGGCAATTCTTTCAGTGTGGCAACACTTGTTTTATGTCGGTAATTTGTTAGTTGTTGGCAAACATGGTTGCGTTGGCCAATCAGGAATAAGCACGCGTAGCCCCTACAAAATTACGTAAAGAGTGGAAAAAATGGGGGGGAGAAAGCGAGGGCCGGATGGTCGACAGCGGAGGACAGTCAGTTAGTGATTTATCTTTGAATAGCTCGGTTAAAAATGGGCAAAGTATCGATATTTGTGACAACTGTAAACATATAAATAGATGCGCAAGCTGTCTGCGTAAAAACATTTCTGTATCAATTTCCGTTTAGGCCAAGGCCGGCCACGTCCAAAATTCTAGTGTCTATATTTTTATATTTATTTTATTTTATACCTACTTTAATATAATATAGTTTACCCAGTCACGAAGTTTATTATTAATTTATCCAGCAATAACAATATGGGGCAGCAGAAGAGCCCCATACGTACTTCGCTCCGCACTTACAGTGCCAGTGCCACAAGTATAAGTTGGCGGTGGCGTTTTGAGGAACTAATTCGGTCATCCAATTTTTATACTCCATGGCCATCTTGAAAATTCAGGGGATCTCGTTGTGTGCTTTTCGGTTTATTGGGTAAATTAAAAATGTTTTTTTCCCAAATAGACCAGTGCAGATACCTTTGAAAATGATGAGAAATTAAAAAAAATTATAGTAGGATGAAATCCATTGGAAAAGGAAGAGAATATAACAAAAATGAAAGGAAAAATAAATTACGGGCGATCTGAGGTCGGGAAGTGGGGGGAGGGGGGGTTTAAGGGTAAAAAACGGTTTTTCTCAATTTCTGGAAAAACTACAAGTCCTATGGAACAAAGTTAAATGACAAAGTTGTAGGTAATAAAACGATCTACAACTTTTTTATTAGACTTTTTTCACATAACCTCAAAATGTATGTGAAAAATTCAAATAACCAAGTTTTTGGCTTTTTATATTTATCTTTTACAAAAAAAAGAGAGAGTCCCAGAGTCCAGACCCTCCTAGCCCCTTCCCCACTTCTCTATGAAATACCTTTTGATGGGCTAAAATTTTCCGTAGGTCACTCAGATCTTAAAATAGCAATAAATAGGCATCTACGCATGTAATTTAAAAGGTATTTCATTGGGGCTAGGAGGGTCTGGGCCTTACTACCTGTTATTTCGTATTTCGTTTCTGCATTTTCTGAGAGCATTTACCATAGTAATGTATATTTTTTTTACACCATCAGAAAGTAGAGATTTCAACGAACAAAAAGCTCACCGATTTTTTTAAAAAAGCAGATATTTTGACGGGAGAATTTTCGATTGAATATTAGGTGCTTTTTCAATATTAAGTCAAAAAAAAAGGTGAAAAAATAAATATTTTAAATCAGAAAAATTACAGTGTATTTGGGACATAAAAAGGTAAGTTTTCACCAAATTTCGTGAAAAAATATTTTTTTTGTAAAAGATAAAAATAAAAATCCAAAAAATTGATTATTTGAATTTTTCACATACATTTTGAGGTTATGTGAAAAAAGTCTAAATAAAAAAGTTGTAGATCGTTTTATTACCTACAACTTTGTCATTTAACTTTTTTCTATAGGACTTGTAGTTTTTCCAGAAATTGAGATAAACCGTTTTTTACCCTTAAACCCCCCCCTCCGCCCCACTTCCCGACCTCAGATCACCCGTAATTTATTTTTCCTTTCATTTTTGTTGCAGTCTCTTCCTTTTCCAATGGGTTTCATCGTACTATAATTTTTTTTTCAAAAATTATCTACCCTGGACTAAAAGTCTCACTTTCTATAGAATGGCAGTAAAGGTGAGCACAGCACAGTGGCGCACAGCCGCGCCAAGTTAAACTTGTCGCACTGTACCGCAGCCATCGCATGATTCATGATCACAGTTCATTGCCCCAATCCAAGAGAATAAAACCAATCGTTTTTCAATAAAGTAGGTATTCTGTGCCCATAGACTTGGTACTAAGGATTGCCCTGGCCCTGTCAAACCGGTTTCGTCGAAACTATCCTTACCTTACTCTGTGGTAGCACCGTCTTCTTCGGTCCGTTCACAGCTATTTTACCTCTGACAGCCTCCGTCAAGCCATACCTACGGGGCGACCGGCTAAGAAATATATCAATCATTAAAGGACAGCATCAATGTCAAAACATGGTTTTGGCTCCACGTATCATTGATACAGTCCTTAAAGGATCGTTGAGGACAAAAAAATGTTTTGACATTGATGCAGTACACTATCGATACAATTTTTGTATGAACATTGCTGAAAATTGGTTCCACGTAAGACTTTTGAAGTACGATGTCGTTTAAGGACTACGACAAAAGTTACGTCAAACTAAACTACACTAGCGGCACGCTATGATGGCCGGTTTGACACATTACAATAGTGATGTGGAATGTCAATTTATTCTCGAACAAAAAACAATTAAGTTTTGTTTTTGTACCTGATTAAATAGGTTTAATAAAACAAAAATGTATATGTTTATTTAATTTATTTGAACGAACTGAATATTTGAATGAAAATGAATATACATACTTTATATGCACACAAGAAACATATGAATACAAAAGATACCAAAAAAGGTGCCACAAAAGGCCATAATTAATCAGATTCGTCCATACTACTATTTTCACTGTCGTCACTGCTATCATCACCTACATTAATAATTATATGTTCGTTTTCTATAATATTATCTATTTTCACATCTCTTTCATAATCTTCCCTTATTAATTTAACAGTTCTATTCACAACCTTTTCCCAGTCTCCTTTAGTCACATGTTCACAAGCTTCTTCTAATAATTTTAGCATTTTTTTTGTGGTAAATGGGGGTTCTGTATTGTGTCTTGCAGCATATCCCTTAATTTGAGCCCACACCAACTCAATCGCATTATACTCACAATGGTAAGGCGGTAACCGTATAACTCTGTGCCCATGTTCTAATGCTATTTCGTCAATGACGTATCGGATCTTGGTTGGTTTGTTTTCTTTTAAAAGACGTACTAATTCCGCTTTTAACATATTCATGTTTGCATCTACGCCATTTTTACGAAGCCATGCGACGATATCAGCTTTCTTTTGGGATTGGGCAGGTGGCTTGTCAATTTGCATCGAGTGGTATGGGGCGTTGTCCATAATTATAATAGATGGTTCAGGGAGGCTACACAACATTGAGGTAAACCATTCAGTAAACTTTTCTCCATTCATGTCTTCATGATAGTCTCCAGTGGTTTTTGACGCAAAAGCCATGAGAGAACCTTCGACAAACCCGTTGATGGTTCCGGCGTGACAAATTATAAGTCGCGATCCTTTTCCTACAGGAACTTTGGAAGTAGATGCTGCTGTGTCATCGTTCCAAGAACGGCCTACAGTATGGTTAGCATTAAGCCATGTTTCATCCAAGAACACAACATTTTGCCAATTTTTGATTGAAGCAACGTCAATTCGAAACTGCTTTGTTTTGCATTGAGCATTGACGCGAGTTTGCCGGAGGTAGTAGTTGTGCTAGCCAGCGATCCTATGTGACGATCGTATTAGATTCCATTTTTAAAAATTTTCAATTTAGAAAACCAAATGCCGAGTTGTGGTATATATCATATAAAAATAAAAATTTTACCTTTTGTATGAAACAGCTGATATTTTTTTGCGATTTCAGAGGTTTGTCCACATAGTGAAAATTGTTCATATTCACAAGTACATTCACCCCTTAAATGGTGCAAACTGATTTTTCTACACTTGTATACATTTTAGAAATTAACTCATTATAGCGTGCCGGTAGCGGCACGCTATGATGGCCGGTTTGACGTTTGTCCGCTCATGAAGTTCCGTATTAATTGATAACGACTTTGAAGGAAATAATTGTATTACTTTATTGACGATAGTGATGTGCAGAGATTCATAAATTTTATCGAATGTAGTTTTAGGTTTAGGACTCAAAATTTATTTATTAAATTGATTTCTAAAATGTATACAAGTGTAGAAAAATCAGTTTGCACCATTTAAGGGGTGAATGTACTTGTGAATATGAACAATTTTCACTATGTGGACAAACCTCTGAAATCGCAAAAAAATATCAGCTGTTTCATACAAAAGGTAAAATTTTTATTTTTATATGATATATACCACAACTCGGCATTTGGTTTTCTAAATTGAAAATTTTTAAAAATGGAATCTAATACGATCGTCACATAGGATCGCTGGCTAGCACAACTACTACCTCCGGCAAACTCGCGTCAATGCTCAATGCAAAACAAAGCAGTTTTGAATTGACGTTGCTTCGAAAAGTATAAACTGTCAGTGCAATGCGATTGTGATATAGTTTTGACCTGGCTTTGGATTTCAAATATTGATACTGCATTACTGTTGACCCTTGCTCGTTAATTTGGACTCTGTTCAAGCCCTTTGTTGTGGATTTCGTCGATATGACCGAACGTACGCAGAGAACTGTTCTAAATAGTCAGACACGTGAGTTCGTAATACGCCTTCGTAACTATTTCGATCGTGAAGCTCAAAATGGAGGGCCAATTTTACCTATAACGTCAGTGGTTGAACGCGTAGCTGATGCGCTTAATATTGGACAACGAACTGTTAGACGGATAACTAAAAAAAAATATGGCGAGACTGGCACAGAAGAAAATAAACTTCACACACCAAAAAAGAGAAAACGAGCAAAACCAGTCGTAGGCATCGATAGCTTTGATGCCGATGCTATCCGAAGACATGTTTACGGCTACTATTTACAGAAGGAGTATCCAACAAGAAAAAAGTTGGTGCATTCACTGAAGGAAGCTGGATTATTCTTCGGTGGGGAAAGTTCTTTAACGAAGATTTTGAAGACCATTGGATTTCGATACAAAAAATGTAACAAACGCAAAATATTGATGGAAAGATTTGATATAGCGATGGCAAGGTATACTTTTTTACGGCAAGTGAAAGAAATCAAAAATTGGCAAAATGTTGTGTTCTTGGATGAAACATGGCTTAATGCTAACCATACTGTAGGCCGTTCTTGGAACGATGACACAGCAGCATCTACTTCCAAAGTTCCTGTAGGAAAAGGATCGCGACTTATAATTTGTCACGCCGGAACCATCAACGGGTTTGTCGAAGGTTCTCTCATGGCTTTTGCGTCAAAAACCACTGGAGACTATCATGAAGACATGAATGGAGAAAAGTTTACTGAATGGTTTACCTCAATGTTGTGTAGCCTCCCTGAACCATCTATTATAATTATGGACAACGCCCCATACCACTCGATGCAAATTGACAAGCCACCTGCCTGAAGGAATTAGACTGTAGTTAGCTTCCATGTAGTAGGCCGATCAAGATAAGAGAATCAAACCCCAAGTTTAGGAATGTACTTTTAATTGCACACGTCTATCCTTCGCGAGGTCGTAGCAGAAGAGAGTTGAGACAGTGTTGCCACTATAACTTTTTATAATAACTAAGTAATGTTGCCAACAAAAGTTATTTATTAACTAAATCCATGTTTAATAATTAAACATACTGCGGCCTCGCGAATGTTAATTACATTATGATATTATTATTGTTCACAAACTTTAAAGTTAATTGTATAATTTTAATGTAATAACTAACTATTCTAAAAAGGTTTATGTATGTGAAATAGAATAGAGAACAAATTTTTTGATGTAACTTATGCTATTCAGAATCTATAGGTAAAATACATATTTTATTTATGGCTCTAACATGTGTTCTTTTATTTGGGGTCATGACCTCTACAGCCCTGACCTTTCCATCATGTCCTGGACATAATTTGACAATCCGGGCGATAGGCCAATACATTGTTTGTAAATTATCATCTTTTAAAATTACCAAACTTCCTAATTTAACATTATCTTTGACTTGGCGCCATTTAGGTCTATTTTGAAGAATATTTAGGTAATACTTATGCCAAGCTTTCCAAAACTGTTGTTTTAAATTAGTACAAATTTTCCAAAACTTAAGTCTGTTTTGAGGTACATCAATCAAATTATCTTCAGGATACATGGTTAGTGGACCTCCAATTAAAAAATGACCCGGTGTTAAATAACAAAAATCATCTGGGTCTGATGAGAGCGGTAGAAGAGGTCTGGAATTAAGTACAGCTTCAATTTCGCAAAGAACTGTATTAAGCTGTTCATAAGTCAATGAAGCTTTTTGTACAACTCGTTTTAAATGATATTTTGTGCTTTTAACTGCACTCTCCCAGAGTCCTCCATGAGTCGGCGAGTAACATGGGATGAAATGGAAAGTTATTCCTTGTTCTGCAGCAAACTCGTGTACTTTTGCTTGATGGCTCTGAGAAGAGTGCAGTTTATAAAGCTCATGCAACTGACTGTTCGCTGATTTAAACGAACTAAAATTATCGCAGTGGATGTGGCTGGGAATTCCCCGTCTGCTTATTTCTCTTCTCAAACAAGCGAGGAAAGTTTCTGTGGTTAGATCTGAAGCTAGTTCTAAGTGAACCGCTTTTGTGGTAAAGCATACAAAAACACAGATGTAACCTTTGCCGGTAACAGAGCGCCTGATTCGCGATAGCTTGACGTCTACAGGGCCAGCGAAATCCACTCCGATCTTTTCAAACGGACGGCTAGTGACAGTGACACGGCTGGCTGGCATCGATCCCATTAGCTGCTGAGCCACTGTCGCCTTATTTCTAAAACATGTAATACATTTGTATGTTATTTTCTTAACTTCTGATAATCCATTCAAAATCCAAAATCTTTGATTTAAACTTGATAGTAGGAGCTTAGCTCCTGCATGCAGTAACCTTTCATGTTCATTTTTAATAATTAAGCTAGTAATTAAAGAGTCTTTTGGTAATATGACAGGATGTTTTCGTGCATTAGGCATAGCAGCGTGGTGAAGCCTGCCACCTACTCGTAGAAGACCTAGTTTATCAATGAATGGATGCAGGTTTGTAAGATTGCTCTTTAAATTGCTGCCTTTACGCAGAGTTCTCAGCTCTGATTTAAAATATATATTTTGTTCATGCCTTACAATTACCATTAAAGCATTTTCAAGTTCTGAGCTTTTTAAATATTTACAATAAATTTTTTCTTGTTTCTTATTTATATTATTTTTGAATCTCAGTATATATGCTAAAAGCCTAACCATTTTTCTGATATTTGAGCATTCAAATAAGCGTTTGAAAATGTATTCAATAGGACTTGAATTTTGATCTTCAGCCTCTTCAGAAAGTACTAAGCAATGCCTCACTTTCACCTCAGGGAGATCGCTAGGAAGCTCGGGTATACAGGAATTAAAATTGTACTCACTCTTATGTAGAAACTGTGGCCCTTTCCACCACATTTCACAGCTGTTTAGTTCACTCGGTTTGACTCCTCTGCTTATGAGGTCTGCGGGGTTGTCTTTAGAGCTGACATAAAGCCATGACCATTGACCTGTAGCTTGACGAATGGCACTTACTCTGTTCGCTATGTAAGCTTGAAGTTTAGATAATTCAGTGCTGAGCCATGCAAGGACGATTTGTGAGTCACTGAATAAGTATACATTTTTAATATTGACTTTAAGCTTAAGTGAATCATGTGTCTTAATTATGAGCTTTGACAATAAAAGTGCAGCATTCAATTCAAGCCTTGGGACTGTCATGCCTTGCTTTTGAATAGGATTGATTCTAGATTTCGAACAGAGCAAATAGACATTAGTGATACCTGATTTTGTAACTCGCAGATATACACAGCAACCGTAGGCTGTGGAGCTCGAAGCATCAGCAAATCCTATCAGCTCTGCAGTGTCTCCCTCTGAAATATCTATGTTTCTACCTAAATGTATTGGTTTCATTGCCGTTAAATCATCTGTAAACTGAAGCCATTCTTGCTGAATATTCAGAGGAGGAGTAGCATCCCAATCTATATTTTGAATCCATACTTTTTGCATAATAGCTTTTGCGGTAACTACGATGGGGCCGGCGAACCCCATAGGGTCATAGAACCTACCAATGTAACTTAATATGGATTTCTTTGTTATTTTCTTAGAATTGTATGGCTCTGGCGAACAAATTATAAAGTTATCATCTTTGACATTAATTCGCAGCCCTAAAGCTCTCATGTGGAAGCTTTCTTTTTGCAAATCTAAATTACAAAATTGCTGTTGCGACTCAGGTATGTCAGACAGTATACTCTCATTATTTGAAGCCCATTTGTGGGTATGAAAGCTACCTAATTTTAGCAAACTGAGTATTTGATCTTTAGCAGCTATTATTGAATTTAAATCTTGATCTGAGTAAAGAATATCATCAACATATGTATGGATTTTTAATATTTTTGAAGCTAGAGGATATATATCTTCATACCTAGACGCTAGTTCTATTAAACAACGTGTTGCTAAGTAACTGGAGCTTTTTAAACCATATGTAACGGTATCTAAGCGAATGCATTTAATAGGTTCATTAGGGTTGTCTCTCCAAAGTATGTTTTGAAGAGAAGTGAATTCTGGATCAATTTTAATATTACGAAACATTTGTTTTATGTCAGTAGTAAATGTATACTTGCCAAAACGGAATAAATTGATTACATCAAATAGATCTTTTTGTACTACAGGTCCATTAAGTTGCAGGTCATTCAGCGAGACCTTCCTATCACCTTTCATCGATCCATCAAAAACACAACGAAACCGTGAAGTACTGGAATTTTCATTTATTATTGAATGGTGCGGAATATAATAAGCTGCCTGTTTATTTAATTCATAGAGCTCAATGTCAACATAATGACCATGATTGAGTGACAAATATTCATGGATAAAGTTTTGATATTGTATAAATAAATCTGGATTTAAATGTAATTTCTTTTCTAAATTCAGAAATCTTTTCAAAGCAAAGTGAAAGGATTCTCCTAATGCGTGCTTTATATCTTTCAAAGGTAATTTTAACGGCATGGCAACTTGGAATTGATTGTTTTCTAATTTAACTGAATCTTTGAATATTTGTTCGCAGAGCTCTTTTTCTGATGTTTTTTCATTGAATAATTCAGGTACCTTTTCAGTAGACCAGAATTGAGAAATTGTTTCGTTTATTCCTAATTCAAATTTCAGAACCACTTTGTTACATGTTGGTTTAGATAAATAAATTGGCAAACCTCCTCCTACTACATCACCAAAGAGAGTAGGAATTATGTGCAGCTCGGAAGCATTTTGTGAAGTTAAGTTGTGGTGAGTACTAGAAGCTAGTTGCGACCCTGGCATGTCACTCGTAGAGCAGAGACTCGTCGGCTTCAACACTACACTGTGCTGGCTCGGTAACAGCGTCTGAAAAAACACATCGGCACCTATTAGCATATGTATTTCACTTGGCACATTAAATTGTTCATCCGCTAAGGTGATATTGTGCGCTATGTCAATTTTTGAAGTATCAATTTGGTTTTGAGGAAGTTTGCATGTTATGGTGTTAACAACATGACAGTTGATTGTTGTTTTGAATGGCATATGCATAGAATGCACCTCTAATGGGATGCAATATTTTGCATCATTTTTTGTATTGGATATACCAATAATACTTGTGTTATTGGGTTTAGGAGATAAACCTAATATTTTTATGACCTTAGAGGTCACTAGTGATACCTGAGACCCGCTGTCTAGCAGGGCTTTTAGTAGGGAAGGCAGGGATTCCCTGCCTTCCCTACTAAAAACTTTTATTCTCGCTGTAGGAAGAAGCACATTATTATCAATATTGCCTGTCAAAGTGACAGGAGGTGCGGGGGCAGGATTAGCACAGGCCAGACTATTGTGGTTAGCCTTGCAGCCTGCGCACTTGAAATGAAATTTACATTTCCCCCTATGCGCAGTTATACATGTGTAGCAAAGTTTATTTTTCTCTATAAAAGCTATTCTGTCTTGTGCAGGTAATAATTGAAATTTTTTACATTTAAAAAGTTTATGGTCTGACTTACAGTAAGTGCATGATGATCTCTGCGTGGCGTGGGCTGCTACCTTTGCGCTTCCCGTAGTGTGGCCTTGCTCAGCATTTTCTAAAGCCAAGGCCCTTGTTTCTAAATACTTGAGAAATTGTTCGAGGCTCGGCTTGACTTTAGCATCTCTGTCTAACTGGTATGCTCTCGCTGTATAACTATCTAATTTGCGGGAGAAAATACAAAGAAGTATAGCATCCCAATGGACTACATTTGGTTCATGAATGTTAATAGCAGCAATTTGCTGTTTAATTGTTGATACAAAATCTCTTAAATTACTAGCTGTAGACCTAGGTATTTGCTTTAAATCTAATAAATAGCCTATGTGTTGATTAACAATTTTATATTTGTTATCATACCTATCCTCTAACAATCTGAGGGCTTCGCTGTAGCTATCAGGTGTTATAGGTAAATTTTTTATTAAACTTAAAGGTTCATTTGTCAAATATGACCGTAGGTAATAAAGCTTTTGAATAGAATCTAGATTCGGGTTGTTATGTATCATTGATTTAAACAAATTGATGAATGGTATATAGTCCGTAAAATTACCGTTAAATTGCGCAATGTCTATTGGTTTCAATCGAGTTTTCGTTGAAGTGCACTGTTCTGTTGAAGACGTTGACGTTTGGACGGCGTACCCTTGTTGTTGAATGGCTTTGTTCAACATTGCAGTCATTTTCATGTATTTCTCCTCGACGACTTCAACCATTTCGTCATCTTTTGGGTTGAGATGTAGAATTTCTTTACAGAGATCCTCGTATTCTGCAAAGGATTTTTGTAAACGTTCGCGTTTTACCATTTGTTCCTCGGAGTTTATCCTGGATAAATGTGGAGCTTCGGCCTCGAGGTAATCCCAAAAGAAAGCTGATATCGTCGCATGGCTTCGTAAAAATGGCGTAGATGCAAACATGAATATGTTAAAAGCGGAATTAGTACGTCTTTTAAAAGAAAACAAACCAACCAAGATCCGATACGTCATTGACGAAATAGCATTAGAACATGGGCACAGAGTTATACGGTTACCGCCTTACCATTGTGAGTATAATGCGATTGAGTTGGTGTGGGCTCAAATTAAGGGATATGCTGCAAGACACAATACAGAACCCCCATTTACCACAAAAAAAATGCTAAAATTATTAGAAGAAGCTTGTGAACATGTGACTAAAGGAGACTGGGAAAAGGTTGTGAATAGAACTGTTAAATTAATAAGGGAAGATTATGAAAGAGATGTGAAAATAGATAATATTATAGAAAACGAACATATAATTATTAATGTAGGTGATGATAGCAGTGACGACAGTGAAAATAGTAGTATGGACGAATCTGATTAATTATGGCCTTTTGTGGCACCTTTTTTGGTATCTTTTGTATTCATATGTTTCTTGTGTGCATATAAAGTATGTATATTCATTTTCATTCAAATATTCAGTTCGTTCAAATAAATTAAATAAACATATACATTTTTGTTTTATTAAACCTATTTAATCAGGTACAAAAACAAAACTTAATTGTTTTTTGTTCGAGAATAAATTGACATTCCACATCACTATTGTAATGTGTCAAACCGGCCATCATAGCGTGCCGCTAGTCATTGATACAAGCCGTGAGGTGTTCTTATCGGTGACATAAGGTGTCCACTAATCGTTTTACTACTCATATTTTCTGTTAAAGTGTTTTAAAAAGCTTTATTAAATAATTTGTCAAATTAGCAAAGCAATTAGTAGTATTTTAAGAAGTATGTTTAATGTTAAAATCATTGAAGAATAATTTTTAGATTTAAAGGTTACTTTTTGACACTTTCGTATTTTAGGGATAGTTTAAAGAGCATGGAACTAGGAATTACGACTACGTCTAATTAAAGAATAATCTCTGGTTTGCCGTCTGAAAGTTTGTTACGAAGTATAAAGTTTAAAAATCTGAAATCATAAAAATAGTTTGGTGTTTGGGTGGCATCAAACTCGCAGTTGTTATCATTGTTGGATTAATTGACGTAGTCGTAATTCCTATTTCCATGAACTAGCCGCATAGGTTAGGTACATAAGTATTACGTATGATTTATGTATATACCTACATAATATTCAATAATAATTTGCGCCTGGGTAAATTCTGTCTGTGATGCGGGAATAAGTTTTAGTTTTCGAAATAGAAATAGAAATGTTTTTTATTCAAATAAACTTTTTTACAAGTGCTTTTGAATTGTCAATGAGTCTACCAAGTTTTATATGTGTTTATGTGTAAGAAGTACCATCCTATTTAAATACTTAAATATTGCATAAATTATTTGCAGATGTTATTTAATTCAAAAGCAATTATTATTAACTATGGCAGTTATTAATTATTTCAATTGGTATAACGCAGTAAAATTTGGAAGACTGCTATGGCCGTATAGATTGCTAGATTATCATAATGTTCAAATTAGTCGGATTATACGTATGACCCACCACTAAGGCTGTATTTAGTGCTCTACCGACGGTGAGCGCTGAGGTCGGTCGAGCGTAGCTATATCAATGAAAACGTATGAACGACTACAATGCAGTGCTGATGAATTGATACGCGCGTACAGCTACGTCGCGCTGACGAAAACCGTCGGTCAAGCTCGTCGGTCCGGCGTGCGTCGGTTGACTGACGCGCTAGGTGATATACACCCGCGTTCAGTGCAACGCTGACCGAGCAACCGACCACACGCGCGTACGCAATATCGTGAATTATCGAGTACAAAAATGAATATCGATACCGAGCGAGTTATAACTGAGGTGCATCTTCGTCCGCCATTGTGGGACCTCTCTTGTCAGTTGTACAAAGATCGTGATGCCAAAATTAAAGCTTGGCATGAAGTTTGCCAAGCAATAATCCAAAATTACGACGAACTCTCAGACAATGAGAAAAAACTTATAGGTAAGTAAATAAAACAGTATTTTTGTATTTTATGAGTTTATTAGAAGATACTAGCATCTTGCCACGATACAGTACCATCAGGAGAAACGAAATAGTTTGCAAATTTATCCCTTATCATATCGCCTGATCTGATATTACGGTTCATATTGAGGTTATGATCTTCGAACCCTTCGATAGTTAACGTGTCATCTACTCTGTAACCATCCCGTTCCCTAATGAAGTTATGTAAAACGCAACACGCCTTTATTATTGCTATTGTATTAGGCAAGGAAGTATTCATTGGTCTATGAAATATCTTGAATTTATTACTCATTATTCCAAAAGTAGACTCAATATACCTCCTAGCACGGCTTAATCTATAGTTAAATATTTTTTTTTTATGTGTTAGATTACTTCGTGCGTAAGGTCTTAAAACTTTGTTCGATATACCGAACGCAGAATCGCCGATAATCATGTATGGAAGTGGTTCTGTAGTATTCGGTAGTGGTTTTGGTGCAGGTAATATTATTTCTCCGTTATTTAATTTAGTAAGCAAACTGCTTTCCTTAAAAATATTTGAATCGGAATCTGTTCCACATGCACCTACATTTATATAGGTGAAGCGATAGTCAGAATCACACATCGCCAATAGAACAACAGAATAATATTTTTTGTAATTTGAAAACAAACTTCCGCTGTGATCAGGGCAGATTATTCTTACGTGCTTCCCGTCTATACTGCCGATGCAGTTAGGGAAGTTTGCTATCTTCTCAAACCCGGCAGCGACTTTAAGCCATTCTTCCTGTGTATTCGGTAAGGAAAGGCATTCTTCGTGAAGTAGTCCCCAAATCTTTGCACATACTTCTTTAATGATTCCACCGATAGTTGCCGTACCGAGACGGTAACTGAAATAAATATCACTGTATCGTTGGCCAGTCACTAGGTATCTGAAACAAAAAAAAATCAGTTATTATACTTACAGAAAAACAAGTGCAGCAGCGGTGGAAAACAGCGCGCGACGCCTATGTAAGGTGCAAAGTCACACTGAAAAATACAAAATCTGGATCTGGAGGTGGAAACAAAAAGAAATATATATTTTTTGACTGTATGCAATTTCTAGATAAAAAACAAATAGTAGACACTGAAGATTCAATTTTAGTTAGTCAGAACACAATTGAATCCCGATCAACTAGCGAACCACCAACTATCGATACAGGAGAAGGTTCTTCTTCAAACCCTCCATCAAACCAAAATGCTGTACCTTCTACGTCCGAGGGCCCCAACACTTCGCATATAAACCAAACTGCTGCAAGTAGACCGAAAAATGTGCATAGAAGGCGAAAGAGAATTCCTGATGAAGACGACAGTTTTGAGAGAAATGTTGAACATATTTAAAGAGAACACAAAGCTGATGCAGAACGATGATATGTCGTTTTTTTGTTCGCTTCTGCCGATCATGCAAAGTTTTTCTAATCACCAAAAATTACTTTTCCGTTCGGAAGTGCTAAAAAAAGCCATCGAAATTTCAAGCGTTAACAGCTCTGGTGAAGACCGGCCTGGGACATCCCATACTTTTTCTACGATGTCGGAACATTCAGATATAGCTACTCTATACTCAACAGAACAATCCACATCTCAACCCCGTCCTGAACAAAATTCTCATTTTATAGAAGAACCCGCAACTCAACAATTGGTATTGCAAGGTGATTCATCGACTCCAACCTACACGTTGGAAGAATATCTTACCTTCCAGAAAATGTGAATCGATTACTTTTGTAACACTTTTAATTAAAATACTAATTATATGAACTTTTGAGTTATTTTTGTCCTAACAACTATAGAAAAAGATTTAAGTAATTTTTTAAGTAGTAGTAGGGCTCCTTGTGAAAGAGCTCGCCCGGGAAATAAAGTACTACCACCGTACCTATTTCTGCTGCTAAACAGTAATGTTACAATGCTGTGTTCCAGTGGAAGGGTACGGGTGCCGGTGAAATTGCGATCACATGAGACTTTCCATCTTCATGTCCCTGTTTGGCGAACGAGATTTTCAATACCATTTGGGCAACAGCCTGGATGGTGTTGCAGTATTAATGGGCACATGTAGGCACTTGACATCACGTGGGCCTTTAGCTCGTTTCGCCATTCTATATCATAAAAAAAGTAAAAAACAAAAAATAGATAAAAAAAAAATAGTAAATTAGTAGGTACTTACCTTAAAGTAACGGCCAATCTTTCTACTGGTGGCACTGGAATACGGACATGTTGTTATGTTTCAAATTATCCTGTAGTTTAGCTAGCAGTTCATCAAAACTTCTGATAGACATCCTGAAGTACTCAAAAAATTTTTCCTCGTGTTCTCGCAATTTAGAATACAATGTACAAAATTCTCCTTCAATTAGCCGGTCTATAATTATTGGATGCACATGATATCTTCTCCGTCTTTTGTGCCGTAATCGTAATCGTTTGCGTAAATAGTACGCACATATTATAGAGTTAACAAATGGATTCATTTTTCTTCGCAACTGTACACGTCTGGCTAAGTTTTCCGTCAGTTAAGCACTAAACGCTTGGCCACGACTGCCAATCAGGATGTACGATCATCGCGTACGGTACGCGCTGACCGTCGGTCGAGCACTAAATTCAGCCTAAAATATCGATAGTCACGTGATAATCACCTGATTGCGACCTATTGCTACACTCCTGAAAAAGCTTACGCGGTACCGGTTATAAGGACTGTAACTATAACGATCCATAAGGATATTTTTGGATGTGAGATGTGAGACAATAGTTACGCTAGTATTTTGTTTTGACAAAATACTATGGCTTGACGGAGGTTGTCAGAGTTAAATTAACTGTGAACGGACATACCATTGTCACCATAATAGACGTAGTCGTTTTCCTAATTCCATGTAAAATAACTTACCTATTCATAAATCTGTGGTCGAAAAAATGTCTGAGGACTAACTACCAAAGACCTTACACATACTAACTAGACTGTGCACCAAACATTTTTGTTAAGCTAAAATGAGATCTATGGCGTTTTACATAGGGTAGCTAGTTCCTTGTAAGCGGTAGCTAGCCAAAAGCGGTCCTGGCGAGAGGGCCTCCGGTGGTAGTGTGTCCTTGTCTGACGTCTTGCTAGCTCATATAATTATTGGGTTTGGTAGAAATGGTAGAAAATTTTATATTTTGCTCTTTTATGATTTACCAAACTAGAGAACAGCAGTGCGGCAGAACTATTTCGCCTCGCGAAGGACAAAATTGAATTTACGAAGCTGACTGCCAACCTTCGCTAGTCGGAGAGGCACGCGAAGAAGAAGAAGATGATTTACCAAAAGGAGCAATCCATAAACTTTGAAACTTATTTTAATATTTCTACAGTTTATATAAATAATTATTATTGCGTTGTATTTAAAAATAAATCATGAATACTGAGTAAAAGTAGTACTTAAATGTTTGGCACTGGTAATACTAAATGCACATTACGTATTATTCTTTAGGGTAACCATGAATTATGTGGATCAAAGATTTTTCTAGTCTTTTCGTAGAAGTAGTTATGTAGATACGTAACGTATAGTAAATTAAATAAACTAAAAAAATATTTAATCAAAGTAAATCACATAAATATTATTTTACTTAGAAAGTCGCTTCTCTCAAGTTATAATATTTTAAGTTATTTAGGTGAAAATTAGGAGATTTATTGGAGTTTAGTAAAATACGTAATGTCATTTTATTTAATCTAATGAAATGTCGGAGTATACAATCAAATTGTCCTGTGTTCTGTTTTATCATGGTCACTAGTAATTAGAAAGGGACACACTACCAACGGGAGCCCTCTCACGCGGACCGGTTTTTTCGCCATAGTGCACAGTCTAGTTAGTAAGTGTAAGGTCTTTGCTAACTACGCGTTCGTTTAAAGTTGAGCCACAGTATAACGAAGAGAATCAGTAGTTCGACGCCTTTGATCTCGTCGTAAATGCCGCCAGCGTCTAGACATGCGTCGCGACAGTGTATTTATGGTAGGGTTGTCACAAAGAAACAATTTCTATTAATATTTATAATTTGTACTATATTTCAGATCAACATTACAATAAACAATAATAATTAATCAATAACCAAAAATTAAAAACAAATTAAAATTAAAATATTATTAGTTGAATCAACAACAAATCAGTTTTTTGGCTGGCCACTTCAGCGGTCGTATGCAAATCAATTCCGCCGCATGCAAACATACTTATAAAAATCGGCCAAGTGCGAGTCGGGCCTCGCTCTTTTAGGGTTCCGTTAAAAAAAATTAAATAAAAATATTTCCATGTACCCATGGAAATATTTTTATTTAATTTTTTTAATTTAATTTAATTTTTATTATTTGTTGTTATAGCGGCAATAGAAATACATAATATGTGAAAATTTCATTTGTCTATCTATTAAGGTTTACGAGATACAGCCCGCTGACAGACGGACGGACGGACGGACAGCGTAGGCTTAGTAATAGGGTCCCGTTGGTACCCTTTGGGTACGGAACCCTAAAAACATATTTTAGACTTAAAAGCTATACTTTAAATGATAGTTGTATAGTTAGTTGTACACTTTAGCTGTTGTTAACAGAATGAATATATTGTATCAGCCGTTAATTTATGAAACATTATAAATGAGAGATAAATGTCACATAGACAACATGAAAACAAGAATTTTAAGCACCATCAACATGGGGCCGCGACCCATAGTATCGGAGATATTATAAGCTTTCAAAAATCTGATCACGTGGTCACATAGACAAAACGAAAACAAGAAGTTTGAGTACCATCTACATGAGGCCGCACCCCATAGTGTCGGAGATTTAAACTTTCAAAAATCTGATGACGTGGTCACATAGACAAACCGAAAACAAGAAGTTGGAGTACCATCAACATGGGGCCGCCGAACCCGAAGTTTTTAGGGTACCATCTCACAAAATTTCACGCAAATCGGTTTAAAAATCACGGAGATATGCATATCATATGCAGAAAGACACAACTTCGTTTTTGAAAGTCGGTTAAAAAATTAAGTTAGTAAGCCTAAGGTACTTCTTATAACATCAGCTATCTGTCAGTTAAAGTCCGGACAACACCAGTCCAGCCGTTCCCGAGAAAACTAGGAACAAGCAAACAAACAGACAGACAGACAGATAGATAGACAGACAGATAGGCAAAAAGTACCGAACCGAATATAAATTTAGTAAAAAATCTGTTATTTTGACATTACAAACAGATAGCTAATTCAATTTTATTTTTTTATATGTATGTCTGTATAGAGTATAGATATACTCGTAGATTTATAGATAATAGGTAATGAAAAAATTAATTTCAATAAATTAACCGTATAACAAGATTAAATATTTTACGCAAGCGTAATACGACAACCTTTAAATGTAGCTCCCATCTAAGCCGCGCTTACACGGGAGCTTACCTCGCTCCGCACTTACCGCACCCACCGCTCGATTGCCCTGTCAAACCGGTTTCGTCGACACTCTGTATGAAACTATACTATCCTTACTCTGTGGTTGAGCCCTGCACCATGAATAAAGAAATCTTCACCCCTCGCGCTTCCCCGCACCGCACCTCAAGTCAGACCCACAGTAAAGACACAGTATAAGAAGATGCAGTATAATAGTTTATCTATTGTTTTATTTATTAAGTACTAGCTGACCTGTCTTAACTATGAATATTGAATTCGAATTGGTATAAATAATAAAAAAATATATAAAAAAAAGTGTTTATTATTCTAATGCTTTACGATATACAACATTCTTAGTTTTTTTTTTACCAAACCTACCAAAACTCCTAATATCCAAAGTTCAATTTAATAAATTTAACTTTTAATAACTTAGAATAAGAATTATTATTAAATATTATTTTTGCATGCCTATCCGGCAGATTGTAAGGACTTTTATTATAATGTAACACCATTGTACTAATTAATCTGTGCAAATAAATAATTTGAATTTGAAATTTATTTTTAATAAGCGGTGCTTCGCGAGCGGTTTACTAAGTGGGTCTGACTTGAGGTGCGGTGCGGGGAAGCGCGAGAGAGCTAGGGGTAACGCGTAGTACCACTAGAATCTAGATGGGTGTCAAACTACTGCATATCCTATACTGTGTCCGTACTGTCGGCATGGAACTAGGAATTACGACTACGTTGATTACTTTACTCTATGGTGCATGGCTCAACTTCAAACGAACGCGTAGTAGATAAAATGGTGGAATAATGAAGCTTAATTTTTTGTAAACAAAATATTTTCGCTATGGATTTTATACATGATTTCAATATGAATAATTTTAGAAGATCGACATGCCTAAAATGGATAAAATAAACCACATTTTGTAGAAACTATTGAACTAATGAAATGGATTTTTGTTTGAAACGGAGAAACTTATTTTGTAATGGTGGAATCGGGATTTGAAGAAACGGAATTTTGGAAAGGATCAGAAAAACTATGGACTATGGCTCAAACGCTCGACGCGCGGAGCCACTAAACAAACGAAGAAGAAGAAATCTGTGGTCTTTTACTTGTCTATGTCATGTGTTTTTTGATTTACTGAAATACCCGCCATTCGTTGAAAATTGTGAATTTTTATGCTGAGTGGTGACCATTTTCTGATCTGAATGCTGACCGTCTGACGTCGACCCTTGAAAAGTTGCAATAGATCAGTTTTCTAACTCAAAGTAAGAGATAAATAATTTGCAGTTTTAAAAATGGATGCAAACACTCCTGTAGTGGCCGCAGCTGCAGGGAAAACTTTCAAAGTTGACAACCAACTTCGAACAGGACGTGGCAAGCCTGATATCACCGAGGTCTACAACAAGAAGTGTTCCTGCCGCAGGGAAAAAACGATCGTTTTTTGCCGGGGATGTGGCTATTATTGCCACGGAAGAGTTCGTCTGAAGTGCGAGACCCATCCTCGGGTAAGATTTGCCAAGCCACGTCTATACCTACTGCGTGTTAATTTTTTTATTAGAAACAACTAGCATATTCATCACTTGTCGTTTTTCTTGCAGGTCACATTTTTGCTGGACATAACAGAGTGCCCCCGATGCCACTCTTCGGTATTTCTTGATGAATATGTTGGCGATTTGTGATTCCTGTGGACTAATTTGGAAAACACGTGTTTTTTTCACTCACTTTACTATTAGTTTTTAAGTTATGTTCAGAAGAATTGTTTTATTTTAATTTGTTATTTGTTTTGTTTGAATCATTCAAACCTGATTTGAGTGATGTAAGAGCAACTGCAGACATTCAATTTCAAGTTGGCCAACTGTAGTAGAACTAAACTGCTTGTACTTTCACAATTTATCAACCATATTTAATTGTGTGCATAATAGGAAGCAATTTCGCCAAATAGGTATATAGTTGGATGATTTACTTGGTTAAGAAGAGCGGGCTACCATAAGTCACTAAGCCTATTAGTTTGTTGTCCAAGTTGAAATTCTAAGTCTGCAGGTACTCTAAATAGGTATCCTCACGTCAAGCGTCACTGACGCCGCGTCGCTGACTCAGGCGACTATCGCTTGAGGGTAGGATGGGAAATGTACCTAATTAATTATAATTGAGGTTTTTTATTTGATTAATACTGACTTATTGACTAAATGAAAAACACAAATTTTAACTCAATTTCCAACAATTGCTTGTTTAAGTTTTGATTGGTAACTAGGTTTGTTTTGTTTCATCCAAATCTGATTTGTGATTAAAATATTTAAGAGGTGTTGATTACCCATTTGATTTTTTTAAAGTAGATACTTACATATACCTACCACTAAACTGAAAACAATTAAGTTTTATGAAAAAAAAACTTTTATTGTTTCAATTAATTAGTTCTCTGGGTAAATGTAATACTAAGTTTCGTTGATCGATTATTATCTAAAAATATGATGATTAGTTTCTATTGATGCATTCATCAATATTATTGTCTAGTGCTTTCTTTGAGTCTTCGAAAGCTCCAAGTAGTGTGTGAGAGCATGCTATTTCAATTTCCAATAATAATGATGAATGAGGTTCATGACATTTTGACAACATTTATTCTCTTGGCATTCTAAGGTAAGGATGTGTGCTTTCTAAGGAGCATTATATGGCTTAAGACTCCATATTGTTAATTTTTCAATTTTATTTATGTTCTTAGTTTATACGAAGTTGCCAGGCCGTAAAATATAGATCTCATTATAAAGCAATATCTGGCCAGTATAACTAAGTCAATGTATCAGTAGTATTCTCTAAAAATTATTGCACCAGTGTAACAGTCGCAATGACCTCTGATTGGCTGAATTTATGATGTTCTTGCTGCATCAATGCATTTTAGATATAATTCATGCATTCTTGCAATAATTTTCAATAGCAGGAGAGTACCAGCCAATCAAAGATCATTGATGTAATCAATTTTAGAGATTTACCACTACTGGTTCTGGTTAATGAAAACCAAAAGGAGTGAAGAAGAAGCAAGTTCAAATAAGTTAGTTATAAAAGGTTTCCCACCTTGTTAAATAAATGCAACATTTATATAAAAATCTGTTTTTTATTTACAAATCATTCAATATTTTTTTCCATATACTTATTATTTATTCTGCTAAAATGTTACGACAGTCTAGTTATTTGCACAGCTTCTTTCCTAAAGTAATCTAACTTAATGAAACAAATTCTTGTACCTAATAATTGGTAAATGAACCATTTCATTTTTTTATCCAAGAATATAAAATACTTAAACACCATCTTTAAAATGACTGTGTACAATCTTTAAGTGTACACAGAGGAAAATTTAGAGAAAAGAATTATTAGGACTAGGATTAGGATTATTAGGAAATTTCATCCTTCTAAGTATAGGGTATTTCAGTTCTTCCCATTAATAAAATTCCTATTATATATTCATATTATATATTCCCTCCAGTTTTAGACAGTAAACCAGTCATGGTATTGATGAACCAACAACTTTTCAGTCCAAGCAACTGAGTTATAGAGGTAGGGTACCTACTAACTATTAGTATAGTTAATTAAAAAATATTATAAGCACAGGTTACTTTTTACAGAAAAACAAGGAATCTAATACCACAAAAATTAAACAAATGTAAAGCACTTATTTATTTTCATAATCTTCTACACAACTAATAACTAACTAATAACTACTATGCTATTTTCAGATAGAAAACCAACTAGGAACATCTGATCTGTCTTTATTGCGTCTTATAAAACTTTTGAAAGATTTTTTAGCTTCATCTAATGACTTCATATCATCTTCTGTGTCACCTTTTTTCTTCTCAAAAATATCAGGAAATTCAAACTTCATAGTTTTAGGCTAAAAAATTTAATTTTAATAATTAATTACTATTTTTATAGTTGTACGGCTAAATAATGTGGGTTGTTTTATTTATCATTGTTAATTTAAAAGGAAACAACATGCAGACGACCTCCCTGGTGCAGTGATGAGCGCTGTGGTCTTATAACTGGGAGGTCTCAGGTTCGATTCACGGTGGGGTCGATTTGGGAATTTATTGTCCCTGGTCTGGTCTGGTGGGAGGCTTTCGTTGGCCCTGGCTAGTTACCACCCTACTGTCAAAGATGTGCCGCCAAACGATTTAGCGTTCCGGCACTATGGTGTGTAGAAACCGCTTAGGAGTATGGATTGAATTTTCACTGCCATACCCCTTCAAGTTAGTCTGCTACCATCTTAGACTGCATCACCACTTACCATCAGGTGAGATCGCAGTCAAGGACTATCTTGTCATCGAATAAAAAAAAACAAGACTTATTGCATAGCCGTCTCTA
The DNA here is from genome assembly GCA_029955525.1 of Oeneis ivallda. NCBI lineage: Eukaryota > Metazoa > Arthropoda > Insecta > Lepidoptera > Nymphalidae > Oeneis > Oeneis ivallda. The sequence goes on along the minus strand of JARPMR010000020.1, from coordinate 16,841,814 downwards.
TCTTCTGTAGAGAGCCATGAAGTAGAAGTCTGGCAACGTCGCAGGTAGGCTCTGTCAGTCGACATCGACAAGTTTGTGTTTGGTGTTTGGTTTTGTTTCGCGTCGTGTTATTTTGTATTTAAATCATAATTATTTAACAAAAGATACAATAATTTTGGTGATTAATGTACGTTTTCACTCAAGGTAGATAGAAACCTTTTAAAAATACATCAGTTATGACGAGATAAATCCGTTTTCGTGGTTAACTTTATATGGACTGCAAAGTGTAAACAAACCTGCTAAGGTAAGAAAGTTAAGTTTATTACTGACTGACTACTACTGTCAATATGTTTTAATGTAACAAATGAAGATATTTTCGATTAAAGATGTGCAGTAACTTACAATTAAGTGCTAGACTCATAATTTAAATAAGTAGGTACCTATCTAGGTTTGAAAACATAACCTACAAAAAAAATACTTATATTATTTCATTTTGTTTGTTTATAAAAGTTATTTTAACCGTTTCAGATGCCAAGAAAATGCTGTGTGCCAGAATGCAAATCAAATTAAGCCAGTGTAATCCGCATTGAAGGAGCTAAAAGTACATTTTCTTTCCCGAAAGATGCTCATCTCAAGAGTGGTTACGTGCCATTCCACGAAAAGACTGGGTACCTACAAAACACTCAGTTGTATGCTGCAACTATTTTTCAACCCATGAAATCCAGACTGAGGAAATTGTCATTGGAAGTGACGGATGTGTTTAAACAGAAATTGAAATACCCACGTTTAGTCGAGGGTGCAGTACCCCATATATTCAATAATCTCCCATCATACATGTCAAAGAGCACTCCACCTTCAAGAAGCAACCCCGAAAAAAGGAGACAACGAGCTGAACTATTTCATGAGGAGCAGGTGTCTAATTTAATTTCGTCATTCAAAGACAAGTGCATAAATTCCAAGAAAAGTTAGGAGACTCTAAATGGTTATATCGAGTGATACCTAATAAGAAGCTCTATTTTTATTTGTTAAATCTTGATATTGAAAGTAATAATGGTGACAGTGACTGCAATGTGAAAGTAGTTAATAGTGTGTTGGTGGATGAAAATCTAAGCATTCAGGTATATGTAAAAGGACATATTTTAATGCATCGTGAAGATTTAAGCTGGATATTACCTAGTGAACTTAAGCTAAGAAGATGGTCACAGCTTGAAAATATACTATCTCGTTATTATAACAATAGTTGTGAACCAACAAAGTCATTTGAATATTGTCTCGATAGGTCTTAATTATTTGAACGAAGCAGTTAATATTGAAATTGATAATTTTGCTGCAGAGCTAGTTCTAGACCAAATAAAATTGTTAAAAAATAAGCAACGTAGATATAGTGTTGCTACACTTATATTTTCATTTGTGATATTTAGTATTTCCTCCTGTGCCTATAATACTTTGAGGCAATACCTAATCTTGCCAACTGCAAGACATTTGCAGCAAATAACTTCAATGACTGGCCTGTGTCCGAATTCATCAGAAAATAATTATTGTTATTTAAAATCAATATGCTCTACGTGGGTAGAAAGGGAGAAAGTTGTAAATTTATTGATTGATGAAATTTATATAAAAAGTGGCCGAGTATAAGTCCAAAACTATTCTAGGTTACGCAGAAAATAATCCAAAAATTCGACCCGAATGTATATAATATTGTCCAACAATGCACAATATTCGTATAAGTTAATCTCTGTGGGTTTCAAAATAGATGTCAAATTTCATAAGTGTGTGTATGTATATCCACGTATATTTCTCAGAAATTTGGAAACAAATTGCAACAAGTAATTTTCTTTTAATTGGATTAAGAATCTGTTAACTTAGGAATCAGCGCAAGTTTCATCAAAATCAGTTCAGTAGTTTAGTAAGATATGGACTATAACTTTTGTACTTGCTTATTAATGTGCTTGCTTTGACTATTTTTATAAGAAACTATCTGATGATTGATTTAGTTTTTAAAGTCCCTTGGGAACTCTTATGTTTTCCGGGATAAAAATAAGCCTATGTCACTTTCCAGGTCCTCAACTACACCCAGGCAAAAAATCACGTCGATCTGTAGCTCTGTTGTGGCGTGATTGAAGGACAAACCAACAAACGAACAAACCAAAAAACACTTTCGCATTTATAATATTAGTATGAAGTATGATGTATGTGTTTTACCTAAAAGAATAATTAGATAGAGATTTTAATAAGTTATTGCGTTGACTATAGGTTGACTACTTTTATACTTGCTTGTAAATGTAATTGCTTTGACTATTTTTATAAAAAAAGTATGTGTATTACCTAAAAGAGAAATCAGATAGAGATTTTAATTCATTTGTTGACTAAATAGGTTGACTATTTTAATGTTGTCTACTTTTATAAAAACATATGTTTTACTCTATGACATTGTTTTAACTAAATTTTTGCTGCTTTCTGTTAGTTCATAGTGATTGTTGAAGTAGTCTAAATTATGATGATGATAATACTCTTAAATAGGTAGGTATTGTTTTTTCTTTTAAGTTACAATGCATAGACGATGCAGAGTTTCTTGTTGGTTCTTCTCGCTAAGGTTAGAGCAGCATTCCGAACCAGTGTTAGATTCTTCTTAAAAAGGCAATGAAATAAAAACAAGCTGAATAATAAGAAGCCATTAAATAAAGAGAATATTCGCTTTTTGAAGAAGTTTTATTTTATTTTTTGATATACCTACTTTATCATTATCAAAAATCTTTCTTAATTGTTTTAAGAATCTTTTAACTTAGGAAACAGTGCAAATTTCATCAAGATCGGGTCAGTAGTTTCAAAGTTATGTACCATAATGTCGTTTACATTGTAACTTTGTTACATCATTACCTTTTCAATTCACTCTTCGATGTTTCTAAAAACACAAAATTATGTAATTATTTAATATGTTAGTTCTCATTCATGTGGACGCCATAAAAATAAAGCAGCTAATTAGTATCAGTAAATAATTATCAACACCGAAGTCTATACAGCTATATATTCCTACTGATTTTTCATTTTACCCATGAGCCTACTAGTGACAGTAAATTTCGACGTTGCCACATCCACTTCATGGCTCTCTACAGGAGATAGAGACGGCTATGCTTATTGCAATATCCTTGCAAGGATTAAGTAAAATTATAGTGATCTAAAATATTTTATCATGCTTAATTTCTTTTGAACGTAAGAATGATAAAATATTTTAGATCATCATCATCAATCACTGATTTTGCTAATGTCTGCATGCATATTACAGATTGATGGTTTTAAAAGGAATCTTCACAGGCATTAGAATATCTCTAAATCTGTCATTCACTTGCTAAACAGAGATGATTAACCTAGACTCCCTTCAATGACTCCATCACAAGAATGAAATAACTGACAGATATAATGAAACAAGAGCCAAGCCTTCTTATAAAAATTATATGCATTGATTATTGTGATAGATTGCTGTGGAAGAAACGGTAGTAAATATCATTCGTCTATGTGAAGAAATGATGTAAAGAATTAACATTCATTGATTCATCTACAAATTGCCAGGTCTCCTCTAGAATGAGGCTTTAGGGTAAGTTCATACCTTTGAGAACAATATGGAGAACTATGAGGCATGCAGGCTTCCTCACTATGTTTTCCTTTACCATGAAAGCAAGTGATTTTAAATTACTTAAAGCACACATAATGCAGTCTTAGGGTACGTTTATGCACACGCAGGGCGTTGCGCGGCGCTGGTGCGTGGTGTCGCGCGGTAAACTCAAACTTATGGCCAAGTATGTTAGCGCTCATACAGAAGCGTTTGCGTTGAACTCGGTGGGCACCGAGGTCACTTGGCACTTTGCGTGGTCAACTCAAACATATGGCCAAGTATGAGTGTTCATGTAGAAGCATTTGCATTAACGTGGCGCGTGAACATCAACATACCCTTAGAGATACCTTTAGGCTATCACTGCTGCTAAAGGTTAACAGTAATATTTAAATAATAGCTTCATCACTGAAGCATCATCATCATGCAGAACCTCAGCTAAACAGAATGTCTATATATAGCTACAATAAGTATATTATTTAGCTTTTACATAACCAGAACTCACCAGGGTCACATAAGCAAGCTTTATATCATTGTCCTTAACGATGTACCCTTTTCCAATATCCTTTCGAAATTTACCCAGTGCTATTCTAGTCTTAACATCTATTACGGGAACATTATAAATTTTCTCCAAGTAATTTTTAATATCATGTTTTGTCATCTCCATGGAACAATGGAATTCAACTAAGTTGGGCTGTTGATTAGTGGAAGGGCGAACCAACTTCATCCAGAAATTAGGCAAAAATACTCGCAGTTGAGGGTTTCCTCTCTGATATATTGGATACCTGTAAAACATAAAGAATGAAGATAGTTAATATGAATAAATGAAATATAAAAACAGCACCGATGTGTAATAAAAAAATAGTTTAATAAGCTTACCAACGAGTTGACATTTTCAGTATTTATTTATTAAATATCAGTATCGTACCAACATTAATTACTCTCACTAGATACATTAGTATTTAAATTTTAAATATTTTTCTAAATGTGTAGGTATACATAGATAACCTAAAACCATGAAGGTAGGAAATTGGGAAATACACTATAAAACCTTTATTATGTCTATGACTAAAACCCAACCTTTCTCTCTATAATAAAAAAATCATTCATCTCATCATCTGTGCTTTCTAGTTTCTCTCATTTATGGTCATAGCAGATGGTGCTGCCACCCTCTGATTTTAATTTTCCCCGAACTCCTCGTGAATTTTTTAAAATGTTTTCCCAACAGTTTTTCTAATCATAAAACAAATTGAACTGAATTAAACTGTTTAAATTATGTATTAAGCTCGCTAGCTACTTAATAACTTCTATATATTCTTGGAATGCAATACTTTTGTTTAAAATTTATGCTTTCAGGAGGCATTTCTTTTCATTTATTGTGAAACTAGCGGTTGCTCGCGACTTCATGCGCGCACATTTTCTGAGGTTATGAAATACCGCTGTTAGAGACCTATCGACAAAAGTCCTATTTTTATAAGTTCTACCGCTAGTAAAAACCACGATCTTGTTTTCATACACACTTTCATCCCCTATTTATACCCTCAAGGGGTGATTTTCTAAAATAGTTTAAACAGGTTTTTATTATTTAAAACTAGTTAATATATATACCAATTTTCATGTCTCTGACTTGAATAACATAGTAAATTTTAAAATTAAAATTGGTTTTTCCCACCGTATGATATGTATATGTGGGCGCGATTGATTTCCGTTTAATTATTATATTAATTGATTAAGAGTATTTGTTTTGATTTCCGTTTCCGTTTAATTTATATTAATTATTTAAAAGTATTTTTTTGATTTCCGTATCCTTTTATTTTATATTAATTATTTAAAAGTATTGCTTTGACTTCCGTTTCCTTTTATTTATTAAAATTAGTTAAATCAAATTGACATTTGACTTTGACAGCGCGGGTACGCCATTTTGCACGCCATCTTGAAATATTAGTATAAAAGGGCTGTTTCGACGATACGAATTCAGTCTCTGCCCAGAGACTCATCCGACTAGTAGATGCTTTCGCGTCTAGGTCGTTCTATTCGATTGAGGGTTTGCGTTAGCAATCGCGCCCTAATCGAATAAATATTGTCTTTATGTTTAAATTACTGTAAATGATAAATTAATACTTTGATAGTTTTAATAACTACCCTCATGTTTAGATATTGGTTTGATTAATTAATATTTTGATGTTTTGATAACTACCCTCACGTTCAGATGGTGGTTTGTCTGTCGTGCTGTGGTTATTAGCTGAGTGGAAAGGGGCCGTTATTGGGGATGGTGGAGACGGCTTTATGTAGGGTTTCAGCGTTTTAAGAGACGCGTTCTCTTAAAGCCTGATCAGTTTTGAGTAATAATTCCCGCTTCTGGTCCATGGCTAAAAAATGTAAAAGAGGGGCTTTTGAGGGTACTTTGTTCGAAGAATAAACACCCTACGTGATTAAATGATCCTACCACGCTACCTACCCTCGTCGCGCAGAAAATGTGTCTGACTTTGTCGCCGACGAGGATACCTGCTTCGACATATACCTACATAATAATAAATGCATTATGTGAAAAGCTATCATTAATTTAGAAAAGTTCTGGATGAGAAAGTCCGCAGACTAATCGGCAATCTCTACTGGTGTCAGGAAGCTGCCATAAAAAAAGATGGTAAGCTGTCAGAATGGAAACCGATCAAGAGAGGTGTCCAAGGTAGGTAGGGTGAGAGGTACGCTGACGACACTGTGCTTATAGCGGACTCGGAAACTGGGCTACAAAGGCTATTGGAAGATGTGGCAGCTGCTGGAGACGTAATGGGGCTGAACATCATCATCAATGTTAATAAAACCAAAGCAATTGTTATTGCCAAAATAAAATACAGATATCACCTCCTAAAGTAAAGCTTCGTGGTGCTGAGGTCGCAGCAGTTTGTAAATTTAACTATTTAGGCCGGTTCTTCACAGCAGATTTGGATTACCTGGAAGAAATTAAATGTTGAACTGGAATGGAGATGGCTGCTTTTTATAAAATGTCGAAAGTATTGTGTGACCCTAAAATCCCACTCCCTACAAGATATCGCTTTCTCAAGTGTTATGCCTGGTCTACTCTTTTATATGGCTGTGAAACATGGGTCTTGAAGAAAGAAAGCTGTCGACGGTTGCAAGCATTTGAAATGTGGGCACTACGGCGGATGTTGAAGATCTCTTGGCATCACTTCGTCTCAAATACGGAGGTTCTTAAAAGAGCAAAGTGCAATCGAAAGCTGTTGGCGACCGTCGTGCAGAGAAAGGAGAAAGTGGATGGATGACATAAAGGAGTGGACCGGGCATAGTTACTCTGAATTAAAGAAGATGGCACAGGAGCGAAAAGTTTTCCACATACTGACCTCCGAACTTCAAATTGAGGATGGCACCCAATGATGATGATGATATCATTTTGACATTACATACAAACAGACATTTCAATTCAAATTAAAAATAATTTATTTCATGTAGGCCCACTTGTGGCTCTTTTGACAAGTCAGGAATCTACCACTGGTTCGGAATGCGGCGGGGCGACCGGCTAAGAAATATATCAATCATTAAAGGACAGCATCAATGTCAAAACATGGTTTTGGCTCCACCTAACATTGATACAGTCCTTAAAGGATCGTTGAGGACAAAAATTGTTTTGACATTGATGCAGTACACTATCGATACAATTTTTGCTGAAAATTGGTTCCACGTAAGACTTTTGAAGTAAGATGTCGTTTAAGGCATGAAGGTAGCAAATACATGGAGGTGCCTTACCTACAAAAATCGGGTGCATACCTACAGAAAAAAACTCATAAAATGGCCGCCCATTAGGGAGTGTGCTTCGAAACTATCGACATCGATAAGGAGTGAAGCGATAATCAAGCATTTATGTATACGTAGTATTTATAGGTTATAATAATTACGTAACGTACGTTTGTACTCTATCAGGTACATATTATTCGCGTGGATTTAGGTTTTTAAAGATCTTGGAATATCCAAACAGTTTCGCTGCCGTTTTGTGAAATTGAAAGAGATCACCATATATAAAAAAGTACTCATTTATAAATTATAATATGTATCAATCGTTTGTTAATTATAAACCACTATTTCTTTTCATTAAAAGAGCAACTTGCTGGCTCATAGTAGTAGAATTTCTTTCTATAAGCGGTGGTAGAGTCGAAACATGACGTGCTTAGCATGAGACAGCTATCTGCATGCCCTACATATAAATAAACAAATATAGAATACTAGTTGACCCGGCGAACTTCGTACCGCCAACTTATATTTTATATAAATAAAACAAATAAACTATCCTAATCAAAAAAAACTATCCTATCTTTCAAATTGGACTAAATTACAGATAGTAACGAAGTTTGATCAAAATCACTTTAATTTAAATTTAATTTTATATCACACAATATATTATTATCACACAAGTTAAATAGTTTAGGAGTCCATCGTGGACAAATAACGTGACACGTAATTTATATATATTACTAGCTGACCCAGCGAACTTCGTACCGCTTCTTATCTATATAAATAAAACAAATAAACTATCCCAATTCAAAAACTATCCTATCTTTTAAGTTGGACCAAATTACAGATAGTTACGAAGTTTTATAAAAATCGGTTAAAATCGGTAATTGAATTGCACAGGGATTATTATTATTAAATCCACCTCTTGCTCTTACCGCAGAAAAGAAATGTATCACACGATCTTTTCATATTTTATGTAGAGGGATGTGTGTTATATTTATATTTTCCACGCCTATAGCACCCATCCATTTTTTTCTTTAAGTTTTCACTAGCCGGAAACGACAGCAGAAAACACGGACATTATCATCTATTATATAGAGGTATTAGATTCTAGCATTTATTATTTATGTGAAGTATTAAAATAACCGGACAAATGATATAAATTTCAACTATAAACACCAAACTTCTTGTATTATCTGATAATATGGTGATGAGCAGTACCTAATGCATTAGAATTTATTCAAGTCGTTTAACGTCACCTATAATAATATCGACAAGTCGATACTCCATTGACACAAATCCAATAACACGCAACTACTTGACAGGCTGACAGCTGAAGTTCAACCAATAAGAGTGAATACATAATGTGTTGTACATAAGGCTCATAAAATGGCGGATGGCACCCGGCTTGACTAGTAGTTACTTTATATACTTCATCTCCATCTATTTCCTACCTACCATGGTTTAAGGACTACGACAAAAGTTACGTCAAACTAGGCTTTCATTGATACAAGCCGTGAGGTGTTCTTATCGGTGACATAAGGTGTCCACTAATCGTTTTACTACTCATATTTTCTGTTAGTGTTTTATAAAGCTTTATTAAATAATTTGTCAAATTAGCAAAGCAATTAGTAGTATTTTAAGAAGTATGTTTAATGTTAAAATCATTGAAGAATAATTTTTAGATTTAAAGGTTACTTTTTGACACTTTCGTATGTTTAGTTAAGGATGATTAGACGAGTCTGCCCGCGAAATTCAAATTTAATTTGGTTTTTCGCAATTTGTAAACTAATACGACAAACTAGGCTAATGGCATTCTAATTGCGCCAGTAGAATTATCATCTTCACAGGTTTACATAAAAATCTTTACTTGAAAGTGACCAGTTTAAGAAATTAATCAAAATACTGAGTTGGACGTGAGTTACTCACAAATTAGTCGATATTTTGATTAATTTTTTAAACTGGACACTTTCAAGTAAAGATTTTTATATAAACCTGTGAAGATGATACTGCCATTGTCGCAATTAGAATGCCATAAGCCTACTTTGTCGTATTAGTTTACAAATTGCGAAAAACCAAATTAAATTTGAATTTCGCGGGCAGAACTGTGTCTTCCACCTTAAGGGATAGTTTAAAGAGCATGGAACTAGGAATTACGAATACGTCTAATTAAAGAGTAATCTCTGGTTTGCCGTCTGAAAGTTTGTTACGAAGTATAAAGTTTAAAAATCTGAAATCATAAAAATAGTTTGGTGTTTGGGTGGAATCAAACTCGCAGTTGTTATCATTGGTGGATTAAATTAACGTAGTCGTAATTCCTAGTTCCATGAACTAGCCGCATAGGTTAAGTATTAAGTATGATTTATGTATATACATATTATCTACATAATATTCAATAATAATTTGCGCCTGGGTAATTTCTGTCTGTGATGCGGGAATAAGTTTTAGTTTTCGAAATAGAAATAGAAATGTTTTTTATTCAAATAAACTTTTTTACAAGTGCTTTTGAATTGTCAATGAGTCTACCAAGTTTTATATGTGTTTATGTGTAAGAAGTACCATCCTATTTAAATACTTAAATATTGCATAAAATACTATTTGCAGATATTAAATATTTAATTCACAAGCAATTATTATTAACTATGGCAGTTATTTAATAATTCAATTGGTATAACGCAGTAAAATTTGGAAGACTGCTATGGGCGTATAGATTGCTAGATTATCATAGATGTTCAAATTAGTCGGACTATACGTATGACCCACCACTAAAATATCGATAGTCACGTGATAGTCACCTGATTGCGACCTATTGCTACACTCCTGAAAAAGCTTACGCGGTACCGGCTATAAGGACTGTAACGATAAGGATCCATAAGGATATTTTTGGATGTGAGATGTGAAACAATAGTTACGTGGTCGACCCACTGATTCTGCTGAGAAGAGCCGGCAAGAAACTCAGCAGTTGCTCTTTTCAAAATAAAAATGTAACAAAATATCTATCCTATGGACAGCTGAAGCAAAGCCGATTAGAATAGAAGAGAAATATTTACTTTTACAAGTGCTTTCGCGTCTATGAATAATACAAATGAATCTACCACTGGTTCGTAATGTTACTTACAATTCAATACATGTTAACATTCATAACAAAAATTAAAAATTTTAAAAACCCCCGACACAAAAAATAAACTCTAAAAACTAACAAATAATATTTTAAACCTATATATAATTTTATACCTATACCTATATAGTTATTATCGTCACATATATTACTTATATAAGTTCAAATATTTTTATTTTCCAAACGTCGTCGTCGCTTCGGGGGACCGCGAAAGTTTGACGGTTGTGTCAATTTTGCGAATTTTTCGGAGTTTTAATTCTTTTGTTGCAATCTGCGCTGCTTTTCTCACTTAGCGGTCCCCCGACGCGACGACGACGCTTGGAAAATAAAAATATTTGAACTTATATAATATATGTGACGATAATAATAATATAGGTATAGGTATAAAATTATATATAGGTTTAAAATATTATTTGTTAGTTTTTAGTTTATTTTTTGTGTCGGGGGTTTTTAAAATTTTTAATTTTACTTTTATTTAGTCCTTTTTAAAGTAGGTATAAATATTAGGAAGGTATTTATAGTCATTAGTTAGCGCAGTGGTAATTGAGCCTAATTGATCCCATTTAATTACCCACCTTCGAAATCTAAACCTTACTCTAACATGCCATGTTACCTTACAATGTAATACGGTACCTATCGAATCGATAGGACATATGGAAGTAGTCAGATCCCCTCATCAACTATTAAAGAGCTGATGATCTTCAAACGGCTGATCAGGTCATGGTTACCTTACCATAATATACTTTCAATATCATTGAAGTAACAAGGTACCAAATTTCGAATCGATAGGACATATGGAAGGTAGTCAGATCCCCTCATCAACTATTAAAGAGTTTATGATCTTCAAACGGCTGATCAGCAGGGCGACCGGCTAAGAAATATATCAATCATTAAAGGACAGCATCAATGTCAAAACATGGTTTTGGCTCCACTTAACATTGATACAGTCCTTAAAGGATCGTTGAGGACAAAAAAATGTTTTGACATTGATGCAGTACACTATCGATACAATTTTTGTATGAACATTGCTGAAAATTGGTTCCACGTAAGACTTTTGAAGTAAGATGTCGTTAAGGACTACGACAAAAGTTACGTCAAACTAGGCTTTCATTGATACAAGCCGTGAGGTGTTCTTATCGGTGACATAAGGTGTCCACTAATCGTTTTACTACTCATATTTTCTGTTAAAGTGTTTTAAAAAGCTTTATTAAATAATTTGTCAAATTAGCAAAGCAATTAGTAGTATTTTAAGAAGTATGTTTAATGTTAAAATCATTGAAGAATAATTTTTAGATTTATAGGTTACTTTTTGACATTTTCGTATGGTTACGGATAGTTTAAAGAGCATGGAACTAGGAAATACGACTACGTCTAAGTAAAGAGTAATCTCTGGTTTGCCGTCTGAAAGTTTGATACGAAGTATAAAGTTTAAAAATCTGAAATCATAAAAATAGTTTGGTGTTTGGGTGGCATCAAACTCGCAGTTGTTATCATTGTTGGATTAATTAACGTAGTCGTAATTCCTAGTTCCATGAACTAGCCGCATAGGGTATGTACTTAGATAGGTAGTACGTATTACTCACTGGACTCTTACGAAGTATAACTCGATGTCTTCCACAAAAAGTACGTTACCTTATTTATAACGCACTTGTTAAACCTCATATTGATTATTTGGTGGAGATCTGGGGCTCAGCTGCAAAAACCAATCTAAACTTAATGCAAAGAGCCCAGAATAAATTGATAAAGGCACTATTTAACTATCATTACCTAACGCCCACCGAAATACTTTACAAAAAAACCAAATTATTAAATATTACGCAAATATACATATATAATACTTGCCTATTAATAAGAAAAATTTTATCGAAAAATATAAATACACAAATAATTTTCACAAAAAAAGTGCAAGTGCAAAAAATGGTTTTAAGAAATGCAAATAATCTAACATGTCGAGCACCAAGAACTAAATACGGTAAGAAAAATATTTTGTTCGAAGGCGTGCAATTATATAATAAGCTCCCCAGTGACATAAAAAACACACAATCTTTACAAACCTATAAAAAACTTTTAAAACATTATATACTGAACAATTATTCTGGAACCAAACTATAAATCAAATTAACAAAAATAACTTTAACATATAAAATAATAATATCATACTACAACACTACCACCAATAAAGTTATATTTATATATAATATTTTTATAGAAATATAAGTAATACATTTATATACGCGACTATAAAAATAAAGTATATATTATAAACATATTTAAGTATACATAAATGAATACCATACTTGAGGGGTATAGATGCAAAAGCGCTTCTATCCCATTTCAAGCTCCTAGTGTTTTTTAAGTGTTGGCAGTGCACAATCTACTTGTCTTTGGTTTCATTATTTAAAATACGTGCAAAATCGCTTCTATCCCTTACAAAATGGCATGATAAGTATGAAGTTAGGTACGAAACCGCCTCTATTAAAACTTAAAATACAAAACCGCCACTATCGCCGCCTGGCCAATCACAGCACAGTATTTTGTATAGGAGTGTAATGGCGTCCGGCTGTTGTTGCGCGTTACAGCTTAGTTTATTTTCCTATTTTTAAATAGAAAAAAAAACAGAAAATGGAAATTAATATAACTCCAGTGGAAGGAAATAAGATAAGGAAAAGGATTCGGAATGAAAACCAATGGAAGCGCAGTGTTAAAAAGCGTGAAAGGTAAGTTTCGCTTGCCTTATTATTGTGTGCTATTGGTCGTCTTTATGCAACGCGAGACTCGAAAAAGGTCTAATCTTTTTAATGACTTTAACAGTTTTACACTTTTTAAACAAGAGATTTTTCTTATTATTTATTTATTAAAATAATTTTTAAATATATATTTATATTTTCTTTGTATTTATTCTTTGCATCCGATAGCTGACGGTGGGTAATGTTTTCGAGCTTAATAATATTATGTATCTCTGTATCTCTGTCGCCTAAACAGACCTATCTCCCGAGTGTCAGTTACACTTTGCCCGACTGTTCCGATATAGAAAAGGAGAGTTATGTTTTTAGATAATTTTAGGGATCGGGTTTTTTATTTTTACTGTAATTCAACTGGATACGTTACCCGTCTATTTGTCTGTCTTATGACAGCGCGCTATATCTTTTGGACAAACAAGCTAGTATTATTGCCATTACTTGGGGTTTTGATTTGGATCGGTAAGTTGTTGGTAACTTGAGTAAATTGTTTCAGGTACTCAGCTAAGAATCCACCAAATTTAACCGATGTTAGAAGTTGTAAGCATAAGAAATCTGGCAAATTAAAATGCAGTACCTTAAATGCTCAAGACATCAGGCAATTTCATCAAGGATTTTACGCCAAACCGAATAAAACCTTTCAAGACAATTTTATATTAAAATTTATGAAAGTTCATACACCGAAGCGTCGAAGAGGTAAAGTGGGAAGCCGAGCAGATTCGAAAACTTATACGAAGTTTTATATCCGTACATACACGAAACCATTCAAATTAATACGAGTTTGTCAACGAACCTTTTCAAAAATTCTCGGTGTTGGTATTCATAGACTTCGTAATATATCCAAAAAATTTTTACTACATGGCACTATACCACAAGAAAATCGAGGCGGTGATAGGGTTTCAAGAAAGAATTCCGCAAAAAAGGAAAATGTTAAGCGATTCATTGAGACGTTTACGTGTATTGAGTCGCACTATTGCAGGTCGGCTACATCAGAAAGAAAATATGTAGCATCTGATCTAAATATTCGTAAAATGTGGAAAATGTATCAAGAAAAACAAGATGATGAACAACTCAAGGTACGCCAATGTTTTTTTAGAATTTTTTTTAATACAAATTATAACATTGGGTTCAAAGCGCCACGAGTAGACGTTTGTTCAAAATGTACAGAGCTGTCCGATAAAATTAAAAAAACAGAAAATGAAGAAAAAGCCAAATTAATGGCTTTATTGCGGATCCATAAGTTAAAAGCCAAGTGTTTCTATACCTTTTTGAGAGAAAATGATGAAAAGATGGTTTCGATATCATTCGATTGTCAAAAAAACCAGGTGTTGCCCAAGGTGGCAGATCAAGCTGCCTATTATTCTAGGCAGCTTTATATTTACAATTTTACCATTGTACATGCAAACGGTACAAACAAAATTCCGAAAGAAAATGTCCATATATATACATGGACTGAAGATATATATGCTAAATCTGCAAACGAGATTGCCTCAGCCGTTTTTAATTTTCTTTCAAAGACTGATTTTTCTGGTAAAAGGAATCTGCGCTAGGCAGCTTTATATTTACAATTTTACCATTGTACATGCAAACGGTACAAACAAAATTCCGAAAGAAAATGTCCATATATATACATGGACTGAAGATATATATGCTAAATCTGCAAACGAGATTGCCTCAGCCGTTTTTAATTTTCTTTCAAAGACTGATTTTTCTGGTAAAAGGAATCTGCGAATGATGGCAGATGGATGTGGTTCGCAAAATAAGAATACCATCATGATTGCTATGGTTGCGTACTGGCTAACAATTTGTGCACCGAAAAATATCAAGACGGTAGAACTCATATTTCCTGTGCCCGGACACTCATTCATGCCGGCGGACCGTATTTTCGGACTTATTGAAAAAGAAGTCAAAAATAAAGAAGTTATTATAGATCCCTCCGAATATAGAGTCATTTATAATCGTTACGGCATTGTTCGCAAATTGGGTGAGGATTGTATCGTTAATGACTGGAAGGCCTATGCAAGTGAAACACTGAAACCCCCAGGGAGTTACCATTTTAAATTTGCTGAATGCAAAAGGTACTACGTAACTAGAGTTAAGAATAAGCCCGGGCGGTTCCTTTTAAGAGGAGAAATTCATTATAAAAATGACACTGGAGTTGCTAAAAGCGTCATGAAACGAGGTGTGTCTTCAACATCAGAGTTTGGAATTAGGGACATACCGCCTTTTCAAACTAAGATTTATCTAACTTGAAACTTATTGATGTTGACAAACTCTTGTCGAAACATTTTGGTGCAAATTGGAAATCGGAATTAGGGTCTAGTCAACTCATATTTTACAAGAATATTTTGGAAAATGAACATATTATCGGTGAACCTGATAATCAAGAGCAATGCGAATATCTGGAAGAGGTTGGATTATCTGTGTAATGTTCAATTAATAAAAGTGTAATTTTTGATTATCTTTATGTATTTAATTTTAAGTTCATAGAAGTGTTATTTTTAATTGTCCTTAATAAAAGTTTAAACACAATATTCTATTTACATAGTTTTTATTTTTATCATTTACATAATAAATTACAATAAGAAGAAATCTGAATTAGTCTTAGGCATCGACTGCATTACACCATTCACTTGGGCATTAATTAGGAGCAAAACCGCTTCTATCACGTAGTGGCGGATACAAAACCGCCTCTATCCACTGATTAGATGCAGAATGGTCTCTATACATATTTCAATGTTTTTTAATAATTTTAACTGTGTTTGTACAACCAAAGTTAATGTTATTTTCGAAAATAATATCAGTTTGCTATGATATTCAATTTAAATAAATAAGATATAGCATAAGTTTAATAAGTTATGATGTTTTGGGTGACAGTGAAAAATTTAATAAAGTGGATAGAAGCGCGTTTGCATCTACACCCCTCACTTACTTACCCTGAAGTGCCAAGCCGTATCTAGTCGCTTAGAATCTATGTTATGTCCGCGCCATCCGCGCAATCGACCGTTTATTTCTACCCACTTTGTTTCATATAAAAATCGCAGTAACTTTAAGAATAAGATACCTACCGATTGTTAATAAGTTTCTCATGTAAGTGAATTTGTTGTGATTCGTAATGAGAAATAAAGTTCTTTAACCATATTACTTATGGCCATGGAATTATTATGTACGTTGTACGTAAGTACATAATAATTCCATGCTTATGGCACATAAGTATTATTCAATAATAATTTGCGCCTGGGTAAATTCTGTTTGTGATGCGGGAATGAGTTTTTTAGGTGTTTGTGTGTACGAAGTACCATCCTACTTAAATAAATATTGCGTATATTATTTGCAGATATTAAATATTTAATTCAAGAGCAATTATTATTAGCTATGGCAATTATTAATTATTTCAATTGGTATAACGCAGTCAAATAAGGAAGACTGCTATAGCCGTATAGTTTGCTAGATTATCATAGATGTTCAAATTAGTCGGATTATACGTATGACCCACCACTATAGTATCGATAGTCACGTGATAGTCACCTGATTGCGACCTATTGCTACACTCCTGAAAAAGCTTACGCGGTATCGGTTATAAGGAATGTAACGATAACGATCCTTAAGGATATTTTTGGATGTGAGATGTGAGACAATAGTTACGTGGTCGGGCTGCAGGTCATGGTTACCTTACCATATACTTTCAATATCATTGAAGTAACACGGTACCAAATTTCGAATCAATATGACATACGGAAGGTAGTCAGGTCCCCTCATCAACTATTAAAGAGTTGATGATCTTCAAACGGCTGATCAGGTCTAGGTTACCTTACCATGTACTTTCAATATCATTGAAGTAACACGGTACCAAATTTCGAATCGATCGGACATAAGGAAGTTAGTCAGATCCCCTCATCAACTAGAAAAGAGCTGATAATCTTCAAACGGCTGAACAGATTTTCATGAAACATGGCTAAGAACACGCGGGATAAAATTATCTATGACACAAAAAAACTAAACGAAAATCGGTTCATCCGTTTGGCAGCTACGCTACCACAGACAGATACACAGATACACAGATACACAGACAGACACGTTAAACTTATAACACCCCTCTCTTTTTGCGTCGGGGGTTAAAAATGAAAGACACCAAACAACAAACACAAACCTAAAAAATTCCTTAAATGTCAAAAAATCCCCTAAATATAGGGGAAAATACCCTAAGGTGGACACTGGTGACAGCTGTCAGTGGAAACCGACAAGTGACAATCCAAGAGAATAAACCCACCCTATTCGTACGAGCCACCCTAGTAACGTAGTACAGCAAATAAATTCTATCAAAAATGGCCACAGACATTGAAGGCATCATTTTCTCAAAATGGTGTCACCTTCAATGGAAAAAAATGTGTCAGTGGCTAACCTTTTTTACCACTGAGTTAGAGAATAGGGGAATGGTTTTGCAGATTTCTTGCATAGTATCTAACTATTGCTTGTAGAAATAGCTATACAGCATCTTGGGATACAAATAAAATGAGTCAAAAAGAATTGGCGTCGTGTATGCACCATAAGTTTTTTGTTTCAATGGGTTAATCGCTGAATTCGCTGGCAACATTACAAGATACGTGCTGATTTGACAAATCAGTCATAAAAATGGCGGTGGCCTTGTCACCCGATCAGGAGTTGGTAAGTGAAATTTTATTTAAATTTTTAATCATAAATACTCTTTTTAAAATTGCCTTACCTTTAATTTTGTATTCAATAATCGTACTATACATACTTTTACTCCATAACTCTAAAAATAGCAAAATTTATTCGTTGAACATGTCATCAATGTTTGTTTTGGTTCTGCGAAAAGCTTGAAATATTTTGAAATTGCCGATTAAAGTAGATCACTACATACTATTCTTAAAACAAAACTTTGATCTCGTTTTGGTTGCGCATTTAATAGCGTTTATTGTTGATTTAAAAATCTGTTTTTGTTAAGGGCTTAAAATTGCAACATAAACAGTTTGCTAAGTACTTGTGGTGCTTGGCTTCTCAGTTCGTTTGCAAATTTACAGCTTACACTACTTTAAAATCAGAGCTAGAAGATATATTAATTATTGTATTACCTTCGTAATTATAATTATTTACAAAAATTTGTGGTCATTTGATGGAAAGTTTAAAACTTGTACCAAAGTTTAAAAGTTACAGTTCGGAGTTAAATAAAATTATTTATAATATATTTACTTATTGAAGCTTATAATTGCGATTTTATTCTCAAGTCTGTTATATTTTATTCTTAAGTATGCTTAAAACATCATCATTCATGTACAAAGTATGTGATAATGGATTCAAACTTGAGTTGTAATAATGAAGATAATAATTAGAAATTAGAAAGGTTTGCGATTATTATTCAGCACCTGTGTTGACATACTCCTTTTGTTGTATTATCTGTTTGTTTTGGTTATTATTGACACCATATAGAGAACTTATTAATTAAATAGATATCTTGCATATTGTGTATAATATGAGTAAATGTACTATTTACGATTATCACACTGTTTGAAAATAAAGCTTGTGTGCCTCTTCAAAAAGCCCTAATCTCAAAAGTTATTAAGAGGACTATTACATTTTGCACTCTCTCGCACATTCTAATATTTTCAATGATTGTTAAAATCTCAGATACTTTTGACAAAATGTGGTCAATTATTGGTGAAAACGACTATTAACTGTTATCGCTCTTAAATAAAAAAAATTAAAATGTTATCACTCTTATTCTCTATCAAAAACTAGGTATATCATGATAAAAATATGTCTAAAATATCTGTAATTTTTAATAGTTAACCACATTTTGTCAAAAGTATCTGAGATTTCTACAATCTCTGAAAATATTAGAATGTGTGAGAGAGAGGGATGCAAAACTGTAATCGTTTACTTAACAAGACTATTCAAGTTTTCACCAATTGGTGTTTTCACTAGTTAAGGTTTTCAATAAACCCAATAATAATGTAGGTGCTTGTTAAAAATAACTGTCAAAGAGCAATGGCGAACTCCCATACATGATTTTAGTTGAAAATGAATTGCTACATTTTTCAATTGAAAAATATATTTTTATTTAGTGACGATGATTTTTTTACATGATATATTTTATATCATAATAATTTCCTTTTCTTTTTACCAATGCTTTATTTATATATATCTAGATAAACTAGTTAATTTCAATTAGTATTTGTATACTTCAAACAATTTGCTATTTTCTTCTCTTCCACTGAGCTAAGCTCAGTAATTAGGTTAATTATTTACAAACACTTGCATTTTTAAGTGTGTGAGTTGTAAAATTGACAATAATTCATCATCATCATCATTAGCAACCCATCAACAGCTCACTACTAAGTGCAGGTCTCCTCCCAGAGAAGGGTTATAGGCCATAGTCCACCATGCTGGCCCAATGTGAATTGGCGGACTTCACACACTTTCGAGAACATTATGAAGAACTCTCAGATGTGCAGGTTTCCTCACGATTTTTTCAACGGTGAAGCAAGTGATATTTAATTGCTTAAATGCACTTAACTTCGAAAACTCAGAGGTGCGTACCTGGGATCGAACCTGCGACCTCCCGAATAGGAGACCACAGTCCTAACCACTAGGCTATCACTGCTACACGACAATAATTATATCATGATAATTATCAAGGTAATTATTACCATTGATAATAATTATAATCCTTTCGAATCCTGCTTTTAAGGGACCATGTTTCAGATCTTTTTTTCAACCGATAGACGTCTACTGCTGGAAGGTCTCTTGCATGAACTTATACAGGCTTCAGGCTTGTGCCAGATTGTGTCTATGATTAATTCTGTTCTTATACCAACAACTAATAGCACTGGTATTTGTTTGAACTCATATTTATTTTCTATTCCAAATGGATACCATTGTATTAACTAACTAGCTGATACCCGCGACTTTGTCCGCGTGGATTAAGTTTTTAAAGTCCCTCGGGAACTCCTTGATTTTCCGGGATAAAAAGTAGCCTAGATGTTGACCCGAGTAATAAGCTACCACAGTATAAAATTTTGTAGAAATCTGTGCTGTAGTTTTTACGTGAAAGAAGGACAAACAAACAGACAAAAAAAAATTTAGCTTCTGTTTTGATATCTGTATCTTGAACAGTTAGAAGCAAAAACCCTTTTTTGAATCTATTTCATGTACAGAATTGGTTTCGTTTCTGTTTTATTATATGTATAGATATCAAAACAATTTCTAAGATAGAAGGTACAGATTGCACTTTGAATGCTATTGGAATAATTGGAAACTGCTATAAGTTTCGTTACGTCAAATGCCCGCGAATAACCGTTCGATTGTTTACTTCTACCTACTTACTGTGTACATTTTATATTTAGACACGTGCACATTTACGCACCTACGTGACGTATTAGGAACCTCTGTTTTCAAAACTTCCGTTAAATGATTTAACAAGTAGGTATTCGCTAAGGCCACGCGCTCATTGTGATTTTTTGTCGCCAAGTGGAGTGCTATGAAGATATTATATGGAAGTGCGCTCACTGTAGAGACGAGACAATACGGCGACAAATAGTTCCGGCAACCGATGACACTTGAAATCCATTTCAAGAAAGAGCGCGTTTTGTCGCCCTGTGACATGCGGCTGGCCTAAAACAGTGGGCGCACCGTGGGCAACAGTAGGTGACGGCGACAAAGAGTTACGGCGACAAAAAATCACAATGAGCAGCTGGCCTAAGTTATCTGTTTTTATAATCAGATTTTTTTTATTTCACTGTTGTCAAAATGTTGATATTCGAGATTGCACTCAAGGGCTATCTTGTTATGAATTTATAAAAATCCCGAGGAAGAACATAAGAATACTGTTATCTCGGATTTTCAAGAAAATCGACGCGGGCTAGTATTGTGTAATATTATATCTTCTTATAAACTTACGTAGGATTTTTAAAACTTTCACCCCCACGGGGGTTAAATAGGGGATGAAAGTTTGTATGAAAGTCCGTCATTTTTCAACTTATAAGGTATCCATGAAACTTGGTATTTTGGCTTTCGATTAAAAATCAAGTAGTAGGTATGTGTTTCTCCGTTTTTGAAAACAACCCCAAACCTGATTCCAGGTGGACGAAGTCGCGGGGGTAAAAGCTAGTAATAATAAATTATCAGCAGTTAGAAGCAGTGATAGCCTAGTGGTTAGGACTGTGGTGTACTATTCGGGGGGTCGCAGGTTCGATCCCGGGTAAGCACCTCTGACTTTTCGGAGTCAAGTGCGTTTAAGCAATTAACTATCACTTGCTTCAACGGTGAAGGAAAACATCGTGATCATACCCTCTCTTAACATATGGTGTTATATTCTGGGGAAACTCTGTATACAACATACAATATGATCAATCAGTTAGAAATGTATTTAAAGATAAAAATTATCTCACCTTAACTTGCATTTATATTTTAGAAATCTGTATATTTGTTAAAAAAAATACTGAGTATTTTGTTGAAAAATGTACAGTTAAAGATAATTTACGTACAAAATATAAATATAATATATGTGTGCCCCAAAATAAAAGCTATGCCTTTTCAAAAAGCGCATTTGCTTTTGGAGTAAATTTTTTAATCATTTGCCCCTAAATATCAAGAAAATAGAAGGGAATATAATGTTTAAAGATAAGTTAAGGATATGGCTAATAAGCCAAGCATTTTATAATGTTAATGAGTTTTTTTGTACAAATTTTGATTAGTATAATATAGGTAAGATTAGTATTTTATTGATAATAATTATTAATTTGTGTGTGAAATAATAAAAAACTGTTATACCTAGTATTAAAATAAGTAATGTAAAAAACATTGCACGCCAGAAAGTGGCAGACAGCAATAAAATTTTTCTTATTCTTATTCTGAGGAAACCTGCACATCTGAGAGTTCTCCATAATGTTCTCGAAGGTGTGTGAAGTCCACCAATTCGCATTGAGCCAGCTTGGTGGACTATGGCCTATAACCCTTCTCTGAGAGGACCTGCGCTCAGTAGTGAGCCGTTGATGGGTTGCTAATGAATGAATGAATGAATGAATGAATAAATTATCTATATTAAAGAGTGTGATAAGCAGCGATTTGCAGGTATGACATGAAATGGGAATAGTGTGAGAACGGAAACCGTCGCCAATAAATCAGTTCGGCTTAAGTGTGACTGACGCTGAGAGGGCGTCGCGCCGCTCAATCGCGTCGGTTTATTGAGTGCACCACTCAGAAAACCTCGAATTACGCCGCTGCTTAACTACTCATTTTACTTTACGAGCGTTATGACTTATGCGGTTAGATAGCCATATCAGAGCTTTTACACTGACAGCCGGATTCAATAGCCTATCTGATCCAAAATCTAACAAGAAAACAGTAGGAATGTCAACCTAAATACAGGTTCCCTAGTTATAGCCCAGTCGACAGGTAGGAAAAAGTGGGGTTAGGTGGATGTACGCCAATTCGTTTCAGAGATATGGCGCTTCGAAAAAAAATAATTTTCAAAATTCGCTGAAAAAATGCGACAAAAAACGCAGAATGCCACCTTATTTCTTCTGTTATTCCCGAATTATGATGAAATGTTGTTGTAATTACAACAATTACAATCACAATTTTTGGACACCCCGTTCCCCCGTTCACGCCACTTAACCCCAATTCGCAAAAGGTTTTTAGCGAATTTCGACAAAAAACTTTTTTTCGAAGCGCCATATCGGAACCGAATTGACATACAAACATTTGTGTTATCAAACTTGTAGGAAATTTAACGTTCTACAAAACAGTATAGAAATGTTTTTGCTGTAAGGGAAAAAAGTTATTGAGGAAAAACCGCAGGAAGGTCGAAAATTTTGCAGCTTTCCCCCCACCCTCTTTCAGCACAGGGTCCTCGAGGTCCAAAACTTGATAAAATGTTAACTAACGATGCCTGAACAATCCCAAAGTTTCATTGACTTCCGACCTTTTTCCACCTATCCCCACTTTTTCCTACCTGTCGACTGGACTATTTTTTCAAAGAGCCATATCTAGGTAACGAATAAACATACAAACATGTTTGTATAATCAAAATTGTACAAAAAAATATAGAAATACTTTTGCCGTAGGACGTCAGAAAAAAAAGTTATTGAGGGAAAACCAGAGGAGGAAGGTCGAAAATTTTGCAGCCCCCCCCCCCCCCCCCTCTCTTTTCGCACAGGGTCCTCGAAGTCCAAAACTTGAGAAAATGTTAATTAGCCATCCCTAAACAACATCCCAAAGTTTCAGTAACTGACCTTTTTCCATCTGAAACGACCTGTCTACGTTTCAGATTATTACTCCTATGTTATGTTTTTAATAAACTAAATAAATGAAATGAAATGAAGTTTAAGAAAAGCCGGTCAAGTGCGAGTCGGACTCGCGCACCGAGGGTTCCATACTCCAAAAGTAAAAGTAAAACGATAATATTATATTAATTTGCTTATTTATCGTTAACTTTGTTTGTAGAGGTTTATTGTTAATGGCTGGTAGGCTGTAAAATATACATAAACCTGTATTGACCATAATTATTTCAGATTTTTCGATTGGTAAACTTCGGAGATAAGGGGGGGGGGGGGGGGGGGAACGGTATTTTTTTCGACATTGGCCGATTAATCAAAAACTATTATATCTAGAGATAAATAAAAAACTGTTCTAGAATGCACAACTAAAGGCCTTTCATATGATACCCCACTCGGTATAGTTATCTTACTTTGAAATTTCAAACCCCTGATTTTTCCCCCTTTTTTAATCAAACTAAAATAATTTTCGCGTTGCTTTTATTTTTCCTGTAAAATATACATAAACCTCTATTGAACATAATTATTTCAGATTTTTCGATTGGTAAACTTCGGAGATAAGGGGGGGGGGGGACTGCAAAATTTTCGACCTTCCTCCTCTGGTTTTCCCTAAATAACTTTTTTTTCTGACGTCCTACGGCAAAAGTATTTCTATATTTTTTTGTAGAGCGTTGAATTTCCTACAATTTTGATTATACAAACATGTTTGTATGTTTATTCGTTACCTAGATATGGCTTTTTGAAAAAATAGTCCAGTCGACAGGTAGGAAAAAGTGGGGATAGGTGGAAAAAGGTCGGAAGTCAATGAAACTTTGGGATTGTTCAGGCATCGTTAGTTAACATTTTATCAAGTTTTGGACCTCGAGGACCCTGTGCTGAAAGAGGGTGGGGGGAAAGCTGCAAAATTTTCGACCTTCCTGCGGTTTTTCCTCAATAACTTTTTTCCCTTACAGCAAAAACATTTCTATACTGTTTTGTAGAACGTTAAATTTCCTACAAGTTTGATAACACAAATGTTTGTATGTCAATTCGGTTCCGATATGGCGCTTCGAAAAAGTTTTTTGTCGAAATTCGCTAAAAACCTTTTGCGAATTGGGGTTAAGTGGCGTGAACGGGGGAACGGGGTGTCCAAAAATTGTGATTGTAATTGTTGTAATTACAACAACATTTCATCATAATTCGGGAATAACAGAAGAAATAAGGTGGCATTCTGCGTTTTTTGTCGCAAAAAAATCGAACACTCAGAAGACTCAGACCGGATGTCAATGTCTTATAGATGGTAGTAAGACATGTGATGGGGCGGTACTTAGCTGGGTCAGCGGTATCGGTTGACCTAGGAGCTAAATGAGTGATCCCGGTGGTGAAAAGGCTCGGGAGTGCCCTTTGCTCGAGAGCATCTTGGAATTGTCGAGCCAAAGTAGCATGGCAGAGCGAAAAACCCTTCAACCAGTAGTGATGCAGCCCCTCGGGTCCCGGACTTTTCCAGTTCGGGGCCCGGCGCACCGCACCAGCTACATCCTCCGAAGAGATGGTGACGGGGTTCATCGGCTCTATTGAGGCACATGCTTCCTCTACCGCCGCAATCCAAGGGCCCTCCTCATGCTCCACCTCTCTTGACCATACACTTCGCCAAAAGGCGACGAGGTCAGCCGGGCTCGGCCGCTGAGAGGTAGAACAGACTGCTGGGCACTCCAGTTTTTTATAGAACCTTTTCTGATAACTCGAGAACAGGTGACTTTGCTGAAAGTGCTCGACTCTTTCCGAGTATCGTCGGATGCGGTTCCCCCATGCAGCGATTTTCTGCTTCAGGTCGTCCATGCGCTCCGTTAGTTTTTGGGCTATATCGGGCTGATCTAGCCGCACCCCGAGCCCATTAAAGGCTATTCTAACGGAGCGCACAATCCTTGGCCTAGTGTTGCCCGACCTGAAACTCTGCAGTCTGCCAATGAGAGCTCTGGCCAGGGTGATACGGTGTTCTATTCTCCTTTTCCAGGCTGGTTCCGTGCTGCGCCTTAGAGTAGCGCGTCCACGTTCCTGGGTCTTGACACCCATGAAACGGTGAACAGCTAAGGCCGCACCAAAGAGAATAGAAGCCGTATCATCCAGGCCAGTGCTGCGCTCAAGGTATTGAGGCAGCATTTGGTTTATGGCCTCAATGACATCCCGCGTCGCTACATTTAATGTGAGCCGGGAGAGCCGCGGACGGATCTCTAGAGGAGCACTCCGGATCTCCGAAATCGCCTCTTCTAAAATCCTTCCCATCCGCTCTATGTCAAGGGAGACTGTTTCCTCCGTGTCCTCCTCCACAGGCAAATCTTGCGCGATAGCGTCGGTCTCTTCGCGGACAGGTTCCGCCAGAGAGACAACTTGCTCTGTGGTTGGGGTTGTCACCTCGGGAACAGCCTCACGTCGTAACCGTTCGAGCTCGGTAGCGCTAAAGATGTTCGAGCGCTGAATATACCGAGCCCGGTCTGCCAGGTTTTGTTCCGTGACAGTCAGATTCGGCTCAAGCAGCAAGAACTCGCGGTACATTGCCGCTCGGTAGCCAGTCCGCCCGGTTTCCCCTCCCGTCGCCCTGTACGCACGCATGACATTCTTGTTCATTTGAGATGTCCATCTCATGCGGCGCACTCCACCAGCGGCGGGCTCCGAAGATTGGGCCGCCTGACAAAAGTTTGTAAAAGCTATTTGTCGGGCGCCAATAAGGTCCGAGCATATAACGGCTGGGTCATACCCGTTCTCATGTACACCTTTGGCGTACTCAGATGGACTCAGACCGAACTAGACGCACTGGATAGAAAAGTCCGCATGACTATGACTCTCTACCGCATGCACCACCCCAAATCGTCTGTTATGAGGTTGTATATACCCCGAAAGTGTGGTGGTCGAGGCGTATTAAGCGTCAAGACCATGCATAATCGGGAGATATCCAGCCTCAGAACCTACTTTGAGACGAAGAGGGAGTGCCCAATGCATAGAGACGTCATAGAATGTGATAAAGGACTCACTCCCCTATCTTTGGCCAAACTCGAGTGGCAGAAACCGGTGGTACTAAGCGCCTCTGACCGGGAGACCGTATGGAAGGAGAGGGAGTTGCATGGACGCTTTTTTAAAGCTCTTAATGAGCCTCACGTAGATAAAAAAGCGTCCGTGCAATGGCTGCGCTTCGGTGACCTCTTTGGGGAAACCGAAGGTTTTGTGTGTGCAATACAAGATCAGGTGGTTAAGACGCGGAACTACCGAAAGTACATCTTGAAGGATGGCACTCACGACATCTGTCGAGCGTGTCGCCATCCCGGTGAGTCACTCAGGCATGTGCTTTCGGGATGTTCGGCTCTGGCTAACCCTGAGTATCTGCACAGACATAACCAAGCGGCCAAAATCCTTCACCAAGAGCTTGCTCTGAAGTACGGTCTCCTGGATGAGAGAGTGCCGTACTATAGGTACACACCGGTGCCAGTACTCGAGAGTGACGGAGTCCGGCTCTATTGGGACCGGTCCGTCATCACGGACAGGACTATTCTTGCGAATAAGCCTGACATCGTGCTGATGGACCGGGCACAGTCGAGGGTGTTTTTAGTGGACATCACCATCCCACATGATGAAAACCTCGTGAGAGCGGAGACGGAGAAAAAACGAAAGTATCTAGATCTGGCTCACGAGGTTGCCAGCATGTGGCATGTGGAGTCCACTGAAATCATCCCAATCGTCATTTCTGCGAATGGGTTGATCCCAGTCAGCCTCGCTCACCATCTGAGGCAACTGGGGTTCCGTGGCAGTTCGCTCGTGGCCAAGATGCAGAAAGCGGTGTTGCTAGACTCGGCTAGGATAGTCCGTCGGTTTCTCAGCCTGTCGCCCTGACCCCCGGCCGTCTGGTCTCCCCTGCCGGGGCGTAATCCTCCGCCCGCTACAAGTATTTATTTATGTAATGTATGTGTAAGTTTATTATATGTGTATATACATATTTATGTTTATTATATTTCCCTTTGGTGTTATATGTATTTATATTGTACGCGGGTGTGAGAGTCAAGATATATAAAAAAATAATAATAATTTAAAAACGTCCAAACCTAGGTTAGATAATTCGTCATCTACTTCAAACGCACTTGAGACGCCTCGCATATCTTCAGTTAGTACTGCAGAAATAACGCACGCTCCTAATGAAATTAAACCTAACGTTAGCATCGCGAATAATACATCAGTGTGTACCGTCTCTTATGATTGTATAGACCGTGTCACTACAACAACGCTGTTAGGCACTGCGAAAATAAGATTGTATGACAAACATAATCGCCCGCATCTGGTTCGGTGCCTAATTGACCCAGGTTCGCAAAACGATTATATATCTATCGATTGTTGTGAAAAGTATTCATTGCCCATTAGTTCTCAAAACCGTTTTACTGAAGCTCAAGGTATCGGCGGCGCTTCGCAAAAAATACTTGGTGTTGCAGAGTTAAAATTTAAGTCTCGGTTTGATGATGGGAAGGAATACCTGATACGCCCTCTGGTGGTAGAACGAATCACTTCACAACTGCCAGACTCGCAGGTTGATATCGCGGCCTTTAGCGATCCTATTAAAAATATACCGTTGGCTGATGATAGTTTCTCAGAACCTGGTCCAATCGATCTGTTGCTAGGTGTAAATATTTACTGCAAAATAGTACTAGCTAATAAAATAATCGGTGATGTGAATACGCCCTCCGCATTCGAAACCTCTTTAGGTTATTTAATTATGGGCGATGCGCCTATTGTTTGCGCTTTCAATAACAGCGTTCAGAAGGACAAGACTTCGACGAAGAGACGTGTCGTTCTAGATGGTTCTTCTCCCACTAAGTCTTCACTTCTTAATACAGAAGAGTCCTCTTCTGATAAAAAATTATCGCTCAATGATAATTTGCACACTGGTTGCAATTATGCAATCAGATATTTTCGACATTCTTTTGAATGTTCTCATTTTTCGCATCGCAATTTTCGCCGACGTTCGGCAAATGTACCGATGTATTTATGACAACGCACCGCACCGCAAATATCAACGCATTATTTATCACTTTCACCGGAAGACCCGCTCGAAATGTATGAATTTACTCGAGTGACCTTTAGTTTACGCTCTTCGCCTTTTTTGGCATTACGCACGCTGCGCCAATTGGCCAGCGACGAGCGCCACAAGTGGCCTCTCGCCGCTTCTGTTGTTGAGAGAGACGTCTACATGGACGACCTAGCTTCTTCTGCCTCATCTATCGACGAAGCGAAAAAGATAGCGCATGAATTGATAGAGCTCTTCAAAGCTGGAAGTTTCGACTTAGTGAAGTGGACCAGCAATTCAACTGAATTACTTGGTCACATTCCTACGAGTCATCGCCAGTGTGAGTATGGCTCTCTCGACACAGATAGCACTTTTAAAATTCTAGGCCTCCATTGGCTTCCCGCATCCGATAACTTTGTTTTTAAAGTATCGCCACCGCCGAATGCTTGTTGTTGTTGCAAACGAGCTATTCTATTCGCTACCGCACGTCTCTATGACGTTCTGGGCCTCGTTGGTCCAGTTATCTTATTCGCTAAACTAATCATAAATACTTACGTAGCTAATCGCATTTCTCAAATTCATACGCTATTATCGCCTCTTAATGCGAATTTTTATCATATCGCCGGAGTTCAAAATCCCGCTGATTGTGTATCTCGCGGCCTTATGCCCGCTCAAATGTCAGAACACGCACTTTGGTTTGAAGGACCCTCATGGATTTCCTTACCATCGGACGAATGGCCTATAGCCAAATTTTCACCGCGCGACAACTCTGCTCTACCTGAGAGGAAAACTACGACTCACGTAGTTAGCTCACAGGACGAGCATCCAATCACTCTATCCGCTCGTCGTGTGGTACGCCAACGCATTCATAAATGTAACGCATGTTTTAGGAAAAATCCTAAAACTACTTTTCCACCGATGTCAGATTTTCCGAAATGTAGAGTCGGAAAATGAAGAGTCGTTTTACATACCGGCACCGATTACACGGGACCGCCCTACATAACGTTGATTCCAGCTCCTGCCGTTACAGGAGAGCGCGCTAATCTTCTGACTCGGTTCTCTCTATTGGACTCTCTTGTCCAATCGCTTTGGAAACGGTTTAAAATGGAGTATTTACGTAATTTACAAACGCGTGAAAAATGGAATACGCCAAGTAATCCTGTTACAGTAGGGACTATCGTACTGATCATGGTTGAAAACGCACCTCCATTACAATGGCCTATTGGAATTATTACCAAAGTAATGCCTGGTAAGGACGGAGTCGTTTGTGTCGCTCAAGTCCGAACGAAGTCCGGAACTTACGGTAGACCCGTAGTAAACCTTTGTCCGTTGCCAAATCAATAATTTATATTAATTTTTAAATTAAGTTATGCTTAGTTTTAGTTTAGTTTTCCGCAATATTACGCACACGTATCGCGTAGAGCTTGTCGATGAGTTATTGTGTCTCTACCTGTTGACTCTACCTGCTCTACATTTTTGTTTTTTATCTCAATGAAGCCAAGCCTTCATACAGGGGGGGATGGTTGATTTCAAAAGGTTTCAGAACGTTAGCTGTTCAATGTTTCTTTATAAATATGAGGAATTCGCATTTTATAGACATCTCTTTTTCTCTCTCCTTGTTACGCGCACCTCACTTATTCATTCTATCTACCTCACTCCTTATTCCTTTTGCCTACCTATGGTGTTCCACGCGACGCCGCGAGAGCAGAGCGGCGCCACCAGTCTGCTGCCAACCGTGCACGCATATAGTGACGTGTACTGTCACGCGCCGCGCCCCAATTCCGTATCGTGCCGTGCCTTCGTGTTTTCGTATAAAAAAGAACGCTCAACACCTTTAATCGAGATAAACATTAATAAGTGGTGAAATTATCGAAATATGGACGCAGTGAATGGATGTTTGTGAGGAGATAGACATTATTTCTACGGATTACCGGAAGAAGAAATTGGACGCCGACTGACGCGGCCATCTTTGCAGCGACACCGACGGGTTTCGTTCACCAAACCTCAGTAGAGTGAGTCCTGCTTCCTTATATCCATTCAACCGATTATCCCGGATTGCAACAGGGGAATTAACGCAAAACTAGCGCATTATACAGTCCACTCAATAAAACAATAATTTTCTAGTCCGCATTCCAATATGGTGGGTTAATATTAGATTCCCCTAAAAGCTCCGCATTTTACCTACCAATAGCTTTAATAGTTACTGAAATAATCGACTGTGACAGACGGACGGACAGACGGACGGAGAAAGTCTCACCATAAGGGTTCCATTTTTACCATTTTGGTATGAAACCCTAAAAACTGTAACCCGACTCCGGCAAATTCTATGTAACATCCTTCACAATATGGATTTTGTTGTTTGTATAAAATTTAAATGTCACCCATACCCATGATAGCGCATCGATTGACAGGTCATGGTTTTGCCCTTACGTAATAGATTAATATAATATTAAAATAAAACCAATATTGGTACCTAATAAATAAATTTTACAGCATGAAATAGGAGGAAATTAGTTTCCTCTGGTAGGATAATAAACTTTATATGTATCCGGGACGAGCCAACAGTTAGTTATTTCCTTCTTAACTTTGTATATTGTTCGTGTAAGGCCGATCGGAGTGGATTGCATAAAGATATATATATATAAGTAATAATAATCAAGTGTTTAAGTTTAACAATGTTATAACATAATTACATCTTTTAATGAACCTTCAACCACAAAGAGATGTCAAGTGATAGCTTTAATACAGAATCTCATGATTCTAGCTAAGCTATTACTAGTATCCATTTTTATTCGCTATGTAATAAGTTTTTTGGATTAATAAATATTTGTTTGTTTGTTTTGTTTGCTGTACAGTGTACATAAACCTAAGTAATATAGGGTCCAATTCAAGGGAATTCAATCCCGGCCCTTATCTCGAGATTTCGGATTTTAAACAGAAACATTAGTTTCTAGTGAAATTGTTATTGTTTTCAAATCGCCTCCCATTGTTGGAATCGTCGCGTCATACGAATATCTACCTATATATTTGTGTAGGTATCATAGGAGGTTTCTTGGAAACTTCTCAGTGTTTATTTTTAATAGTTCTTGCTATTTGTACCTATAATATAGCAGTCGTAATTTCAGTAGGTATTATATTTTAATATACATCTAAAAAATTTGTTTAAACTTTTACTGTAAATTATTTTTAGAAATTATAAGTTCAATCAAAGAGATTGCCTAGAATGGTCGCTATTCAACGATAAGAATGCGTTTAGGCTTTAGAAAGATCTCCAAGTAAACTAAACCGTATAGAAGAAAAAAAAATTATGTGGCACCCCCTTAACGGTTATTTATAATGTGTACTTGTGAATAATTATATGTTTGATCCCCATCTTCTAAAAGTATACGGTTTACACAGAAAAATACTCTGAAAAATATTAATTAAAAAAATTTTTGGTTTTTAAAAATAAAATAACCTACTAGATAAAATTTGATTCTTGTAGCCTACTCCAACCGGGGCAAGTTCATACAAAAATCTTTGACAGTTCCCCGTCTTTGCCACGGACCTAGCCCCGCAGACTTAACATGAATCGTTTTTAACGTCCGACAAAAAAGAGGTGCTAAAAGTTTGACGTGTGTAATCTGTGTATCTGTCTGGTTCTCTCGTAGCTCCCTAAACAACGGGCCGATTTTGATGCGGAGATGGATAATAGCTATTTATGAAGATCTGCTCAGGATCATCAGCTCATTTCCTACTTGATTAAAGGATCTTACAGACTTTCACTGGTGCGATTTATTTGAAATTTTTTCCAAGGCATGGTAACTTTGAGCTGATGCTGAAGCATCAAGTTTCCTGGGGGATACCCAACTCCTCAGCAACTTACCTATGGCAGATAATATAGTGTGTTTGGGCTCATTAAAATGGTTTCAATGAGCAGTGGTTAGATAGATGATGATTTACTTTACATAATCAGGCCATAGATTCAAATGTCGGGAGTGTTTTGGAACGTAGTTCCTTATCGCGCGGTACGGAAGGGGGCTAGATGGAAAAAATTAAGGAACCGACACTTTTTGTTGAATGTGAATTTTGCATTGTATTCCGTATTTTCGCGATACAACACGGCGTCTCCATAGCCTAGTGGCTCCGGCAGTCGCCTAATAGTTCACAGTCGATAGTTCGAATCCCAGCTCGACAGACTGAATTTTCTATTTTCAATTTTATTTTAAATAATTTCTTCTTTCTTCTCAATCGGTCACTCTTGTCAGAGTGGTCGTGGCTGCTGGGATGATGTGACATTAGTTGATAGTCGTCAGTCTCCTTGATTGTTTTTGGATCGAACCGCCTCCCGTGCGATGCTCCTCCACTTGCGACGGTCAGTTGCGTTGCGGGAGCACTCCACCACAGCTGTCCGGGTCACCGCTTTGATCAAGTCCGTCCAGCGCGTGGGTGAGCGTCCTCTCGTTCTTTTCCCTTCCACCTGACCCTGCACCACCAACCGTTCAATTGACCCTTCATTTCTAGAGGTGTGACCGAAGAACTTCAGAATTCGCAACTGCACAGTCGACGAAAGCCTTTCTGTTATTTTTAGTTCTTTCAAGATGGAGTTGTTGGTTCTGAAGTTGTTGGTTCTGTAAATAATTTCTACATGTGTAATTTTTCTAAAAAATTTTTTTTAAAAAAAGGTTCGACATGTAGAAATTGTTTAAAATAAAATTGAAAATGGAAAATTCGGTCTGTCGAGCTGGGATTCGAACCATCGACTGTGAACTATTAGGCGACTGCCGGAGCCACTAGGCTACGAAGACGCAATGTTGTATCGCGAAAATACCGAACACAATGTAATCGAAAGGAACTATGTTCCATCCGGGTGTCCCTTGACACCTCTCAAGTTTTTTTATTTATTTAAATTTACACGTGTAAGTTTAAAGTGAGTTTAAGTGTGAGTACGTGTAAGTTTAAAGTGAGTGAGCGTTTTAAGTGAGTTTAGTAACTTCTTGCTCTGAAGACTTCTTGTGAGCTTTGAATGCTTGGACGAACATCGGCCACCAAGAAATATGATCATTTTCTGTGATGTCACAGAGGATGATGTATCTGATAAAGGAGATCTATAGGAAAAAATGCGTTGGATAAATAGAGACCATTTGTTCATGAAAATGGTATTGAAAGCCTCTAAGCAATTTTATTTTCGTTACATTAATATGTAGGTATATTTTTTTATTTAATCGCAGAAATTAGAAGTCTAAAGTACCTTATTTTGTTTTGCGTAATACTCGTAGTTTACTGTATTGATACTGCGGTCGGCGGTTCTACCTCTTTTGTTGGTAGTTTTCGCCGATGACAGTTGCGAGTCGTGGTCGCGAGCACACGATCGTGCGTCCCGTTAACCTTACCTATGGTTGTAAAAACTAATTACTATTATAAACCGTTGACGCGCATGAGTGATCTGTTCTGATTTAGCCCGGGGTTCGCTTTCGATATCGTGGTCGTAGGTTGTGAAAAAGGACGTGTTATCAGAACGCAGGTCAAGGATCGCGTGTTGTGTGATATATATTTCGACGTTTTGAGCTTCCATTGTTCTTAGTTCTTCCTGATTTGATACAAAATTACATAATATTATACCTTACTATCTAGGAGTGAAATTGGGTTGTTTGTTGATTTGTCCTTCAATCACGCAGCAACAGAGCAAGGGATTGACGGAATATTTTGCATGGGTACCTAAACCTATAGTTGAGAATCTGGAGAGTGGCATATCTATGTCACTCTCCAGTTTTATCGGAGTAAAAGTAGCCTATGTAGGCTACTTTTATTCCGATAAAACATTAGAAGTGTTAGTACACACTAACACTTCTGTTTTATCGGGATAAAAGTATGTACATATATTAATTTTATGCCCGAATAGGATAAACTTCTAAACAGAAGTGGGCTACTCAGTGTAGTGATTGGAATCTTAAGATGTAAGAGAGGGAAATAACAGGAATATGGTGCATAGAGTCAGGCCCAAATTAAAACTACATAAATGTATTTTCATCACGAAAATAAACGATAAGAGACTGATTTTAGCCTCATAATAATTTGTTATTGTCACATTGGTAGGTACCTACTGTAAATGTATTTTCCTGAAATGACTTTTCATGAGGTAGGTAAACCAGAGCTGATAATAATTATTATTATGAGCGTAATTATGAGGCTGATGACTTCTAAAAGGCAAAAGAGCATAAGTGACAATTGTAAATTTATTTGGTTTTGTTTGGTTATTGGTAAATTAAATTTAACAGAAAACGGCTTTAGGGTTTTAACAGACTTCAAAAAATGAGGAGGTTATCAATTCGTCGCAAAAAATATCTTTGGCCCCATATAACACAAATAACTATTGTGTCTCATTTAAACTCTAAGTGAAATAAAGTTTTAATATCGGCGGGCTGGACGAATATTGTACAACCTCTGACGATAGTAGATAACGGGGACACGCAAACACACGCATTAAAACTTTATCCGCTAGCGTGGTCGCCGGCAGTCGGCACTAATACCGAATACGGTCACCGCGCAGGATACACATCCCGGAAGAATTAGCCCCTCCCTTCGAATGTATTTGCGTCCATACACGGCAACGTGACTACAGCGATACTACAAGGTTTCCCTCATCGTTAACGTCTCGCTACTGAGCGCAGGGAAGGGTTATAGTCCTCCACGCTGGTCTAATGCGAATTTGTAGACTTCACACACCCTTTGAGAACTCTCAGGCGTGCAGAGGTTTCTTTACAATGTTTTCCTTCACCGTTGAAGCGTGTGATATTTAATTGCTTAAGAGCGCGTGTAACCCCAAAAAAAATCAGATTTCGCGATGAGATAAAACATAGCCACAACCTCATGTGAGGCGAGACAAAAGATAGCGTTTTGCGCGGAATAGGAGTGTAGTAAGCGCCAAAATACTTTGTAACTCGTAAAATATTCATTTTCTTTTCAATTCGCTAGGCTACTCCCTTGATAATATCAATCGGAATTTAATGTAAAAATTTTGGCTCTGTAATATGCAACACATTGAAAATAAATGAATATTGGTTAAAAATTAGACCTAACTTCGCGATTTTTTACTATCGAACAAATTTCATCATTTTATGTTTTTGCCCAGACACGTCCCTTGGCAGTATGATGTAATTCTTGCGTGTTTTTTTTCGGATAATTGAAACTTGATCTACTACTGTAAAAATCAAATCTGTTTACTGTTAACGAGCGCACACCCCCTCTTAAATGCCTTAATGCACGTAACTCCGAAAAGTCAGAGGTCCGTACCCGGGCTCGAACCTGCCAACCCCCGAATAGGAGACCGTCGTAGTCCTAACCACTTAGCTATCAATGCTTTCCTACAAAAACTTTTCAATTCAGAATGAGGTTTCCTTCATTCGCCTCATCATCAATGAATTTTGAGATAAAAAGCTGCTCTCTGCTGGTACGGCTCCCCGTCAGATCACTCCAGCCAGCCGAGCTCACTCCAGAATCCGAGCAGGCCACCCAGGTCGGCGAGGACTTCCGCAAGTGTTGCTGGAGAGCCAATGTATTTTTGTCGTTGGTCCGATACAATTCTGCATTTGAGCAGTACGTGTTTCGGTGTTCGCCTTCCATGCAGGCTCTGCATAGAGGGCTGTCGGTGATACCTAAAATGAAAAGGTGTTTGTTGAGCGAACAGTGTCCTGTGATCGTACCTACAACTACCCTAACCTTGATTCGGTTTAGTTGTAGTAGTATCGCTGTAAGGCGTTGATTGAGATATGGAAAGCCTCTTTTGTTTGTCTGCAATCTGAAGTGTTCGGTTCAAAAAGCTGCTGTGGGATAGTTTAAAAATGATTGTTGCAGTGTGACGACCGCAATTACTTCGGAATCCTCTGGTTACATCTATCGGCCGTGTGTCTAGGTTCTACCCTTCAAATCCCCTCGATGGCCTATCGGAAACTTCAGAAAACTTAAGAAATACCAAACCCTTTTGATACAACAACATAAAGAAGTAGTAGTATAAATGAACGCAGGTTGGTTCGGTGAAAGAATTCTTTGAATAATTGAAATGTTCCATTCTTGATTGCAAAGGTTTTGCAAAGGCTATAAAGCTCTACCTAGAAGTTGTCGGATCAGATCGAATAACGAACTTTTTCTGCGAATTTCAATGTAATTTGTCTCGTGCTCAGAGCTAGAGGAAAACATTACAAAATTTCTCAGAAGAATTTCTTAAACATGATTCAGCGTAAAGTTAACACCACCATAATTTTAATGTCGTCACCTAAATGGGTATACATATTTACTGTTACAAAGGAAATGTGGAAATCCGAAACCTTAAAAACAAGTACGAATATAATGTTTGTGAATTAGCTTTGTATGGACTATAAGAAGCCTACTTTGCGCTAAATAAGAGACTAATACCTATACAATATTTCTAACTAGAGACCTTCGATCCATAACTTCGTCCGTGTGGAGTTTAAACGTTTAAAAATCCTGCGAGAAGATTTTGTTTTTCCGGTATAAAAAGTAACGTAAAAGTAAAGTAAGTCACTCTAGCTCCCGCCTATACACAAAATCACGTGGAACCTCTGTTGCGTGATTGAAGGACAAATCCACAAATAAACACAAGCAATTATAATATGAATTAGCTAATACAAATCTCAAAATATTGGTATTTAATGTTCTATTTAACGCAGAGTCAAATTCTATACGCCCCTTGCCGATGTTCTGATGCTACGGAATAGTGTGATGCAGTGATGAATGTACGGCTGCTTAGTAAAAGCACAGAATAACTAGTAACTAGCGTAAAAAGATTAAACAGTGTAGTGTGAAATAAAAAATCGTGTGAGTGTGTGTACTCAGCAATGCATCGATATGACGTCAAAGGAAGGCAAATTAGTTTTTGAAATGGAGTTACGGTATATGCGGAGCTTGTTCACCTATTTACAGGTATAAAAAATATAGTTTTATAGTTTGTGATGTTGTGATGAAAGTTTATATTCTAAGTTCTAACACACCGCTCTATAACTTTTACTAGGGGATCGGAAATTCGAGATACCCATCAATCTCTTGGAATGTACCTATCAATTTATCAGAAGTATTGGAGATTTAGATGGATGAAGATGTATTGTTATCGAGGTGGACTAAAACCTTTTCAAATTGCTTGAAAAACCGCCATATCTCAATCTTGACTTTAGGAGTGATTTGAGTGGGCTGCCAAATAAATCTTTTTAGCTTGAATTAAATTATTAACTTTGTATTGAGGTGAATTTTGAATAAGCCGTGATCGTGAATTGGTGGGACACGCTTGAGTTTTCTATAAAAACTGAAGTGATCGTTTCAGGAATGTTTAATAAGTAGGTAAATATAAAAAATCAAGCCTCATAAAAAGACAATCGGCCAGCCTCAGATTCTAAGCAATGTCGTTAGTCGTTACTATCCTTTTTAGTTTTTAGTAGTTATCTCACGAAGCGACAATACCTCGCATAGCTATATGAGTGACAAAGATTATTGCGAGCATTAAAACCTATTTTTAACCCCCGACAAAAAAGAGGGGTGTTATAAGTTTGACGTGTGTGTTTATGTGTGTCTGTCTGTTCCCTCGTAGCAGTCTCCAATGCTCCGAGTTTTGATGCTGTTTTTTCTGTTTGAAAGCTAACGTAATCGAGGTGGATCTTATAATTAATGAAGATCTGATCAGGCGTTAGATCATCAGCTCATTTACAAGTCACCGGCTTTATTACAGTTTCACCGGTGCGATTGGTTTGAAATTTGGTGAACTGTTACATCTGATTATTTCCAAGGCATGGTAACCTTGAGCTAATGCTGCAGCATCAAGTGGTCTCTGCAACTTACAGCAGATATAGTGTGTTTGGGCTTATTAGAATGGTCTCAATGTTCTCATTGAGACCATTCTTGTAAGCCCAAACACATCTATTGACGAGGATCGGGGGGGGGGGGGATCTGATGGAGCAGCAAACTGGGTTGTAGGATGTCATAGATTCACATGCCGAGGGTGTTATAAATTATTAATTTTGCACTGGTTCATTAAAGGTAAACAATGATTGATTACCGTTTAAGACAGCTAAGAAAAAAATGCATTGTAGTTAGTCTAGGCTATTTTTTTATGTGAATAGAGAGTAAATGAACAGACGGGTTACCTGATATTAAGTGATTACCACCGCCCATGAACATTAGTAGCACCAGAGGCACCCACCAATGCGTTGCCGGCTTTTCAGGAAATTGTTGGTCCGCCTCTTGAATAACCTCATGTTGTAATTAAGTGGGATCACCGCGAAGGGAGTCGGTTCCACAGTTTGGTAGTGCGTGGAAAAAAGATCTGGCACCGCAGATGGCGAAATGCTCCAGGCGGTGATTCGGTGCGGCTAATTGCGACTAATTATTATTATTAGTTATAATTTTTTTGACGTGATAACGTCTTATAAATCGATGAACACCGGCTGCACGCACGAAAAAGTGTCATTCCACCTAAGCCTGAGCGTGCAAGCGAGAGCGCGGAACAAGCGATAGAGAGGCACGATCGGCCCAAGCGTTGGCTTGTGACCGCCGCCGCCTGGCGGCCGCCAGTCATCGCGTGCGCGCTGTGATCAGCGGATGTGTCGCGAGCTAGTTCTATAGCAGCACGCTGTTCATCTTTATGACGTTATCACGTAAAACTATCGTCCGTAAACCGACTTAACTGACAACCAATTTTTTTTAATATATTTCTTTAGAAGGCAAATGTAACCTTGATTCCAGGCGACGAAGGAGTTTCTGGACGCGTTAAGCGAGACGGGCGCGGCGTGCGTGACGCGGGCCGTCGCGATCAAGTTCCTGTTGGCGCGCAAGTTCGATGTGGCGCGCGCGCACATGCTATGGCGGCAGCACGAGGCCACGCGCCGCAGGGAGGGTCTCACCAAGTTCGAGCCTTTCGAAGACCCCCTGAAAAGCGAGCTCGAAACCGGGAAGTTTACGATATTGGTAAGCACATTATGAAGTAAATCATCATCAACCCATCATCGGCTCCCTACTGAGCGCTGCACGCCTAGCATGCACGCGCGAGAAAATTTTGTCGACGCCTGTTCTTGTATTATCTCAATGTCATGGTTGCACACATGGATTCGTCGAACGAGAAATTAGTCTAAATTGACAATATCTCTCTCTTTCTTCGCGCAAGATATCACTTCGACGTGCATGCTAGGCGGGCAGGTCTCCTCTCAGAGAAGGGTTTTAGGCCATAGTAAACCACGCTGGCCCAATGCGAATTGGCGGGCACACCTTCGAGATCATTATGGGGAACTCTTGGGTGTGCAGGTTTCCTCACAATGTTTTCCTTCACCGTTAAAGCATGTGATATTTAATTTCAACATGTATGAAGTATGGTAGTTTCATATTTTTATATCATGCTAGCTTTTGCCGGCGCGGCGGCTTCGCTCACGTTAAGTTCGATATTTCAAACCCCTATTTTACCCCGAATTTTCGAAAATCCTTTCTTAGCGAATGCTTACGCCATAATAGCTATCTGCATGCTAAAAAAGTTGATAGATCAGCCAGTCAGTCACCTTTTCCTTCTATATATTTAGACTAGGCTTTGCTCGCAACGTGGAATTTGG
The DNA here is from genome assembly GCA_029955525.1 of Oeneis ivallda. Lineage (NCBI taxonomy): Eukaryota > Metazoa > Arthropoda > Insecta > Lepidoptera > Nymphalidae > Oeneis > Oeneis ivallda. The sequence continues at coordinate 16,801,728 of JARPMR010000020.1, read as the reverse complement.
TTTTTTGAGAAATCCCACGGGAACCCTTTGTTTTTGGGATAAAAAGAAGCTTACACCAATCCAGGTTCTCACTCCTCAAAATAATCATGCAAAAAATCACGTCGATCTGTGGCTCAATTGCGGCGTGTTTAAAGTACAAACGAAAAATAGCAAACATACTTTCGCATTTATCGACCGAGCGAAGCGAAGGTCTTTGAGTTAACTAGAGCGATTTGCACTTGTCCGTCCGTCCGTCCGTCCGTCCGTCCGTCTGTCAGAGCCTTATAACTTTTGAATTACTGAACGTAATTACTTCAAATTTAGATATAATATGTAAACCGATGGCCTCCAGCCGAAAATGGCTTAAAAAGTTATAAAAATCTTTATTTCAGGGGGGCTCTCATAGAAGCGAATGCGAAGTAAAAAAAAAAATATCGCGTTACATAAAATTGTTACGTATCATTTTAAAGATAATTTTGAACTGAGTACAAAAATATTTTTTTTTTAATTTTTCCCTTAAAATTGACGAAATGGGGGGCTTTCAAAGTGGCGATTTTATACGCTCGCTTGAAGACGCTCCCTAAGAAAATCCGCTATGGATTTTCAAACTGATTTTATGTTTTTAGGTCACTTATATCCTGTACTTGAACAACAAATACTAAAATTATATGAATATTATAAAGAAACGAGATTATTTAATTTTTAATGTACATCAGTAATTCATATAGCATCAACATAGCTTCACAATAATGCTAATAGATGGCGCAGTCAGTAACTATTCCCATGGAACTACGAGTTATACGACTAACGACCTATCCCAAAAACAGTTTTGCGTCGACCATTATTATTTAGTTACTTATTATAATACAATAATTGTATTGTAATTTTTTTTGTACCATATTATTCAATTAAAATTATTTTTTAGTTAAATTTTAGTTAAATATTGTATATTTTCTATTCGCGTCGATAGATGACGATTTGTACAGATGCCCGTAACCCGGTTTCACTCGTTAGTACCTACATAATAATTCAATGTTTTCACTAACGTTCCCTAACCTTTACGGGCTACCTATAAGTTAGGTGATTGATGTTTTCTGTCAACTTATTTATCACGATCCTGTACGGGACACCTAAAAGGATATTGGGACGGATGTTAGGACTTAGGATTGTATTTAGGAGCTACCTACGTTAAGAGACTCCTACTTAGGGGATGATTTAGGTATGTTTGGTGAAAACGGGCATAATAATAATGTCAGTTTTGGTTATCATGTATCGATTGAATGAATAATCATGGGATACCGTTACCGCGAGGTCTCAGTTCGGGGCGAACAACTAGTAATATTAAGTCAGGATTGGGGCGTCATAAACATGTTGCCATAATATGCCTTTTGTGGGAACTTCTACACGACGCGAACCCCGCTTGTATCTATATTCTAGCGGCTCCTTGCAAGTCATTGGATGTCGTTTGTTTTTCAAGTGGGGCCTCTGCCAACCCTACGTAGACGTACCGATGCCGATGTGAGGTGGCCATTTTAAGCTCCAGCATCTTGGGACCCGAATGTCAGTCTGTTCTGCGAACTATCTGCCCTGCCCATTGCTATTTCAATGTTCGCAACCTGTTGCGCTACCACTAAGTTTTTTTATTTGTATGTGGGCTTACCCAAAAAAAAATTGACTAGTAGCATTATCAATTATGTCGGCTTTTGTTGCCCTAATGGAGTAGTTAAATTAAACCTAAGACAGCATATCTGAATTCACTTGGAGAAAAAAGATACCTTTGTTCGTCAGAAGAACTGATTTTTCCTAAAAATTAATTCATTCACTGTAAAATATGAATCTAAGAGTCAAATATCTTTTTTTTCCAAGAGAATTCAGACATGCTGACTTAGGATTTATTTAACTACTCCATAAGGGCAACAAATACCAATATAGTTCAATAATTGACCGAGCGAAGCGAAGGTCTCTGAGTCTACTTGAGTGAATTTGCACTTGTCCGTCCGTCCGTTAGTCCATCCGTCCGTCCGTTCGTCAGAGCCTTATAACTTCTGAATTACTGAACGTAATTACTTCAATTTTAGATATAATATGTAAACCGATGGCCTCCAGCCGAAAATGGCTTAAAAGGTTATAAAAATCTTTATTTCAGGGGGGCTCTCATAGAAGCGAATGCGAAGTAAAATATTTTTTTTTGCGTTTCATAGGGTTGGAGACTGCAGTTTATCATTTTAAAGATAATTTGGAACAGAGTACAAAAGTATTTCTTTTTTAATTTTTTTCCTAAAATTGACGAAATGGGGGGCTTTCAAACTGGAGATTATATTTGACCTTACGGAACCTCTCCTTGAAACGGATAAACCATTGAAAGTCCGGGCTTGAAAGTTTTATAATTATTATTAGCGTAATATCATGTACTTGAACAACAAATACTAAAATTAGATAAATGTAATAAGGAAACTAAATTATTTAACTTTTAATGAGCAGCAGTATTTTTAACAGAACTTTACAATGGTGTCAATAGATGGCGCTCTCATCTCATATAGCAAATGCAGCTATATGTAAATTATTATTATTTTGAATGACAAGTACTTATACATATAATAACATATTATTCAATTAAAAAGTCATATATCAAACATCAATAAAACTTCTCGTTGCAGTTTGTTTTTACATGTTTTCTGATCGTGTCGATAGATGACGCTGTGTGACAAATAATTTAATTTGAATGTTCCAAAAAACTATACCAAAGTTTGATTGAGGCCTCAATCAAACTTTTGGTATTTCACTACAGTTTTGGTATTTCACTACAGTTCCATAACCTTTACGGGCTACCTATGTTAAGTTAGTTGACACTTTCTGTCAACTTTGTTATTATGAACCTCTACGGGACAACTAAAGGTGAAAATGACATTGGGATGTTAGGATTGTATTTAGGGGCTACCTACGTAAAGAGACTTCTACAAAGGGGATGATTTAGGTATGGTTGGTGAAAACGGGCATAATAATAATGTCAATTTTGATCGTCATGACGTATCTATTGAATGAATAAGTAATTATGGGAAACCGTTACCGCGAGGTCTCAGTTCGGGGCGAACCACTAGTAAAACATAATACTCTAACCCGCCCTACTTTATATGATGTGTTTTCAATATGGCCGTCATTTCTTTGTTACAGCCAACCCGCGACGCGACGGGCGCTGCAATAGCGGTCTTCACTGCGAACAAGCACTTTCCCACGCAAACGTCGCACCAAACCACATTACAGGTTACTACCATGTTTGTCTTGCCATGCTCCTATTAATGGGATTGAACACAACGGTTGACAGTATTGCCACGAAAGGCAACGTTTTGACATGCTGCTGCTATCGCTTCGCACTGCCTTCTGCTAAAAGTTGCGCCACCTACCGGGTCCGATTGTGAATCTCAACCATCCATTCCTTAAACACGCACAAAAAATGCATGAGTGTCGTGAAACACTCATTTGGAATTAAGTTCCTTGTTGTGGTCGCTTTTACGCGTATAGGATTCCGATCGTGAGGAATAAGGGAAACTAATAGAATAGAAATATTTTTTATTCAAATAATCTTTTTACAAGTGCTTTTGAGTCGTCAGACTGGTTCGGAACGCCCTTCCTGCAGAAGAACCAGCATGAAACTCGGCGGTTGCTCTTTTCAAAACAAGTTTACAAAACAATAAATACCATGCTATGTATGCATTATGCAGTGTTTCCACAATGAGGGAATTTCCAAAAATGCATACCTACTAACAATGCAATATATCTCAAGATGGGCAGACATAAAGTAGCCCCATTCCCGCCAGTGGAACCCGTTCACGAGCATGACGCAGGACCCAGCCGTTGCCTCGCTCAACCATATTTGAGGGAACGTAACAACCCGCATCACACGACACCGCCACAGAAATGTTTAAAGAGTGCGTGACATACTTATGCTACCCATACTAATATAATTATGATCACTGAATGTTCTAACCAATTCTAAATCTATGGTTGTATTGTATTAAAGGAGGGTACGCCTGCTATCGCCAAGCGGGTGATCAGTCTTGGGTCTGAACTTTTCCACCCCATTCCCCATGTTTGAACACGAGTTACTGGCGTCCAGGCAGTCCATCCCTCTCAAATCTTGTAGCTTTCGTATGGAGGTTGTAGATACGATGGGTAGGTAATTGGGTGAAGGTTCAGGAAAACATGGCCTTTTTAACCGACTTCAAAAAAGGAGGAGGTTCTCATTTCGTCGGAATCTTTTTTTTTTATGTATGTTCACCGATTACTCGAAGACGCCTGAACCGATGTCGAAAGTTCTTTTTTGTTTTAAAGGGTCCCATTGAAATTTTATCGAAATCGGTCGAACTGTTTTTAAAATATCGACAATAAACTATATACGTTGTACTAGCGCGGGCGTTTGAAGTCTGTTCTTTAAAAAGAACTTGTTATATTAAATTACATCCAAACTGTATAATAATATAATGTCTACACGTCGGCTATGTGCATTGTACAGAGGTCGTAGAGGAAGAGAATGGCTAAGCAGTGTTACCCTTACAAACTTATTTATTTAAAATTTAAATTTTTAATAAACTTTTATGTTGGATGCAACACTTCGTAAACCTTACTATGTCCCCTATAGAAAGGTTTGTTATGCCTAAATTGCATTGTAAGTTGCACAAAACTAACCACATCTAATGAAAGTATCCTATATCCAGGGTCTCGTGTACCAGCTGGACGTGGCGCTGCAGTCGATCGAGACGCAGCGCGCGGGGCTGGTGTTCATCTACGACATGACGGACTCCAAGTACACCAACTTCGACTACGAGCTGTCGCAGAAGATCCTCACCATGCTCAAGGTCAGTGCGATATTGACTGCTGCACGCACCGTGCCGCATAAAAATCACTGTGTTCTTTTCTTCCTGGGATTTTTCCGCAAGGTAGGCGATGTCCGCCAGCTTTGCGTAAGTCCACTGGTAGGGCTTGCAACTAGATCACTCCAGCCAGTCAAGCTCGCTCCAGAATCCAGGCCACCTAGGTCGGCGTGGACACGGACATGTTGTTGGAGAGCCCATACGTATGATTTTCGTTGGTCGGATACACCTCTGTTTTATACCTACAGTAGGTACTGAGATTGAGAAACGAAGCGCAGTTCCGGTGCGTTTTGATGTTTTATTGGAACGAAGTTCCTTATCGCATGATACGGACTTGGTGGATGGGGGCTAAGCGAAAAAAATGTAAGAATTTTCCGTCACGACCCCTTTCTAACAAGTGGCGAGAGATGGCGTTGATTCTAAAAGATAATGTTTACATTATTGGAAGATAATATTTGCATAATATGTCTTAAGTGCGCGCTTATTTATTACGAGTTGGTTCTATCATGTGGCGAGAGATAGCGTTGATTGTAAAAGGCAATATTTTCATTATTAGAAGTTAATATTTTTTTTATATAGATACTATAATTATATTTATTAAAAGGAACTTCGTTCCAACCGAGTGTTCCGCGACACTCACGCATTTTTTTTAGAGTTCATTTGCTTGTCAAAATACGATTTTCTAAAAAATTACCTACACAGGTGACTACAATAAAATAAGTCAATTGAAACATGCTGCAACATTTCATATTAGCCAAATCGTTTTGATGATATAGCCAATAATAATATTTGCAATTGCGATTGTCAAACTACGTTGGTAACCCTCCGCGACGAACATCAATTTAAAATAAATAATTGAACAATTGCGTATCGGCAAAATGATAATAATTAGGTTATGATTTGACCTGTGAGTTAGATATCAAATACAGGAACTTATTATGTTTGCAGATATTGCATGCCAAGTTAAGCTGAGTTACGCGTCCACCAATTAGTTTACGCGCAGCCAACTCCATTAAAATGTCACACACCACCGACGCACTGTGCGTTTTCCACTTTGTCGCGGTTTCATACAATTTGCACTTGCAAATTGCTGTTTGGTCGGTACATGATTGTAATTAGAATAAAACACATGTACTAAACGTTCAATTCAAGTTGGCCGCTACCTCCCTCGCGCTTCCCTGCACCGCACCTCAAGTCATACCCACTTAGTACAGATAGCAACGTACCACTAGCTATTTTCAGTACCGTACTTTTTCAAACTTTTGTTTCGTTACGTTTTAAATTGTTTTGTTTAATTTTAATTAGTTATTGTTGTATGGTTACTATTGTTCACCTGTAGTTTTCTACGGTAAAAAAGGAAAAGTTTTGCGTAGCGCAGACTATTTATTACTTTAATTTATGATTTTCTTCGAAGAGGAGAAAAATAAGAAATTAAAAATCTCGCCCTTCGACATTCAAAACGTCATTGCCAGAAAAGAAAAGAAAATTCCGTCACAGTCGGGGTAACAGTAAAAAATATAATCACGCATTTACTTAAAAAACAATTAAATGCGTGAAATCTAGTCAGTACGTTCAAATCCAAGTTTTTTACAAAGCGATTCCTACATCTGGACCACTAAGTACCTAACAAGAGTCATCTTATTGTCTCGTATTATTCAAGGCGTTAAGTGTGTTTCTCGTTAGCCGTTTAAGGCCTTTGTATTGACAAGTTTGCGGCGAAGGATGATCATCTTAACTACTTTGAATATCTACCTAAATTACCACAACATCTTAACACAATTCATGATTATTATTTTGTCCTTACCTACGAGTATCTATAACTTAGCTTTAGTCTTCGAATAACTTCCTGTTGTCAGTCGTAACATGTTAAATTATGATCATTTATTATTTTGCCCAAGCAGTGATAGCCTAGTGGTTACGACTGTGGTCTCCTATTCGGCGGGTCGCAGGTTCGATCCCGGGTACGCACCTCTGACTTTTCGGAGTCAAGTGCGTTTAAGCAATTAAATATCACTTGCTTCAACGGTGATGGAAAACATCGTGAGGAAACCTGCACACCTGAGAGTTCTCCATAATGTTCTCGAAGGTGTGTGAAGTCCGCCAATTCGCTATGGGCCAGCGTGGTGGACTATGGCCTATAACCCTTCTCTGAGAGGAGACCTCGCTCAGTAGTGAGCCGTTGATGGGTTGCTAATTATGATGATGACAGGTTTTAAACTTTTATTATTCTTCCAACCCTTGTGTTATTCTTCAAATCCAGTTTGCAGCGTTAACGCGAAATACATATATCTACTCAGATTATGAAAATGCCGATGTATTCAATGGCTTAGGTCTAGACGATCTTGCAGTCTAAGATGAAACGCGCTGACCTGGAAGAGGTAGGACAATCCAATAGCCCGCCCGACTACACCTCATTACCATCTCATAATATATCCTAATAGAATGTTATATCTATCGCTTTGTGCAATTAACAATGCCAGAAACGTAGAAATATATTACATACTAGAAGTTGCCCGCGACTTCGTCCGCGTACAATTTCTGATTTCCTATGAGATTATGAAATATTCCCGCTACAAGAGACCTATCGACAAAAGTCCTACCGCTAGTCAGTAAACCATAAAATCTTTCCTTAGCGGGTTCTCACCTCCTAAAAAGAACCTATACACCTTCCTTTCAAGTTAACAATGACAATAATCAAAACTTTCCCATACAAACTTTCATCCCCTATTTTACCACCCATAAGGGGGATTTTTCAAAATAACATATACAGGTTTTTATTGTTTAAAGCTATTTAGTTCAATGCCGATTTTCAAAGCTCAAACTTATAGTTACAAAAATACCTATAGTTATTACTCAACTGACTGTCAGATAGTATTTATATGGTTGAGCGAAGCAATGGCTGGGTCATGCGTCATGCTCGTGAACGGGTGCCTCTGGCGGGAATGGGGCTACTTTATGTCTGCCCATCTTAGGATAGAAGTTAGTCGGTATGCATTTTTGGAACTTTCCTCATTGTGGAAACACTGCATATATAGCATAGTATTTACTGTATTGTAAATTTGTTTTGAAAAGAGCAACCGCCGAGTTTCTTGCTGGTTCTTCTCGGCAGGAAAGGCATTCCGAACCAGTGGTAGATTCATTGACTATTCAAAAGCACTTGTAAAAGTTTATTTGAATAAAAAAATATTTCTATTCTATTCTATTCTATTTACTATTTAGGTAAAAATGGCTAAATAGATAGATAACAGTTAACCTTTAAATAGGTATGCATAATTGTATATTATGTTTCAAAGTACAAATGTCAATACACACTAAGTATATAATTGGGTATTTGACTGATATTTATTATTTATTTAAAATAACCTTTTTAAATATTATAACACAATGCCATTTTTCTTTTTTAAATATCTTGACTAGTCTCAGAAATATAGACAGAGAGAGCGCTACTGAAGTGTGATGTCACAAGTCAGCAGCTCCATACACGCTCCATAGAAAATTTCGTTTTAGAAAGAGACAGATACAGTCACAGTAAACAGCTTATAACTTATTTGTTTTTTGAACGATTAATTTTTTGTTTTTACTAATGTTATTCTTACATGTCACATTTTCGATTATAAAAAATGATGAATATTGACATTTTGACAACAGTCAAATACCCAATTAATAAGTGTTAACATAAAAATATTGTCCGACCTGTTAAATTACTTTGTGCTAGTAATGTTAAAGGCGTTATACTTTTATTTAGGTCACCCCGGCAAACACCAAATGGGACGCATTTATGGTTTTCCTTTCCTTTCAAAACGCGGGGTCGGTGTTTTTTGACTTAGTAATTTGCTTTTAAACTCGTACCTTTTCCGATTCCAAGAATGACGTATTTCAGTGAAAACTCGTAGCTTGTACTTTCCGTAGCGCAGTGGGTGATTGGGCGGTTTCAGGCCCGTAGCTACCCCGTAGCTGAGGCGGGCGCCCGCGACGAGGGATCGCTTTCCACCTACGTCAGTTGAGCTCGCGCCCGCTTATTGAGTGCACGTGTCTGTGCTACGAACGTGCGCCATAAATAAATGCCGATTCACGTCCAGTGCGGATAAGTTAATCCGAGTATCTTATCGCTGAAACGTAAACTGATAGGCACATAATATTTATCATTCATTCGGCGGACGTCTAACAGGTCCCGATTGAAACAGTGTTATTTTTGGTTGTTGTTGTCGCCGAGTGCAGTGCAGTGTCCATTATCAAAGTGCCAGAACTGCGGAAGCAGCTATTGTTGATACCAGACGCCCGATTATAACGCACTTTACAATGAAGTGACGTCGGATCGATAGGGCAAACAGCTGAGCCGATTGCACTGTTCACGATCCACACTTCGCAAGGTAAACTGTGTTTTCAAATTTGAGATGTTTGTTTTTAATTACAATCTTCAGAATTAAACTTCCGATGAGTCTCGAGAGCGCCGCTTTTTCGATGGAATACTTCCCTCTGGGGAAAATCGTTTCTCTAATCATTTAGCTATATCAATTTATTATATCAATTATCATTAATATTGTTGCGTTTTTACATTGTCATATATTATAACTTAAGAAATTATACTTCATTAGTAAATATTATAATGTGAAAGTTTGTGAAGGTGGATGCATGTATGGATGGATGGATGTTTGTTTCTCTTTCAAGGCACAACGAATGAACCGATTTGGCTGAAATTTGGAATGGAAATTGCTCGTACCCAGGATTAACACATGGGCTACTTTTTATCTCGGACAATGACCGAGTTCCCGCGGGAATTAAAAAACCTTAATCCACGCGGATGAATTCGCGGACATCATCTTTATAGTAAGAAATAATTTTGGTATGTCTTTTTAACCGATATGAAAAAAGTTGAAGGTATGAAATGTATGTTCACCGATTACTCGAAGACGCCTGAACCGATTTAGAAAATTCTTTTTTTGTGTGAAAGGGTATACTTCCTAGGTGGTCTCATTGAAATTTCATCGAAATCGGTCAAGCGGTTTTTAAAATATCAACAATAAATTATATACTTTGTAGTGGCACGGGCGTTTGAAGTAAGGGTATTTAAAAAGAATTTTTTATATTAAATTATTCGTACCCAAGTCTTGTAAGTAAAACGTCTTGAATGAATGATGTCCATAACCGGGGAATGTCCATTTTGAATATTTGTTTTGATATCAAATCTTACATCCAAAAGATCTTTAATGAATAGGTATGTCAATAAAGGATAATAGATAATTTCCAAAGCTACAAATTACACTGAACTTGTACTGTTTAGCACCCAAATAATAATAATTAAGTATTATTTATCATTTTCAAAAGTTCGTGTACTTATAATACATAGCAATTATAGTCAATTATAGTATGTGTTGTCAGAAAAAAGCAAAAATAAAAAAACATTCAAAAAATCGTGAGAATTTTCTTGCATTCATGGTTTAGTAAAATTTGCTAAATGGGCTGCCATTGTCCGCAAATACAATTATTGTGGTACCATTTATTTTCGTTTTAAAAGGAACCGGCGGCGTGAGGCGGCAGCAACGTTTTCATTTAATGGAACTTCCTACTCGCTTATTTTTAACTTCGACAATATTATAAACTTATCATACCTTCCGCCCCCCACTTTTCGTTTTTTAGAGCGAAATTTTCGACACTTGTATTCGAACATCGCTTAACTGATACCTACGTGTTTTTGTCATAAATAATGTAATGTAAAGTTTAATCGCGGACGAGAATTGTATGGAAAGTTATTCGATAATAATCCCAAGTGAGTTCTTGCCGTTTTCATTCGAGAAACTCCTCTTGTGTAACTGGGAGAAAGGTTGCTGTGGAAAGAATCTACACATACTGAACAATAATATTAAAACACATTTCAGTAAGTTTGCTGTCTTTAGCAAAACCATATAATTATAACTGAGCATTGCTCACAAGCTGTCAAAAGTTGAAACTAATAGAATATGCATAAGCTGTACCTATTTACATATTCTATTTTAGGAGAACACTATAATTTCAATGTCACATGAGTTTGTGCGGGGGACTCCCCTGTGCGAAGCAAAACTTATCCACCCTCAGATATGTCATCGCGATGTCGTTTCAACCGCTAAAATTAGGATGAAAACCCGCATAATGCCTTCGAAACCGGAACATGAATTACCATCCCTATTTAAGTCAAAATCGTACAGCGTAAAATAGTCCATATTACATATTGATGTTCAACGTAGCATGTAAAATGACATTATTACTTTTAAGAATTTCATACCGACTTACGCAAACGGCTGTAGTAAACAAGATGTTATCTACATCAAAAAGTTTAATTATCTAATGGTCTAATTATTATTTATTAGACTGTAGCAACGTTTATATAACACTATTATCATTATGCGAAAACTTACGCTGTTTTTGATAAAATTCCAAAAACAGTGGGCTAAGACAAAGGCATATAAATGTACGTATTCGTATCATTAAATATTAAATAATAAAGGAAAAGAAAATATATTGCATGAAATTATGAAATACTTGACGACTTATGTCGTGTTATTTGTTAATGTAAACCTGTAAACAATTATTATTTATTTACCTGTAGGGCTACCATTGTCCATCGGTTCTACAAAAAAAATTTGTCTACCCATGAATTATGAATCTCTAAGTGATATCTTGTGTCACGCATGTTTAGGTTGGTTTTTCATCTGCAGAAGTGATACGCACAATTTATATACTAAGTAGGTACCAATCATACCTAGTTATTTTCTGTAATGTTCTTCTTCTTCTTCTTCTTTATCAACCGATAGACGTCCACTGCTGGACAAAGGTCTCTTGCATGGACTTCCACAGGCCTCGGTCTTGCGCCGCCTGAATCCAGCGGCTCCCTGCGACTCGTTTGATGTCGTCGGTCCACCTGGTGGGGGGTCTGCCTACACTGCGCTTCCCGGTGCGGGGTCGCCACTCCAGCACCTTGGGACCCAAACGACCATCAACTCTTCGAACTATGTGCCCCGCCCATTTCCACTTCAGTATCGCGACTCGCTTAGCTATGTCGGTGACTCTGGTTCTCCTACGGATCTCCTCTGATCTGATCGGATCTGTAATGTTCTACGAGCTACGAATATTCCGCCCGACCGTCCGACGTCGTGTCGTGGCATGTCTTGGTTGTCTGCGAAGACATCTGTTCTGCATTATTACATGTTATTGTGAATGCGGTTGACAAGTTTAAGCCGTGTAGCATGTAATGTAGATTAGACTATTTCGATTCATACTTTTCATATTCCAATTCGATTATTTTCCTTATGGTTCGACGATTCAGCAGATAAGTAGGAATTTTGAACGCGTGGATGGTTTCTGATTTAGAATGTAGATGTTCCTTTCACACAAAGAAGGAATTTCATTGAGCGTTTATTTCAAAGGTAGGAATTCGGTTTGCTCTGAACTGGAAATGAAAGGGGGATAGAATTTAGAATCAACGATTGTTGATCGCAGAGGATCTGCAATATAATCTGTGAAATTTTAATGATATGGTCAGCAATATATAAGGTAGATTCACTTGAATATACGAAGCACTTCATTATTTAGTTGAATATAAAAGATTTGTATTATATTCTAGTAGTTCTGACGAAGTAAGAAGTCGGTTTTTGATGTAGTGGTAAAGCAACAGCAATGTCGATCCCAGACTTGATACCAATTACTGAACAAAGCTAGAGCCTAGAACAAATAGGAAGGCAGTAAGGCACGTAAGGTGGCAAGAACGACTTTCATCAGACCGCCTGCGATAATTTATATTATACAGCGTTAGGGCTCTTGTGCACTTCCTCGTGTTAGATTCGTGATCGTGTTCGTGAAAACACGATTCGAAGTGACCGTCATACAAAACTAATACGGATCCGTCAAAATATGAATCGAATGAGTGCACAAGCGCACGTACATTTTGTATACTAGACCACCTCGAATCGTATTTTGACGAATCACGAAAACGAATCGAACAGGAAGAAGTGCACAAACGCTCTAACTATCTATAATTTAGTTAGTTTGTCCTTCAATCATGCAGTAAAGGAGCAACGGATGTTGCGTGTCCACGTGAATGATGTCGTGGGCAAAGCTAGTATCGAATTTATATTATCTCTAGCGATAACATCAAACAATAGTAGGTATACCTACTTAACTACCACTTATATGCTAGTAGCTGTTACTCGCGACTTCGTCCGCGTTTGTTTCTTTTTTTTTTAATTCTGCAAGCAAGCAAGCAAGCATTGCTTTTTATAATCCCAAGCAAGAAAGCAATCAAGCAAGCAAGCATCGGTTTTTAAAATCCCAAGCAAGCAACCATGCAAGCAATCAAGCATGCAAGCATCGGTTTTAAAAAACTCAAGCAAGCAAGCACCAATTTTTGAAATCCCAAGCAAGCACGCTCAAGCAAGCATGCAAGCAGGCATGCGTTAGCGTGAGCAAAGCGTATCTTCCCATAGGAACTGTGCATTTTTCGGGATAAAAAGTAGCCTATGCAGTGACATATGTGTGCATACAGTGGAGAGTGCTCCAGCCCATAAACTCTATGCAAAAAATCAAGGCAATCCGTTGCTCTGTTGTTACGTGATTGAAGGACAAACCAACAAACACGCATTTATAATATTAGTAGGGATGAGAACTATAAGTCTGTATTAGTAAAGTGTTTGATTGAACCACCTTTGAGTCGTTGTAGGTGTGTCGGGTGCCGGATACGGACCGGAAAGACTACGTCATGCCGTCATCGACCCTCGTCCTCGCTAATTGCATACCTAACACCTCACGCTATACGCAGCGTTGCCATTCCTTATACGATCTTTGTCGTAAGTCGTCGGGAGAATTACGACGCAATTAAAAACCCATAATTTTTCATCAGTTTTAATACGAGTCTCTTTGTTACATTGTTCCGGCTCATCCGCTGAATGGACATTGACAGGCACAGAGATAGCTTGGATTCTAGTGACGAAGAGACTAGATATTTTATAATATCCCGGAAAATCTAAGTTCCCAGATTCTTAATCAAAGCGAATGAAGTCGCGGCCATCGGCTTATATGGTATATTTTTTTAATTACCTCCTCACTCACTTAAATACTTTTGAATCCTGAGCGATATACACTCATTAATTTAGTGTATTAATTATATTTTCTTGGTAAATAAAATAACTAGGCCTATCAAAATAATAACATTATTGAAATACAAAAGAATTTATTTATTTATGTACTTATATATTGTAATCTTATCTAACTTATTTATGAGTGATAAGTTAAATTTTTTGTAATGTTGAACGATTAAAAAAAGCTCAATTAAAAATAAATATATGAAATATTTCATTTTTTCTTAACTACTGTCCGTAAACAATAATTTCATTGCGCAATACTTACCTCGAAAAGTTTATCTCTAGTTAGAAATAACGAGATCTTCTTTAAACTTCTCACTAATTGTTGTTGATAAACTAAAAGCCTGGCAAAAGGAAGAGCGAAGCTTTGTTTGTTTTCCCCGCTAGAGTTATAAGCTAATTGAGTTTCAGCTTCTACGCTTTCGAATATTTATCAAAAGGATGCAAACGATGGATATTCTTTTTGAGTGGACTGGCTATTTTGTGCTCTGCATATTTTCTTTTGACCGAATTTCGGTCACGGCGGCCGAAACTCGACGAAATTTTTGCGAAACTTTGCCGTCGAAGAATTCGAAGGACGAGAGTTTCTTAGCATTATTAAATTCCACATATGATAATTCGTCTATGCTTCAGAACTTTACCATCTTAATACGGCAAAAGTTATTTATCTAGATATTGTTAGAAATATTTGTAACCACGATCATTACTTTTTATGGTCTTTTTTCTGTTAATTTTACAATGCATAAATTGATTTCCCAATTGAAATATATATTTTGAGGCGACACGGATTTCAGCCTATAATTTTTTATTTTGATACAACACAATTGAAATTATTTCGTCACATCCGCTTATGGCAAACTGCAATAGATGCATTTTACAGGGGAGCTTCTTAAAAGCATGGATTTTTTGTTTAAGTTTTTATTTTGAAAACCTAAATATACCAGTATATGAACCAATGTATTATAAACGAAAAACAAAATTGTATTCGAATTCTGTGTACAAATATACCTATTTTTGAAGCTAGAAAAATGTCAAGATTGCTTTTAGCAAGCCCGTCTTTTTTACCAAGACCTTTTATTTTCCTACGGGCTACGAAAATGCCGCTGACTTCGTGTTAGATTAACATTTCTAGAACAAATATACGTTGTCAAGTAGGCGCTTGAGGACGTGACGTGTGTAACTTCACGCTCTCTTTCCTCCCGTAGGATGCTAAGGCCTTTGCCCTTCACTGGGCATGAATAGACTTTCCTGCGTTTGTAGGGCTAGTATGGTTAGTATCATGTTGCGTGAAGCCGTTGTCACTTTTTGCTTATTCCTCTTACAGCTTATATAACGTATATGTATGTGCATGTACACGCCTTTTCCTTAAACCGGTAAAAAACGGGCGTAGACTAGCGTGCTACAAATAAATTTATTTATAAAATATTTTCTGTTAGCGTTGGTTGCTATTATTATATGAATGGCTATAATGAAATCCCTAGAATATATACCTAATACTAGATTTTGCCCGCGATTTCGTCTGCGTGGGGTATAAGGTTTTTAAAAATACCGCGGGAATCCTCTGTTTTTCCGTGACAAGGTAGCTTACATTAAATCACTTCAATCCGTTGCTCCGTTGCTGCGGGATTCAACAACAAACAAAAACAGTTTCGTATAAGAACCCTACTGATTGCTACACAGTACTTAGATGATGAATATTGATATTGCGATACCATTTCTTACGTAATAACTATGCTCGTTTAAAATGTTCATCATTACGTACGTATTTTTGGCTAATTGGCAGACATTTTTTAAATTGCTAAAAAATCTCGGGTAATTTGCGAGAATGGACTAATCACTGAGTTGATGAAACAAGCCCGTGAGTGGAAAGTTTAATCCAAGGGCGTTTGATTGGCAATTTTTCACTAGAGTTCTATCCGCTTGGCAGCTCCATACTATAATTACTTCGTTAGATGGGGTATCCGTGCAACTAAGTTTCGCTGAGGCGATCTATTTAGTTATGATCACATTTTCCTACATTTTATCGCTCGCTCATCAATTTACCCTTTGATTAATCTTGATATTTTGTATTCTCGATCATGTCATGTTTAGTAACTTTTAATATTTTTTGGGCCTTCTCCCGCAACTTATCTATTCAGTAGGTACCAATCCTTTTTAAGAGCTTCGTTCTCCTCAGTCCCTACATTTTAATCAAACTTAACAATATTTTGTACTACTTTGTATTTTAATTTATTGAAACCCTACTGGCCAAATAAATCGCTGATTAAAGTTAGGAATATCGACCAAATAGTTAAACCGTAATCATTGATCGAGTTAGACTTAGAATAGCCTCAAACGCTTATACCTAGTAGACGTGAGCAAAGTCGTCAAAGAAAACAGGAAGTTTAACTTCAACAATTCAATTCTGTTCCACGACATTCAATTGCCAGCGCAGTTCTGGTATTCAGTCTTACCCTATTTTGTGTCGCAATATTCGCACAGTGCATGTAAGGTAAAAACCGGCCAAGTGCGAGTTGCAACCGTGGATACTACGTACTACTACTACGTGGGTTCCGTACTATCACACTATAAATATTATATGCCGTAAGAACACAAAGATGACAAAACATGGCTCTATGGCTACAATTCGATTACGATCGAATTCGAAAACGATTCGGCGCCCTCTGAGTTTTTTAAATATTATTTTACTGTTCATAAACATACGAGCTGAAACAAACGCAGAACCTTGGAAAAATACAATTTTTCTAATTTTTTTGGATATACTTCTCTTATTTCTTTTTAATAACCGTGATACCATAATGACACTTATTCCGTGAATATTTTCATTGGCTCCATAAAACAGGCTACGTACGGACGGTACGGTTCTTTCGGTACGGAACCCTAATTAAATCGGTCAGATATTAATCAACAGTAAAATGTGCCGCTTTCGCAACATTAGATATGATTACTATTGCAAAACAATCGGTTTATTTCGCGTGCGATATTTCGAACGTAAGTCTTTGCAGTTATTTTGATCGATGGTCTATTGCAGTTTGCCAGTTTGTGTGTGAATTGTGAATAGAAGTGATTGTGTCATTTATTTTCCTCTTACACTGAAATGACGTTATCAATTTCAACAATTTACTTCTTTGCTTCATATAACAGAATTTAAAATCCCTTCACTGATGTTCGCGCTAATTTCAAAATCTACTATAGTGATTTTCATACAGTTTTAGGTAACAAATATAGCCTGGATTCTGTGAAAAGGTTTCGGTGTAACTATAACAGCCGATAGAATAGGCAAAAATACGACTACTGTTTTCCAGCTTCCAATTTACACATAATTTTTATTAAATAATATAACATCGAACTACTTATTCGCAGAATTAGCCTAAGCTATTGGGGATGGAAATGCCGAGAATAGTTTTTAGATTAGTGCGTATAATAAATTAAGTCTGTAGTCTGCTACACTGATAAAATTATATGCAGAGGATTTAAATATAACACATTCTAATTCAGTTTAAAATAAAATCCCAGCCAAGTGAAACGGAGACGGGTCAGCTAACTGAATCAATTAATAATAATTCCACTTTCGTTTTATTAATGTTTGTTTTAATGTGCAAATCTAGACATGCGATTGCTTAATGAGTTGCGGCAATATTCTTTTAGAGAATATTAGCCCAGATCGTATTAGATCGTACTCTGACTCTGCTCAAGACTCAAGATAGTGTTAAAAGAGACACAAATATGTCCTGATATAAATCTGTCTCGTTTTAACTCAGTCTTGAGTCTGCGCTGAGTGAGAGTGCCATCTATAGTTCTTACCCATATTCTCCTCTCCCCTCCAAATAAGCAGAAAGCTTGTGTTAGAAGTGGGCACTACAATAGAGCAACGGGTGGGGATCGAACGTGCGACCATTCAGTTTTCAATTCTCACCTATAACCGTTGGGATATTTAGCCTTCATTATAAATATAAATGGAAATTGTTTTTATAAATAGTGCAAGTCCAAACAATGTATAACATAATGTACCTCGGATCGCGTCACGTGCTAGCGCTTACTTACCCATATTCTCCTCTCCCCTCCAAATAAGCAGAAAGCTTGTGTTAGAAGTGGGCACTACAATAGAGCAACGGGTGGGGATCGAACGTGCGACCATTCAGTTTTCAATTCTCACCTATAACCGTTGGGATATTTAGCCTTCATTATAAATATAAATGGAAATTGTTTTTATAAATAGTGCAAGTCCAAACAATGTATAACATAATGTACCTCGGATCGCGTCACGTGCTAGCGCTTACTATTCCCTGTCTATACTCGTAGTTCGCATTCCTCGACCACCATATTTGGCATCCGCCACATATTGGATTGTTCTAGTTTTCTGCAACCAACGTGCCAGTAGTGTGAGCACTGCATTCCCATAATTGAAGAGTTGTTGTGCCTTATTCCAGATATTAAAACAATACACACTATGATCTCATAATATCACTTCATCACATTACCTATATCTCTAATATTTCATGTCTCCACTTGATTAAGTTTATCCTAAAAGTAGCTCATCTTCAGTGACATCATCATCATCAATGTTAAACCAAAATATGATGAGATTATGGTGTAACAAGCTACAAGTATTGAAAAGGTGAAAGTTTTATCGTACAGTACAAATCTTGTGTACAAAATTATTTAGCTGAGACGCCAGGTCAATTCTGTGGAATATTTTTTTCGATAATGTTGAAAATGTAAATATTGTATTACTATGGAATAGCATCGCGTACGTCCTAAATCAGATACGCGCAAATCCGTATCGATAGTGTGAATGAAGAAGAAATATTTATGAATGAGTCATATGTTGCCAATTTCGTTTATCGCGTGCTCTAGGCATAAAAATTCTTTACGATATATTATGTAGTTATAACATAATACGTATAGGAGGCCGGTGTGGGTGTGGAAACCAGTCCCCAAGAGCAAGGTCAGATCTCTAGAGCTCTAGATGACGAAGCCGGCTTTATCGCCCTCCTAACACTATTTGCTAAGCCATTATTTGTATCGATTCTTGTATCTGCATTAACTTAAACTGGGGTTTTATGAGAATTTTCTCTTTATAATTTGCAGGTAAAGGTTTATAGGAAAAAAAAACGATGTCTCATATTGGCACAGTTTTTTTATAGATATCAGCTTGATATCAGCACTAATCCTCTACGAACAGACTTAATTATGCGTTCCAAAGAAAATAGGTTTGTTTTTTGAGACAGTTGAATAACTTATGTTACAACGAAACGGACTTGCAATCCTTACTAATATTGTAAATGCGAAAGTTTGTTTGTTGGTTTTTCCTTCAATCTGCAAAAAGCCTTAGCTTTGTTGCAGCGTGACGTCGACGTGATTTTTTGAGCATGGGTATAGTTGAGGACCTATTTATCCCGGAAAATTAAAGAGTTCCCGCGGGATTTTAAAAACTAAATCCACGCGGATGAAGTCGCGACATCAGTTAGTAAAATATAAAAGAAAGCTGAAGTGGCAATGGGCACAGGGCTCGAAAAACTGATGGTGTTGGGGTCCCAAGGTGCTGGAGTGGTGACCCCGCACCGGTAGGCGCAGCGTTGCTAGATCCCTACGGACAAAGTCGCGGGCATCAGCTTGTACACTATATTTAACGTTCCCTCAAATATGGTTGAGCGAAGCAATGGCTGGGTCATGCGTCATGCTCGTGAACGGGTGCCACCGGCGGGAATGGGGCTACTTTATGTCTGCCCATCTTAAGATAGAAGTTAGTCTGTATGCATTTTTGGAACTTTCCTCATTGTGGAAACACTGCATATATAGCATAGTATTTACTGTATTGTAAATCTGTTTTGAAAAGAGCAACCGCCGAGTTTCTTGCTGGTTCTTCTCGGCAGGAAAGGCATTCCGAACCAGTGGTAGATTCATTGACTATTCAAAGCACTTGTAAAAGTTTATTTGAATAAAAAATATTTCTATTCTATTCTATTCTATTCTATTTAACTGACTTACTAACTTTTTCCAAGGTAAGGAACCCTCGTCGAGCCTGACACGCACTTGTCCGGTTTTCCTTTGGCTAACATCGCGAAATAAGAGTTTTTGTCATGTTTCCAGTACTGGTGTGTTTGTAAACAAACATCCAGTAATCTTTAGCATCATGTTCTCGGAACAATCAACGATAAAGTGATAAATAAAGCGTAAGCAAACGTCATTTGTTTTGGTATAGCGATGATACTGCGCAATATTTGAACGTGAATGAATAGTTTACGTTCTTGTGTTTTGAAGGTTAATTAAATACGAGTAGCCGGAAGAAAAATCTAGTCAAATTAGAAACATATACCTAATACTTGTAGTAAAATAATATACTTAAGGTATTTATTTATTTTTAAAAGAATATTAGCAATGCTGAACATGATTATAATATTCCCCTCTCCCTTACAAATAAACATAAAATCAAATCTTTAGGTACACCGGCAAAGGCTAGGTTTTGCTAGTCAGTCAGTCACGGTCTGTTTTATAAGTATAAAAGATGTGAGCTAAGTACATATTAAGTAAAATCAATAATATTTCTCATCTATTTTTGTCCCACTAACCTCATATGTATACCAGTACATTCTACAATTAAAATAATCTTATATGTTACAAAAAAACTTATAGCTAAACTAATCTAATTACTATACAAATCATGCACGCGTGGAATGGTGCCAAGAATACTGGCTGCATTTCCGCGCTGGACAGCCAGGCTGATCCTTTGCGCAAAAAATGAGCCAGCCCTTCTGTCACCAGATGATAAATAATCTTATATTGTCATATGTTTGGAGCCAACTTTTTAATTAGATAGAGAAAACTGCTTTTTGATAATTTGCCAAATTAATTTAGATCTTTAGATGAGCTCGCTTGGATTTTTCTTAGTCTAGATTATCATTGACAATAAAATCTAGAGATAGTGAGATTTATGTCTTTAATAGCTTTAAAGCTATGCTGTGTTTAGAATGGACACGATTTTTTTTATAACGAAAGTTGTAAATGTATTTACGTTTATTTGAAGAAAGGTATTAGATTTTACGTCTAAATTTTTTGTTGTATCTCGAATAAAATATTATACATAGAGAGCACGTAGATGCTCACGCAGTAATGTTTGGTTAGGTCTGCGTCGTCAGTTTAACGTAAACAAGACGGTGCACACGCGTGTTCGTGTCTTCAGGCAGGGTTGAGCCTGGATTTGGGAGTATACATAACATAATACGTAATAAGGTACGTAAAGAATTTTCAAAGCTGGTTACTTCCATACATCTTTGTAAGAAATTCAATTATCGTGTTAATAATTGTGCTCAAGAACGTGTAAAAAAGTGTTCTGGCTGGCAATGTCTAGTGTCTCAGAAAGTCTAGTATGCTAAAGTGTCCAGTTTTATGAAAACCACATTGTTTAGGTTCGCGTAATCGCAAATCTATTAAGGGCCGATTTCACTAGACTTATCTTATCCGAGCGTAAAGATATTTTGGCAGATTTTCAATATAAAACCGTCAGAACGCCCCAGTTTATTCCTAGGTTAAAAGATGTTGATTTCAGATTGCCACTTTTGACATATTACAGTTTTTGATATCTGCGTAGTTGTTTTATCCAAGTACTTATACAAATATATTCGGTCAAATTCAAGGAAGATGAAATATTCGTTCTTTTGCACGCTTGTGAAGATTAATAAAATAGTAAAAGTCATACTTATTCAATCTTGAGTAATGATTAATGAGAGACTTTTGCTTAAAACCAAAAAGCTTAATATAGCCCAACCCAAACCCAAATATAACCAAAATTAATATAACCCAAATATAGGCTTCTTGCTTAAAACCGTGTATGAAAGTTTCACTGCCAGTCAGTTTAGTTACTCAGTTTTATCTTAAATCTTGAATCACTGTTTTGCTCTTGAGGTAATGTGGCTCACCACACTGAGTCAATGCTTATATCGAGGTCTTCAGGAATTATGTTGAGTGTGTCCTTTTAAGGTCAAACCTACGTAACGTAAACAAACACTCGGCAGTTTGAGGCAATTACATCATTCAGTGAATCTTGAGTTATTTTAGTAATATCTGCCAGCCCTGGTGGACTCGTGTCTCTCTAGGTCGCTCTTTACCTTACAGTCACGTGGCAGAACGCAGTGAGTCACTGCTCATCGAGCTCTGTCCTCGGTAATTGCGTTTTACATTAGTACTACCTGAAGCAGTGATAGCATAGTGGTTAGGATTGCGGTCTCCTATTCGTAGGGTCGCAAGTTCAATCCCGGGTTCTGACCTCTGACTTTTCTGAGTTTCTTATGTGCGTTAAAAAAAATAAAAGTATCGTATGCTTCAACGGTGAAGGAAAACATCGCGTGGAAACCTGCACGCCGGAGATTCCTTCATAATGTCCTCAAAGGTGTGTGAAGCCTGATAATTTGCATTAGGCCAGCATGGTTGGGTATGGCCTAAAACTCTTCTCTGAGAGGAGACCTACCTCAGTAGTGAGACGTTGATGGATTGCTTTTGATGATGATGACTAGCTGAATAGTTGAATAGAATCAGAAATGAGGAGATCTGTAGGAGAACCTAAGTTACCGACATAGCTCATCGATTCGCGAAGCGGAAGTGAAAATGGATGGGGCACGTAGTTCGAAGAACTGATGGTCGTTGAGGAAAAGTAGGGTGGAAATTTTTCTTTATTTTAGCTTAAAATTTATATCTTTGTGGCACGAAGTGCTGAGGCAAGTTTGTTGGTGCTGCCGTTATTTTCTTCAGCATTATGAAATGTGCTAACACGGCTTGCATAGTGTTTAATATTCGAAATTTTATTTTGCACAAAGTGGTAGAGAACCGAATTAATTTTGTGACCTTAGTAAAAAGTCTCTTTAGAAAAGTTTACAACTAAGGATGCGTTGTCTACTTCCACTGCTACCCCAAAATATCCACAGTTTCTATTAAATATACTTTATTGTAGACAGATTACAGCATCATTAAAAGCCCGGATCCAGCTTCCCAATTTACACAGATATAGGTATATGTGTAACATGAAAGCCCCGTCCCCTTTGTCGTACTTGCCGCACACATAAGCATGACAAGAGGCGATTTAATATGCTCGACGAGTTAATGCGCGGTCAAATCTGCTGAAACACTTTAATTTAGAGCATTAATAAAATTTAATGAGGTAGAAAACTACATGTACGAGTACCTAAACTGCTCATGATTAGGTAGGTGTTCCTTGCTTTATCTATCTTCTATCTATCTATATAAATAAAAATGAATGTTGGTAAGCGCATAACTCAAGAATGAATGGACCAATTCGGTTAATTTATTTTTTTGTATGTTCCTTAAGTTCCACGGAAGGTTTTAATACAAAACAAAAAACTAAATTCACGCGGACGAAGTCGCGGGCATCAGCTAGTCCATAATAATATTATAAATGCGAAAGTGTGTTCGTTTGTTGGTTTGTCCTTCAATCACGCAGCAACGGAGCAACCAATCGACGCGATCATTTTATTCATAATTATCTGTTGTCGCTGTGGTTAAAGTTGCACTTTTTGATTTTCTGGTAGGTATAAAAATTAATTTCTGCCTCAGGATGCAAGCTATCTCGGAAATCGGTTCGGAATTTGAAACTGAAAAGGAAATGAATAGACAGAGTTACATTCGCATTTATATCTATTATATATTATAACTATTTTATCTTGATTTTTCGTTTATGCGTTGTTTTCGGCGAATAGATAAAACTGATATCTCGTTAATCAGATACGAGCGACGACGGATCGTAACTGCTCTCGTGAAGCTACTTCGTTCAAAAAAATATAACGCGCAGTTTTTACGAGAATCTAAAATGGGAAAAGTTTTCGGAAAACATAAAAGTGAAAAAAGGAAAAGTTTCCTCTTTCACGCTGACACACAAAAGTCCTTTTGTTTCACTGTTTAGTGTTTACACAGTGTGTGCTTTATCACAGGTTTCATTTAGGTACAAAAATTTTACTTATGAAGAGGTTTGTCTCTTTTCACGATTATATGTTACATGATTTTGTTAATTTAAAGTCTTTTCAGTTAGAAACATTTTTAAAAAGTCGTGAGCAACAGTAGTGTGATTTTTTTAAAATAAACTCATACAAAGTGCTTTTAACTTTACATGAGAAATTACTGGTCGGAATGCCGTTCCAATTGAGAAGAACCTGTAAGAAACTCTTGAAAAGCGGTGGCTCTTTATTTTGTTTCGTCCAAATAATTAAAATCTGTCTCGCGTCTTGCTGTAGCGAGTCAAATCCAAGCTTTCTTATCATTTATGTAATTTTCAATTTCAATGTACTTACGTATAAAGCTTTTAATTCAGTGTATCAAAATAATATAAACTACCTAAAGTTGTCAACACGTGGCGGCCCTAGTATTACTTGTTCAACGATGACAGATTCATAACGTATTGAATTCCCCTGTCGTTCGCCGGGGCCTTTAGTTCGACACGGGATGATTAATATCCGCCAGGAGAAGGTCGCGGGCGGAGCTATGACGTCACCTCCGCAATCGCTTCACTTCCGCTCGTCGTACGTGGACCGACCGGCTGGCGACGAGCGTAGAGATGGCTGATGGATTTCGGCATATCGATAACGGATAGCGTATTTGGTAATCGTTTTATAACTCTACAAATTACAATACGAATATGAAGGAGGCCTGAGGCCACACTGGCGAAAATGTGACGCAATTCGATATTTCACGACCTGTTTATTTGATTTTATTGAAAATATTAAAATAAAACTATAACTTTATAGATTTTTGACTGAGCGAAGCGAAGTCCGCGAGTCTATTGAGCGAATTTGCACTTTCGGTCCTCCTGTCTGGGGTAACTTTATGGGAGCCTTATTAATGAATGTAAAATCTAAATTCACGTATAAAAATCCCCTTAAAAACGAAAATAGCACAAAAGAAATAGCATAAAAGGCGCTCATAGTTTTTTGTATGCCAAAACTTATATACTGAATTGTTGTTTCCTACGAATAGAGGTACGAGTACGAAAATTATGGACGCGAGATTCGGCGAGAACCACCAATATTGATGTAGTTTCACGAGAGTAAAAATGCATGGTACTCAATGTATTGATGTGGAGACATAAAAAATAGCCCATCCTTAAAGCCGGGAATGTTGACATATTCACTTGTTTTAATTACTTAGGAGTAGCCGGGGAATAGCTGGTTTTCAACCACTCTCCTATAATTAACCAAAGTTTAACACTTTTACTCCAACCCATGAATCAATTTAAAAGTCAAGTAACAGCAAAAAAAATCATATAATCTGCCGAACCTTATGATATAATGTGCAGCAAGCGCTATGCATCGCCCGATACCTAATATGCATGAAAAGCAAGCAACCAAGAAAGCAATACTAGGTCCTGCAATTCCAACATATTATTATGTACACCTTCTAAAATACACTCTATAAGCAGTAAGCACGTTTCACTCTGAGCATCCCCAGATTTTGACTCTGACTTTCAATTCAATTCAATTTGACGGGCGTACCTACTTTAATAGCGCTTTTAAATAGATTGCAACCTAAATGAGAAATTTAATTTTCGCTCGAAATATTTCTGAGCAATCCGTGGAAACTGGAAACAATTCTAAAGATAGAGGTGTTACGCGGACGGCACATTGTTAACCTGTCACTTGCCAGAGTCACAAAATGGCTTTTTGTGTAGTTTAATTGCATTGAATTTACAATTAAACTTTTAAGGCAGGTTTTCATTGATCTAATAGCTTCATTGATATAATAATGTAATATTTTATAATAAAAGATTGTTTGGTCTTCGGTGTGTCTTTATTTTATATCACTTGATCCTTGCCTGCCTTGCACTATACAGTGAGTTCGATGCTTGACAAGTACATTTCACAAATATGTCAATGTAACGTTCCGTTACTACAATGATCAGCTTTTATACCGGGAGCCGGTAACGCTAAAATTCCCGTCATGCGGAATCGAAAACTATATGGGAATTAGTAATTAACAATTATACGATTAAATTAGGCTTGGTATGTTATATAGCCGAAAAAAATGTATATATTTTTTTCAATACATAAACGTTATAACAGTCATCGCGGATATTAATTGCTTGCATTGTGTTCGATAGATAATTTCGTACTCTAACAGTAGAAAGAAATTTTTCGTTTTTCGATTCCGCATGACGGGAATTTTAGTGTTACCGGCTCCCGTACCATTAATTGGTTCTAGCGTCCCATAAAAAGTATTTCCTACTAATCAAACACTGTCTGCCAGTATTGGATACACTATCCAGTGACAGTGTTCACTATATAACAGGTTTACATTGATCCAATGACTATCAACAGCGTTGGTAGTGGTGTCATGTAAAAACTTTTTCCTGTTACTCAAACGCAATTTGCCAGTGTTGGATTGAATAGTACTACTTGTAAACGACACTACCCAAGTACCCACTGAATGTTCTTTGCAAGTTTTCATTGATCTGAGTGCTGGCTGTCAAAAGCAAGCATTGCTTTGGTTACTGCTAGTCTTACGATAGTAAATATAATAAGTCTATGCTGCTAGTCTAACGCTTTCTGCCAGTGATGGATGTATACGACATTACTGGACCTGGTTTAATCCAGCGCTGACAGAAGAAAGTCCAAGCACACGATGCGGTGAGCGAGCTAGAGTGAGCGTACAAGAGTCGCTGTCGACGTTCATTGGATCAATGGAAAACTGCCTTAACTTTCGTTTTCACTCGTACACTAGTGTCGTTATAAAGAAAATGAATAAAGATAAGCATTAATGATGCTATTATTAGCAGTTTATGCACATCGCATTAGCATTTAGGTCGCTCGCATTACTGGCATACATTATTCATGACATTTTAGTTCACTAAATTCATTGTGAATCGTTTTTAGCGTGGCTACGATGGATCCGGAATGACTGTCCCGGGTGTAGTAACGTTGTTCTAACTGGAAGTGCAGAGGAAGTGTAGACGCATACCAAGAGAAATATTCCTTTTAGAATATTCACTCCGTATATCATAGAAATTATATTTACTATTGTGTGTCCGTTCGGTTACTTTTAGATATTTGTTGTCTAGATAGATGTTCATTAAGACCACATAAGTATATAGTTTTACTGAACATTTTCGTTCATTAGCAACCCATCAACGGCTCACTACTGAGCGCAGGTCTCCCCTCAGAGAAGGGTTATAGGCTTAGATTAATTTGAGTAATTAATCTAAGGTTATAGGCCATAGTCCACCACGCTGGCCCAAAGCGAATTGGCGGACTTCACACACCTTCGAGAACATTATGAAGAACTCTCAGATGTGCAGGTTTCCTTACAATGTTTTCCTTCACCGTTGAAACAAGTGATATTTAATTGCTTAAACGCACTTGATTCTGAAAAGTCAGAGGTGCGTACCCGGGATCGAACCTGCGACCCCCCGAATAGGAGACCAGGCTATCACTGCTTCAACATTTACTGAACATTTCATCATCATCATCATCATCATTATCAACCTTTAGATGTCCACTGCTGGACATAGGTCTCCTGCATGGACCTCCACAGGCTTCGGTCTTGCGCCGCCTGAATCCAGCGGCTCCCTGCGACTCGTTTGATGTCGTCGGTCCACCTAGAGGGGGGTCTGCCAACACTGCGCTTACCGGTGCGGGGTCGCCACTCCAACACCTTGGGACCCCAACGACCATCAGCTCTTCGAACTATGTGCCCCGCCCATTTCCACTTCAGTTTCGCGACTCGCTGAGCTATGTCGGTGACTTTAGTTCTCCTGCGGATCTCTTCATTTCTGATTTGATCTCGCAGGGATACCCCAAGCATAGCTCTCTCCATCGCTCGCTGAGTGACCCTGAGCCTTCTTATGAGGCCCACAGTTAGCGACCATGCCTCGGATCCATAAGTCATCACTGGCAACACGCACTGTTCGAAGACTTTAGTCTTCAGGCACTGAGGAATTTTGGACAAGAAGACATCTCGGAGCTTCCCGAACGCTGCCCAGCCGAGTTGGATTCGGCGGTTGATCTCTTTCTCGAAATTGGACCTACCTAGCTGGACTGTGTGTCCCAGGTATATATACTCGTCCACAATTTCGAGTGCAGAGTTCTCAACGATTACTGGGTGGAGCGGAGCATGAGCATTGGACATGATTTTCGTCTTGCTCATGTTCATTTTCAGGCCCACCTGTTGAGAAACCCTGCTAAGATCGTTGAGCATTGTATTGAGGTCTCTCAGAGTCTCTGCCATGACTACTATGTCATCGGCAAATCGCAGGTGAGTGATGTACTCGCCGTTTATGTTGATCCCAAGTCCGTTCATATCCAGAAGCTTAAAGACGTCCTCCAACGCAGCGGTAAAGAGCTTCGGGGAGATTACGTCTCCCTGTCGCACTCCACGCTGCAAGTGGATTGGCTTCGTAGTCTGGTCCTGTATACGTACTGACATAGGGGCGTTTTCGTACAAGCACTTCAACACTTGGATATACCGGTAGTCGATCCGGCATCTCTGTAGCGACCTCAATACAGCCCAAGTTTCCACCGAGTCGAAGGCTTTCTCATAGTCCACAAACGCTAAGCAAAGTGGCCGGTTATACTCTTCCGTCTTTTGTATAACCTGCCGCAGCGTATGAATGTGATCTATGGTGCCAAAGCCTTTTCGGAATCCGGCATGTCCGGAGGCTGGAAGTCGTCAAACCTACGAGCGAGACGATTCGTGATGACTCTCGAGAACAACTTATAGACATGACTCAACAGCGAGATGGGTCTATAATTCTTCAACAAGGTATTATCACCCTTTTTGAAGAACAGAACCACTACGCTCCTGTGCCATGCCTCCGGCGTTATACCCTCGTGAATGACGGAATTGAACAATCGCTGAAAGACCTTAAGTAACGGTTTTCCACCTGCTTTCAGGAGTTCCGCAGTGATTCCGTCATCACCAGGCGCCTTGTTGTTCTTGAGCTGTTTGAGAGCCATACTAATCTCGTATAGGCTGACGTCCGGGATATCTTCGGTATAGTGACGGGTCAGTTTGGCTCTGGGATCTTTGGCCAAATCTTCGACAGGTTTTTGTGTCGTGGTATATAACTGCCCATAGAACTTCTCGACCTCTCCCAAGATCTCAGGTCGAGAAGAGACGAGACGACCGTCATCAGTTTTCAGCCGCGTCAGCTGACTCTGTCCGATAGACAGATCTCTCGCGAACACTTTTGAGCCTTTGTTCCGCTCGATAGTATCTTTAATACACTTGGTATTAAAGATCCGAAGGTCGCGAGTTTGCGCCTTAGAGATCTGCCTATTAATCTGCCGGTAGGCAGACGCGTCTGCCGATGACTGCAGCCTCATCTCTCGTCTCTCCTCCATGAGCTTGAGAGTATGATCAGAGAACTTGTCGGTTCTTTTCCTGCGATGGGTCTTTTAGACCCCACAGTATGGACAGTTTCCACGAACCTGTTGTTAAGATCGTCCACAGAAACGCAGTCTGCGAGGCAATCGAATCGGTTCTGCAGTTCGAGTTGGAAGTTTTCGGGGTTCGGATATGAGCACGAGAAGGTCGGAGAGTTGACTTCACCAGTCTGGCCCTTTCCAGCTTTACATTAATATTCAATGTGCCTCTTACCATACGGTGATCGCTCCCGGTTTTCACCCTGTTGATCACAGAGACATCATTGAATATATGCCGCCTGGTCGACAAAATGAAGTCAATCTCACTTCTCGTGGAACCATCGGGGCTCATCCATGTCCATTTTCTGTGTGGCCGCTTCCTGAAGAAAGAGTTCATCATAAAAAGGCCCTCCTTCTCCATGAAGTCGGCCAGCATTTGACCCCTCTGGTTCCTTCGCCCATACCCAAACTGCCCCACTCTCGTCTCTTCACCGCTTCGTTCGCCCAGCCTCGCGTTGAAATCCCCCATCACAACATTGTAGTGAGTGGTAGAGGTGTGTATGGCTTTTGATATGATTGATTTGATTTTTGAAAAGAGCAACTGCTGAGTTTCTTGCCGGTTCTTCTCAGCAGAATCCGCTTTCCGAACCGGTGTTAGAGTCATGACTTGTCATAAGCGCCACAGGTTGGCCTACATGAAATAAATGATTTTGAATTTTAATTTTAATTTGAATTTGATATATCCTCATACAGCACCTCCACCTTCTCGTCAGAATGTGTCGATGTCGGTGCGTAAACCTGTATAACCTTCAGCGAATACCGTTTGGTGATTCTGAGTACAAGGTACGCTACCCTACTCGACACACTCTTGACTTCGACGATGTTGTTGACGAGGGACTTGTGAACGATGAACCCGACACCACCCTGGAACTGTTGGTCGCCCTCCCGGTAGTAGAACAAGTTGCCGGAATTGAGGATTATCGAGTCCTCCCCCTCTCTTCGAACTTCAGATAATCCTATAATATTCCAGCGCAACTTGTTTACTGCTTCTTCCAGCTCGATGATCTTCTCGTCGGTCCTCAAGGTGCGTGCGTTGTATGTCGCCAGGTCCAGTCGTCGGGGTTGGCAGCGGAATCTCTTCCGGAGATTCTTAGCACCCCCTGCCCCGCCATTACCACGACCGCTGCCAGGGTCAGGAATAGCGGGGCCGCCGGGAACTAGGGGCCTTTGCCTTGTTTCGGTTTCCATTTTGTGTTTTGCCCATAATGACCACGCTGGGCAGGCGTGTTGGTCATCGCAGGGCTAAACTGATCGCACCGATGTCGCTGCTGCCCGACACCGGCCTGTGTCATTTGTTCAGTTTAGCTGGAATGAGATGGTTATACCGCCATCTGTCGGTCGTCATTGCCTCGTCAGTAGACCAGCAGGAGGCACCGCGGGCAGGTGAGGTTGACTGTTGGAGCGCTAGATGTAGGTGCGCTCCCTTACCCCCCCGACCAACTGAACATTTAACTGAACTTAAAGTTGAAAGAAAGACTTCTTTACAATTAGATTTGAAAGGTACAATACTACACTCGCTGTGCCTTATCAGTGTACGTCACCATGACGTGTATGGAACAGTCATTTAAGAGCCTCAAAGTTTGAATCTACTATACCAACTTGTTATCCCTTAGTGCTCGCATCAGTTTGACAAAACCATTTTTATCTGTCACGCAAATCTGAATTACATCAATCACTTTGTGCTCACAGTTGGCTCGCATGGCTCAATGAACCGAGAATTGAATATAATTAAACGTACGTAATGTATCTATCCGTTCGAAGATTCATTAGTTTGTATCAAATCTAATTTGCCTTAACCTCAGTATCCTGTTCTCCTGGTCTTCATCGACCCCGTATATCTTTTAAATACATTACATCATTCATCATCATCATCATCATCATCATCATCATCATCATCATCATCATCATCATCATCATCATCATCATCATCAGCAACCCATCAACGGCTCACTACTGAGCGCAGGTCTCCTCTCACGTGGAGGTCTCCTCTGAGCGTGGTGGACTCACCACGCTGGCCCAATGCGAATTGGCGGGCTTCTCACACCTTCGAGAACATTATGAAGAACTCTCAGATGTGCAGGTTTCCTCACGATGTTTTCCTTCACCGTTGAAGCAAGTGATATTTAATTGCTTAAACGCACATAACTCCGAAAAGTCAGAGGTTCGGGATCGAACCTGCGACCCCCCGAATAGGAGACCACAGAGTACTATTATATGAAAATAGAAGTATCATTTTCGTAGCAAACCTTCAATGGATAGAATAGAATAGAATAGAAATATTTTTTATTCAAATAAAATTTTACAAGTGCTTTTGAATAGTCGATGAATCTACCATAAAATAAAATAAATGATAAAAAATATATGACATGGCTATCATGTTTTGATAGCAACTAAGTTACAGAATCAGGGCCCAGGATATAGTTTTTCTGGTTTTGTGGATTATATTAAAGGAATTTAGTTTTTCCTTGGATGTCATGGCACAATATTATATTCTCCATGATATTTAAGAGTTCGCTTCAAGCAAACCCTTGAATATCATGGAGGCAAATTGCTTGTCTCATTAAATTTACCTTGAATGAGGAACTTTATGCTTTTCTAGAGTTTGTTAGAATTGAGAGACTGCTGCCGCTGAAAAAATGGAAATATACTACAGTTGCAAAACCTGGAAAAATCACAGTGAAACTGCTTTTTTATAAAAAAGAAATCAGCCAAGTTGAAGCTGACTCATATACTCCTCTCCCCTCCCCTCCAAATAAGCGGAAAGCTTGTGTTAGGAGTGGGTACGACAATAATGCAACGGGTGGTATTCGAACCTGCAACCTTTCAATTTACAGTCCGCACCTTTAACCGTTGGGCTATTGAGGCTTCAAAGGCTTGTTGTAACGCAGACATTTATATATATTTTTTTGTATTTAAAGGAGTTGTAAATTGATCAAACAATAATTTTAGTAGGCATATTAAATTAACATTTACTACTTTTTACAAGGGCTTATAATATAAAGTAGCGACCTGTAAAATCTGGGTCAGTGCACCGTGCACCAAAGTGATTAAAAAAAGTTCCGTCATTAATGTCGACCCGACCTTGCTCCGCCGATATGCTGATATTACCATATTATACGGGTATGCATGAGACAATGGTACTGTTCTGTGACCCATTTATCCCGTATTTTTTTAGCTGACGCGCTTTTCATCATTCCGTCAGCATAATGAGATCAGCGCATTTATAGCTGACGCTCATGCTAAGCGCCTAGCACTCATTGTTATCGGATTTAAAGCCCTGGTCGCACATGACACGGAACGGCGACACGTAAAGATAGCGACTCCAATACTTCTACTAGTAGTAGGGTTGCTTACGATAACGCACAAGAAATAAAATATGTTCATATTGCGATTTAGGAAAATTAAGTTCTGTTATTTTTCTTTTTTTTTCATAATTGAAATCAGCAAAACGAAAAGGCCGAAATAAGGTTAAATTCCACGCGCTAACTCGAATGTGTCGGTCGATAATGTGGATAATATTACTGTAAATCGGATGACTATGCAATATTATTTATTTATTAGTTATATATTAAACTAGTAGGGCGCGTGGGTGCGCGGCCCGCAAGCGGACCGCGGTTTTTCTACTCGGCAAATAGACTTTTAGGTCTTGATCATTTTCTATCAAAAAACCACTCTTCCATCTTTTATACTCTCCGAGATAGACACCGTTGAAGTTTGTATGGCCGCCATCTTGAATCCGCCATTTTGGATTTTTTTTCAGCTCACTGCCAATTGGATGAGGTTTCGAGTGACTTTTGTTCGAGCACCCCCACCTATCTTCATTACCATGGCCGTGCTCCTCACCCACCTTCCAAACCCTCGATCATCATAATATGTCGTCATTTGTCAGAATGAGAATTCTTTTATAAAAACAAATTTTGAAAAGGAACCGTATCAAAGTCTTGCATAGTTCTCAGCTTCAAGTCTATTCAATATTCGTCATATATTTTGTATGGAGAAAAAACATTCCGCCATCTTGGATTTTTTTCTATTCTTCGAATAGACCTTTAGGTCCTGATCATCTTTTGCCAAGAAACCACTCTTCCATCTTTTATACTCCCCGAGATAGACACCGACGAAATTTGTATGGCGGCCATCTTTTTTCCGCCATTTTGAATTTTTTTTCAGCTCACTGCGAATTGGATGAGGTTTTGAGTGACATTTGTTCGAGCACCCCCCACCTATCTTCGATACCCTGGCCGTGCTCCTCACCCGTCTCCGAAATCCTCAATCATCAGCTCTCTCCATATTTTTCCTCCGAATGAATTTTTTTCCTCTATAGGAAACCATCAGTGAAAAAAATTTTTTCATACAAAATTTTACAGGAGAGGTGATCAATCAGTGAGTGAATCAGTGAATCAGTCAATCAGCCCCAGCAGCTATATATATATTAACTAGTATTTCGCTCGGTGCGCGAGCTGCTAAAGCAGCTCGCGGGAAGTGTTTTACTAAAAGTAAGGCGCGTGGGTGCGCGGCCCGCTAAAGCGGACCGCGATTGTTCGGCTTTATATTTATTTCGCTCGGTGCGCGAGCTGCTAAAGCAGCTCGCGGGAAGTGTTATTACTACAAGTAGGGCACGTGGGTGCGCGGCTCGCTAAAGCGGACCGCGATTGTTCGGCTTTATTTATTTCGCTCGGTGCGCGAGCTGCTAAAGCAGCTCGCGGGAAGTGTTATTACTACAAGTAGGGCGCGTGGGTGCGCGGCCCGCTAAAGCGGACCGCGATTTTTTTTACTCATCAAGTAGCCCTTCGGATTCTGGTCATCTTTTGCCAAAAAATTTGTTCGAGCACACCCCACCTATCTGCAATAACCTGGCCGTGCTCCTCATTCACAAAAGAAAAAGAAAAAAAAAGAAAAAAAAATGAAAAAAAAAACAAATGTAATATGAAAAAAAAGAAAAAGAAAAAAAGCCCTATGAACCTATCAAAATCAATGTCTTGCATAGTTCCCAACTTCTAGTCCCTTCAATATTCCCCATACATTTAGTATGGAAAAAAAAATTCCGCCATCTTGAATTTTTTTCCTACTCACCAGGTAGACCTCCGGGTTTTGATCATCTTTTGTCGAGAAACCGCTCCTCCATCTTTTATAGTCTCCGAGAGAGAGACGGACAAAATTTGCCGCCATTTTTTTTCCGCCATTTTGGAATTTTTTTTCAACTCACTGGCAACTGCTCGAGGTTTCGAATGACATTTGGTCGAGCACCCTCCACCTATCTTCTATACCCTGGCCGTGCCCCTCGCCCGTCTCCGAACTCCTCACTCATCAGCTCTCTCCACCTTTCTCCGAGTCACATTGTTTGAGCTCTATACGACATAATGGGTGAAAAAAAAAATTTTCATACAAAATTTTAGAGGAGAGGGGTCGGAAATTTGAGACGTCACAGCTCGGCCGCCATCTTGGTTTTTAAATTTTTTTCACTTTTTCTGTTAATCGTTTACTAATTTCTACAATAATCCAAAATTTCAAAGAAATCGGTTGGAAAACAAAAGAGTTGCAAGAATCACTTCGGCCGCCATCTTGTTTTTCCGAAATGTCATAATTTTTCCCCACTCGAATCCCCCACCCGGACATATCTCCCCTACATCATTGTATCGTTTTTTGTCTCTTTCTAGGAGAACAATTATGTCAATCAGTGAGTGTGTCAGTCAGTCAGTGGTAATCGAGCTATATATATTATAATATAACTAGCGTTTGCTCGGTGCGCGAGCTGCTAAAGCAGCTCGCGGGAAGTGTTATTGCTACAAGTAGGGCGCGTGGGTGCGCGGCCCGCTAAAGCGGACCGCGATTGTTCGGCTTTATTTATTTCGCTCGGTGCGCGAGCTGCTAAAGCAGCTCGCGGGAAGTGTTATTGCTACAAGTAGGGCGCGTGGGTGCGCGGCCCGCTAAAGCGGACCGCGATTGTTCGGCTTTATTTATTTCGCTCGGTGCGCGAGCTGCTAAAGCAGCTCGCGGGAAGTGTTATTACTACAAGTAGGGCGCGTGGGTGCGCGGCCCGCTAAAGCGGACCGCGATTTTTTTACTCATCAAGTAGACCTTCGGATTCTGGTCATCTTTTGCCAAAAAATTTGTTCGAGCACACCCCACCTATCTGCAATAACCTGGCCGTGCTCCTCATTCACAAAAGAAAAAGAAAAAAAGCCCTATGAACCTATCAAAATTAATGTCTTGCATAGTTCCCAACTTCTAGTCCCTTCAATATTCCCCATACATTTAGTATGGAAAAAAAAAATCCGCCATCTTGAATTTTTTTCCTACTCACCAGGTAGACCTCCGTGTTTTGATCATCTTTTGTCGAGAAACCGCTCCTCCATCTTTTATAGTCTCCGAGAGAGAGACGGACAAAATTTGCCGCCATTTTTTTTCCGCCATTTTGGAATTTTTTTTCAACTCACTGGCAACTGCTCGAGGTTTCGAATGACATTTGGTCGAGCACCCTCCACCTATCTTCTATACCCTGGCGGTGCCCCTCGCCCGTCTCCGAACTCCTCACTCATCAGCTCTCTCCACCTTTCTCCGAGTCACATTCTTTGAGCTCTATACGACACCATGGGTGAAAAAAATTTTTTTCATACAAAATTTTACAGGAGAGGGGTCGGAAATTTGAGACGTCACAGCTCGGCCGCCATCTTGTTTTTTTAATTTTTTTCACTTTTTCTGTTAATCGTTTACTAATTTCTACAATAATCCAAAATTTCAAAGAAATCGGTCGGAAAACAAAAGAGTTGCAAGATTCACGTCGGCCGCCATCTTGTTTTTCCGAAATGTCATAATTTTCCCCAACTCGTATCCCCCCCCCAAACACATCTCCCGAACATCATTATATCGATTTCCGTCTCCTTCTAGGAGAACAACCCTGTCAATCAGTGAGTGAGTGAGTGAGTGTGTCAGTCAGTGGTAATCGAGCTATATATATTACTAGTAGGGCGCGTGGGTGCGCGGCCCGCAAGCGGACCGCGGTTTTTCTATCGTCAAGTGGACTTTCAGGTCTTGATCATTTTCTATCAAAAAACCACTCTTCTATCTTTTATACTCTCCGAGATAGACACCGTTGAAGTTTGTATGGCCGCCATCTTGAATCCGCCATTTAGGATTTTTTTCAGCTCACTGCCAATTGGATGAGGTTTCGAGTAATTTTTGTTGGAGCACACCCCACCTAGTTGGTCGCGTGGATAGTTGGCAAAAAAACCACTCTCACCTTTTTTAACCCATTTCCAAAAAGGAGGAGGTTCTCAATTCGGCAAGTATATTTTTCTTTTTTAATTCTCCGAGATCTAAGACACCTATGAACCTATCAAAATCAATGTC
The DNA here is from genome assembly GCA_029955525.1 of Oeneis ivallda. Classification (NCBI taxonomy): domain Eukaryota; kingdom Metazoa; phylum Arthropoda; class Insecta; order Lepidoptera; family Nymphalidae; genus Oeneis; species Oeneis ivallda. The sequence continues at coordinate 16,765,005 of JARPMR010000020.1, read as the reverse complement.
TTGCATAGTTCCCAACTTCTAGTCCCTTCAATATTCCCCATACATTTTGTATGGAAAAAAAAAAATCCGCCATCTTGAATTTTTTTCCTACTCACCAGGTAGACCTCCGGGTTTTGATCATCTTTTGTCGAGAAACCGCTCCTCCATCTTTTATAGTCTTCGAGAGAGAGACGGACAAAATTTGCCGCCATTTTTTTTTCCGCCATTTAAGAATTTTTTTTCAACTTACTGGCAACTGCTCGAGGTTTCGAATGACATTTGGTCGAGCACCCTCCACCTATCTTCTATACCCTGGCCGTGCCCCTCGCCCGTCTCCGAACTCCTCACTCATCAGCTCTCTCCACCTTTCTCCGAGTCACATTCTTTGAGCTCTATACGACACCATGGGTGAAAAAAATTTTTTTCATACAAAATTTTACAGGAGAGGGGTCTGAAATTTGAGACGTCACAGCTCGGCCGCCATCTTGTTTTTTTAATTTTTTTCACTTTTTCTGTTAATCGTTTACTAATTTCTACAATAATCCAAAATTTCAAAGAAATCGGTTGGAAAACAAAAGAGTTGCAAGATTCACGTCGGCCGCCATCTTGTTTTTCCGATATGTCATAATTTTTCCCCACTCGAATCCCCCACCCGGACATTTCTCCCCTACATCATTGTATCGTTTTCCGTCTCCTTCTAGGAGAACAATCGTGTCAATCAGTCAGTCAGTGAGTGAGTGAGTGGTAATCGAGCTATATATATTATAACTAGTATTTCGCTCGGTGCGCGAGCTGCTAAAGCAGCTCGCGAGAGTATTTAGACTTAGCCCCGATTTCACCAACATTGCGTGACGTTTATTCTTGGAATAATTTAGGCATTCTGACAGTTTTTGTACTGAAAATACTGTCAAAATATTAAATTTATGCCGGGATAAGACTCATTTTACGTTGGTGAAATCGGCCTTTACAAGAGTACAGCCTTATACAAAAGTAAAAAACCTTTGAGTGAACATTATTCGTCTATGCAAAAAATAGTTTTGCGTCGATCATTGTTATTTTGTTGTTCTAATACATTTTATTAACATTATTATTCAGTTAAAAATATAAATATCAATCAATACTAAACTATGAATTACATTTTGTATATTTTCTTTTACATACATAATTCAACTTCGTTAATAAGAACTTGAACGAAACACCTTTAAGGAAATTGGGACGGATGTTAGGGCTTAGAATTGTACTTAGAGATCCCCCTCCTAAGTCCCTCCTAAGAAATTCCTATTTAGGGGATGATTTAGGTATGATTGTTGAAATTAAACATCATTATTATAACAGTTTGGGTAATGTATTGATTGATTGAATAATTTGGGATACCGTTACTGCGAGGTCTTAGTTCAGGGTGAATAGCTAGTTAATATAAATTGGACATTAATTTGATTAAATATAAATATGATTTAAATTTTGATAATATTGGTGCCAGTACCTCGTTAGTAAGGTCGTATACATGTAGAAAGTTGGTAGTCAGCACTCAGCACTCGCGTTGGTGTGCGCAGGTTGGTGTAAGTTGACAGTTGCGAATTTCTGTATTTTGTGATAAACCAGTGCAGCGCCTCAAATTAGACGATTCATTTTTCGAGATTTTGTTTGCAAACATTTTTGCGAAAATGTTTGCAAACACATAGTCTTAGTTCGCCGTTAGGGTGAATTTTCTACGATTAATTTTTTGAGATTTTCAAGGTTCATTGGTGAGCCATCCGTTAAAATTCGTTCTTAGGGCAAAGGGGCTTAGGTTCATTTTCGCTCAAAATGTTTTGCAAAAATGATGAACGAGACTCCGTCTAATCGCTGTCTTATGCTCCTCTAAGCGTCGAATACAAATGACATGTTTCAACCTGTGTCGATCAGTGCTGGTTATTGGCGATGATAGCCAGCTTTGTACATGTATACGCCCCAACAGCAGGGAGCACCGCGGGCAGGTGAGGTTGGCAAATGACGTTCGGAGTAGTCAACAACTAATAGATTGGCAGTAGATACTGACCAATTCGAACGTCTTATACTCCCCATCTAACTACATCTAAACTAAGCAAAATGCCAAAATAAATAAAAGCATTACTTAAATACGGTCAATATTACTAAAGTGTACCTATGACGAGCATGTGGAGTGTTTATGAAATAGTAAAAGAAAAAAAATGTCAATTTGTCAGTTAGTCAAATTGTCTATATTATCTACTTAATTATTATCTACTTAATTACAATTATGCAAGTAAATTGTTTTTACCCTATTTTATGTTTTAAACTACTTAAATACAACTACGTGTTTTCTACTGTAAGTGATTGATGCGTGAAGGGATAAAAGAATTGAGTTAAAATATCTATAACTACTAATTATCTATAGCTACTATGTTTTGAATTACTTAAATACAATTACGTATTTTCTACAGTAAATGATTGATGTGTGAGTTAAATTGTCTATATCTACTATGTATTGAACTACTTAAATACAACTACGTGTCCTCTAGTGTAAGTGATTGTTGTGTGAAAGGAAAGAAAAAATTTGAATATGCATCAATTGCTAGGTAAAATACTTTGACCTGAGTTTATGAAGTAGGTATAAATGACGAAGGTATAGTGAAGGCATTACTGAAAATTATTATAGCGTTTATTGAATACGTTAATAACAATAGTCATCAATTGTGCGTTAATCAATATTAATAACATTGGAAATGTAATTAACTGTGAACTTGTTTGAATCAGAACTGATGAGGAAAAGACTGTTGCAAAGACGGATATGAGAGATGATGAAAGGTTATGTAGACGAATGATTGTCCAGTGAGAACGCGTAGTCAATACTTTGCAGGACGGAACAGACCGGGAAATTTGAGGAAGATGACTTGAAGTGATGAAGAGCTTACCGTTGTTGAATTCGGGACTTGCAAACGCGAATGTGATATTGTATTCACGAACAACTACATAAAGATCTGGAGCGGAGAAGGTTATTACATGTATTATAGGCCCATTCATGAGCATTTACTTACCACGATATTTATATACAAATTTACTCAGGTATAGTCTTCTTATTACATAACAGAGCTAATGATGCTCCAGATTAACGGTGCTCTAGACATGCCCTTTACAATACTAACGATCAGATTACGATAATGTTACATAACAAATGCCAATATTAATGTCAAATACTATATAGACAATCTTACATATCAAATTTCATTTTGTATGGCTTTATTTAAGTCTGGATGTTTCTATCCATAAACGTGAATCTTACGTAGTTTCAATTAAGAAAATAGTAGAGCACTGAGGCCAAACAAGAATTTTCTTGCCAAGTTTTATTTACGTCAAAAGAAGATCCTAAAAGTTAAATAGGATAGCACGTCTGACATATTTTCTATGAAGAAAATAGAGCACTGATCTAAAACAGCTTTACTCCGTATAGCTTAATATAAAGTTATAGGAGCAATATAAAAGTTAAAAAAATGTAAGAAAAGAAGCAATTAAAATCTGATATATATAATAGTTTATATAAATATGGAAGAAAAATATAGAAAAACACTTTGAAATAATAGACTTTATTTAAGTCTGGATGTTCCTATCCATAAAAGTATATCATATCACACATAGTTTCAATTAAGATAAAAATTCTTTTCAAAAAACCGACTTCTAATGCCACTACAAAGTATAAAAATAAATTTAGTTTGTCCACGTTTGTTGAAGTTGGGCAAGCCTAAATACAAACAACGAAACCAATGCGCGACACTCACCTTGTGATAACATAATATGAGAGACTTGTTTTCGAGCGAGTATCGCGAGTCGGTTTCGTTCATGTTTAGGCTTGCCCGAACATCCATAAAGGTAAATAGGATGGCACATCTGACATATTTTTATTGAAGAAAATAGTACAGCATTGATATAAAACGACTTAACTCCGCATAGCTTAATTTAGTCATGGGAGCAATATAAAAGTTTAAAAAATGTATGAAAAGAAGCAATTGAAATCTGATATATAGAATAGTTGAAGTAGTTAATACAAACTACGAAACCAATGCGCAATACTCACCTTGTGATAACACAATATGAGAGACTCGTTTTCGAGCAAGCATCGCGAGTCGGTTTCATAGTTTCTGTTTAGGCCCCCCCGAACATCCATAAAGGTAAATAGGATGGCACATCTGACATATTTTCATTGAAGAAAATAGTACAGCATTGATATGAAACGACTTAACTTCGCATAGCTTAATTTAGTCATGGGAGCAATATAAGTTTAAAAAATGTATCAAAAGAAGCAATTGAAATCTGATATATAGAATAGTTTAAGTAGTTAATACAAACTACGAAACCAATGCGTGATACTCACCTTGTGATAACACAATATGAGAGACTCGTTTTCGAGCAAGCATCGCGAGTCGGTTTCATAGTTTCTGTTTAGGCCCCCCCCCGAACATTCTTAAAGGTAAATAGGATGGCACATCTGACATATTTTCATTGAAGAAAATAGTACAGCATTAATATGAAACGACTTAACTCCGCATAGCTTAATTTAGTCATGGGAGCAATATAAGTTCAAAAAATGTATGAAAAGAAGCAATTGAAATCTGATATATAGAATAGTTGAAGTAGTTAATAGAAACTACGAAACCAATGTGCGATACTCACCTTGTGATAACACAATATGAGAGACTCGTTTTCGAGCAAGCATCGCGAGTTGGTTTCATAGTTTCTGTTTAGGTCCATCAGACTTCAACAAACGTGGACAAACTAAAATTATTTTTATACTTTGTAGTAGCGTTAAAAGTCGGTTTTTTGAAAAAAAAATTATTTTAAGCTTTTTAGTGTAAATATTTAAGCTTTGTTTAGGATTTGATCAAGGGAATATGGAAGCATTTGCGGGCTCCTGGATCAGAGGCCCGGGGCGGGCAGCCCCCTTAACCTCTCGCCCTACTGGACCTGAAGCTCCATGATTTAGTCTATACTTGTTATTTACAGTATCAATTCAGTAGATTGGACCCTGCAGCATCAAGATTGAGGAGCTAGGACCTGAAGTTCCATGATGTAGATCATACTTGTTATCTACAATATTAATTCGTAATCGACATTTCCTAAATCTCCATAGTTTTAGATAAGCTGTACCCTGCAGCATCAGGACTGAGGAGTTAGGACCTAGGGTTCCATGATGTAGTCCATACTTATTACCTACAATATTAATTCGTAATCGACATTTCCTAAATTTCCATAGTTTAGGTGGGCAATACCTTTGCAGCATTAGGCTTGAGAAGTTGAAGGTAAACATTTCATTAAAAAAAAATCATGCAAATCGGTCCAGAAATCTCGGAGAAATCGGTGGACATACATAGAAAAAAAAATACCGGCCGAATTGAGAACCTCCTCCTTTTTGGAAGTCTGTTAAAAATAGTAGAGCACTGATGTCAAGCAAGAATGTTCTTGCCAGGCTTTGTTTACGTCCACAGAACATTCATAAAGGTAAATAGGATGGCACATATGACATATCATTGAAAAAAATAGTAGAGCACTGATATAAAACGACTTACCTCCGCATAGCTTAATTTAAAGTTATGGGAGCAATATAAAACTTAAGAAAATGTAAAAAAAGAAGCAACTGAAATCTGATATATAGAATAGTTTATATAAATATGGAAGAAAAATACAGAAAAGCACTTTGAAGTAATAGACTTTATTTAAGTCCGGATGTTCTTATCCATAAAGGTGCATCACACATAGTCTCAATGAAGAAAATATTAGAGCACTGATATTGAACAACTTAACTGTGTATAGCTTAATTTAAAGTTGTGGGAGTAGTATAAAAGTTAAAAAACTGTATGAAGAAGAAGCAATTGAAATTTGATATATAAGATTAGCATTCATATAAAAATTTTAGAGACCTTCATTTGTTTTTAATTACTAAAGAAAAATATCGTTTGTAATAGTTATTTGTTATACAAGAGAGTAAAGTTGTTTTTTAACTGCGTGTTCAATTTTGATGATCGAGTAAGCGAAGGATCCTAAAGTTTCCTGAGCGTCAGCGAGGGAATCAAAAGAGCACGAGGTGAAAAATCTTTACACTCGAGTGTAATATGTAATTTTTCATCTCTCCATCACAAATCACATGTTTTCAAGTTTCTTGGTTTTAACGTTGTTTTAACAATACGTGAAAAGAAAATGGCACGCGTAAAGCAAATTTAAAAAAAAGTACACCAAGAAGGTTCTAATTCTGAGTTTTAACAAATTAAAAAAGGTTGTATGATCAATTTGGCACCATAGAGGTAGAAGTATAATAGGTTTTAATGATGTTTTCAATTCACAAACTGCATAGACGAATGATATTTACCTACTGCCGTACACACGATGTTTTAAATTCAATTTATGTTATCCTCTAGAGGTCTAGAGCATAATAACTACATTATTCTCTAAAGGATAAAAACGGCTTTTGCATTTAGATTTCGAAGAGCAAAAATATACTTTCCGAGATAGGGAGATGAAAAAAATATTTTTCAATTGATGGCAATACTTAAACCTTTTTATCTTTAATCTATTAATTGGCACCTGTTACTTTCACTTTAATGTCAGAATCCAATTGAAAAGACCTTTATTCTGTCTAAGTTCAAAATACGTCATAATAATAGATAATTGCATGCAATTGCACACCTACCTACCAAAATATTTGTGCCCCGCTACGGTTAATGTGCTGAACTTTTTATAGCAATTAATATCTTTTTTTATAACACATAATGCAAATGTGTGACTCCTTGACTCCTGACATTGACTAATACCTAGATAAAATGATATTATTTAAGTGTTTGTTTTTTAACCGGTATTTTATCAGGCAAACGTCTATAACTAATATCGTCTTTAAAAATCTGTAAACTATTTAGATAGAAGCCATAAAGTATCTTTATCCAATTAAATAAAAATAATCCTGTTTTATTAAATTCAAATTAAAAAAAAACTATTTTAGTCAACTGCTTTGATACATGAGATAGTATTCAAAATATGGAAGAAAAACACTTTATTGTTTCATAGTTAACTTTTCTTTCTTATTCGGTTTTGGCATCATTTTCATTTTATATGTATATATGTTATCGGAAATGTATGAAATCTAGGAATTGTATACAAATTCTAGGAAATTTATATAATTCCGAAGTTATTTAGGAAATGTATAAAATATTGCTTCAAAAACTATATAAATAATATATAAATGTCCTAGGAAATGTGCACAATTTTTAGGAATTGTATATAACTCCAATATCGAATTAGGAAATGTAGGTATAAAAATAATGCTTTCTGTAATAAAACGTTGTTAAAATGAGAATAATAATTTTTATGCTCGTTGCGATAACAACGTTCAGGTAACAGTCATAATTATCGTATCTATCCATCGTATCACGTATTTTTGAAACTCAACTTGGGCACATCAACCTAATACAACCTAAGTGCCCGGGCACCTGGGCTTTCATGTACAACCCTAACCTAACCTAACTTTATATTTTGCCAAAAAGTGTGTACATGTTAGGTTAGGTTAGGTTAGCTCAAATATTCACATTTCCAATTGCTATTTAGACAATGTATAGATTTCCTAGGAAATGTGTTTAATATAATTTATTTCACACATTTCCGTGCGATTTTAGGAATTACATACATTTCCTAGGAATCGTATATAATGATTACGGATTATACACATTTCTGGTAACATCTACATTTTTTGTTTTATAAACAATTTGCATGCAATTGCATATCTATGTACTTTCCAAAATATTTGTATCTTGCTACGGTTAATGAGTTGAACTTTTTATAGCAATTAACATCTTATTTGTAACACATTATGCAAATAAAAAAAAGTACATTTTAAATACAATAATATTTTTTGTAAATACAATAATAAATTGTTTGTGTAGCAGATTTTGTCTCATATTTTTTTATTTTTTTTATTGTTTTTTTTTTTCAAAGAATATAATTTTTTTCTTTGCTAGTTTTCTTTTCTTTTTGTTCTTTGTTTTTTTTAAAGAATATATTATTTTTCTTTGTTAGTTTTCTTTTTTTTTCAAAGATTTTTTTTTGTTTGTATTATTTTTTTTTTCATTTTTTTTATATAGACTTCTTTTTTTATCTGCTTTACATATAGGTTTTTTTTTAAAATATGTTTAATTTATATCTTAAAATTACTTATTAAAATTTTTTTATGCAAGTACCTACATAAAATTTTATTCTATTGCTTCAAATTTATCTTTAATGTAACACGATTATAGGATTATATTATAACTCAATACTATATATAACCCTGTAATCATATATATAATAAATTCAATATGTCGAAACCCTCAATTGGCATTAATCATATTGATACAATGGAATAATAATTATATTATATGTCTTTTTTAAAGTATCGAATTTATTTTTAAATAAATAGATTTATTTGGAATTTATAATCTATATATTTAATATCATATGCAAAATTTTCATTTAATATAAATAAATGTTTAAAATACAAGAATTTCATAAATTGTAAGTATCATTATCAACATTTCGACACCCCCCGGCCAATAAAATTGTAATTGCAAAATTTAAATTTTACAGGAGAAATGTTTTACTGATTTCTTTCTCTAACTTTGAAATCATTTGGCATATTCACGTATATGTTACATCAAAAGAAAGCTAATTTTTTATTACACAAGTCTTTGGGGTCAATATAAAAGTATCTTTTTTCAGAAGACTGAAATTTATGAAAAAATATATAACTGGAAATATCTTATGAACGTTTTTCCGTAAAAGTCGCTTACGGGATTATTGTGGTAATTTTTTTTTAAGTCTGATACGATAATAGTTAATTACAGTCTTTTTTAATGTAAACTTGCAATGGTTTAGATACACAATACGCGCCCGTTTCGACACTTCACTTCAATGCGGAAAATAGCATACATCTTACTGTCCAATGTTATTTAAAGAAAGAGACTTAAAATATTGTAAGATACTATTACTGGTATAATTTAAAAAAATATATACACTAAAAATAAAGTTATGACACTTACTAATTAGTATATGAAGATATTTTATACGCCAATAACCCAGTTATAGCATCTTGCCAAGAAAGAAATTCAAAAATAATTTCGTAATAGTATAATATGAAAAAGTAGCGAGAATGAGATAGAATATAATGACTATTGATAAGTGATAACTTAATAATTTATTTTTCTACATAGTTTTAGAGTCTCTACACACCGAGTCCAGCGCTTTTCCAAGGCTTCAATCACTTTCACAAAAATGTTTTGTCTTGGTCCTGCAAAAACTCTCCACAGCATTTATTACGTCGTTATCGTTTTCGTACCTGTTTCCTCTTAAGTACTTTTTCAATTTGGGGAACAGATAAAAATCGCTAGTAGCCAGATCTGGTGAATGGAGGTGGTCAACCAATTCGAAGCCAGCTTGCTGAATGACAACCATCGCAACTGCTGACCTGTGCGCGGGCGTGTCGTGATGAAACAGCACGTCACTTCGAAGTTCCCCTCTCCTTTTCTCTTTGATGGCATTCCTCAATTTGGGAAGCAAAGCTGTATAATATTGGTTTGTAATAGTGGTTCCACGCTCCAGGTAATCAATCAACAATATCCCTTCTGAGTCCCAAAATATTGAGGTCATAACCTTGCCAGCCGATGTCACGACACGAAACTTCTTCGGGGTTGGTTGTGATGGCAGTTTCCATTGCGAAGATTGTTGTTTTGTCTCGGGATCAAAATGATGGACCTATGTTTCGTCTATTGTTACGAAACGAGACAAAAAGTTTTCAGAATATTTTTGAAACTTGTTCAACAATAATACATTTTCTTGGGTGACTGATGTCGATGGACGACCGCAATTATGTTCGTCTTTCGTGCTCGTTTTTCCTACTCGAAATTGAGAAGACCACCTTGCGATCACCAGTGGAATACGGCGGAGCAGACTCTCCTAATCTTGTCTTCAAATCGCAATGAATCTCTTGCGTCGTTAACTTTTTTAAACAGAGGTATTTAATAACGGCCCGCACTTCGTTTTTCTCCATTTTCGAGAACACGTTCCGACACGAAACAAACAAATGACTATATTCAGAAAAAACAAAAAAAATCGAAGATTTTTTCTTTATTAATATTACAAATATGTATCTGAGCTATGTCTGCCAGTATTTTTTTTTACCAAGGAGTATGTCGTTCTCACTACTTTGTGATCCCTCCTAGTACAACATTTTTGTCGTAGTGAATTTCTGTACAATAAAATAGTATATTACACATTTAGGGAAGGAAAATAAGAAACGTCTCAGATCACATGTAATTGTCTACCGAGGCGAAGCCGGGGTTGACTAACATGTGATGTGAGGCTTTCTTTTTTACTTCCCGTGGTGTGTATACTATTATTTTGTCCAACGAAGGCGGAAAGCGGCAATTTTGTTTAGTGCAGCGAGAGGAAAGTTGCCACTTTCCGCCCGGAGGGCAAAAAATGTCATTTTGAATACATTTTATACATAACAGAAGATATGTTGTAGAAAAGGTTACAATTTACAGTTTAAGTTATCATTTATTTACATGATGTGTGTTATATCATAAAAAGAAAAATAATAGTTTGAAAGAGTGACATCCATGGGTGTGATACATGTGATAAATGAATTAACTAAAACTGTCACCAAATAAGTATGAAAGCCAGCAGCCAACTTGATAGGGATTTCAAGAAATAGCAGTTAGATGCCTATTAGAACTATGAGATTATAGCTTATATTATAATGAAGTTTATAACCGTAGCGGAATGACGTCATGTCAACATGTCATTCGTTAGGTTATGTTATTTCAGTTGAGTTCATGAATTTTGGCGACTTCCTTGATGACATAAAACAAGAATCAACGTGAGACCTATGATCCAGGGGCAGGGATATTATTTACACGTTTGAAAATTGTCTTCCTAAATTTTATACTAAGGGAAATTGGGACATTGGACATTTGGGACATCCAATGGGCTAATGTTGTTTATCAGTCCCCAAAGCCCTGGCCTCGTGGGGCCTATAATACATGCGAGAACGTTCTCGGCTCCAGATCTTTTAGTAGTTGTTTGTGATAGGTACAAAATCACATTAGCGTTTACGAGTCCCGAGTTCAACAACGGTAAGCTCTCCATCACTTCAACTCATCTTCTTCAAATTTCCCCGTCTGTTACGTCCTGCAAAGTACTGACTACGCGTTCTCACTGGACAATCATTCGTCTACACAGCCTTCTATCACCTCTCAGAGCCGTCTTTACAACAGTCCTATCTTCATCAGTTCCGATTCAAACAAGTTCACAGTCAACTACATTGCTAATGTTAATAATATTGGTCAACACACAGATTAACGAAAATTATTATTTCCATATCCAATATGTGCTACAACAAATTCCAGCATTGTCCTCACCATATGTTCATCATTTACACAAACCACAGATACACAAGTAAAGTATTTTACTTCAGTAATTGACTCAATCTCAAATCTTTAATTTCATTTCAGTGAATAGTAACACAGTGCATGTGTGTAAATACAACATTTTCTTTCATTCTCTTCTATCACTCGTCAACTCGCTGTCCACGTCATATCCTCTTTCACACAATTCATCAATTTCATCGTTTTTGTCCGTCCACATGCATATTTAACATTCTTCTCGTAATATAATTTTCTTACATGCCCATACCATGTTAGACTGTTATTTCTCATCTTATCTATCACTGGATTTCTTTCAAAGTTCCTCTTTTATATTCATTTCTTATCTGATTCATTCTTGTCACATCCTACATCCATCTCAACATATGTATTCTTCTATTATTCATTTCTTTTACCGTTCAGCCTTCGCAACCATACAATTAACTATAAACTAACTACTTATGCAAAATACATAGCAAAAAGCAAAATATAAAATAATATAGTTGCTATTTCAACATGATTTTGATTTTAAAATTTAAAAAAAATATATAATCATGATTTTTGATTTGCCATCTGACGAGGTGAACAATTTTCAGAAAGCTGTGTATATTTACAATAACGGCGGATAAACTACATTATTTACGAGCGGGTTGCCGTTTATAACGCGTTCTTTATTTATAAGTATTTTGATATTTTGTCGATGTTGAACGCGGCTGAGAGCGACGTAAAGTTGGCCGTGACTGAAAACATCGGATCGCAAGTCTACTCCGACACGACATATTGTTTGACCCTGAGATTTGTGAATAGTCATGGCGTAACAAACCTGTAATGGAAATTGACGGCGGCACATTTCTATAGGACTACCCGGTTCGACGGGCGCTTTAAAAATTATTCTCGGTATTAAATAAACATCGGACAGTCCTGGTTTGCGAACGGTTATTAGACGCGGAGACGTATTTACGACAATAACTTTGGTCCCGTTTACTAATTTATCGGAAAAATTTAAATTTCGCATAACCATGCACACACATCCTACCTTTAAAGTTAAATCATGTTCTGGTATTCCTTTTGGCTGCATTCGGTTTAAAGCGTCGACACCTAGAAAGATCTGGTCCGCGATGTCACTCACAACTTCATCTATCGAGTAAAAATGTAAGGGTTCTTCAGGTAAAAGTTCTAGTATTTTAGCATTAATTTCGTATACGCTTGCATTGTGAGTTGATAATATAGCCCTATGAACGCAAACATCGGGTTCATTTAATACGACATTCGGGTAAACAAAATCAATTAAATCATCCAATTCAGAAACAAATGATATCATTGAGAGATTTATTAAATTTTGATGGCTTGTAAGCAAAGTTATAGAAGGTAATTGATTTGAACCCAATTTTAATAAAAATTCGGAAAATTCGGGATCATCTTTACATCTTTGTGATGTTACTAAAGAGAATGTTTCTAATTTTTGCCAAATCGGTGAAGATTTAACGGAAGCATTGAAAACGTCTGAATTATTTTTTGCGTCAACTACTACTGGTGGAATTTGGCGGTAATCACCTGCAAAAATAATAATTTTTCCACCAAAAATTTTGTTGTTTTTCATTAAATCGCGTAAAGATCTTTCTAATAAGTGAATGAGCCACTTGTGAACCATGGGAGCTTCGTCGAAAATTATAACATTTGCATTATATATTAGTTCTGCTCTTTGTGAACCGTTTGTTATGTTCCAATATCCGAGATCGTCTACAAGATCTAGTGGAAACCTGAACATGCTATGTGCGGTTGTACCATTTTCATGGTTTTGCGCGGCGATACCTGACGATGCGGTGCATAAAACGATACCATTTAAACTACCCCTAACGTGTGCAGTAATAACGTTTAAAAGTAAGGTTTTACCGGTGCCGCCGGGGCCGTCAATGAAAATTGCGCTGTTTTGAGTTTCCCGGAAACTTTGATTAGTTAGCAGTTCGTTTATATATTTAAATATTTCATTTTGTTCTGGTGATAATTTAGGTAGCCAATCATTTACGAAGTCTCTTAAAACATTGCTGTTATATTCTGTTTGTTCACGCCCTAACTCGGTTGTTTCATCGGCGACGTCTGGCAAACCCTGCTCGATTAAACTTGTACCGTGTTTTCTCAAAAGGCGGTCGATTATAACGAGACTTGAATGATACGCGCGATCAATATTGTCGGGTTGACGATGGATGAAATCTTCACTGATTTGATCGCGGAATTTTGACCAGAGAGACGCGACTGGAATACCGTTCACGGCTAAAAGAACGAAAAAGTTACGCAGACGCGGTCCAGTGAAAAAACCACAAGCCTCAGTCATAGCTTTTTCGTACTCAGCTTCATCGTTCGCGAGCCCGATCGTTTTAGCAGCTTCCTGGAATGTCATGCAATCTGGACCACCCAAATTTAAAAGGTCTCTGTAACTACGACAGGGATGTGAAGCTAATAAAAGACGTAAATAAAATTGTTCACCTCTATTTGGAGCAACGAAAAATAATCGCGCCACGAGTTCACCTCGCTGTCGCCGGGTTACGAACCGGTTATTTAAAGTTTCCAAAATTTCTACGTTTTTAATTCGGGGACGTGTGGCGTGAACAATATATTTCTCATAAAAATCTTGATAAGTTAATTCGTCAAAATTTATCCCAGCAGGCCGATTAAAATAAGTAATTAAATCTGAGGTTGTTCGATTTGCAGCTTCCGTTTCAGTGCCGGGTTTAAAATATACATATTGTTGCCCTTCCAGGTGAACAACGAGTTGTTTAACATTAGGTTCGCGGCAAACTAAATCAAATTCTAAGATACGCCACGTCGCTTCGCAGGATCCTAAATATCTTTTAGTCACGTAATTTTCAATTTCGTCATTACGATTTTCGTCTAGAACAACTGCTACGCGAGAATGATCAGCGCCTTTTGTAATATATTTAAATAAATATTTTATAACGGCAGTAGCTGTGGACACTTCGACATTAATATGACAATCGTACTTAAGGAGTAAGGCGGCGTTGTATGGAACTACCCAAAGATCATTGATTTTAATTTTTCTACCTCTATATGTTATTTCAGCTTCGTTTTGGCTATTACGTTTTAAATTGACGAAGCCTCTATTATCGCAAAACGTAGTGTCCGTTTCGCGTTTTGGAAAAAATTTAAAACATTTTTTTTTCTCATCATCCCAACAAGGAAGATCAGTTCTATGAGAAAGACCACAAGGACCGTGTATCATGTGGTCGAGTACAGCTTTGCGCAACCTTCCTTGAGCTTCAGACGGATTAGGTATATCGGCCCTAACAAATTTGTCAATATCGGTATTATGTACCGGGCCTCCGCCTTCTACTCGAAAACAAATATGTGCATGAGGTAGGCCTCTTTTTTGAAATTCAATAACATACATGAGATAAACAAAGTTTCCAAACCATTTTCCGGAACGGATATCTTTAATTAGTTCTGATAATTTTAAATTAAAAACTCTGGCACAAATCAGTGGATTAGCTTTTTGTCCTGAAGGGACCGACTGTTTAATTTCAATCCAATTTGGGTTACAAGTTACTGTAATAAAATAGGAAGGTTGTCCTAATCTATGTACTAAAGCTATAGAATCCAGATACTTTAATTTCATGTACCTGGGGCTCCCAGTAAAACTATACGGGAGATATATTTTTCCAGGGACAATACCGCCTTCGCCTTGAATAGTCTCGTCATTATTTAATGCTTCAATTTCATGAAGAGGCGCTGACCTTACAGCAGAGTCTGAATTTTTAGTCTGCATATTGCTAATATAGCGTAACCGTTCATCAGAAATTCTATTAAACATATCTATAATCCACTCCTCTGAAAGACGATTAAATTCCGAAAATCGCGATTCTGATAGTAGTAAGCACCTAATGTACTTTAATTGTGTCAGTTTACTGCCTTTGTTGTCTAATTTATTTGGGTACCAACCGGGGTTACCATGTGGATACAGTAAAGGATATTGAAAACTTTCAAAACACGGATGTAAAATATCAACTGTGTGGGGGCTACGGTGGCCTTCTTTCCAAATAGCGATACAATGAGGAGTGAATTGTTCTACTTCTGTTCTAATAATGGCGGCCACTTCCCTGCCTAATGGTAAGTCTCCTAAAATATTTCCATGCGAACGACGTGACGTTTGTTCAAAAATAATGTGAGCATTTTCGGAAGTTTCGCGATTTAACCGTTTGAAACATTCAATGTATGGATTTACATTATACAAAAAATTTGTTATTGAACGAATCACTTGCATATCAAGATTTAGATTTTGAGCTTGTCGTTCGCGAGTTTCATTGTCGTCATGCACGTACATTCCGATAGGATTAGCACTATCTGAATATCCTAAATCAAATACTCTGTGATAAATGCGACCTTGAATTTTTAAAAATGTTATTCCAGTGTTGGGTTGCTGGTATCCGTGAGAAACGCCTAACGCAGAGAAAGCGAATAAATTATTGTAAGCGCGCGGTCTATTTAAAAACGACGTATGGTTATAAAACTCTTCGGTAAGGGGTTCTAAATTTTGAACATTGTAGGCGCCTTGTCCGCAGCACCATTTTGTGCGAGTTTTCTCTTCAAAAAAGAGTCGAGTTTGACAAAATGAACACACGTGTATATCAGGACCTAACAGTGTCGATTTTTTCAATGAAAATAATTTGATTATATTAAGTTCTTCGTCGCGTTTTTGGGCAATTAAATTTGATCCTCGCAATTCAGGCTCGACATTTCTGTTTTTTGTATTATACCGTTGAACGGAAGCTGTATTTATTTCCGGATGTTTTTCGGTGTAAGTTTTTACCGCTTTTTGATGTATTTCCGGATGTTTTTCGGTGTAAGTTTTTACCGCTTTTTGATGTATTTCCGGATGTTTTTCGGTGTAAGTTTTTACCGCTTTTTGATGTATTTCCGGATGTTTTTCGGTGTAAGTATTTACCGCTTTATGATTTATTTCCGGATGTTTTTCGGTGTAAGTTTTTACCGCTTTTTGATGTATTTCCGGATGTTTTTCGGTGTAAGATTTTACTGCGTCTCTATTCACTGCTGGGTTACTTTTATTATATTTTTTTGATGCATCTAAATGCGCATTTTGTTTCGTTGGTTTAGGTCCCCGTTTTTGTTTTTTAGGTCTACCGACTTGTTTTTTGGCAACAGCACTATCAATCGCGGGAACTTTTTCATCGTTTGATATTTTTCGTTTTAGAGGTCTGCTTATTTCGGAATTTTGTGATGCATTAATTACACGGGTGTTTAATCTTTCCAGAATTACGACTGGTTTTAAAATGTTAAATTTTGGATCTGTGAGAATCGACTGTAGCTGTAAGTTTGTGGATAAATTTTCATTGAAAGCGGATAGATTTTCCACGCGGATTTTATTGATTTGATATTCACTGATAGAATGTGTGTAACTTGTAATTATTAATGTAGCTAATGATTCTAAATTTTCTGAACAAAACAGTCTTGCGACATTCAAATTTTCGTTGTTGTTTATTTTATTTGTTTCGTCTACGCCGTGACTGTTAAACAAGTAATATTTGTCATTGTAACGCCAAAACGACATTGTTTTTAGTTGACCTGTAATTAAATAGCTATCCGTAGCATCTCTATGACGTTCATTAAAAATTTCACGAATAAAAAGGTTTTTTAAAATAAGTATGGAATTTTTCACATTAAAATTATCGCCATTTTCTGGAAATATACCATTTGTAATCCAGTCGTTTGATATTTGAGCCAAAAAATTACCGACGCGGATGTCAGAAGGCAATTCTGAATCAGGATCTAAGTAATCACTCCGAAATTTATTAGTATTCTTTAAGTCGTTTATAATGCGCACGTACAATTCATCTCCGCAAGATAAAATTGAATCAATTTCACGGGGGGTAAAATCGAGTCTCCTTTTGAGACATGAATATATGGACGCGTATGTTGAGATAGCAACACATTGCGCGTTTACCTTTGTTCCGGTTGATGCATCAAGACGCAATTGTCCCTGATGCATCGAACCTATAAATAAAAATAAATGTTGTGATGCATGCAATCACTATAAAAGTGTATTGTGTGGATAATAATAATTTTATTATTCTATTTATGATAAGAAATAACGTGTTTTGAAATTTTGCCGTCAGAAATGTGAGATGATTAATGAATACGATAATCAAAAATTTACTAAATATTCTTAGGACTTATATTTTATATTGAAAAAAAAATGATTTATATAATATTTCGTTTTTCACGAGATATGTACTAAACTAAATGAAGGTTTATCAAATCACTTGAAACTTTGTGACAGTCCCTATAAATATAAGGTGGTTTGTACGATCAGCTGCATTAATGCATTAAGCTTTAAGGTTTAAATCGTGCGCAAACATTGCTCGCATGGTCACTCCAATCATTCCAATGTCAACCATAAGTGAACCACATAAGATTCAAACGATTTCAGTTCATACCACTATAAAATGTCGACAATATCAACCTTAAGACAATTGCATTAGGTTTAAAACATTTTTTCAACACACTTGCTCATAAAGTGGCACTATGTTCACCGCAATTAGGCACATAATGACACTTATAATCAAACTGTGACTTCTTCATTACTATTATTCACAAGTGAGATATAGACTTTATTTTTAATTTTATTGGTTGAGTTGCTTTTGTAGTCGTAATTCCTAGTTCTATGGTTGCTATGTTCTCAAAAAAGCTTCGATACAAAAAAAATTGTTTTCAATAGTTCAAATAAATTAATGTAGGTACCTATTGCTTGCTTATTTTATGCAACTTTGTATTTAAATAGATAATTTCAATTACTATTTACTATACTAATTGTATAATAAAACTCACGTAAATATAACTTTTTTTTTGTAATAAAGAAAACTTGAAATTCCCCATTTTGTACGTGGCTAAAACGCTATTCGCAAAAAGTCAATAAAAAATCTTCATTCTTTTAGTCTATGGCTGATCACCATTGTAAAATGCGTGCGCATTGGAAGTTAACTAATTTTTCCCGCCTTGTTTTCACTGTTAAAATTACGGTTATTTTTTAGTATTATTTTCTTCACAAGTGTGTTGAAAAACGTCGTATGATACACGTGTGTATTGATGATTATCGTCCTCGGCTATCTTAAAATCCTCATCTAATGGCTCGGGTCTCAATGGCGTCCCAGCGGCAATCACCAATAAAACACTTGTACGACAATGTACTATCATTCCTACTCCTGTCTACTGACTTTATTGAGTGATTGTTTCATAATTTCATAGTTCCGTCCATACCATCATATCCATTCTCAATCCAGCACCATGTCATCATAATATTACATTGTCACGCGATTTACACATGTATACAAAATTTTAACTCAATCGGTAACCGGGATGTGGATCAAATTTAATTCGCAAGATTTTAAAACAAACATTTAAACAAGTGAAAATAAATAAAAGCTTATAAAAAAACTTGAGAGGTGTCAAGGGACACCTGGATGGAATGAAGTTTCTTTCGATTAATTTGAAATAAAAAAAGCAAAAAATATAAAATAAAATATAAAAGCCGTCTATAAAATATAAAAAAGCCGTCTATAAAATATAAAATAAAAAAAACAGTAAAGAAATAAATCTAGATTGGAGACATCTGGACTCGAAACCTGAGTCTTCTAATTTTGGGGCCACCCGATACTTTAATCTATTTATCTGAGCCAATAAAACACAGTAGAAGGCGACGAAATTTACCTTCGTATTCTAATTAGCAGTTACAACTATAGCAAAAAGTGTCGTTAGAACTTTTGATCTTAATTTTTTCCGTCTAGCCCCATTTCGTAACGCGCGATAAGGAACTACGTTCCAAAACCTTTGTTTTGACGTGACAACGTCTTATAAATTGGTTTGCCGGGTGACACTTCAAGAAACTGCGTTACGCTCCGCTCACGTTATGCGCTCACAATGAGAGCGAGTGAGAGGCATGGTTAGCCCGCCTAAGAGCGAGAGAGACAGACATAAAAAGTGAAAGGCACGCGTCCCTTCCACTCGAGCACAGTTAGCCCGCCTAAGAGCGAGAGAGACAGAGCGAGAGAGAGAGAGTGAGAGAGATAGGCATACACACCGGTTCATGTCTTGCGCTTCTATTTCGGTTGTCACGTAAAACTTTCGCCCGTATACCGACTTTACAGGCAACCAATTTTTATAGGTAATGTAGCTTAAGAAACATTTTATTTGCGGTGCAACCTAATGTGACCTAAGTGCCCGGCCTGCGGCTGGGCACCTGGGCGTTCATGTACAACCCTAACCTAACCTAACTTTAGATTTTGCCAAAAAGTGTGTACGCGTGATCATGTTAGGTTAGGTTATGTAAGGTTAGGTTGTGCGGGGCATATACCGTTCAACCAATCAGCGCGCGAGGTGCGTTCCGTTTTACAATTTGATGGTTTCACTTCGATAGATTGCAATCTACCGAATAAGTGTACGCTTCTGTACATTCGCTGTAGCTGGGTTGGTTGGGTAGCAAGGAAAACTCTCGAAGAACTTTTCTTCCTTTATTGGGTACCGCTACCGCTTGCCGGTGGGAACTGTGCCGGCATACAATTCAGCCCGGTATTTATACAAAAATAGCAGAAAAAATGTAGCCTCTCTGATTGGTGTAATTTTGCTATCGATCAGTGCACCAATCAGAGCGCATTATCTTAGACCAATCACAATTTAGTAATAATAATAGGTATTATTACATAATTAGGTATCTTTACTACTATGAGCTGTACCGTAGGGAAAGCCGCGGCATTTCTTGGAATTACGGAGGTGTCTTTACGGTTCCTAGCTGTACCGTTGGGAGAGCCGCGGTCTATTTCTAGGAATTAATAAGGTGTCTTTTCCCTATTCACTTATGAGATAATACATGAGACTTATGTACTTAAAACTATAAACAATTGCTAAACTATATACATGACACATTAATTACTAACTAATTATGCTATTTAATCAGTCCACTATTATGCTGTCTCTTTATTACACAAACACTTGCACTATATCGTCCCGCACATCTCTCCCGCCGTGCGACTATGTCGCATCACTTGTCGGTGCGGGCGCGTCGTCTGTAGACAGGGGCAGGACCACCAGCTTCCTCACAGGCCGTCGCAGCACTCCTCCCTTGGTCTGGATGTCCACTGCTCGCACGACGTCGTCTCGTCCCGGGTATGTGGCGATGACTCTTCCTCGGATCCACACGTTGCGCGGTAGGTTGGCGTCGACCACTTGCACGAGGTCGCCGATCTGGATCGCTGGTCCTCGTCCGTGCGGCTCCCGCCGGTGTTGGAGCTCCGGTAGGCACTCCTTCACCCAGCGCGTCCAGAACACGTCAGCCAATCTCTGCGCGGCTCGCCAAGTCGATCTGGAGGCGGCGTCCCGCTCGTCGAATGTACCTGGCAGCGGTACACGTCCCGGGCCACCCAACAGAAAGTGGTTGGGCGTCAGTGCTTCAGGATCCTCGGGGCTGACTGAGACGTGTGTCAGCGGCCTGCTGTTAACTGTATATTCCACCTCAGCCAGTAGGGTGGAGAGGACTTCTTCTGTAGGATGCCGTTCATGTAGCGTGGCTGCGAGTGCTGTCTTCACTGAACGTACCATTCGTTCCCAAGCTCCGCCCATGAATGGAGCTCCTGGTGGTATGTATCGCCAGGAGATCGTCTTCTTCGCTGCTTCTTCTGCTGTTGCGCTGTCCATCGCCTGCCGAAGTTCCTTGTCTGCAGCTCTCAGGTTGCTGCCATTATCTGACCAAATTTCCGTCGGGAAACCCCGGCGAGCCATCATTCTCCTCAGCGCCATCACTGC
The DNA here is from genome assembly GCA_029955525.1 of Oeneis ivallda. Classification (NCBI taxonomy): domain Eukaryota; kingdom Metazoa; phylum Arthropoda; class Insecta; order Lepidoptera; family Nymphalidae; genus Oeneis; species Oeneis ivallda. Next base: position 16,743,769 of record JARPMR010000020.1, on the reverse strand, counting down.
TGAATCAGCGCTGAGTGAGCCAGCAATCTCCAGGTGTATGGCTCTCATGGTGAGACAGGTGAAGATGGCCACATATCTTTTCTGTCGCGTTCGGCCGACGGTCACTGAGAGGGGTCCAAAGTAGTCGATGCCAGTGAAGGTGAAGGGTCGCTTGTGATGAGCTAGGCGACACTCCGGCAGGTCCCCGGTTCTGGGGTATGGCGGCTTCTGTGTCTTCATTCTGCAGAACAGGCATCTTCTTATGATCATTCTTGTGACTGGACGCACTCGTAGCACCCAGTACTGTTGTCTGCACTCGTTGACTGTAGCTTCGACTCCGGCGTGATGCAGCTGATGATGTATAGCCTTCACCCAGAGCTTGACTGTTGGATGATCACCGTCGAGTACCATGGGGCTCTTGAAGTTTTCTGTTACGTCTTGTGTTGCTTGAATCCGACTTCTTAGCCTGATTGCATCGTTGACGTATTCGACGCTCAGCTGGTACAGACGGCTCTCCTTGTTGAGTGTCTTGCTTTTTCTTAAGTCTTCTATTTCTTCTGTGAAGGAATCTTCTTGGGATGCACGCATCAGAAGCTCTTCCGCTCTTCTGAGCTGTTCGGCAGTGACTGGGAGAAACTTTCTATTAAGCGACGTTGTTTTCTTGACTGTTTGCTGTTGCTTCGTCGCAGGCTTGTTCGTCTTCTTCCAGCTTGGATCCTTTTCTGTGTTCTTTCGCGTCCTTTTGTAATTGACGCTTTCCTTCTTGGTTCTACAGAGTTGGATGAACTGTAGAACCCGAGCTGTGGCGTATCGGAGTCTGTCCCAATTCGAGAAACGAGATGCTTCAGGTAGCGCTTCTGCGAGTTTCTGTTTCCTGTCGTTTGCGATGTGATTCACTTTCTCTTCGCCCGAAGGTTCTTCCTTTTCTGTTGCAGTGACTTCGACGGGCCAATGTTCTTCTGTTTGGTAGAGGAAGTCCGGTCCCTTGTACCAGCGATGATCTTTATTAAAGGACGTTGGGACATCTCGTGTGGCGTCGTCCGCTACGTTCAGCTTTGTTGGAACCCAACGCCACTCGGTGACTGTGGAGGCCTCTTCAATTGCAGCCAGGCGATGGGCTACGTATGGCTTGTATGAGCGTGATCCAGTTCTTATCCAGGTCAGCACGGTCTTGCTGTCTGTCCAGAACACTTTGCTGTCCGGTTTTCTTTCGTGCTCTTCTATAACTGTTTCGGCGAGCCTGGTTCCCATGACTGCCGCTTGTAGCTCCAACCTCGGGATGGATGTCAACTTCAACGGTGCAACCTTCGCTTTGGCCATGACGAGAGATAAGTTGACTTCACCATTTGGCGTCACTGTTCTCCAGAAGACAACTGCTGAATAGGCTGCTTCGCTGGCGTCGGTGAACACGTGTAGCTGTATCGAACTGGCGTCGCTGTATTGGAGATATCTCCTCGGGATCGTCACGTTGCTGAGATTCTTCAGGTGAGCTATCCAGTCTTGCCATTGTTCAGCCAGGTCTTCATCCAGCTCGTCGTCCCATGATGTTCCTCTTCGCCATACTTCTTGCAGCAGCTGTTTCGCCCTTATGGTGACAGGCGATGCGAAACCGAGTGGGTCAAACAGTGACATGACCACTCTTAGCGCTTCTCTCTTCGTAGGCGTCTTCCCATTGATGAGCGTTGGTGCGACGCGTGCCAAGTTGAGGTTGAAAGTGAGCTCGTCCGTGTTGAGTTTCCAGATAACGCCCAGTACACGTTCTGTCTTCTCTTCTGGCTTGTAGAGTTCCATATCTTCTGACTGTTGACTTTCACCCAATGCCTCTAATAAATGTGGTGAGTTCGACTTCCACTGTTTCAGTTCAAAGCTGGCCTTTGAGTGCACTTCACGCACTGACTTCGTGATGCGCACTGCGTCTTCGAGGCTTCTGAAGCTGTCCAAGTAGTCGTCAACGTAGTGCTTCTGTATGATGGCAGCTGCAGCCTCAGGGTGGGTGTCTTCATACTGTTTGGCGTTCAAGTTCTTGATGTAGATTGCTGTAGATGGAGAACTTGATGCACCGAATATCAACGAAGTCATCCTATATTCTTCAGGTGGTTGGTCGTCCCGTCGCTCTCCGCGCCACAGGTAACGGAGTGCATCTCTGTCTTCGGCTCGCAGCTTGACTTGCATGAACATCTCCTTGATGTCTGCTGTGACTGCTATCTCGTGTTGCCGGAACCGCATGACGACGCCAGGTAGTGACTGTAGGAGATCAGGTCCTTTGAGTAGCATATCGTTGAGAGCTACTCCCTTCGTCTTCGCTGCTGCATCATGTACTACTCGGAGCTTCTCAGGCTTCATTGGGTTGACCACTGCGAAGTGTGGCAGGTACCACGTCTTGCTTGCAGTCTTCTGTTTCGGAGCGAGTTCAGCGTATCCTTTCGAGACGAGAGCTTCCATCTGCTCTGTATACTTCTGTTTTAGCTTGGGGTCTCGATCGATCTTCTTCTCGATGTTGAAGAGTCGCTTCAGTGAGTTGTCGTAGTTGTCAGGGAACGTGACATCTTCTTTGCGCCAGAGAAGTCCTGTTTCATATCTTCCTTCTTCTGTTCTCGTGGTGGTCTTCTCCAGGATACGAAGTGCTCGTTCTTCTGGATCTGTCTTCGGTTTCTTAGGCTGTATGCAAAGCGCGTCCATCTCGAAATATTGCTTGACGAGGCTGTCCAGGTTGTCTTCTGTTTCTTCTGTGACGTGTGACACGAAGTCGATGCTGCGTCCGATGGCACGAGTCTGGCTGCCATGTAGCACCCACCCCAGTGGTGTGAGAGAGGCCACTGGTTGGTTGTTGTCTCCTCTTCTCACTTCTGTTGTCAGCAGAAGATGCCAATTGTCTTGACCAATCAGCACTCGTGGCTTTACATTTGCATATACGAGGTAGTCGCGGATGTCTGCCAGGTGTTTGCAGCCATCTACCAACTCTCTTGAAACCCGTTGTGACGCTACTTGAAGGTTCTTCACTGTACGTGCTTGTACACGCTCTTCATGATCGTTGAGACCTCTTAACTTGATGTTCACTCTTCTTGAAGCTGACTCCGATGTCTTCAAGTCGTTGATGGCTTCTATCTTCAAAGGGTCGACGGGTCCTGTTGCTCCGATGCACTCGGCTACGCTGTTGTCGATCAATGTAACTGTTGATCCGTTGTCCATCAAGGCGAAAGTGTTGAAAGTTCCCTTGGGCCCCTCAACTTGAACTGGAATAATCTTCAGATAGGATTGTTTCTTCTTAATAGTCCACGCGGAGTTGATTACTTCTGTAGCTTCCTTGTCTTCTTTCTTCTCCGGAGCCTTGGTGTAGTGCAGCATCTTGTGGTGGAAGTACTTGCAGCTGTTGACACCGCATGCCTTAGCCCGGCAGCTATGGGTTCTGTTTCTGTATCGAAGACATCGGAAGCATAGGCGCTTGGACTTGGCTATGTCCCATCTTCCATTCGCATCCGAGTTCTTGAACTGTTCACACTCCGTAGAAGTATGCTCTTCGTCGCATATGGGGCACTTGGGTGTGTACGTCTTCTCTGTAACGTTGTGTATCTTCTGTGGTCTCTTCTGTTGAGTGGCTGATGTAGGTGGCGCCACCTGTTCCGGCAGCGCATACGGCCCGCATAGCTCCGCTTCTCTCTTGAGGAACTTCTCCATCTTCAGCAGGTCTGGATCCTCCTTCGGCTGTGCTGCGGCGAAGTCGTAGTACCTGTAGCGCAGCGTAGGTGTGAGCTTGTCCACCACCGTCTTCGAAACTTCCGGGTTGTACATGTAGTTCACGCAGCTTAGAGTCTTCAGTGTTGCCACCACGTTGGAGACCTTCGTCGAAAAAATGCAAATGTCGCGCGGTGACTCGGTGAGACGTGGCAATCCGCGGAGCGTTTCCATTTCCATCATTGCTATTGACTCCGGTCTTCCAAATCTTGACTCCAAGGTTTTCATGACTTCTGTTGGGTGCGCGCTGGTGATGAGAAGCCCCTCCACAGCTTCTTTTGCTTTGCCCTTCAGATTTCTTCGTAGACGGTTCGTATTCTCCACTGTGGTGAACATGCTTTCCGTTTCGTAGTATGCGGCGTGGAACGGTAGCCACTCTTGATGTGACCCTCCAAACGTTGGCAGCTCTATGAACTTGGGGCGCTGTGCTGCTTTGACGGCGCGCGTAATTGCTTCGGCTAACTCCGTTAAGCCGGGCTGTACTCCCGCCGGTGACTGAAGTATTGCTTCCTGTTGTTTCTGTTGTCCCGCGTCGTTGACCACCGGCTCTTCTATTGGGTAGTGCAGTGCGTCGGTGATCGCCAGCACGGGGCGTGGGTGTTGACTCTCCAACCAGTTGTCCACTCGTTCAGTCACTTCAGCTTCGGGTTCGGCGTAGGCACCATCGTCTTCTAATTCATCTTCTGTATCGTCTGCTTCCAGGGCGGCGAGACGGGCGGCAGCTAATTCGATCTGTAGTCGTATCATCTCTTCTTTGGCCTTAGCTATCTTGTAAGCCTTGGCCTTGCTGTGTGTCGATCCACCCCCCCCTCTTGATAGGGGGGCGGGGCACCTGTACTTGCTTCGACTCCTGTGTGTTGACTGTTTTCTTCATCCTTACTGTAGACGTGTCTGCATCTCGAGTACGCCCCTGTACTGTAACGGGAACCTCCCTGGCTGCGGGGGGTTCCATCCGTGTCGCGGCGGCTGGCAGCGTCGGCGCGACGGCGGGCGTAGTTGAGCGTGCGACGGTGGCGGCGACGGAAGCGGCGGCGGTAGCGGCGCCGGCAGTGGCGGCCGCAGTCCTCTTCACTGTCGCGGAGGATGGCGCTGTGGAGCGCACCGACGTCGCGCGCTCCGTGGTGTCGGTGGTGACAGTCCCCGTGGCTGTCGACGCGGACGCGGTAGCGGTCTCCGCGCTGGTTTCGGTCGCGGAGGTGGTAGCGGTACCCTCTGACGTGGACGGAGTTTCTTCTGACGATGCCTTACGGCTCTTGAGTTCCTGCCGTGTCACTGGCATTCTTGCTGGGCCGACGTATTTTCTTCAGAATTTTCCCGATTTTCCAACGGATCCGGCTCGAAGGACCATTCAATGTACGCTTCTGTACATTCGCTGTAGCTGGGTTGGTTGGGTAGCAAGGAAAACTCTCGAAGAACTTTTCTTCCTTTATTGGGTACCGCTACCGCTTGCCGGTGGGAACTGTGCCGGCATACAATTCAGCCCGGTATTTATACAAAAATAGCAGAAAAAATGTAGCCCCTCTGATTGGTGTAATTTTGCTATCGATCAGTGCACCAATCAGAGCGCATTATCTTAGACCAATCACAATTTAGTAATAATAATAGGTATTATTACATAATTAGGTATCTTTACTACTATGAGCTGTACCGTAGGGAAAGCCGCGGCATTTCTTGGAATTACGGAGGTGTCTTTACGGTTCCTAGCTGTACCGTTGGGAGAGCCGCGGTCTATTTCTAGGAATTAATAAGGTATCTTTTCCCTATTCACTTAAGAGATAATACATGAGACTTATGTACTTAAAACTATAAACAATTGCTAAACTATATACATGACACATTAATTACTAACTAATTATGCTATTTAATCAGTCCACTATTATGCTGTCTCTTTATTACACAAACACTTGCACTATATCGTCCCGCACAATAAGAATATGTTAAATTGTAAGCAGCATGAGATGTTGAGGTTCACAATCTCTCGACAGTTCACAATCGCGCGAGATAGATTACAACATAACGGTATTTACAATTTTACGGTGTCATAAAATATTAATAAAAAATAATAGGAAAATATTTACCTTTAACAATGGCTGCACTTACGGGTTGAAACATTTGGCCTGAAGATTTTCGTTGCATTTTGTTCTATAAAAATAAATAAAATATATTAAGTATATTATTATGTATTTAGAAAAATACCAAACTTTTTTTTTAAATTAATGTATTATATGCAAACTTGTTTTTGTAAATTTAATGTATGTATACAATAAAGTCAGTAATTCTAAAAGTTATGGTAATGAAAAACATAATGTCAACAAGTAAATAAATGGGCAGGGAACCTATTTCCTAAAAATATATCAATCCTTAAAGAAGTAAATACCTAAATGTCAAAACATGGCTTTTGGCCAGTAAATTTTGCAAATTAAAAAAGAAAGATAAGCCTCAGAATGAAGAGTCTGGCTATGTAGCTGTGTTTTCTGCAACAACTAACAATGACGGGGGATGGTATGTGGACTCAGGTGCATCCATGCACTTGACTATGAGGAATGATTGACTTTATGATGAATCGCTACCTCTAATTTCAAGCAATTAAGTTGTAAATGGCAAAATGCTTCTGGTTAAAAGTTGTGGAAAAATAAACTTGAATGTTATTGGCAAAAATGGGAAAATTCAAAAAATTCAAATGAAGAATGTTTTCTATGTACCAGACTTAGCAACAAACCTCTTTTTTGTATGTCAGATGATAAGTAATGGATGCTCCATTCAATTTATTATTCATTTAATTCATTAATAATAGTGGCTGTAAAATATTCAATAAACAGAATACCAAAGTTGCAGCAGCTAAACTCATTCAGAATATGTACTGGCTGAATACACACAGTGTTCCAGCATACATCTGTAAACTAAATGAGTCCGACTGTTATCTATGGCATCAGAGAATGGCATATTGAAAAGAGATTACCGATTTTTGCCTTCCTATTCGGGAAAATGCGCAGGATTATAGCTTTCACAATAAGATTTAAAAATTAAGGCTTAATTTATTATGAATTTACTATTCCGAAAAAGGCCAAGGTTTAAAATATGTAAAAAAACAGTGTGTTTATTGCTTCCGCTTTCCTCTTTTCATCAAATCATTTTTAAATAAATACTGCTTTATAGGAACCTCTGTTCATTATACATCTAACTTTATTGATCTGACTGCTGTCATTTTGGTATCATTGCGGTTCTGAGTTCCTCGTTCTCCTGTTGTATAATAAAATAAACATTTTCGTTGCGTACCTACTGTGTGATTATTGTGTTCTATTTCCAACAACTATTGCTATTCTATAAGGACTGACATCTGCTGATTACCATTGCTGTTCATAAAGGATTCATCTTTTTTGCACTACGATAAATAGATATTAAGATGTTGAGGTGCCTTAACTGTGGCATATCCGTAAGATGGGTAACTAAAAAAGGCATATCACGTCAACGCTAGGATTACCCTTGCAAGCAAGGCTCGCCCGATGTTTGGACAATCAGGTACCTATGTACATTGTACATAATATACTTGCATTGAAATAATCCTATTTAGCGATAAGTAAAGCGGGTTGATTATTTACTTTTTATGCATTGTCTTTGTTTGTTTTAGTTTAAGTCTTCAGTCCATTAAAATAATTTGTACAAAATTATAGTTTTATTATTGTGTAAGACCTACCCCTTTACAAATACTATAAAGCTTTATGTTTTATTCCTACCAATATAGCGTGATAGCATTTTGTATCTATTGTCTGAGCAAATAATAGAAAGTATTTTTTATAGCAACATTCCGCCTAGATGACGTCGAATAGTAGAAAACCATTTTTTTACATTTTAAACTTGATAACTGGTATCGAAAGAGTTATCTCTGTTATCTGTTTATTTCGTGAAACTTTTCTTTATTTTTCTCAGTTTTCAGAGCCTTTAGACCCCTGAAACTTTTTTATCTGAAAACTATAGAATATAACAATTCTAAAAGTAAAACAATCTTTGCTGCACATTGATTTTTGACACCTAGGCAAGCGCCCATAGTGCCACTGGTAATGTCCTTTCACAGATTTAAATAAACTAACAGATTGTGCTGAAGGAATTAAGGCTTTTGAAAATAAGCATAGTATAATATGTGAATGCTGTCAGAAAGGAAAACAGTCTCGGCTGCCGTTTCCTGCTGAAGGTTCCAGAGTAAAGCAACCTCTGGAAGTAATACACTCTGACATCTGTGGACCGTTGGAAGAGAAGTCTCTTGGTGGAGCCAGCTACTTCCTTACCTTCACAGATGATTATACCAGGAAAGTATTTGTATATTTTTTGAATCATAAGTTAGATGTATTTATTAGATTTAAAGAATTCAAAGCATTAGTAGAGAATCAGCTTAACTTAAAAATAAAATGCATTCACACTGATAATGGTAAAGAATAAAGAATTCTCAAATTATTTGAAATATGCTAGAATAATACATCAAACTTCTAGTCCATACACTTCACAACGGAATGGTTTGGCTGAGCGTATGAATCGCACATTAATGGAGAGAGCTTGCTGTATGCTAATTAATTCAAATTTACAAAAGCAATATTGGGCTGAAGCCGTATCCACAGCAGCCTATATAACCAATAGATGTCCAACACGTGCACTATCATAACACCTGAGGAGGTATAGTCCGGGAAGAAGCCTAATTTGAAACACATTCGAATCTTTGGACTGAAAATATCCGATATTTATTATAAATATCAAAATATCGGATATTTATGATATATATCGGATATATATCAAGTTTGATATATATCAATTTTGCATGAAAGCCATATTAATATTTTACTGTATTATTTATGAATACTATTTGCATATGTGCATAAACATACTAAAATTATGAAAAAAACTAAAATGTTTTAATGTTTTATTTATTTAGGTACTTAAAATCAGAAAAATGAAACCAAAACATAAAATTTTATTTTAGATCAGGCAAAATCAACTAAAAACATAAAATGTTATACATGTCTATCAAAAACATAAAAACTTTTTTTATAAATTCTAATCAGTCAATGGTCATACCTACACTTATGTAACAAAACAAATTAAAAAAAATCCATTGATATATATCATCGAACCCAGTTTGATATAATATATCGGATATATATCGTGATATATATTCATTGATATATATCCTCGAACCCTGCTTTGGAGTGAAGCTATGTTACTTATACCTAAGTGAAAACTTCAGAAATTGGATACTAAGTAAAGCCATGTCCTCAGCAGAAATAATAAATGCGATGCATTGATAAGAGAGGAACTGAAAGCACATAAGGTGAAAAAAACTTGGTACATAGTTGGTGGAGAAGCCACTTGGTATGAAGACAATTGGCTGTAAGTAGGTCTTCCGTATAAAAGACGAGCCATCCGGTCTTCATTATAAGTCTAAACTCTGTGCTAAAGGCTGTTCACAAAGTTATCAAATTGATTATAATTTAAGACATTTTCACAGATTGTGAGATATGGTTCTGTACGTATATTACAGAAGTCTGTCAAGAAAACCTAAAAATGATATAATTTGATGTCAAAATAGCATATTTCCTTATTTACACAAGAAATTTTCTCTAATTACCTAGTAGAAAATAAAAAAGTTTAGGCATATATGCTTATTATGAAAACATGTTTAAAATCAATAAATACATAATTTCTCAAAAATATAAACGTCTATCAAAATTTTGTTGAGCAATTTTTCAATTATTAATCTCGAAAAAGACATTAAAATAATAATTTAAATATAAATTAAAAATTAATAAACTCACCACTTATTTTGCGTTGCAAAAAAGACTATCATTCGAATTTTGAAAAAAGACGCCACCTAATGTTGCCCCATCCAACAGTGTTGTCTGAGTTTTGACTTTGATTAAAGATCGATTTAATCGAAAATCGATTTCGTGTTCAATCGATTTTTCAAAAATCCATTTTTGCGCCGATTTTAGAGACCTGATTCTTTGATGTATCATTTATAAACAACTGTCATTTTAAGTACTTATGTTTATTGTCCATTTTAACTTATACGTGTTTAATAAATAAAACCTTAGTTATTAGTTAATGATACAGTATCGATTTCATCGATAAGTAGCATTGTTCTCAATCATACTAATATTATAAATGCAAAAGTGTGTTTGTTGGTTAAACCTTCAATCACGCAGGAACCGAGCAATGGATAATTGCCGTTATTTTTTGCAAAATTATTATTAATTTTAATTTTTTAAATATTTTTGCATGATTATTAATTTATTAGTAATTCAATTCAATAAAATACAGATTTTTGCCTAATTGTTTAATATAGTTACAGGACATTATCGATGATCATTTACCAAAAATACAAGTAATTGGATAGAAGTAATAAGAAATTAATAAATATATCATGCCTATTCCTTCGAAAGAATAGGTAGAGGTGGGGATCAAACCCAGGATATTTTACTCAGCAGTAGTGCTTGCGATCACTAAACTAATGTGGTACTGTGGCGCGTCTTGTCATAAAAAAGAGAGTCGCACGCCTTGCACTGAATTTGCAGCGCACCTCATCACAAAAAACTACAGTCCAACACGGCTTGCATAGAAAACGAAACATTGCGTTGTCCGTTTTTTAATTTACGACCATTGTTTTTAAAGTGGATACAACGTTGCATAATGGGATACGCCGGGTCTCCAAGGAATAAACCCGCAAAAAAATAAGGGGGCAGTCGCTTTCCAAAAATCCTGTGGACACATATGGCGACAAACAGACGCCCGCGTTCCCCGAACGAAGGGAAAAATTCTACTCCCGGTTAGAGCCCAGAATAGTTCTACAGCACTTTAAATTTTTAGTCTCGCCTAAGTAGTCCTAAGTCAGTCTTATAAATTAATCAAAAATCAAATTCCTTCGAAGTTTATAAAATTTTATTAAAGTTGAATACAATTAATCTAACAAGAAATTATATTTCCCAGTATTTTAAGTCGAGTGACTTTTAAAAAAAATCGGCCAAGTGCGAGTCGGGCCTCGCTCTTTTAGGGTTCCTTTAAAAAAATTAAATTAAAAAAATTCCATCTACCCACCTACCCATTTTAATTTAATTTTTTTAATTTAATTTAATTTTTATTATTTGTTGTTATAGCGGCAATAGAAATACATAATATGTGAAAATTTCATCTGTCTATCTATTACGGTTTACGAGATACAGCCCGCTGACAGACGGACGGACGGACGGACGGACGGACGGACGGACGGACGGACGGACAGCGTAGGCTTAGTAATAGGGTCCCGTTGGTACCCTTTGGGTACGGAACCCTAAAAATGAACCTATCTAATTCAGGGGAAGATTTTATGACGTTATGTAACAATTACGAAATAAAATAATACATTTTTCTCGTTATTAAAACTAACTTCCCCTTAAGAAAGGTTGAGACATAGTTTTACTTTTTTAATCAAAAACTACATCGTATAGCTTTATCTATGGGAAACGCCACATGTCCTCTTTTACCTTCTCAATGGTCCGACCATAGCAAAAAAAATGAAAATATTAAATACTTTGAATTGATCGGTCCGATTCGGCAGGTATACATAGATCGATTCATTGAATCGATGTAGGGTTCAAAATAAATCTGAAAATCAATTAATTAACTCTGTATAATCGATTTTTCAATTAATCGATTTTAAATCGAAATGCCACTCACTCCTTTGTACCTATTTTTCAAAGTCTACAATTTTTTTTCGTGGTCTGTGGTCTACAAGTCTACTGATTGGTTCGTCATAGACCACGAGGCACAACACTATGATGTTCGTGGTCTATGGCCTATACCTACTTTAATCAAAGAGAAAGAGAATGTAACCATAAACCACTACGTTCTAAGTGATTCACAGCGTTGCTAGAATGTTACTTTTGTAACATTTTACGTTACTTTTGAACCTCTCACGTTACCTCCATGTTACACGACTCAAAATGTTACTTTAACGTTACTTTTGAGGAATTAAAAGGTATATAAATTTATCCTGCAAACAAAAATAATCGTGGGACGAATCCAAGTTTTCGTTCGTCGCATTAAGTCGTAATTCCTAGTTTCATGGTTCGTCGTGTTGGAGCCATGGAACTAAGAATTACGACTACCTACGTGTACTTGAGCACTTGATTTTTTAAAGTGAAGCAACATCAGTTGTACGTGGGCTACTTTTAACCGACATAAAAAGGAGGAGGTTCTCAATTCGGTGGAATACATAGAAATAGCAATAAGTCGCAATTCCTAGTTCCATGTTGTAATACCTATTATTTTTTATGTTTTTTTTGTATGTTCAATGATTACTCGAAGACGCCTGAGCCGATTTCGAAAATTCTTTTTTCGTTTGAAAGAAGATTTCTTCCAGGCAATTAAGCTATGAATAAGTTTAAGAAGCTACAATCCGACCAAGTAACATTTTTACATTTTGCCCACTTTTTGCTTTTTGCCATATTTATTGAATCGTCGTTTTCCATAAATGAAGGCAATGTTACTTTTCTCGTGAAAATGTTACTTTTTGAGCTATCACATGTTACATTTGTGATTTGACCAAGGAACATATATACTGGGAGTGGATTTGACTATCTGCCGCTGGCAACACTGGTGATTCATGTGATTGTAAATTGTAATTAATTGTATTATTTAAAAAAATATTATATAAATTAATTTCGTATGTAAAAAACATTAATTTTTACCATCAGAGTATACTAAACCTATGCCCTCAGTGAGTGAAAATCGCAAGTAGGTAGATAATATAGTGTTGATTTTTTAAAGTTTAATCCACAGATGTTTTATCTTTACCTGGGAACTCTTTCATTTAGGTTAGTTTATTTTTCAGCTAAGCGTAAATTGTTTAGTAAAGATTATGTATAATACCCAGCCATCTTCTTTGGACGAAATCTACTGAGTTACTGAGAACCTGAGTCTGTGAGAAAAAGTCCAAAAGTCAGCGAGAGCAAAAAACGATCTGCAGCAACAGCTACTAAATATATCTCTACAGGAGGGCAGTTTCTTTTGTTGAAATATCAGTTAGTAAAATTACTGTAGAATGTCAAACAAAGATATTGAACTTCAATGCGAAAGCATTAGAATAGAATAGAATAGAAATGTTTTTTATTCAAGTAAACTTTTTTACAAGTGCTTTCGAATCGTCGATGAGTCTACCACTGGTTCGGAATGCCGTAGTGAAACAAGCAGCTAATTAATGAAACCACATACTTACCTATATTATAGTGATAAAAAATATGCAATGTGTTTTGAAAAATAATTTTATTATAATATAAGAAATTAAAGAAAGTTGAACTTCTACACCGGTTTTTCTAATGAGACCTAATCTAAGTTAATATCCATCATTCACCACACAAAAACCATGTGATTACTTTATAAAAACAAAAATGAATTTTTCTTCAGTATTATTGCATTTTAAGGAGCGATATGATAAATAAATAATTAGTTTTTAAATTTGAAATCAATGACTTCAGTATCATATTATACTTATCACATGAATACATTTTTTATATTATCAATTTAAGGAATTAAAAATATGGATCCTTCACAAGATTGCCAAAGAAAATGTGAAATGTAAAGATCAGAAATGCATGTAGAACAAAATATGATAGGGATTAGTAAAACTTATAGAATACTCAACCTACCATTGACTTCAAACTTGATTACCTTTATATATGTGTTTCATGCTTGTGAACCTACATTCTAATATGATGGAAAGGTTAGAAAAATAAGTACATAGATAATAATAATGTATGTTTATTAGTGGAGATGGGCGGGGCACGTGGCGAGGACAACAGATGACCGATGGACCCGCTTGGTGCTTGAGTGGAGACCACGTACCGGCAAGCGAAATGTGGGGAGGCAACCGTTGCGCTGGTCTGACGACATCGTCAAGCTTGTAGGCAAAACTTGGTTGAGACTGGCACAACATCGAGAAGAATGGTGTGCACATGAGGCCTATGTCCAACGATGGATTACATGAGGCTCGAAAAGAATAAGATGTTTATTATGATTAAATTTATTTTGATATATATTAAATAGATGTGTTTTTTATTCTCATTACTCCCTTATTTCTAGATTTTATTAGGTAGTTAAAAAAATCAAGTTACAAAATTGCCGGCCAGGGACTTACATTTGTGTTTGCTCTTGGTAGTAGGTAGTTAGTTAGAACTTTATTTTAAAGCAAACTTGTTCTTTATTTTTATTTCTATATAATTTAAATAAATTATTTACATTGATAATTTCATTCTTGATTGAGTAGGTAAAAACACTACTAAAACTATTAGACTATGAATAAAGTCATTGGATGAGGTCACAGATCACGGAAACAAGGCGGCAACGGCCATCAGGCCTATTTTGTGCCTGATGAGTTCGCACGCAACACGCCCCCTTAGCACATCTCCCTTGTTTCCGTGATCTGTGGATGAGGTGGTCAATATGAATGTTTTTGCGTGAAAGAGGAACAAACATACACACATACAGACAAATACACAAACTTTCGCCTTTATAATATTAGTGTGATGAGATAAATAGTCCATAACACATCACAATGTTTTTGGCAGCTTCTTTTTATGCTGATATAGCATTCTTCTCGTTTATTTTCTCTTAAGTAGTCTGTTCAAATTTAAAATGTTTAGGATTGATTATGGAGAACTTGTATTTATTTCTCTTGTCGGTCATAATATGAACTATGGTTCCAACTATAGATGCAGTTATTCGCAGTGCTCTTTCTTGAAACCAATATTTGCATTTATTTAGATTTCTAGTTTTCTCTTCATCAGCAAAATATTTTATTTCAAAAATATAGGTAGGTATTTAGGACCTATTTCACTAATCTTATATCTTATATATTATTATATTTATATATCTATATATATAAAAGAAAGTGGTTTTAGTTACACTATTTATAACTCAAGAACGGATGAACCGATTTGGCTGAAAATTGGTGGAGAGGTAGCTTAGAACCAGGAGACGGACATAGGATACTTTAAAAAAAAAACAGAACAGCGGATTGATACGATTTTTTGCATGGGTATAGTAATGGGTGTAGTAGTGGTTCCTCAGACCGGGAGAGCTACTTTTTATCTCGCATAATGAAAGAGTTCCCGCGGGAGTTTTAAAAACTAAATCCATGCGGACGAAGTCGCGGGCATCAGCTAGTGTAAAATAAGTCTTATCCCACCGTTTTACCTTTCTGACTTGATTTTGACTGTATTTTCAATACAAAAACTGTCAGACTGCCCAATTCATAGAGCCCAATTTAATCCGAGTTCTCGTAAGAGTAGGTAGTGTTCTGTGATCCGAGGATAAACCTACAATATCACATTACCTACCTGAACATGGGCCTCTGTACCTACTTACCACAGTATAGGTAGGACCAGTACGGAAACTACTAGGGGCGTTTGAAAAGTTCGTAGCCTAACGTAGATCGTAACGACATATATTTTTCAAACTGCCCTCATTTTAAAGCTACATTATTCAATAGTATCCGTATAAAATTTCATTCGTTTATTTGCATTCGTTACAATTCCTCAGGTGATCCCGCCGAATAAGTAGTGACAATTTTTGAAAATGGAAAAAATCGAGTATCGTGCAGTGATTAAGTACTTAAATAAGAAAGGTTTAACACCAAAAGAGATTTATAAAGACATGTTAAAAACTCTAGGTGAATCAGCGCCTTCGTATGCTACCGTGAAAAAGTGGGTGGCGGAGTTCAAACGTGGCCGTAAGAGCGTTAAAGATGACCCACGTACTGGTCGACCATCAACGTCAACCACCGACGATAACATTGGAAAAATTTGTGACATGATTTTAGCTGATCGGAGATTGACTGTTAAGGAGATAGCTGACACTATTGGCATCTCAACTGAACGAACGCATCACATAATCACCAATGAATTACATTTTTCCAAGGTGTCTGCGCGATGGGTGCCTCGGCTGCTTTCAGTGGAACAAAAACGCGTTCGACTGACGATTTCCCGCGATTGCTTAGAGCTGTTTGAGGCTGATCCACTGGAATTTATAGGGAGATTAGTGACTATGGATGAGACTTGGGTACATCATTATACTCCAGAGACAAAAGTACAGTCTTAAACAGTGGAAAAGACCAGGATCTCCTATTCCAAAAAAGGCAAAAGTGGTTTTATCCGCCGGAAAAGTGATGGCCTCAGTTTTCTGGGATTCAAAAGGTATAATTATGGTAGATTACTTAGAAAAAGGTGAAACCATAAACTCTGCTTACTATTGCAATCTGTTGCGACGTTTCAGAGAAGAAATTAAAAAAAAGGCCTGGTTTGCTGAGAAGAAAAGTTTTGTTTCACCAGGATAATGCGCGAGTTCACACGTCAGTTGAAAGCATGACAGAAATCCATCAGTGTGGCTTTGAATTGTTACCCCACGCCCCGTATTCCCCTGATCTAGCTCCTTCAGACTATTATCTATTTTTAAAGCTTAAAAACCACTAAGGAGGTCAAAGATTTTCCACGAATGAAGAGGTCAAAGCTGCTGTCAATGCATTTTTTGAGGGCTTAGATGAAGATTTTTTAAAACTGGTATAGAAGCATTGCCAGGCCGATGGAAAAAGTGCATTGAACTCGGAGGAGACTATGTTGAAAAATAAATAAATTAAAAAATTATAGCTTTTCATTTTCCTGGTTAGGCTACGAACTTTTCAAACGCCCCTCGTACCTACAAACGTTCGAAACGGCTCACTCTCACAAACATGCACATCGACGAGTCCCATAAGAGGACGTCGCGATCCTCTCAGTAGGTACCTACTAACAACCGCTTTTGGGTCCCGTTGATGCATATGTTTGTGTGATTGCGCTGTTTCAAACGTCTGTAGATACCTAGTTTCCCTAGACCTACCTATACTGTGTGGGTATCTACTTACTTTATTATGAACAAATGTTAACCTAATAACTTATTTCTAACTACTTAATTATTTTTGGAACGGAGTTCCTTATCGCGCGATACGAAAGGGGGCTAGACGGAATAAATTACCTACAGTCGGCGCGGCGAACCTTGATTCCTATGACAGTACGTGTTAGTGATGGGTCGTGTCTTTTGTCGTGTCGATATTTTTTTTTTAAACAAAAGCGTGGCTTGTATTCAGCCACGTTGGTAAACATGTTTTAAAAAATATTATAATGTGCATTTTTAATGTCCATTATGTTGTTGTTGTATTAATTTAAGATTTTTGGCATAAATTAAGTAGGTAAGTAAAACGAAAGTTTCCAACCTTGTTATTTTCTAATAATGTTTAACGCGGTAAACACGTTTTTGCTATATAAGTATATATTTTATCATGAAAATGAATGTTCCCCATTTAAAAAATTTTGTTACAATAGGTTATAATAATATTATAGGATATTTTTAGATATAGCCATACTATTTGTTCGGTCACTACGACGCGACGCGCGCGATCGCTCGGCGGCCGGCGCCCGGCCCGGCCGGTTCAATAACAAAGAATTTCAATATGGCGGCGACTTTTTACAATTTTGGCATCCATTTCCTCTTTATAGAGCCCAGGGAAGCCGAAATATCGATTTTAAACGAAATCGGTCCAATAACAAAGAATTTCAATATGGCGGTGACTTTTTACAATTTTGGCATCCAATTCTTCTTTCTTGACCGCAGAGAAGACTAAATATCGATTTTGAACGAAATCGGTCTAATAACAAAGAATTTAAATATGGCGGCGACTTTTTACAATTTTGGCATCCATTTCCTCTTTCTTGACCGCAGGGAAGCCTAAATATCGATTTTCAACGAAATCTGTTCAATAACAAAGAATTTCAATATGGCGGCGATTTTTTAAAATTTTGGCAACTATTTCCTCTTACTTAACCGCAGGGAAACCTAAATATCGATTTTGAATGAAATCGGTCTAATAACCTCAAATATGGTTGAGCGAAGCAATGGCTGGATCATGCGTTAAGCTCGTGAACGGGTGCCACCGTCGGAAGCGGGGCTGCTAGTCTGCCAGTCTTGACATGTATTGAATATTGTACTTATGTATTTTTGGAGTTGTTCTATAAATATTATATCATCGTATTGTTGGAAATATTCTATTCTAACAAGTTGCATGGGATAAATCGGCATGGCATCCAGCTGCCCACAAGATATTATAAAAAAGTTATTAAAATGTAAATACATATTACCTACAAAAAAAATATTGTAAAATGTGTAATTTTGAAAAGAGCAACTGCTGAGTTTCTTGCCGGTTCTTCTCAGCAGAATCCGCTTTCCGAACCGGTGGTAGAGTCATGACTTGTCATAGGCGCCACAGGTTGGCCTACATGAAATAAATGATCTTGATTTTGATTTTAATAAAGAATTTCAATATGGCGGTGACTTTTTTAATTTTGGCATCCATTTCCTCTTTCTCGACCGCAGGGAAGCCTAAATATCGATTTTGAACGAAATCGGTCCAATAACAAAGAATTTCAATATGGTGGCGATTTTTTAAAATTTTGACATCCATTCCTCTTTCTTAACTGCAGGGAAGCCTAAATATCGATTTTGAACGAAATCGGTCCAATAACGAAAAATTTCAATATGGCGGTGACTTTTTTAATTTTGGCATCCATTTCCTCTTTCTGGACCGCAGGGAAGCCTAAATATCGATTTTGAACGAAATCGGTCCAATAACAAAGAATTTCAATATGGTGGCGATTTTTTAAAATTTTGACATCCATTACTCTTTCTTGACTGCAGGGAAGCCTAAATATCGATTTTGAACGAAATCGGTCCAATAACGAAAAATTTCAATATGGCGGCGACTTTTTAAAATTTTGGCACCCATTGCCTCTTTCTTGACCGCAGGGAAACCTAAATATCGATTTTGAACGAAATCGGTCGAATAACAAAGAATTTCAATATGGCGGCGACTTTTTAAAATTTTGGCAGCCATTGCCTCTTTCTTGACCGCAGGGAAACCTATATATCGATTTTGAACGAAATCGGTCCAATAACAAAAAATTTCAATATGGCGGCGATTTTTTAAAATTTTGGCATCCATTGCCTCTTTCTTGACCGCAGGGAAACCTAAATAATATCGATTTTGAACGAAATCGGTCCAATAACAAAAAATTTCAATATGGCGGCGATTTTTTAAAATTTTGGCATCCATTGCCTCTTTCTTGACCGCAGGGAAACCTAAATATCGATTTTGAAAAAAATCTGTCAAATAACAAAGAATTTCAAGATGGCGACGACATCAAAGTCTATTTCTAGTTTCTTCAATATTCCCCATACATTTTTTATAGGAAAAAATAAATTCAAAAAAATAATTAATTCCGCCATCTTGTTTTTTTTCCTGATCATCAAGTAGACCTTTGGGTCTTGATCATCTGTTGCCAAGAAACTACTCTTCCATCTTGTATACTCTCCGAGATAGACACCAGGGAAAGTTTCTATGGCCGCCATCTTGAATACGCCATTTTGGAGTTTTTTTTCAACTCCCTGCTAATTGGATGTGGTTTCGAGTAATTTTTGTTGGAGCACACCCCACCTAGTTGGTCGCGTGGATAGTTGGCAAAAAAACCACTCTTTCACCTTTTTTAACCCATTTCCAAAAAGGAGGAGGTTCTCAATTCGGCCAGTATATATTTTTTCTTTTGTTAATTTTCCGAGATCTAAGACACCTATGAACCTATCAAAATCAATGTCTTGCATAGTTCCCAACTTCTAGTCCCTTCAATATTCCCCATACATTTTGTATGGGGAAAAAAAATCCGGCATCTTGAATTTTTTTCCCACTCACCAGGTAGACCTCCGGGTTTTGATCATCTTTTGTAGAGAAACCGCTCCTCCATCTTTTATAGTCTCCGAGAGAGAGACGGACAAAATTTGCCGCCATTTTTTTTCCGCCATTTTGGAACTTTTTTTCAACTCACTGGCAACTGCTCGAGGGTTTGAAAGACATTTGATCGAGCACCCTCCACCTATCTTCTATACCCTGGCCGTGCCCCTCGCCCGTCTCTGAACTCCTCACTCATCAGCTCTCTCCACCTTTCTCCGAGTCACATTCTTTGAGCTCTATACGACACCATGGGCGAAAAAAAATTTTTTCATACAAAATTTTACAGGAGAGGGGTCGGAAATTTGAGACGTCACAGCTCGGCCGCCATCTTGTTTTTTTAATTTTTTTCACTTTTTCTGTTAATCGTTTACTAATTTCTACAATAATCCAAAATTTCAAAGAAATCGGTTGGAAAACAAAAGAGTTGCAAGATTCACGTCGGCCGCCATCTTGTTTTTCCGAAATGTCATAATTTTCCCCAACTCGAATCCCCCCCCCAAACACATCTCCCGAACATCATTATATCGATTTCTTCCCAACTTCTAGTCCCTTCAATATTCCCCATACATTTTGTATGTAAAAAAAAAAAATCCGCCATCTTGAATTTTTTTCCTACTCACCAGGTAGACCTCCGGGTTGTGATCACCTTTTGTCGAGAAACTGTCTGTCTCCGAGAGAGAGACGGACAAAATTTGCCGCCATTTTTTTTCCGCCATTTTGGAATTTTTTTTCAACTCACTGGCAACTGCTCGAGGTTTCGAATGACATTTGGTCGAGCACCCTCCACCTATCTTCTATACCCTGGCCGTGCCCCTCGCCCGTCTCCGAACTCCTCACTCATCAGCTCTCTCCACCTTTCTCCGAGTCACATTCTTTGAGCTCTATACGACACCATGGGCGAAAAAAAATTTTTTCATACAAAATTTTACAGGAGAGGGGTCGGAAAGGAGTTGTCCAAAATTGGTTTTTTAAATTTGAATTTAATTAACAAGGATGATTTTAATGTAGTTGGATAAGAACCCAAAAGGCTTCTATCAAAATAATTTACAGATTTTTTAAAGCCTCCGATAATAAAAAAATTTTTTTGGTTTTGACTCATTTTTTTGCTTGTGATTTGTCGTAATTCCTTGTTCCATGTGATTTATACACCGTTAAAAAACTGAAAATATTATTCTATGTAAGTTGTCAATGTCAGATGATTGTCAGGAACAAATAATTTCATTTTCGAATAGGCAGTTCAAAAGTACCTAGTCGTAATTCCTAGTTCCTGGTCTGTGATTCCTAGTTCCATGGTTCAAAATGACATGTATTTGGTTCAAAATGACATTTACGTGACATTAACCGGTGCCAGATTTGATAGTCTATAGATTATAAAAGTTTTTAGTGTTACCATCCTTTGAAAAATATTTTCTACAAACGGTATTTTTCATAATTAATTTAAAAAAAAACCGAGGACTCTAAAATTATTATTTTTATGGCGTTTAATTTTATTTTTTTTTCTCTTTCACGTAATGACAGTTTGGTTCTGGTTAATGGACACTCAGAATAAAAAACCACCCTCCATACTAAACTGGGACATGTCTTTTGAGACGTCACAGCTCGGCCGCCATCTTGTTTTTTTAATTTTTTTCACTTTTTCTGTTAATCGTTTACTAATTTCTACAATAATCCAAAATTTCAAAGAAATCGGTTGGAAAACAAAAGAGTTGCAAGATTCACGTCGGCCGCCATCTTGTTTTTCCGAAATGTCATAATTTTCCCCAACTCGAATCCCCCCCCCAAACACATCTCCCGAACATCATTATATCGATTTCTTCCCAACTTCTAGTCCCTTCAATATTCCCCATACATTTTGTATGTAAAAAAAAAAAATCCGCCATCTTGAATTTTTTTCCTACTCACCAGGTAGACCTCCGGGTTGTGATCACCTTTTGTCGAGAAACCGCTCCTCCATCTTTCATAGTCTCCGAGAGAGAGACGGACAAAATTTGCCGCCATTTTTTTTCCGCCATTTTGGATTTTTTTTTCAACTCACTGGCAACTGCTCGAGGTTTCGAATGACATTTGGTCGAGCACCCTCCACCTATCTTCTATACCCTGGCCGTGCCCCTCGCCCGTCTCCGAACTCCTCACTCATCAGCTCTCTCCACCTTTCTCCGAGTCACATTCTTTGAGCTCTATACGACACCTTGGGTGAAAAAAATTTTTTTCATACAAAATTTTACAGGAGAGGGGTGGAAGTTTGAGACGTCACAGCTCGGCCGCCATCTTGTTTTTTTAATTTTTTTTACTTTTTCTGTTAATCGTTTACTAATTTCTACAATAATCCAAAATTTCAAAGAAATCGGTCGGAAAACAAAAGAGTTGCAAGATTCACGTCGGCCGCCATCTTGTTTTTCCGAAATGTCATAATTTTCCCCAACTCGAATCCCCCCCCCAAACACATCTCCCGAACATCATTATATCGATTTCCGTCTCCTTCTAGGAGAACAACCCTGTCAATGAGTCAGTGAATCAGTCAGTCAGTGGTAATCGAGCTATATATATTATAATAATAACTAGCATTTGCTCGGTGCGCGAGCTGCTAAAGCAGCTCGCGGGAAGTGTTTTACTAAAAGTAAGGCGCGTGGGTGCGCGGCCCGCCAAAGCGGACCGCGATTGTTCGGCTTTATTTATTTCGCTCGGTGCGCGAGCTGCTAAAGCAGCTCGCGGTAAGTGTTATTGCTACAAGTAGGGCGCGTGGGTGCGCGGCCCGCTAAAGCGGACCGCGATTGTTCGGCTTTATTTATTTCGCTCGGTGCGCGAGCTGCTAAAGCAGCTCGCGGTAAGTGTTATTACTACAAGTAGGGCGCGTGGGTGCGCGGCCCGCTAAAGCGGACCGCGATTTTTTTACTCATCAAGTAGACCTTCGGATTCTGGTCATCTTTTGCCAAAAAATTTGTTCGAGCACACCCCACCTATCTGCAATAACCTGGCCGTGCTCCTCATTCACAACAGAAAAAGAAAAAAAAAGAAAAAAAAAAAAAAAGAAAAAAAGCAAATGTAAAATGAAAAAAAAGAAAAAGAAAAAAGCCCTATGAACCTATCAAAATCAATGTCTTGCATAGTTCCCAACTTCTAGTCCCTTCAATATTCCCCATACATAATGTATGAAAAAAAAAATCCGCCATCTTGAATTTTTTTCCTACTCACCAGGTAGACCTCCGGGTTTTAATCATCTTTTGTCGAGAAACCGCTCCTCCATCTCTTATAGTCTCCGAGAGAGAGACGGACAAAATTTGCCGCCATTTTTTTTCCGCCATTTTGGAATTTTTTTTCAACTCACTGGCAACTGCTCGAGGTTTCGAATGACATTTGATCGAGCACCCTCCACCTATCTTCTATACCCTGGCCGTGCCCCTCGCCCGTCTCCGAACTCCTCACTCATCAGCTCTCTCCACCTTTCTCCGAGTCACATTCTTTGAGCTCTATACGACACCATGGGTGAAAAAAATTTTTTTCATACAAAATTTTACAGGAGAGGGGTCGGACATTTGAGACGTCACAGCTCGGCCGCCATCTTGTTTTTTTAATTTTTTTCACTTTTTCTGTTAATCGTTAACTAATTTCTACAATAATCCAAAATTTCAAAGAAATCGGTTGGAAAACAAAAGAGTTGCAAAAATCACGTCGGCCGCCATCTTGTTTTTCCGAAATGTCATAATTTTTCCCCACTCGAATCCCCCACCCGAACATATCTCCCGAACATCATTATATCGATTTCCGTCTCCTTCTAGGAGAACAATTATGTCAATGAGTGAGTCAGTGAGTCAGTGGTAATCGAGCTATATATATTATAACTAGCGTTTGCTCGGTGCGCGAGCTGCTAAAGCAGCTCGCGGGAAGTGTTTTACTAAAAGTAAGGCGCGTGGGTGCGCGGCCCGCTAAAGCGGACCGCGATTGTTCGGCTTTATTTATTTCGCTCGGTGCGCGAGCTGCTAAAGCAGCTCGCGGGAAGTGTTTTACTAAAAGTAAGGCGCGTGGGTGCGCGGCCCGCTAAAGCGGACCGCGATTGTTCGGCTTTATTTATTTCGCTCGGTGCGCGAGCTGCTAAAGCAGCTCGCGGGAAGTGTTATTACTACAAGTAGGGCGCGTGGGTGCGCGGCCCGCTAAAGCGGACCGCGATTTTTTTACTCATCAAGTAGACCTTCGGATTCTGGTCATCTTTTGCCAAAAAATTTGTTCGAGCACACCCCACCTATCTGCAATAACCTGGCCGTGCTCCTCATTCACAAATGAAAAAGAAAAAAAAAGAAAAACAAGAAAAAAAGCAAATGTAAAATGAAAAAAAAGAAAAAGAAAAAAAGCCCTATGAACCTATCAAAATCAATGTCTTGCATAGTTCCCAACTTCTAGTCCCTTCAATATTCCCCATACATTTTGTATGGGGGGAAAAAAAAATCCGCCATCTTGAATTTTTTTCCTACTCACCAGGTAGACCTCCGGGTTGTGATCATCTTTTGTCGAGAAACCGCTCCTCCATCTTTTATAGTCTCCGAGAGAGAGACGGACAAAATTTGCCGCCATTTTTTTTCCGCCATTTTGGAATTTTTTTTCAACTCACTGGCAACTGCTCGAGGTTTCGAATGACATTTGGTCGAGCACCCTCCACCTATCTTCTATACCCTGGCCGTGCCCCTCGCCCGTCTCCGAACTCCTCACTCATCAGCTCTCTCCACCTTTCTCCGAGTCACATTCTTTGAGCTCTATACGACACCATGGGTGAAAAAAATTTTTTTCATACAAAATTTTACAGGAGAGGGGTGGAAATTTGAGACGTCACAGCTCGGCCGCCATCTTGTTTTTTTAATTTTTTTCACTTTTTCTGTTAATCGTTTACAAATTTCTACAATAATCCAAAATTTCAAAGAAATCGGTTGGAAAACAAAAGAGTTGCAAGATTCACGTCGGCCGCCATCTTGTTTTTCCGAAATGTCATAATTTTTCCCCACTCGAATCCCCCACCCGAACATATCTCCCGTACATCATTTTATCGTTTTTTGTCTCTTTCTAGGAGAACAATTATGTCAATCAGTGAATCAGTCAGTCAGTGGTAATCGAGCTATATATATTATAATAACTAGTATTTCGCTCGGTGCGCGAGCTGCTAAAGCAGCTCGCGGGAAGTGTTTTACTAAAAGTAAGGCGCGTGGGTGCGCGGCCCGCTAAAGCGGACCGCGATTGTTCGGCTTTATTTATTTCGCTCGGTGCGCGAGCTGCTAAAGCAGCTCGCGGGAAGTGTTATTGCTACAAGTAGGGCGCGTGGGTGCGCGGCCCGCTAAAGCGGACCGCGATTGTTCGGCTTTATTTATTTCGCTCGGTGCGCGAGCTGCTAAAGCAGCTCGCGGGAAGTGTTATTACTACAAGTCGGGCGCGTGGGTGCGCGGCCCGCTAAAGCGGACCGCGATTTTTTTACTCATCAAGTAGACCTTCGGATTCTGGTCATCTTTTGCCAAAAAATTTGTTCGAGCACACCCCACCTATCTGCAATAACCTGGCTGTGCTCCTCATTCACAAAAGAAAAAGAAAAAAAAGAAAAAAAAATGAAAAAAAAGAAAAAAAAACAAATGTAAAATGACAAAAAGAAAAAGAAAAAAAGCCCTATGAACCTATCAAAATCAATGTCTTGCACAGTTCCCAACTTCTAGTCCCTTCAATATTCCCCATACATTTTGTATGGGGGGAAAAAAAATCCGCCATCTTGAATTTTTTTCCTACTCACCAGGTAGACCTCCGGGTTGTGATCATCTTTTGTCGAGAAACCGCTCCTCCATCTTTTATAGTCTCCGAGAGAGAGACGGACATAATTTGCCGCCATTTTTTTTCCGCCATTTTGGAATTTTTTTTCAACTCACTGGCAACTGCTCGAGGTTTCGAATGACATTTGGTCGAGCACCCTCCACCTATCTTCTATACCCTGGCCGTGCCCCTCGCCCGTCTCCGAACTCCTCACTCATCAGCTCTCTCCACCTTTCTCCGAGTCACATTCTTTGAGCTCTATACGACACCATGGGTGAAAAAATTTTTTTCATACAAAATTTTACAGGAGAGGGGTTGGAAATTTGTGACGTCACAGCTCGGCCGCCATCTTGTTTTTTTAATTTTTTTCACTTTTTCTGTTAATCGTTTACTAATTTCTACAATAATCCAAAATTTCAAAGAAATCGGTTGGAAAACAAAAGAGTTGCAAGATTCACGTCGGCCGCCATCTTGTTTTTCCGAAATGTCATAATTTTTCCCCACTCGAATATCCCACCCGGACATATCTCCCTTACATCATTGTATCGTTTTCCGTCTCTTTCTAGGAGAACAATCGTGTCAATCAGTGAGTGAGTGAGTCAGTGAGTGGTAATCGAGCTATATATATTATAACTAGCGTTTGCTCGGTGCGCGAGCTGCTAAAGCAGCTCGCGGGAAGTGTTATGACTACAAGTAGGGCACGTGGGTGCGCGGCCCGCTAAAGCGGACCGCGATTTTTTTACTCATCAAGTAGACCTTCGGATTCTGGTCATCTTTTGCCAAAAAATTTGTTCGAGCACACCCCACCTATCTGCAATAACCTGGCCGTGCTCCTCATTCACAAAAGAAAAAGAAAAAAAAAGAAAAAAAAGAAAAAAAGCAAATGTAAAATGAAAAAAAAGAAAAAGAAAAAAAGCCCTATGAACCTATCAAAATCAATGTCTTGCATAGTTCCCAACTTCTAGTCCCTTCAATATTCCCCATACATTTTGTATGGGGGGAAAAAAAAATCCGCCATCTTGAATTTTTTTCCTACTCACCAGGTAGACCTCCGGGTTGTGATCATCTTTTGTCGAGAAACCGCTCCTCCATCTTTTATAGTCTCCGAGAGAGAGACGGACAAAGTTTGCCGCCATTTTTTTTCCGCCATTTTGGAATTTTTTTTCAACTCACTGGCAACTGCTCGAGGTTTCGAATGACATTTGGTCGAGCACCCTCCACCTATCTTCTACACCCTGGCCGTGCCCCTCGCCCGTCTCCGAACTCCTCACTCATCAGCTCTCTCCACCTTTCTCCGAGTCACATTCTTTGAGCTCTATACGACACCATGGGTGAAAAAATTTTTTTTCATACAAAATTTTACAGGAGAGGGGTCGGAAATTTGAGACGTCACAGCTCGGCCGCCATCTTGTTTTTTTAATTTTTTTCACTTTTTCTGTTAATCGTTTACTAATTTCTACAATAGTCCAAAATTTCAAAGAAATCGGTCGGAAAACAAAAGAGTTGCAAGATTCACGTCGGCCGCCATCTTGTTTTTCCGAAATGTCATAATTTTCCCCAACTCGAATCCCCCCCCCAAGCACATCTCCCAAACATCATTATATCGATTTCCGTCTCCTTCTAGGAGAACAACCCTGTCAATCAGTGAGTGAGTGAATCAGTGAGTGGTAATCGAGCTATATATATTATAATAACTAGCATTTGCTCGGTGCGCGAGCTGCTAAAGCAGCTCGCGGGAAGTGTTTTACTAAAAGTAAGGCGCGTGGGTGCGCGGCCCGCTAAAGCGGACCGCGATTGTTCGGCTTTATTTATTTCGCTCGGTGCGCGAGCTGCTAAAGCAGCTCGCGGGATGTGTTATTACTACAAGTAGGGCGCGTGGGTGTGCGAAAAGCCCTATGAACCTATCAAAATCAATGTCTTGCATAGTTCCCAACTTCTAGTCCCTTCAATATTCCCCATACATTTAGTATGGAAAAAAAAAACCGCCATCTTGAATTTTTTTCCTACTCACCAGGTAGACCTCCGGGTTTTGATCATCTTTTGTCGAGAAACCGCTCCTGCTGCTGCTAAAGCAGCTCGCGGGAAGTGTTATTGCTACAAGTAGGGCGCGTGGGTGCGCGGCCCGCTAAAGCGGACCGCGATTGTTCGGCTTTATTTATTTCGCTCGGTGCGCGAGCTGCTAAAGCAGCTCGCGGGAAGTGTTATTACTACAAGTAGGGCGCGTGGGTGCGCGGCCCGCTAAAGCGGACCGCGATTTTTTTACTCATCAAGTAGCCCTTCGGATTCTGGTCATCTTTTGCCAAAAAATTTGTTCGAGCACACCCCACCTATCTGTAATAACCTGGCCGTGCTCCTCATTCACAAAAGAAAAAGAAAAAAAAAGAAAAAAATGAAAAAAAACAAAAAAAAAAACAAATGTAAAATGAAAAAAAAGAAAAAGAAGAAAAGCCCTATGAACCTATCAAAACCAATGTCTTGCATAGTTCCCAACTTCTAGTCCCTTCAATATTCCCCATACATTTAGTATGGAAAAAAAAGTCCGCCATCTTGAATTTTTTTCCTACTCACCAGGTAGACCTCCGGGTTTCGATCATCTTTTGTCGAGAAACCGCTCCTCCATCTTTTATAGTCTCCGAGAGAGAGACGGACAAAATTTGCCGCCATTTTTTTTCCGCCATTTTGGAATTTTTTTTCAACTCACTGGCAACTGCTCGAGATTTCGAATGACATTTGGTCGAGCACCCTCCACCTATCTACTATACCCTGGCCGTGCCCCTCGCCCGTCTCCGAATTCCTCACTCATCAGCTCTCGCCACCTTTCTCCGAGTCACATTCTTTGAGCTCTATACGACACCATGGGTGAAAAAAATTTTTTTCATACAAAATTTTACAGGAGAGGGGTCTGAAATTTGAGACGTCACAGCTCGGCCGCCATCTTGTTTTTTTAATTTTTTTCACTTTTTCTGTTAATCGTTTACTAATTTCTACAATAATCCAAAATTTCAAAGAAATCGGTTGGAAAACAAAAGAGTTGCAAGATTCACGTCGGCCGCCATCTTGTTTTTCCGAAATGTCATAATTTTCCCCAACTCGAATCCCCCACCTGGACATATCTCCCCTACATCATTATATCGATTTCCGTCTCCTTCTAGGAGAACAACCCTGTCAATGAGTGAGTGAGTGTGTCAGTCAGTGGTAATCGAGCTATATATATTATAACTAGCATTTGCTCGGTGCGCGAGCTGCTAAAGCAGCTCGCGGGAAGTGTTTTACTAAAAGTAAGGCGCGTGGGTGCGCGGCCCGCTAAAGCGGACCGCGATTGTTCGGCTTTATTTATTTCGCTCGGTGCGCGAGCTGCTAAAGCAGCTCGCGGGATGTGTTATTACTACAAGTAGGGCGCGTGGGTGTGCGAAAAGCCCTATGAACCTATCAAAATCAATGTCTTGCATAGTTCCCAACTTCTAGTCCCTTCAATATTCCCCATACATTTAGTATGGAAAAAAAAAAACCGCCATCTTGAATTTTTTTCCTACTCACCAGGTAGACCTCCGGGTTTTGATCATCTTTTGTCGAGAAACCGCTCCTGCTGCTGCTAAAGCAGCTCGCGGGAAGTGTTATTGCTACAAGTAGGGCGCGTGGGTGCGCGGCCCGCTAAAGCGGACCGCGATTGTTCGGCTTTATTTATTTCGCTCGGTGCGCGAGCTGCTAAAGCAGCTCGCGGGAAGTATTATTGCTACAAGTAGGTCGCGTGGGTGCGCGGCCCGCTAAAGCGGACCGCGATTGTTCGGCTTTATTTATTTCGCTCGGTGCGTGAGCTGCTAAAGCAGCTCGCGGGAAGTATTGTTACTACAAGTAGGGCGCGTGGGTGCGCGGCCCGCTAAAGCGGACCGCGATTTTTTTACTCATCAAGTAGACCTTCGGATTCTGGTCATCTTTTGCCAAAAAATTTGTTCGAGCACACCCCACCTATCTGCAATAACCTGGCCGTGCTCCTCATTCACAAAAGAAAAAGAAGAAAAAAAGAAAAAGAAAAGAAGCAAATGTAAAATGAAAAAAAAGAAAAAGAAAAAAAGCCCTATGAACCTATCAAAATCAATGTCTTGCATAGTTCCCAACTTCTAGTCCCTTCAATATTCCCCATACATTTTGTATGGGAAAAAAAAAATCCGCCATCTTGAATTTTTTTCCTACTCACCAGGTAGACCTCCGGGTTTTGATCATCTTTTGTCGAGAAACCGCTCCTCCATCTTTTATAGTTTCCGAGAGAGAGACGGACAAAATTTGCCGCCATTTTTTTTTCCGCCATTTTGGAATTTTTTTTCAACTCACTGGCAATTGCTCGAGGTTTCGAATGACATTTGGTCGAGCACCCTCCACCTATCTTCTATACCCTGGCCGTGCCCCTCGCCCGTCTCCGAACTCCTCACTCATCAGCTCTCTCCACCTTTCTCCGAGTCACACTCTTTTAGCTCTATACGACACCAGGGGTGAAAAAAATTTTTTTCATACAAAATTTTACAGGAGAGGGGTCGGAAATTTGGGACGCCACAGCTCGGCCGCCATCTTGTTTTTTTAATTTTTTTCACTTTTTCTGTTAATCGTTTACTAATTTCTACAATAATCCAAAATTTCAAAGAAATCGGTTGGAAAACAAAAGAGTTGCAAGATTCACGTCGGCCGCCATCTTGTTTTTCCGAAATGTCATAATTTTCCCCAACTCGAATCCCCCCCCCCCCCCCCCCCCCAAACACATCTCCCGAACATCATTATATCGATTTCTTCCCAACTTCTAGTCCCTTCAATATTCCCCATACATTTTGTATGGGGGGAAAAAAAAAATCCGCCATCTTGAATTTTTTTCCTACTCACCAGGTAGACCTCCGGGTTGTGATCATCTTTTGTCGAGAAACCGCTCCTCCATCTTTTATAGTCTCCGAGAGAGAGACGGACAAAATTTGCCGCCATTTTTTTTCCGCCATTTTGGAATTTTTTTTTCAACTCACTGGCAACTGCTCGAGGTTTCGAATGACATTTGGTCGAGCACCCTCCACCTATCTTCTATACCCTGGCCGTGCCCCTCGCCCGTCTCCGAACTCCTCACTCATCAGCTCTCTCCACCTTTCTCCGAGTCACATTCTTTGAGCTCTATACGACACCATCGGTGAAAAAAATTTTTTTCATACAAAATTTTACAGGAGAGGGGTGGAAATTTGAGACGCCACAGCTCGGCCGCCATCTTGTTTTTTTAATTTTTTTCACTTTTTCTGTTAATCGTTTACTAATTTCTACAATAATCCAAAATTTCAAAGAAATCGGTTGGATAACAAAAGAGTTGCAAGATTCACGTCGGCCGCCATCTTGTTTTTCCAAAATGTCATAATTTTTCCCCACTCGAATCCCCCACCCGGACATATCTCCCCTACATCATTGTATCGTTTTCCGTCTCTTTCTAGGAGAACAATCGTGTCAATCAGTCAGTGAGTGAGTGAATCAGTCAGTGGTAATCGAGCTATATATATTATAACTAGCGTTTGCTCGGTGCGCGAGCTGCTAAAGCAGCTCGCGGGAAGTGTTTTACTAAAAGTAAGGCGCGTGGGTGCGCGGCCCGCTAAAGCGGACCGCGATTGTTCGGCTTTATTTATTTCGCTCGGTGCGCGAGCTGCTAAAGCAGCTCGCGGGAAGTGTTATTACTACAAGTAGGGCGCGTGGGTGCGCGGCCCGCTAAAGCGGACCGCGATTGTTCGGCTTTATTTATTTCGCTCGGTGCGCGAGCTGCTAAAGCAGCTCGCGGGAAGTGTTATTACTACAAGTAGGGCGCGTGGGTGCGCGGCCCGCTAAAGCGGACCGCGATTTTTTTACTCATCAAGTAGACCTTCGGATTCTGGTCATCTTTTGCCAAAAAATTTGTTCGAGCACACCCCACCTATCTGCAATAACCTGGCCGTGCTCCTCATTCACAAAAGAAAAAGAAAAAAAAAGAAAAAAAAAAAAAGAAAAAAAAACAAAAAAAATCAAATGTAAAATGAAAAAAAGAAAAAGAAAAAAAGCCCTATGAACCTATCAAAATCAATGTCTTGCATAGTTCCCAACTTCTAGTCCCTTCAATATTCCCCATACATTTTGTATGGGGAAAAAAAAAATCCGCCATCTTGAATTTTTTTCCCACTCACCAGGTAGACCTCCGGGTTTTGATCATCTTTTGTCGAGAAACCGCTCCTCCATCTTTTATAGTCTCCGAGAGAGAGACGGACAAAATTTGCCGCCATTTTTTTTCCGCCATTTTGGAATTTTTTTTCAACTCACTGGCAACTGCTCGAGGTTTCGAATGACATTTGGTCGAGCACCCTCCACCTATGTACTATACCCTGGCCGTGCCCCTCGCCCGTCTCCGAACTCCTCACTCATCAGCTCTCGCCACCTTTCTCCGAGTCACATTCTTTGAGCTCTATACGACACCATGGGTGAAAAAAATTTTTTTCATACAAAATTTTACAGGAGAGGGGTGGAAATTTGAGACGTCACAGCTCGGCCGCCATCTTGTTTTTTGAATTTTTTTCACTTTTTCTGTTAATCGTTTACTAATATCTACAATAATCCAAAATTTCAAAGAAATCGGTTGGAAAACAAAAGAGTTGCAAGATTCACGTCGGCCGCCATCTTGTTTTTCCGAAATGTCATAATTTTTCCCCACTCGAATCCCCCACCCGAACATATCTCCCGTACATCATTTTATCGTTTTTTGTCTCTTTCTAGGAGAACAATTATGTCAATGAGTCAGTGAATCAGTGAGTGAGTGGTAATCGAGCTATATATATTATAATAATAATATAAATAATATTGCATTAAATATTATTGTGACATGGAGCTGATTTAATAATGGAGTCGGAAGGTGTCTATGAAACTCTGTAAATAATCGAGTCGTTTGATTCGTCTTGACAAGTACTCTGATCCTAGATGATATCCAGGGTCTGATGATGTAGCCAGCTACTAAAAGCTTGTATTTTAAAAATAAAATATTTAATTTACACTTATTAATTACTAGATGATGCCCGCGACGTCGTCCGCGTGGATTAAGGTTTTTTTAATTCTCGCGGGAACTTTGTAATTTTCCGGGATAAAAAGTAGAATTTGTGTTAATCCTGGGTATGAGCTATCTCCATTCCAAATTTCAGCCAAATCGGTTCATTCGATGTGTGAGAGAGAGAGAGTAGAGCGCGTGAAAGAGTAACAAACATCCATACATCCATCCTCACAAACTTCGCATTTATAATATTAGTAGGATAGTAGGATAGGATATCTACACTTGTTAAGCAACTGCTAGATGTAGTCACAGCCTAACTGCTAACGAGAGTTTGTATGATTAGTCATTTGGAGTTGGAACGTGGAGCCCATGGGTGTATGCAGTGTGCACAATGCACACGGATGATTCTATTGTGCACTCGTATGACAACCGGTTCTGTCCACGATACAAATTACAAATGTAGTTTAATTATAATTTATTTTTATTTGTTTTTATCTCGTATTTTATAATAATATTATTATTTTCCTCGTTTGAACCCTAACATAATAACATGTTTTAGTTACTTCACTATCATCATGATTGATCACTAGATAATGCTCGCGACTTTGTCCGCGTGGATTAAGGTTTTTTAATTCCCGCGAAAACTCTTTAATTGTCCGGGGTAAAATGTAGCCTATAATTATGTTAATCCTGAGTATGTGCTATCTCTATTCCTAATTTCAGCCAAATCAGTTCATTCGTTGTGGGCTGTGGAGTGAAAGAGTACCAAACATCCATCCATACATCCATCTTCCCAAACAAACTTCGCATTTATAAAATTAGTAGGATTTAACTGAGTTAGGACGCTTTCATTGGCACGAGACAATATAAACTAGATTTTATACTACTAGTGGTTCGCCCCGAACTGAGACCTCGCGGTAACGGTATCCCATGATTATTCATTCAATCGATACATGATAACCAAAACTGACATTATTATTATGCCCGTTTTCACCAAACATACCTAAATCATCCCCTAAGTAGGAGTCTCTTAACGTAGGTAGCTCCTAAATACAATCCTAAGTCCTAACATCCGTCCCAATATCCTTTTAGGTGTCCCGTACAGGATCGTGATAAATAAGTTGACAGAAAACATCAATCACCTAACTTATAGGTAGCCCGTAAAGGTTAGGGAACGTTAGTGAAAACATTGAATTATTTATCAAACATTGAATTTAACTCGTAGTTCCATGGGAATAGTTACTGACTGCGCCATCTATTAGCATTATTGTGAAGCTATGTTGATGCTATATGAATTACTGACGCCCATTAAAAATTAAATAATCTCGTTTCTTTATAATATTCATATAATTTTAGTATTTGTTGTTCAAGTACAGGATATAAGTGACCTAAAAACATAAAATCAGTTTGAAAATCCATAGCGGATTTTTCTAGAGAGCGTCTTCAAGCGAGCGTATAAAATCGCCACTTTGAAAGCCTCCCATTTCGTCAATTTTAAGGGAAAAATTAAAAAAAAAATATTTTTGTACTCAGTTCAAAATTATCTTTAAAATGATACGTAACAATTTTATGTAACGCGATTTTTTTTTTTTACTTCGCATTCGCTTCTATGAGAGCCCCCCTGAAATAAAGATTTTTATAACTTTTTAAGCCATTTTCGGCTGGAGGCCATCGGTTTACATATTATATCTAAATTTGAAGTAATTACGTTCAGTAATTCAAAAGTTATAAGGCTCTGACAGACGGACGGACGGACGGACGGACGGACGGACAAGTGCAAATCGCCCTAGTTAACTCAAAGACCTTCGCTTCGCTCGGTCGATTATATTATTTGAGTGTACCGAATCTATTTCGGTTCGCTCTTCTCTGATGTACAATATCAGTGCCCATTGATCGAAGCCAAAACATTTCAATTTACTTTTAATTAAGTCCATGAGATTTGTTGTCTGGCAGAAAACTAATCCGATCCCCATAGACAAATAACAATCGAGACGGGGAGATCAACATTGGAAAAAAAAACACACACACACACACACACACACGCGCTATAAACGCAGCTGCCCTCGTAACTTGGGCCAGGTGCGATGTTCAAACCATTCGCTTCGATTACTTTCCCCTATAACTGTAACGATTGATTTGATAAAGTTTTTTTGCACAGACACATAAACTTTTTTTACAATTCTATTTTTTACTTACTTGTAACGTTAGGGCATAAAATAAATGTTACTTCGGCACCCGTCATTTTATCGGTAACACTGCGACTAGAATTCATTGTCATTCTGATTCTTGTGTCTATCAAATTATTATTATTATTTTGATAAGGTTATCATTTATATCATCATCATTTTATTCAACTACTAGCTGACACGGCGAACTTCGTACCGCCAACTAAATTTTTTTTTGTTTTTTTTTTATTAAAACCTTCCGTGGACCTTAAGGAACATACAAAAAATAAATTAACCGAATTGGTCCATCCATTCTTGAGTTATGCGCTTACCAACATTCATTTTTATTTATATAGATAGATAAACAATGCTTGTTCTATGACGACACATTTCTACAGTATTTATGCAAATGTACAATATTAATACAAACATTTTATTTTATAAAACTCAGTTCTGGCTCAATCACTATCTTGATTTATATTACTATGCATAAATGCATAAATAAATTACAGACACTAATGCAAGTAATTCACAGCTTTAGTTAACAATAACCAAGGGGTGGCTTGAATGACGAAGTTATCAGGTAATATTACGGTTAAGTTTAAATTTTACCACCAAATGCATATGCTATTTTTAACCGACTTCCAAAAAGGAGGAGGTTCTCAATTCGGCCGGTATCTTTTTTTGTGTTGATTAAGTCAGAGTTCTTTAACTTATTCGATTTAAGAGTACTACTCTTCAAATTCTTTCTTTAATTCTTTTGAACCCACTTAGCTTGTTTGTTCGTTGAGCACGTTTTACTATAAGATAACTTAACATTAACCTTCTGACCTGCAACCGACTCTAGACAAACCTTAAGTTAACCACGAAACCTCATGTCTGAACTGCAACTGCAGTTAACTTTTAAGAAGTTTAGTTTCATATCCTCACTACAGAATCGCACAGTGATTAGTTTGCGACCTGTGCTCAATTCGAGATGGAAGAAAGCCAAACTCTAGAAAATATCTACTTCCGTGCCACTGAAATACTGTGTTAGCGTTTTATTTCTAGAATGGGGTCAAGTGATTACTGCATTGTTACAATAACAGATATTATTTTTGGAGTTATTATATTACGTTATACGTATACATTTCCATTCGTTGAGTTTTGGAATACGGAGTTGCTAACTGATCTATTATATCATTCATATCGATAACTCTAATATAATAATAGTAGCTCTATTAGATTGTATAAATTCGTTCTTCTTCTCGAAACACGCTTGTAAATACCTAATTGTCCGAGAAATCTCGATCCATTTAACAATTTAGCTGAACTATCTCCAACAGCCAACAGTCCATTTAACACAAACTTTTAGTATGTTCTTAGCTCGTCAAATTAATAGTTAATGAATCCTTACTAATAAAATGCTCATTAAAAATTACTCATTTACACTCAATTACTAACATTAAAAATGCGAAAGAGTGTTCTTTTGTCCTCCAATCACCCAATAACGGAGCAACAGATCGACGTAATTTTTTACATGAGTGTAGTTGAGAACTTGGAGACTGTAGTGTGTACACCTTTTATCCCAGAAAAACAGAGTGTTCCCGCGGGATTTTTTAAAAACAACGCGGACGAAGTCGCGGGCAAAATCAAGTATTATTAATATAAAAAAGTGCCTGACCTATATCATAACTCAGCGGCCTGGGAGGCTGGGACACAGCCAACTATAGCTCGCAAGACTTTTACTTTAATAAAGAGAAAATGCACTGTGCTTAAAATGAGACGCACGAAATACTATTTGAGAGAGATTTTCTTCTTAGCCGGCGGCGTAACAGGCAATTTTCCTCTGTCCCAGAACAGAGACTATAAGGCTGTTTAAAACCAGTGTCACTACAAATTTATGCTGGTACATCCTGACGCAGGATTTGCTCCTTAATTAAATTGCGGTTGCCTGCTGAAAACATTACATTGCGGCTATAACAAGTATGTGTGCGGGATTATTGCTGGGAATATTTTAGGATATTACAATTTCACAATATATTCATGGCACGTATTCGTTGCGTAGACACGCTTAAATGAGAATTTCAGCGATCAGTTTTTAAGATAGTAATTGCTAGATACTTAACATTAGTTGTTAACTTAACTTAACTTGTTGTTAACTTAACTTAACTTAACATTCGCAAATAAACGCCCTATACATTCCAACCATTCAACCATCGTAAATTCTGTCTTTTGTACCATAATCGTTACAAATTATGTTGTTGTGAAACTTAACAAAATAAATATTGTATAACATCTCTTTCTCGACTGAGAAGCCTTTTTGTTCCAATATTTAATTTTACTTCAGTCCCAAGTGAAGCTATCGGCGCCTATTCGTGGAACAATTTTGTGATAACGCTAATGAAGGAAGTTGTTATACGCTTCAAATTGTTGTCTTGTTATTTTCTTTTATTGTTCACTTTGAAATACTCCATTGTCCATTCTTGTTAATAATTTTCCTGTTTAAATGGTTGAACATTTCAATATGTTTTAAGTGACTCATTTATTAATCATTATTTTTATAATATATCCAATGATTATGACTTCAGGCCTTTTTGAGGCTTTAAAAATTACTAGGTAATGACTTTGCTTGGATTTATCTCCCTTTTAGGGATTAAATTCTAAATCTACCTCTTCCCTATCCCCTAGTACCCTTTAGTACCCGATACTTAGATGTCTCCGCCAAATTTCAAATCTTAAAGCATCCGTATAGACTGTGCGTTGTCAGTCAGTCAGTCCTTCAGTCACTGTACTATTTTAAAGTGATAGATCATCAGTTATAGTTAACCAAAACATGAAAACTAGTCTCAGGGGATATTGGAACGTAAGTTCCTTATCGCGCGGTGCGGAAGGGGGCTAGACGGAAAAAATTAAGGAACCGACTCTCGACACATTTTTGAAACCTACACTTTTTTGTTGAATGTGAATTTTGCATTGTGTTCGGTATTTTCGCGGTACAACATTGGGTCTCCGTAGCCTAGTGGCTCCGGCAGTCGCTTAACAGTTCAAAGTCGATGGTTCGAATCCCAGCAGCCGGAACCACTAGGCTACGGAGACCCAATGTTGTACCGCGAAAATACCGAACACAATGTAATCGAAAGGAACTACGTTCCATCCGGGTGTCCCTTGACACCTCTCAAGTTTTTTTTATATAATATTTTAGGGATCGATAAATTAACTATCTTTGTCTTCGAAACTTTTATGATACGGTGGGCTTTATTAGACTTGAATGTTGCTGGCAGTATAGAATTTGAAATTCAAATCTGGTATCGTCAATAAGTCGATAAAGATACTGGACCTCTCAACAGCCATGTTCTATATTCATAATGTTTATGGGAGCCATTCGCTGTCACAAAAGCTACTCAGCATATTATTCGCATTCACTTTTTATGTATAAACCCCTGATTCAATAACTTTGTTATACCCTCTAGAAAAATTCTAAACCTCATCAAATGCCAACAGTTTTTGGCAGTAATCTTAGGGCAGCCTCTACTTTCATTTATCACATTTCCTCAACAAAAACTATATTATATGAACCGAGCTTTAGGCCTCAAGTTTGTACTTTGAAGGTTATGTGGGTGTTTCATTCGTAACTTTTAGGTAATGTTCAGTAGCGCAATATTTCTTCACATCAAAATCAACAATTTAATTAGGTTAAAACATAAAACGCGCGAAAGAAGAAAAAATAGTACTTATTCTAAAAATCTAATCTTATACATATGCATGAAATTAGAACACTTTATGCGGAACACTGGTGTAGAATTTAGTATCTGGATGCCGATAAGCTCTCCAATGGTATTATCGATTTTATGGCCTTGACTTTTGCAGTAAAGAACACCCCTCGAGTTCGAGGCCGCATAAGTTCTTATACAAAAAGTCTAGAGGGCAATCTGCATTTTCATGAATATACTATAGATATTCTTAGTTCCTACCTATGAGCTAGATGAACTTAGGATTTGTAAATGCAGTTTCTATTATTAGTAATATTCTTTGCCTAGATGTAAGTTTGCCAAATGATTTCTTAATAAATATAAAAGTAACTTTTGTCTGCGACTTCGTTGGTGTGGAGTTAGGTTTTAGAA
The DNA here is from genome assembly GCA_029955525.1 of Oeneis ivallda. Lineage (NCBI taxonomy): Eukaryota > Metazoa > Arthropoda > Insecta > Lepidoptera > Nymphalidae > Oeneis > Oeneis ivallda. The sequence continues at coordinate 16,705,162 of JARPMR010000020.1, read as the reverse complement.
ATCCCGCAGGAATCCTTTGTTTTTCCTGGATATAGTAGCCTATGTTCTCTCCAGGTCCTCAACTATAACCATGCAAAAAACCACATCGACTTGTCGCTCCATTGTTGCGCGATTGAAGGACAAACCAACAAACAAATACACTTACGTATTTATAATATTAGAGATTCTTTAAATTAGAATGAATACTAAAAGGGTAAAAAATATATTAGTTTAAATTTATGTGAAGGTGTGGCGGAATCACGACGAGGTCGCCACTGCAGCGGCGAGAGCTTTGGGATAGTGTTTTGCTCCGACCGCATCAAAGATCTTCCGACCGGAACTCGGGAAAGGCGTTGTGTTGGACGACCCCTCTAACTTCTCTTTGTCAGAGGTTGTATTAGTTTACGTATATCGATCGAGCTTCAAAACTTATTCAGTAGAGTAGTTTGTAGAGTTATGACTGTCTGTTGTTTCATATGAAATTTTGGTAGGTATGTCCCCAAGTTAATTGTAGCCTAGAAACATGTAGATGTTCATTAATTCTCAACTCGAATCATCATCAATCAACTTAGTTTCATGGAACAATGTTTTTAAGGATACATTTTTTGTTTGGTTTGATGTTTCCACGACAGAATGTTCGTCGTCAGTCTCCATAATAATCATGATCATCAAATTAGTGCGCTTAGGGTGTAGTTCACCATACCCAAGTAATATTTAACCGACGAATTTTGACATTCATGTCAAAAACGTCTTTTTCGTCGGTTAAAGTTTAGTTGGCGATGGTGGAATAGGCCCTTAGAGTTTTGCAGTTTCTGTATTGTTAGATTTTATTACCGCTACAGAATAACGTAGCCATAGATCTTACAATCTGTTCTGTATTATGTCATTCTTCTGACCTTGCCCTCAAATCTGCTATGGCCACTACCATGTATGACGCAATAAGATCTAGTGCGGTTGTATAATGTTTCCAGTGAGTTGGTAGCTACTAGCAATTTAATATTGTGCCATATAATTTACTTTTAATTAGAATCATTCATTCATGATAAGATGATACCTTATTATTACCTTTGGTGAAATTAATTTAACTCCTTTGTGCAATTTAAACGATAACGTTTAAATTACCATACGGTTAGGTGTATTCTAAGTACATTTTATACAAACTCGTATCAGTTTCTTTTATTCTTAGGTAATCTAATATGGACCTAAAAAGCTGGCAATTTGCCACAGTTTCTTTTTCAAGGTTAAATGTTACGAAACCTGTTTTCGGCTAGCCAAACAATATTATGAGTTATTTAGTGAAAAATTTTTAAGCTGTAAAATCTTTTTCAAATCAGTACGTATTTACGTAAAAAATTGATGTTATTATTGATCTGTTTAAAAGTACGCAATAAATAGAACACAATGATTAATTTTTGATCCATTATTTACTTTTTGATTGTTTCTTTAAACCTTGTCGTTTATTTTTAGCTGCAAAGAAGTATTTGGTTCAAACTTTCAAAACTTACAAAAATGTTAATTGTCTTTTGTAATTTAGTAACCTCGTTAAACGTTGCGCATCGCTATAAAACGGAAATTATAAAAACTGTAGAATTTACATGCAAAGTACTCAGTTTACTTAATTAATTCTTATTTTATCGTGTGTTGAACCGGTTTTGTGCCCCTAATTGACACTTCTATATCCGTTTCAACGAAACCATACAATTGCGCATTCGCGTTTAATCCACAGTTTTAGATTAACTTGAAACTCCTTCTTAGTTTCATTTTACAGTTCAGACTAGAGTAGTTATTGCCGCCAAGATTATTTCAAATTAACCTTGAATAAATTATTCTCTTTAAGTTGCTTTATGACTTTAAATTATGGGTTTACTATTTGATTTTTTTTATTTGAAACATTAAAATGCAGGATTTTTCTCTTTATTCGAATTTTGTAATTTAAATTTTTTTCTTCAAGGTTTTTTTGCGTTTTCCGTTAGAAGTTTATGCGTTTCTTTTTACCATTTTCCTGAAATATTACGTACTCGGGCGATTTTAATACGGTTGTTTCCGTTAGTAAGTATTTATTACTTTTGGGCAATTTCCTACATACAAGTATGTTTTACGGCTAAAGATTGTAAGGGAGCGCTGCAATCGTGTTTTAATTTTTCTCGGATTTTTGGATCACGCAGGTTATTATTAGGAATTGGGTGCTGCAATTTGTCGTGTATTATCTAAATATATATCATCTAATATTGTTTAACCGATAAATAAAGTTGACGTTCTGGCTGTTTTTGTATTGCCAATTTGGTGGCTAAATTTACTTGGAGATTGTGAAATAGGACCTTAGTGAAAATAGTTAATGATGCATTAAATATTATGATTAATTTAATGAATGTCTCAGTGCAGCAGTTAGGTACTTCAAATTAGGAGGGAAAAGGTAAATCACCTAGGTAAGCAGATTTCAAATTACGGGTGCATCAGGTGGTCATAATCATACGCTCGCTTTTACGCTCGACTTCAAATTAAACCTTAACGATGTTTGGCAAAAAGTAATAGTATCCTCTACTTTATTGTAGTCTTTTCGGAGATAATCTCTATATAACCTTATTTACGGGATTTAGAATAAGCCTTCTCAATTAGATTTAAGGCACTTTAGGCTTTCTTAGTAACGTGTTTAATGCTACGGTATTAGTGACATAAATACACAAAGGTTCTCTGTATCCATTCAAGTAGGTCATATTATAATCGGGGACAAACCCAGTGTCACGTAATCTAACTTCGTTTGTATGTAAATTACAAGCTATATTGCTTGCAACAAAAACACAATGTACATATTCTTGAAGTTGTAAATTGTACAAATAAGAATTAAAAAATATGTAATTTGTAAATTTGTACTTTGTTGAGTCAATTTTTTTTATTCGATATCTGGTTAGCCCTTGACTGCGATCTAACCTGATGGTATGTGAATAGTAAAAATGCAGTCTAAGATGGTATCGGGCTAACTTGGAATGGGTATGACCATAGACAAATTATATTTACTACCTACCGTTTTATTTTGTAATCATTATCAACCTATAGACCTAACCTAATCTTTTTTATAGACGTCCACAGCTGGACAAAGGTCTCTTGCATGGAGTCCCACAGCTCTCAGTCTTGTGCCGCCTGTATCCAGTGGCTGCCTACGACTCGTCTTGATGTCGTCGGTCCACCTAATGGGGGGTCTGCCAACACTGCGCTTCCCAGTTCGGGGTCGCCACTCCAGCACCTAGAGTTCCAGCGACCATCAGCTCTTCGAACATAGTTCCGCCCATTTCCACTTCAGTTTCGCGACTCGCTGAGCAATTTCGGTGACTTGCCTCATTTCCGATTAGATCTCGCAGGGATACTCCGCCCAAGTAGCAAAAAAGTCCAAAAAAGTCGTATAAATCTAGAGTTATACGACTTCATGTTGTGTAGTAGACCATGAAGTCTTATGAGACGTCATGACTACCACCGCGACCGGTTCGGAAAGCGGATTCTGCTGAGAAGAGCCGGCAAGAAACTCGGCAGTTGCTCTATTCAAAATAATCATTTAACAATATTATTATGTAGCTATTTACATTGTAATAAGTTTTTTATACTATCTTGTGGGCAGATGGATGCCAAGCAGATTTATCCCAGCAACTTGTTAGAATAGAATAGAATATTTCCACAATGAGGGGAAGTTCCAAAAATGAGTACTACAATTCAATACATATGTTAAGACGGGCAGACAAAAAGCAGCCCCATTCCCGCCGGCCCGTTCACGAGCATGACCCATGATCCAGCCGTTGCTTCGCTTAACCGTACAACAAAACAACATTTCGCCTGCGTTAGTGAGTTCATGACGTCTATGGGCTCCATAGACGAATTATATTTACTACGAGGTTGATTGTCAAAGGGTATGACCATAGACGAATTATATAATTTACTACTGTAATTTGTCAAAGGGTATGACACACACTGCCATTGCAATTTGTTATTATTTCGAGAGATGAGAGGAACATAAGTATGATCGGCATGGCCAAAATTCTTAAACAAACTACTTACTTGAAAAAAATTACACGTTATACAACCGGCTTTAATACAATTTGCTGAGCGGGAATCGCCGCTGGATATGGGGTGCCGCAAACCGAACTGGAAGTGCCCGCTCGGTTTGCGTTCGCATTTCGATGGTCGCATCTCAGTGTGAGCCCGGATGTCACACATTGTAACAGTATTAAATCCATAATTATGTGTGCATGAATTCGATTGTTACCGCAGGCGTAACGTTAACTGTTGCTTTTTGACCTGTAGGTATCTGGTTGTGTTGTTATTCCATATTATAATAGAGCACTTATATGTATATTAAATAAGTACGTCTCAAAACCTTAGAGCCTCAATAGCCTAACGGTTAAAGGTGCGGACTGAAAACTGAAAGGTTGCAGGTTCGAATCCCACCCGTTGCACTATTGTCGTACCCACTCCTAACACAAGCTTTCCGCTTAGTTGGAGGGGAGAGGAGGGTATTAGTCAACTTCAATTTGACTAATATTGTTTAAAAAAAAACGAGCGGCCATTAAGCTTTAGACGTCTTAAAGCCCCCCCTAAAGTAAAATAGAATGAGGCGTTTTCTTTTACAAACAACTTTTCTTAACGCTAATACTTAGCTAGGTAGGTGCGGAAAATGAATTGTGAATTTACCACCACTCGCATGAATTTATTCAAATGTTTACGGTTTTGTTTATTGGGTTGCTTTTTGCGTTCTACGTAGACGTCACGTCAGAAACATAATTTATTGCGACCTCGGATCTTGTTTGTATTTATTCATCAAGTTTACGTGAACCGATGTTTTATGATATGAATAAATAACATTCGGATTTCCACTATTAATATTTTTTGCGGGTATCATGTATATTTAGATTGAAATATGGTATGTATATTATTTTATGTCTTTTTAACTTCGGTACTAGAAAGGCTGTACTTTTTACTTTTATAATTACGTTCTGTTTAACGAACTGCCTTGTTAGTCTAGTTGTTCGATGTCCAACTCAGATGGTGAGGTTATGGGTTTGATTGCCGGGACTTGTTGAAATTCCATTCCTAAGAATCATGAACTTTGTATGAAAAACATCTTTTTAAAACCGAAAGCCACGTATAAAACCTTTTGGGTATGGAGCTAGAATTTCATACTTATTTACCTTCTACCGCTAAACCGATCTTTGCGAAAGACTTTTGGGAGAGGGGAGACTGGTTACTTTTGGGAGAGGGGAGACTGGTTACTTTTAGCGCCAGAGATCAGCGTTTTTATGGTTTTTAGTCGCTTTTTAACCGACTTAAAAAAAGGAGGAGGTTCACAATTCGTCGGAATCTTTTTTTTAAAAGTATGTTCACCGATTACTCTAAGATGTGTGAACCGATTTTAAAAAATTCATTTTTTTGTTTCAAAGGGCATACTTCCCAGGTGTTCCCATTTAAATTTTATCGAAATCGATCGATCGGTTTTTAAAATATCAACAATAAATTAAATACTTACACACTATAGTGTGTGCAGTGTGTGTATTGTAGTAAAGCGGGAGTTTGAAGTCGGTTGTTTAAAAAGAATTTTTTATATTAAATTATTGGAAGCTCGATGCCGCGTCGAAACCGCGCCAGTCGCAGTGATCCAGTTGCGTTTTTTAGAATCGGCGTTCCGCGATTTTTAAGCGCTGGCCTTCGCTACTTTTAGCATCGTATCGAACGCTTTTGAGTCGCGAAAACGCGATGCAGTCGCAACAATGCCGATCGCCGCCCCTAAAAGTAGCTAATCTGCCCGCTCCCTTTTAAGAACACTTTATTTAAGGTGCTGTGTTCAGTGACGATCTTCATTCGTGAGCCGAATGAAGATCTTGTTATTTAAAATCTATGGGTCATAATATTATGAAAAAAAAGTAGTTATAATTGATCGTATTTCTGGCCTGATGGCTGTTTCCTAAAAACGATGAAGCAAAGTTTTCTCGATAGAAAAAAATTGCAAAGTTGACTTTGCAAATACACACATCAAAAGTGTCTAGGGATCAAGCATTTTTATGCGGATTTCTTGAGATTGAGATGTGGCTTTGTAATAAATTTATGATTTTATAAATTTATATGGATCCTTTTTGGTGCATTTCATAATTTGAATCAGGAACTATCAATCAAATTCGAGTAAAAGATGAAAATCAGCTGTCAATATTTTCCCTATAAAAACATACAACGCATTGAAGACATTATTAGTGCTACTGTTACCCTACTACTGATTAAAACCAACGTTATTATGGAGCGGCGACGTCATTTAAGCAGGGAAGAAATGCTCAGAGCCGTGGGAATGATAGAAGCTGGTTCCCGGCAACGTACTGTGGCTTTAGCTCTGAATACAAGTCAGAGTGTTATCAGTCGACTTTGGACACGTTACCGAAGCACTGGTACCGTGGCTGAGCGCCATGGAGGACGGTATCGCTGCACCACACGGAAACAAGACCGATACATTCAAATCTTAACTCGAAGAGCTCCAACAATAACCGCCATGATGTTAGCCGTGAGGCTTCATCACTCTTCAGGGAACTTAATTAGCGACCAAACAGTCAGAAACCGCTTGCATGAAGTGAACCTTCATTCCCGAAGACCGCTACGGGTACCACCTATAGCAATGCACAATCGTAGGATTCGATATCAATGGGCTCTTGAACACAGAAATTGGGCAGAAGAACAATGGCGTTTCGTGTGCTTTTCTGATGAGTCTCGTTTTGGTATGAGACCGGATACAAGACGTATACGACACTGGAGAACCCCTGGACGCCAACAGCGATTAAAATCCTGCCAGGAAGTCCATCCTTATAGTGGTGGAACCATCATGGTATGGGCGGGTATTTGGATCGGCGGAAGAACTGAGTTGATTTGGATCAGAGGCAACCTCAACGCTCAAATTTATGCTGAGACGATTGTATCAGACGTCATCGTTCCTCTACAAGTGCAAATCGGTCCCTTATTTCAGTTAATGCATGATAATGCACGACCGCACACCGCAAGAGTTGTAAGACAGACTCTCGCCGCAGCTAACATCAATGTCCTGCCCTGGCCTGCTCAGTCGCCAGACTTGAACCCGATTGAGCATGCATGGGATATGCTACAGAGAAGAGCTCTGCCGAATATGGAGGGTATCCAGTGGCAAGAAGACCTTTTTTTGTTGTTGCAACGAACATGGGCGGCCATTCCACAGCGTGATTTGGATGAACTCATTTTGAGTATGCCAAACCGATGTTCTTGTGTTGTTAGTGTTCGCGGAAGAAACACGGATTATTAATTGTTTAAGTTACCCAATAAAATTTTAAAGAAAACTGTTATTTGAGTCTTTTTTTCGAACTTTAATGTTAGTGGTTCAAATGTCAAAAATCCCTTTATTAGGAAAATGGCAAATTTCTTTATTAATGCAAAGGTGACTTGGTTTATCGTTACTGTGACAAACGAAAACACTTTATTTGATGAATCCTTAAAGAAAATTTTAATTAATATCAATCAGGAGAAAAGTTATTGCAAAAATATATGTTGATCCCTAGACACTTTTGATGTGTGTACATAAACTCCCATCGTTCTCGGTTATACATACATTTATTTAGGTAAAATTAAGTACAATTGTTTTTCATATTTTACTATTGCGATTTTATTTATTGCGACTGTTAAATTATAATGGAAAATATTAAAATTATAACAGTCGCAATAAATAAAATCTAAAACAGCCATTTGTTGTGGTAAGATATGAAAAACACCACAAATGAAGATCGTGACTGAACACAGCGCCTTAACGTGATTTAAAAAAAATCTGAATCCACGCGGTGGATGTCGCGGGCAACAGCTAGTATTTAAATATATAAATTAGTTGAATGTGCGTCATAAAGGTATGTTTATATGGCGCGATGGTCGATGGAGCTCGTCCGCAGTCCCAGCGCGCTTTGATAAGGATTATTTATGTATTGGGAGCAGCTTTCCACCCACTCTGCCATACATTCGGCTATAGAATATAATAATATACTAGCTGGTGCTCACGACTTGTCTGCGTCGAGTTAGGTTTAGGGTTTAATTCTGTGGGAACTCAGTAATTTGAAGCCTCGCGGACTGAAAACTAAAACGTCGACGGTTCAGTGCTCACCCGTTGCACTTTTGTAGTATCCATTCCTAATACAGGCTTTTCGCTTATAGAATAGAATAGAAATTTCTTTATTGCACAACAAGAAATTTATTTTAAAATACACAAGAAAAAGAATAAAATACACAAGAAAGGTGGCCACTTTAAGAGAGAAGAATATTCAATTATTCATGCTTAGCTTGGCTATTTAGCTATTTATATATCGTAGGTATAGCATAGCTTGGTTATTTCGAAATTACAACACATCCATTTTCTTGACCGAGCGAAGCGAAGGTCTCTGAGTTTACTTGAGTCAATTTGCACTTGTCCGTCCGTCCGTCTGTACGTCCGTCTGTCCGTCCGTCTGTCAGAGCCTTATAACTACTGAATTACTGAACGTAATTACTTCAATTTTAGATATAATACTAGTAGGGCGCGTGGGTGCGCGGCCCGCAAGCGGACCGCGGTTTTTCTACTCGGCAAGTAGACTTTTAGGTCTTAATCATTTTCTATCAAAAACCACTCTTCCATCTTTTATAGTCTCCGAGATAGACACCGTTGAAGTTTGTATGGCCGCCATCTTGAATCCGCCATTTTGGATTTTTTTTCAGCTCACTGCCAATTGGATGAGGTTTCGAGTGACTTTTGTTCGAGCACCCCCACCTATCTTCATTACCAAGGCCGTACTCCTCACCCACCTTCCAAACCCTCGATCATCATATGTCACCATTTGTCATAATGAAAATTCTTCAATAAAAACAAATCTTGAAATGGAACCGTATCAAAGTCTTGCATGATTCCCGGCTTCTAGTCTCTTCAATATTCCCCATATATTTTGTATTGAAAACTAAATTCCGCCATCTTGAATTTTTTTTTCTGTTCGTCAAGTAGACCTTTGGGTCCTGATCAGCTTTTGCAAGGAAACCATTCTTCCATCTTTTATACTCTCCGAGATAGACACCGACGAAATTTGTATGGCCGCCATCTTTTTTCCGCCATTTTGGATTTTTTTTCAGCTCGTTGCCAATTGGATGAGGTTTCGAGTGACATTTGTTCGAGCACCCCCCACCTATCTTCAATACCCTGGCCGTGCTCCTCATCCGTCTCCAAAATCCTCAATCATCAGCTCTCTCCATAATTTTCCTCCGAATGAACTTTTGTCCTCTATACGAAACCATCGGAGGAAAAAAATATTTTCATACAAAATTTTACAGGAGAGGTGATCAATCAGTCAGTGAGTCAGTGAATCAGCACGAGCAGCTATATATATATTAATGTAACCTAACCTCTATGGGCTACCTATGTTAAGTTAGTTGACACTTTCTGTCAACTTTGTTATTACGAACCTCTACGGGATAACTATAAAGGTGAAAATGACATTGGGATGTTAGGATTGTATTTAGGGGCTACCTACGTAAAGAGACTTCTACAAATGGGTGATTTAGGTATGGTTGGTGAAAACGGGCATATTAATAATGTCAATTTTGATCGTCATGTATCTATTGAATGAACAAGTAATTATAGGAAACCGTTACCGCGAGGACTCAGTTCGGGGCGAACCACTAGTTCATTTGTATGGATAACATTGACGTGTTGCTTTGTAAGTCCAACCAAAGTAACAGTAGCGAAATCCTATAGATAAAGTAAACAGTGTAAACATAATAATATTATTTCTTTTAAATCCTTGATAATCATGTACATAGGTAGATGATAAAAGTTCTTATCACATAAAAATATTGTTATCTATGAATTATTATGACTCAAAATACAGATCCGATTTTGCAAATTAATGTCTTCTGGTAAACTATCTTTAGGTACTAATTATGTCTCTGCATCGTCCTACACACCTAATGGTAGGGGTAATCTTGGAATAATGCGATGGGTTCTCAAATCGTTCCGCAGTGCTACTTACTTGTGTTCTCCGAGGCAATGGAACTAGTAACACTCTTGATCTACAAAGTCGATCGATCACCCATCCTGTTACAATACTTGGGTCAACGTTGCTTAACCAGTGTTATCGAATGATAATAATATGCACTTTCGCAACTAAAATATATGCCCCTTAAAGTAAGTTATAGGGTAAAATCCTACTAATATTATAAAAGTGAAAGTTTGTGAGGATGTATGGATGGATGTTTGAATGGATGGATGTTTGTTACTTTTTCACGCCACAACGAATGAACTGATTTGGCTGAAATTTGGAATGGAGATTAAATTATAATGTTATTTATTACCATAGCGGCTGCTCAAGACTATACGTCCGCGTGGATTCAGATTTTAAAAATAGTTTCTTTATACAAATTTTACCACTCTTTTTCACCTGGATGGACCCTTAATGCACCTCTAGGGTATATATGATATATTTGGTAGCATCGTTTTATGCTATGCTTTTTCTGTCAATCACGGTACATTTTGTAGGTACAGGAGACATTTAGGTTTAGTAGGACGAGAGAGTGTGTAAAAGAAACCATACAACGGTGTGTTGTGCTACGTCTGCTTGCTTACAGTAAAAATGTCAGATCCAATAATTAAAGCTGCGTTGATATCAATTCGTCAGCCGCTGGCGCTAATAGAATCGAACTCCTGACATTTGACTCAAAGGTCGACTTGTAATTGAATTTGAATGACGTCTAACGGACCGGTGGCACGAGACGCTTTTAACTCGGGAGTATAGGCCTTAAAGGCCACTCCGACCCACTCCATCTGGCATGAAAATGAAATGTTATTTCCAAACGGCAGCGCGAGGGAAATCCCTAATACGCTTTCCGTACAGTTTTCCGCTTCAAACATACACGTGCACCTTTTTTTTTTGTAAAACCTATTATTTACTATTATTGTGTTGCTTGCGATTTTATTTTTAATCACTAGGTATTACACACACGAAGCTACTTTAAAGATTCCTCATTGTTGTGGATAGTGCCTCCTTCTATTGATCATATTATGGAAGGGGTTTTTTGACTTCATAATAACTGACGGCGGTGCTCTCTTAGGGACGGAAGAAACGCAAACGCCAAGTTAGAACGTATAAAGGCGGTCACCCATCTAATTAACGACTTGGATCAACTTTGCTTAACCAGTGCAATCGTCTGATATACAATACCGACCCTTGTCCCACGTCTCTCGGTTGGCTACATAACATTTGTATTTTTTTTATTAAATGTCTGAAGTCGAAACTTTAACTTTGGGTATGCAATTAACTTATAAAATTTTGGTCGAAATTCGGTGGGGAGGACATTAATCCTTTAATGATGACTGACGGTATCTACATTTTTACGAGAAAGAAAAATAAAACAATGTTTTATTTTTCCGAATTTCGGCCACGGCGGCGGCCTATCTCCAGAGAGATTAGCCATCTATGCGGGAGATAGTAAAGTGCACAAGTGTGTGCGAAAACACAGGTGCACTCTCTGTTTCTTTACTCTCATAGCCTGATGGGACGGGAAATTCGACACGACTGGAGAGAGATTAGACTCGGGACCAACGGCTTTACGTGCTCTCCGAGGCATGGGGTGAAACAACGCCAACTTCCTAACTCCGGGCTAGTACTGAGAATTTCTTACGGAAAACCCCAATACTTGGTATGGTCCGACCCGGGACTCGAACCCGGGACCTCGTCGGCCGCAGTCGAACACGCTTACCACTTAGACAGTTAAAATTATAAAGGACATACTTACTGCAGTCTCCACAAACAATTAATATTTTATTCAATAAGGTCGTTATTTACACGAATGAGGGACGAAGACTTATGAAAAATCATAACTTTTTATCCGGCGCATTGACATACAATTTTTCTTTTGGCAATCGAAAGAACATAACTTGCTACAGTTTTTAAAAAATTACCAGTGCTTCAAACCCCTTCTTTTATTTTTAATGGAATTTTAAAGTTTCTGTAGATTTTGATGAACTTAATTTTCTTGAAATAATTTATTTAATGCTCTTAAAACCAGCTAATCAGACTGGATTTTTTTCTAAGAGAATAAAGTTATTATGTAAAGATATTCCATAAAAACGTTGCGATAATTGTCACTGGAAAAATAAAAAAAAAATTAAAAGTTCGTCAAGGCAATGATATTCCAAAAATTTAAATAAAAATTTTTCTCGTAATCGGATGGGAACCGATTTTATTCCTTCCGGGTCCTGGTAGGCCCCTAAGTGAACAATCTAAAAAAAAAATTATATCCACCTGGCCTGGCCCACCCTGTATATCAAAATTTTTTCTTTGGCTATACTTTTATCGCGCGTTAATAAAACCCTAACGTAACTACGGAGCACTCATCGCGATTGAAGTATTAAGGTTCATGGAGAAATTGAGCTTGAAGATAGATCGCATTTCAGTAATACTACTTATTGTTACTTGTACCGTTCTTGTACTGTGTTCGAACGCAGTGCATCTTATTAACACAGTATTATGTACTTACTATCTTTATGGTCTAGACTCTAGACACTTAAAAATCTAATCAGAATGACTTGTATATAGGTGAATTATTTTTACTCGTACAAAATAGGACGTTTAGTGGTTGTCTGGCAAACGGCCAGGGATGTCTTCACGGCACTCCATCGATGAAACCACTTTATCTTCGGATGACAAACCTTTGACATCGTCATCAGCAAATAACTAAGTGTTTTAGCCCCTAAGAAACGAGATTAATTATGCCCGCGACCTCGGGGAGTTTCGCTTGGTCTTCCTTTTATAATTATTCGTGAATGGAGTGATTCAGCGGATTTAATAACTTGGGAGTTTACAATAAGCACTTCGAAAGTATCTGCTTAATGATTGACATTATAGCGCCAATAACGGTTGTGTTATCGTAAAATTATAGCAATAAATAATTAGGACTTTTTATCCGTTTCGTTGTTAGAATCTTCAGCAAATATTTTTGTTTCATTTGTGTCAATATCTGAGTATTTTTTAAAACAAGAGTGGCATCACCTAGGCATCTTCTAGGCGAACGCGTTCAACCTTGGGCCACATAATCACAAAAAAAGAAATAAAGTCCGGGATCCAACTTTTTATCCGCTATTCACATAATATTTGGTACGTTTTCTGCCGCATTTTATTTTTCAAAACAATGCCAATTATGCCGTTAACAATAACAAACGAAAGCGAATGATATCAATTCCTATTGTTTGGAAGCTATTGTGTGGAAATATATGCAGTGGAGTAAGAAATCGTGGATTAAACGATCGTGTTGTACTTACTATAGCCGCGATGTCTCTATGAGCAATGCCACACGGCGTGTTGCGTGTCGTTGCGTTGTTTCTGAGCTACTGCTGCAGTATCTTGCCTTTAAGAATCCGTAGAATTCCATAAGATGCGCTGCTAAATGTGACTGGTCACAATACAATTGTCGCATGTGGCGCTCTAGTAGTCTCTGCTGTAAAATCCAACAAAATCACTACGTCGTGGCCTATGTGACATTACTCTTAAGATAAAGCATCACGAGGACACCTGTGTACCTGCGCTTTATAATACAAGGAATTATTTCATGAAGCACGTATTACAGCGCGGTGTCACGAGACAGCGTCAGAATCTTTCTCTGCGCTTTCCACAATCCTTCATACAGTTCTTCCTAGGAGCCCCGTTGGACACCCCTGTCAAGGCTCTTAGAGTGCTTGTATACACGCTTGACGGTTCTCATTTTAAGCGTGAATACCTTCATTTAGCCGCCGAAGTGAAATACGGCGAGCTGGTTTTACCCTTTGATGTTGGCGAAGTGGTGAGCGCTTTCAATGTAGCGTGTCGCGTTTTCAAAGAGTGTTTGGAAAGGACAACACGAGTATGTGATAGGCCGTGCGCTGGGACATGTTCAAGATAAATGGCTGGCCCAGAAACGAATTGCGGTCATGTTTCTTTTGCTCTTTTTTTTCTTATCTAAGTAATCTAAGTACTAGCTGATGCCCGCGACTTCGTCCGCGTGGATTTAGTTTTTAAAATCCCTCGGGTACTTTGATTTTCCGTGATAAAAACATCCTCAAATATACCCATGCAAAAAATCACGTCGATCCGTGTCTCAGTTGCGGCCTGATTGAAGGACAAACCAATAAACACGCTTACGAATATTTATGTAAGTAGTATGATAAGGCCCAACGAACGAATTCTTTCGACAAAATTCTGATTTAAAGGTCTCAGGTACGATTGTCGGCGGGAGCAGTTATAATTCTGTGGTGGACCGGGAGCCAGGTACAAATTCGGTCAATTATTTCCTTTGGAGCGAAACTTCGTGAAACGCATTAGGGATTTATATTATGAATATTCGCGACCTTCAGCTGCGACTCCGTGGGTGGGGCGGGCAGTGGCAGCCTCCTACGCATGGAGAAAAAAATAAGTTTTTTAGTCATTTCCTCCCATTTGAAAATTTGTCAGATTATAGTTTACCTAATATTTTGAAGGAAAAATAAATTCAGCTGACCATAACATGGTGGATTATACTTCAGCTGGCTGCTTGAACATGAAAAAAAAAATTATGTTTTCAATGATTTCCTCTCAACTAAAACTTTACCTGGTGATCGTTTATATGCTACTATGAATGAAAATTAATTTCAGCTTGCTGTATCGCGGTGGAAAGTTTGTCAGCTGGTACCTTGAAAGGTAAGACGTAGCAGCATCTATCACCTACTGAATCTTATCAGCTGACGACTTTTCCCTTGACTTACAGCTAGCTGATTTTTTTCATTATTTACTAATGCATGTTAGCAATCCTCTTATAAATTTTCATCCAGGAGGAAATCACTTTTCTTAAGTTATTCTCTTTCTTTTTACAGATTGAGGCTATACATAAGCATGGAGGAAAAAAAAAGTTTTTTAGTCATTTCCTCCCATTTGAAAATTTGTCAGATTATAGTTTACAGTGTCAGATTATATTTTGAAGGAAAAATAAAGTCAGCTGACCATAACATGGTGGATTATACGTCAGCTGGCTGCTTGAACATGAAAAAAAAAAATTATATTTTCAATGATTTCCTCTCAACTAAAAATTTACCTGGTGATCGTTTATATGCTACTATGAATGAAAATTAATTTCAGCTTGCTGTATCGCGGTGGAAAGTTTATCAGCTGGTACCTTGAAAGGTGTGACGTAGCAGCATCTATCACCTACTGAATCTTATCAGCTGACGACTTTTCCCTTGACTTACAGCTAGCTGATTTTTTTCATTATTTACTAATGCATGTTAACAATCCTCTTATGAATTTCAATCCTCTTATAAATTTTCATACAGGAGAAAATCACTTTTCTTAAGTTATTCTCTTTCTTTTTACAGATTGAGGCTATACATAAGCCCTTTCTATATTGCAGCTAGATTGTGGATTAAAATTACCTTCTCCAGATGCTATGCTATAGCAGAGCATAGAATGCTAAAGGTCCACTTGGAGGGGGTAAGTTTTACCCATGACTACGTACAAAGGCCCTTTATTGTGTATAGTGCACATGCAGATTTTTGGTAGAAATAAATTGGTTGTCTGTAAACTCGGTTTACGGACGGTAGTTTTCCGTGATAACGTCTTATAGAAACACCAGCTGATTCCCGCGACTTTGTCCGCGTGGATTTAGTTTTTAAAGTCCCTCGGGAACTCCTTGATTTTCCGGGATAAAAAGTAGCCTAGATGTTGACCCGAGTAATAAGCTACCACGGTATAAAATTTTGTAGAAATCTGTGCGGTAGTTTTTACGTGAAAGAAGGCTTATGTATAGCCTCAATCTGTAAAAAGAAAGAGAATAACTTAAGAAAAGTGATTTCCTCCTGGATGAAATTTATAAGAGGATTTTTAACATGCATTAGTAAATAATGAAAAAACTCAGCTAGCTGTAAGTCAAGGGAAAAGTCGTCAGCTGATAAGATTCAGTAGGCGATAGATGCTGCTGCGTCACACCTTACAAGGTACCAGCTGACAAACTTTCCACTGCGATACAGCAAGCTGAAATTAATTTTCATTCATAGTAGCATATAAACGATCACCAGGTAAATTATTAGTTGAGAGGAAATCATTGAATTTATAATTTTTTTTTTCATGTTCAAGCAGCCAGCTGACGTATAATCCACCATGTTATGGTCAGCTGACTTTATTTTTCCTTCAAAATATAATCTGACACTGTAAACTATAATCTGACAAATTTTCAAATGGGAGGAAATGACTAAAAAACTTTTTTTTTTCCTCCATGCTTATGTATAGCCTCAATCTGTAAAAAGAAAGAGAATAACTTAAGAAAAGTGATTTCCTCCTGGATGAAAATTTATAAGAGGATTGTTAACATGCATTAGTAAATAATGAAAAAAATCAGCTAGCTGTAAGTCAAGGGAAAAGTCGTCAGCTGATAAGATTCAGTAGGTGATAGATGCTGCTACGTCACACCTTTCAAGGTACCAGCTGATAAACTTTCCACCGCGATACAGCAAGCTGAAATTAATTTTCATTCATAGTAGCATATAAACGATCACCAGGTAAATTTTTAGTTGAGAGGAAATCATTGAAAATATAATTTTTTTTTTCATGTTCAAGCAGCCAGCTGAAGTATAATCCACCATGTTATGGTCAGCTGAATTTATTTTTCCTTCAAAATATTAGGTAAACTATAATCTGACAAATTTTCAAATGGGAGGAAATGACTAAAAAACTTTTTTTTTTCTCCATGCGTTTGAGGCTGCCACTGCCCGCCCCACCCACGGAGTCGCAGCTGAAGGTCGCGAATATTCATAATATAAATCCCTAATGCATTTCACGAAGTTTTGATTGGGAGGGACTTGGTCATGAAAATCTGTCACTGGCTCCCGGACCACCTGACGGTGTTGCGGTAGTGTTCTACAAAGAAATAGAATACGGGTACCGACTTTGTCAAAACTGCCATACCTCTTCTAAGTTTATAGACTGAATCGTCACCACCGTCACTTAATGTGGCGAGGTCGCAGTTAAGGTCTATCTTATCATTGAACAGTATACCTACCTACTGATTAAATAAAATAGAACGATTAGAGGTAAAACTGAGTGGGCTATTGTGCAAGCAAATGTCGGGACGGCATTATTCTATTGAAACGCAGCTGTTAGGGCAAATGAATGTGGGTATTAACTGCACCCCCATTCTGAATGAGGACACTCTATGCAATTTAGTTTTTTTTGCGTTCGAACATCTTTATTGTTACATCGTAAACAGGAAAAACACCTGTTCGATAGCGGAAATGTTGCCAAGACAGCAATCAGTGGAATAAAGCATTTTAGCCGATATTATTGTGATAGTGTTGACTACGACCAACAATACTGAAGCCTTCATGAAGGATTCATTTTCAGACAACTACGCTGCAGATGATATACTTAATTGCGAAAAAAAGATCAATCTGATGATAATAATTTACTGAAACAATGGCATGGGTTTGTTATTAGAAAATTGTTATTTGAATTTTCGAAAAGAGCAACCGTCGAGTTCTTGTTGGTTCTTCGTGGCAGGAAATGTATTCGTGAAGCCTGTGTTTATTTCGCTTGAAAATTCGAAATCACTTAATAAATCTTTTCTATTCTATTTTATTCTACTCGCTTTTGCCAGCAGCTTCATTCGCGTTGAGTTAGATTTTAAAAATCCCATGTCACTCTCATCGTCAACTAGGTATACAGCCGTGCAAAAAATCACGTCGATCCGTTGCTCCAATGCTGCGTGATTGAAAGACAAACTAAGAAATATTCTTTCGCATTTATTATATTACTAGGTGGTGCTCGCGACTTCGTGGAAACTCTATAATTTTCCGAGATAAAATGCCTATGTGTTAATCCTGGGTATGAGCTATCTCCGTTCAAAAATTCAGCCAGTTCGGTTCATTCGTTGTGGCGTGAAGGAGTAACAAACATCCATCTAATATCCATTCAACCATCCAAACGAAATGCGAAAGTTTGTAAGGGTAGGTTTGTATTTATAATATTAGTGGGAAATAGGATAGGATAGTAGGAACTAGGACCAGTAGGATGTGTATGATAATAATAAATAGAATGTAAATAAAAATAAAGCAAATACAAGGCTCAAAAGCTTGTAATTACTACTAGTAGATTAAACGTGCGGATGTCCTCATTGTGGGGACAAATGCAAAAAGAGCCTCGTTTTATAGTCGTTGAAGCGCAGATGTTCTGAATGAATGTGGGCATTACATATTTTGCAACCTCCTTTGAATTGCAAGCACTCTGCTCGTAAAACTCGTAGCCAGATTAGTCGCCGTTACATTCTATATGAAGAAATGGAAGTTGAATAATTGTATTATTTAAAATCAACATCTTGAATCGACATTTCACCAAATGTTTGCCCACAAAATTCAAAATTCAAAACTATTTATTTCATGGATAGTAGAGGTCCGCCAGTTGGGTATTTGAGTGTATTCAAAATATTGATATTCATTATTTATAATCAAAAATGTAGCATGTAATATTTTGTAAAAACAGAAAATAAATTGGTCCAAAAACGAATAAGTTTAAAGTTAAGTTATATTAAGTACATACATATAACTAAATAAGCATAGAGAATTTATTTTTTATACATAAAATAAAATAAATACATACGAAAAATAAATCTACCGTTTTTAATCCTTTCTATTTGTAAGTGGTTTAGGGAATCGGTAAATAAAATCTATTAGCTTTGAGAAAATAATAAAGGGTACCCATAACTCGCCTCTCTGGAATAAATAAGATGATGACTATATTTAGTTCTCTCTTCAATGGGAGACGAGTCCATTGTCCAACAAAGCGATTATACCTCCTTTACAATGTGGAGGCTTTGACGATGGCACTAATTATGTTGTACACAATCTCGTAACTAAATTGGAAGGTCTAAAAATAGTGCCAACCTTTTCACAATCTTCATTGCGGAAAAGGACAGCAGCACATTTAGAGCTGCCAATTTAATTTATCTTGAGACTGTGTAAGTGTGAATTTAACCCCAGTGTGACAGGTGCTCCTCAAAGTTTACATTCCTGATTTTATTTTTCATATAAAGGTACTAGCTTTTTGCCCGCAGCTTTGCTCACGTATGGTTCCTATTTTTCAAACCCCTATTTTACCCCCATAGGGGTTGAATTTTCAAAAACCTTTCTTAGCGAATGCCTATGTCATAAAAGCTACCTCTATGCCCAGCCCAATCCGTCCAGTGCACAGTGGTTTGAGCTGCGCGTTGATAGATCAGTCATTCAGTCAGTCACTTTTTCCTTTTATATATTTACATTTAAATGGCCAAGGTTCATCATCATCATCAGTCACATAATTTACATATACGTTGGACATAAACGCATGCCTCTTTTAGGTAGCTCCAACGTTGCCTATCCTCGGCCTTTCGAATCCAATTGGTGCCTGCCCATGGATCTAGGAATTACGACTAGTCTTCCTACTTCCATGTGCCTGCCACTTTCCAGATGTCATTACTACATCAAATAGGGGGGGCGTCCTTCGGGCATCTAGATTGGAGGTACAGTATCCGCACCTCCATTTAACTTTGTACCTTACCGTCTGAAACGCAATTCCATACAAGGCCATTGAATTTAAAATCTCTTTATCTTGAGAAATGGACTCTTAATCTATGGAATGACAAATAAAATAAGCGGAGTAAGCATATAGGAGCTTTACATGCATACAAAATTCAAAGCGCTGAAGATTTTGCAAAAGAGGAATTGCATTTGACTCTGATCCAATTCAATTTTACACGATTCTCCTATATATTCTAGCTAAACGTGGGCTGCTTTTGTTGGGAAAGACTTTCTGTTTTCGTGCTGCAGTGAAGATTGTGAATACATTTTGTATCAGAGACTCGCGACTTGAAACACCTTCAGAGCCTGTGTTCTAAAAGTTGTGTACTTAAAGGTTTATTTTCGAAGCAACAATTCTTCACAGTGTTGACATTTTCCTGTAAAATTACGCAGTTTATTTTGATAGATTTTTTGTACAACAAACGTATCATGTGGTTTGGTGCATCCTTAGGTTTGGTAGAGGTTTTAAGGTTATATTCCCCTATGGATACTGCTGTTGGTCGAGGGTCTTAAAATAATTATGTCGCCTGGTTTCATTATCATTATCATCTTCATCATTGTCATCATCAATCCATTTACGGATCACTACAGAGCGCAGGTACCTATCTTAGAGAAACAAACTTGAGAGGTGTCAAGGGACACCCGGATGGAACGTAGTTCCTTTCGATTACATTGTGTTCGGTATTTTCGCGGTACAACATTGAGTCTCCGTAGCCTAGTGGCTCCGGCAGTCGCCTAACAGTTCAAAGTCGATGGTTCGGAGACTCAATGTTGTATCGCGAAAATACCGAACACAATGCAAAATTCACATTCAACAAAAAAGTGTCGGTTTGAAAATTATGTCGAGTGTCGGTTCCTTAATTTTTTCCGTCTAGCCCCCTTCCGTACCGCGCGATAAGGAACTTACGTTCCAAAAATAAGCGCATTTTAAAATGTGGTCTAAGCTTATACTTAGTTTAGCTCTGCGTCTTTCAACTTATCTTTCATATGGTTGGTATTTTGGACTGAAGCAAAGCTTGGTCAGCTTATTTCGGAGTTTGTGTACTTAATTGCGTTATGTGATGTTTATCATGTGTTGAAGTGTCAATGAATATTTTATAAGGTTTTAAATATATTTATAGGATTTCATATGCAAAGTTATGTTCAACTGATGGTAAATGAAGATAAGCCAAAGTAGGCTGTAAAATTGTTACCCAATTATGTTTATTTGCTAATCAATCAGATAACGAACTGGTTCTGACGGATCATTTTATCTGGCGACAAATCTATAGTTTATCAGTCATTTTATCTTAAAACATCTTGTATTACATGATTTTGATGATCGTTCTACAGATGGTAAAATTAACTGTTTGATTAAACCAGAAGGTCTACCAACTCGCACCTTATGCTTATGGAGCGTATTAAACCTGGGCCTATACTACCAACACTTGAAACAGTATTATTTCAATTTTTATGTTTTATTATGACAATATGATTTTTATGTTTTATTTACACGATGCACGATATAATTATACATTGTACAACCTTAAAGTAATTATTTTGATGTTGAAATTGTATGACAAGTCAAAACAGTATTAAAAATAGGTAAATTAAAATCGGGGTAAATCGGCATGGCATCCAGCTGCCCACAAGATATTATAAAAAGTTATTAAAATGTAAATACATATTACCTACAAAAAATATTGTAAAATGTATAATTTTGAAAAGAGCAACTGCTGAGTTTCTTGCCGGCTATTCTCAGCAGAATCCGCTTTCCGAACCGGTGGTAGAGTCATGACTTGTTATAAGCGCCACAGGTTGGCCTACATGAAATAAATGATTTTGATTTTGATTTATTGGAATACCTAATACTTTTTAAGGTATAAAACTAGTGGTGTCATCTAGTATTAAATTGATTAACTACGATGAATTATTTTTAGTTTATATCTATTGCACTGTTACAAAACCAGAGTTACTCTGGTGGAGTTACTGATTTTTCACAGATGGCGTTATCCAATTTATACAATAAAAAATTAGGAAAAAATTCCACATTTAGAAATTATTTAAAATAAAATTGAAAATAGAAAATTCAGTCTGTCGAGCTGGGATTCGAACCATCGACGTTGAATTTATAGGCGACTCTCCTAACCACTAGTCCATGCAGACGCCGAGTTCTAAGGCGAAAATACCGAATACAATGCAAAATTCACATTCAACAAAAAATGACGGTTTCAAAAATGTGTCGTGTCGGTTCCTTAATTTTTTCCGTCTAGCCCCCTTCCGTACCGCGCGATAAGGAACTACGTTCCAAAATATGTCCTGATATAAATCAGTCTCGTTTTAAATCAGTCTTGAGTGAGTCTGAGCTAAGTGGGAGTGCCATCTATAGATCTCATCCTGAAAAGTCAGCGGTACGTGTCCGGGGTCGAAACCCCGTATAGGATCCGCAGTCCTAACCACTAGGCTATCACTGCTCTATCTTAAACACAATAAGGCCCGCTTGCAGAAACGCCGGGTTATCCTTTTAACCCAGAGTTAGTTTGCTGCTTTGACACATTTCGTATAAAGCTGTCAAAATTACAAATTTATTACTGGGTTAAGCCTAACCCGACGTCTCTGCAAGCGGGCCTAAGATGTGTATAAATCTCTCTCTCTCTTCTCTTTATCAACCTATAGACGTGCACTGCTGGACAAAGGTCTCCTTCATGGCCTTACACAGGCTTCGGTCTTGCGCCGCTTGAATCCAGCGGCTCCCTGCGACTCGTTTGATGTCGTCGGTCCACCTGGTGGGGGTCTGCCAACACTGCGTTTCCCGGTGCGGCGTTGGTCGCCACTCCAACACCTTGGGGCCCCAACGACCATCAGCTCTTCGAACTATGTGCCCCGCCCATTTCCACTTCAGTTATAAAACTAGTCAGTGTATAGTCAGTGTATAAAACTACTATTTATATATAAATACATTTCTATGTTAGCTTTATGGCACAACAGCAGATTTTGTATAATTAAAGTTTAGCGTCGTCGCATTAGCAAACTATCTCGGTAGCAGCCCGCATTGTGCTTGAACACAATATAGGGCAGGGCTGCGACGGCGAAGTTGAGTGTTTGACTGAGCGGCGCGCGGGAGAGTCAAGTCAAGGAAGTTGCCCGATAGTCTTATCTACTTTTTGCAACCTTGCCTAATTTACTTTTAATTTATTTAATTATGTTGTACGCAAGGCCTTAACAATATGAATCGAAATAATATGTGAGATGTAAAAATAATGCTACTCTTTTCTGCAGGCAACTTTGTATACATGGCCCTTTCTTTTTGAACTGTCACTCTAAAGCCCGCTTGCAGAGACGTCGGGTTAGGTTTAACCCAGGAATAAATTTGAAATGACAGAAGTTTTATACGAATTCTCTTAAAGCAGCAGCTAACTCCGGGTTAAAAGGATAACCGCGTCTCTGCAAGCGGGCCTAATAGTTCCAGCTTTGGGTGCAATTTAATAGACCTGATTAGTAATCTTCTTCTAGTGGCGTTTTACTTGGAGGGTAGATCCGTTGATTAGTACTAAAGCGACGAGTCTACCCTACCCTTTTGCGTTTTTGCACCGTTTTCTCTTTATTGTAGACTATGCGAATAGCACTACGAATGGTTGCGTAGACTTTCACTGCCTGTCTTGTTTGGTTTGACGAACTCTTTGTTTTTCTAGAATAAAAAGTAGTAGTAGCTAGGTATGTATTTTCAAAAGCAAACTTTACCAAACTTCCTGTAAAGTAAATGAAACACCGCGAATCACAGAGTCTTGAGCTTGATTGCAAGATAAACAAAACTCCACTGGGCCCGGCTTCCTCTTGACTTAGTTCCGGGCTTCCGGCACTAACATCGTTGTATCCAGCTTTGACGGCGTAGTTAACACGAGCACTAAGCGTTGGGGGCATGTCAAGCGGTAGGCTATATAGGCTTATAGGATATGGTTACGGTTAAGGTTTGTAATCTTATTCATAGAAGTACGAATACTGGCTTGTGCAACTTCCTTTGCTTGTTTTTCGCGAACAAATGGTAACTTACAGTCCACGTCTGACGTAAAACTTACACTGTTTGACTTAAAAACACCACATTTTTTGAATTTCTTGCGTAAAAATTTGCAATTTGAAAACTAACTAAAAAATGAATTATCAGTTTCACCTTTGGTCAAAACGCTTTGTTGAAATTTAAAATGGATCAAAAAATAAATATTAAAATAAAATTTTCTAGCCCGCGGTATTCAGTTTGTAATGACTAATGAGTAATGACATTGAACAAAGTTAAAGTCAATTTTTTATATATTATTCAAATAAACTGCCATACCCCGTCTTGCGTCCCCCTTCATTAGCTCATTGCTAACAGCGGCTTATTTAGTTGAAACTTACTCGGCAGTGTTGACAATACGAACGTGCACGGCCAGGGTTGCTGTGAGGGGAGAATCGTCTAGTTCAGTGATTCCCAAAGTGGTCGATATCGACCCCTTGGGGTCGATATCGCTTTCCCAGGGGTCGACATAAACGAAAACTGATTTTGGTGGTCGACGAGGTCTGAGGATCGACCCCTATTAATTTTTAAAACTTTCAAGATACCTACTGTATATAAGTTGTGTTACGTGTACCAACTTGTTATACGAATGACTAGTATTTTAGTAGGATGTATCATTGTTGTACTTTTTACGTAATTTGTATTCATAATTATTAATCACACTTGATATTTACTGAGTTATATGTATATTTATTTAATTTTGATTAGAAAATGATGTCAAGTTTACTCAACCAACAGTTTTACCAGTTTTACCAACTGCAAAGTTTTTAAATTGATAAGTATCAATAGGAAAAAAAATAGAGATAGGCATTTTAAAGTAATTTGGCTATTGGGAGTCTGAGGTATCAGTTCATTTTGGTAAAGGGGTCTCTTGCCCAAAATAGTTTGGGAATCCCTGGTCTAGTTGAAAGTGAGACTTGCTCGTATCGTGTTCTGCTCTCATCAGCAACCCTTTGACAAGTTGTGGGAATGATCAAAAAATTATTGGACAGTGTGACGATCACAATCACCTCTGATCGGCTGAATTTGTAGCGTCCTTGTTACATCAATGCATTTTAACCACAAGCGAGAGAGTACCAGTCCATCAGAGCTGCCCCCCGATTGTCTAAAAGTTGCCGATCAAAATCTTATTCATTTCGTGGCATTAGCGTCAAAGTAAAATAAACCATAGCGGCATCAAAATAAGAGCTCAATTTCGTGTATGCATTCTCATAGAATAGAATAGAATAGAATAGAAATATTTTTTATTCAAATAAACTTTTACAAGTGCTTTTGAATAGTCAATGAATCTACCACTGGTTCGGAATGCCTTTCCTGCCGAGAAGAACCAGCAAGAAACTCGGCGGTTGCTCTTTTCAAAACAGATTTACAATACAGTAAATACTATGCTATATATGCAGTGTTTCCACAATGAGGAAAGTTCCAAAAATGCATACAGACTAACTTCTATCTTAAGATGGGCAGACATAAAGTAGCCCCATTCCCGCCGGTGGCACCCGTTCACGAGCATGACGCATGACCCAGCCATTGCTTCGCTCAACCATATTTGAGGGAACGTAACAACCCGCATCATACGTTTAGGTATGTACGATACGCTCCATAACGCTCCATGTTAGAATCGTTTGTACTGAATTTGTGACTTTAAATCAATACAGTCAAGGAATATTTTACTTTGACGCTAATGCCATGAAATGAATAAGATTTTGATCGGCAATTTATAGACAATCGCACCTCTGATCAGATGAATTTGTAGCGTCCTTGCTACATCAATGCATTTTAACCACAAGCAAGAGAGTACCGGTCCATCAGAGCTGATTGCGGTCGTTACACTGAATGCCATAATTTGTACACAAATTCCCACAGCTGATTCATGGAAATGTTATTTGCTTTGACGCCTGCAAGGCGTTGCTCAAGTTGTGCTTTAACATCGTCATCCCACTATTCAGTCCAGTAGTAGTAGTGCCACGAGAAAATTTTGTCTACCCGTTTTCTAGTGATATCCCTTAGAGTCCAATGTATGAGTTAGAATTGGAGGAAAGTTTGAAATACTTTTATGAAATTCTTACATCAATTATCGATGAATGTGTTCCGAAAAAAAAGCGAAGTCCTGTAACCCCGGGGTATAATTACCCCGAATGGTACACGGTTGAAATAATTCGCAACATAGAACTGAAAGCGAATCTTCACCGGCGGTATAAAGCTTGTAAGTCAAAAGGTAATTACGATGCATTTTCTCAGTGTAGGGCAAAGGTTAAAAACATGATAGAAATTGCTCACCAACACTATCAGCACCGAATTCAAAATCAGCTCCTCAAGGATCCAGCATCGTTCTGGAACTATACCAAATCAAAAAGAGGTAGTAGGGTTCCGCGAAAAATTTTAAAGAACGGGGTACTGTTGACTGCGGAGCAGTGTGCTGTGGAGTTTGCTACCTTTTTCCATTCCGTCTATAGCTCAGTGCGAGCCGAATTAAATGTTAGCGCGGCCATAGAAGCAGCGGGTAGTGAGAACGGAGCGGCGCGGGTCCATATCGACCGATTAACTTTGGACGAGGTTATGCAGGCACTTAAAAAACTTAAACCAAAAAAATCTGCGGGACCAGATTGCATCCCACCTTACCTGTTTAGAGACTGTCGATTGGTTCTGGCGGAGCCGTTGCTTCACATATATAATCTGTGTTTGAAGAAAGCTGTGTTTCCTGAGACATGGAAATTAACTCGAGTCGTACCGGTACCGAAAGGTGGATCAGGAACACAGTTGGAGGGATACAGACCTGTAGCGGTTCTGTCCACACCGGCAAAAGTGTTAGAGTCGGCTATCCATAAAATCATCTACAACCAGGTAAGCGCGCAACTCTCTGATGCTCAGCACGGATTCCGGCCAGCGAGGAGTACTACGAGCAACCTTCTCGCTTATATGTCTGATATTGTTCCAACTGTTGACAGTGGGGGGCAGGCTGATGCGGCATACTTTGACTTTAGAAAGGCATTCGATCTAGTAGATAACGATGTGCTGCTCAAAAAGTTAGCATTTGTTGGGTTCACTCCACATTTACTTAATTTTTTTGCGAGTTACTTAAGAGATAGGCAACAATATGTAGACTATAGGGGTCATAGGTCAGACCCGTATTTTACTAAATCCGGTGTGAGTCAGGGCAGCAATCTGGGACCCTTACAGTTTATTTTAATGATAAACGACCTACCACAGGTGATAAAGGATGCAAAGTGTTTGCTTTTCGCGGATGATCTCAAGCTCTCTCTGGCTATAGATGGCGAGACTGACTGTGAGAGACTGCAGTGGGACATCGATCGAGTAGTCAGATGGAGCAAGGACAACCTTTTGCAATTTAACACTTCTAAGTGTGCAGTGATCACCTTCTCTAAGGCACAGTCCCCTATCCGTTATGATTATAAGATCGATGGGGTACCAATGGTGAGAGTTTCAGAAGTTAGAGACTTAGGGGTTGGTTTGAATACGGAGCTCACATTTCGTAACCATATTGTAAAATGCTGTAAGAAAGCTTACAAAAATTTAGGATTTCTGCTTCGTACCGTTAGGGGCTTCAACAACTTAAAGGCGGTGGTAGCATTGTACAATGCTTTGGTTAGGAGCCAATTAGAAAGTAACTCAGTCATTTGGGCTCCACATGAGGCTAAATATAGCCTTATGTTAGAGCGGGTGCAAAATAAATTTGTTAGGTACTTATATATGAGGCTATACGGGGTATACCCATACTACCCATTAATGTACCCAACCTTATTTGTTCTAGGTATGGTTGGGTATAATGAATTAAGGGTTAGGAGGGAACTAGCACTTGCATTGTATATTTTTAAAATAATTAGGGGGAAATTTTTTAACGCAGAAGTTTTAGGACAGGTCAGTCTCCGTGTCCCAGACCGGTATGTGTGGCGGAGGCGCAGGCCACCGCTGCTGGCGGTGCCGTGCGGCCGCACTAACTTGCTCAAGAAGGCGCCGCTGACGCGCGCGATTCTAACCCTTAACGTCATAGCTGAGAGAACAGATCTGTTTTGGTGCACTCTGGGTGAATTCACAAGGATTGCTCTGTGGTCTATATGTTATAATAAATAATAATTAGTTTAACATAATATTAGAATAAGAATGAATTAAGCTTCACTAGTGAATTAGGAAAAGTCCTGTAACGCTAGTTGTAAGTTGGGAAATACATAAATAAATAAAAAAATAATAAAAAGTTTCACGAGTAGACAAAATTTTCTCGTGGTGCGCGTGTTAGCCCTACAGGTCTCTCTAATGAGAAGGATTTAGGCCAAAGTCTATCACGCTGTGCTGACCATGTGTGGATTGACTACACACACCTTTGAGAACATTGTGGAGAACTCTAAGGCATGCAGGTTTTCTCACGACATTTTGCTTCAAACGTACATATTTCCGAAAAGTCGGAGATGCCTTCTGAATTGAAACCAATTCTTGTTTGAATTATTATTTGTTGTTATAGCGGCAATAGAAATACATAATATGTGAAAATTTCATCTGTCTATCTATTACGGTTTACGAGATACAGCCCGCTGACAGACGGACGGACGGACGGACGGACGGACGGACGGACGGACGGACAGCGTAGGCTTAGTAATAGGGTCCCGTTGGTACCCTTTGGGTACGGAACCCTAAAAAATGCGCTAAGAATTTATTAAGCAAATATTAAAATTAAGGTGACAAGGTCTTACAGTCAAACCATCTTATATAAAAACATGCACCGTATCTACTATATAATATCTATATGTATAAAAATGAATTGCTGTTCGTTAGTCAAAAACGGCTTGACTGATTTGAATAATTGTTTTTTTTTTTGTTTTATTCGTTCTAAAACAGGGGTGATTTAAAATAAAATAAAATAAAAAATAAGGAAACCCCAAAAGAACAGCTGCAAAATTAAAAAAATCAAGCAAAGCCGCGATTAAAAACCAGTAATAAATAAATAATTAATCCGACTTTATGAAGTGTTGTACCCAAGACTGTTTGACATTGAAAACGCACACGTAGGTAACTAAAAGGCTCTCTTTACATACGAGTACAGTACTTTAATATTTAGTTACAGACTACAGTTGATACGATTAAACTAACAGGTGCATCGAGCAACCTAGACGTTAGGTAGGTACTAATGTCATTTTAAAGGGAATTTGCACTCATCCTTTGCATACCTAGACCTACTACAATAACTGGAAGCTGTCTAGACTGTCTAAAGCCGAAGTCTAGGGCTGTTGACGAGACGACATTTACACTTGTTTGACTTTAAAAATTTTAGATTTAAGGTTTTTAAATGACGTAAATCATCGGTTTTTAAATACCTTAAATGTAATTTTAACCTGTTACATAAGTAATTATTATGTAACATGTGAAATTTGTATTGTCTTTTTCTTTTTATGTACGCCCGCGACTTCGTCCGCGTATACATGGGTTTTTAAAAATCCCGCGGAAATTGTTTTCTTCCGGAATAAAAAGTAGCCTATGTATATAACTCTCTAGATCTCCTCAACTAGGTATATCAGTCTAGTATCTACCCCTACAAAAAATGACCCTTGATCCGTAGCTGTTGCGGCGAGATTAAAAAGCAATAAACCCGGTAAGTTTTTTGTTTTTCCACCATGCGATAAAAGATACGGAACCCTAAAATTTAATAGTTATATATCATACTAATATTATATATACGAAAGTGTGTTGGTTTGTTCTTCAATCACGCCGCAACAGAGCTACGGATCGACGTGATTGTTTTATAATTGAGGAACTGGAAAGTGATACGTAACTGAGTACTTTTTATCCCGGAAAATGAAAGAGTTCCCGAGGGATTTTGAAAACTAAATCCACGCGGACAAAGTCGCGGGCATCAGCTAGTAATACTATAAAAATATTGTAATAGGCCGTCGACGATCGTTACAAAATGACGTCATACTGTACCATTGACAAAAAAAGTTGTATTTTTTACTGTTACTACGACTGTGACGGAAATTTTCTATTCTGGCAATGCTTTTCATGGCAATGACGTCTTTAATATCGAAGAGCGTGATTTTTTATTTGTATCTTCTAAAAAAGTCATTAATTAAAGCAATAAATAGTCTGCGCTAGATGCAAAACTTTTCCTTTTTTCATTCATTCATTTAAGAAAACTACATTCTAACAATAGTAACCAAACAACAATACATAATTAATTAAAACAACAAAACAATTTAAGACGTAACAAAAAGTTTGAAAAAACACGGTACAGGTCCGCTGACAATAGCGAGTGGTACGTTGCTATCTGTACTAAATGGGTTTGACTGGAGGTGCGGTGCGGGGAAGCGCGAGGGAGGTAGCGGCTAACTTGAAGCGGACGGGTAGTATAGTTCTTGCAATTCACGAGGGCGACTGACTTATGGTTGTGTGTGTGTGTCGTATCTGTATAAGTGTGAGCGAGCGCAAAGCTCGCGCCTGCCCGTTCCCACCTAGGCTTTGACAGGCACGCACACTTATGCAATGTGCATGTACACGAAGTAACCACAAGTAAAGCTCACTCGCCTTCGTGAATTGCAAAAACGGTACATAGTTAGGTTTGTTTTTAATTTCAATCTGCTTTCACATCGATGTTTCGCGGGATGTCTAGACTCGTAGAAGTTGTAGACTGTCCATATTAGATGCGGGAAACTCCGGCCAATGCACTACCCGAATAAGTCGCGGCTGGATGATGAGCTATTGATAGATACGTATCGTTAGTAAGAATCGTTATAACTTATTACAAACACGTCTCTGCAAGCGGCAATAGAGAATTGAAATCTACAAGTGCAAATAAATAAAATTGAAGTGTTTGCCTGTAACTTTGCTATAGCTGCTTCTTGTTAAGGTCGTGTAAATACGAGTAATTTTATTTAAACGATAGCACAATCCAAACATTAACCCGATTACGACAGAGCCAGAAGGTAGGCTTATGATTATAGGAGTCAATGTATGTATGTATGTATGTATGTATGTATGTATATTTGTCAGATGTTACCTATTTTCCGTAGTCGGGCTATGCAAATCAACGGCTGGGGCCATGCGTCATGCTCGTGAACGGGTGCCACCGGCGGGAATGGAGCTGTTTTGTGTCTGCCCATCTTAAGATATATTGCATTGTTAGTACTTGGTAGGTATGCTTTTTGGAACTTCCACTTGCATTGTGGAAACACTGCAAACATAGCATAGTATTTATTGTATTCTTAACTTGTTCTGAAAAGAGCAACCGTCGAGTTTCTTTCTGGTTCTTCTCGGCAGGAAGGGCGTTCCGAACCAGTGGTAGTCAGACGAGTCGATAGCACTTGTAAAAAGTTTATTTGAATAAATAATGTTTCTATTCTGTTCTATGCATGTGATCGAAGCCGAGCCCCCGAAAAATACCTTAACCACTAGGACTAGCCTATCAGCGCTTCCCACCGCTGTCTTATTATAGTAATCTTATAAATAAATACCTTTATGACACTGCCGCCAGACATTATAATTTCATAAACAGCATGGGAGAAGGCGAATTTGGGGTCGGTGACCCCGCACCCCTACCTTTCTCAATGTTTCCAAGCCTGTCTGCATTCACCCTAAATTTCCTCGGATACATTTCGTTTTATTGACCCCACCTAGGTATCATGGCGTTCACGATTTATCTCATTTTGGGTCGGCTTACTGAGGCATCCATTCGTAGGGGGTACAAGATTAAATTTTCTTGCGTAAAGGTCAATTTGTACTTTTATCCTTGCAAATCAAGTGACTCTACTCTAAAACACCCGGCAGTTAATATTACAACATCGAGCTTAGGTAAGAGATAATCGGCTGGTCCCAGAGCTTCGCCTTATTAATATAGCATTCGAAAATCAAAAGAATAGAACTGTCATTCTGATGTTTCACGGTACGAATTTGGCGGTTGGGTTTTAGGCGAAAAAAATTGTATGAATTTTCCGTCACGAGTAGTGTAGACGGTTATCCATAGCGCGTATAGAATAGAATAGAAATAGAATAGAAATATTTTTTTTCCAATAAACTTTTTACAAGTGTTTTTGAATTGTCGGGCTCTACCACTGGTTCGGAATACCCTTCCTGCCGAGAAGAACCAGCAAGAAACTCGGCGGTTGCTCTTTTCAAAACAAAACAATACAGTAAATAGGTACTATGCTATATATATGCAGTGTTTCCACAATGAGGAAAGTTCCAAAAATGCATACCGACTAACTTCTATCTTAAGATGGGCAGACATAAGTAGCCCCATTCCCGCCGGTGAAACCCGTTCACGAGCATGACGCATGACCCAGCCGTTGCTTCGCTCAACCATATTTGAGGGAACGTAACAACCCGCATCACACGACACCACCACAGAAATGTTTAAAGAGTGCGTTTATTGGTGCTATTTATTAGCTGTGCCCAGTCAGAGGTGCGCGCTTATTTATAACTAGATGGTTCTAACATGTGGCGAGAGATGGCGTTGATCCTAAAAGGTAATGTTTTAATGTTTTCATTATTAGAAGATAATATTTTCATAATATTGTTTAAACAGGTACCTTATCTAATATTTATTAAAAGCAACTTCGTTCCAACTTCCAACCGAGTGTTCCACTACACTCACGCATTTTTGTTTTTTATTCTACAATTTGCATAGCCTATATATAATTATTTATGAATTTTAGTTCAATTTACCTGCTTACTGATCCGTTATATCAGGTTTGCATTTGATTACCCAATAACCGTTGCAAGCACAGGTGGTAAAGATTGTAGATTGCAAATTATTACTTTTGCGTACCGAAATATGTATAAATTACGGCGTCATTTTGCTTAGACATTTTAATAAGTCTGGAAAACTTTGCCGCTATAAAATATGCGCAGTCATGTTTGAGCACGGTTGGTTTTGTGCGTAATTAATTTTGTTCGATCTCCCCTAACGCTGTTCATCGAAAGCGTGGTGGAAGTGACACTACGCGCTGCCATAGAATTTGATATTCTAAAAAAGGAGCCCATTTTACCCTTGACCGCTTGTCGGGTGCCTGGATCTTGAATAATTATAAGGCTCAGCCTGTCCGATAGATTTATTCATTATTAGCCCCGGGATGATCAGTAGAAATTTAAGTTTCAAAGTGGCTTTAAAAATAATGTTACTTTATATACTTAACATAATATAAAAAAATATTTTTAAACAACCGACTTCAAACTTCCGCTTCACTACATTAAACACACACTATACAAAGTATTTCATTTATTGTTGATATTTTAAAAACAGCTTGACCGATTTTGATAAAATTTATATGGGACCACCTGGGGAGTATATCCTTTCAAACAAAAAAAGAATTTTCCAAATCGGTTCAGACGTCTTCGAGTAATCGGTGGACATACATAAAAAAAGATTCCGACGAATTGATAACCTCCTCCTTGTTTGAAGTCTGTTTAAAAGCCACTGTCAACTGCGAAAATTCCTCTTTTAACATCATATTGGCGATTAACAAGTCTGCGGTGGATTAAAGAGCAGTATTATAATCATTCATCATCATCATCATCTCCACTACAGGGCTCAACACTACAGGGCCTGGTTCACCTCTCAGACTAATATGATAAGGGAATATACATATAACTTACGATGTAAAAAATAATATTAATATTATTTGTAAGCAGCTTTTAAAATAAATACGACATGAGATTGTTTAATGTTGGCAGCATTCCAGCGGTTGGTTAACTTACAAGCACTTATAGTAGGTTGCACATCTCGCGGTTAAAGTATCACGAAATAATTTGGATTGCACAAGTTAAAATTCGTTCAGCATGAATAAATAATTCATGGAGATACAGTATTTCTTATTATTATTTAACACTTCATTTGTACGCCCCAAAAATAGAATACAGAAAAGATAGAAGATACAAGAAGAAAGAAGTAGAATAAAACAGGTTCATGCAACTGACCCTTATTTGTATACTAAAACTAGGTGATGCCCGCGACTTCGTCCGCGTGGATTTAGTTTTTAAATTCTCGCGTGTACTCCCCGGATGAAATGAAGCCTATGTCACCCTCCAGGGTTCCCAACTATAGCCATGCAAAAATCACGTCGATCCGTAGCTTGTTCCTGCGTGATTGAAGGACAAACCAACAAACAAACACACTTTCGCATTTATAATATTAGCAAGGAAGAATTAATAGGCATGATACGAATGTAACCAAAACCTTTGTTTCTACCGGTGGCGATCTAATTAAATTTTAAAACACAAAAGCTACTATTGTGACTTAACTATTATAGTTAGATAAATATACCCTTGCGGACATTTTTGTAGAAAATAATGAATACTTTAATCGTGTAGTACATAATTTTTATGTATCATCAATAGTTTTCTCAGCACACGCCAAATAGTGAATTTTATAGGCAAAATTTTGCTGCTTTGGGTTACATTATTGCATTTTTGATAAGGATCTCTAATTTTTTGAAAATAAATTATAGCCTATGTTTTGATTTCCTGATAATTTAGCTTTCTATTGGTGAAAAAATGGTTAAAATCGATCCAGTAGTTTCAGAGCCTATTCGGTACAAACAAACAAAAAAATCTTTCCTCTTTATAATATTAGTATAGATAAGTATAACGTATTCTTTAAGAGCGCGTGTAACCCCAAAAAAAATCAGATTTCGCGATGAGATAAAACATAGCCACAACCTAATGTGAGGCGCGACAAAAGAAAGCGTTTTGCGCGGAATAGGAGTGTAGTAAGCGCCAAAATACTTTGTAACTCGTAAAATATTCATTTTCTTTTCAATTCGCTAGGCTACTCTCTTGATAATATCAATCGGAATTTAATGTAAAAATTTTGGCTCTGTACTATGCAACACATTAAAAATAAATGAATATTGGTTAAAAATTAGACCTAACTTCGCGATTTTTTATTATCGAACAAATTTCATCATTTTATGTTTTTGCCCAAACACGTCCCTTGGTAGTATGATGTAATTCTTGCGTGTTTTTTTTTCGGTTAGTTGAAACTTGATCTACTACTGTAAAAATCAAATCTGTTTACTGTTAACGAGCGCACACCCACTCTTAATATACCCACGTTGGTATTAAAGTAGGAGCATAATATCCTCGGGGTCCGGGTATGTCGGTACGGCTATTGTTCTCGTAGCGCCATATCCTAAATGACTACGACCTATTTTCTTGACGGTAACGCCTGTGCACAAAGCTAGGACACATTCCATATTTTTTAGGAAGCTATTTTGCTCACCTCGCTCGACAAATTCTAGGAAAGATATCCGCCAATCGGTGAGATGTTCTGCTGACTAGGTATAATATGTAGAACGAATTTCTTTTAGAGTATTTGTAGGTTAGTCTAAATGAAACTAGATAGGTTTTCAGTGTCATCTAAATGAAATCAAACTAGGTACTTTTTATCATTTTTTGAAATATTTACCTATTTAATGACTTTGTATCTAAGACTAATTGCTTGATTAAATATAATTTGTCAAGGAAACCTTCTAGTTTCGCCACGTTTTTTGGGTACCTTCCTTACACGTAAAGTGGGTATATGTTTTTTTTACTCGTCTTTTCTATTGGATGCGGCACCGTTTGATGGGTCTTTCAAAAATTCAAGGGGTAGGTACGAGTATGTTATGAATATATTTTCGATTCAGAGACCCATTTGTGAATCCCCTAACCGTGTAAATATTTTTTGTAATTAGTATTATCCAGTGCTAGCCCAGTGGTTAGGACTGCGGTCTCCTATTCGGGGGGTCGCAGGTTCGATACCGGGCACACACTTCTGACTTATTCGGAGTTCAGCGCGTTAAAGTAATTAAATATCCCATACTTCAACGGTGAAGGAAAACATCGTGAGGAAACCTGCACGCCTGAGAGTTCACTATAATGCTCTCAAAGGCGTGTGAAGTCTACCAATTCGAATTGAGCCAGCATGGTAGAATATGGCCTAAACCCTCTGAGAGGAGACTTGTGCTCAATAGTGAAACGCTTGGGTTGCTCATGATAATGATTATTACCATGTTGTTGAATTTCAAACTTTATGGTTACTTAATGTTTAATATTTAAAAGCAATATGCCGCTCCGGATAAAAAAGAAAGTGATGGACTCTACAATCCTACCCACTTTGACATATGCGTGCCAAACATGGACTTTGACTGTCAAAAACTCACAAAAATTGTCTCGCTGTTAAAAATCAATGGAAAGAAGCATGCTAGGTATAAAACTCCTTGACAAAATAAAAAGCGAAGACATACGAAAGAGAACAAAAATTATAGACGTACTAGAGCATGTAAGAAGAATGAAATGGCGATGGGCAGGTCATTGTATGCGTATGGCAGACGGAAGGTGGAGCAATATCGCTACTCGGTGGAGAGGACCGCACTTCGGGCAACGCACGACAGGCAGGCCGCTGAAGCGCTGGGCTGACGACATCGTGGCGACGGCAGGCCCAGAGTGGGAAAAGAAAGCACTAGACAGGACATTATGGGAGAGTTTGGAGGAGGCCTATACCCTCTCGGAGCGCTAAATTTTCCAACTATTACTATATATATACTTAAGTTATTATGTAAAATTTAGCAATAAAGGCTTTATTATTATTAATGTTCAAAGGCAATTTTTGTTATTGTTACAGGGTGGTTACCCGGCCAAATTAAAGAAGGTGCTAATAGTGACGGCGCCGCTTTGGTTCAAGGCGCCATTCCGGATCCTGCGGCTGTTCGTGCGCGAGAAGCTGCGCGAGCGCGTGCACACGGTCAGCGCGCCGCAACTGGGCGTGCACGTGCCGCGCGCCAGCCTGCCCAAGCAGCTCGGGGGGCTGCTGGAGCCCGACCACGCCGCCTGGTAAGGATTCACTGAAAAAAAAAATTGGCAGTGGCAACAGGGACTGCCGATTGAAGTGAAAACTAGATTTGCTAATAAAATAAAATAAATATAAAATAAAGAAAAAAAAATGATAAAAAAATAATAATAAAATATTTAAAAAAATAATAATAAAAAAAAAACTTGAGGTTTCAAGGGACACCCGGATGGAACGAAGTTACGATGGTTACGATAACAAAAGGAACATCACTATTAATGTGCATAAACCGACATAATTTTTTAAAATATTAAAGCAAATAAATTGTAACAGTAAAAAATTAGGGAAAAATTCCACATGTAGAAATTATTTAAAATAAAATAGAAAAAAGAAAATTCAGTCTGTCGAGCTGGGATTCGAACCATCGACCTTTATGCGACTGTAGAAACCCCAAGGCTACGGAGATCTAATATTGTAGTGTGAAAATATTGAACACAATGCCAAATTCACATTCAAAAAAGTGTCGGTTCAATTTAGTCTTAATTTTTTCCGTCTAGCCCCCTTTCGCATCGCGCGATAAGGAACTTCATTCCAAAAAGCGCATTGTTTCGTTTCGTGAGTGAGATTCGAACCTGCGACATCATACGTTAAACAGGAAGGCGGCTGCTTGCCGACTGCGCTGTACGAGGTAGCTTGAGAACCTCTAAAATGTTGAACGCTTACTGAAATCTCCAGGTGACGATGGTGACGGTGACGATTCATCTTTTTCACGCGAAATCCATGTTTTTTGCTCACCCGAAAAAGTGCTCAACGTGCCTAAAGAAGTTTTCACTTCAAAAACTGTAACCCGACTACAGAAAATTGGATGTGACATCCGTCATATTGATTATGTTCGTGTAAAATGTAGCCAATGTCACCCGGACCACAACAACGAATCGATTGATACCTCATTCATTAAAATCGGCTCAGTAGTTTAGGCGCTACGGTGGAACATACCTAAATAGTCACATACATACATAGACTGCTAAAATCATTACCCTTTTGGCACCTATTGGTACCTATTACAGTTGATCATCCGAGGCAGAGGGCAGAAGTTAGTGGGACGTATAGGATGATATCCTGGCTGAAGAAGCATCTGATCATTATTCAAAGCAGTAGTGTCTCAAAGTTGCCTAAATTATAATCGTCTACCGTCATTAAAAGGGACGCTTTGAGACGAAATTTCTCATTAGGCTTAATTAAGTCGTTTTAAACGTTGGATTTCCGAAGTATCTGACGAGGCCTAGGGTGGTATCACTGTATGAGGCTTCAGGTCTCTTTTAAAGCTCTCATTGGAACAATGTACCAAACTTTTGTATACATACTATACGCATACAATACTATAATTCGATTACATAAATATATGATTATAGAGTTGCATTAATATGCACACGTTCTTCTGGGACATAGAATCTCAATTCTGAACACGCTTCTACTTGTGCATAATACGTGCGAAGTTTAAATTAAACTTTAAACATTAGGTACTAGAGATTAGGATATACGTGACCCAAAGAGCCTTTTCTTTACTATTTACCTATTATAAACTTAATAAGTTAGTAGAGTAGTTAAAAAATAAGTATTTTTTTTTCATCTGGCGGCAGAAGGTCTGTTTCATCTTCAAAGAATCAGTCTGGCTGTTCAGAGTGGAAATGCAGCCACTATTATTGG
Source organism: Oeneis ivallda (assembly GCA_029955525.1). Lineage (NCBI taxonomy): Eukaryota > Metazoa > Arthropoda > Insecta > Lepidoptera > Nymphalidae > Oeneis > Oeneis ivallda. The sequence goes on along the minus strand of JARPMR010000020.1, from coordinate 16,667,080 downwards.
CAGCATCTCACGCAAGCATAATTTGTTTAGTAAGTAGGTTAAAATGTTACAACAAAACTTATAGCTTGCCTAAGCTTTAATGAGTTTTGTTGTAATATTTTATTTAAAAAAACTAGGACTGCAGTATGTTGAATTATAATTTCACGTTAGGTGCACAGTTGCACACAGCCTTGGGGAGCTAGAAGAAATCTCTATATGAGATAAGATTTTCCACATTTTGCTAAATAATAAGAATAAATATACTTATCGGAATGTAATTGATTACCTATGCAAAAATAAATTTTTCGAGATTTTAATTCAATAAAGTTTTTCCAGTTCCAATAGCAATTCCTTGGAGATTTCTTGAGAAAATCGTGATACTCTCATGTTTGAATGCGACTTGCATATGTAAGCTCATGTCCCATTTTCCAATTCTGTTATCGAGCTTACATGAAAGACTCAAAGAAACTCTAAAGATCTGCTCGGTAAATATACCTCCTTGAAAAGCGAATGTAAAGAGAGAAAGAGGTTTTTGTCGTTTTACAGAATTTAATTTTCTCGAGGAGTCCCTTCTATAGCGAAGTGAACATTCGATTTCTTTCAACAAGAGCGGAAGCAAGCCTTTTATGTTCATTCTTTTACAATTTAACCGACTTTTAATTTTAATTCGTAGCTATATTTAAACCCGCAACTTCTGATATCAATAGTTTTTATTATAATACACAGGTACGCCAAATATATCCGGGATCATATACGGGATTATCCTACATAAGTCCATAAAGTATCCGCCAGCTATCTGTGAATGTCCCGTGAAAATCGGCTGGACAAACACACAGATAGATAAACACAATTTAAACAAAAACATGTGTTTATGTTTTGCTACCATCTTTGAAATAATCATATTAGCGTAAATAAATAAAAGGTTATTTTAAAATCACAAAGAGAAATGTTAATTTTACTAATAAAACACATGATTTTGGACATAAAGTAAGTCCATGGCAGAGATACATATAAGTATGTTGGCGCAAACGCTAAAGAGAATATAAATCACTGCTAACACCGTACAAACGAGCTGCATGCTTGCAGTACTTTCTACGAAGTCTGCTCTTGGATTAATCTCTATTTAATGAGCTTTGTTAAAATTTACGGTAGGTAACGAGTCACTAATGTTGACACGGTAACTCCCTTCAGGTCTAACGTATAACTGAGTCGAGTCCAGAAGTGGTTTTGTCTGCTCTGGAGGCTTTACCCCTACCGTCAAAGACGTGCCGCGGCCGCCTAGCAATTTAGCGACCCGCATGGTGGCGTGTGGAAACCAATTAGGGGTCTGGGTTTAATTCTAAACCATACCATACAAGCTATCCCGCTGCGATCTTAGATTAATTTTGACCAAATTAAGAGCATGTTATGGAATAAACGAATTGCTTGGATACTGAACAACCACAGGATTGTCCAAATTTTTTTTTTAATATATAGACTAGCGCTTGACTGCAATCTCACCTGATGGTAAGTGAAGATGCAGCCTAAGATGGAGCGCGCTTGCCTAGAAGATGCCTATTCACTCTTGATTTAAAGGTACCTTAGTTAAAGTAAGTAAAAAAAGTTATAGTCAGTTGGAAAAACGGAAGCCGGAAGGGCATTCCAAATTCTAGCGGTTCAAAATCGATTCTGATAGCTACGATCTAACGAACGCATGACTGCAACTCTAGCCAAGTTACGTAGGTTTCTTGTCTATTCACTTTCTCTGATCGTAAACGTTTTGACGAAAGCCACCATGGAAAACGATTAATTGGAGCGCTCATTCTATCCCGTGGAGAGAAAAAATGTATGTCATTGTCTATGCTTAGCGTTTTTAAACGTCAGTCACAAAAATAACGTCAAATATTAATAAACATAATACGTCTCAATTTTTTAAATAGAATAAAAAAGTGAGTGAAATAGGTAATGTAAATATAGTACAGTCGCTACGCCGACGCAGTCGACAATTTCTCCCATCGCCACAACTTCAGGGGCTCCACGAAGACAGCGGCATCCGGCAAACCCTTCGCCCACCGGGTCTACGCCGCGACGGGAGAGGCTGCTTCGAGCGCGCACACGGAGGGCACAGACGCCTTTCGAAAAAGCCACAAGCGAGTTCGCAGGCGTCGAGTATTGCCGGCCGCAACTGGAGGAAGTCCGGGAACGAAATCACCATCAGAGGGATATGGAAAGGCTCCGATTAGAATCGCGAAGAATTGAAATGGAGGAAAACCGAAACGAAGTTTTTGCACGATTAAATAGGGTTCTAGACAATTTGACAGAATATTTGAGACCAGCATCTTCATAAGTGGTTGTCTCAGTATCTGTCAATCGGTCTACCCATTTTTGAGAGATCCGTAGGAGAACCAAAGTCACTGACATAGCTCAGCGAGTCGCGAAACTGAAGTGGAAATGGGCGGAGCACATAGTTTGAAGAGCTGATGGTGGTTGGAGTCCCAAGGTGCTAGAGTGGCCACCCCGCCCGCACCGGGAAGCGCAGTGATGGCAGACCCCCTACTAGGTGGACCTCTGACATCAAACGAGTCGTGGGGAGCCGCTGGATTCAGGCGGCGCAAGACCGAAGCCTGTGGAAGTCCATGCAGGAGACCTTTTAGAAATCTTAGAAATATATTAAGCTTAAGATTACACTATTAACATTATAAATAATAAATTAAGTTGTAAAGGTTTTCTACAATACGAAAACTTTGTGCACCTGTCCACCTTTGTCCAGCACGGACGTCTAAATAGGTTGATCTAGGAAAAGATTTTTGAATGAACTTGCTGTTCAATTAATTGATTTTTATATATTATGTAATAGTATGTATATTATATAGATTATAGTACAACATTGTGTTTAAGATTTAAATAAATACAACATCTTCCTCACAGGCAGTGTCTTTAAAATAATAAAGGTTTTTACTATTAATAAAGTACAGTATTAAAACAACAAAATATGAGTTTAATTTTTTAATTAGTAAACATTTAACTGCGAGATCAAATCGGAAATGAGGAGATCTGCAGGAGAACCAAAGTCACCGACATAGCTCAACGAGTCGCGAAACTGAAGTGGAAATGGGCGGAGTACATAGTTTGAAGAGCTGATGGTCGTTGGGGTCCCAAGGTGCTGAATTGGCGACCCCGAACCGGTAAGCGCAGTGTTGGCAGACCCCCACTAGGTGGACCGACGACATGAAGCGAGTCGCAGGGAGCCGCTGGATTCAGGCGGCGCAAGACCGAAGCCTGTGGAGGTCCATGCAGGAGACCTATGTCCAGCAGTGGACATATTCTAAAGGTTGATAATGAAACATTTAACTGTAAGATGTAGTGGTATTTCCATCCAAGATTACAATGGCATGAGTTACCAAATAATGAATAATATTAGATAAGGGGACATTAATAGTTAAATCTCGATAACATAACTTCAGCAAGTCACCAAGACTAAGGGATATCATCATCAGCAACGACAGCAACCCAGCAGTTCAGCAGCAGCTCTTATTGCAACCTATTCAACAAACAAACCTAGCCTATACTTTTGTTTTGGATCAGCTGATTCAAAATTCGCCATTTTGTAGCGTTTTCTATAGGGGCTTGACGATCGCTTCGATAGCGTTCGAAAACTTCAACTTCAAATCGTAAGCGCTTGTCAAAATTGCAACTTGGCTTCCAATTGTATGAGATGTAGCTATCAACATTATGGAAACGCTAAAATTTATTATACAGGGTGGGCCAGACCAGGTGGATATAAAATTTTTTTTAGATTGTTGACTTAGGGGCCTACCAGGACCCGCAAGGAAGAAATCGGTTCCCAGCCGATTACGAGAAAAAAAAAATATTTGAAATTTTGGAATATCATTACCTTGACGAACTTTTAATTTTTTTTTTAATTTTTTCCAGTGACAATTTCCGCAATTTTTTTATGGAATATCTTTCCGTGGCCGAAATTTGGAAGGGAGGACATTAATCCTTTAATGATGAATGACGGTATCTACTTTTTAAGAGAAAGAATAATAAAACAATGTTTTATTATTCCGAATTTCAGCCACAGCAGAAGCCTATCTCCAGAAAGATTAGCCATCTGTGCGGGAGATATTAAAGTGCACAAGTGTGTGCGCGAACACAGGTGCACTCTCAGTTTCATTACTCTCATAGCCCGATGGGACGGAAAATTCGACACGACCGGAGAGAAATTAGGCACAGGACCAACGGCTTTACGTGCTCTCCAAGGCACGGGGTGAAACAACGCCAACTTCCAAACTCCGGGCTAGTACTGAGAATTTCTTATCGGAAAACCCCAATACTTGGTTTGGTCCGACCCGAGACTCAAACCCGGGACCTCGTCGGCCGCAGTCGAACACGCTTATCACTAGACCTACGAGGCAGTTAAAATTAAAGGACATGCTGCAGTCTCCACAAACAATTAACATTTTTTTCAATAAGGTCGTTATTTAGACGAATGAGGAACGAAGACTTTTGAAAAATCATAACCTTTTATCCGGCACATTTTTTTTTTTTTTTTAAAGAATATCAGCCAAGTTGAAGTTGGCTAATATCCTCCTCTCCCCTCCAAATAAGCGGAAAGCTTGTGTTAGGAGTGGGTACGACAATAGTGCAACGGGTGGGATTCGAACCTGCGACCTTTCGGTTTTCAGTCCGCACCTTTAACCGTTGGGCTATTGAAGCTTAGCATTGACATACAATTTTTCTTTTGGCAATCGAAAGAACATAAGTTGCTACAGTTTTTAAAAAATCACCAGTGCTATGAACCTCTTCTTTTATTTTTAATGGAATTTTAAAGTTATCTGTAGATTTTGTATGAACTTAATTTTCTTGAAATAATTTAAAATTGAATGCTCTTAAAACCAGTTAATCAGACTGGAATTTTTCTTAAGAGAGCACAGTTATTAGATAAAGATATTCCATAAAAAAATTGCGGAAATTGTCACTGGAAAAATTAAAAAAAAATTAAAAGTTCGTCAAGGTAATGATATTCCAAAATTTCAAATAATTTTTTTTATCTCGTAATCGGCTGGGAACCGATTTTTTTCCTTGCGGTTCCTGGTAGGCCCCTAAGTCAACAATCTAAAAAAAATTTTATATCCACCTGGTCTGGCCCACACTGTATTTCGTCGAGCGAACAGCTGACTTGTAAACTTGGCTACGATTATTCTATAGCCGCGTGACTTGTCGATAGCGTTCTACAATTCCCATACATTTCAAGAGTTTTCTATAGCGTTGACGATGATAGATAGTCAACTTGGCTAGAGGGGCTGATGATCTTTGTAGCGATCATTTTTATTCACACCAATCGTTTCCTTCTGATTGGCTGATTTACTCAATGTTGCAGCAAGAATGCCATAAATTCTGTCAATCACCACTTGAGACTGTAGCAATTATAATTTATTGATACAGATTTTCCAAAATCGACCAGCAGTTCTACTAAAAGTGGTAGGTAGAGTGAGATGTAAAAGTTATGAACGAAGCGATTAGTCAATGGCTTCCAAGTTTAACTGGCGGTTAACGTTTCTAGTGGATTAGGTCGCTAATTTGATTGTTCAACTTGTTGGATTGAGCACTTTAGGTACTAAACCACAGCGCGAAATGATTTAATAATACGGGTATTACGGCCCGAGCTAGTACTGTTTAAATAACAGTAAACCTAATATAAGTGACCCATTTTAAGGGTTCTGTACCAAAATGGCAAAAAAGAACCCTAGGAGAATTAAGGAAAAAAGAAAGGACAAAGTCGCGGGTAAAAGATAGTTAATCAATAAAGCGCTTAATTAAATTATCTTACACACACACACGCTGCTTGTCCTAGTAATTTGTACTAGGCTCGCCATTTCTTTTTGCTTGCTGTTTTGGCGACTTGTATCTGCGACTGGAATTGGAGTTTTTTGTTTACTCTTCTGGGGAGGAAAACAACCTCTCCGTGTCTACTAGGTCAGCACGAAACCGCGTTGCATTTCTTCATGACATTCGAATGTATGTATAGAGGGGAATGCGCAGTTTGCTAATTGCTGTGTAGCATAAGATACAAACCATCAAAGCGGAGATAAAAGTTCCATCGTAGCTTCTATAGTGTCTGAAAAGCGATCAAATCGCGGATCGCTGATGCTTATAGCAGTGTGTGCGTTGGCACTTCGATGGTTGGCACTAAAAGCTTTTAACCGTTAGATTCTCGTGTAGTAGTTATTTCTAATGGGCAACATCGGAAACTCGATTGTTCGGACTTTCAGGCTCGGGCAATTCAGAGGTTGCTACACCAGTAACTGCTAATCGTTCCAGTTCGAATCTGTATTGATGGCTGAATGGATTGCTAAGTAACATTTAGGTAACGGTAATAGCGGACTCATTTCGGGGCTTTAGGATAAAATCCCAGGACACCACGAACTTTTCGGAGTTACGTGCGTTTTTTAAGCAATTGGGTACTTGACTGATATTTTTTTATTTATTTAAAATAACGTTTTAAATATTACTAGCTGATGCCCGCGACTTCGTCCGCATGGATTTAGTTTTTAAAAATCCCGCGGGAACTTTCACTGTCCGAGATAAAAAGTAGCTCTCCCGGTCTGAGGAACCACTACTACATCCAATTACTATACCCATGCAAAAAATCGCATCAATCCGCTGTTCTGTTGCAAAGTGATTGAAGGACAAACCAACAAACAAACACACTTTCGCATTTATAATATCAGTAATGCTTTATTATAACACTTTTTATAATTGTCAAATTTTTTACCATACTTAACCAAAGACAAAATTACGTTTAGCTGTCATTTACGTTTTGTTATTCCACTGTCATTTGCGTTTTGTTATTCCATGTCAGATGCGTTTTTGTTATACCACGTTTTATAGTTACTTGACGGAAACGCGGTCGAACGGGATAAAAAGTATCCTATGTCAGTCTCCTGGCTCTAAGCTACCTCTCCACCAATTTTCAGCCAAATCGGTTCATCCGTTCTTGAGTTATAAATAGTGTAACTAACACCACTTTCTGTTATATATATATACTAGCTGATGCCCGCGACTTCGTATGCGTGGATTTAGTTCATAACATCCCGCGGGAAATCTTTGTCACCCTCCAGGTTCTCAACTATACCTATCCAATAAATCACGTCAATCCGTAGCTTTGTAGCAGGAAACATTTGATCGTCTTGCTCGTGGCATTGTTAATGATGATTCAAAGAGAAAACATATTACTGATGATATTATCAATTACGTTAAACTATAATTTTTATAATTGTTTTTACCATAATTAACCAAATACAAAATAACGTTTAGCTGTCATTTACGTTTTGTTCTTCCACTGTCATTTTCGTTTTTTTATTCCATGTCAGATGCATTTTTGTTATACCAGGTTTTATATTGACTTGACGGAAACGCGGTCGAACGGGATAAAAAGTATCCTATGTCCGTCTCCTGGTTCTAAGCTACTTCTCCACCAATTTTGAGCCAAATCGGTTCATCCGTTCTTGAGTTATAAATAGTGTAACTAACACCACTTTCTTTTATATATATAGATATAGATATAACGTTTTTAAATATTATAACACAATGCCATTTTTCTTTTTAAATATCTTACCTAGTCTCGAAAATATAGAGCTAAGTTCCCTGATAGACAGAGAGAGTGCTATTGAGGTGTGACGTCAAAACTCAAATGCTCCATACACTCTTCATAGAAAATTTCGTTCTAGAAAGAGACAGATACAGTCACAGTAAAACAAGCTTTTATCTTATTTGTTTTTTGACCGCTTTATTTTCTGTTTTACAAAATAATATTATTGAATGCATATCATCATTTTGACAACAGTCAAATACCCAATTAAATATCACTTGATTTAACGGCGGAGGAAAACATTGAAAGAAAATGCATTTTCCCGAGATTTCTTCATGATATTCTCAAATGTGTGTGAAGTCTGCCAATCCGCAATTGGCCAGATGATGGCTTTAAACCTGGGCCAATAATGGGGCCAGTGGTGAGTTGAGAATTTAAAAAAAAAAATCGAGTTTTTTATAAGATAAGTAAAACATTGTTGTAGCATTCATTCATTAGCAACACATCAACTGCTCACTACTGAGCTCAGGTCTCCTCTTAGAGAAGGTTTATAGGTCATAGTCCACCACGCTGGCCCAATGCGAATTGGCGGACTTCACACTCCTTCAAGATATTATGAAGAACTGAGGTGTGCAGGTTTCCTCACGATGTTTTCCTTCACCGTTGAAGCAAGTGATATTTAATTGCTTAAATGCACTTGACTCCGAAAAGTCAGAGGTGCGTACCCGGGATCGAATCTGCGACCCCCCGAATAGGAGACCAAAGTCCTAACCACTAGGCTATCACTGCTTCAACATTGTTGTAGCGAATGAGCGAAATGTGTTGTTGCATATTTGTTTCTGTAATGGTAAATTTTATAATTCAGCCGGTACCTATCATGACAATAATAACAAGAAACATATTTTAATTCAAACATATAAACGTATAGGTAGGTATACAGAAGGTGAGCATGCTCGCGCGTGCAAGATTTTCAGTTTCCTTATTATCAGAACACATGCAATCCATTTAATTCTCCGGATTCTGGAGCCTTGAAAAGCTGTCTAAATAATAAAGTGCCCGCGTATTGCTCGCGTAGTGGAAGGTTTTCCTTATTCTTAAAGAATTATCTAAAAACATAAAACTCCAATGGCATTGAAGGCAACAATTCGAATTCAATTTTGACCTCTGTTATCGAGATTTCCAATAGGGCTATTCTCTATTATTATTATAAGTATTTAGTGGCCATCGAAAGTTACTAAGAATTGTCAAACCCGCGAAATGAAATGTAGGTTTGACAGTTCTTATACTTAGTTTTTGTTATTCTATTTCCATTATTTTATACCATTGTTTTCCATAACCACTGAAAATGTCAAAAATATGGAATAATAATATGAATGATCTCATGCCATCTGTCGACCGACTGCGCAGTTCGCGTGCAGTTGACTACAGTCAGCGTACAGTTGGAGCGCAGTTCTAGCACAACAGACGCACAGAACACAGTCGGTCGACAGTTGCGATGCAGTTACATCAACTTCAATAGTACGAGTGTGATCAAATTGCATTTTGCAATCGGTTGCGATTCAAACGCTGTCCGCTGTCTAAACTCTTAAGTGGTAACTCATACAAAGACATAATTGGGTGTTCTATTTGCAGGCTCGAGCACTGCAGGAACTGTTACACGAATAACCTGGTCTCAAAGTGCGACAGCGTCATCGACGACTATGTAATTAGCAATCACATACCGCCTGTCAAACAGCAAAATGGTGAGTCTTGTTATACCATGGTGGTTATTGTATCTATCCTATTTAGGAACTTTTAATTCTATCACAAGAAAACCTGCGGGGCCTATGTGTAGAAGTGAAGTCTATTTTTCGACGATTATAAATTGTGCGTCCTTACGTTCGTGCACGCAATACGAAATAGAATATCCCTCGGAGGCTTGATGAATGTTCTATCTCCAAAAAATATATTTACAGGAGAGACTAATAAATTCGTCTACATATATGCTATCACGACTTTCAAACTTCAGTCCTTTTTGTAGACATTTGCTTCATTGCGTCCGCGATAGAAATATTTATGTGTCAAAAGACTTTTCAAATTGCTCTAGTATCATGTCTGCTTGATCCATGTATGAAACTAGGACCATTATTAATAATTGTACATATAAATATAAAGTAGGAACTTGACTTTGATATTCTTTTGTTTTGACCCAAAATCGGTGAAGACAACGTCAAGATAGGTACATTGTTATTAAGAGTGATCGCAAACATACAATTTCAAGTTGGCCGACTATCGTACAACTAAGATGCGTACTTTTACAAAATATTAATATCAACCATATCGTGTGCATAATAGGAAGGATTTTCGCTAATTATGTAGTTGGACGATTTAGTTGGTTAAGAAGTGCGGGCTACCATAAGTCACTATGCCTAGTAGTAATATAGGTACTCTGCGATTTAGTTGTCCAACTTGAAATCGTAAGTCAGCAACTTCTTCTTCTTCTTCTCTCCTGGAAATTTTCTCCGCAAGTAGGCGTGTCTACCCGTTTTGTGTGGTTCCACTGGTGCGGTTCTCCGCCGGATCATTCCATCCAGCCGAGCTCACTCCAGAATCCGAGTAGGCCACCCTGGTCGGCGAGGAATTCCGGAAGTGTTGCTGGAGAGCCAATGTAATTCTGTCGTTGGTTGGAATACACCCCTGCATTTAAGCAGTACGTGTTCCGGTGTTTCGTCGTCCTCCATGCATGTTCTGCATAAAGGACTGTCGGTGATACCTAAAATAAAGGTGCTTGTTGAGCGAACAGTGTCCTAGTGTGATCGTACCTACAACTATCCTTAGCTTGGTTCGGTTTAGTTGTAGTAGTTTCGCTGTGAGACGTTGATTGATGCATGGAAATGCCTCTTTTGTTGCTGCAGTCTGTAGTGTTTGCCCAAAATTCGGCATGTGTACTTAATGTTTGGTTGAGCAACCAAGTTTTGTATTCACAGAAGGGTATGGGAGCGAACGGCTCCGGTCCCATCACCTTCAGTGCTGAGGCTCGCCGTGCTAGTTCGTCGGCTGCGTCGTTACCAGTAGTGCCACTGCCACAAGTCAGCGGCTACTCTAACGGTTAAATAACGAAACTTTAACTATTTTGCAATACTTTGTCCTGACAAAGTCGCAAGCATCTGCTAGTTTCGCTTATAATTAATATGGTTCTGTCAATCGTGTTAATTGTTCATTCGCCTGTTCTAGCGCGATACTTATCATACAATGATGAAGGTTATCGTATAATAGGTTAGCACCTTCATAACTACACATCTGGGTTATAATTTGTGTATTACATACGAGTATGTTTTGCGTTTGATTGCGATTTTGAAGGCCGTCTACTATGGAAAATCCATTTATCTTACCTATAAGTATTATAAATGTGAAAAGGACTGAATCGATTTGGCTGTGATGGAATTGAATGGAGATAAGTAGCGTATACCAAGAATAAACACATAAACTACATTTTATGCCAGAAATTTAAAAGTTGCTTGTAAAGCTTGTAAATAATATCGCATAGATCGACTATGCAATGAAACACATAGCTTGGTCGAAAACCAAAAACTTCAATGTGAAAGTAGGTACATACCAGTTTTAAAGTTTTACTTGAGAGGATTTGAATGCGCCGCTATTCATACATTTTTGTAGCTAAATTTGTTTCATATTTTTATTTTGCATCAAACTTTTGAGAGCATTGAGATGAGAGATCTTATGCCAGACTGAAACATTTCGTGAGGAATTGTTAAGATTGTGTTAAAGCAACCTCCGCAAACGTAAGCGTATCATGTGCTCGTATACGCAATTTAGCCCCATTTTCCTGCAACATGATCTTAACATGCGAATTTTTGTTTGTGAATAATATACATAATTTGGTTAATCCTAGAAAAAAAATTTCTTTTACTTTGGAACATGTTTGGAACGCTTTGACGGTTGATTCGCTGTTGATTTCGAACTAAGCTAACTTAGCTTTGAGACGCGTACCGGCAACGTATTAGCTTTACTGAGGTGATGGGGCTAGCGCGGGGAGATGAAGGGGGAAGGGAGCGAGGTGTAAGGCAATGTGATCGTGTTATACATCCAGGAAACAGCAATTTTTCAGTTGGCGTGCAATGTAATTGCATCAAATTAGTACCAAATAACTGTATGTATTCAGGCCAAAAGGATGCAACCCACAAAACGAATTAAACACATGTCTACTTATAGAATGAAGGTTAACTTTTCTATCTATATTGGCAAGTTTTATGAGTCCTTTTTGCATAACTACGTCCAGCTATAATTGAAATATGTATATACCCGTCTATGTTTTTTTATTGCCTGTGGAGATCCTAAGTTATAATCTAATAATCCAATGCAGCCTGAAGTTAACTTATGTTTTAAGTTAAGAGTACCTCTCACCATAACATGGCATTATCATCATGAGCAATCCATCATCCCTGCTGAGCACAGGTCTCCTTTCAGAAAAGGGTTATAGGCCATAGTCCACCATGCTGGCCAAAAGCAGGCAGGCAGACTTCACACACCTTTGAGAATATTATGAGAATTCTCAAGTGTGCAGGTTTCCTCACGATGTTTTTATTCACCGTTGAAGCATGTGTGATGTGGATATTTAATTGCTTAATCGCACATAACTACATGCGACCCCCCAGATAGGAGATCACGTTCCTAACCACTAGGTTGTCACTGTTTAACTTGTAACGATGTGGACTGCCGGCAGGTATAATAAATGAGGAGGTGGCGTGTGACATGACCAGCGACCGCGTGCCCCGCCTCGACAACGGCTCCGACATCATGCACATCAGCGGCGACCCCGCCTACACCTGCGACGCCAGTCCGCTGAGGTACCCGCCCACTATCAATCACTTGCTGATAAAGTGACTTAATTATAATTTCTGAATTGTCTCTGGTCTGGTCTGGTGGGAGGCTTTCGTTGGCCGTGGCTAGTTACCACCCTACCGTCAAAGACGTGCCGCCAAGCGATTTAGCGTTCCGGCACGATGGCGTGTAGAAACCGATTAGGAGTATGGGTTGAATTTTCACTGCCATACCCTTCCAAGTTAGTCCGCTACCATCTTAGACTCGACTCGATCGCAGTCAAGGACTATCTTGTCATCAAATAAAAAAAAATAAAAAAAAAAAACTGTTAGATATATATCAGTCACTTAAACGGATAGTGGTGAAACAGGCTCTAAGGCGTCAGTTACATAAGAAGAGTTTATCGAATGAGAGTGGCAAGAAATCGTTTGCGATTATCCGATGCGATAACTTTCCATACAATTCCCGCCCGCGATTATACATTACATTATAATATTATTATACATTATGACAAAAACTCGTATCAGTTAAGCGATGCTCGAATATCAGTGCCGAAAATATAGCTCGCATTCGAGAAACTCCTTGTGTGACTGAGCCATAAAAGTCAGGCAACTCAAAAAAGGTGTTCCCTGGACGAAAAGAAAGTCTTTCTGAATGTTTTGTTAGTAAAGTTTATTCAATTCATCTTAATTTATAGTCAATTTTATTTAAATCACATTTCATAATTCATTTAGGTCATTTAGGACCAATAAATTCCTGAAAAGCCGGCAACGCATTGGTGGCGCCTCTGGTGCTACAAATGTTCATGGGCGGCGGTAATCACTTAACATCAGGTGACCCGCCTGCTCGTTTGCTCGCTATTCATATAAATAAATTCACAACATATGACATAGAGACATCTCATTAAAAAAACAATAACTTAAAAGTAAAACTTTGTTTAAGTATGAAAACTCGAACTTGCGGTTGATCCATAATGCTTTGTTGTCAGCTGTAAGATTGTCTAAAAATGATTACTACATTGTGAAGATCGCAATCATCTGGCTAGTACTCACTCGCTTTTGGTTGGTCGCCGCGCCGTGACGACTTTGGGCAACTGTAATGTCTCAAAGGGTATTTATTTCTTGAAATAAAAAAAATGCGTGAGTGTCGTGGAATACACGGTTGGAAAGAAGTTCCTTTGATAGTAAATTAATAATAAAAATAAATAAAATAAATAATCTGAAGTCAGGATTCGAACCCACGAACCGATAGTTTCACTCCTTCGTTAGCCGCTACGCCACCGAAGCTATGATGGAACTTGTGTAATAAACGAAGGCAACACACAAAGGTCGTGACGGAAAAATTCTTTCACTTTTTTTCACAAAGCCGCCATCCGCCAATTCCTTACCGTACGATAAGGAACTTTCGTTCCAAAAATAAAATTCAATGATGCAGCAAGAACTGGCATTCTAGCCAATCAGAGATAACTTTCGTTCCAAAAAAAATCTGTGATGCAGCAAGAACTGGCATTCTAGCCAATCAGAGATAACTTTCGTTCCAAAAAAAAATTCAGTGATGCAGCAAGAACTGGCATTCTAGCCAATCAGAGATAACTTTCGTTCCAAAAAAAAATTCAGTGATGCAGCAAGAACTGGCGTTCTAGCCAATCAGGGGTAATTGCGAACGTCACACTGTACCAATCATTTTCACACAATCCCACAGCCGGATATTAAATACTCGCAGTAATAGAAGCGTTGATGGTTTTCCAATAATGTTTTCTTTGATGGCAGACACACGCACGGCTACAATGGCGACATGAAGGCCGGACACATAAACTCTGGCGACGAAGACGACTTAGACTTAATCAGTAAGTGGAACATCTCATCTGTCTTATTACGTTTTTATGAAGTCGACTTCTAGTACTCTAGGTGGTAAACCTTGCAGGGTTTTGCCTTGCCGTATTGATAAACTGATAGAAGCAAAACAAAACATTGGATGGTCTAAAATACAAATTAAATTTTTTTATCAATGTAGGCCAACCTGTGGCTCTTAAAACATGGCAAGACTACTGACTACCACCTAAAATTGATATCTTAAATTAATTACTACGATCGCAATCAGCTTCGGTACTCTCTCGCTATTGGTTAAAATGCATTGATGCAGCTTGAGTATGGCTTTCATAATTCACTGTAGAAGTGAAGTGTGATCATTTTTGGCAATCCCACAGGTGATCAATTAATACATACGTTTCAATTTGCTATCAATAAATAATTTAAAGCAGAGATAGCCATATGATAGCATAGATAGTGGTTAGTACTGTGGTTTCCTATTCGGGGGGGTCGCAGGTTCGATCCTAGGCACGCACTTCTGGCTTTTCTAAGTGCTTAAGAAATTAAATATCACAAGATGAAGGAAAACATCGTGAAACAACCGGTACACCTGAGAGCTCTTCATATGATGATGATGAAATAAGTTACAAAATATCCATATAATTATGATCTATAGAAAATTCAAAAATAGTATAAAACCATCCCATCCTGTGATGTTTTGATTGTTAGTGTCTGTGGAAAATAAGTTCTCAGCTACGAGAAAATCAAAAACCTTCAAGGTTTTTTAAAACTAAAAACTTTTTAAAATAATTAAAAGCAACATATCACAGCTTGTTATGTGAATGTCATTTTGACATTTTTATTATAATATTTATAAACATTAGGTACTCCTTAAACATGAAATTAGCTATTATGTAAATTCTGGTATACATAATCATTAATCTGTGATATAAATTAACAATAATATTTAAGCGCGAGCACACTTCCCATAAAACAATTTAAACAGTATATCCAACGTTAATGACAAATGAATTTGAACAAAACAAATATGGGTACGTTAACAGTTTTATACAAACACGAATAATATTTACAATGCTAATAGGACAGCGGCTGAATAAATCGACAGTCGGTAATTTAAACTGTTCACAATCCTTACTAATATTAAAAAACTGTGTTTGTTGGTTTGTCCTTCAGTCACGCAGCAACGGAGCAACGGAGCTAATTGATTTTTTGCACGGTTATAGTTGAGGACTTGGAGAGTTACATAGGCTACCTTTTATCTCGGAAAAACAGAATTCCCGAGGGATTTTTAAAAATTTAACTCGATGCGGGCAAAAGTTAGTTATGATTATCAACATTTACTTTTCTACACACTTTGTACTTGTCATAACCAACCTTCAGGCAACAAACAAGTTCTGTTCAACACCTGAAGGTTGTCTGAAAGTAGTTGCTATTGTATTTAAATTCAGTAGATCCTGCATGCCAACATAGCATGATTATCTAGAAATGTTTACGAGGACTCTAGAATAATAAGACCTATAGTAATACCTAATGTCGACGGCAATGGTGTACGGATTCGAACGACTTTTTATTTTATGTTTACACCAAACCTGAATATCATTGTAAACATTTTTTGTGAATAAAAATAATAATAATCTATATAAATAAAAATGAATGTTGGTAAGCGCATAACTCAAGAATGGATGGACCAATTCGGTTAATTTATTTTTTTGTATGTTCCTTAAGGTCCACGGAAGGTTTTAATACTTAGTAAAAAAAAAAAAAGTTGGCGGTACGAAGTTCGCCGTGTCAGCTAGTTGCAAATAAAATAAATAAATATGATCCTTAGAACAACTTCTAACAAGGAATACATTGAGTTGTAGGTCACCTTCCATATTTTTTTAGGATTTTGAAAAAATAACACTATAGGTATATCAATGACTTCCACCAAACTGTTCTGATGCTTTTCCATTTCTTAGAAACTAGAAAGTCAACATTGAAACAAAATGTACGTTGATTTATTCAAAGATAGTTACAGTTAAGTAAAAAACTACTTTACTAGCGTACTGCGGGATAGATTTTCTGAAGAAAACGTGGAATAAAACAAACTTCAATCATGAAAAGTTTGTGCATATTTATGAAACTAAAAATTCAATTCTTATTATTTCAAAAAGTTTTAGTTTTTGAATATGAAACGAACAAAAATCTTTTTTTTAAATTACTCTTGTAACAAGCATCGTGTTTTCCAAATCAAATTAAAAAAAATATCCAATTCCCCTTCACTTTCGAATAATATTTCCATTTTATACCGTCACGTACTGAATTTTTAAAAACTTAAATCTACGTGAATCAAAGTTAGTTCAAATATCATGATAATATTGGAGTGGAAAATTTCAGTTAGGTATATACCTGCCTAACCGCCATTAAAGCGCAGGTACCTACTTTGATACAAAGGAAATATTATATTCCAGAATAATAATCGTCATAAATAATTTTACGAGCATTTTCATCATTTTGGTATGACGCCCGTAAACTATATTGTACTCAGCCATATAAAGAAAATCCATACATGTGTTTCGTATAGCATAATAATTTTAGTATTTCTCATTGATCCATACCATTTTGGTATGTATATTGTATACTTATTAAATCTTTAAAATATGTAGATAGATAAATATTTTTTTATTTATCCACGAAGCATTATATGTTATACTATTGTAGTAAATAATTTTGAATTTGAATTAAGTATCATTCACACGTTGGGTCTCATTAGGTATAAATGATTGTTTTAGTTTTGACACAGAATTAATCCTTACTAATATTATAAATGCGAATGTGTGTTTGTTTGTTTGTGGGTTTATTGAACTGCTGATCGACGTGTTTTGGCCGACGGTCGGCCTGCAGAGTGCCGAGTGAAAGCCTAGCTACTTTTTATCCTGGAAAATCAGACTTCCCGAGGCATTTGTGGAAATGTCATATTCTATTCTAACAAAGATGCACGGGTTAAATCAGCTTTGCATCCAGCTGCCCACAAGATAGTATAAAAACTTATTACAATGTAATAGCTACTTATTAATATTGTAAAATGATTATTTTGAAAAGAGCAACTGCTGAGTTTCTTGCCGGCTCTTCTCAGCAGAATCCGCTTTCCGAACCGGTGGTAGAGTCTTGACGTGTCATAAGAGCCACAGGTTGGCACATGTAATAAATAATTTTGAATTTTGAATTTTAAAAACTAAATCCACGCGGACGAAGTCGCAGGCATCAGCTAGTGTTATATAAGAATGAAGCAATGTTTTCACCAGCACGTGGCACTTGGTCGTCGGGGGAGGCGTCGCCCGGCCTCTCGGACGAGGAGTGCGGCGGCGGCGGCGCGGGCGAGACCCCCGCGGCGCTGCTCGCGCGGCTGCACTCCCTGGGGCGGCGCGGGCTGGTCGCCGAGTACGAGGAGATCAGAGCCCGCCCGCCCAACGGGACCTTCCACCATGCCAAGTGAGTCAAGATAATAAACTTAATTTAATAATAATATAAATAAAAATGGTTGGAATGTTGGTAAGCGCATAACTCAAGAATGGATGGACCAATTCGGGTAATTTATTTTTTTGTATGTTCCTTAAGGTCCACGGAAGGTTTTAATAAAAAAAAAACAAACAAAAAAAAATAATTTTTATTTTTAACTTTTGTCCGAACGAAGTCTGTCCGGGCAGCTAGTTTAATAATTTAATTTAATAATTAATAATTAATTAATAATATAAATAAAAATGAATGTTGGTAAGCGCTTAACTCAAGAATGGATGGACCAATTCGGGTAATTTATTTTTTTGTATGTTCCTTAAGGTCCACGGAAGGTTTTAATACAAAAAAAAAATACAAAAAAAACAAAAAAAAATTATAATGGATAAGTTGGCGGTACGTAGTTCGCCGTGTCAGCTAGTTTATTATAAAAAAAAATTGGTTGTGTGTAAAGTCGGTTTACGGACGATAGTTTTACGTGATAACGTCATAAAGAAACATTGAAAATGACTGGCGGGCCCCTCTCTAAACCAACGCTTGGGCCGATCGTGCTTCTCTAACGCTTGTTCCGCGCTCTCGCTTGCACGCTCAGGCTCTGGCGGAACGTGACAGTTTTACGTGCGTGCAGCCGGTGTTCATCGATTTATATGACGTTATCACGTCAAAAAAACAAGTGTGCTTTAGACCACACTACTGAAGTAAAACTTTCGAAACGCAACTGGCTATGAGAGAAAGAGAGAAAGACAATGTGTGCTCGCACCTCTCTCTCTCTCTTGCCCCTAAAGTAATATACGAAAGGTATCTTTGTATCTTCACTAACTTATATCTCCGTATTCACCGTTACACATCACATTATTCGTAACGCATTCACCAGCTTACTCCCCAATTCAAGCCTGCGTAAAGAAGTTTTACTTCAAAAATTATTTTTAAATAAACAGACTTCAAACGCTCACGCCGCGGTACAAAGTATATAATTTATTGTTGATAATTTAAAAACAGCTCGATCGATAAAATTTCAATGGGACCACCTGGAAAGTAGTATGAACCCTTAGTAACCTTTGAAACAAAAAATAATTTTCCAAATCGGTTCAGGTGTCAATAACAAAAAAGATTCCGATGAATTGAGATGGAACCTCCTCCTTTTTTGAAGTCGGTTAAAAATAGGCCCTATTTTATTTTATTATTCGGCAAGCATTGCGATTGCGGGGATCCGTCGCTTAAGTTCTTAACACCGCATAATCCAAATTATCTCAGTATATGTACTTTGAAAATATTTCTCACGAGTTTAGATTATTTGGTAAATAACCACTACAATAAAAATATAATTTTTCTTTGTCTTGATTGAAGTTGAGTTTGCTTGATTGCCACTGGCAACTTATACGCTGTTGGGGAATAAATAGGGATAAAAAGATCAAGGGTAAACTCAGTTAGAGATATTATTCCGGTTTTTTGGCTGTTGTATGAAATGGTATAAGCAGTAATAGCCTAGTGGTTAGAACTGTGGTCTCCTATTCGGGGGGTCGCAGGTACGATCCCGGGTACGCACCTCTGACTTTTCGGAGTCAAATGCGTTTAAGAAATTAAATATCACCTGCTTCAATGGTGAAGGAAAACATCGTGAGGAAACCTGCACATCTGAGAGTTCTTCATAATGTTCTCGAAGGTGTGTGAAGTCCGCCAATTCGCATTGGGCCAGCGTGGTGGACTATGGCCTATAACCCTTCTCTGAGAGGAGACCTGCGCTCAGTAGTGAGCCGTTGATGGGCTGCTAATGAATGATGAACCACTACAATAAAAATATAATTTTTCTTTGTCTTGATTGAAGTTGAGTTTGCTTGATTGCCACTGGCAACTTATACGCTGTTGGGGAATAAATAGGGATAAAAAGATCAAGGGTAAACTCAGTTAGAGATATTATTCCGGTTTTTTGGCTGTTGTATGAAATGGTATAAGCAGTGATAGCCTAGTGGTTAGAACTGTGGTCTCCTATTCGGGGGGTCGCAGGTTCGATCCCGGGTACGCACCTCTGACTTTTCGGAGTCAAATGCGTTTAAGAAATTAAATATCACTTGCTTCAACGGTGAAGGACAACATCGTGAGGAAACCTGCACATCTGAGAGTTCTTCATAATGTTCTCGAAGGTGTGTGAAGTCCGCCAATTCGCATTGGGCCAGCGTGGCGGACTATGGCCTATAACCCTTCTCTGAGAGGAGACCTGTGCTCAGTAGTGAGCCGTTGATGCGTTGCTAATGAATGATGAACCACTGCAATAAAAATATAATTTTTCTTTGTCTTGATGAAATTGAGTTTGCGTGATTACCACTGGCAACTTACGCTGTTGGGGAATAAATAGGGATAAAAAGATCAAGTGTAAACTCAGTTAGAGATATTATTCTGGGATAAAAGGATCAAGGGTAAACTCAGATATATGATTCTGGTTCATTTGGCTGTTGTATGAAATGGTAATTTTCCTCCTCAGATTACCCAGTAACCTAGCGAAGAACAGATACACGGACGTGCTCTGCTACGACCACTCGCGCGTGCTGCTGTCGCAACAGGACGACGACCCCAGCTCCGACTACATCAACGCTAACTATGTGGACGGGTACAAGCAGAGGAACGCCTTCATATGCACGCAGGGTACGTGACCCATCCACCCAACATCTGACCTCTGTAGGCTGTCTCTATACAAATGTCAGCTTAATTAAGGGTCAACTAGCTGATGCCCGCGACTTCGTCTGCGTGGATTTAGTTTTTAAAATCTCGGGAACTCTTAATTGATTTTTCGGGATAAAAAGTAGCCTATGTCCCTCTCCAGGTCCTCAACTATACCCATGCAAAAAAACACGTCGATCCGTAGCCCTGTTGCGGCGTAATTGAAGGACAACCAACAAACCTACAAACCAACAAACCAACAAACCTACAAACCAACAAACAAACACACTTTCGCATTGATAATATTAGTAAGTAAGCGCCATATTTGACATACGAGTGTCTTTGGAACTAATGATATTGCAAATGGCACGCTGACCTCTATAATTAATCTATGAAATCATAGACAACTTATAGAGGTCTATAAGGTTGTCTACGGCTGGGTCATGCGTCATGCTCGCGAACGGTGCCACCGGCGGTAAATAAAATAAATAAATAAAACTTTATTGACCTTAACCAACACAACAAATAAATTATCACTAAGAGTCTACTATATACCTATTTAAAAGTAATTGGTGTGGAATGATCAGTGGGCCACCCCCTCAGCTTGTGCCGCAGCATGAAAGGCAGGTATGTACCTACCGGACACACCGCAACGCTGATTTTCAGGAAGGGCCCAAGGGCCGAAACGTCACGGACCACCACTGTGGTCACACAAGAAAAAAAAAATGAATTAAAAACAAAAATAAAATAAACATAATAGACAATTATAATGGGGTAATGGGGCTACTTTCTGTCTGCCCGTCTTAACATGTATTGAATTGTAAGTAGGTAAGCTTTTGTGGAACTTCCCCTCATTGTGGAAACACTGCATACATAGCATAGTATATAGTAATCTTTGTTACAAAATTAACTTATTACGTATAATTTGGTTCTCGTAGGACTTTTTAGTTGTGAGTTCGCTCACAAAACACACTTGTGACTCCTGTGTGACTTTTTGGATCAGTCAAAATACAATTATTTTGTTTTAAAGTATCTTCAAGGCTATCTAAATATATAACCGGTAAGAATAAAATCCTCTAAGGAAAACAAGGAATTTCGTTAAAATACACTCGACTATAAATAGCACTTTCAAGGAAACGCTTTGTTATTTCCAGACCATTTCGTAGAGCATACGTAACATCCACGTGAAGTGGAAACTGAAATTTTAGGAAGCACTCATTTGTTTGTGACCATAATATTTTCGGTATCTGTTGGCGAAATGCCAAGGTCTGTGGGAAATTACGTCTGATGAAAACGGCACAACGTCGCGTAATATTTCCCATTGTAATGACAATAAACGAAGCAATTTTGAATGTCATGACTTTATTTTAATGGAAAACAGTCGTAAAATCGGTTTATAGCTCTAAAAGCAGTATTTACAATAATACTTGACCTAGTTTCATTGTTAACCTAAATAATATGATTATCGATAACGCCGATAGTAAATCAATACATTTTAATGTGGAAATAAATTATTTACTTTGTAACTATTATTAACTTTGTGATAAATATTTATGGAGTCATTGATTCGTACGTCGTTTCCACGCTCATAAGTCTGAGAGGCTGGGTACAATCGATACCTACAATTATTTGTTTCCATTCTATTTGTTACAACTTCAAGTTACAGTTTTTGCAATTCACGAAGGCGAGTGAGCTTTAGTTGTGGTTACTTCGTGTACATGCACATTGCTTATAAGTGTGCGTGCCTGTCAAAGCCTAGGTGGGAGCGGGCAGGCGCGAGCATTGCGCTCGCTCACACTTATACAGATACGACACACACACAACCATAAGTTAGTCGCCCTCGTGAATTGCTAGAACTATACACTTATGTAACAATAAAAAGTGTTTGCACATTCATTTGCGGACGTTAAGTTTCTTAATTTAAAAAATTATAACAGCTCTGATGGTCGTTTGCAAAAAGGTTGCATCAATCATTGCCAGTATCAATAATTATTTATGGTGATAGTCTGAATTTATGACGTTCTCGGTGTAACAATGTATTTTAATCAATAATAAAAATAATAAATAAATAAAATCACACTTCATACCAATATTATAAATGCGAAAGTGTGTTTGTTTGTTGCTTTGTTGGTTTGTCCTTCAAAACTTGGTATAGTTGAGGACCTGGAGAGTGACATAGGCTACTTTTTAATCCGGAAAATCAGAGTGAGATTTTAAAAACTAAATCCACGCGGACGAAGTCGCGGGCATCAGCTAGTAAATAATAATAATAACATGTGTTATCCAAAACGTTGCCTAACTTATAATACCTTGAGGATGCTCAGGTCAGTCTCTACATAAACTTTGAGACGAGAAATCTTGAATAAAACTTATATTGTAACTTAACCCAACTCTGCTTCCTTTTTTAGGTCCATTACCAAAAACGTTCGGCGACTTCTGGCGGATGGTGTGGGAGCAGGGCAGCCTCGTGATCGTGATGACCACGCGCACGGTGGAGCGCGGCCGCGTCAAGTGCGGCCAGTACTGGCCGACGACCGAGGGCGCGCGCGCCGTGCACGGCGGGTTCGCCGTCACCACGGAGGCCATCGAAGTTGAGGACGACTATGTCGTGTCGCATTTGCTGCTCACCAATCTTAGGGTAAGTCGTGTGTTTGCGTTAATCGCTGTGTGTATACCTACCTATATAGGTACCTACATTCCTTTCTCTGAACGCATTCCCCCCGAGTGAAAAAGTGCCGGACCCGCAGTGAGTGCTTTCAGACAGATTTGAAAGATTTCGTATAAAGCTTCTGTCAAAATTACAAATTTATTCCTGGGTTTAACTAAACCGGCGTCTCTGCAAGCGGGCCTTAATAATCTCCACTCTTGCTTTTGTTCAGCGTTGTGGTTTTATAACTAAGAGGTCTCAGGTTCGATTCCAGTGGGGTCGATTTGGGAATTTATAATTTCTGAAATGTCTCTGGTCTGGTCTGGTGGGCTTTGGCCGTGGCTAGTTACCACCCTACCGTCAAAAACGTGCCGCCAAGCGATTTAGTGTTCCGGCACGATGGCGTGTAGAAACCGATTAGGGCTATGGGTTGAATGTTCACTGCCATATGCCATACCCCTTCCAAGTTAGCCTGCTACCGCTTGTTTGAAAGGGTCGAGTCGGTCGAATGGTTTTTAAAAACATCATCAGTCAATAAATATTTTTATTATCCTTTAGATTACGTAACTAAACATAGTAATATTACTAATCAACTAAAACTACATTAAAAATTCTCGTCGTTTCTCCCGCCACAATGCCCTCAACGAGATCATCCGCAGGTCTCTTGCTACTGCTCACGTGCCAGCTGTATTAGAACCTATTGGTTTGGCACGTAGTGATGGCAAGAGACCTGATGGTATGACGCTTGTTCCTTGGAGGACAGGGAGGTCGCTTGTGTGGGATGCCACCTGTGTAGATACTCTAGCTGCTTCCCACATCCATGCGACCTCCTCTGTGGCGGGTGCAGCGGCTACTAGCGCCGAACAGGCTAAGAGGCGCAAATATGAAAACCTTGACAGTGGTTTCATATTTGTGCCTTTTGGTGTAGAGACCCTGGGGCGGTGGGGCCCGGAGGCTCGAGCGCTTTTTGTAGAGCTATCTAAAAAAGTGATCGAGTCTACCGGGGATCCAAGAGCTGGCAGCTACCTTGGCCAAAGGATTAGCTTGGCCATCCAAAGGGGTAATGCTGCCAGCATCTTGGGTACCATGCCACACTGCAGTGACTTCGATGGGGTTTTAGATTTTATTTAATTTTTATTTTTGTTTTAATTTTAGAAAAAATTTAATTTTAATGTAGTTTTAGTTGATTATCAATAAATTATATACTTTATAGTGGCGACGGCGTTTGAAGTTGGTTTTTTAAAAATAATTTTGTTACCCGACTACGTTAAAGCCAAAAGGAAGGGTTGTGATTTGAGCAGCAGTAACAACAGCAGTAGTTAGTACAGAGCCGATTTAGATGAACGCGGTGTCAATTGATTCGTTATACAGGCTCTCCTGGTTTGCTAACGGCTGTTCAAATTCAAAATTCAAATTCAAAATTATTTATTTCATGTAGGCCAACCTGTGGCTCTTATGACACGTCAAGACTCTACCACCGGTTCGGAAAGCGGATTCTGCTGAGAAGAGCCGGCAAGAAACTCAGCAATTGCTCTTTTCAAAATAATCATTTTACAATATTAATAAGTAGCTATTACATTGTAATACGTTTTTATACTATCTTGTGGGCAGCTGGATGCCAAGCTGATTTAACCCGTGCATCTCACCCGTTCACTTCGGCATTGCAGTTGGAGATGCGGCGGCGGGTGTGGCACGGGCAGTACACGCGCTGGCCCGACTACGGCGTCCCAGGCGGCGGCCGCGCGCAGCCCGTGCTACGATTCCTCGAGCTCGTCCGCCGAGCGCAACAGTGCGCACTACAAAAGTGAGTATATTTCACCTCGGGGAATTTCAAAGATTTTTATTTCAAGTCAAAGTATAAAAAAAGTGGAAGACTAGGTTGGAGCGAGTTTCCTTTTAATAATAAATTTTAATATATATAAATTACGTGTCACGTTGTTTGTCCGCGATGCACTCCTAAACTACTGAACCGATTTTTATCAAACTACGTAACTATCTGTAATTTGGTCCAACTTAAAAGATAGGATAGTTTTTTTAGGGTTAGTTACCCAAAGGGTACCAACGGGACCCTATTACTAAGCCTACGCTGTCCGTCCGTCCATCCGTCCGTCCGTCCGTCCGTCTGTCAGCGGGCTGTATCTCGTAAACCGTAATAGATAGATGAAATTTTCACATATTATGTATTTCTATTGCCGCTATAACAACAAATAATAAAAATTAAATTAAATTAAAAAAATTAAATTAAAATATTTCCATGGGTAAGGTGCCCCGGGGCTATTGTAACTATGGGGTTATTGTAGCTTATTCGTTTATTTTCCTTTTCATAATGTTTTATGAAAAGAGACACCTATCAAATAATAAAGGATTTAAAGCTTACTAACTTTAAGCAGAGAGGGTGTTAGTATCATGCCTGGTGTTTTACTGACGACGTCAAGTTTGAAGTCGGCCATTTTTTGCTGTGGTTGTTAGTAAACAGCTCTCGTGTTGTTTATAAAAATATTTGTTTCTACGGCCTTTTTCATCAAAACCTTACAGTAAGTACAATTATATTAAACCATTCTTCGTTATTTGCTTATAAGTTTCTTGCTGCGACGTAGATTTCTAAAGTTATTTATACAGTTACATTAGCCTCACTCAAATTGAGACACGGGGTAAATGTAACTATAAAAAATAGACACAATAACCCCGGTAGTATTAGTAAGAGAATACAATTACTAGTGATGTCAACACCATATTTTGTGTCGATAAAGTAATTAATATAAATTTCAAAAAATATTCGTCTTAATCGATATACCTACATTATGTTCGTATTTAACGCTAGAGGCCGTTATTAGATGACTAGCTGCGCCCCCCAATTTCACCCGAGTAATCAGTGGAATTTCGGAATCTAAAGTATCCTATGTCCTTCTGCGTCACTTATAGTTCAGTATCACTATGCCGATTTTCCTCCAAATAGGTTCATCTGTTTGACCGTGAAGAGAGAACAAACAAACAAACTTTCGGATTTATAATATTAAGTGTGGATTTAATAGGGTTTACTAGATTGATAAACCTTGCACCAATATGCAAAGCAGGTATGTGAATTAAAATCGAAGTTCTAGTATTATAGTACAGTAACGTCTTTTTTATTTTTAGATGGTTCGTAAATACAAGAAAAAGCGAATGAAAGAATATTGTGAAGAAAATTTATTGGAGGCTGTAGAGGCTGTAAAAACCCAAAGAATGAATAGTTATTAAGCGTCAGAAATGATTGGAGTTCCTCAATCAACTATAGTAGCTCATGTAAATGGTACTCGTGGCCAAAAGCAACCAACACCTGGAAAACCCACGGTGTTCTCCAGGCCACAAGAGGAACATCTTTCTGTTTTACTACATGCCATGGAAAAAGCCGGCCATCCATTGACAAGGAAGGAAATTAAAACTTTAATTGCTGAGTATATACAAAGAAATGGTATAGTCACCCCGTTTAAACATGATATTCCTGGGGATGACTGGTGCCAAGGTTTCCTTAAGAGGAACATTTTACTACATATTACTTACTATTAGTAATATAAATAATATCTACGAACAAAAAGAAAGCAATGCTGCTTGTGCTTATTATTAGTGCTTATTTAGAAGACTGAAAAATATTTTAAGCAGAAGTTACCTAAAGTAATGTGATAATAAAAATTTCTATCCTAATGTAAGATAAAAACTATTAAACTAGCGGCACGTTATGATGGCCGGTTTGACGTTTGTCCGCTCATGAAGTTCCGTATTAATTGATAACGACTTTGAAGGAAATAATTGTATTACTTTATTGACGATAGTGATGTGCAGAGATTCATAAATTTTATCGAATGTAGTTTTAGGTTTAGGACTCAAAATTTATTTATTAAATTGATTTCTAAAATGTATACAAGTGTAGAAAAATCAGTTTGCACCATTTAAGGGGTGAATGTACTTGTGAATATGAACAATTTTCACTATGTGGACAAACCTCTGAAATCGCAAAAAAATATCAGCTGTTTCATACAAAAGGTAAAATTTTTATTTTTATATGATATATACCACAACTCGGCATTTGGTTTTCTAAATTGAAAATTTTTAAAAATGGAATCTAATACGATCGTCACATAGGATCGCTGGCTAGCACAACTACTACCTCCGGCAAACTCGCGTCAATGCTCAATGCAAAACAAAGCAGTTTCGAATTGACGTTGCTTCGAAAAGTATAAACTGTCAGTGCAATGCGATTGTGATATAGTTTTGACCTGGCTTTGGATTTCAAATATTGATACTGCATTACTGTTGACCCTTGCTCGTTAATTTGGACTCTGTTCAAGCCCTTTGTTGTGGATTTCGTCGATATGACCGAACGTACGCAGAGAACTGTTCTAAATAGTCAGACACGTGAGTTCGTAATACGCCTTCGTAACTATTTCGATCGTGAAGCTCAAAATGGAGGGCCAATTTTACCTATAACGTCAGTGGTTGAACGCGTAGCTGATGCGCTTAATATTGGACAACGAACTGTTAGACGGATAACTAAAAAAAAATATGGCGAGACTGGCACAGAAGAAAATAAACTTCACACACCAAAAAAGAGAAAACGAGCAAAACCAGTCGTAGGCATCGATAGCTTTGATGCCGATGCTATCCGAAGACATGTTTACGGCTACTATTTACAGAAGGAGTATCCAACAAGAAAAAAGTTGGTGCATTCACTGAAGGAAGCTGGATTATTCTTCGGTGGGGAAAGTTCTTTAACGAAGATTTTGAAGACCATTGGATTTCGATACAAAAAATGTAACAAACGCAAAATATTGATGGAAAGATTTGATATAGCGATGGCAAGGTATACTTTTTTACGGCAAGTGAAAGAAATCAAAAATTGGCAAAATGTTGTGTTCTTGGATGAAACATGGCTTAATGCTAACCATACTGTAGGCCGTTCTTGGAACGATGACACAGCAGCATCTACTTCCAAAGTTCCTGTAGGAAAAGGATCGCGACTTATAATTTGTCACGCCGGAACCATCAACGGGTTTGTCGAAGGTTCTCTCATGGCTTTTGCGTCAAAAACCACTGGAGACTATCATGAAGACATGAATGGAGAAAAGTTTACTGAATGGTTTACCTCAATGTTGTGTAGCCTCCCTGAACCATCTATTATAATTATGGACAACGCCCCATACCACTCGATGCAAATTGACAAGCCACCTGCCCAATCCCAAAAGAAAGCTGATATCGTCGCATGGCTTCGTAAAAATGGCGTAGATGCAAACATGAATATGTTAAAAGCGGAATTAGTACGTCTTTTAAAAGAAAACAAACCAACCAAGATCCGATACGTCATTGACGAAATAGCATTAGAACATGGGCACAGAGTTATACGGTTACCGCCTTACCATTGTGAGTATAATGCGATTGAGTTGGTGTGGGCTCAAATTAAGGGATATGCTGCAAGACACAATACAGAACCCCCATTTACCACAAAAAAAATGCTAAAATTATTAGAAGAAGCTTGTGAACATGTGACTAAAGGAGACTGGGAAAAGGTTGTGAATAGAACTGTTAAATTAATAAGGGAAGATTATGAAAGAGATGTGAAAATAGATAATATTATAGAAAACGAACATATAATTATTAATGTAGGTGATGATAGCAGTGACGACAGTGAAAATAGTAGTATGGACGAATCTGATTAATTATGGCCTTTTGTGGCACGTTTTTTGGTATCTTTTGTATTCATATGTTTCTTGTGTGCATATAAAGTATGTATATTCATTTTCATTCAAATATTCAGTTCGTTCAAATAAATTAAATAAACATATACATTTTTGTTTTATTAAACCTATTTAATCAGGTACAAAAACAAAACTTAATTGTTTTTTGTTCGAGAATAAATTGACATTCCACATCACTATTGTAATGTGTCAAACCGGCCATCATAGCGTGCCGCTAGTTTAATTAGTTCAATGCGTAGAAAACTTGAAAGTGCCTACTTACGAAGTTCATTTTTAATAAAAGTACAAAAAATTATAGTATGTATTTTTACTTCACAATATTATCCATTTATCGATACACCACTATTAGGTATATCCCAACACTACCTTCATGGTAAAGAGCTACAATAGCCCCGCTTTTTTCTAAAAAGTATTTTTGAACGAAAATAAACCTTCCTCAGTTGTTGTAGGGTTCAAATCAGTTTGTTGTTTGGCGTTGAAATACATATTCTGTCATGTATGCAGTTATATATCTACAAAATAAATAATTATAGATGCCAGTTACATTAGCCCCGTCTACGGGGCTAATGTAACTATTACCGGATTTTAGAATAAAAGTCAAATTTCTAAAGGACCTGTTTGTTGTTTGCTAATATATCTAGGTAAAAATGAGTACTCGATAGAAGTCAGATAATGATACATAAATATTTTTCTTGTAAATGATTTAGTGACATGAGAAGGACAATTCAAAGTTTCTTGATATATTTTTTAGCTACAATAGCCCCGGGTCACCTTACATGGAAATATTTTTATTTAATTTTTTTTAACGGAACCCTAAAAGAGCGAGGCCCGACTCGCACTTGGCCGATTTTTTGGATTGGGATAGTTTATTTGTTTTTTTTATATAGATAAGTTGGCGGTACGAAGTTCGCTGGGTCAGCTAGTTAATAATAAAATTAATAACGGCCAAGTTTCAGAAAGCGGTGTTGTTAGACTCGGCTAGGATGGTCCGTCGGTTTCTCAGCCTGTCGCCCTGACCCCCGGCCGTCTGGTCTCCCCTGCCGGGGCGTAATCCTCTGCCCGCTACAAGTATTTATTTGTGTACAATATATAAGTTTATTTATCTGTGTTTATATATTTACGTTTATAATATTACTTTTTGGCCCTATATCTATTTATTTTTTATGCGGCCGTCATAACTCCTATTATATTATAGAGAAATTCATAATATAAAAAATAATAATCTGAACTCAGGATTCGAAGCCCCGAACTGATAGTTTCGCTCCTTCGTTTAGCCGCTATGTCACCAAAGCTATAATGGAACGTGTGTAATATATACGAAGGCAACAGACAATTTTTCGCCAAGCCCCCATCCGCCAAGTCCGTATCGTCCGGAAATTCGTTCCAAAAGCGCCCGAAATTCTTAGGAATAAAAATAATTGACATTCTCTTAAATTGCATATAAAATTATGTTGTTCATATAATGATGACCAATACTAAATAGGTTTCTAAACTGTTATATTTTCTGTTTTCAGATTAGGAGACGCGTGGGCGGGACACAGTAGAGGGCCCCCAATCGTCGTTCATTGTTCAGCCGGGATTGGACGAACAGGTGCGTTTATTTTCCTAAGGTCTCCTATTCGACACTCAACTAAATGACTCGTGTATTCTAAACTTGCTTCAAATATGTGCTTATTATAAACTTTTCAGAAGAAGACTCTACAGACCACTATCTGATCGACCTGGTATTGGCTGTTTAGGGCTATAAGGTGGTCAAAAACATGCGGGAAAAGGGGTTGTTTCAAATATATATGGAGCTAGGGCCAGGTCTTTGTACAGTCTTACAAAATGTTTGGGGTCATGAAATAGTGATTATTTTTTCTTTATTTCTCATTAAAAGGTCCTTTTTGCCAATTACAATGCGAAATTATTTTGCAAAATAAAAGCACAACAACATGGCCTTCTTTTTGACAATGAAACGTACTTACACGAGTCATGATGACATTTGACAACAATAACCACAATTGACAGCAATTGACATTTGACATACCAGCAATTGACGTTTGAAAATTGAAATGACATTAAGATGACGTAACGTCACTACAAACAGACAACAAAAGCAGATGAATGAACTCCGGGAGTTGCTATTCTACAAATGTACCCAATTATCAATGTTATATTTGTACCTCGTATTCACTGTAAAACTGCAAAAAAGCATATTTTATTTCAATTTCTATGATTTAATACTATTTTTTGGTAAAGTGTACAAGTAAATGGCCCAAGATGAAACAACCCCTTTGTCTATGACCTATGTCAATGCCTCTGCACGCCTAGCATGCACGCGCGAGAAAATTTTGTCGACGCCTTTTCTCTTATTATCTCTATATCGCTATCGACACTAACATGGTGACACACATGGATTCGTCGAACGAGAAATCAGTCTACATCGACAATATCTCTCTTCGCGCGAGATATCACTTCGACGTGCATGTTAGGCGGGCTGGTTCTTCAAGCCTTATAGCATGTGTACATGTGTTGCAGGCACTTTCCTGACGCTGGACATGTGCACGTCGCGGCTGGCGGCCGAGGGCGTGAGCGACGTGCGCGGCACGGTGGAGCGCATCCGCCAGCAGCGCGCGCACTCCATACAGATGCCCGACCAGTACGTGTTCTGCCACCTCGCGCTGCTCGAGTACGCGGTCAGTATCACTTCCTGACGCAAGCATGACGTTTAAACTGGAACACAACACCGTTAATTCTTGAGTAGTCCGCCGATATGGGACGTGAAAACTGAAACTGAAACTGAAAAGTGCGGAACAACACGAAGCCAAATGACCTTATTTCTAGCAGTTAAAACAATTCTCATAATCTTCAGTAGTAGGAGTAGTTTGACGATGCCAGCGAAAACAACCTTCAGGCACCAGCGACCAGGTTGAGACAGTTTCCCCAAAACCACAAGCCTATCTGCTTTCACTACAGGCTGGATCGTGACGTGAAGAGACTTTTGTTGTGCGTTTACCAGATTAGATTTCAAGGCGTGATCATTTAAGTTTTCAAAACCAGCAACGGTATCGAGGCATTTTCAACTAGTTCGGAAAACAGGTGCACAAAGATTTTGTAAATGTAGACAATTTTTACAACTTAGTTTATTATGTATAATGTTTATAGTGTAATCTTAAGTTTAAGTTCTAATTTGGAAAAATAGACTTCTTATTTTTATTGAGGTTATCACAACTTAACCAATTTCTTTTCACATATTATTTAATGTTAAAATTAAAACGTAGCCATTCCGTGTTGCAGGTGATGCACGGATACTTAGAGTCCGCGGACTTGACGGGCTTCGACGAGGATGTGGAAGAGGAGTCTGAATGAAGACTGTCGCGACCTGTCTGCATCGTGCTGTGAGCTCCGTCGCCTGGCCGACACCGCGTCGACGTGCCGACGCAACCCGCCGACATGGGATGTTTACAAACTGAAAAGTGCGGAACAACGCGAAGCCAAATGGCCTTATTTACAGCGGTTGAAACAATTCTCATAATACAGTCGGCTTTATATCATTAACCTGTATACAAGCTGGAAGGTGAAGCCATATGCCACAGTACAACTTTTACATAGACTTAAATCAAAACTATTCAAAAGCTGGTCTTCTCTTTAGTGACAATATTGGTTGCGAAGATTCTCCGATGTGTAAACTGTGCTACCAAACATAAATGACAAGTGATTACTAATGCTTCCAGATCCATAAAAATTCGGCAAACATTGTAATTAAATATTTTATTACCACCTAATTCTTTGGTGATGGTCGGCTCGCACAAAGCGACATGTGTTCACTAGTGTAAAATCATGTACTGTGTCCGTTGAACTGTTGTGTTAAGCTCAGACTTCACGTGTGTGCAAAAGTGTGTTAAAATATCAAATGAAACGTCCACAATACGGTATAAACTTTGTGAAGCGACTTTAATCAAGAAAGTATAGGTTACGTTAGTGTGAGCGAAGCTTTGTGGCTGTCACCGACTAAAGTTGATTGCACATTACGATACTGGCTGTATGAAATTTCTCTTCTAGAAAGCCAGATGTGTCAGATTGCCATTCCATTGTATTATGGGTGTAAGGGAATACAGTGCACCACTGGACATACATAAGCAAGTCGCTAGCTTTTATCAGCTGCTAGTGACTTACTTGAGATAGTCCGTCCACTTGGTGACAAGTCTTCCAATGTTGCATTTTCTGATGCAAATACGCGACTTGAGTAACTTGGGACACTTACGCCTTTGGATTCTTCGCGTCATGCGGCCTGCCCATTGGCATTTCAGTTTCGTGGCCTTACGTTATTATAAAAAATCTTTGCGTGTGGCCTGTGCTTACATGTGCGATCACCTTTAAAACAAGTACTGATGAGGGTGAGTGATGCGACGGTGATGTGCGCTGACCTTAACAAAGCCTTGGATTGTATTTTAGTGCCCCCACTTGTCCATGCGATGAACCAGCCCTAGCGATAAGTCCCCTAGTGTTTACTTAAAATAGAATATTATAAAAATAAAGTATGTAAATCGAAACGTTCCTGTAGTACGAGTAAGAACTGAGTGGATATAGCAAAAATTAACCTCCTATACCTGGGCTTACCATCAACTTTAATTGTGAGAAAATTCAAGAGTAAAGGTTATCGTTAGTCGTAGAGCGTTATGAAAGAGACAGCATGAGACTAAGACCTGTCAAATAAGTTTTCTTTATAGATTGTGTTCAACAAAAGCCGCAATGTACGGTTTTATAAAAGTAGCTATTTAGTACAGAATCAAACTTATAGACCTTATTGCAGGAAAAAATGTGTTTTGGTTAACCTAGATTGTGCTTGCTTATTAAGCTTGATTTTTAGGTCTGTAAGCTCATTTAGCCAAATTTTCCTATTACCTACCTTACTATACCTACTTAACTAACTTACTAACTTTACCTTAACTATACTTACTAACTGATAACTTTTGACGACGCGGAGTACTCGTAAAAGTTTATATACAGTAAAAGTTGATGATAGTCCACTATTTATTTTCACACGCATCATTGGTAACCAAAAAAATCTGTATTCCTTAATGATATTTACGTTTTAGGTACCCTCTATGTTATTTATTTATATATAAGAAAGTATGGCTGTGTGAAGACTTTCTGTGTCTTTAGTTTATGTAGTTGTTTATACCTTTTAATATAATAATTATAATATTATATATTATTGTATCAGGAAACTAAACTGTATTCGTTTTATACTGTAGTCGAGGGTTTGATACAAATTAATATGTTGAGGTGCTGGTAGGATAGGTCTCGAACATTCGATACATTCATTCATTTAATCATTATTGTGTATTTCACATCTTAATAACTTAATTACTTATGAATAAATGAGGGCCTTTACACCTGACGACATTATCACGTGCATTTTAAACATCGTAGATACGTCAAATTTGGTTTTCGAAAACCATTAAAACTCATACTAAGCGAATTAGTTACTCTGGACGCATAACTATGCGCGAAGATGTCGTCATGTGCAAAGGCACTAATACCTTTACATGCACTTTAAAGTAAGAAGGGTGGTTTAACTGTTAGATTGGGTAATATTTGAACAGCCTGAGTATCCTGCCATCTCGTTCATATACTTGGAACACAAAAGAGACAGGATGGGGTATAGTTTTGGAGTTAGGGGAGCAATCAAGGGTCATTGTATAGTTGAAAAATATTTAATGGTTATAGACTGAATACTGTTAATTCTCTCCAAATTTTTATCGACGGCCTGACCTCTTTATGCGTCTGCGACTGCAGGGGACTGCAAAGTTGTAGTTTGGATATATTATGTTGTTGTTTGAATATGTGAAGTTGACATTATATGAGATAGAAGCAGGTGTTCCTTTGCAGAAACATGTGGTATTATTTTGCTATAATCTGCCAAACTTGAATTTGTGTAACATAACGAGAGCAATCTAAGTACTGCCAATAAAAATGCAAGAAGAATAAGCTTTAATAATGCAAGAAGAATAAGATTTTTCTAGTTTGGCGGGTAATAGCAAAATTTAGTTGTTCCGTGTGCTATAGACAGCTGCATTGAAACTGCCAACCGTATGTGTAGTCAGTGTTCAGTTAGCACCTTACTAACTGCCTCGTTGGTCTAGTGGTTAGCTTGTTCGTCTACCGATGACGAGGTCCCGGGTTCAATTCCCGGGTCGGAATAAAAAAAGATGTTGGGTTTTTCTGTCAAGAAATTCTCAGTACTAGCCCGGAGTTAGGAAGTTGGCGGTGTGTCACCCCCGTGACTCGGAGAGCACGTAAAGCCGTCGGTCCTACGCCTGATCTCCGGTCGTGTCGGATTTCCGTCCCATAGGACTTTGAGAGTGAGGGAATAGAGAGTGCACCTGTTTGCGAACACACTTGTGCACTGTAATATCTCGCACGCAGATGGCTAATCTCTGAGGAAGTTAAGCAGCCGTGACCGGATTCGGTTGGGAGGGCATTATTATTTATTTATGTACCCATAATAGAACTAAATGCCTTCAAGCCGAGAGTGAGTAGGCATCTTCTAGGCAAGCGCGCTCCAGACCTCATAGCCTCAAGCGCAAACGTATCTAAAAAAAAGATGCTAACTGCTCGTGGACTGCATAATCGATCAGTAGTTGAGATGCACATATATCAACTGCACATATCCAAATGCAATTCAAAAATCGACTTGCAGTCTGATGCAGACCTGGGATGGGCTGGGTACAATAGGCTATTTGACTACTTTTAGAAAATCATCTTAAATTGTTAATAATGCTATGCTGAAGCTAACGAAACATATATTTCGGCATAATTTTCATTATTTTTCATAAAAATCGAGAAATAAATTCAAAAAAATAAATTGCCGCCGAAACGTTCCATTTGCTCTCATGACGTAACAGTTCACATTTCAAACAATGACAATTTTATAATATGTGTTTAGGCCGCGTGTCGCATACTATTTGGTATTTAATAAAATAGTAACGATGAAAAACAGACGAAATTAGCCTATTACGCCGCACAAACACGTCGAAATGTATTGACAAAATGAGAATTCCATAGGTGGTGTGGACTGTGACGTCATTCGAGATCACGGAACGTTTTCGATCACGTGACCATGGCCAGAATTATAGCAATTTCATTTAATGTTTTCTAATTAAATAAAGCT
Organism: Oeneis ivallda; assembly: GCA_029955525.1. Classification (NCBI taxonomy): domain Eukaryota; kingdom Metazoa; phylum Arthropoda; class Insecta; order Lepidoptera; family Nymphalidae; genus Oeneis; species Oeneis ivallda. The sequence continues at coordinate 16,631,199 of JARPMR010000020.1, read as the reverse complement.
TTATTTTTTAGTTTTGTCGTATGGAATAATGTTTTTAGATAATAATCTTTTAGGATGACACCAGTTGAAACGATATTTTTATTATAGTCAAATACCCTATTGTGGCATGCCACCCCACCTTATTCCACGCCACGCTACGTGTGATAGAGAACACACCACGTCAGGGGTGGCATGGCGTTAGGAAAGGTGGGGTGTTGCAGATATGTGGCTGCCATTATATGGAAGCGTACTGTTAAAGCGATTAGTTCTATAATCAATACAAATAATATATAGAAAAGTATTATAATTCTCGGTGAATAATCATATAAATTATGAAAGTTTACTGCGATCAAGATGTAAATAGCAATGTCAAACCGCCATTTTCTTTTTCTGTCTCGCTCACTTCAGACTCACGTCGAGCGAGACGCAAATAGAAAATGGCGATTTAACATTCCTATTTATATAATGATCGCATTATACATTATGATAGTTTAAAAATAATTATTTAAAATAAATAACTAGTAAAATGATAGTTATAGATCCAAGACTTATGAAGTTGAAGCAGAATTAATAAGAGTTTATTTTTCAAGGGATGTATTAATCACATATCGTACTCATTCTCTGAGAGCCCACAAAGTAAACCTCCGCTGTTAAACGTCAACGTGTGTTGAAACGTCATCTGCGCCAGTAGCGGGAAGTAGTAGTAGATGTGTTGAACTGGTAAAAAAAACAAAGTTATGTCTTTGTTAACCATAAATAACCCCAATAGACCAACAATGAACGGTGCGGTCTGAAAACTGAAAGGTTGCGGGTTTGATGTACACTGTGTATTGTCGTGCCACTCCTAATACAAGCTTTCCGCTTATTTGGAGGGAAGAGGGGAATATTAGGTTCAGCTTGACTGATTTATTAACAAAAATTGTCTAGAGTCTAGACTCTAGACTCTAGGTACACTATTACTATCATAAAATAACCTTTAAGGGGCTATAACGATCCTAAATTGTTTGGGTCGTACGAGTGGGATAGAGCTATATATTTTGCAGTGCTAGGAAAGAGATGGAAATTATGGATTCAGGGGTCGGGAATTGAAAAAAATCTTTAAAATTGATTTAAAAAATTATGGATCCCAATAATCAAAGAATTTTTCTCACCGCTTTTAGTAATTATTTATATCAACACAAATAAAAAAAATAGCAGGAAAAAACCTACCGTTTCTGTTTAAACAAAGTTTAAACCTAAAAAATCGGCCAAGTGCGAGTCGGGCCTCGCTCTTTTAGGGTTCCGTTAAAAAAAATTAAATAAAATTATTTCCATGTACCCACGGAAATATTTTAATTTATATTTTTTAATTTAATTTAATTTTTATTATTTGTTGTTATAGCGGCAATAGAAATACATAATATGTGAAAATTTCATCTGTCTATCTATTACGGTTTACGAGATACAGCCCGCTGACAGACGGACGGACGGACGGACGGACGGACAGCGTAGGCTTAGTAATAGGGTCCCGTTTGGGTACGGAACCTTAAAAAGGAGATTATTGGATCAAAGTTTGGGAAAACTTTCTATCTAGATTTTTTTTTCCAATCGTGTTTATATCTCTAAGGGAATTTAGTTAAGATACCCAAATTACATATTGCATTGAAATTATTCAAATTGGAATTATAGTTTTCAATTTGTCAACCTCACAGAGCTCACCGAAAATCACCTGTCGCATGCTTTTACCACCTTAAGTTAGCCAGTGTTGGATTTGATCGAAGCAGAACAAATATAACTTGCAATCAGGGATGTTAAATTCAAATTCAAATTCATTTATTTGCTCAGATTGAGTAATGACAAGATCTTAAATAATGATAATTTACAGCGCTTCAATCTGCCACTGAGTAGCATGCAAAATATATTATAAAAAGATTAGCAGTAAAATCTAAAATAATAAACACTGTCACTTAATACTTATTTCATTAAATCATCAATGCACTGCTATCAACTGTAACATTGTTCCAACTTACAAGCAATCCTAAGACGGATATTACATTTCGGATTTTTGAGTGAGGAATTTTAAGTAAAATACAAATAAATCAGAATAAAAAACCTTTCACATTACACGTCTCATTTACTCTGCCCCTATACGAAATTATTCGAAACTTTTATATCGGATTTGGTTACGGTTACAGCTAGTTTTTATTTCGGATATCCATACGGACGGAGCTTAGTTACGGAGAGTTACGGAGCTCCATAACATTCTACTTGCAATCCCAGTTACGCCATTTACGATAATTTTTAGCGTAATTTGTTTTATACAGAGTTGGCAATCTATTACTGACCTCTGCTGCTGGTAAGGCTGGCTTGAGCTGGTTTACTTGTTAGGCTCTTAGACTAACAGATGTATATCGAATCGCCGTCCTATCACGCAACTGACATATCGCAATCGCCTCATCACCCCGCGCACCTACTTATATTATACGACCCAACGCATACGAGACGCAACGTCTTTTAAAGATAACTTAATAGAGAAAAACAACTGCCTCGTTGGTCTAGTGGTTAGCTTGTTCGACTACAGATGACGAGGTCCCGGGTCGGGCCGTTAAAAAAATGTATTGGGTTTTTCTGCCAAAGAAATTCGCAGTACTAGCCCGGAGTTAGGAAGTTGGCGGTGAGTCACCCCCGTGCCTCGGAGAGCACGTAAAGCCGTTGGTCCTGCGCCTGATCTCTCTCCGGTCGTGTCGGATTTCCGTCCCATCGGACTATGAGAGTGAGGGAATAGAGAGTGCACCTGTGTTTGCGCACACATTTGTGCACTATAATATCTCCCGCGCAGATGGCTGATCTCTAAGGAGGTTGACCGCCGTGATCGGATTCGGTCGGGAGGACATTATTATTATAGAGAAAAAAAATTGGTTGTCTGTAAAGTCTGTTTACGGACAGGTACCATTTTGTTAGTCTAAAAATATAAAAGGGAAAGGTGAATTAGTTTTAGGATTATTATGTGACTGCAAGTCGAGAAGCTTAGTGCCTACGAATACAAAAGTATACTATGTCAGTATAAATAAAAAATACCAACAACTTTTCAAACTCGTGGAGGTTTTATTTATCATGTTAGATAACATAAGGGCACATTACACGATTTTTTTTTAGATTGAGCATAGAAAACGTGAAATTAACAGCTTTATTTACCTACTTCATACGTTTGAAATGGTTATAGTGTAAACAAAACGTTACGCTGTATTTTGAACCGTATGCAGAAGTAAATAAAGTGTTTCGTATCTTTAAAAGACGCTGCGCCACACCGCCACTCCAATCCGTTGGTGGGTCTATCGCCTAATACTATACCGAATCTCGCCATCGCTTCTTGCTTCACCTTCATTTTATTCAATATAAATTCAATGCACTATTTGATAGTATAAAATAATATTAAAGTTTTTTGATTTGCATAATCATTTCTATCGTGAACGCCTATATTTATTTTATTTCCCACTTAGGGAGAGGGCAGACTGTCTAATTTTAGCGGCAGCGATCGCGCGCTTTCATTGCCTTAAGCGTTTTTATGCCCTTTTGCGTGCATCGCGTTTCGCGAATCTGAATTCCGCGATCCAAATGAAATTTCTGAATTCTGCGATCGAAAGCCATACAAACGCGAACGCGTTACGCTGGCCATACACGATCAATTCTGCCGTCAATTCGGCATGATACTTGATGCGACGTCCAATCGATTTGATCGTGTATGGCGGTCAGTTGGCATGTCAATTCTACTTGAAGCAAAATCGAATTTTCATCCTTCCGAATTGATCAAGCCAAATTCGTCATGCCAATTTGATCGTGTATGGGAGCGGTCAAATTGGCATGACGGCAGACGGCAGTCGGCAACTCGGCATCGGCAGGTGACGACGCGACGTATGCACGCATGAGCGCCATGTCGCAGAATAATAGTCGATATAAAGTACTGAGTGACTTCATTAATTTATATAAGAATGAGCCATGTTTGTGGGAAATAAAAAATAAATTTTACCACAACTGGTAAGTGTCTTATTTTTCAAGATAGGTATGTTAACATAAAAGTATTTTTTTATGCGATTAATAATATTTTGTTCTATTTTTGGAAAACAATAAATGTATGAATTATTATTATTTTATTTGTTTATAAGTTTTGATATTCCATTAGTTACCTATTTATTTAATGGGGGGGGGGGGGGTTAGACATTCATATGAACTCCCTGTTGTAAGAAATCTTAAAGTTATTGCCAGTCTTTCATGTGCCGAAATAGCATTTCTCATGACAGTGTCTTCTTTCTGAATAAGAGGAGTCACCAAGGATAGAAGTTTTAAATAAGTGTATGAGATAATATTTTTCGTTTACGTAACCAGTTTTTGCACCACTCTGAACGATGTTTTCTCTTTGTTTTATTAATCGCGAGCAATAAGCCCATGATACCTAGCGCTTCGTCGTCCGTCACTGGTGACGCCATGGTTTAAACTAATGCGGCATCATGCCAATTGGACGGCGAATTTGAACTGATCGTGTATGGCGGGCACCGTCCTGCCGATTGGACGTCGCATCAAGTATCATGCCGAATTGACGGCAGAATTGATCGTGTATGGCCCGCGCCCTTTGAGTCGCGATTTTCGCGCGCTCGAAACGTGATGCACGCAAGAGGCCATAAAAACGCTAAAGGCAATAAAAGCGCGCGATCGCTGCCGCTAAAAATAGCCAGTCTGCCCTCTCCCTTAAGCATGAAGTTTTCTCACTTTAGCGCCGCATCATTAATTCCCATTTCCACCTCCCGTTCCAATAAGTAGCAGTAGTTATAGAAGTAATTTAGAAAATGTGGAAGAGTTGAATTAATTTGCGATCGAATAACTTGTACATAATATAACGCACTAGTTATATCGAATGTAATTTTATATCACCCGCGCTTTTGTTACGATAAAATGAAACTTAATGTGAAAACATATTACTCTGTCGTGGTGTGTGTGTCCCGATCACTTTTTGTCATTTTACGACACACCACAACACAGAAATGTGTTAGCGCCATAATTAAAAAAAATATTTTTCAACTCTCAATAATATCTAATATTTATCTTTTAAGGAAATTGTTAATCCTAAAAGTGAAAAGTCTGTTGGTTCTTGTATCTGTAAATATTCTATCTTTTTTTTATTATGTTTAAAATTTAATTTAAAACCCCTTGTGAAATACGTGTGAAATAAAGAAATACTTGTAATAATATATTGACATAATTTGTTTTTTTTTTCTTATACTTATCCGAAAAATACGATTTTGTTATTTGATATTTTTGATATTTGAAAACTAAGGAAGGATTTACCAGAGGTGAACAGATTATTAAATTGCCTATGGTCTCTCAATAAATAATTAATACAACTAAAGGATTTCATATATCTATTTATTGGCATTCTTAATTAAATTAAAGTAATCATCGTACATATTACTATTGGAATGAAGTTCCATAACGGACGGTACGGACTTGTTAGATGGGGTCTAGACCAAAAAAAGTGTAAGAATTTTTCCGTGACGACCCTTGTGTGTTGCCTTCCTTTATTACACACGTTCCGTCACAGTTTTGGTGGCTCAGCGGCTAAAGGAAGGAGTGAAACTATCGGTTCGGGGTTTGGGGAGTTCTACTCGGGGGTTCGGGGGACTTCAGATTATTTTTTATTTTATTTATCATCATCATCATTAGCAACCCATCAACAGCTCACTATTGAGCGCAGGTCTCCTCTCAGAGAAGGGTTATAGGCCATAGTCCACCACACTGGCCCAATGCGAATTGGCAGACTTCACACACCTTCAAGAACATTATGAAGAACTCTCAGGTGTGCAGGTTTCCTCACGATGTTTTCCTTCACCGTTGCAGCATGTGATATTTAATTGCTCAAACGCACTTGACTCCGAAAAGTCAGAGGTGCGTGCCCGGGATCGAACCTGCGACCCCCCGAATAGGAGACCACAGTCCTAACCACTAGGCTATTTTATAGCTATTTTATTTATGTTTACTATTAATTTATTATTAAAAGGAACTTCGTTCCAACCGAGTGTTCCACTACACTCACGCATTTTTATTATTTATAAAATTAATAAAACGTAATTAATATTGCTATTTAATCTGCGGTTGGTCGGAACGGACGGATGTTTATGACGTCACACTCCACTATTTCATTCAAGCCGCCAATACTATGCACGTGCTTTGACGTTTGATAGGGATCGATGATTTGATTAGTTGGCAGCATCGTTATTTTTATTGAACACTCAAAACCGACACATCGCTTCCTCTCACAAACATCATGGGCGGCAGATCTTTGCTTAGCACTTCCAGCCATGACATGTATAAAGCTGCTGACATGGAATCCTAGAAGAGAAAAAACGATACTTACTTAAGTTTGTAAGTACCTGAGACATAGCTACAAGTCTAAGTCAGTTAGAACTTGGAGAGGTTTCAATTTTCGTGACTAGTAACAATCCAAGTAAAAATATAAATTATGTAGTTTATAGAGAAATGACAGACCAGCCGGGGCGCTAAGGAAAAAAATCGGCCAAGTGCGAGTCAGGCCTCGCTCTTTTAGGGTTCCGTACATATGACCAAATCATTTTTAGGGTTCCGTACCAAATTGGTAAAAATGGAACCCTTATGGTGAGACTTTCTCCGTCCGTCCGTCAGTCTGTCACAGTCGATTATTTCAGTAACTATTAAAGCTATCGACATGAAATTTGGCATAGTTGTGTATAATAGTGGCCCATCCAACATCATTGGAATAAAAAAAAATCGAAAATTATTTTTAATTTTATTAAAAAAAGGAGTAAAATCGGGGGTTTGAAATTTCAAAGTAAAATAACTATACCGAGTGGGATATCATATGAAAGGTCTTTATATGTTTGAAATGGTTATAGTGTAAACAAAACGTTATGCTGTATTTTGAACCGTATGCAGAAGTAAATAAAGCGTTTATCTTTAAAAGACGCTGCGGCATACCGCCACTCCAAACCGTTGGTGGGTCGGGTCTATCGCCTAATACTACACCGAATCTCGCCATCGCTTCTTGCTTCACCTTCATTTTATTCAATATAAATTCAATGCACTATTTGATAGTATAAAATAATATTAAAGTTTGAATGTAAGTTTGATTTGCATAATCATTTCTGTCGTGGACGCCTATATTTATTTTATTTCCCACTTAGGGAGAGGGCAGACTGGCTAATTTTAGCGGCAGCGATCGTGCACTTTCATTGCCTTAAGCGTTTTTATGCCCTTTTGCGTGCATCGCGTTTCGCAAATCTGAATTCCGCTATCCAAATGAAATTTCTGAATTCTGCGATCGAAAGCCATACAAACGCGAACGCGTTACGCTGGCCATACACGATCAATTCTGCCGTCAATTCGGCATGATACTTGATGCGACGTCCAATCGATTTGATCGTGTATGGCGGTCAGTTGGCATGTCAATAGGCTATTTGACTACTTTTAGAAAATCATCTTAAATTGTTAATAATGCTATGTTGAAGCTAACAAAACATATATTTCGGCATAATTTTCATTATTTTTCATAAAAATCGAGAAATAAATTCAAAAAAATAAATTGCCGCCGAAACGTTCCATTTGCTCTCATGACGTAACAGTTCACATTTCAAACAATGACAATTTTATAATATGTGTTAAGGCCGCGTGTCGCATACTATTTGGTATTTAATAAAATAGTAACGATGAAAAACAGACGAAATTAGCCTATTACGCCGCACAAACACGTCGAAATGTATTGACAAAATGAGAATTCCATAGGTGGTGTGGACTGTGACGTCATTCGAGATCACGGAACGTTTTCGATCACGTGACCATGGCCAGAATTATAGCAATTTTATTTAATGTTTTCTAATTAAATAAAGCTTTATTTTTTAGTTTTGTCGTATGGAATAATGTTTTTAGATAATAATCTTTTAGGATGACACCAGTTGAAACGATATTTTTATTATAGTCAAATACCCTATTCTACTTGAAGCAAAATCGAATTTTCATCCTTCCGAATTGATCAAGCCAAATTCGTCATGCCAATTTGATCGTGTATGGGAGCGGTCAAATTGGCATGACGGCAGACGGCAGTCGGCAACTCGGCATCGGCAGGTGACGACGTATGCACGCTCATGCGTGCATACGTCGTCACCTGTCACGTCACACGTCATGCGCCATGTCGCAGAATAATAGTCGATATAAAGTACTGAGCGACTTCATTAATTTATATAAGAATGAGCCATGTTTGTGGGAAATAAAAAATAAATTTTACCACAACTGGTAAGTGTCTTATTTTTCAAGATAGGTATATTAACAAGTATTTTTTATGCAATTAATAATATTTTGTTCTATTTTTGGAAAAAACTAAATATATGTATGAATTATTATTATTTTATTTGTTTATAAGTTTTGATATTCCATTAGTTACCTATTTATTTAATGGGGGGGGGGGGGGGTGTTAGACATTCATATGAACTCCCTGTTGTAAGAAATCTTAAAGCTATTGCCAGTCTTTCATGTGCCGAAATAGCATTTCTCATGACAGTGTCTTCTTTCTGAATAAGAGGAGTCACCAAGGATAGAAGTTTTAAATAAGTTTTTTTTTTCCATTCGTAAATAATTACGATAATCGTTCGGAGTAATGCTTAATTCTTTTACTAAATTTGTATGAGATAATATTTTTCGTTTACGTAACCAGTTTTAGCACCACTCTGAACGATGTTTTCTCTTTGTTTTATTAATCGCGAGCAATAAGTCCACGATACCTAGCGCTTCGTCGTCCGTCACTGGTGACGCCATGGTTTAAACTAATGCGGCATCATGCCAATTGGACGGCGAATTTGAACTGATCGTGTATGGCGGGCACCGTCCTGCCGATTGGACGTCGCATCAAGTATCATGCCGAATTGACGGCGGAATTGATCGTGTATGGCCCGCGCCCTTTGAGTCGCGATTTCCGCGCGCTCGAAACGTGATGCACGCAAGAGGCCATAAAAACGCTAAAGGCAATAAAAGCGCGCGATCGCTGCCGCTAAAAATAGCCAGTCTGCCCTCTCCCTTAAGCATGAAGTTTTCTCACTTTAGCGCCGCATCATTAATTCCCATTTCCACCTCCCGTTCCAATAAGTAGCAGTAGTTATAGAAGTAATTTAGAAAATGTGGAAGAGTTGAATTAATTTGCGATCGAATAACTTGTACATAATATAACGCACTAGTTATATCGAATGTAATTTTATATCACCCGCGCTTTTGTTACGATAAAATGAAACTTAATGTGAAAACATATTACTCTGTCGTGGTGTGTGTGTGTGTATCCCGATCACTTTTTGTCATTTTACGACACACCACAACACAGAAATGTGTTAGCGCCATAATTAAAAAAAATATTTTTCAACTCTCAATAATATCTAATATTTATCGCTTAAGAAAATTGTTAATCCTAAAAGTGAAAAGTCTGTTGGTTCTTGTATCTGTAAATATTCTATCTTTTTTTTATTATGTTTAAAATTTAAATTAAAACCCCTTGTGAAATACGTGTGAAATAAAGAAATACTTGTAATAATATATTGACATAATTTGTTTTTTTTTTTCTTATACTTATCCGAAAAATACGATTTTGTTATTTGATATTTTTGATATTTGAAAACTAAGGAAGGATTTACCAGAGGTGAAAAGATTATTAAATTGCCTATGGTCTCTCAATAAATAATTAATACAACTAAAGGATCTCATATATCTATTTATTGGCATTCTTAATTAAATTAAAGTAATCATCGTACATATTACTATTGGAATGAAGTTCCATAACGGACGGTACGGACTTGTTAGATGGGGTCTAGACCAAAAAAAGTGTAAGAATTTTTCCGTGACGACCCTTGTGTGTTGCCTTCCTTTATTACACACGTTCCGTCACAGTTTTGGTGGCTCAGCGGCTAAAGGAAGGAGTGAAACTATCGGTTCGGGGTTTGGGGAGTTCTACTCGGGGGTTCGGGGGACTTCAGATTATTTTTTATTTTATTTATCATCATCATCATTAGCAACCCATCAACAGCTCACTATTGAGCGCAGGTCTCCTCTCAGAGAAGGGTTATAGGCCATAGTCCACCACACTGGCCCAATGCGAATTGGCAGACTTCACACACCTTCAAGAACATTATGAAGAACTCTCAGGTGTGCAGGTTTCCTCACGATGTTTTCCTTCACCGTTGCAGCATGTGATATTTAATTGCTTAAACGCACTTGACTCCGAAAAGTCAGAGGTGCGTGCCCGGGATCGAACCTGCGACCCCCCGAATAGGAGACCACAGTCCTAACCACTAGGCTATCACTATTTTATTTATGTTTACTATTTATTATTAAAAGGAACTTCGTTCCAACCGAGTGTTCCACTACACTCACGCATTTTTATTATTTATAAAATTAATAAAACGTAATTAATATTGCTATTTAATCTGCGGTTGGTCGGAACGGACGGATGTTTATGACGTCACACTCCACTATTTCATTCAAGCCGCCAATACTATGCACGTGCTTTGACGTTTGATAGGGATCGATGATTTGATTAGTTGGCAGCATCGTTATTTTTATTGAACACTCAAAACCGACACATCGCTTCCTCTCACAAACATCATGGGCGGCAGATCTTTGCTTAGCACTTCCAGCCATGACATGTATAAAGCTGCTGACATGGAATCCTAGAAGAGAAAAAACGATACTTACTTAAGTTTGTAAGTACCTGAGACATAGCTACAAGTCTAAGTCAGTTAGAACTTGGAGAGGTTTCGATTTTCGTGACTAGTAACAATCCAAGTAAAAATATAAATTATGTAGTTTATAGAGAAATGACAGACCAGCCGGGGCGCTAAGGAAAAAAATCGGCCAAGTGCGAGTCAGGCCTCGCTCTTTTAGGGTTCCGTACATATGACCAAATCATTTTTAGGGTTCCGTACCAAAATGGTAAAAATGGAACCCTTATGGTGAGACTTTCTCCGTCCGTCCGTCCGTCTGTCACAGTCGATTATTTCAGTAACTATTAAAGCTATCGACATGAAATTTGGCATAGTTGTGTATAATAGTATTTTTAATTTTATTAAAAAAGGAGAAAAATCGGGGGTTTGAAATTTCAAAGTAAAATAACTATACCGAGTGGGATATCATATGAAAGGTCTTTATCTGTACATTTCTAAAACAGATTTTTATTTATTTTTATCTATAATAGTTTTTGATTATTGGGCAAAATATCGAAAATAATACCGTTACCCCCCTTATCTCCGAAGTTTACCAATCGAAAAATCAGAAATAATTATGGTCAATAGAAGTTTAAGTATATTTTATAGGAAAAATAAAACCAACGCAAAAATTATTTTAGTTTGATTAGAAAAGGGGGAAAATCGGGGGTTTGAAATTTCAAAAGTAAGATAACTATACCGAGTGGGGTATCATAATATGAAGGGCCTTTACTTGTGCGTTCTAAAACAGTTTTTTATTTATTTCTATATGTAATACACACATCAAAAGAGTCTAGGGATCAACATATATTTTTGCAATAACTTTTCTCCTGATTGATATTAATTAAAATTTTCTTTAAGGATTCATCAAATAAAGTGTTTTCGTTTGTCACAGTAACGATAAACCAAGTCACCTTTGCATTAATAAAGAAATTTGCCATTTTCCTAATAAAGGGATTTTTGACATTTGAACCACTAACATTAAAGTTCGAAAAAAAGACTGAAATAACAGTTTTCTTTAAAATTTTATTGGGTAACTTAAACAATTAATAATCCGTGTTTCTACCGCGAACACTAACAACACAAGAACATCGGTTTGGCATACTCAAAATGAGTTCATCCAAATCACGCTGTGGAATGGCCGCCCATGTTGGTTGCAACAACAAAAAAAAGTCTTCTTGCCACTGGATACCCTCCATATTCGGCAGAGCTCTTCTCTGTAGCATATCCCATGCATGCTCAATCGGGTTCAAGTCTGGCGACTGAGCAGGCCAGGGCAGGACATTGATGTTAGCTGCGGCGAGAGTCTGTCTTACAACTCTTGCGGTGTGCGGTCGTGCATTATCATGCATTAACTGAAATAAGGGACCGATTTGCACTTGTAGAGGAACGATGACGTCTGATACAATCGTCTCAGCATAAATTTGAGCGTTGAGGTTGCCTCTGATCCAAATCAACTCAGTTCTTCCGCCGATCCAAATACCCGCCCATACCATGATGGTTCCACCACTATAAGGATGGACTTCCTGGCAGGATTTTAATCGCTGATTATGAAATTATGAAATGCACCAAAAAGGATCCATATAAATTTATAAAATCATAAATTTATTACAAAGCCACATCTCAATCTCAAGAAATCCGCATAAAAATGCTTGATCCCTAGACACTTTTGATGTGTGTAGTTTTCGATTAATCGGCCAAAATGTCGAAAAAAATACCCCCCTTATCTCCGAAGTTTACCAATCGAAAAATCTGAAATAATTATGGTCAATAGAGGTTTATGTATATTTTAGAGGAAAAATAAAACCAACGCTCTAACTAGCATAGTTCTTTTTATATTTACAATAAACCTCTACAAACAAAGTTAACTATAGATAAGCAAAATAATATAATATTATCGTTTTACTTTTACTTTTGGAGTACGGAACCCTCGGTGCGCGAGTCCGACTCGCACTTGGCCGGCTTTTTTTAAACTAGATACCAAAGATTTACAAGATGGAGTCTAAAGGCTGTGAACGTGTCGAAAATTTGTGCTGCCACGTATGGCACACGCCCTTTTCCCGCGCTCAGTTTGAATTAGGTCATCACCAGATATGGAGCTCGCGAGCCAATATCGATACCAGAAGTATCAATTAACGTAAGGGACAAACCACGATTTTTCAAGAGAACCGAAAAACTGTTTCTTTTTTCGAAATCTGTCTGTATCTTTTGTAATAATTTTTCAATTTTAATGGTGTCTAGGGCAAAGTTTCTTAGTTTTTTCCATTCTTTCATATCATAATTGCAAAATTGATGAAAACTTAGTAGTTTAGAAGATAGCATGTCCGTTACATTAAAAAAAAATGTTGAGTTGTACCTTACCCTACTCAAATTTTATATGTAAACCGTGGGAAATAATGTAAGCAGCAAGAAAAATAGAACATTTTATGGTAACGGACATAGGTGACGGACTCTTTTAGTGTTGCAATTTGATGTAAGCATGCCTATATCTACCTAAATAAATGATATTTAGAACCTTATTAATATAGGAGCTAAAGTCTATGTTTGATTCACACTAATATTTTTAATTCCAAATAAATGTGTGTGTCTGTAATGTTTTTACGGCTAAGCCAGGAAATAAATTTTGATGAAAATTGATAGACATAGATAGATAGACCCTCAGGCTACTTTTTTATATAAAGATAAACATATTATTTAGACGTATATTAATAAATTTACTAACTAACTAAATTAAGTGGCTAACTCTGTCATACAAAGTCAGCGAAAGAGCCCAGGACAATCAGACCTTCGCTATTTTATAAAAGTTGAAAGCTTCTCTGCGTAATATGTCCCCAGCACAGGTAAGAAAGATCCCCGACTACGAAGTTTTGATCATGGTAGCTTTGAGAGATATCAGGTTGCAAATGTTTATACACCTTTGTTACCTGATTTGGTAAACTATGGATTTTTAGGGGATAGTAAAAAGTAGCATGTATTAGTCCAGGGTATAATGTATCTTCATTCCAAATTTCAGCCAAATCGCTGCATTAGTTGCGGCATGAAGAAGTAATAAGTGAATTTCGGTTTTCGGTGAAAGGTGTATAAACCTTTGCTACCTGATATCTCCCAAAGCCACCATGATACAAACTTCAAGTCGGGGATCGTTCTTAACTGTACTGGGGACATACGCAGAGAAACTTTCAGCTTTTATAAAATGACGAAGGACTGATTGTCCTGGATTCTTGGGCCATACCAGTTCAGCGCCTATTATAATCAACATTACAACTATTCTAGTAATTTGTGTTTACTAGGGTAGTTGTAACGTTGATTCCTACAGACTTAATTTTGTTGTTATTATAGAACATTTTAATTTGTTGATCAATCAATTTTGACGTGATAACGTCTTATAAATCGATGAACACCGGCTGCACGCACGAAAGAGTGTCACGTTCTGCCTGAGCCTGAGCGTGCAGGCAAGAGCGCGGAACAAGCGATAGAGAGGCACGATTGGCCCAAGCATTAGCTTGTTGTGACACATTTATTCATCAATGTTTCTTTATGACCTTATCACGTAAAACTTAAACCGACTTTACTGACAACCAATTTTTTTAGATTTAATTTACATTTTGTTAATCTGAAAGTAGAATAACATGAGAGATTTTATATGCATATACCATTAGAGAAGAGCGCATTCTTTACCTTTTTTCATAACAGAATAATGTAAGGGACTAATTCTGAAAAAGCTCTAATTATTATAAGTAAAGTAAGGGACATGTAATGAACAAAAAAATTTATCAATGAGATTTACTTTAATTCTCATTTTACAATAAAAAATAAAGTCCCTTAAATTAAATTTTCTACCAAAAATCGGTCTAGAATGTCCGAAAATGTTACTGTAAGGGACATTTTTTTGAACGATATCGAAATCTCAAGTATACCAGTCAATATTTATTCATAGAATTTTCATGCAGCACATTATTTTGGTCAAATATTTGATAATCCACGACATTATAAAATCAATAAAAATCTTTTTTTTTTTTAATTTCGGTTTCTAATAACTTTTAAACGGGCAAGTTTGGGTGCAAGCTGATAACATAGAGTTATAGCCAATAAGCCAAAGAATAAGAATAAAGTAGTTTTAAAGCAAGACCTTTCAAGACTTGGCCAAATTTTAGCAGTTCCTGTTTCATTCCAAACAACAAAAACTGAAAATATTTTTTTCCGGGCAAACTATCAGTTTTAGAGAAAAACGTTTAATAACAATTATTCATTAGAATGACAAGGTCTTTCGATAAGTATTTTTTTTAAATGGAATTTGTAACAAAAATCCTATGTCCCTCACATAGCTGTTTCGACCCACTGTGCGTCGCCGCGGTGCCCGCCGCGCTGCCCGCGTCGGCGCCCGCCGCGTGCTCCGCCGCGTTCAACGCCGACGCCTCTCTGTAAACGCTCTCATACTTGGCCATATGTTTGAGCTTCACGCGCGACTCGACGCCGCACGCGCCGCGCGACGCCACGCCTATGCTAAAACGTCGCCGAACGGGAAAAAAGCTAAGCAATGATAATGAATTTTATTATTTAACACGTGCCCGATGGAATTGAGTACCTAGTAGGTACTTTATAGGTAGATACCTATTCAGAACCGTCTGTCTGGCAAAACTATAAAATGAAGCTTCGCCCTAATCAGCGTTCTCACATACACTGCCTGACACGATATCTGTATTGGGTGAAAATAATGTGAGTAATGTACATATAGCATTTATCATTTATTTATTTAATGAATTCATGGGTATAAGTAAACCCATGAATGCAATAAATAAATCAGTTATACGTGCAAAAGATCATAATTTAGCACACATACAAACATAATGTTGCAAATGTGTGCTTTTCATTATGAGCGTCTGATACCGATATTATCGTATTAACGGGTTGTGTGAAAACGCTTAATTTCGCGATCGCGCACGGCGCACTCGACTCTGGACGGGGAATCCCCGTGTTGTTTAGTTTATCTATATTTCATTTTTCTGTGAGAGTAATTTTTAGTGATGTGCCAACTCGGAAAAAACAAAACTCGATTTAACCCGAGTTAAAATCCTCGTAACTCGGGTTGAACTCGAATTACGTAACTCGAGTTAACTTGATGGACAAGTAAATGTTTTTTTGAGTTTTTTCCTAATTATTCCCTCAGCTTGGCATAAATACTTTTAAAAATTGTAACAGACAAATTATATTTTTATCTGTTTCAATTCTTTATTTTTTTATATTATTTATTTATAATGTATTGGGAGAGTTATACCTACTAACTAAAGAAACAAAAAAAAGTTATTGTTTGAAATCAAATCATTTAATTAAAAATAATATTTACTATCAATTAAACTATGAAATTATATAGCAGTCTAAAGTTTTTCTTTTCTTTTTTCAAACTAAAGATTTTCTTTTAGGACCCGGCATTTTTCAAAAACTTAACAACGCATAACACGCAAAAACTAAAATAATAACCGGCACTTTAAAGATAACCTCAAAACGCATAACACGCAAAAACTAAAATAATAACCGGCACTTTAAAGATAACCTCAAATCTAATGTAATGACACTTGTTTGTTTGCTATGAATGTATCAATGAATGAATATCAGTGAACGAAATGAATATAGTCTCACTCAAATGATCGGCAGCTTCGCTCCATGTCGGTTCTATTCGGTTTTCGAACTCGGGTTAGAGAGAGTTCAACTCGAGTGGATTCGAGTTACGCCCAACTCGAGTTGGCTCGAGTTAGGTAAGTACTCGAGTTAACCATCACTAGTAATTTTCTTCATACGGCAACTCGCAGACTCGTAGGCGCAAACTTTTTATTGTATATCCTCTAATCTGTGTGCAAAGTCAACACCCCGACGTTCTAGTGCATAGTTCTAGTGGATAAAAGTTTTTTCGTACCACTTGCTCAAAAAAGTGACATTCTGTGCCACAAAAAGCGAACATAACAATAGTCATTTTTAATCTGTTAAAAACAGGGAAAGAAAATTGTACTGAATTTCATTCATCCTCTAGGGGGAGAATGTGATTTAAATTTGGAATACTTACCGAAATTTATACTGAACTACATCTGTGTTTACACCATTGAGTTTGTATATAAAGCATTATACATCTTTTTGAAAAAGGAATACGCATTTATTATGCAGTTATGATTATTAAATAAAATTACGAAAACCGACGAGGCCGTATGAGCTTGATGCCTTTGCTTTTCCGACAAAAAAATATTAGTCTAGGAATTTGCCGCGTTTTTGTTTTCTTCAAATACATAAGGTAAGGCGCATATACATACAACTTTTACATCGACTAAACTGTTTAGTCGAGTTGTGTACTTTTCGTGAATTCCATACAATCAAAAGCAAATCGTAATGCTTTTTGATTTTCTTGTCGAGCAACTATCGTGATGATAGTTTGCGCACATTCTATGATCGCAGTACATTTCCATAAACTTATGAAACACAACTGAATAGTTGTTCAACTAAAAGTTGTATGTTTGCGCTAGGCCTAAACGTTAAGTTTATTTTAATTTATTTTTATAAATAAGTTAATGTTCTAAAAATACGTTACGATGTTAAATCAAAGCGACAGTGACAGTGAATTGTCGGATTCCATCAGTGCAAATGGTCAGACGCAAGAACAGAGAAATACTCAAATCAACTCATCAACAATAAATGTACCAAACAAAAATGTAACTCTCTCTATCAATAATTGGACCAATGTTTCGAATGTTAACTTTTACTTTTAATTGTCATTATTTTTAATAAATGCTTATCTCATATTATTATTGTGTTAATTTTTTCGCAAATGGTACGAAAAGTAGAGTATTTTCCTCGGCGATAAAGCTGTCTTAGTCTTGGGTGAGCTTAAATCCCTCACTACACTCAGGACTCGTCTTAAATCCCTCGCTTCGCTCGTGATTTAAGTTTTTAGCACCCTCGCTACGCTCGGGAGTTAACCTCGAGTCCTTCGTTACGCTCGCGATTTAAATCGTCACCCGCGACAGAAGACACTGCTTTATCCCCTTGGTTAATAATCTACTATTAACTTTATTTGTTACTAATTTAATAGGTACCTACCTAATATCAAGTAAGTCAACATCAACTTTTTAACGACTTCAACGAAATTATTTCGTCAAAATCAATAGTTACCTACTTAGATATATCTTTTTATAAGTCGTAAATAATCGTAATATTACACTAGCGGCACGCTATGATGGCCGGTTTGACACATTACAATAGTGATGTGGAATGTCAATTTATTCTCGAACAAAAAACAATTAAGTTTTGTTTTTGTACCTGATTAAATAGGTTTAATAAAACAAAAATGTATATGTTTATTTAATTTATTTGAACGAACTGAATATTTGAATGAAAATGAATATACATACTTTATATGCACACAAGAAACATATGAATACAAAAGATACCAAAAAAGGTGCCACAAAAGGCCATAATTAATCAGATTCGTCCATACTACTATTTTCACTGTCGTCACTGCTATCATCACCTACATTAATAATTATATGTTCGTTTTCTATAATATTATCTATTTTCACATCTCTTTCATAATCTTCCCTTATTAATTTAACAGTTCTATTCACAACCTTTTCCCAGTCTCCTTTAGTCACATGTTCACAAGCTTCTTCTAATAATTTTAGCATTTTTTTTGTGGTAAATGGGGGTTCTGTATTGTGTCTTGCAGCATATCCCTTAATTTGAGCCCACACCAACTCAATCGCATTATACTCACAATGGTAAGGCGGTAACCGTATAACTCTGTGCCCATGTTCTAATGCTATTTCGTCAATGACGTATCGGATCTTGGTTGGTTTGTTTTCTTTTAAAAGACGTACTAATTCCGCTTTTAACATATTCATGTTTGCATCTACGCCATTTTTACGAAGCCATGCGACGATATCAGCTTTCTTTTGGGATTGGGCAGGTGGCTTGTCAATTTGCATCGAGTGGTATGGGGCGTTGTCCATAATTATAATAGATGGTTCAGGGAGGCTACACAACATTGAGGTAAACCATTCAGTAAACTTTTCTCCATTCATGTCTTCATGATAGTCTCCAGTGGTTTTTGACGCAAAAGCCATGAGAGAACCTTCGACAAACCCGTTGATGGTTCCGGCGTGACAAATTATAAGTCGCGATCCTTTTCCTACAGGAACTTTGGAAGTAGATGCTGCTGTGTCATCGTTCCAAGAACGGCCTACAGTATGGTTAGCATTAAGCCATGTTTCATCCAAGAACACAACATTTTGCCAATTTTTGATTTCTTTCACTTGCCGTAAAAAAGTATACCTTGCCATCGCTATATCAAATCTTTCCATCAATATTTTGCGTTTGTTACATTTTTTGTATCGAAATCCAATGGTCTTCAAAATCTTCGTTAAAGAACTTTCCCCACCGAAGAATAATCCAGCTTCCTTCAGTGAATGCACCAACTTTTTTCTTGTTGGATACTCCTTCTGTAAATAGTAGCCGTAAACATGTCTTCGGATAGCATCGGCATCAAAGCTATCGATGCCTACGACTGGTTTTGCTCGTTTTCTCTTTTTTGGTGTGTGAAGTTTATTTTCTTCTGTGCCAGTCTCGCCATATTTTTTTTTAGTTATCCGTCTAACAGTTCGTTGTCCAATATTAAGCGCATCAGCTACGCGTTCAACCACTGACGTTATAGGTAAAATTGGCCCTCCATTTTGAGCTTCACGATCGAAATAGTTACGAAGGCGTATTACGAACTCACGTGTCTGACTATTTAGAACAGTTCTCTGCGTACGTTCGGTCATATCGACGAAATCCACAACAAAGGGCTTGAACAGAGTCCAAATTAACGAGCAAGGGTCAACAGTAATGCAGTATCAATATTTGAAATCCAAAGCCAGGTCAAAACTATATCACAATCGCATTGCACTGACAGTTTATACTTTTCGAAGCAACGTCAATTCGAAACTGCTTTGTTTTGCATTGAGCATTGACGCGAGTTTGCCGGAGGTAGTAGTTGTGCTAGCCAGCGATCCTATGTGACGATCGTATTAGATTCCATTTTTAAAAATTTTCAATTTAGAAAACCAAATGCCGAGTTGTGGTATATATCATATAAAAATAAAAATTTTACCTTTTGTATGAAACAGCTGATATTTTTTTGCGATTTCAGAGGTTTGTCCACATAGTGAAAATTGTTCATATTCACAAGTACATTCACCCCTTAAATGGTGCAAACTGATTTTTCTACACTTGTATACATTTTAGAAATCAATTTAATAAATAAATTTTGAGTCCTAAACCTAAAACTACATTCGATAAAATTTATGAATCTCTGCACATCACTATCGTCAATAAAGTAATACAATTATTTCCTTCAAAGTCGTTATCAATTAATACGGAACTTCATGAGCGGACAAACGTCAAACCGGCCATCATAGCGTGCCGCTAGTGTAGTCAAGAAATGGGTTTGATTTTATATTTAGGTATATAAGTAGAGTACCTACCTACCTACTTATTAAAATATAGGTCATCTATTTCTCCATAGAAACCGAAATAGAAAAGTGAATAGGTACCTACCTACTTATTTTTAAACCTGCGCTAGTGTTTTTAGGGTTCCGTACCCAAAGGGTAAAACGGGACCCTATTACTGAGACTCAGCTGTCCGTCCTACTCGAACTCAAACTAGGTATATGAAGAACTTCAGCTTTTAAAAAGTCACTAGACTCTATCAACGACGCGAAACAACTCATCCAATACATTTTCGAAAATAATTAAGAAGAAATATATCCAAATGTTTATATTACAATTAGAATCATGCTCACAGTTCCGGTCAGCACAGCTTCCGCTGAGAGAAGCTTCTCAAAGTTGAAACTAATAAAAACCTATTTGAGAAGCACGATGAGCCAAGACAGATTATCGCGTTATCAGTTCTGTCAATCGAAGCTGAAATAGCGGCTAAACTTAACTACGACACAATCCTGAAAAAAATCAGTGAGGTTAAAAGCCGAAAATTTCGTCTATTTTAATTTCTATGTGTGTAATTATTTTTTGTCATCATTTTATTAACAATAAAACTCATTATACTGTCCTGTCCTGATCTTTTTCTATCAAATAACCACTCTTCCATCTTTTATACTCTCCGAAATAGACAATGACGAAAGTATGGCCGCCATCTTGAATCCGCCATTTTGAATTTTTTTCAGCTCACTGCCAATTGCATTACGTTTGGAGTGACTTTTGTTTTAGCACAACCAACCTATCTTCCATACCCTGGCCGTGCTCCTCACCCACCTTCCAAACCCTCAATCATCATCTCTCATTATTTGTCATAATGAAAATTCTTCTATGAAAACAAATTTTGAAAAGGAACCGTATCAAAGTCTTGCATAGTTCTCAGCTTCTAGTCTATTCAATACTAGCTGATGCCCGCGACTTCGTCCGCATGGATTTAGTTTTTAAAAATCCCGCGGGAACTCTTTCATTAGGTATCCGAGATAAAAAGTAGCTCTCCCGGTCTGAGGAACCACTACTACATCCATTACTATACCCATGCAAAAAATCGCATCAATCCGCTGTTCTGTTGCGACGTGATGGAAGGACAAACCAACAAACAAACACACTTTCGCATTTATAATATCAGTAATGCTTTATTATAACACTTTTTATAATTGTCAAATTTTTTACTATACTTAACCAAAGACAAAATTACGTTTAGCTGCCATTTACGTTTTGTTATTCCACTGTCATTTGCGTTTTGTTATTCCATGTCAGATGCGTTTTTGTTGTACCACGTTTTATAGTGACTTGAGGGAAACGCGGTCGAACGGGATAAAAAGTATCCTATGTCCGTCTCCTGGTTCTAAGCTACCTCTCCACCAATTTTCAGTCAAATCGATTCATCCGTTCTTGAGTTATAAATAGTGTAACTAACACCACTTTCTTTTATATATATAGATTCGCCATATATTTTGTATGGAGAAAAAACATTCCGCCATCTTGGATTTTTTTCTATTCATCAAATAGACTTTTGGGTACTAATCATCTTTTGCCAGGAAACCACTCTTCCATCTTTTATACTCCCCGAGATGACACCGACGAAATTTGTATGGCGGCCATCTTTTTTCCGCCATTTTGAATTTTTTTCAGCTCACTGCGATTTGGATGAGGTTTCTTGCTCTTCACCCATCTTCGAAATCCTCAATCATCAGCTCTCTCCATATTTTTCCTCCGAATGAATTTTTGTCCTCTATACGAAAACATCAGTGAAAAAAAAATTTTTCATACAAAATTTTACAGGAGAGGTGATCAATGAGTGAGTGAATCAGTCAGTGAGTGAATCAGCCCCAGCAGCTATATATATTAACTAGCGCTTGCTCGGTGCGCGAGCTGCTAAAGCAGCTCGCGGGAAGTGTTATTACTAAAAGTAGGGCGCGTGGGTGCGCGGCCCGCTACACCGGACCGCGATTTTTTTTACTCATCAAGTAGACCTTCGGATTCTGGTCATCTTTTGCCAAAAAATTTGTTCGAGCACACCCCACCTATCTGCAATAACCTGGCCGTGCTCCTCATTCACAAAAGAAAAAGAAAAAAAAGAAAAAAAGAAAAGAAAAAAAGAAAATGAAAAATGAAAAAAAAGGAAAAGAAAAAAAAAAAGAAAAAAGGAAAAACGAAAAAGAAAAGAAAAAAGTAAAAGAAAAAGAAAAAAAGAAAAGAGAAAAAAAAGAAAAAAAAAGAAAAATCAATATTCGCCATACTATATTTCGCATGGAAAAAAATCCGCCATCTTGTTTTTTTCCTGATCATCAAGTAGACCTTTGGGTCTTGATCATCTGTTGCCAAGAAACCACTCTTCCATCTTTTATACTCTCCGAGATAGACACCAGAGAAAGTTTCTATGGCCGCCATCTTGAATCCGCCATTTTGGAGTTTTTTTTCAACTCCCTGCTAATTGGATGTGGTTTCGAGTAATTTTTGTTGGAGCACACCCCACCTAGTTGGTCGCGTGGATAGTTGGCAAAAAAACCAATCTTTCACCTTTTTTAACCCATTTTCAAAAAGGAGGAGGTTCTCAATTCGGCCAGTATATTTTTCTTTTTTAATTCTCCGAGATCTAAGACACCTATGAACCTATCAAAATCAATGTCTTGCATAGTTCCCAACTTCTAGTCCCTTCAATATTCCCCATACATTTTGTATGGAAAAAAAAAATCCGCCGTCTTGAATTTTTTTCCTACTCACCAGGTAGACCTCCGGGTTTTGATCATCTTTTGTCGAGAAACCGCTCCTCGATCTTTTATAGTCTCCGAGAGAGAGAGACAGACAAAATTTGCCGCCATTTTTTTTCCGCCATTTTGGAATTTTTTTTCAACTCACTGGCAACTGCTCGAGGTTTCGAATGACATTTGGTCGAGCACCCTCCACCTATCTTCTATACCCTGGCCGTGCCCCTCGCCCGTCTCCGAACTCCTCACTCATCAGCTCTCTCCACCTTTCTCCGAGTCACATTCTTTGAGCTCTATACGACACCATGGGTGAAAAAAATTTTTTTCATACAAAATTTTACAGGAGAGGTGTCGGAAATTTGAGACGTCACAGCTCGGCCGCCATCTTGTTTTTTTTTTCACTTTTTCTGTTAATCGTTTACTAATTTCTACAATAATCCAAAATTTCAAAGAAATCGGTTGGAAAACAAAAGAGTTGCAAGATTCACGTCGGCCGCCATCTTGTTTTTCCGAAATGTCATAATTTTCCCCAAATCGAATCCCCCCCCCAAACACATCTCCCGAACATCATTATATCGATCTCCGTCTCATTCTAGGAGAACAACCCTGTCAATGAGTGAGTGAGTGAGTGGTAATCGAGCTATATATATATTATAATTAACTAGTAGTGGACTTTCAAGTCCTGATCATTTTATATCAAATAACCACTCTTCCATCTTTAATACTCTCCGAGATAGATGCCTATGAAATTGGTATGGCCGCCATCTTGAATCCGCCATTTTGATTTTTTTTTCAGCTCATTGCCAATTGGATGAGGTTTCGAGTATTTTTTGTTCGAGCACCTCCCACCTATCTTCAATACCCTGCCCGTGCTCCTCACCCACCTTCCAAACCCTCGATCATCATATCTCATCATTTGTCAGAATGAGAATTCTTTTATAAAAACAAATTCTGAAAAGGAACCGTATCAAAGTCTTGCATAGTTCTCAGCTTCTAGTCTATTCAACATTCGCCGTATATTTTGTATGGAGAAAAAATAATTTCCGCCATCTTGAATTTTTTTCTGTTCATCAAGTAGACCTTCGGGTCCAGATCATCTTTTGCCCAGAAACGACTCTTCCATCTTTTATACTCTCCGAGATAGATGCCGATGAAATTGGTATGGCCGCCATCTTGAATCCGCCATTTTGATTTTTTTTCAGCTCATTGCCAATTGGATGAGGTTTCAAAGTATTTTTTGTTTGAGCACCTCCCACCTATCTTCAATACCCTGGCCGTGCTCCTCACCCACCTTCCAAACCCTCGATCATCATATCTCATCATTTGTCACAATGAGAATTCTTCTATAAAACAAATTTTGAAAAGGAACCGTATCAAAGTCTTGCATAGTTTTCAGCTTCTAGTCTCTTCAATATTCGCCATATATTTTGTATGGGGAAAAATAAATTCCGCCATCTTGAATTTTTTTCTATTCATCAAATAGACCTTCGGGTCCTGATCATCTTTTGCCAAGAAACCACTCTTCCATCTTTTATACTCTCCGAGATAGAAACCAACGAAATTTGTATGGCCGCCATCTTGAATCCGCCATTTTGGATTTTTTTTCAACTCACTGGCAATTGGATGAGGTTTCGTGTGACTTTTTTTCGAGCACACCCTACCTATCTTCAATACCCTGGCCGTGCTCCTCACCCGTCTCCGAAATCCTCAATCATCAGCTCTCTCCATATTTTTCCTCCGAATGAATTTTTATCCTCTATACGAAGCCATCGGTGAAAAAAAAATTTTTCATACAAAATTATACAGGAGGAAATTTTTGGGGGAAATCTCGAAAACTACCCCAAATGTGGCAACACTGCTTATATAACTCGATACTGCCGGTCGAGTCACACGATCGATCGATACATGTCAACTTTCCCAAATGTTGGCAACTGCCTCAAAAACATGATCGAAATTTTCAAAACCACAAAGAAAAATACAAAATGGCCGCTACCTCGTTCTACAGAAACATATCACACAGTTTTATAACTTTCCTAGCAACTACAGAATATATCGCTCCCGATGATGTTTCAATTTTTCATCTCGCTCGCACCCAGCCGAAATGATCGCCCCTGAAAAAGGGCCATCTCGAAAATCACTTTTACTTTGATAAATTCCAGTGTTGCCAGACCTCGACGACGAAAATACCCAAATGTCATTTGTGCGAGTGAGACACGCGGTTGTTTGTACTCGGATTTTGCAAAAAGTCCGTATTTCGTTTTTTTTTATTTTTGGGGTAAATCTTGAAAATTTCCCGAGAAATGGGGTAAATTTTTTTACACCAATCCATACCTCGAGTCGAAACGCTCCAACGTTGCCAACTGTGAGAAATTCGAATTTTAAAATTGCGTCTTTTCGTATCCTAAGCCGAATGGCCGCCGCAACAGCCGCCATCTTGAATTTTTGAAAACCACCCCCATTCTATCAAAATACAGGATAAACTCAGGCAAAACAAGAAAAAACTATTATCCTCGAACGCCCCGTTTCGGATCTGTGGCGCCGCGGTTCGGGGTCGAAAAATCAAAAATTTTAAAACACTACAGCTCGGCCGCCATCTTGTTTTTCCAATTTTTTCCACTTTTTCTGTTGATCGTTCACTAATTTCTTCAATTCTTGCGAGTTTTAATGAAATCGGTTGGAAAACAAAAGAGTTGCAAGAATCACGTCGGCCGCCATCTTGTTTTTCCGAAATGTCATTTTTCCCTACTCGAATCCCCCACCCGGACATATCTCCCCTACATCATTATATCGTTTTCCGTCTCTTTCTAGGAGAACAATCGTGTCAATGAGTGAGTCAGTCAGTGATTCAGTGAGTGGTAATTATATTATAACTAGCTATATATATTATAACTAGCGTTTGCTCGGTGCGCGAGCTGCTAAAGCAGCTCGCGGGAAGTGTTATTACTTAAAGTAAGGCGCGTGGGTGCGCGGCCCGCTAAAGCGGACCGCGATTTTTTTACTCATCAAGTAGACCTTCGGATTCTGGTCATCTTTTGCCAAAAAATTTGTTCGAGCACACCCCACCTATCTGCAATAACCTGGCCGTGCTCCTCATTCACAAAAGAAAAAGAAAAAAAAAGAAAAGAAAAAAAGAAGAAAGAAAAAAAGAAAATGAAAAATGAAAAAAAGGAAAAGAAAAAGAAAAAAGGAAAAACGAAAAAGAAAAGAAAAAAGTAAAATAAAAAGAAAAAAAGAAAAGAGAAAAAAATGAAAAAGAAAAAAAAAGAAAAAAGAAACAAAAAGAAGAAAAAAAAAGAAAAATCAATATTTGCCATATATTTCGCATGGAAAAAAATCCGCCATCTTGTTTTTTTCCTGATCATCAAGTAGACCTTTGGGTCTTGATCATCTGTTGCCAAGAAACCACTCTTCCACCTTTTATACTCTCCGAGATAGACACCAGAGAAAGTTTCTATGGCCGCCATCTTGAATCCGCCATTTTGGAGTTTTTTTTCAACTCCCTGCTAATTGGATGTGGTTTCGAGTAATTTTTGTTGGAGCACACCCCACCTAGTTGGTCGCGTGGATAGTTGGCAAAAAAACCACTCTTTCACCTTTTGAACCCATTTCCAAAAAGGAGGAGGTTCTCAATTCGGCCAGTATATTTTTCTTTTTTAATTCTCCGAGATCTAAGACACCTATGAACCTATCAAAATCAATGTCTTGCATAGTTCCCAACTTTCTAGTCCCTTCAATATTCCCCATACATTTTGTATGGAAAAAAAAAATCCGCCATCTTGAATTTTTTTCCTACTCACCAGGTAGACCTCCGGGTTTTGATCATCTTTTGTCGAGAAACCGCTCCTCCATCTTTTATAGTCTCCGAGAGAGAGAGACGGACAAAATTTGCCGCCATTTTTTCCGCCATTTTGGAATTTTTTTTCAACTCACTGGCAACTGCTCGAGGTTTCGAATGACATTTGGTCGAGCACCCTCCACCTATCTTCTATACCCTGGCCGTGCCCCTCGCCCGTCTCCGAACTCCTCACTCATCAGCTCTCTCCACCTTTCTCCGACTCACATTCTTTGAGCTCTATACGACACCATGGGTGAAAAAAATTTTTTTCATACAAAATTTTACAGGAGAGGGGTCGGAAATTTGAGACGTCACAGCTCGGCCGCCATCTTGTTTTTTTAATTTTTTTCACTTTTTCTGTTAATCGTTTACTAATTTCTACAATAATCCAAAATTTTTGTTTTTTTCCTGATCATCAAGTACTATACTAGTAGGGCGCGTGGGTGCGCGGCCCGCAAGCGGACCGCGGTTTTTCTATCCTCAAGTGGACTTTCAGGTCCTGATCATTTTCTATCAAATATCCACTCTTCCATCTTTTATACTCTCCGAGATAGATGCTGATGAAATTGGTATGGCCGCCATCTTGAATCCGCCATTTTGATTTTTTTTTCAGCTCATTGCCAATTGGATGAGGTTTCAAAGTATTTTTTGTTTGAGCACCTCCCACCTATCTTCAATACCCTGGCCGTGCTCCTCACCCACCTTCCAAACCCTCGATCATCATATCTCATCATTTGTCACGATGAGAATTCTTCTATAAAAACAAATTTTGAAAAGGAACCGTATCAAAGTCTTGCATAGTTTTCAGCTTCTAGTCTCTTCAATATTCGCCATATATTTTGTATGGGGAAAAATAAATTCCGCCATCTTGAATTTTTTTCTATTCATCAAATAGACCTTCGGGTCCTGATCATCTTTTGCCAAGAAACCACTCTTCCATCTTTTATCCTCTCCGAGATCGACACCGACGAAGTTTGTATGGCCGCCATCTTTTTTCCGCCATTTTGGATTTTTTTTCAGCTCACTGCCAATTGGATGAGGTTTCGAATGACATTTGTTGGAGCACCCCCTACCTATCTACAATACCCTGGCCGTGCTCCTCACCCGTCTCCGAAATCCTCAATCATCAGCTCTCTCCATAATTTTCCTCTGAATGAATTTTTGTCTTCTACACGAAACCATTAGTGAAAAAAAAATTTTTCATACAAAATTTTACAGGAGAGGTGATCAATCAGTGAGTGAGTGAATGAGTGAGTGAATCAGTGAATCAGCACGAACAGCTATATATATATTAATTAATATTAACTAGTGTTTGCTCTGTCCTACTAAAAGTAGGGCGCGTGGGTGCGCGGCCCGCTAAAGCGGACCGCGATTGTTCTACTCATCAAGTAGACCTTCGGATTCTGGTCATCTTTTGCCACAAAACATTCTCATCATCTTTTGTCTAGAAACTACTCTTCCACCTTGTATACTCTCCGAGATAGACACCGACGAAATTTCGTATGGCCGCCATCTTGAATCCGCCATTTTGGAATTTTTTTCAGCTCGATGCCAATTGAATGAGATTCCGAGTGACTTTTGTTCGAGCACCTTCAACCTATCTTCAATACCCTGGCCGTGCTCCTCACCCGTCTCCGAAACCCTCAATCATCAGCTCTCTCCATATTTTTCCTCCAAATGATTTGTCAAAGTGAGAATTCTTCTATAAAAAATATTATGAAAAGGATACTTCTAGCTCTTCCATATTCGCTATATATTTTGTATGGAAAAAAAATCCGCCATCTTGTTTTTTTTCCTGATCATCAAGTAGACCTTTGGGTCTTGATCATCTGTTGCCGAGAAACTTTTCTTCCATCTTGTATACTCACTGAGATAGACAGCGACGAAGTTTGTATGGCCGCCATCTTGAATCCGCCATTTTCGAATTTTTTTTCAAATAACTGGCAATTGGATGAGGTTTCGAGTGACATTTGTTCGAGCACCCCCCACCTATCTTCAATACCCTGGCCGTGCTCCTCACCCGTCTCCGAAATCCTCAATCATCAGCTCTCTCCATATTTTTCCTCCGAATGAATTTTTATCCTCTATACGAAACCATCGGTGAAAAAAAATATTTCATACAAAATTTTCCAGGAGGATATTTTTGGGGAAAATCTCGAAAACTACCCCAAATGTGGCAACACTGTTTATTTAACTCGATACTGCCGGTCGAGTCCCACGATCGATCCATACATGTCAACTTTCTCTAATGTTGGCAACTGCCTCAAAAACATGATCGAAATTTTCAAAACCACAAAAAAAAAATACAAAATGGCTGCCACCTCGTTGTACAGAAACATTTCACATAGTTTTATAACTTTTCCATGAACAACAGAATATACCGCTCCCGATGACGTTGCAATTTTTCATCTCGCCCCCACCCAACCGAAATGATCGCCTCTGAAAAAAGGCCATCTCGAAAATCACTTTTACTTTGATAAATTCCAGTGTTGCCAGACCTCGGCGACGAAAATACCCAAATGTCATTTGTGCAAGTGAGACACGTGGTTATTGGTACTCGAATTTTGCAAAAGTCCGTATTTCGTTTTTTTTATTTTTGGGGTAAATCTTGAAAATTTCCCGAGAAATGGGGTAATTTTTTTTTTTCACCAATCCATACCTCGAGTCGGTACACACAATCGCCCTGTAGAAGTCGAAACGCTCCGACGTTGCCAACTATGTGAAATTTGAATTCTCCGATTCTGTCAAAATACAGGATAATTGTAGGCGAAACAAGAAAAAAATCTTTTCCTCGACCGCCCCGTTTCGGATCTGTGGCGGCGCGATTCGGGGTCGAAAACTCAAAAATTTTAAAACACTACAGCTCGGCCGCCATCGTGGTTTTCCAATTTTTTCCACTTTTTTTATAAATCGTTCACTAATCTCTTCAAGTATTGTGAGTTTTAACGAAATCGGTTGGAAAACAAAAGAGTTGCAAGAATCACGTCGGCCGCCATCTTGTTTTTCCGAAATGTCATAATTTTTCCCTACTCGAATCCCGCACCCGAACATATCTCCCGTACATCATTGTATCGTTTTCTGTCTCTTTCTAGAAGAACAATCGTATCAATCAGTGAGTCAGTCAGTCAGTGAGTCAGTGGTAATTGAGCTATATACAGTGTGTCCGGACACGAACTAGCAATATTTCAAACACTTATATAACAACTAATTTTAAGTACAAATACACTCTAAACTTGGGCCCAATCCACTTCCCCTCTATGTGGCAGCCATTTTGTTTTTTTGCTGAAATATTCTCTAAGCATGTACAAAAAAAATCATATCTCTCAAAGTTTTGGTCTTACTGAGATAAAAATGGGCTTATTCGAAGCGCAACAATACTGTCCTATCGTCTACATTACAAAACAAAGTGTTCACATTTCCATAACCTTTGAAAAAAATATGAAACCCGAAAAAAATTATCGTAAAATCATGCAAATCAACAAATTATTGTAAATAACTGCAAAAACACCCCCGACAACCCTTTTTATTTTTTTACTAGATCAAGAGATTTTGAGCTAAGCTATAATACAACATTTAATTTATAACTGTATGTCTAATACTTTCAGAGTTATTGTTGTTTGAACATAGCGCATACGCAAGCACAAAAGGCCTTTGTCGGAACCCTAAACAGGAAATCATTAAAAACACATAACATTCATGCGTATGCGCTATGTTCCAACACCAATAACTCTGAAAGTATTAGACATACAGTTATAAATTAAATGTTGTATTATAGCTTAGCTCAAAATCTCTTGATCTAGTACACACAATCGCCCCGTAGAAGTCTAAACGCTCCGACCTTGCCAACTGTGTGAAATTTGAGTTTTAAAATTGCGATTTTTCGTATCTCAAACCGAATGGCCGCCGCAACAGCCGCCATCTTGAATTTTTGAAAACCACTCCCATTCTGTCAAAATACAGGATAATTGCAGGCGAAATAAGAAAAAAATATTATCCTCGACCGCCCCGTTTCGGATCTGTGGCGCCGCGGTTCGGGGTCGAAAAATCAGCTCGGCCGCCATCTTGTTTTTCCAATTTTTTTCCACTTTTTCCGTTGATCGTTCACTGATTTCTTCGATTCTTGCAAGTTTTAACGAAATCGGTTGGAAAACAAAAGAGTTGCAAGAATCACGTCGGCCGCCATCTTGTTTTTCCGAAATGTCATAATTTTTCCCTACCCGAATCCCGCACCCGAACATATCTCCCGTACATCATTGTATCGTTTTCTGTCTTTTTCTAGGAGAACAATCGTGTCAATGAGTCAGTCAGTGAGTGAGTCAGTGAGTCAGTGGTAATTGAGCTATATCTATATAAATTATATAAAAGAAAGTGGTGTTAGTTACACTATTTATAACTCAAAAACGGATGAACCGATTTGGCTGAAAATTGGTGGAGAGGTAGCTTAGAACCAGGAGACGGACATAGGATACTTTTTATTCCGTTCGACCACGTTTCCGCCAAGTCACTATAAAACGTGGTATAACAAAAACGCATCTGACATGGAATAACAAAACGCAAATGACAGTGGAATAACAAAACGTAAATGACAGCTAAACGTAATTTTGTCTTTGGTTGTAAAAAATTTGACAATTATAAAAAGTGTTATAATAAAGCATTACTGATATTATAAATGCGAAAGTGTGTTTGTTTGTCCTTCAATCACGTTGCAACAGAACAGCGGATTGATGCGATTTTTTGCATGGGTATAGTAATGGATGTAGTAGTGGTTCCTCAGACCGGGAGAGCTACTTTTTATCTCGGATAATGAAAGAGTTCCCGCGGGATTTTTAAAAACTAAATCCATGCGGACGAAGTCGCGGGCATCAGCTAGTATAGTATAATGTGAAAATTTCAACTGTCTATCTATTACGGGCTACGAGATACAGCCCGCTGACAGACGGACAGACGGACGGACGGACAGCGGAGGCTTAGTAATAGGGTCCCGTTATGGCACCCTTTGGGTATGGAACCCTAAAAAGGTGTACTAACTTGTAAAATAAACAAATAGAGAGCTGGGTAGTCAGGGATTTACCTATTACTACTGTTTTAACGATATACCTAATAGGTATATCATTATAACATTAGTTTTAAGAGATGAGAAATGTTTCCATCACAGAAACAGCTGACTAAACACGTTTTGCACCTCGACAGATCAATAATTCCACGACACCTTTCCACGAACACATAGTCGGGTGTACTATTTGATATCAAGTATTATCAGACTAGTGTGTAATAACTGCAATTGGAATCAACCCCTAAGTGTGATCTGTCAATATGGCATCATCTGCTAGAGCTGGTCCTTCAATCAGGACAGCCTTAGAGTATCAAGGCTTTGACCCTCGCGTTATTTTGAGCCAGCTTATTCGTAATAAGCAGTCTTATGATGCCCAAAAACCTGCCAAATTATCTTGGGACTTATCCAATGTGGGTGATGACTTGCGAGTGAAGGAAGATTCCAAGACAGAAAACATATACACAAACCAGGAGAAACTAATACGTGATATCAACTTCTTGATTAGGTACTGTTTTCTTATCTAGAAACAATCATAACCTAAAGAAGTCGAGAGGGGGAGTGGAAGAGATCCTCAATATGCTCAAGGAGAAGTACACCATCGACGATGAAGTTCACAAAAGTGGAACTTCACTAGGCTCAAGGACAATAACTTTGCCCAGAATAGCAGGAGTCTTTCCAGCCACTTCTGTTAGAATGTTTCATGACCAGGTGGTGAAGGAAATAGTGACGTATGAATCATTCCCTGGCGCTTACAAACCCAAGACTCATGCTATTTCTTGTCCTTTGTTGCCTTCTGTGACGCCAACAAAGATGATGCTCACAGAGGGGAACAACTTCCATCCAGTCATGATTTGGACAGCAGTCAAGCTAGATGAGATAATCTATCGGAAAGAAGATGAGCCAACCAAACTGATAGATTTACTCAGTTATTACAGGGCTGGCTTCCAATCAACAGCAACACCTGAAGCTTCTAGAGAGAAAATCTTCAACTACCTGGGTCTAGCATCTGGGAGTATACCAAATTTGACTACTGAAGCAAGAGCTCTGTCAGCTGCTTGCCTCGCATGTTTAGGCAACATGCGTGTGAATGACGAAGGCCATGAGTTGATGATGAAGGTTGCCAAGCATGGCAATCTTGATATATTCTAAATTAGTATTCGTCATCATTGGAGGAGTAGAAAAGAAGTACAATCATGTTGTAATGTTTCATTTTAATAAATTTTCTTGTGTTTAATTTTTGTTTTAATTTAGGTTAGTCTTTAGTGTAATTAGCAATAAGTAGGTTAAGAAAAAAAAATCCCTAAAATGAACTCCGGAAAAAGGGCTAAAAAGTTACAACCAAGCTGCCGGCCGACTATGTGACCATAATAATATTATGTCTCAAGCGCACTTTGGAATATTTCGGATACATTGCCCATGTAGCCCTGAAAACCCAGAAAAATTGCTCTTCACAGGCAAGGTGAAAGGGTACAGGCTTGCCATGTTATAAAGATTTCTATGGTAGAGGCCAAGAGGACGTAGATATGCGTTGGTCGGATTAAATCAGCACTGCACTCGGTACATCTTTCCACGCGTGACGCGGCTCTACACAATGCCGAGAATAGATATAATGGGAAAAAAATCGCACGTGAGAAGGTTATCCGCGCCAAGGATCGCGACCCTCAGTAATAAGGGGATCAGAGATCTTGTTGTACGATGCGAAGGTGGTACTCGCCAGTCTAGGGTACGGAAGAGACAGCACGATGAAGGAGGCCATGTAGGAGTGCTCGATGAGCAGCTCACGCATGCGCAGATGTCTGTTGGTCTTCGTCTTCAGGCGCTCCAACTCCGCGTCTGTTATCAGGACATCTATAAAACAAGATTCACAAAATTAACTCTGAATTTACATAAAGCACAGAGTAAGCAGTTTATCTTCTAGCATTATAATATGTAAATATATAAAAATCTCGTGTCACGATGTATGTTCGGGATAAACTCGAAAACTACTGAACCGATTTTGATCAAACTTCGTAACTATCTGTAATTTGGTCCAACTTAAAAGAAAGGTTAGTTTTTATCTTAATTATTGACATCAATATTTGTTATTGCCAATTAAAATATGTTAATTACACGACAGTCATATATACAGTTCCAGATTTAGGTTGCTAGACAACCTAGCAACCTAAATCTCGAACGATGTTAGAGAGCGGTTGTCTAGATTATGTTATAATTTTGCATTACTGTAATTATAAATGCGAAAGTGTGTTTGTTTGTTGGTTTGTCCTTCAATCACGTCACAACAGAGCAACGGATTGATGCGTATTTTTGCATGGGTATAGTACCTAATGGATGTAGTAGTGGGTCTTCAGACCGGGAGAGCTACATTTTTATCTCGGATAATAATCAAAGTGCCGCGGTGATTTTTAAAAACTAAATCCATGCAGACGAACTCGCGGGCATCAGCTAGTAATACACCTTGTCCAAAACGAACGTGGCAAACATACTCAGCTTTATTTTTCCAGCGGTCCAAAAACAAATCGTGCCTACATTGTGAATGAGGTAAAAAAAAAATCAACTTTGGACCTAAGTATTACCAATTTATTTCTGCTTTTGTGTTGCTGTCGTTGGCCTGCGATCGCGTTCATCGCATGCGTCGATAGGCGCCTACCTATCTATAGCTGATTAAAATAATATTGTGAAGAAGTTCAATAATAGCCGATAAGAGTAAAGATAAAACATTAATAAACGATTTCAACAAACCACTAACGACATCGGTTCTTAAATTTTCTATTAGGTGATAGAAAAAATCCACGCTCGCTTCGCTCGCCGGTTCCTCGAGGCCTTCGATCATCGTCAACGATGAATACTCGATACGAAATTTTTGCAGCAAAGCCTTTATTCTGAAAACAAACTAAGGATGTGAATATTTTTTAACCCCCGACGCAAAAAGAGAGGGGTGTTATAAGTTTAACGTGTCTGTGTATCTGTGTATCTGTCTGTGGTAGCGTAGCCGCCAAACGGATGAGCCGATTTTCGTTTAGTTTTTTTTGTGTCATAGATAATTTTATCCCGAGTGTTCTTAGCCATGTTTCATGAAAATCTGTTCAGCCGTTTGAAGATTATCAGCTCTTTTCTAGTTGATTAGGGGATCTGACTAACTTCCTTATGTCCGATCGATTCGAAATTTGGTACCATGTTACTTCAATGACATTGAAAGTATATGGTAGGGTAACCATGACCTGATCAGCCGTTTGAAGATCATCAACTCTTTAATAGTTGATGAGGGTATCTGACTACCTTCCATATGTCCTGTCGATTCGAAATTTGGTACCTTGTTACTTCAATGATATTGAAAGTATATGGTAAGGTAACCATGACCTGATCAGCCCTTTGAAGATCATCAGCTCTTTAATATAGTTGATGAGGGGATCTGACTAACTTCCATATGTCCTGTCGATTCGAAAGGTACCGTATTAGTTCAATGATATTGAGAGAACATGGTAAGGTAACCATGACTTTAAATATGACATGTTAGAGTAAGGTTTATATTTCGAAGGTGGGTAATTAAATGGGATCAATTAGGCTCAATTACCACTGCGCTAACAAATCACTATAAATACCTTCCTAATATTTATACCTAATTTAAAAAGGACTAAATTAAAGTAAAATTAAAAATTTTAAAAACCCCCGACACAAAAAATAATCTCTAAAAACTAACAAATAATATTTTATACCTATATATAATTATTATCGTCACATATATTATGTAAGTTCAAATATTTTTATTTTCCAAGTGTCGTCGTCACGTCGGGGGACCGCTAAGTGAGAAAAACAGGTGTAGTCGCAGATTGCAACAAAAGAATTTACTCCGAAAAATTCGCAAAATCGACACAACCGTCAACGTCGTCTGCCCTCACGTGTCGCGCGCGGCATTACGTAGAGTGTAGACTATAGTATATGCATGAAACTTAAGATCGCTCGTACCTAAATGTAATTCGTAATAATTAATTAGCTGTTGGAAAAATACTTTATAAACTTTAGCGGTCCCGCGACGCGACGACGACACTTGGAAAATAAAAATATTTGAACTTACATAATATATGTGACGATAATAATAATAAATATTAAATATTATTTGTTATAATAAATATTATTTGTTAGTTTTTAGAGATAGAATAATAAATATTATTTGTTAGTTTTTAGAGATTATTTTTTGTGTCGGGGGTTTATAAATTTTTAATTTTACTTTTATTTAGTCCTTTTTAAAGTAGGTATAAATATTAGGAAGGTATTTTATAACAATTCCATAAAAAAAAATCGACCACTGAGTCAAACTTGCATGTCAATAAAAACCAAATTAGGTACGTGTTTAGATCATGCTGAACACGACTTCATTACAGGTACGAAACGGGTGAGTTTCGAACCGTCTATTGGTTTTCAGGAGCCGCCCTAACACCCTGACAGGACAATAATTAATGTATGATTAACACTGGGCAGGCCGCGTCATCCTTTTTTCGACCTAAGTACTTGCTTGACGCCATTTTGGTGCTGTAAATAGTTACGTACCTAAACCCCAAAAGTGACCCAAGGGACTAAAATTAGTTATGGCACTAGTTTAGTAAATAGGTAGGTACTTTTGGGCACTTTTTTCTTTTATTATTAGTTCCAGAGACACTCGTATGTCAAATGTGGCGCTTCGAATTGATCCATAAATTAAGCTGTCATTTGTATAGGGACAGCCAGTCCTGTGTTTGTACTCTACAATCACTGACCTCTATGATTGTAGAGGTCAGTGTATTAGGCTACTACATATTTAAGTACCTACCTATAAAACAATGAAGACGCTAGGTGCAGCAACTAGGTAGAGAAGTAGTAGAATATACTGACCGGCTCTCGGACTGTTCCATGTCCTCAGACTCCCGGGGGAGCGCGAAGATCCTCAAAGGCATCTTCTCCGAGAAGCCGCGCCTCGCAATGATGTAAGGCAGAAGAATATTCAGCCCGCCGTCGTCGTAGAGCCACCAAGTGTATATGTCATTGTCCTGAACAATGAAGGTAGACCTTGAAGTACGGGACTTTTTTTTATTCGATGACAAGTAGGACAAGTTAGGGGTATACCCCTATTCGTGGGGTTGGTAACTAGCCACGGCCAAAGCCTGCCGAAAGACTTGAATTGCATATTAGCAGTCTTATTCATAAAAATCCCTTATTATAGGTTTAAAACGTTCATTAGCTAAAATGCTCATTAGGCCTATTAAACGTTTCATAACTTTCTTAATTCATAAAGGTTCAATAAACCTCTCACAACTAAATTCTCGCTATAGGCTATTTCGCTTTGTTATGTTGTCGTTCTGATGAATTCATAGAAAAAATGGCAAAATTAATGGGCTCTAGCTCTACACAAAAAGTGACGCATGTGTGACTTTTGTTTTCCGTCAAAAGTGTCGATTGTCTGGAGGATAGATCTATATTATCGTTCGGAATTTTGTTTGGGTTTATTTAATTAAAAATAGAAACAGGAAGGAATTTAAAAGTTATTGATAACTTTTTGATCTTCTATCAGAGTCTGAGGCATTTTAATATGTCGCTAGAGTGTCGAGCTATCGCGCAAACTACTCTGGCACAAATGCGGCTTACAGTTGGTTGAGACAACCCATGTAAATCTCCCCCATCTTCTTGAACCTAGACAAAAAGTACATGTTAGAAGGAATCACATATGTAAAGGAATAATTACATAAATAGAAACTTCGAAATTAAGTAGGGACTTACTTCACGACGTCCCCAGCATCTTATGGCAGTTAAAACTTGCAACTCTGGTGAAGTGCCAAAGCCTCTCGAATAGAGTTGCAAATCTTGCCTGACGAGATTAATAATGAACCTTGCGGTATCCTTAATAATGAACCTTTATTGAAGCGGTATCGGTTTAAACTCGATATCCGGCAAAGAAAACGGGTCATATGTCTTCTAGTACAGCTTCTGACGACGAGTAGGGTTTACGACATAGGTACTCAATGGCGGCTATAGCTTGCAGAGCTTACATTATGATACTTTGATATGATAATAATAAATTACGTACAATGTAATAATTACAAGTTACAATGCAATGACACTAGAATCAACCAAAATAATTAATAACCTCACTTCAATCAAATTATCAGCTGTCATCTGAAGACAAGACAGCAGCCATCTTGTTCTTTAATAAGGGTTCAGCCTGTTATGGAGCCGTTATTGAATACTTATAGAGTGTTATAGCACTATTGAACGTTTATGAATAATTTTTTTTGAGAACTTTGCTTATAACAAGCTAATACTTAAAGCTTCTTTAAATTTTTATGAATAAGACTGTAGGTCTTTATACCTATGAAATTACCTTTCTTCACAGGTCATTTCAAATAAAAAAAAGTTTGTAATGACTCTGTATTCTAAATTCAAATTAATTTTGTTTTAAAACCATGACATTCTATTTACAAACTCAGTCTTTTCTTTTTTGATTAGCGTTGTATTTTCATTACATTTGAACATTTTTCGTCATAATGGATACTTTAAAAATTCGTGTAATTATGGAATATGAGTTCCGTCGTGGCACCAACGCGACACAAACGGCCCGTAACATCAAAAACGTTTACGGAGAGAACTGTACAAACGATCGCACAACCCGTTATTGGTTTTCCCGGTTCCGTTCTGGAAATTTTGACTTGAAAAATGAAGCTCATGGTCGTCCGGAGACTTTGGTTAACAATAATGAATTAAAGGCGATTGTGGAAGCTGACGAAACTCAATCTACAGCTGAGCTAGCAGCAGCTTTTGATGTAAGCATCAAAACAGTATTGATCCATTTGCGACAAATTGGCAAGGTAAAAAAGCTTGATAGATGGGTGCCCCACGACCTTAACGATCGCCAGCGCAACGTACGCGTCGAGACCTGCCTTGCGCTGCTCAACAGGCAAAGAAATGAAGGAATTTTGGAACGAATTGTTACGTGCGACGAAAAATGGATTCTGTTCGACAATCGAAAGGGCTCAGCAAGTTGGTTAGACCCTGGTTCAGCACCAAAGCAATACCCTAAACCAAAAATGACCCCTAAAAAGGTGATGGTCACTGTTTGGTGGTCTAGTGCGGGTGTGATTCACCACAGCTTTTTACAAAACGGCATGAGCATTAATGCAGATGTGTACTGTGAAGAACTGGACAGAATGATGGAGAAGCTTGCACATCTGCAACCAGCTTTGGTCAATCGGTCGTCCCCACTGCTCCTTCACGACAACGCGCGACCCCATATTGCGCAACAGACAGACTCCAAGCTGCAAGAGCTGGGGTTGGAAGCTCTCCCTCATCCGCCATACTCACCAGACCTTGCACCTACCGACTATTATACTTTTTCCAAAATTTAGACAACTTTTTAGTGGGTAAAAAATTCAATTCCCGAGAGGCAGTACAAAATGCCTTTGAAGAGTTTGTTGCCTCCCGTCCAGCTGATTTTTACAAGAAGGGCATCAATAAACTGCCAATGCGTTGGCAAAGATGCGTCGATTGCATGGGTGATTACTTCGAATAAGTAACAGAAATAAAAAAGTTTGAAAAAAATAAGTACTTTCACTTATTGCATACAAAACGGCAATTTCATAGGTCAAAGAAGGTGAAGGGAGATCAAATTTTGCATAATTATCCTACTATATATTAGTATAATATTATAAATGCGAAAGTTTGTGAGGATGGATGTATGGATGTTTGGATGGATGGATGTTTGTTACTCTTTAACGCGACAACGAATGAACCGATTTTGCTGAAATTTGGCACAGAGATAGATTATAGTCTGGAATAGCACATAGGCTACTTTTTATCCCGGAAAAGCAAACAGTTCCTGCGGGATAGCAACGCTATTTTTTACGCATTTGTCCTTCAAAATACGCGCAATGGAGTTTTAGATTGACGTGATTATTTTGCACAGGTGAAGTAAAGGGCCTGAAAAATGACAAAGGCTACTTTTTATCCCGGGAAAACAAACGGTTCCTGCGGGATATTAGTATGCTACTTTTCACATATTTTAATTACGCGGAATTTATGTATGTATGTATGTATGTATGTATGTATGTATGTATGTATGTATGTATGTATGTATGTATGTATGTATGTATGTATGTATGTATGTATGTATGTATGTATGTATGTATGTATGTATGTATGTATGTATGTATGTATGTATGTATGTATGTATGTATGTATGTATGTATGTATGTATGTATGTATGTATGTATGTATGTATGTATGTATGTATGTATGTATGTATGTATGTATGTATGTATGTATGTATGTATGTATGTATGTATGTATGTATGTATGTATGTATGTATGTATGTATGTATGTATGTATGTATGTATGTATGTATGTATGTATGTATATTCCTACTACCTATCCTACTATCCTACTTCCTCCTACTTACTTATATTATAAATGCGAAAGTTTGTGAGGATGGATATATGGATGGATGGATGGATGGATGTTTGTTACTCTTTAACGCGACAACGAATGAACCGATTTTGCTGAAATTTGGCACAGATATAGATTATAGTCTGGAATAGCACATAGGCTACTTTTTATCCCGGAAAAGCAAACAGTTCCTGCGGGATAGCATCGCTATTTTTTACGCATTTGTCCTTCAAAATACGCGCAATGGAGTTTTAGATTGACGTGATTATTTTGCACAGGTGAAGTAAAGGGCCTAAAAAATGACAAAGGCTACTTTTTATCCCGGGAAAACAAACAGTTCCCGCAGGATATTCGTATGCTACTTTCCACATATTAATCCTTCAATTATGCGCCAACGAAGTTACAGATTGACATGGTTTTTAGGGTTCCGTACCCAAAGGGTACCAAAGGGACCCTATTACTAAGCCTACGCTGTCCGTCCGTCCGTCCGTCCGTCCGTCCGTCTGTCAGCGGGCTGTATCTCGGTAACCGTAATAGGTAGACAGTTGAAATTTTCACAGATTGTGTATTTCTATTGCCGCTACAACAACAAATAATAAAAATTAAATTAAATTAAAAAAATTAAATAAAATATTTCCATGGGTACATGGAAATATTTTTATGTAAATTTTTTTAACGGAACCCTAAAAGAGCGAGGCCCGACTCGCACTTGGCCGATTTTTTTGATAGTCATAGTTGAGGACCTGAAAAGTGACAAAGGCTGCTTTATATCCCGGTAAACCAAACAGTTCCTGCGGGATTTCCGCATGCTACTTTACACGTATTTATCTTTTAATTACGCGGCTATTATGTATGTATGTATGCGTGTATGTATGTATGTATGTATGTATGCATGTATGTATGTATGTATGTATGTCGCTATTATTTACGCATTTGTTGAGTTTAGATTGACGTGGTTTTTTACACAGAAAAGTTGAGGACCTGGAAAGTGACAAAGGCTACTTTTTATCCCGGGAAAACAAACAGTTCCTGTGGGATATTGGTATTCTACTTTTCACATATTATACAGTTACCTATTGACGTGATTTTTTGGATAGGCAAAGATGAGGACTTGAAAAGTGAAAAGGCTACCTTCAATCCCGGGAAAACAAACAGTTCCTGCGGGATAATAGGATCCAATTATGCGCCAACGGAGTTACAGATTGACGTGGTTTTTTGGATAGACAAAGATGAGGACTTGAAAAGTGAAAAAGCTACCTTTAATCCCGGGAAAACAAACAGTTCCTGCGGGATAATGGGATTCAATTATGCGCCAACGGAGTTACAGATTGACGTGGTATTTTTATAGGCATAGTTCAGGACCTGAAAAGTGACTAAAGCTACATTATATCCCGGGAAAACAAACAGTTCCCGCGGGATTTCCGCATGTTACTTTCACGTATTCCTTTTAATTACGCGGCAATTATGTATGTATGTATGTATGTTTGTATGCATCGCTATTTTTTACGCATTTGTTGAGTTTAGATTGACGTGGTTTTTTACAAAGGTAATGTTGAGGACCTGGAAAGTGACAAAGGCTACTTTTGTCTCGGGAACAAACATTTGAAAATTCTATTTTTAAAACCGACTTCAATCGCCCGCGCTAATGCAAAGTATCTAATTTATTGTTATTTCTTAAAAAACCGCTCGACTGATTTCGATAAAATTTAAATGAGACCACCCGGGAAGTATTCCCTTTGAAACAAAAAAGAAGCGTAGCTCTATACCACGTAGTACGGACTAGATACTGGCGTAGTGCAACGAAAAAGCAATTTTTAAAAACTTTTTCGAAAAACGAAGTCGCGGGCATCAGCTAGTTTTAAAATAAAAAATGGATTTTGTCGTAAAATAAAATAGAATGAAAGCTAAGGGTAAGTGGCCTCTATTTTTTTTTGTATTTTTTTCACAAGAAAAAGCAATTATAAACGTCACTAGGTACCTCTTCATCGTTCATCCCTTTAATGCCATTATATACCCACAAAGTTTCATATCTATCCGATATGAAGTTTCTAAGTTAAAACAAAACTATTTTATAGGTAGGTAACTAATTGCTAAAATTTAGAATTAAACGCGTAAAAAACTTACATGACTGAATGTTAAGGGTCTGTACATTCCTGACTTTAGCATTGATAGACTTGAAACGGGACGGGATTGTGTGGCTTCTGGATGAAAAACCGATGTGACAGTGTCTCTCGCGACCAGCTCGCGACCTATGTTATCCCTGAACTCTTCTACTGAAAATAAGCAAGAATAGAATATAGGTATAGGCATGTGAAGTGGCGGTCTCCATGTACCTACAAGATAATAAACCTACTCGTATCTGCTAGCTGCTGACGTAACAACTTAAAACGCAAAAACTAGATGTCGTGAATCTCTATGATGTTATTTGAGAAATACGATTTAGTCAAATCAACCCAGCCCTGTTCGAGTTACACAGAAAGCGCCCTTATGAAGACTTCTTTCCGATTTTCTCGAGCCCTAAGGCTCACCCCCTTCTTGCGGTGCTTCTGCGTATGGCTCCTGAGGCACGGTCCGGAAGGTCCGATTCCCCGACCGTCAAATATGTCTGTTACGATCAACGGTGACCTTGTTCGCAGAATTGTTTTCTTTTTACCAAGAAGCGGGAACGGAAGGAGTGTTACCATCGGGGTATTCCTGTTGCGGCAGATCGTATTCGGAATCGGCGTGCATAACCGTTTGCACGAGGGAGTGCGTGCGCTCCTCGAAGCTCGAGCGCTGCGCCGAAGAGCTGGTCTCCGGCAACGCGCGGGTGCCTTTGTTGGGACGAGCAGTTTCTGGCGCGCGCAATATCGCCACGCCCAGCTGCTCGTCGAAAGCCAATCTGTAGTATACGAGTACACGCCTAGTGCGGAAATATTGCGAGAATATTTTATTGAGAAGTTGAGAATTTCTGAATTTGCACTTGTCCGTCGGTCTGTCTGTCAGAGCCTTAGTTATAATATATCTTCTGAATTATTGAATATAATTACTTACTTATGTAAAATTATCGCCAAATGTATGAATACTTAACAAAATTTATAAAAAACTTCATTTGTGGGGGCACGCGCATAAAAGTAGGTAAATGGAGGATAACGAACCAGAGTTCCGGGCTCTATCTCAAAAAAGATTTAATATTAAAAGTGTTTAGGTAATCTAAGGGTGCCTACGTTTATGCACACGCGGGGCGTTGCGCGGCGCGTGGTGCGTTGTGCCGCGCGGCAAACTCAAACATGGCCAAGTATGAGAGCGTTTATACAGAAGCGTTTGCGTTGAACGCGGCGGGCGCCGCACAACGCGCCGCGTGTGCATAAACGTACCCTAAGAAATCTTGTGGTTATAAACAACAAACACATATAAATCAGTTAATTATGCATTATTATGCAAGTCGTCAAACTGACGCTTGCAGGGCGAAGCTTTGCTTTGAGCGTTGAACTCCGTGATCCCAGAGTTAAACTTACTGCAATACTCGCACGTAGGTCCTAATGCTGGCAGCGCAACACCTGTCCCATCTGTGCATGAAGCCAATGAGCAGTATGTTCGGCCGCAGGTGGCCCAGACCAGACGCCTTGATCACCGCGAGCACCCCCTCCTCGAAGGCCAGCCCATCCATCACCACGTAGAAGCCGCGGTCTTTCCGCGACTGCAGCCATTCCTCGCCCAGGTGCAGGCGTTCGAGACGCTGGGCGCTTGACATTGGCGCCTATAAAAAACAAAAATTTGGCAGTCATATGGCCTGCCGATAGACAGAAGTGAAAACTAGAGTAAATAATCTAAGCTAAGATAACCTCATTGATGTCGGCGACGATCATAAAAGATCCAAGCTGGGTTATTAGATGTGCCAAGTCCAGCAGCGCCGGCCGGTCCCGCGGCCTGCCCGCCAGGACCAGCACTTGCGGGTTGTAGGACTTGACGTTGGTCTGCCTGTGTGACATTTGCACTAGCGCTGTCACAGTGTCTTTGTAACGCTGTGCGTCCGTGCTACTCGCCCAATCCACCTCTGTATCCAGAAGAATATTGGTTAGGTATCTATTTACTGACGCACATACACGTAATGTTATGGCCTAATGGGTTGTGAGGTGCGAGTTCCTAAATGGGTAGGTAATGGGCGGGATGCATAGCAGCGAAAACTTAAAAGACTGGGAATTAGAAAGCGCAGTGTTGGTCCATTCACTACGTAGATAGACTCATAGAGGATTAGCCATATAAAAAAAAAGCTTCTCTTTTGAAAATTCAAATATTTATCTCGTTTCTGCTTTTGAAATATTCTTAAATAGGTATTACGAAACATAAAATTTGGATAAATCTTTTTGACGGGAATCTATGTAATTTAAAACTTGGTTAGTGTTTTCCTTAAAAGCACCTACTTAATATTTTTCGCGATAAATACTTACTATAGGGAATCACTTTCTGTTATTTAATCTTTTTTCAAATAAGCGGTATAGGGAAATGGGCGGTAACTTGAAAATTGCAAAATTCAAATGTAGGTATATCATACTAATATTATAAATGCGAAAGTGTGTTCGTTGGTTTGTTGGTTTGTCCTTCCATCACGCCGCAACTACGCTACGGATCAACGTGATTTTTTGCATCGGTATAGTTTAGGACGGAGAGTGACATAGACTACTTTTTCTCCCGGAAAATCAAAG
The DNA here is from genome assembly GCA_029955525.1 of Oeneis ivallda. Lineage (NCBI taxonomy): Eukaryota > Metazoa > Arthropoda > Insecta > Lepidoptera > Nymphalidae > Oeneis > Oeneis ivallda. The sequence continues at coordinate 16,586,280 of JARPMR010000020.1, read as the reverse complement.
TTTTCCCGCGGGATTTAAAAAACTAAATCTACGCGGACAAGTCGCGGGCATGAGCTAGTTTCATATAATATTTACATCAAAATTAATTATAAAATGAAGAGTTTATTGACCAAGCGAAGCGAGGTCTCTGAGTTTACTAGAGCGATTTGCACTTGTCCGTCCGTCCGTCCGTCCGTCCGTCCGTCCGTCCGTCCGTCCGTCCGTCCGTCCGTCCGTCCGTCTGTCAGAGCCTTATAACTTTTGAATTACTGAACGTAATTACTTCAAATTTAGATATAATATGTAAACCCATGGCCTCCAGCCGAAAATGGCTTAAAAAGTTATAAAAATCTTCGACCGAGCGAAGCGAAGGTCTTTGAGTTAACTAGGGCGATTTGCACTTGTCCGTCCGTCCGTCCGTCCGTCCGTCCGTCTGTCAGAGCCTTATAACTTTTGAATTACTGAACGTAATTACTTCAAATTTAGATATAATATGTAAACCGATGGCCTCCAGCCGAAAATGGCTTAAAAAGTTATAAAAATCTTTATTTCAGGGGGGCTCTCATAGAAGCGAATGCGAAGTAAAAAAAAAAAATCGCGTTACATAAAATTGTTACGTATCATTTTAAAGATAATTTTGAACTGAGTACAAAAATATTTTTTTTTTAATTTTTCCCTTAAAATTGACGAAATGGGGGGCTTTCAAAGTGGCGATTTTATACGCTCGCTTGAAGACGCTCTCTAGAAAAATCCGCTATGGATTTTCAAACTGATTTTATGTTTTTAGGTCACTTATATCCTGTACTTGAACAACAAATACTAAAATTATATGAATATTATAAAGAAACGAGATTATTTAATTTTTAATGGGCGTCAGTAATTCATATAGCATCAACATAGCTTCACAATAATGCTAATAGATGGCGCAGTCAGTAACTATTCCCATGGAACTACGAGTTAAATTCAATGTTTGATAAATAATTCAATGTTTTCACTAACGTTCCCTAACCTTTACGGGCTACCTATAAGTTAGGTGATTGATGTTTTCTGTCAACTTATTTATCACGATCCTGTACGGGACACCTAAAAGGATATTGGGACGGATGTTAGGACTTAGGATTGTATTTAGGAGCTACCTACGTTAAGAGACTCCTACTTAGGGGATGATTTAGGTATGTTTGGTGAAAACGGGCATAATAATAATGTCAGTTTTGGTTATCATGTATCGATTGAATGAATAATCATGGGATACCGTTACCGCGAGGTCTCAGTTCGGGGCGAACCACTAGTTATTTCAGGGGGGCTCTCATAGTTAAGCGAATGCGAAGAATTTTTTTTTTTATTTGCGATTCATAGGTTTTCTGTGTATCATTTTAAAGACAATTTGGAACAGAGTACAACCGTATTTTTTTTTTTATTTTTTTCCTAAAATTGACGAAATGGGGGGCTTCCAAAGTAGCGATTTAATACGCTCGCTTGAAGACGCTCTCTGGGAAAATTTTCTATATATTTTCAAGTTGTACTTATTTTCTTACTTCACTTGTATCCTGTACTTGAACAACAAATACTAAAATTATATGAATATTATAAAGAAACGAGATTATTTAATTTTTAATGAGCATCAGTAAATTTCACATAGCTTCACAATAATGCTAATAGATGGCGCAGTCATTAACTATTCCATTGAACTAGGAGTTACGACTACGATTTATCCCAAAAACAGTTTTGCGTTTTAACAGTTTTGCGTTGCGGTTTTGCGACCATTTTTATTTAGGTACATAATATAATAACATATTATTCAATTAAAATTATTCTTTAGTTAAATATCATTTTGTATATTTTCTATTCGCGTCGATAGATGACGATTTGTACAGATGCCCCTAACCCGTTTTCACTCGTTAGTACCTACATAATAATTCAATGTTTTCACTGACGTTCCCTAACCTTTACGGGCTACTTATGATAAGTTATGTGATGATTACTGTCAACTTCTTTATCACGATCCTGTACGGGACACCTAAAAGGACATTGGGACGGATGTTAGGACTTAGGATTGTGTTTTGGAGCTACCTACGTAAAGAGACTCCTACACAGGGGATGATTTAGGTATGTTTGGTGAAAACGGGCATAATAATAATAATGTCAGTTTTGGTCGTCATGTATCGATTGAATGAATAATCATGGGATACCGTTACCGCGAGGTCTCAGTTCGGGGCGAACCACTAGTTAAAATAATTTTGTTACCTGGACGTCTGTACAGCACAAGAAGGTAAAGCGTCATGAAAATAAAGAACGTGAAAAGCGTCATCATCCAGCTCATGATAATCATCATAACGATGCACATCAAGAAGCCCGAGAGCGAGAGCCATCTGTTGTAGCACTGGAACAAGATTTCATTTTGATGTTTGAAAAGCAAAAAAATAATCATCATCATCAGCAACCCATTAACGGCTCGATCACTACTGAGCGCAGGTGTCCTTTCAGAGAAGGGTTAAAATAATGTATGACTTTAATTCGCTGTGTACACCGAACTTCATGCAGAGTTGAACATGAAAACAGATGAAGAGTTCAAAATATGGTCATATAGATGGTCACTGAAGAAATTATAACAAAAGCCATAAGATTTTAGTAGGTGCCCATTAACAAGTAAAGTTGTAGAAAAGCGCATCTCTTTTACGAGGAGTACCTAAGCAGTCCACGGTAACCCAGATAAATGCACGATACAGAATATAGTTAAACAGGTAAAGTACATAATTAATATCTACCTGAAATGTAGGCCTCCAATTGATTGACGCGATAACTCCAGCGTGGAAAGTACAAAAATTGATGAGGGCGTACGACGCCAAGTAAAAATTGGTGATCAGTGGAGCTATTGTATTTAAGTCCGCTGAAAATAAAATGATGTTAGTATTGCATATTGTGTAACTAACTATTGTACATACTAACTGTAATTTTCTTCGGTAATTTGATTAACGTAGGACTATTAAGTTTTGAAATGACGAAATGTTGGGTCAACATTGCTTATCTACACTACGTTCTTCGTCGCTTCTACGTTGATTTCAAGTATTTATGGGCGTTTTGGATAGATTAAGTTTTAAGATATAGCTTCGACGAATATTATCGAAGATGGATAAAAATTACAAGTACCTCAACATTTTGTAAAGCAATGAGAAACACGTTGAAGAGAGATATGATAGAGAAGAACTACCAATTATTATTACCAATGAGCAAAAATATGAGGGAGACGAAGAAGGTGAGCACGTATCCGCGGTAGGGCTCCCCGTGGCGGCCGTAGGGCTTGGAGAAGAAGATGAGGCCGGGGTAGATGCGGTCGCGGCCCAGCGCCTGGATCAGCCGCGGCACCGACAGCAGGTTGGTGAGCGCCGTGGACAGCGTCGCCGCCCAGCACCCGGCGTAGATGAAGGCGCTTGATTGGGCCATTAGTTGCATTATCTTCCGGGAAAAATATAATTTACGTATACTAAATACTTACTAATAAAAATTTGACAATCCTTTCGATCCAAAAACGTAAACATATGACTGAAAACTACAACCTGACCACGTTACGTCATTTGAGGTATCAACGCTTGGCGAATTTTGGATTTAATTGCCTGTCATCCCTGTACATAACTTTGATGTCGCGCGGGCATCAGCCACTTCAAATATAGGGAATATATATTCAGGGACGTACCTACGAGTAAACCTGCTGACAAAATGATGGAAAGAATTTCGTAGAGCACAGGCGCAATTTTACAATAGATTTGCTCTGGCCTTTCGACGGCCTAAAGATCCTAATAAAACTACTTATCCAAAAAAAAAACGAAAGAATATCAAGAAAAAAACGTTACTCCATAGTGATTATGCAAGCCATATTTGCAGTCGGGTTTACAAGCCTCGAGGGTACCAGCTGCGATGTCAGCCACCTGCCCACTAGCGTCCCGAAGCGCCCCCACTCCGCAGAGGACGGCCATCGCCAAGTAGGAGCACATGGAAATAGCCAGCGCAAGTAATGTGCCTTTAGGGATAGCTGTGGCTGGGTCCTGTTACACAAATAGATTAATTAATTTGATTTTGAGAGCGGTCAGTGAGGTGGTTTGTTGGAACCATGGCGTCGCGTCAATTTTAAAAAATGAAAAATATAGATACATATTCGACATCGCACATGACTTCACAACAATTAGTGACAGAATGAAATCAGACGCCGTGCCGGGGTCAGGCCCTGCCACTTATTCATTGTTTTTTTTTTTATAAACAGATTCAAATTCGACCAGGCAGAATCTGTGCCCTAACCTAGAGACGGCATTGACAATCATTCAAAAGCATTTGACCGTGTCCCGTCCGTGACGTAACGTGAATTATGCTTTAATGTTATGATCATCACTTTGACTCAGATACCTACTAAAGTTTTCTAAAAGAACTTCGACAGACGGATTTTTGTTACCTACCTTTAAGTCCCCACAAATATTTGCACCGGCCTGCACTCCGGTCACCGCCGGGAAATACATCGCAAATACGCTGAAAAAATTATGTTGCTGATCGTCACTGTAGCGAAAGTCTGGCATCAGATTTTTGATTGCAGTCTCCGCTGGAAAAAGTTCAGTTTACAAGGAGTAGGTATATATTAACTTCTTATGATGAAGATGATGCTAAATTTAAAATAGCTCTTACAGTTTATTCCAACAAAGCCTTGCGCTTTTTCTTTATTACTCCTAGGTCCCAAGCAAACTCCAAGTAGATAATTTAAAATCGCAACCACGATTATCACAATGAGAAAGTTCTGAAAAATATAAGAATCATGAGTAGGCATAGGAAGTTCTATATTTTATAAAGGCAACAGATCATCGATTCACTAAAAAGGTACTATTAAATCTGTTAGCCAAGCTGTTACATAGCAGATATAGGTACCTACATACTTAGGGCCGATTTCACCAACGTAAAATATGTCTTACTCCGAGCGTTTTGATATTTTGACAGTATTTTCAATACAAAAACTGTCAAAATGCCCATTTTATTCCTCGGTAATACGTCACTTGACGTTGTTGAAATCGGCACTTAGTAGATTTTACCAGATTTGACCACTAATAATAAAACTAAAAATACTTAAATTGCTTTTAAAATAACCTGCGTTTTGGTTTCCCAGTCCATACCAATGGCACATATAAGACACATCACCAAAAGTGCGATTGCGCCTACAATTCTTATATCATTCATCCCGTTGTCCACTATTTTGACACCAAAAGACTTGAGCAACTCATTCAGTGACTCGCAGAAACCAATCGTATTCATACTTGCTGCCACTGCGTTTGCGAATGCAAATATGATTCCTACAGATGCACCGAATTGCGCTCCTAAGGATCTTGATACTATGTAGTATACCCCACCTGTGAATGAAGGTTTAGCTAATTCAAATCTTAAAATTACTGGAAGCATCATTTTCGATTCAGGCCCCAGGACCATGGGGAAAACAAGCTCTTTTTAAAGAACTATCTAAGGGGCTATCAAGTCTGCCGTCAGTCTTAACCTGGGTTTAGGGCAGAGAGCTTGATTTGTCATGAGGACGTACTTTAGCTTTCATAAAATAAATAATTTTAAATATTGTAAGAAGTACCTCGCCAAAATAATTTGCTTTGCTATTCAAAGTAGAAGTACCTACTACTAGCATTGATTTCGTCTTCTTTATCAACCGATAGACATCCCCTGCTGGACAAAGGTCTGTTGCATGGACTTCCACAGGCCTCGGTCTTGCGCCGCCTGGATCCAGCGGCTCCCTGCGACGCGTTTGATGTCGTCGGTCCACCTGGTGGGGGGTCTGCCAACACTGCGCTTCCCGGTGCGGGGTCGCCACTCCAACACCTTGGGACCCCAACGACCATCAGCTCTTCGAACTATGTGCCCCGCCCATTTCCACTTCAATTTCGTGACTCGCTGAGCTATGTCGGTGACTTTGGTTCTCCTACGGATCTCCTCATTTCTGATTCGAACCCGCAGGGACACTCCGAGCTCTCTCCATCGCCCGCTGAGCGGTCCTGAGCCTACTTATGAGGCCCTTAGTTAGCGACTATGTCTCGGATCCGTAAGTTATCACTGGCAACGCGCACTGTTCGAAGACTTTTTTAGTCTTCAGCATTGATTTACTTGATAAAATATGAGTAAAATAATGAATTTATGTTTCCTACCTCCCTTTAAAAGGCCGTTGGTGCAGATGGCACTGAGTGAGAGGGTCGTAACGGTGCACACGATGGCCGAGAGGAATATAATGACGATGGTGAGGAAGATACCGGCTTGTGCCACGATCCACGCGATCCGCAGGAACAACATCACGCCCCAGATGTTCAACAAGCAAGGGATCAACACACCCTGTACAGTGTACACGTAGTTATGACACAGAATATATGTATAATAGTAGTATAGTTATGGTTTATAAAATCGGGAACGTAAGAAAGGTACAAAAAAAATCGGCCAAGTGCGAGTCTGGCCTCGCTCTTTTAGGGTTCCGTACATATGACCAAAACACTTTTTTTAAAACTAGATACATATTTAGGATATCTTAGTTCTTACATAGTACTAAATTAGCATAAGGGGAAAAATGCTCGTTTGTTTTGGTAACAACTTTGAAGGCCCCCCATTTCTTCACTTTTGAAGCCAAAAATAATAAAAAATATATATGAACTCTCTAGAGTCTAGACTCTAGACAATGACACCCCACATGCCAGGGTAAAAAAATAAAATTTTATTTCGACTCCCTTTTTCAATGGGCCCCTTTTATTTTTTAATTTAATTTAATTTTTATTATTTTTTGTGAAAATTTCAACTGTTACGGTTTACGAGATACAGGCCGCTGACATACGGACGGACGGATAGACGGACAGCGGAGGCTTAGTGATAGGATCCCGTTGGCACGCTTTGGGTACGGAACCCTAAAAAACATAACAAGTTTAACAGTATGTTCAACGCGTAACACAACTGAATTCTTCTTTTTAGTTCTGTCTATTTGTCTAGTGGGAGGTTTTGACTGTGGCTAGTTACCACCCTACCGTCAAAGTCGTGCCATTTAGTGTTCCCGAACGACGATTATGGCGTGTAAAAACAGATTAGGGGTATGGGTTGAATGTACACATCTGTCATACCCCTTCCAAGGTAGTCCGCTATCATCTTAAACTGCGTCGTCACTTACCATCAGGGGAGATCGCAATCAAGGACTATCTTGTCTTGTTGAATAAAAAACAAAAGTTCTTCGGGGTTTTTATAAAAATTTATAGCAATCTTATAGTAATGGTTAATTTTTTGCTTAATTCACCTCTAATTTTTCATTAAGTACTTTAAAAGTATTATTTTTATTGCTTGGAAGTTGTCAATTGCTTTACCTGTATCCATCCTAGTTTTATATTATAAGTTGTTAAGTCTGAGGTTGGTTCTATCTTAAGGTGATTTGACTGCCTCTGCAAATTTTTCAATATTTATATTAAGTATTATTGTTTACTTACGGAGTGATAAAGCCTATTTAATTACGGTATGACTTTATAACTTACGTCTTCGATAGGATCCGAGGTAGCTATTAATGCGGCACCCACTCCAGTTTCGATATCAGCCTGGGCAAGATATCTTCTAGCTATTGGTTCTAAAAAAAAAATATTAACACTAAACACTTAAGAGTAGTGTCTAGTGACGAACCGGACGCGAGTAGGTATTTTCCAAAATGCTATCTGTTTCACAACGCTTGGCTGCCCGACCCGCATCGTGCGATAGAGAGAGTTGCAAGTCCAGGAGTTATTTGCCTAAATTTTATTCTTGAAATATTGTTTCGGGTCATAACGTTTTTACCCCCCTAAACGTTTACAAAATTAGACAATTTTGGTTTCATTAGATTCAGTACACCTTAATCTAGGCTCGTACGTTTCATTTTTTTAGTATTTCAGTTTAGTTAAATTAAAAAAAAAAAAATTAGTCGAGGAAGTTTTTTAGTCAAAAATATGGATATTTAGTCACTAATAACTTTTAACATAAGCAATATTTCTTTAAAATTAAAACGTACGGGCATAGTTTTTCATTGTATCTGCAACATTTCAAAAAATTATGAACATTGGACAACATTTACGGGTAGCAAAACGTTATCGCTTTTTGTATGAAAATTTTCAACTAGACACTCCTCTTAATATTTTATACCTACACTAGGCTGCGTGATACCCCGGCTTCGCACGGAAAGGAATGCATTCGAATGTTGTTATTTCGATCGTGGTTGTCTCTAACCTCTCTTTGCCTAGGATCATTTCAATTAAAACGAGGAATCATCATCATCATCATTAGCAACCCATCAACGGCTCACTACTGAGCGCAGGTCTCCTCTCAGAGAAGGGTAATAGGCCATAGTCCACCACGCTGGCCCAATGCGAATTGGCGGACTTCACACACCTTTGAGAACATTATGAAGAACTCTCAGCTGATGTGCAGGTTTCCTCACGATGTTTTCCTTCACCGTTGAAGCAAGTGATATTTAATTGCTTAAACGCACTTAACTCCGAAAAGTTAGAGGTGCGTACCCGGGATCGAACCTGCGACCCCCCGAATAGGAGACCACAGTCCTAACCACTAGGCTATCACTGCTTCAAAACGAGGAATACTTTAAGGTTATTCATTGTTTTAATGTGTGCGAGTTCTTAATGGATTCTATTTGACCGAGCGAAGCGAGGTCTCTGAGTTTACTAGAGCGATTTGCACTTGTCCGTCCGTCCGTCCGTCCGTCCGTCCGTCCGTCCGTCCGTCCGTCCGTCTGTCAGAGCCTTATAACTTTTGAATTACTGAACGTAATTACTTCAAATTTAGATATAATATGTAAACCCATGGCCTCCAGCCGAAAATGGCTTAAAAAGTTATAAAAATCTTTATTTCAGGGGGGCTCTCATAGTTAAGCGAATGCGAAGAAATTTTTTTTAATTTGCGATTCATAGGTTTTCTGTGTATCATTTTAAAGACAATTTGGAACAGAGTACAACCGTATTTTTTTTTTATTTTTTTCCTAAAATTGACGAAATGGGGGGCTTCCAAAGTGGCGATTTAATACGCTCGCTTGAAGACGCTCTCTGGAAAATTTTCTATATATTTTCAAGTTGTACTTATTTTCTTACTTCACTTGTATCCTGTACTTGAACAACAAATACTAAAATTATATGAATATTATAAAGAAACGAGATTATTTAATTTTTAATGAGCATCAGTAAATTTCACATAGCTTCACAATAATGCTAATAGATGGCGCAGTCATTAACTATTCCATTGAACTAGGAGTTACGACTACGATTTATCCCAAAAACAGTTTTGCGTTTTAACAGTTTTGCGTTGCGGTTTTGCGACCATTTTTATTTAGGTACATAATATAATAACATATTATTCAATTAAAATTATTCTTTAGTTAAATATCATTTTGTATATTTTCTATTCGCGTCGATAGATGACGATTTGTACAGATGCCCCTAACCCGTTTTCACTCGTTAGTACCTACATAATAATTCAATGTTTTCACTGACGTTCCCTAACCTTTACGGGCTACCTAAAAGGACATTGGGACGGATGTTAGGACTTAGGATTGTGTTTTGGAGCTACCTACGTAAAGAGACTCCTACATAGGGGATGATTTAGGTATGTTTGGTGAAAACGGGCATAATAATAATAATGTCAGTTTTGGTCGTCATGTATCGATTGAATGAATAATCATGGGATACCGTTACCGCGAGGTCTCAGTTCGGGGCGAACCACTAGTTATTTATTAGCTTAAGCTTCTCACCGGATCTCCCAAAAGATACAAGTTGTATTTGTACATTCATTATAACAGCTCCTTGCACTTAGGAATTTATGCTGTTACTTAAAACACGCCCAACGTTTTGGCTTTTAATACGAAAGTAAATTTAAATTTTTATTCGTACCTATCTGAATACTGATTACTCAAACAATGTGCTGCTACTGCAGTCAGTAAAATGGTTTCTATTAAACTGGCTATCGTATATCTTCAATTACACAGTTTGATATACAACCATTGAATTTGAAACTTGAGCATGCAATGGCGTTACATTCTTCAGCAGCGGTTAGTGTATCGCTCGTGTTGATCGGTAAGTACCTAGGTAGGTATAGCTTGTTTCTACTTTCTAACCTAAATAACCTATAGGTACATACACACCATTCGATCCACCAGGTTTCATATTGTAACGATCTCGCTTAAGCAAATATCTATGTAGGTAGGCTTATTTATTCAAAATTATTAACAATGTATACCTAATACCTATATGTTTATACTTGTAGGTATTTAAGATTCTTGTTTTAACTATATTCAAATGTGTATTAAACTGTATAATAGTGATTCTTTGTGTAGCTACAAATTGGTCATTATATAATGTACTCTGTGCTACAAATGTAGCTACTGTTCCCTTCCCTTCTTAAGTTTGTGACTGTTCCCTACGTAGTCGTAATTCCTATTTCCATGGTTCTCTATATATTTGGGTATATACACGAACATAAATAATGATGTTTGAGGGTATGGTATGGTAGGTGGGTATTATACCCACCCACCATACCATCTTCTTCTTCTTTATCAACGGATAGACGTCCACTGCTGGACAAAGGTCTCTTGCATGGACTTCTACAGGCCTCGGTCTTGCGCCGCCTGAATCCAGCGGCTCCCTGCGACTCGCTTGATGTCGTCGGTCCACCTGGTGGGGGGTCTGCCAACACTGCGCTTCCCGGTGCGGGGTCGCCACTCCAGCACCTTGGGACCCCAACGACCATCAGCTCTTCGAACTATGTGCCCCGCCCATTTCCACTTCAGTATCGCGACTCGCTGAGCTATGTCGGTGACTCTGGTTCTTCTACGGATCTCCTCATTTCTGATTCGATCCCGCAGGGATACTCCGAGCATAGCTCTTTCCATCGCACGCTGAGCGGTCCTGAGCCTACTTATTTACACCATACCATACCATTATATATACATACATATACACCATACCATACCATTATATATATAAACTCTGCAGCTAGGTATTGCATGGCCAAATGCGTGCTAAAAACGAAGTGATTTTATACTCAGTGCATAATCATTTTAATCTGTGCTCAGTGCCATTGATAACAGAAAACTTTTTATCGTCATTGATAGCTTCACAGAGTAGGCCAAACCCCCACAACCATGGCCAAACTCAAAAGTATTTTTTTGAATAAATTGCAGTATCCTATTAATTATTTCCTATTAATATTATAAATGCGAAAGTTTGTGAGGATGGATGTATGGATGGATGGATGGATGTTTGTTACTCTTTAACGCGACAACGAATGAACCGATTTTGCTGAAATTTGGCACAGACATAGATTATAGTCTGGAATAGCACATAGGCTACTTTTTATCCCAGAAAAGCAAACAGTTCCTGCGGGATAGCATTGCTATTTTTTACGCATTTGTCCTCCAAAATACGCGCAATGGAGTTTTAGATTGACGTGGTTTTTTGCACAGGTAAAGTTAAGGGCCAGAAAAATGACAAAGGCTACTTTTTATCCCGTTAAAACAAACGGTTCCTGCGGGATATTAGTGTGCTACTTTTCACATATTTATCCTTCAATTATGCGCCAACGGAGTTACAAATTAACGTGGTTTTTTGGATAGGCATAGTTGATGACTTGAAATGTGACAAAGGCTACTTTTTATCCCGGGAAAACAAACAGTTCCCGCGGGATATTAGTGTGCTACTTTTCACATATTTATCCTTCAATTATGCGCCAAGGGAGTTACATATTGACGTGGTTTTTTGGATGAGCATAGTTGAGGACTTGAAAAGTAACAACAGCTACTTTTTATCCCGGGAAAACAAACAGTTCCCGCGGGATGTTAGTATGCTACTTTTGACTTTTCACACATGCGCCAATATGCATGCATGTATGTAAGTATGTATGTATGTATGTGTGTGTATGTGTATGTGTGTGTGTGTGTGTGTGCGTGTGTATGTGTGTGTGTGTGTATGGATGGATGTAGTATACGGATGGATGGATGGATGGATGCATGTATGTTATCTGAGATAGGGGTTGAACTATTTTGACTGTTTTACTCTATAACTCCGTCAATTTAAACTAATTTTTAACCGACTTCCAAAAAGGAGGAGGTTCTCAATTCGGCCAGTATCTTTTTTTTTTTTTTTTTCTATGTAACTATGTCCACCGATTTCTCCGGGATTACTGGACCGATTCGCGTGGTTTTTTTTTTAATCGACAGAGGATGTTTGCTTAATGGTCCCATAAAAATTTTAACCTTCAACTCCTCAAGCCTGATACTGCAGGGATATTGCTCACCTAAAATAAAGAGATTTAGGAAATGTCGATTACGAATTATCATTGTAGGTAACAAGTATGGACTACATCATGGAGCTCCAGGTCCTAGCTCCTCAATCATAGGATACTACACTTAAAAGCTTAAAATAAAAATTCTTTTCAAAAAACCGACTTCTAACGCCACTACAAATTTTAAAAATAATTTTAGTTTGTCCACGTTTGTTGAAGTCGGGCGGGTCTAAAATACAAACTATGAAACCGACTCGCGATGCTCTCTCGACTTCTACAAACGAGTCTCTCATATAGTGTAGCGTCGCGCATCGGTTTCATAGTTTGAATTTAGGCCCGCCCGACTTCAACAAACGTGGACAAACTAAAATTATTTTTATACTTTGTAGTGGCGTTAGAAGTCGGTTTTTTTAAAAGAATTTTTTATTATTATTTTAACCGACTTCTAAAAAAGGAGGAGACTCTAAATTCGACGGAATCTTTTTTTTTTATGTATGTTCACCGATTACTCGAAGACGCCTGAACCGATTTGGAAAATTCTTTTTTTGTTTCAAAGGGTATACTTCTCAGGTGGTCTGATTTAAATTTTATCGAAATCAGTCGAGCGGTTTTAAAAAAATCAACAATAAATACTTTACTTAAATACTTTGTAGTGGCGCGGGCGTTTAAATGTATATGTTCCCGGGACAAAAAGTAGCCTGTGTTACTTTCCAGGTTTTCAACTTTACCGGTGTAAAAAACTACGTCGACTATATGCACTTGCACTTTATATGTGAAATATTATAAATGCGAAAGTGTGGTGGTTTGTCCTTCAATCACGCCCCAACAGAGCTAGCTCAACTATTGGTACCCCTGCAAAAAATCACTATCGACGTGATTTTTTGTTATCTATAGTTCCCGAGGTATTTTAAAAACTAAATTCACGCAGACGAAGTCGCGGGCATCAGCTAGTCTTTCTATAAACACAGTATTCCTATGGTATTCCTTGGGTACCTATTCCTTACCGTTGTATCCAAGAAGCTTTTTATGTACAACAACAACAACAAGTAGGTACAACTTACCTACGTTATACAGATACTTGTAACTTTCACAAGTTGATGACTCCTATTTAAGGAAGTAGGAAGAAGGTACCTACTTCCTGCACTACTACTATTCGTAGAATAATTTTTACTTTTGTACAGAATATAATATTTATGGCCGATTTCACCAAAGTAGAGTTACGTTTATCCTCGGAATACCTTAATTGGGCGGTCTGACAGCTTTTGTGTTGAAAATACAGTCAAAGCATCAAAACGCTCGGATGAGACTTATTTTACGTTGTTGAAATCGGCCCTAAGTATGTTTACCAAATATTATCCCATGTTTTACAAATATATACCTACCTTAAAACTTTTGCACCTGTCTTTGTACAGTTACACTTATGCCGTAACTTGAGTAGTCCATTTTTACAATTTCTAACCACGTACTTGAATAAATAAAATAGTACCCTACACGATATGGGTGACTTACGTTAGTACCTACCATGTCGAGTTACGAAGTTTTGCGCCCTTGCATACATTATTCGTGACTATAAGGGCCAAAACACAGACAAGCGATACGGTTTCGCATCGTGGTTCGTTACACGGCACGACGTAGCATCGTGGTCCGTTACACGGCACGACGTAGCATCGTGGTTCGTTGCACGGCACGACGTAGCATCGTGGTTCGTAGCACAGCACGACGTAGCATCGTGGTTCTTTGCACGGCACGACGTAGCATCGTGGTTCGTTGCACGGCACGACGTAGCATCGTGGTTCGTTGCACGGCATGACGTAGCATCGTGGTTCGTTGCACGGCACGACGTAGCATCGTGGTTCGTTGCACGGCACGACGTAGCATCGTGGTTCTTTGCACGGCACGACGTAGCATCGTGGTTCGTAGCACAGCACGACGTAGCATCGTGGTTCTTTGCACGGCACGACGCCGACGTAGCATCGTGGTTCGTTGCACGGCACGACGTAGCATCGTGGTTCGTTGCACGGCATGACGTAGCATCGTGGTTCGTTGCACGGCATGACGTAGCATCGAGTTTCGTTGCACGGCACGGGCGGAGTAGCATCCGGTACGTTTCACGGCACGAAGTACTACATATATACTTAGTAGTAGAAGTAGTAGGTACTTAGTAAATAAGTTCAAAATGGGAAATTATAAGTTTCTTTTTGGCCGCGAGTCCTAACTACTTCTGATTTTATACCTAAGCAACGGAAAAATAAGAAAGCTATAATAAACTAATTCATTTTCCACTAAGTACTCCAAAGAAAGTGTCAACAACAAGCAACAAAAATTATTAGACTACAAAATTAGAAGATATTAAGGCCAATAATGTTAATCAATAGAAGTGTGGTTAATTAGCACCCACTTTAAATTATTAGTTTTGTTACATTTTATCTCAAGTATATTACCTAATACCTACTTATTTATGAAAATAAGGTCACTTCAGGTAAAAATAAGACTAAGTACAACCAGTTATTAACAAAATATATTTAAGTTTGTCTTTCTATCGTGTAATACTTTAGAAGTCACATTACTAACTTAATACATAGGTACCTACTTAAGTATAGTAACTAATCTAAGTACAATAATTATTAAAATTAAATGTTGAATTTAGGTTACCGAGGTTGTGGGCGGCTTATTTCGCCACCTCCAAACTTGAACCGACTCAGAAAAAATTTCAATAAACATTTCTACGCCGCGATGTTCTAAAAATAAGTATGTATGGGCAAGTGCTGTTCCTATGGACGCTTGTACCTGTGGACACAATCGATTCCGTCGAAACTAGCAACCCTGAAATTCTAATTTGAACGCGACCGTAAAGCTTTGTCTATGGTTGACAGTTCGCGTTGAAATTAGAATTTTAGCACTTGCCCCTACTTACAATTTAATTTATTTTTCACATCGATGTTTTTCATTATAAACTATGAATTATATTTTAAAACATAGAATACTAAGTGAGAATATAGAAAAACCGGCTACACTAGCGGCACGCTATGATGGCCGGTTTGACGTTTGTCCGCTCATGAAGTTCCGTATTAATTGATAACGACTTTGAAGGAAATAATTGTATTACTTTATTGACGATAGTGATGTGCAGAGATTCATAAATTTTATCGAATGTAGTTTTAGGTTTAGGACTCAAAATTTATTTATTAAATTGATTTCTAAAATGTTTACAAGTGTAGAAAAATCAGTTTGCACCATTTAAGGGGTGAATGTACTTGTGAATATGAACAATTTTCACTATGTGGACAAACCTCTGAAATCGCAAAAAAATATCAGCTGTTTCATACAAAAGGTAAAATTTTTATTTTTATATGATATATACCACAACTCGGCATTTGGTTTTCTAAATTGAAAATTTTTAAAAATGGAATCTAATACGATCGTCACATAGGATCGCTGGCTAGCACAACTACTACCTCCGGCAAACTCGCGTCAATGCTCAATGCAAAACAAAGCAGTTTCGAATTGACGTTGCTTCGAAAAGTATAAACTGTCAGTGCAATGCGATTGTGATATAGTTTTGACCTGGCTTTGGATTTCAAATATTGATACTGCATTACTGTTGACCCTTGCTCGTGATAGCAGTGACGACAGTGAAAATAGTAGTATGGACGAATCTGATTAATTATGGCCTTTTGTGGCACCTTTTTTGGTATCTTTTGTATTCATATGTTTCTTGTGTGCATATAAAGTATGTATATTCATTTTCATTCAAATATTCAGTTCGTTCAAATAAATTAAATAAACATATACATTTTTGTTTTATTAAACCTATTTAATCAGGTACAAAAACAAAACTTAATTGTTTTTTGTTCGAGAATAAATTGACATTCCACATCACTATTGTAATGTGTCAAACCGGCCATCATAGCGTGCCGCTAGTGTAATTGCGATGGTATCTCCGGTCCCGTACCATCGTACAAGTTTACCACCAGCTAATATTAAGATCGAGCAAAACAGTCTATTGTATGGTTAAGTACCCTCTTTAATTTTTAACTTTATTTATTTTTTATTATTTGTTCTTATAACGGCATACGATTCATGAGATAAGCCCGCTGATAGATGGACGGACGGACAGCGGAGGCTTAGTAATAGGATCCCGTTGGCATCCTTTGGGCACGGAACCCTAAAAGCACAGGATAAACAAAAAATAAATAAATAGTTTGGTAACTATCTAATAAGTACATGGTTGATTTTTGTTTTCAAATCGCTATTTCAACAACTAAAATTTTTGCGTCAAATATTAAAATAGTTCAAAAAATTACTAATGCCAATATAGTCCAGGGTAGATAATTTTTGAAAACAAAAAAATAATAAAAAGTGACAAAAAAATAATAGTAGGATGAAACCTATTGGAAAAGGAAGAGAATGCAACAAAAATGAAAGGAAAAATAAATTACGGGCGATCTGAGGTCGGGAAGTGGGGGGAGGGGGGGTTTAAGGGTAAAAAACGGTTTATCTCAATTACTGGAAAAACTACAAGTCCTATGGAAAAAAGTTAAATAGCAAAGTTGTAGGTAATAAAAAGATCTACAACTTTTGTATTTAGACTTTTTCACATAACCTCAAAATGTATGTGAAAAATTCAAATAACCAAGTTTTTGGTTTTTATTTTTATCTTTTACAAAAAAAATATTTTTTCACGAAATTTGGTGAAAACTTACCTTTTTATGTCCCAAACACACTGTAATTTTTCTGATTTAAAATATTTATTTTTTCACCTTCTTTTTTGACTTAATATTGAAAAAGCACCTAATTTTCAATCGAAAATTCTCCCGTCAAAATATCTGCTTTTTTAAAAAAGTCGGTGAGTTTTTTGTTCGTTGAAATCTCTACTTTCTGATGGTGTAAAAAAAAATATACATTACTATGGTAAATGCTCTCAGAAAATGCAGAAACGAAATACGAAATAACAGGTAGTAAGGCCCAGACCCTCCTAGCCCCTATGAAATACCTTTTAAATTACATGCGTAGATGGCTTTTTATTGCTATTTTAAGATAACTTATATACCTGAGTGACCTACGGAAAATTTTAGCCCATCAAAAGGTATCACCAGGTAGACCTCCGGGTTGTCGAGAAACCGCTCCTCCATCTTTTATAGTCTCCGAGAGAGAGACGGACAAAATTTGCCGCCATTTTTTTCCGCCATTTTGGAATTTTTTTTCAACTCACTGGCAACTGCTCGAGGTTTCGAATGACATTTGGTCGAGCACCCTCTACCTATCTACTATACCCTGGCCGTGCCCCTCGCCCGTCTCCGAACTCCTCACTCTTCATAGAGAAGTGGGGAAGGTGCTAGGAGGGTCTGGGCCTTACTTACTACCTGTTATTTCGTATTTCGTTTCTGCATTTTCTGAGAGCATTTACCATAGTAATGTATATTTTTTTTTACACCATCAGAAAGTAGAGATTTCAACGAACAAAAAGCTCACCGACTTTTTTAAAAAAGCAGATATTTTGACAGGAGAATTTTCGATTGAAAATTAGGTGCTTTTTCAATATTAAGTCAAAAAAGAAGGTGAAAAAATTAATATTTTAAATCAGAAAAATTACAGTGTGTTTGGGACATAAAAAGGTAAGTTTTCACCAAATTTCGTGAAAAAATATTTTTTTTGTAAAAGATAAAAATAAAAAACCAAAAACTTGGTTATTTGAATTTTTCACGTACATTTTGAGGTTATGTGAAAAAAGTCTAAATACAAAAGTTGTAGATCTTTTTATTACCTACAACTATGCCATTTATCTTTTTTCCATAGAACTTGTAGTTTTTCCAGTAATTGAGATAAACCGTTTTTTACCCTTAAATCCCCCTCCCCCCCCACTTCCCGACCTCAGATCGCCCGTAATTTATTTTTCCTTTCATTTTTGTTACATTCTCTTCCTTTTCCAATGGGTTTCATCCTACTATTATTTTTTTGTCACTTTTTATTATTTTTTAAGGCTTCTACCCTGGTCTAATATAACATTTACTATTTTCGTTATTTGTACATTCTTTAATTAAGTTTTGTCATATTAGGTCGGAGAAAAATTCTTTTCGCATATAAGTAGTACCTATGTTTAAACTTGTAATAAAATCTCTTTGGCTGTACTATTTGCATCTGGCTGGTTTTGATGATATAAAAAGGTTACATTTCAAAAAAAAATAGTAAAATGTTGTTTCCAGCTATTTTTCATTTGTTTTTCTTTCTGTCAAAATGAGTGAATCTGATGAAGAAATTCGATACATTTTAAAATTTTATTACAAAAAAGGAAAAAATGCAACGCAAGCCGTGAAAAAAATTGTGACGTTTATGGACCTAATGCAGTATCGTAAGAGTAGCACAAAGTTGGTGTCAAGCGTTTTCAATCCGGGAATTTTAATGTCAAAGATGCACCTCGCTCTGGTCGCCTGTTACGGATAAAATGGACGCCATTTTTGAAAAAGTGGCACAAGATCGGCATGTCAGTATATAGAGCAAGATCCCAGTGCCGCCAGACCTAAGTTATTTTCTCAGCAATTATTTGTGTACGATAGAGTACTGTTCGAATGTCCTTTCAGTATATGCGTACCAGTTAGATTGTGCCGACGGCCAATTTCCAGATACCAGGTGCTAAAGGTAGGTAAAAACTAGAATAACTTATCTTAAATTCTCAGGGCTGATTTTCATATATGTTTTAAAGAATATTGTAAAAATTAATAAATTAATACTGCCAGACGCTTACCGCCGGCGGTTACTTAAGCCAGACGCTTTGAAGCTCCCAAAAAAATATATAATTTAAGTTAACTTATATTCTCAGTTCTGATTTTTATACATGATACTCAGGGAACTATTGCGATATTATCTGTAAGCTGCCAGACCTATTGGAAGGGTCAAACATCCCCCCAGACACACATTATGCGTCCCCATATGTATGAGCGCTAGAACATGATTCACTTTTTTAAGTGTGTGAGTAATAATAATATCATCATACTATAATATTATAAATGCGAAAGTGTGTTTGTTGGTTTGTCCTTCAATCACTCTGCAACAGAGCTACGGATCGACATGATTTTTTGCCTGGGTATAGCTTGCAGAAGATATTCAAAAAAAATTCAAAATTATTTATTTCATGTAGGCCAACCTGTGGCTCTTATGACACGTCAAGATTCTACCACCGGTTCGGAAAGCGGATTCTGCTGAGAAGAGCCGGCAAGAAACTCAGCAGTTGCTCTTTTCAAAATAATCATTTTACAATATTAATAAGTAGCTATTATTGCAATAGTTCTCTCTCTCTAGATCCTAAGCTATACCCAGACAAAAAATTACGTCGATCCATAGCTCTGTTGCAGAGTGATTGAAGGACAAACCAACAAACACACTTTCGCATTTATAATATTATAGTATGATGATATTATCTCTCACACACTTAAACAAGTGAATCATGTTCTAGCGCTCATACATATGGGGACGCATAATGTGTGTCTGGGGGGATGTTTGACCCTTCCAATAGGTCTGGCAGCTTACAGATAATATCGCAATAGTTCCCTGAGTATCATGTATAAAAATCAGAACTGAGAATATAAGTTAACTTAAATTATATATTTTTTTGGGAGCTTCAAAGCGTCTGGCTAAAGTAACCGCCGGCGGTAAGCGTCTGGCAGTATTAATTTATTAATTTTTACAATATTCTTTAAAACATATATGAAAATCAGCCCTGAGAATTTAAGATAAGTTATTCTAGTTTTTACCTACCTTTAGCACCTGGTATCTGGAAATTGGCCGTCGGCACAATCTAACTGGTACGCATATACTGAACGGACATTCGAACAGTACTCTATCGTACACAAATAATTGCTGAGAAAATAACTTAGGTCTGGCGGCACTGGGATCTTGGACCAATAGTAATGATGACATAGCTGAAGAACTGGGAGTTGACCGTTGACCACAAAATAGTTTTGACCCATTCACAGAGTACTATTTATTTGAAAATAAACATCAAATCAAGCGATCGTAGATAGGCGTCAGGCGACTAAAAAATAGGCTCATCTGGCCGTGGGGCCAGATGAGCCCCCTTTTGCTATAAAGGTGGCTTCAAAGCAAAAAGTTCACTGTTAATAATAATATCATACTTCATTTCACTCAAATATAATATTATCATATTATATCGGTGTACGCGTAGGTAATAGGTATACGTTCTATACGTTATATAAAATGATGTAGGTACACTTCATACACCTACCTTATCTATTAGGTCCTAGGATTCACATAGTGTACATCCTATAAACGTTCATATAACAAACTTAACTATGATAAAAAAAATCTTCCATTCTTGATACAGAAAAAATACTTAAACATAATGAATTTATTATAATCGAATAAGTTACTTATTAAAAATTGTACCTTAGAATAATTTATTTATTATTCTTTTCTCTTAACAGCTACTTTTGTTCATAATTACAATTAGAGTACCTAAAAAACAAGTGAGAAAAATCTTTCAGAGCCATGTTGAATTAGCTATTTACCTACGAGCGACGCGCGACGTCTCATATCAACAATACAACAAGAGACAACAAGTCATTGTACAAGATAGTATGTCATGCAGTCCATATAGGCTTCTTGGCAGTCTCACATAAAATATAAAAAATATAATATTAATAAATGCGGAAGTGTGTTTGTTTGTCCTTCAATCACGCATGGATCGACGTGATTTTTTGACGGGTATAGTTGAGGTCCTGGAGGGTGACATAGGCTACATTTTATCCCGGAAAATCAAAGAGCAGGACTAAAACCACGCGGATGAAGTCGCGGGCATCAGCTAATAAATTATAAAAGAAAGCTGAAGTGGCAATGCGCACATGGCTCGAAAAACTGATGGTTTTGGGTTCCCAAGGTGCTGGAGTGGTGACCCCGCACCAGTAGGCGCACCGTTACTAGATACCCACTAGGTGGAACTTAGCACGGACGATCTCGGGCAAGTTATTAGCAGCTGTTGGATGCAGGCGGCACATGATCGAGTTCTGTGGCGATCGTTACACGGGATTTATGTCCAGCGGTGGACGTCCATCGGTTGCGATGATGATGATTAAGTTAAGCTGATTCCCGCGACTACGTTCGCGGGGATTTAGTTTTTAAAACTCTTTGATTTTCTAGGATAAAAAGTAACCTAAGTAACAATTAATAATGAAATTAAATCTAACTATCAACTAAATAATTTATAAACTAGGTACATAAAATTATATAATACATTGTAAGAATTCTTAAAAGCTTTAAATATAAGCCTCTGTCTTTCTCCAGATTCTCAACTATATACCCATGCAACAAATCACGTCAATTCCAATTGCTCCGTTGCGGCGTTGCTGCGTGATTGAAGGAAAACCAACAGACAAACACTTTCGCATTTTTAACATTAGGGCCCGCTTGCAGAGACGCCCAATTCTAACCCAGGAATAAATTTGTAATTTTGACAGAAGCTTTAAACTAAATCTATCAAATCTGTCCTTTTAACCCAGAGTCAGCTGCTAACTCTTAGGTTACAAGGATAACTCGGCGTTTCTGCAAGCGCGCCGTAAGGATAAAGGATATTAGTAATCCTAGTAGCAATTTCCGATCGGGTTTTGTAGCCAAAGGTTGCCGTCTAGTCCCTTCGTAAGGCCAACCACATCCCGCTTTTCTACGGTTGGCCCCACGATTTTTAGGGATAACAATTCTTACTGTTGGCCAACCCAAATAAGGATAAAGGCCCAACTAACAGCCAACGCAAATTGTTACTAGGAAAGGAAGAAAGGATTCGCATAGGTAGGTTTGTAAGTAGGAATAGAATGTCAGCACGGAGGTGTGGTTGCCGCGCACGAACAGCATGGGCGGCAGGTCGCGGCTCATCATAGGCTTGTAAGTAGTCTAGGAGTAGAATGTCAGCACGGAGGTGTGGTTGCCGCGCACGAACAGCATGGGCGGCAGGTCGCGGCTCATCATAGGCTTGTAAGTAGTCTAGGAGTAGAATGTCAGCACGGAGGTGTGGTTGCCGCGCACGAACAGCATGGGCGGCAGGTCGCGGCTCATCATAGGCTTGTAAGTAGTCTAGGAGTAGAATGTCAGCACGGAGGTGTGGTTGCCGCGCACGAACAGCATGGGCGGCAGGTCGCGGCTCATCATAGGCTTGTAAGTAGTCTAGGAGTAGAATGTCAGCACGGAGGTGTGGTTGCCGCGCACGAACAGCATGGGCGGCAGGTCGCGGCTCATCATAGGCTTGTAAGTAGTCTAGGAGTAGAATGTCAGCACGGAGGTGTGGTTGCCGCGCACGAACAGCATGGGCGGCAGGTCGCGGCTCATCATAGGCTTGTAAGTAGTCTAGGAGTAGAATGTCAGCACGGAGGTGTGGTTGCCGCGCACGAACAGCATGGGCGGCAGGTCGCGGCTCATCATAGGCTTGTAAGTAGTCTAGGAGTAGAATGTCAGCACGGAGGTGTGGTTGCCGCGCACGAACAGCATGGGCGGCAGGTCGCGGCTCATCATAGGCTTGTAAGTAGTCTAGGAGTAGAATGTCAGCACGGAGGTGTGGTTGCCGCGCACGAACAGCATGGGCGGCAGGTCGCGGCTCATCATAGGCTTGTAAGTAGTCTAGGAGTAGAATGTCAGCACGGAGGTGTGGTTGCCGCGCACGAACAGCATGGGCGGCAGGTCGCGGCTCATCATAGGCTTGTAAGTAGTCTAGGAGTAGAATGTCAGCACGGAGGTGTGGTTGCCGCGCACGAACAGCATGGGCGGCAGGTCGCGGCTCATCATAGGCTTGTAAGTAGTCTAGGAGTAGAATGTCAGCACGGAGGTGTGGTTGCCGCGCACGAACAGCATGGGCGGCAGGTCGCGGCTCATCATAGGCTTGTAAGTAGTCTAGGAGTAGAATGTCAGCACGGAGGTGTGGTTGCCGCGCACGAACAGCATGGGCGGCAGGTCGCGGCTCATCATAGGCTTGTAAGTAGTCTAGGAGTAGAATGTCAGCACGGAGGTGTGGTTGCCGCGCACGAACAGCATGGGCGGCAGGTCGCGGCTCATCATCTCCAGCCACGACATGTACAGCGGCGCAGACACCGAGCCCTGGAACAGAGCTCAAAATTAATAACTGACCTCTTTAATTATGATTAACACTGGTCAATGCAGGGCAGGGCTGTGGGCAGGTCATATCCCAGAACCAGTCGTCGCAGAACCGATGGCCGATGGGGCAGACGTGTTCTGGAGTGGAGACCGCGTACTGGTAAGCGCAGTGTAGAACGACCTCCAGCTCGCTGGACTGATGACCTAAAGAAGGTGGCGGGAAGCGGATGGATGAGGAAGGCGGAGGATCGTGCTTGCTCTCGAAAAGGCCTTAACAGTGTTCAAAAGGCTTATAAAACAAACCTTTCTGGGCATGGGCAGCGACATGACCACGAGGCGTGCCTGCGAGGAGTTGGCCAGCAGCAGCTCGCGCAGCCGCAGCTGGCGGTTCGTCTTCTCCGCCAGGGTCGTCAGCTCCGTCGCGCTGATCTTACATTCTGGCGACCAACAATAATGCTGTTAATAGGGATGATACTGATGTCTGTGTTATCATCTAAGTAATTACTAATAATAATGAATGTCAAAACGCGCGCATAGTGTGAAGATCTTGTATGAAATAGTGAAATGTTACGTCATAAACATTTGTCGCACTTTTTATGTTTAAAGAAAAAAAATTCTTTGCTATAATCCGCCAAACAGAATAAATCTTTTAACACTCACTGAATAGCGTTAAAAGATTTATTCTGTTTGGCGGATATAATGGCAAAGAATATTAACTTTTCTTTAAATATCATGGAATTCCGCAAAGTAACGCCTGATGTTATTTAGCACTTTTTATAGCTTACATAATCTATTTAAAATGGTTATCAAACTCAAACGAACAGCGGACATTCATCAAGACTCATCTATTTAATGATAATCGGTAAAAGCTAATTTAGGTATGTTTAACATAGGCAACATCATAATTGGAAAAAAAATAGGTCAGTCTATGACCCGTGCAGACTGCTAGTCTTTTGTCGCCTGCAGAAAAAAAATAGCACGGCTTTATAACCCTTTAAACATACCTCATCTATTGTAAATAATTTAATATAAAAAATTCTTTTTAAACAACCGACTTCAAACTCCCGCTTTACTACATTATACACACACTATAAAAAATATTTAATTTATTGTTGATATTTTAAAAACCGCGCGACTGATTTCGCTAAAATTTATATGGGACCACCCTTTCAAACAAAAAAAGAACTTTCCAAATCGGTTCAGGCGTCTTCGAGTAATCGGTGGACATACATAAAAAAAAGGTTGACGACGACCACGCATTGATAACCTCCTCCTTTTTTGAAGTCGGTTAAAAAAGAAAAAGTTAAACGACTTGGATACTTAAACTGTCTTACAACTTCACACAATTTGATTTTACTTGTTATTCTTACCTCCAGTTTCGTCAGTAAACTTCTTGATGAGATCGTCGAACATTTTCTTGGTCTCGGGTTGGGGTGGCTCCATGATGTCCTGAACCATCGTCAACGAAGAGTAGTCTATTCGGAACTTTGACAGTAAATTGGCCATACTGCAAAAACGAGAAAGTTACAGATAGCAATGAAGTATGATGCTATTGGCACCAGCTTATCTCTCACTCTCAGCAAAGTCAAAGCTTAGACGGCCTTGACCGTTTAGAGTTTAGACTCTAAACTCTAAGGCCCGCTTGCAGAGACGCCGGGTTAGGCTTAATCCAGGATTTTTGTAATTTTGAGAGAAACTTTATACGAAATCTGTCAAAACAGCAGCTAACTCTGGGTTAAAAGGATAACTCGGCGCACGTGGTAGGTACTCACAGGTAAGTCCTTAATGGTAGTACCACATGAGTAAGGTAACAGAGTGGAAGCTACATACAAACGGCTCGCGGCGGGCTCACTCATACATAGCGCAACGCTGTGTGCGTGAGTTCTCACCGACACATTCACCGACACGCCGCTCAGGGTCAAACCGGTCCACTCAGGGTCAGAACGTAAGGGCTGACGGTCGTGCGTTTAGTGGAAATAAATAGACGAAGAGTGAGTGATTTAGATTTATTTGTGTACTTAAATAGTGTAAAAATGCCAAACTCTTGCACAGTTTGTTTAAAATAACCCAAAGACAATAAGGACATTTCCTTTTTTATGTCCGAGAGATAAAGAGAAGTAAGTACTTTTTTATACGTATAGGTACGTATTAAATTAATTAATAAATAATATTAAAATTCTTTGTTATTCGACCGATTTCGTTTAAAATCGATACTTGGGCTTCCCTTGGGTCAAGAAAGAGGAAATGGATGCCAAAATTTTAAAGTCACCGCCATATTGAAATTCTTTGTTATTCGACCGATTTCGTTCAAAATTAATATTTAGGATTCCCTGGGGCCAAGAATTAGGAAATGGGTTCCAAAATTTTAAAAAGTCCCCGCCATATTGAAATTCTTTGTTATTCGAGCGATTTCGTTCAAAATCGATATTTAGGCTTCCCTGGGGTCAAGAATTAGGAAATGGGTTCCAAAATTTTAAAAAGTCACCGTCATATTGAAATTCTTTGTTATTCGACCGATTTCGTTCAAAATCGATATTTAGGCTTCCCTTGGGTCAAGAAAGAGGAAATTGATGCCAAAATTATAAAAAGTCACCGCCATATTGAAATTCTTTGTTATTCGACCGATTTCGTTCAAAATCCATACTTGGGCTTCCCTGGGGTCAAGAAAGAGGAAATGGATGCCAAAATTTTAAAAGTCACCGCCATATTGAAATTCTTTATTATTCGTCAGATTTCGTTCAAAATCGATATTAAGGGAAGCCCCTGGGCCATTATTTGTGAAACAACATTAATTGTGAAGTTATGGCAAAAATACTGATGTTCATGAAAAAAAACGTTTCTTTATATTTTTGTTAATTTAAGTATTTTTTGTTCAAGTTCAGAATATAACTGAAATTATACATAATTATACAAACTTTAAAATATTTTTATTTTTTCCTTAAATTGTTGACATGCATCAGGTGACAACCCTAGCAGAATAGGTATACTTCTTCGACCTTGTTAGGAAGCTTCCTCTCTGTTCGGAATATTTACTCGTGTGGTAGTACGAAGGAAGATTTATTTTTATCATGTGGTAGGTAGAAATAATTGCACGGGTATTTTTATTACTCCTTCATTTTAAAAATAAAAACACCATATTATTATTTTTATTATGTAAGTTCATGGCATCTGAGATAGTAAAAGAACCACAGACCAATTATCAAATTTGTCCCAACTACAGATTAGTAGTTCCCGACAATTACCTCATTTTAAATGAGAACTTAACCACACTGTTATAGTACATAGTTATGGCACATAGTTCGAAGAGCTGATGGTCGTTGGGGTCCCAAGGTGTTGGAGTTGCGACCCTGCTCCGGGAAACGCAGTGTTGGCAGACCTCCCACCAGGTGGACCGACGGCATCAAACGAGTCGCAGGGAGCCGCTGGATTCAAGCGGCGCAAGACCGAAGCCTGTGGAAGTCCATGCAGGAGACCTTTGTCCAGCAGTGGACGTCTATAGGTTGATAAAGAAGAAGAAGAACCACACTGAGGAACACATTGTAAATTACAATGTACATTGACGATTAAAGTTTGTAATCGTCAAGGGATGTCTCAGAGAGACTGCGAAACTGCCATTTTTGCTGGTTAGAAGCGGAATTTGAGCTATCTGCAATCTGTATTTTGGATTATTTTGAGGGTCGGATAATTTTTTTCGTACCATCGGCCACCATGTTAAGAGGCGCATTATTGAAGCGATATCAAAGAGATTATCCTCACTTCCTCTCCTCCAGCTCGAGCTCGTGGTGCCGGTTGGCGAGCGCGAACACCCGCAGCTTGCAGCGCGCCCACGCGGAGCGCTGCGAGATGATGTAGGGCAGCAGGATCGTGAGCCCGCCGTCGTCGTACAGCCACCACACGTCCAGCGTGCCGGCCTCCTGTTACAATACCATTTTTGGACCGAAGTTCTTTATCGGACGGTACGGACTTGGCGGATGGGGGCTTGGCGAAAAAAGTTGAAGTATTTTTCCGTCACGACCTTTGTGTGTTGCCTTCGTAATATTACACACGTCCCGTCATAGCTTTGGTGGCGTAGCGGCTAAACGAAGGAGTGAAACCATCGGTTCGGGAGTCCAAATCCTGACTTCAGATTATTATTTTTTATTTTATTTATTTTTATTGTTAATTTATTGCTAGACGACGCCCGCGACTTCGTCCGCGTGGATTTTGGGTTTTTTGTTTCCTGCGAAAACTCTGTAATTTTCCGGGATAAAAAGTAGTCTATGTGTTAATTCCGGGTATGAGCCTATCTCCTTTCTGAAGTTTAGCCAAATCGGTTCATTCGTTGTGGCGTTAAAGAGTAGTCTATGTGTTAATTCCGGGTATGAGCTATCTCCTTCCTGAAATTCAGCCAAATAGGTTCATTCGTTATGGCGTTAAAGAGTAACAAACATCCATCCATCCATCCATCCATCCATCCACCCGGATGGATGGACGGATATCCATACCTCCATCCAACCCCACAAACTTTCGCATTTATGATATTAAAGTAAGATTAAATTAAAAGGAACTTCGTTCCAACCGAGTGTTCCAGCTTAGATACCAGCCAATGCGGTTTTACATTCTTTAGCAGAACTACTTTCGTATTCATTTATCATAATATTATATTTATATTATGGATTTGGATTTTTTACCTGTTTCCTTTTGAATATCGTCATATTAGAGAGTTGCTCCACAGAAACTTCCATGCCGGAAGCTGATTTGTACACCACTTGTCGATGCATGTCCATTGCTTTCTTGTTCTTTTTCTTATCTCTAGTGTCACTTTTCTCCGATATCGTAAATGATCTTGAAGATGTGAGAGTCAAAAGATCTGGACAAAAAATGTAGACATGTTAATTCTGAACAAAACAATTTTTATAAAGAATATTACTATACTATTCTCCTCTCCCCGTTCTCATACCTAATAATACGCTTTAAAAAGAGGAATTACCTATTACCGAATCATTGTTTTATTGTTACTATCGGCTTTAGTAATTTTCGTTGAAAAGAAGAATTTATTAACCTTTAACCACACGAGTAAATATTCCGAACTAATATTAGGTATATACTTACTATTATTACTTGTACTTACAGTACCAGGCGATATATTTATATTGCACATCGGCCTTTGGAATAAAACGCTATTTCTATTCTATAGCAAGGAAAGCTAGCCAGAAATTCACGTAGTACCTAATTACTGAAATCTCTTCATAATCGGCGAGCACATCACGTAACATATATAAAAAAAAAATGCAGTCGAACTGTGAATAGAATAGAATAGCGTTTTATTCCAAAGGCCGATGTGCAATATATATCGCCGGGTACTGTAGGTGCTTTTTATCAACCGGACTAATGCCACAGAAAGTAGCATTAAGTATTTCAGTCAACCAATAAACATAGTTTTTCTATGGTATTAGGTACTTACTATAGTTACCTACTATCGTAAGTATAAACCGGATTAACAACGGAACTACTTCTACCAGAGGATATTTGGAAGGTGGAGAAGCTCACTAAGGTTGTTCCCGCTGGTGGGCTGCGAGTCGGGCGCCGCGCGCAGGTCCAGGTCGGAGTCGGCGTGCATGATGGGCGCGCGCACGCGCAGGTCGCCGCTGCTGGAGGTGGCCGTGAGCCCGCTGCTGCCCGCCTCCTCGCCCACCGCGTAGTCCAGCCCGCCCGCCACGCGCACGATCGCCACCGCCAGCCGGGTCTCGAACGCCGTGCTATTGAGTTAATACAACATTGTATAGTTAACTATGAATTGTAAACTATATGACATTACCCTCAAAGTGAAATAAACCTTATCAATATCTTATACGTTATACAGTAATCTTATACGTTTTACGTAACGAAAACGCTCCAAATTAAAGTCGACTGTATTGAATTTGTGACTTTAAAACGATATTATTATGATTCATTTTACTTTGATGTCATAGTTAATGTGGGAGACACAGTTCTGCCCGCGAAATTCAAATTTAATTTGGTTTTTCGGAATTTGTAAACTAATACGACAAAGTAGGCTTATGGCATTCTAATTGCGACAATGGCAGTATCATCTTCACAGGTTTATGTAAAAATCTTTACTTGAAAGTGTCCAGTTTAAGAAATTAATCAAAATATCGACTAATTTGTGAGTAACTCACGTCCAACTCAGTATTTTGATTAATTTCTTAAACTGGTCACTTTCAAGTAAAGATTTTTATGTAAACCTGTGAAGATGATAATTCTACTGGCGCAATTAGAATGCCATTAGCCTAGTTTGTCGTATTAGTTTACAAATTGCGAAAAACCAAATTAAATTTGAATTTCGCGGGCAGACTCGTATAATCATCCTTAACTATTACGATCAAACGAATTAGAATAGAATAGAATAGAATAGAAATATTTTTTATTCAAATAAACTTTTACAAGTGCTTTTGAATAGTCAATGAATCTACCACTGGTTCGGAATGCCTTTCCTGCCGAGAAGAACCAGCAAGAAACTCGGCGGTTGCTCTTTTCAAAACAGATTTACAATACAGTAAATACTATGCTATATATGCAGTGTTTCCACAATGAGGAAAGTTCCAAAAATGCATACAGACTAACTTCTATCTTAAGATGGGCAGACATAAAGTAGCCCCATTCCCGCCGGTGGCACCCGTTCACGAGCATGACCCAGCCATTGCTTCGCTCAACCATATTTGAGGGAACGTAACAACCCGCATCACACGACACCACCACAGAAATGTTTAAAGAGTGCGTGACATACTTATGCTACCCATGTCAAGGCATCAAACTGAAAACTAATATTCAAATGCTAATTTTAAGACATCACTTAGACACAAATAAAGTAGAAACACTGAATAGCACAGGATAATTTTGTTACACAGGTTGATTATATTACTGTCTCATGAATCGCTGGAGCGAGTTATATCCACGCTTTTTTGTCATTAATATAGTCTTCAATTGTATAATATGCTTTTTCCATGAGAGAAGTTTTAATTGCTTTCTTAAACTTGTGTAAAGGCAAGTCTAAGATCGACTGTGGAATTTTATTATAGAACGTCACGCCCATTCCCACAAATGTCTTTCGGACCCTCTGGAGGCGCAGTCGAGGAATCACGAGCCTATTTGGATCTCTAACCTGCCTATCGTGTAAATCACCCTTTTTAGGGTTCCGTACCCAAAGGGTACCAACGGGACCCTATTACTAAGCCTACGCTGTCCGTCCGTCCGTCTGTCAGAGGGCTGTATCTCGTAAACCGTAATAGATAGACAGATGAAATTTTCACATATTTCTATTGCCGCTATAACAACAAATAATAAAAATTAAATTAAATTATAAAAATTAAATTAAAATGGGTAGGTGGGTAGATGGAAATTTTTTAATTTAATTTTTTTAACGGAACCCTAAAAGAGCGAGGCCCGACTCGCACTTGGCCGATTTTTTTTGTAACTTAAAATATTTTATCTGACAAATATTATGTTGTTATAAATATATTGTGAAGCTACTGTCAGAATGCCTATTTCCTTAAATTTTTCTCGAAGGGAATCCCGCGGTTTTAAATTGTAGATTGCGCGAATTGCCCTCTTCTGCAATACAAAAATTTTTCCAATGTCGGCTGCTTTACCCCATAGTAAGATTCCGTATGACATAATACTATGGAAATATGCAAAATAAACAATTTTTGCAGTTTCTATGTCAGTTAACTGTCGAATCTTCCTAACAGCGTAAGCAGCAGAGCTCAGCCTGCCAGCAAGTGTTGTTATATGGGTGCCCCACTGTAGCTTAGAATCCAGGGTTAATCCCAAGAACACTGTGGAGTCCTCAGTTTTCAAAGGTTCATTATTTATCTTTAGATTATTACTGACAGCTCTGGTGTTAGGCAATAAAAACTTAACACACTTGGTTTTTATTTAATTCAATTAAAACGTTCAATTAAAACTCGGACATATACCGCTGCTTTGGAACAATATTGTATTATTACAAAATACCACAACTTCAAGTTAGTTACACCATGCGGCGAAGAATGATCCAAATTATCTAATCAGTAAAGATCATAATAATAAACGTTCTTTGTTTTTATTTTATTTAATTTTCATCAGTTAAAGTGCAATAGATCAAAAGTTATAACAGTTTGAAATTATAGTAAACTTCAATCTTGAAAAAAATTGCATTTTTGAGTTGCAACAGTATTCTTCCAAGGCAGCGAGACATAGGTACCTCGGGATCCGAACGATCCCATCAGTTCTTCGAACTATGTGTCCCGCCCATATCCACTTTATCTTCCCGACTCGATGAGCTAGTTTTGGTAACTTTGTATCTCCTGCGGATCTCCCTATTTCTGATTTGATCTCGCAGGGATATTCCGAGCATAGCTGGAGTGGCGACCACGCACCGGGAAACGCAATATTGCAGATGCAGGATGCAGACCCCCACTAGGTGGACCGATGACATCAGACGCAGGGAGTCGCCGGATACAGGTGGAGCAAGACCGAGATCTGTGGATGGGTTATTGATGATAATAATGATGATGAGCCTTACGGGATGTGCAGCGTTGGTAGGCCCCCTTCGGATAGACGGACGTATGATCTCATGTAAGTCGTTGGCACTAGCAGCCGTTGAATTCGAAGAGACCGGTGTCCAGCCATGGATG
The DNA here is from genome assembly GCA_029955525.1 of Oeneis ivallda. Classification (NCBI taxonomy): domain Eukaryota; kingdom Metazoa; phylum Arthropoda; class Insecta; order Lepidoptera; family Nymphalidae; genus Oeneis; species Oeneis ivallda. Next base: position 16,554,253 of record JARPMR010000020.1, on the reverse strand, counting down.
TATTATACCACTCACTGCAGAACATTGAAGTAGGACTCCAAGTCGGCGAAGGGCGCGGTCGCCCAGTCCGCCTTGTAGCCCATGAGCAGCACGTTGGGCGCCAGGCGACCCACGCCGGCGGCCTGCATCAGCGCTCGAGCGCCGTTCTCGGTCCAGCCATGGATGTATTATACTACTCACTGCAGAACATTGAAGTAGGACTCCAGGTCGGCGAAGGGCGCAGTCGCCCAGTCCACCTTGTAGCCCATGAGCAGCACGTTGGGCGCCAGGCGACCCACGCTGGCGGCCTGCATCAGCGCTCGAGCGCCGTTCTCGGTCCAGCCATGGATGTATTATACTACTCACTGCAGAACATTGAAGTAGGACTCCAGGTCGGCGAAGGGCGCGGTCGCCCAGTCCGCCTTGTAGCCCATGAGCAGCACGTTGGGCGCCAGGCGACCCACGCCGGCGGCCTGCATCAGCGCTCGAGCGCCGTTCTCGGTCCAGCCATGGATGTATTATACTACTCACTGCAGAACATTGAAGTAGGACTCCAAGTCGGCGAAGGGCGCGGTCGCCCAGTCCGCCTTGTAGCCCATGAGCAGCACGTTGGGCGCCAGGCGACCCACGCCGGCGGCCTGCATCAGCGCTCGAGCACCGCTCTCGAAGCTAAAGCCGTTCACGCTCGCACAGAACGCCCGCACCTTGCGACCTCGCAACCATTCGTCTCCCAAACGCCTTCGGTGTGTACGTTCCTTGTACGTCAGCTTTTGCTATAATTTAATATAAAAAAATATTTTAACTTGCCTCATCCGCACGTTTTTTCAAACCTCGGCAAGCCTTCACAAGTTCAAACGTGCGGATAGAGCGTTTGGCATGGCTTGCGTAGGTTTGGCAAGGCTTGTGGCCGATCCGAAATGTTTGGAGAGGTTTGGAGTGGTTTGGAGTTTGCCGCAAACGCCAAACGTGCGGATGAGGCTTTACAACCGACTTCAAACTCCCGCTTTACTACATTACACACACACTATACAAAATATATAATTTATTGCTGATATTTTAAAAACCGCTCGACCGATATCGATGAAATTTATAAGGACCCAACCACCTGGAAAGTATACCCTTTCAAACAAAAAAAAGAATTTTCCAAATCGGTTCAGGCGTCTTTGAGTAATCGGTGGACATACATAAAAAAAAATAAGATTCCGACGAATTGATAACCTCCTCCTTTTTTTGAAGTTGGTTAAAAGACATGAAACGTGAAAACTTTTAACCAAAATCCAAAAAAGGAGGAGGTTCGGACTTCTACAAACGTATCTTTCCCACATATCAGAGGGAGGGGAGGCATCAGAGGGCAAGCGTCGCGCATCGATGGGACAGCCACTAGAGTTTTGGCCTACCTAACTTTTAACCAAACTTTCGTGCTCGGGAGCTTTCGATTTTACTTTATGTAGGTATTATTACTATAGTATTAATGTACGGGACATCGCATTCACGAATTAACTTATTCATATTTTCTACAGTCTACTTACTTGTGATATATCTCCCACAATCATCAGTGATCCTGTCTTGGTGATGAGACTCCCCAGGTCCACGAGAGCTGGCCTATCTTGGGGCTTCCCTGCCAGCACCAGCAGTTGAGGCCAGTAGTTCTTCACATGTTCACCAGTCCTCGCCAAGTTGTGGGCACTGGAGAGCGCTGTCTTGTATATTTGTGCTTGCGTACTGCTTCCCCAATTAACATCTAAAACAAGGGAAATGAGCATACAAAGTGTCCCCTTGGTAAGCAAGTCATCGCGTCATCAAGTTTTGATTGGGGGAAATAAAGGTATTCTTATTGCAACTGTACATTTTAGTCAGCAGCGAAAGAGTGTCTGCCTACCAGAGGTACTCGATCATATTACAATGTACGTATTATTTTTACATTTGGTATGAACTCAATTTGCATAAACTCGAATATCTGTATCTCATAAAATTGTTTATTATAATCGTAAAATTCTAATGCACGATTTCTGATCTAAAAATATTTTTATATTAAGAAAACTCCTGTGTGTGTAACGTGGAACACATGTAACAAAGTATTAAGTAGGATCATAAATTATATATATTACTAGCTGATGCCCGCGACTTCGTCCGCATGGATTTAGTTTTTAAAAATCCCGCGGGAACTCTTTCATTATCCGAGATAAAAAGTAGCTCTCCCGGTCTGAGGAACCACTACAGACTACTACATCCATTACTATACCCATGCAAAAAATCGCATCAATCCGCTGTTCTGTTGCGACGTGATTGAAGGACAAACCAACAAACAAACACACTTTCGCATTTATAATATCAGTAATGCTTTATTATAACACTTTTTATAATTGTCAAATTTTTTTTTTTTTTTTTTATCTGGCTTTACGGCTCTGGGTTCCAGCCCTTCTGAGCCTGAAGTTACAATTTATTCTAACTTTTTGTGGTTTTCAGTATTTTTATATATCTTGAGCAGCAGAAATAAATGAATATAATAGTCGGAAGAATTTTTTTACCATACTTAACCAAAGACAAAATTACGTTTGGAAATTGACTTGACAAATGGCCGCCGCCAGACTTTTGGAAATTTTTTACAATGTTTTGTTAGAAATAATTATTTATTGAAATATTCTTTTTAATTGAAATTTTAAAAAACTTGACTATGGCTCAAACGCTACATAATTTTGTTTGGAAAAACAGTGAAGAGGATCATTTTGTGAAAAACAATACAATGCACTAATTATAATTGTAAAATTAATAAACACTTTGGACTATGGCTCAGACGCTCGACGCGCGGAGCCACTGAACGGAAGAAGAAGAAAATTACGTTTAGCTGTCATTTACGTTTTGTTATTCCACTGTCATTTGCGTTTTGTTATTCCATGTCAGATGCGTTTTTGTTATACCACGTTTTATAGTGACTTGACGGAAACGCGGTCGAACAGGATAAAAAGTATCCTATGTCCGTCTCCTGGTCCTAAGCTACCTCTCCACCAATTTTCAGCCAAATCGGTTCATCCGTTCTTGAGTTATAAATAGTGTAACTAACACCACTTTCTTTTATATATATAGATATATTTCTTACTACTTACCGTGTAGGATACGTCAATACGTTAACGTGGTTACGTAATGCCAGGAAATAGAAGCGAGTTAATAATACGAAAATGGTGCAATAATAGCTTTACGGATTGTTGCTCAATCCGCGATTATTCTGGTTTCTAAGTGCATGATATTTTGGCTAAAACCGCCCAAAGTGACCACTTTACAATGTTTCGACAAGGTTTAAAGTAAGGTGTAGATCCTAAGGTACCTACTACCCAGTATACTTTGTGCTTAGTAGTTTTAATTAAATTTTTTTATAGACTGAAACTACAACTGAAACAGTAACGTAAACAGAATTCGATACGGAAACGGATTCGGAATCTAAATCGTAAATGGCAACGGATAGAGAAACGGTTAAGTAAATTGAGCCAGTAACGGACAATTATGGAAACTGTAACGGAAACAGATAAGAAAACGGATACGGATGCACAAACTTTGATGGAAATGGAAACTGAAATGGATATTAAAGCGGAAACAATATCGTAATTAATTACTAAATAATTAATTAAAAATAATTAAAATAAGTAGTAAGCAGTGATAGCCTAGTAGTTAGAACTGTGTTCTCCCATTCGGGGGGTCGCAGGTTCAATCCCGGGTACGCACCTCTGACTTTTCGAAGTCAAGTGCGTTTAAGCAATTAAGTAACTATCACTTGCTTCAACGGTGAAGGAAAACATCGTGAGGAAACCTGCACATCTGAGAGTTATTCATAATGTTCTCGAAGGTGTGTGAAGTCCACCAATTCGCATTGGGCCAGAGTGGTGGACTTATGGCCTATAACCCTTCTCTGAGAGGAGACCTGCGCTCAGTAGTGAGCCGTTGATGGGTTGCTGATGATGATGATGATGATGAATTAAAGTAAAATTCTTACCAGGTTTCCGGTAGTGCACGATTAGGTACAGCGTAAAGAAGATCGCGAAGGTGACTAAGGATGTTTGCCAGCTGATCAGCAACATGATGGCGACGCATAGCAGAAAACCGACCAGCGATAACCATACGTTATAGAACTGAAAGAACAACAAACAGGCTAACAGTTAACTCAGGAAATCTGAAAGGAATAGTATGTGCAGTTGCAGAGACAAGTTACCATCCGATCGTAAGCTTTTTGACAATCGGCTCGGCAACTTTTTGACAATCGGGGGGCAGATAGATACTGGATCTATCTGCCTTCCGATTGTCTAAAAGTTGCCGATCAAATTAAAATTTTCAATCAATCAATCAAACCATTTATTTGCATAGATTGAGTAGGTACATTGATGTTACATAATAGGAAGGTGCTTACAATCTGCCGGGTAGGCATGCAAAAAAAATATTTTAATAATTTAAAACGGGTTCAAACCGTTTAAAAAGTGATCGTTGTATATGCGGCATCACAAAATGAATACTAAATCTTCAAACGGTACGACTTTTTAGGGTGGAATCTAATTGTGACGACGCTTGCGTCTGATGATGATGGTTTGCGGATTGATAAATTGTACTCACCCTGAAAGTAGGTCGCCAGCCGAGTGGACGCACGAGAGCTGCATGGAAGGTGCAGTAGTTGATGAGAGCGTATGACGCCAGGTAGAAGTTGGAGATCAGAGGCGCGATTGTGTTTAACTCCGCTGTGACAAAACCATATTTATTAATTAGCATACGTAAAAAGTTGATATCATCGTCGTCTCTGGATTCTTCTAAAATATCTTGTAGGAATTTTAACATATCGCGGTTTTGTCCACAAAAGCATCCACTGTTGTGACGATACGTTTGAAGTTGTTTCAAGTCTGCCTAGTGGGGTCTGTAGCTTTGTCCTTTCCCAAGCGAGGTCTCAATTGCAGCACCATTCAAATAATGTTCTCCAGATCTACAAGCTATGTGCCCCACTCATTCCCACTTCAGCTTCACATATTTGAATTACTAGCTGATGCCCGCGACTTCGCCGCGTGGATTTAGTTTTTAAAATCCCTCGGGAACTCTTGACTTTCCGGGATAAAAAGTAGCCTATGCCACTCTCCAGGTCCTCAACTATACCCATGCAAAAAATCACGTTGACCCGTAGCCCTGTTGCGGCGTGATTGAAGGACAAACCAACAATCCAACAAACAAACACACTTTCGTATTTATAATATTAGTATGGATTGTGTTATAACCCTAATAAACCCAAAAAATTTGTATTTAAGTAAGTGCTAATTGGATGATTTGGGACATTTAATAATTCAACAGTTAACCATCGTTTTATCACAAGGCTTCTTCGTTCATTTCAAGTATTTCAGGGCGTTTTGGATTGATTATTTAGTTTACCGATAGCTACGACGAATATTATCGAAGATGGATAAGCATTACAAGTACCTCAACATTTTGTAAAGCAATGAGAAACACGTTGAAGAGAAATAAGATAGAGAGGAACTACCAATTATTATTACCAATGAGCAAAAATATGAGGGAGACGAAGAAGGTGAGCACGTATCCGCGGTAGGGCTCCCCGTGGCGACCGTAGGGCTTGGAGAAGAAGATGAGGCCGGGGTAGATGCGGTCGCGGCCCAGGGCCTGGATCAGCCGCGGCACCGACAGCAGGTTGGTGAGCGCCGTGGACAGCGTCGCCGCCCAGCACCCGGCGTAGATGAAGGGGCCCCAGGCAGACATGAGCTGCATAACCTTTAAGTACCAAACGATTAGCAATATTTACACACACATATCCTACTAATATTATAAATGCGAAAGTTTATGAGGATGTATGGATGGATGGATGTTTGGATGGGTGGATGTTTGTTACTCTTTAAAGCCACAACTAATGAACCGATTTGGCTGAAATTTGGAATGGAGATAGCCCATACCTCTTTTCATCCCGGAAAATTACAGAGTTCCCGCGGGAATTAAAAAACCTTAATCCACATTCCACGCGGACGAAGTCACGGGCATCATCTATATACACGTAAATGCGTTCGAGTACTATTCGGGTGAAATAAGATTATTATTATTTAAGTAACACAATAATATCACAATAATTATTGGTTAAACACTAATAATATGCAGTGCCGATGTTATAGAACTACCTTGATTAGAGTTCATCTTTACCACAGTACTCATTATAACATTCCTAATCACCTTTTTGATTACAACTTTCTGCGATTTTGAAAAAATCATTAATTAATTTATCTTACTTATTATTTTTGTCTACTTTAGAAAGGCTTACTGACCTTCTTGAATTAGTTAAACATTCGACAACCAAAATTAATTGGAGGTTCTAAAACAGAATTATTAAGCTTTGTAAAGCTTTCCCAATCAATAGAAGGATTATTTTAGAAGGATACTTACAGAATAGCTGTTATGAAGACCAAATTTGCAGCCCTCAGTAGTATTGCTGCAAAGGGAGACACCGCTGTAATCCAGAACGGTTCCATTTGCAAGCACAAGGTCAGTAAGGTTCCCGCTGGCTTGCCTCAGCGCGCCTCCACCGGCGAACAGCACCATGAGGGCGTAGCTGATTACTGATATCAGCAAGGCTAGCAGAGTTCCCTTGGGAATTGCTGATGCTGGATCCTGAATGGAAATAGTTGACCGCATATTAGTAATTTTAATAAGAAGGGACGAGCAGAGGTCCTTGTGATGATGCATTAAAAAAAAATCAAATTTTGCGTTTGATTGCGTTGCCGAGTGGCCCATAAGATAGTGTAATAGTTTCCTACATTGTAGTACTTAATAATATCGTAACATTATTGATTGAAAAGATGCTGCTGCTGGGTGTCATGCGGCTTCTTCTTAATACTAGAATCCTTTCTGGACCACTGAAGGACCAACACACAGATTAAACTAATCGACCGAGCGAAGCGAAGGTCTTTGAGTTAACTAGAGCGATTTGCACTTGTCCGTCCGTCCGTCCGTCCGTCTGTCAGAGCCTTATAACTTTTGAATTACTGAACGTAATTACTTCAAATTTAGATATAATATGTAAACCAATGGCCTCCAGCCGAAAATGGCTTAAAAAGTTATAAAAATCTTTATTTCAGGGGGGCTCTCATAGAAGCGAATGCGAAGTAAAAAAAAAAATATCGCGTTACATAAAATTGTTACGTATCATTTTAAAGATAATTTTGAACTGAGTACAAAAATATTTTTTTTTTTAATTTTTCCCTTAAAATTGACGAAATGGGGGGCTTTCAAAGTGGCGATTTTATACGCTCGCTTGAAGACGCTCTCTAGGAAAATCTGCTATGGATTTTCAAACTGATTTTATGTTTTTAGGTCACTTATATCCTGTACTTGAACAACAAATACTAAAATTATATGAATATTATAAAGAAACGAGATTATTTAATTTTTAATGTACATCAGTAATTCATATAGCATCAACATAGCTTCACAATAATGCTAATAGATGGCGCAGTCAGTAACTATTCCCATGGAACTACGAGTTACGACTAACGACCTATCCCAAAAACAGTTTTGCGTCGACCATTATTATTTAGTTACTTATTATAATACAATAATTGTATTGTAATTTTTTTTGTACCATATTATTCAATTAAAATTATTTTTTAGTTAAATTTTAGTTAAATATTGTATATTTTCTATTCGCGTCGATAGATGACGATTTGTACAGATGCCCGTAACCCGGTTTCACTCGTTAGTACCTACATAATAATTCAATGTTTTCACTAACGTTCCCTAACCTTTACGGGCTACCTATAAGTTAGGTGATTGATGTTTTCTGTCAACTTATTTATCACGATCCTGTACGGGACACCTAAAAGGATATTGGGACGGATGTTAGGACTTAGGATTGTATTTAGGAGCTACCTACGTTAAGAGACTCCTACTTAGGGGATGATTTAGGTATGTTTGGTGAAAACGGGCATAATAATAATGTCAGTTTTGGTTATCATGTATCGATTGAATGAATAATCATGGGATACCGTTACCGCGAGGTCTCAGTTCGGGGCGAACCACTAGTAATATTATACCCAATGATATTTTTATGTATATTTAAACCAATAATTAGTAACAGGATAAGACTTTACGTAAAGAAACAAAATAATATATTAAAGGTCTACATTTTTTACACTAAAATATATCTTAACTACTAAAATACATATATAAGGAAAAGTTTGAGCAGTTTTTCACAAATTCCAAAATATGCTATCCAAATTATAAATACTGATATTTTTATAAAGTAGACCAAAATATGTGGTTATAATAAAATTGTGAGTCAGCTATTTACTTGCAGACTCACTCCTCGTCAGTAGTAAATCTGTGCATCAATCACAATCCCAGTCATTTTCGTTCCTGGAACAATTTTGCACGAGCCAATATCGTGTTTCATAATATGTTTGAACAACTTACTTTTGTTTATTCTGTTGTAATAAACTGTTATTTTCATAAATACGTTATGATCTACAATTTGGTAATGACACGTAATGGTAAAGTCGGAGAATAAATCAGAATAAATTATAGAGAAAGATGAGATACTTAGGAGAACCGAGTTACCAACTCCCCGTGACGCGAATCTGAAATAGCAGGGCCACATGGCGCATAGCAGGGCCACATGGCGCAAAGTAGGTACATAATATTGGTCCCAAAGTAATCGAATAAAGACCGCACACCGGGAATCGTAGCATTTGAACAGAATACAATAGAATAGAATAGAATAGAAATATTTTTTATTCAAATAAACTTTTTACAAGTGCTTTTGAATCGTCTGGCTCTACCACTGGTTCGGAATGCCCTTCCTGCCGAGAAGAACCAGCAAGAAACTCAGCAGTTGCTCTTTTCAAAACAAATTTATAGAATCCAATAAATTCCAAGGAATACCGCCTGCTAGGTGTCAGGATATCGAAGGGTTCGAAACAAGCAGATAAAGTTGGTAATTGTACTAAAATAAATATTTTGAAGATATATTGTAACAACGATGCTGTCGATAAAAATAACAAGAAATCCCGAGAAAAACTTTTCCTCCTTCTTCAAACTTCTTTCCAAACTTTTCTTAAGAGAAAAGATTCAAGACTTTGTAAGTGCGTGTGTTTATTGTTTACTCAGTACTGTAGGTAGGTACAAAGGATAGTTCCATGAAAATAGCCATGACACATCAATAAAGGCCTTCAATTGATTCCGCGCGATCAACCTAATAATAAAGTTCCAAAATTTCGGAGGTTAACGAGTTTGACTTCGCCATTATTTCGCGTTTCATTCGATTTGTTTGATTTGCACTTCGCAAACATGGATCCACATTCACGATCGATATATCGAACGATAACCATTGATTATCTTGACTCTACATTACCATCAATCGAATGGAATTACTTTGACACAGATATTTAATTAATTAATTATTTAAGTGGAGGTTGCTATAAAGAAAAACAGAGGCAAGAAAAAACAAACAAAATATGCTTGGCGGTTTTATTTTTGGCGGTTTTTTAACCCCCGACAAAAAAGAGGGGTGTTATTAGTTTCGTGTCGTTCTCGTACTGTTTGTCTTCTGGTTATATGACCTTATCTACCCACTACACCTACAGTGTCCCAATAACAAATTAACTACGTTTTGCGTCAGCAATCGGAAAGTATTTGAAGCTTTGACTTCGGTAGTGGATACTCAACTTTTACATCGAATTAAACCAGCTGAGCAAGAAAATAAGTACCTACCAGCGATCAGCGTGCAAGAAAAAGGAAGAGAAATATTTAAAAAAAAGTCAGAGTTGCACCAGGGTTTCGTTGGTAGTTTAGAAGTTAACCTTTTTTTTTACCGACTTCAAAAAAGGAGGAGGTTCTCAATTCGTCGGAATCTTTTTTTTTGTATGTTCACCGATTACTCGAAGACGCCTGAACCGATTTCGAAAATTCTTTTTTCGTTTGAAAGGTTATACTTCCCAGGTGGTCCAATTTAAATTTTATCGAAATCGATACAGCAGATTTTAAAAAATCAACAACATAAGTTATATACTTTGTACTGGCGTGGGTGTTTGAAGTCGGTTTTTTAGGGTTCCGTACCCAAAGGGTACCAACGGGACCCTATTACTAAGCCTACGCTGTCCGTCCGTCCGTCCGTCCGTCCGTCCGTCTGTCCGTCCGTCCGTCCGTCCGTCCGTCCGTCTGTCAGCGGGCTGTATCTCGTAAACCGTAATAGATAGACAGATGAAATTTTCACATATTATGTATTTCTATTGCCGCTATAACAACAAATAATAAAAATTAAATTAAATTAAATAAATTAAATTAAAATATTTCCATGGGTACATGAAAATATTTTAATTTAATTTTTTTTAACGGAACACTAAAAGAGCGAGGCCCGACTCGCACTTGGCCGATTTTTATTTAAATTTTTTTTTAATTATATATTTTTATTTGGTAAATTAAACACCCCCGACATGTGAATTTCAAATCAACCTGTGAAACTTTGTAAGACTCTGTTATCAAGTAGGAAATGAGCTGATGATCTTCAAAGGCTTGAAAAGGTCTTCATATAAGTAATATTATAATATTACAACTAGGTAAGATCCATCTCGAACACGTCAGCTTTCAAAAAGATAAAACCGCATCAAAATCGGCCATTCGTTGGCCATCCCTTTTTTTGTCGGGAGATAAACATAAGGCGTCGTGAATCAATTTTGTCACTGAATCGAATAAAGCGTGCTTCCGAGAACGTCGAAGTGATTCGATTCCCGCTCCACGTTTAACAACACTAAACCAAACAATCGAAATGAACAACCGTAATAGGTTCGTGTTAGAATTATATCGCCTAAATTAGAAACTAGGTGCTGAATACCGTTAAGATATCGTCTCGGTCTGAAATAAACAGTGATCTACTTAGTCCACAAGCACAACATGACCTAAATAAATGTATTTCAAGGACAGCACAGATATGGCTAAGCTGTGATTCTTCTTTAGATGGGAGACATAGATATCTGTCTAGATGACTGATAGATTAAGCTTAAAAATTAATTCTTCATATCTTCTTTATCAACCTTTAGATGTCCACTGCTGGACATAGGTCTCCTGCATGGACCTCTACAGGCTTTGGTCTTGCGCCGCCTGAATCCAGCGGCTCCCTGCGACTCGTTTGATGTCGTCGGTCCACCTAGTGGGGGGTCTACCAACACTGCGCTTACCGGTGCGGGACCGCCACTCCAGCACCTCGGGACTCCAACGACCATCAGCTCTTCGAACTATGTGCCCCGCCCATTTCCACTTCAGTTTCGCGACTCGCTGAGCTATGTCGGTGACTTTGGTTCGCCTGCGGATCTCTTCATTTCTGATTTGATCTCGCAGGGATACACCAAGCATAGCTCTCTCCATCGCTCGCTGAGTGACCCTGAGCCGTCTTATGAGGCCCACAGTTAGCGATCATGTCTCGGATCCATAAGTCAGCACTGGCAACACGCACTGTTCGAAAACTTTAGTCTTCAGGCACTGAGGAAGTTTGGACGAGAAGATATCTCGGAGCTTCCCGATAATTCTTCATATACTTAAACATAAAGCTACAAAAAGGAGTAGGTATCAATAATAATAATTATCGATGAGATTAGCTGAGATCCAAAGGATAAAGCCCTAAATAGGTATACGGAAACTGCACAATACAAACTAACAGAAAATGTTATTGATTTATTAATAGCTGGAATAATATTGACGCATTTTTGGAATTTGCTACTTTCTGCACACAACGGTACAGCTCATAGAGTTGAACGCGTTGACCATTCCCTTGGCAGTGACGTTTAGCGGGGACGCCTAAAATTAACCCGCACCTTGCCTGCCTCCCTTCCGCCTCTCATGTCAATATTTGTGCTAACTTCGTGGAACGAGACGTGGACATCTCGGAATAAGGAGCGAGCAATTTAAATAATATACCAGTGGAACAAGAACTCAAAATGTCGTAAATGTCGTAAATTACAGCTTATCAAGCCAATTCTACTAATTATACTATCCTACTCCCTACTAATTCCTATTCTTACTAATATTTTTAATAAGTAGTGAACACTGAGTTTTTTTTTATATACAATACTATATTAAACCTAAATTTAATTCTAAAATTAAAACTAAAATAAAAACTAATTAAAATCTAAAACCCCATCCAAGCCACCGCAGTGTGGCATAGTACCCAAGATGCTGGCAGCATTACCTCTTTGGATAGCCAAGCTAATCCTTTGGCCAAGGTAGCTGCCAGCTCTTGGATCCCCGGTAGACTCGATCACTTTTTTTGATATCTCTAAAAAAAGTGCGCGAGCCTCCGGGCCCCACGGCCCCAGGGTCTCTACACCAAAAGGCGCAAATATGAAACCACTGTCAAGTTTTTCATATTTGCGCCTCTTAGCCTGTTCGGCGCTAGTAGCCGCTGCACCCGCCACAGAGGAGGTCGCATGGATGTGGGAAGCAGCTTAGAGTATCTACACAGGTGGCATCCCACACAAGCGACCTCCCTGTCCTCCAAGGAACAAGCGTCATACCATCAGGTCTCTTGCCATCACTACGTGCCAAACCAATAGGTTCTAATACAGCTGGCACGTGAGCAGTAGCAAGAGACCTGCGGATGATGTCGTTGAGGGCATTGTGGCGGGAGAAACGACCAGCGCTCTTCGAACAGGAGAGCCCGTGATGACCGTAAGCGTCGACGTGGTCACCGCAGTGGCAACGGTGAGGCTGGGTTATTTTGGCGCCAAGCCTAAGACCAACTATCACTGCAAGAGTGGCGTGGTTTAAAAGAGTGCCCAGATTAGCAGAAGGGATAGCATGGAGCCAGTGTCCGGATTCTTTTGCAGAGACAGCGAGAAGACGAGCACGGTCTTTAGAATTTGCTTGCATTAACATTGCGTCAAAAGTTTTTTTTACAAATAATGTCATCCCACTGTCTCTGGGAAGGAAGAGAAACCGGCAATTGATTTGGGCTAATCGCTGACCAACCATTTCTTGCCTCTGCCAAGTAGGTACGACACCTCAATTGATCCCAAAGACTGGGATATAATTTTTTCAAAGAGAGTGTGTGTACTACAAGCAGAGGAAAGAAAAGCTGGCAGAGAGACACTAGAAATTTTGCGGAAATAAATTTACTAATATTGTATTTGTGAGAATGGATATATGGATGGATGGATGTTTGTTACTCTTAACTGCCTAACTTACATGCCTAAACGAATGAACCGATTTGGCTAGGAATGGAGATAGCTCACACCCAGGATTAACACATAGGCTACTTACTAGAGTAAGTAGCCTATGTGTTTCATCCCAGAAAAATAAAGAGTTCCCGCGGGAATCAAAAGACCTTAATCCACGCGGACAAAATGATGGGCATCATCTACATAGTATACAATATTATTCCTGTTTCTCATAACATTAAAAGTATTGACAAATCTTTTCTGATGATCTTAATCAAAATATTAAGAGATTTTCAAACGCATATAAATTACGTCTTCTTCCGCGCTACTATTCCAGTATAAATTGTGGTATGTACACGAAAAATTTATCTAAGCACATATAAGAATTGTTACCTTGAGATCTCCAGAGATGTTGGCGCCAGCTTGAATGCCGGTGACCGAGGGAAAGTATATCGCGAAGACGCTGAAGAAATCTTGTTCTATTCCTTCACTTTTCCGGAAGTCGGTCCCAAAGTTAGCAGCATACGTCTCCGCTAGAAAATAGATTTAACTTTACTGCTTCATGATCGTCATCATCGTAACCGATAGACGTCTACTACTGCAGATAGGCCTCTTGAAATGATCGCCACAGAGCCTTTCCTTTAGACCCTTTGCCGCCTACTTCTAACGGCTGCCAGCAACTCGCCTAAGATTGCCCGTCAAACAACCGACTTCAAAAAAGGAGGAGGTTCTCTATTCGTCGGAATCTTTTTTTTTATATATGTTCACCGATCACTCGAAGACGCCTGAACCGATTTGGAAAATTGTTTTTTTTTGTTTTAAAGGGTATTATACTTTCCAGGTTGTCCCATTTATCGAAATCGGTCGAGCGGTTTTTAAAATATCAACAACAAAATATATACTTTGTAGTGGCGCAGGCTTATCGTAGCGCGGGCGTTTGAAGTCGGTTTTTTAAAAAGAATTTTTACTCACTTGACAGACCCACAAATCCGTGTGCAACTTCATCAATGTTTTTTGGACCCATCAAGGTGCCGACTATGAAATCCACCATTGCGCCCACGATTATTGCGACCAGGAAATTCTGTACAAAGAGAGATTTTGTAGAGTGAGTGAAGTTTTTGGCATAACAGTTTTTAAAAATCCTTTAACCGCAACGATCGATGTGGGTTTGGTAACTAATACTAAATCGTCACTTTTGACATCATAAGATGGCAAACAACTGCTAAATCAATGAAAAAAGACCGCTGCTTGATAACTAGGTACTTATTGCGAGTGTTTTAAATCGGACTTTAAAAAGGAAACCAAATAACCATTTTATTTATCGCCTGGCCAAACTTAGCTTCATCATCATAATTATATTATTATTTTGATTTTCAACTCATCGCTAGCCAACTATTGAACACGGCCCACTCTCGATTAAGAAGGGTTTAGGGTTTATTCCATAATACAACACGCTGGCCAAGTGCGGATCGGCGGATTTCGTAAACTTTGAGAACATTATGGAGAGACTCAAGCATGCAGATTTCCAAATGATGTTTTTCTTCACCGTTAAAGCAAGTGATATTAAATTGGGCGTACTTTAATTCATAATAAAACGCACATAGCTCCAATAAAGCAGACTGTGCCTGAAATCGAACCCTGTACCCCCGAGAAAGGAGAAGAAGTCTCAAAATCCATCATCATTGTCGCTTACGGGGCTATCGCCGAGGATTCTCACGCGTAAATTACATTTACGGCGTACGGCTTGATGTGGCTATACAAAACATTCCACGCATATATTGTAGCAAATATTTGTTGTTGTTGACCTTTTACGTCAGGGTAGATTCGTGTACCTTTGAACCCCTCATAACAAACATCCGTATTTACCTACCTAACAAACGAATATCGATAGCGCTCAGGGTGTGGCCAACATTAAGTACCAAGAGTGACCTCGTCCTGACGCCTTCGGAGGCTTACGGCACAATTTTAGGGCAATAGCTTTACATTCTTAATTTAAGATCGATTTTATTGATATAGCTTTGCTGGTCGCATAGCTCGTTTGAAAGATGACAGACAGGTGGACCAATAATTACGTCTTGATCTAGCCCCAAAAGGAAAAGAAAAAGAGGAAACCCCGATTTAAACCACCAGTGGTACCGAACCAGTGGTAGTCCGAACCAGTGGTAGACTCATCGACGATTCGAAAGCACTTGTAAAAAAGTTTATTTGAATAAAAAACATTTCTATTCTATTCTATTCTAAACGGGAAGATGATATTTGCAGGGAACGATTGAGTCAAAAAAGCGCTACAAAGAAAGCTGGAAAGCTCTGCTTTTTTCGTGATGAGAAATCATAGCCTTTCTTATTATGTTGTATTTATTTATTATTATTTTTATTGATATTTTATTCAAGCACTCAATTCGAAAAACAAACTGCAAAATAAACCGCAGTAAATAATATCCTTTTATTTCACCTCCAGTAGATTAAATTACTCGTAATAATTATTGTTATGTAGGTAGAATACTATAGCAGTCACGATATGCCCTAGTGGTTTGGAACATTTGCAGCGCAGACTCGTAGAGTTTTACAAAAATCGCAACTAAATTAAATAAACATTAATTTTAGATTAGGTCTTTCACTTTGATTAATTATACATAATAATCAAAGGATAAGGTGAATTAAGATGAAAATGAATTTTAGGTTTGGTGTTTTTACTCGTAGAGTTATTTTCAACAATACAATAACACATATAATATTAACCTGCGCCATATGTTCTCATAATATGATAGTGAGAACTGCTTCTTTAGCAGTTCATATAAGGAACCGTAGATTTCTATAGAGCTCCTTCGGAACACCAAAGTCAATACAGATCATAATCCGCGATCAAAATCACAGATCGAGAAACTGTTATGTATTACATACAGTCAATCTATGTTGAGGGTGCCTATAGCAGAATTGAAATGAATTGTTTATCTGGTATAAACTCACCTGAGCCTTACTTTCCCAGTCCATGCCTATAGCACAAATAACACACATCACAATCAACGCCACCGTGCCCACTATCCTCACATCATTGACACTGTTGTCTATAATATATGTCCCTTGTGTCTTCAGCAAATCATTCAGGGAATCGCAGAAACCTATAGTGTTCATACTAGCTGCCACGGCGTTTGCGAAGGCGAAGATTATGCCCACAGATGCGCCGAATTCTGGACCGAGCGATCTTGATATTATGTAGTAAATACCTCCTGTAACAAAAAACGAGTCTTGAATGATCATTGTGCTAGATAAGCAGGTGGTATAAGTTTTGATCCTGTTGACTCTTCATAAAAAACAAATTTATGTGAAAGAACTAAGGATGTTTTGAGGTTGAACTAGACCAATACATCGGATTATTTTTTAGTGTCGGTAAAGCTGTAATGTAATGGTACCTTAGCCTTCCGTATCCATATTTCTATCGTCCGTCCATAGGTCCGCATGTTACGTTTAGTTACATTGTAATTACTCAACTTTCCGGAATCAATGATCATCGCTCCTATGACAAACATGATCAGGTTCGCTTAATGCCACTTTAACTTAGTGCTTCAGGAATTTCTTCTTCTGCGTCGAACGATAGACGTCCACTGCTGAACATAGATCTTCCATTTCACACACATTTCACATAACATAACGAACATAGATTCCGTTTGAATATTTGGTGTCGCCTATCTCCCTAGTGGAAGTTCTACTAACACTGCACTTTCCAGTGCGAGGTTAGCGTTCCATCACTGGTCTAGTTCTACCGGTTCTTCGAACTATGTATTGTCTAGCTTGTAATAACACCTACCTCCTTTGACTTCTCCGTTGGTGCATATTGCGCTCATAGAAAGCGTGGTGATGACGCACACGACTGCAGAGATGCCGATGATGATGAGCGTGAGGCCGATGCCGGCCTGCCCCACCACCCACGAGATGCGCAAAAACAGCATCACGCCCCAGATGTTCAGCAGACATGGTATCAGCACACCCTGCAATACTTCAGACACTTAATAAAAGGAAGATACGCATCTGGAAACTAAGCTCGCGCCTTGAGGATTTACGAATAACGGAATTCTGTTAAACAATCTGAAAACAACGATAACATAATTTGTAGTTAGAGGTGACGATGACGAATGAAACAACAACAATTAAAAGATGAATTTAAGAAAAACTGTTATTAACTGTTCAAAACTTACACCAAAGAAACAGGATAAGAGAGAAATTACCGTAATAAGTAATTACTCAGAGAAGCTGCAGATACTTGAATGTATGATTTTAAAAGTCTGCCTAACTTCTTTATAAGCATTTTGGTATTTATTTCAAGTTTTTAAGTTATAATGTGCTTCATAAAATATGGAGAGCTTAAAATGTTTGTGGTTCTATATAGTTATATAATAGTTTGTTAATAATTATTGTAAGTGATCTTACTTGAATCCATCCTAATTTGATGCCTACAGCAGCTGGTGTGGGAGATTTTGTATCTCTTTCCTTTTGTTTCTCATCCTGAAACAAAAAGTAAAAAATAATGACCCAGAAAAATATTCGAGTTTCTATGGGTTATATTTCGTAACTTTATAATGTTTTCTCATATACGTTGTTAAATAAACGTTGTTTAAAACATTATTGTAGATAATGTTAAAATATTTTTGGACAACGCAAAACGTATACAAGTGAATCACAAAATATTGAGTAGGCTATAGCAACATAGTTGCAACCTAACTCTATGCAGATGTGTCTTATATAGTTTCCTTCAGGTTTCCATCATTATATTACCGACTCGAGGCATCTGTAAACAATACAGCTCGTGTCACCGTGAAAATCACAGCTGGCGTCTATCAGCCATCAGTCTACGAGCTCGCATCATCATACGGCACGGAGATAATCAGCTCATTGTTATCGTGATTTGTGAGACACTGGCCTTATGATCAATATTAACTTATGAATGGAAATCGCAACTCACGTGCTTATTATCACTTTTTCAATTAGACTCAAAAAAGTCTTTGGAGTCAATGTAGCAAGCTAAAAGATCGTGTTTCTCTACCTAACAGTATACCTACTTCAACAAGGCTGGGCGTAAGATAGAAAAAGCTATAGGTAGTAGTATTTTCATCTGAATCACATAATCATGGGACGTCAATAGTCATCATCAAGAGAAGAGAAATGAAGGTGACATCAGCTTTGGTAAAGGATATACAAGAGACCTCCCGTATTCCATGACCCATAAAACTTGATCTTGCTTTCCATGAAATATCAACATTTATTCATAAGGCATTTTCATGTTCGTTACTCCTGTTACTACCAGTCTTACTACCAATAGCAACATGGGCAAAAAAATTACCCTTTCGTATTGGAAAGGACTTTTTACCAGAACTTAGCCAGCTGTACCAGTAGTAGTAACATTGAAAATAAAAATTTCCCGTGTTAACAACCGAGACAATTAGTAGTAACACGGGCCAAAAAAAATTACCCGTGTTACTACGCATTGCCTCGGCTGTAACAAGGGAAATTTTTATTTCCCATTGTTACTACTGGCTAGGCTAAAATTCCTTTCTTTTCTTTCGAAATTTTTGGCGTAGACGACAGATGAATTGATGATGAATCGATTAAAGACTGGATTTTTCTGTGCAATGCTGTGCCAGAGGAGGTATCTAGTTTTCAAACGGCTATTAATAACGATATAACTCGTGGTCATTATTGTGGTAAACGTGGTAATAGATGTCAATACATTGTGTAACTGTGAGCATGTGCCGATAAAGGCGAGATCACTATGATGGCTATGGTCTATTACTTCAATGATTAATTTTGGCACATAACATAAACATAAAACAAAGTTCCAAAGTTCCGGGGTGCAAAATTAATTGTAGGTAACGGTTTTTATTTTTATTTTATTTTATTTGACAAGCCAACAAAATTCATGCACAAATATGAAGATATAAACAAATAGACTTACAACTGAGAGACACCTAGCAAAAATATCAATAACTGGCATGTACAAAAGATTTAGAGACATACAGTTTAGTTTGAGTATTTTTACAAAGGTTACAAAATATAGATCATAAAGAAAAATCTGAGTTGTTACAAATTGGCTCCCTTGCGAAGGGAGTCGATGATATTACGACGAAAGCAGGCTGACGTGGAATCAAATAAATTAAGTTGCTGATTGTTTAAGTTAATTGTATTAAATTGTTTTATTTTTTGACGACCTCCCTGGCTCAGTGGTGAGCGCTGTTGTCTTATAACTGGGAGGCCTCGGGTTCGATTCCCGGCGGGGTCAATTTGGGAATTTATAATTTCTGAATTGTCTCTGGTCTGGTCTGGTGGGAGGCTTTGGCCGTGGCTAGTTACCACCCTACCGTCAAAGACGTGCCGCCAAACGATTGAGCGTTCCGGCACGATGGCGTGTAGAAACCAATAGGGGTATGGGTTGAATGTTCACTACCATACCCCCTTCCAAGTTAGCCCACTACCATCTTAGACTGCATCGTCACTTACCATCAGGTGAGATCGCAGTCAAGGACTAGCTTGTCATCGAATAAAAAAAAAAAAAAAAAATTTTTTTCATTAAACAAAGATTGATGGATTCTAAATTTCTAAGTGAATCAAAAACTGTCCGTTACTACCTATATCTTGCTGATATTATGACAAAGAAAGCTTGTTGCTTGTTTATGGACTTCCACGAAGATTTCAAATAGTAGATTTGAAATCTTCGTGGAAGTCCAATTCAAAGTCAAATTCTAAAATTGCGTAATAATTTTAGTTTCACTTCGCAGTTTGTGGTCCATCTCATTCATCATTTGTCACTGATAAATATGGAACATCTAACAATTCCAGCGCGTTAACTATTTTAACAATCGTAATCATCGGCAGTCGAATTGTGAACAACAATAATCACTGTAGGTATAATAAAAGCGACATTGTATTTGTACGTTGCGTGGCGATTTGCCTCATAAAAATTATTATCATTTGTGACTTTAACTACCATATTTAGGTAGGTAGCAGAAGGTTTAGTGGTTTAACTGCATCGCTACAATAACTATTTTCAGTAGGTTTCGTGAAAACGTTTCAAAAGCGGCCAGCGGGCTAATTCGGAATAGCCCTTTTGGTATATAATAGAATAGAATAGAAATGTTTTTATTCAAATAAACTCTTTTACAAGTGCTTTTGAATCGTCGATGAGTCTACCACTGGTTCGGAATGCCGTTCCTGCCGAGAAGAACCAGCAAGAAACTCGGCAGTTCCTCTTTTCAAAACAAGTTTACAATATAATAGATATTATGCTATGTATGCAGTGTTTCCACAATGAGGGGAAGTTCCACAAAATTCCACAACAACAAAGTTCCACAAAAACATACCTAATTATATCTAATTATAATTCAACACATGTTAAAACGGGCAGACAGAAAGAAGCACCGTTCCCGCCGGTGGCACCCGTTCACGAGCATGACCCAGCCATTGCTTCGCTCAACCATATTTGAGGGAACGTAACAACCTGCATCACACGACACCACCAGTACCACAGAAATGTTAAAGAGAGCGTGACATACTTAGGCTACCCATCAAAAGGCATCGAATTGAAACTTATATTCAAATACTCATTTTAAGACTGAATATAGGTATTTAGTTAATGGTAATGTACAATTGTACACTGCCATACGGCAGTGTAAAGTAATTACCATACCATCAATAGTTTTTATTTTACCCTATATCTAATATGTCGTAAGGTACCTATATAAAAGAATTATATGTCTGAAATGTGCAAGTAGAGTTTTACCAACTGCTTATAAATATTTGGTATTCCTGACTGGTAATATTATCTACTGTACGTATAGAAATGAAAGATGGTTTACATTAAAATATATTTTTGGCAGATCCGCCAACCTTGCAAATATTTATGCTGCATTCACATTCCATTCCCTAAGATCATTCAATGAAAGAACCCTTTATTAAATTATTTATAAATATGTTACGGTAAATGTGATAAATGTGATAATTATTAATAATTTTCGGTAATTATTAATAATTACCTCACCATTTGGTAAATTTGATAAATACTATGAATTTTATCACTTTTATCGGTTATTATTAATAATTCATTGTTGTCTTTGGTAAAAGTGATAAAACAAACGAGAAACAGTCTGACAACCCCTCTAAACCCCACCGGACTCCTTTCTCCAGCCAACTTTAACCTCACCAACAGTAAGGATTTTCGGGTGCAAGTATTCCTACGTTGTCATAAAAAAAATAAGAACGAAAGCTGTGATGAACCTAACTAACAGTAAGGATTTCCGGGTAAAAGCATTTCTGGGTGGTTATAAAAGTGACCAACTGAGCTAACAGTAAGGATTTCCAGGTGCAAGTATATACGGGTGGTCCTAATGATGCCGCCCAAAGGCAATATTTTGATTCCTCGTTCCTAGACCTATTAGAAAATACCAGCGATATTTCGGATAGGGACCGAGCCACTAGCATAGACTACATCATGAATCTTTAGGTTATAGCTCCTCAATCCTGATTCTGCCCACCCAAACTATTGGTAAACTTCGGGGATTTAGGAATTGTCGATTACGAATTGATATTTTAGCCACTAAGCATAGACTACATCATGGAGCTCTCTATAGCTCCTCAACGCTGATGCTGCAGGGTTCTGCCCACTCACACTGCGGGGATTTAGGAATTGTCGATTACGAATTGATATTGTTGCCACTAAGCATGGACTACATCACGGAGCTCTAGGTTATAGCTCCTCAATGCTGATGCTGCAGGGTTCTGACCACTCACACTGCGGGGATTTAGGAATTGTCGATTACGAATTGATATTGTTGCCACTAAGCATAGACTACATCATGGAGCTCTAGGTTATCACAAATCCACAAGTTTTATTTACGGAAACAACAGCACTTTGCATACGTGCTTTCAAAACAAATGACGCGTTATTGCCTTGCCCCCGCAAGTTGTCACAACCCCTTCCCGCCTCTATTTATCGAAACAAAATAATGCTAAGTAAACCACTGTAAACTTGGCTTTCCTGATGATCAGCGGGACGCGGGGTGAGAGCGCGCTCAATCAATCAGGTATTCTGCCGCTGTCCGCTGGCAGTGACTGACTTGTGATATTTTCCTAGCAACAGCTGAACATGGTATTTCAATATTGAACAATCGCATGATACATCATAGGAATGTTCGAATAAAGAATGTTCTGATAATAGCAGAGAGTTCAGATTAATGTTAATGTGTTTTTGTATTGCCTGCTTTCAATTATGTATGCGAATAATAAATAAAAAACAATAAAGATCCTTATTTAAATTTATTTTAGTTTGTTCATTAGATCACTGCATTAGAATATAATACTCGGTTAAGTTTTAATACATAATATATTTAGTTCTAATAGAATAAAATAATGCATTTGTTTAAAAAATATCATGTATGTATTCGATCATAAGTCGGTAATTACGTCGCATCGTATATAACCAAGTACATCACCCACCCCAAGCCCTATTAGACCATCGCGAGGGCCAAGTTTACGGCGGTTTACCTTTAAGCGAATGTTATTTTTAAAAATTTATTAATGTACCAAGAGTAATGTGTAATTATTAATAATCACAGAAAAAAGTTAATAATTTACTACTTTTAACATAAATCTTGGTAATTATTATTAATAATGATCGGTAATTATTAATAATTTTCAATTAATCACATTTACCGTAACAAATACATTGGTGCCTCTGACCGCTGCCAGTGGAATTTCTAGATCGATCCTAAGCCCACCTAAAGATGATACGCTTCGATCATATAGATTAACTAGCATTTGCTCGGTGCGCGAGCTGCTAAAGCAGCTCGCGGGAAGTGTTATTGCTACAAGTAGGGCGCGTGGGTGCGCAGCCCGCTAAAGCGGACCGCGATTGTTCGGCTTTATTTATTTCGCTCGGTGCGCGAGCTGCTAAAGCAGCTCGCGGGAAGTGTTATTACTACAAGTAGGGCGCGTGGGTGCGCGGCCCGCTAAAGCGGACCGCGATTTTTTTACTCATCAAGTAGACCTTCGGATTCTGGTCATCTTTTGCCAAAAAATTTGTTCGAGCACACCTTACCTATCTGCAATAACCTGGCCGTGCTCCTCATTCACAAATGAAAAAGAAAAAAAAAAGAAAAAAAAAAAGAAAAAAAAGAAAAAAAGCAAATGTAAAATGAAAAAAAAGAAAAAGAAAAATGCCCTATGAACCTATCAAACTCATTGTCTTGCATAGTTCCCAACTTCTAGTCCCTTCAATATTCCCCATACATTTTGTATGAAAAAAAAAAAATCCGCCATCTTGAATTTTTTTCCTACTCACCAGGTAGACCTCCGGGTTTTGATCATCTTTTGTCGAGAAACCGCTCCTCCATCTTTTATAGTCTCCGAGAGAGAGACGGACAAAATTTGCCGCCATTTTTTTTCCGCCATTTTGGAATTTTTTTTCAACTCACTGGCAACTGCTCGAGGTTTCGAATGACATTTGGTCGAGCACCCTCCACCTATCTTCTATACCCTGGCCATGCCCCTCGCCCGTCTCCGAACTCCTCACTCATCAGCTCTCTCCACCTTTCTCCGAGTCACATTCTTTGAGCTCTATACGACACCATGGGTGAAAAAAATTTTTTTCATACAAAATTTTACAGGAGAGGGGTCGGAAATTTGAGACGTCACAGCTCGGCCGCCATCTTGTTTTTTTAATTTTTTTCACTTTTTCTGTTAATCGTTTACTAATTTCTACAATAATCCAAAATTTCAAAGAAATCGGTTGGTAAACAAAAGAGTTGCAAGAATCACGTCGGCCGCCATCTTGTTTTTCCGAAATGTCATAATTTTTCCCCACTCGAATCCCCCACCCGGACATATCTCCCATACATCATTGTATCGTTTTCCGTCTCCTTCTAGGAGAACAATTATGTCAATGAGTGAGTCAGTCAGTGGTAATCGAGCTATATATATTATAATAACTAGCGTTTGCTCGGTGCGCGAGCTGCTAAAGCAGCTCGCGGGAAGTGTTATTGCTACAAGTAGGGCGCGTGGATGCGCGGCCCGCTAAAGCGGACCGCGATTGTTCGGCTTTATTTATTTCGCTCGGTGCGCGAGCTGCTAAAGCAGCTCGCGGGAAGTGTTATTACTACAAGTAGGGCGCGTGGGTGCGCGGCCCGCTAAAGCGGACCGCAATTTTTTTTCTCTTCAAGTAGACCTTCGGATTCTGGTCATCTTTTGCCAAAAAATTTGTTCGAGCACACCCCACCTATCTGCAATAACCTGGCCGTGCTCCTCATTCACAAAAGAAAAAGAAAAAAAAAGAAAAAAAATGAAAAAAAAGAAAAAAAACAAATTTAAAATGAAAAAAAATAAAAAGAAAAAAAGCCCTAGGAACCTATCAAAATCAATGTCTTGCATAGTTCCCAACTTCTAGTCCCTTCAATATTCCCCATACATTTAGTATGGAAAAAAAAAATCCGCCATCTTGAATTTTTTTCCTACTCACCAGGTAGACCTCCGGGTTTTGATCATCTTTTGTCGAGAAACCGCTCCTCCATCTTTTATAGTCTCCGAGAGAGAGACGGACAAAATTTGCCGCCATTTTTTTTCCGCCATTTTGGAATTTTTTTTCAACTCACTGGCAACTGCTCGAGGTTTCGAATGACATTTGGTCGAGCACCCTCCACCTATCTACTATACCCTGGCCGTGCCCCTCGCCCGTCTCCGAACTCCTCACTCATCAGCTCTCGCCACCTTTCTCCGAGTCACATTCTTTGAGCTCTATACGACACCATGGGTGAAAAAAATTTTTTTCATACAAAATTTTACAGGAGAGGGGTCGGAAATTTGAGACGTCACAGCTCGGCCGCCATCTTGTTTTTTTAATTTTTTTCACTTTTTCTGTTAATCGTTTACTAATTTCTACAATAATCCAAAATTTCAAAGAAATCGGTTGGAAAACAAAAGAGTTGCAAGATTCACGTCGGCCGCCATCTTGTTTTTCCGAAATGTCATAATTTTCCCCAACTCGAATCCCCCACCCGGACATATCTCCCCTGCATCATTATATCGATTTCCGTCTCCTTCTAGGAGAACAACCCTGTCAATCAGTGAGTGAGTGAATCAGTGAGTGAATCAGTGAGTGAATCAGTGGTAATCGAGCTATATATATTATAACTAGCATTTGCTCGGTGCGCGAGCTGCTAAAGCAGCTCGCGGGAAGTGTTTTACTAAAAGTAAGGCGCGTGGGTGCGCGGCCCGCTAAAGCGGACCGCGATTGTTCGGCTTTATTTATTTCGCTCGGTGCGCGAGCTGCTAAAGCAGCTCGCGGGAAGTGTTATTGCTACAAGTAGGGCGCGTGGGTGCGCGGCCCGCTAAAGCGGACCGCGATTGTTCGGCTTTATTTATTTCGCTCGGTGCGCGAGCTGCTAAAGCAGCTCGCGGGAAGTGTTGTTACTACAAGTAGGGCGCGTGGGTGCGCGGCCCGCTAAAGCGGACCGCGATTTTATTACTCATCAAGTAGACCTTCGGATTCTGGTCATCTTTTGCCAAAAAATTTGTTCGAGCACACCCCACCTATCTGCAATAACCTGGCCGTGCTCCTCATTCACAAAAGAAAAAGAAAAAAAAAGAAAAAAAAAGAAAAAAAGCAAATGTAAAATGAAAAAAAAGAAAAAAGCCCTATGAACCTATCAAAATCAATGTCTTGCATAGTTCCCAACTTCTAGTCCCTTCAATATTCCCCATACATTTTGTATGTAAAAAAAAAATCCGCCATCTTGAATTTTTTTCCTACTCACCAGGTAGACCTCCGGGTTGTGATCATCTTTTGTCGAGAAACCGCCCCTCCATCTTTTATAGTCTCCGAGAGAGAGACGGACAAAATTTGCCGCCATTTTTTTTCCGCCATTTTGGATTTTTTTTTCAACTCACTGGCAACTGCTCGAGGTTTCGAATGACATTTGGTCGAGCACCCTCCACCTATCTTGTATACCCTGCCCGTGCCTCTCGCCCGTCTCCGAACTCCTCACTCATCAGCTCTCTCCACCTTTCTCCGAGTCACATTCTTTGAGCTCTATACGACACCATGGGTGAAAAAAATTTTTTTCATACAAAATTTTACAGGAGAGGGGTCGGAAATTTGAGACGTCACAGCTCGGCCGCCATCTTGTTTTTTTAATTTTTTTCACTTTTTCTGTTAATCGTTTACTAATTTCTACAATAATCCAAAATTTCAAAGAAATCGGTTGGAAAACAAAAGAGTTGCAAGATTCACGTCGGCCGCCATCTTGTTTTTCCGAAATGTCATAATTTTTCCCCACTCGAATCCCCCACCCGGACATATCTCCCCTACATCATTGTATCGTTTTCCGTCTCTTTCTAGGAGAACAATCGTGTCAATGAGTGAGTCAGTCAGTGAATCAGTGGTAATCGAGCTATATATATTATATAATAACTAGCGTTTGCTCGGTGCGCGAGCTGCTAAAGCAGCTCGCGGGAAGTGTTTTACTAAAAGTAAGGCGCGTGGGTGCGCGGCCCGCTAAAGCGGACCGCGATTGTTCGGCTTTATTTATTTCGCTCGGTGCGCGAGCTGCTGAAGCAGCTCGCGGGAAGTGTTATTGCTACAAGTAGGGCGCGTGGGTGCGCGGCCCGCTAAAGCGGACCGCGATTGTTCGGCTTTATTTATTTCGCTCGGTGCGCGAGCTGCTAAAGCAGCTCGCGGGAAGTGTTGTTACTACAAGTAGGGCGCGTGGGTGCGCGGCCCGCTAAAGCGGACCGCGATTTTATTACTCATCAAGTAGACCTTCGGATTCTGGTCATCTTTTGCCAAAAAATTTGTTCGAGCACACCCCACCTATCTGCAATAACCTGGCCGTGCTCCTCATTCACAAAAGAAAAAGAAAAAAAAAGAAAAAAAAAGAAAAAAAGCAAATGTAAAATGAAAAAAAAGAAAAAGAAAAAAGCCCTATGAACCTATCAAAATCAATGTCTTGCATAGTTCCCAACTTCTAGTCCCTTCAATATTCCCCATACATTTTGTATGTAAAAAAAAAATCCGCCATCTTGAATTTTTTTCCTACTCACCAGGTAGACCTCCGGGTTGTGATCATCTTTTGTCGAGAAACCGCCCCTCCATCTTTTATAGTCTCCGAGAGAGAGACGGACAAAATTTGCCGCCATTTTTTTTCCGCCATTTTGGATTTTTTTTTCAACTCACTGGCAACTGCTCGAGGTTTCGAATGACATTTGGTCGAGCACCCTCCACCTATCTTGTATACCCTGCCCGTGCCTCTCGCCCGTCTCCGAACTCCTCACTCATCAGCTCTCTCCACCTTTCTCCGAGTCACATTCTTTGAGCTCTATACGACACCATGGGTGAAAAAAATTTTTTTCATACAAAATTTTACAGGAGAGGGGTCGGAAATTTGAGACGTCACAGCTCGGCCGCCATCTTGTTTTTTTAATTTTTTTCACTTTTTCTGTTAATCGTTTACTAATTTCTACAATAATCCAAAATTTCAAAGAAATCGGTTGGAAAACAAAAGAGTTGCAAGATTCACGTCGGCCGCCATCTTGTTTTTCCGAAATGTCATAATTTTCCCAAACTCGAATCCCCCCCCCAAACACATCTCCCGAACATCATTATATCGATTTCCGTCTCCTTCTAGGAGAACAACCCTGTCAATCAGTGAGTGAGTGAGTCAGTGAGTGTGTCAGTGGTAATCGAGCTATATATATTATAATAATAATAATAACTAGTATTTCGCTCGGTGCGCGGCCCGCTAAAGCGGACCGCGATTGTTCGGCTTTATTTATTTCGCTCGGTGCGCGAGCTGCTAAAGCAGCTCGCGGGAAGTGTTATTACCACAAGTAGGGCGCGTGGGTGCGCGGCCCGCTAGAGCGGACCGCGATTGTTCGGCTTTATTTATTTCGCTCGGTGCGCGAGCTGCTAAAGCAGCTCGCGGGAAGTGTTATTGCTACAAGTAGGGCGCGTGGGTGCGCGGCCCGCTAGAGCGGACCGCGATTGTTCGGCTTTATTTATTTCGCTCGGTGCGCGAGCTGCTAAAGCAGCTCGCGGGAAGTGTTATTACTACAAGTAGGGCGCGTGGGTGCGCGGCCCGCTAAAGCGGACCGCGATTTTTTTACTCATCAAGTAGACCTTCGGATTCTGGTCATCTTTTGCCAAAAAATTTGTTCGAGCACACCCCACCTATCTGCAATAACCTGGCCGTGCTCCTCATTCACAAAAGAAAAAGAAAAAAAAAAGAAAAAAAAAAAAGAAAAAAAAGAAAAAAAGCAAATGTAAAATGAAAAAAAAAGAAAAAGAAAAAAAGCCCTATGAACCTATTAAAATCAATGTCTTGCATAGTTCCCAACTTCTAGTCCCTTCAATATTCCCCATACATTTTGTATGGGGGGAAAAAAAATCCGCCATCTTGAATTTTTTTCCTACTCACCAGGTAGACCTCCGGGTTGTGATCATCTTTTGTCGAGAAACCGCTCCTCCATCTTTTATAGTCTCCGAGAGAGAGACGGACAAAATTTGCCGCCATTTTTTTTCCGCCATTTTGGAATTTTTTTTCAACTCACTGGCAACTGCTCGAGGTTTCGAATGACATTTGGTCGAGCACCCTCCACCTATCTTCTATACCCTGGCCGTGCCCCTCGCCCGTCTCCGAACTCCTCACTCATCAGCTCTCTCCACCTTTCTCCGAGTCACATTCTTTGAGCTCTATACGACACCATGGGTGAAAAAAAATTTTTTCATACAAAATTTTACAGGAGAGGGGTGGAAATTTGAGACGTCACAGCTCGGCCGCCATCTTGTTTTTTTAATTTTTTTCACTTTTTCTGTTAATCGTTTACTAATTTCTACAATAATCCAAAATTTGAAAGAAATCGGTTGGAAAACAAAAGAGTTGCAAGAATCACGTCGGCCGCCATCTTGTTTTTCCGAAATGTCATAATTTTTCCCCACTCGGATCCCCCACCCGGACATATCTCCCCTACATCATTCTATCGTTTTTTGTCTCTTTCTAGGAGAACAATTATGTCAATCAGTGAGTGTGTCAGTCAGTCAGTGGTAATCGAGCTATATATATTATAACTAGCGTTTGCTCGGTGCGCGAGCTGCTAAAGCAGCTCGCGGGAAGTGTTGTTACTAAAAGTAAGGCGCGTGGGTGCGCGGCCCGCTAAAGCGGACCGCGATTGTTCAGCTTTATTTATTTCGCTCGGTGCGCGAGCTGCTGAAGCAGCTCGCGGGAAGTGTTATTGCTACAAGTAGGGCGCGTGGGTGCGCGGCCCGCTAAAGCGGACCGCGATTGTTCGGCTTTATTTATTTCGCTCGGTGCGCGAGCTGCTAAAGCAGCTCGCGGGAAGTGTTATTGCTACAAGTAGGGCGCGTGGGTGCGCGGCCCGCTAAAGCGGACCGCGATTTTTTTACTCATCAAGTAGACCTTCGGATTCTGGTCATCTTTTGCCAAAAAATTTGTTCGAGCACATCCCACCTATCTGCAATAACCTGGCCGTGCTCCTCATTCACAAAAGAAAAAGAAAAAAAAAGAAAAAAAAAAGAAAAAAAAGAAAAAAAGCAAATGTAAAATGAAAAAAAAGAAAAAGAAAAAAAGCCCTATGAACCTATCAAAATCAATGTCTTGCATAGTTCCCAACTTCTAGTCCCTTCAATATTCCCCATACATTTTGTATGGGGGGAAAAAAAAATCCGCCATCTTGAATTTTTTTCCTACTCACCAGGTAGACCTCCGGGTTGTGATCATCTTTTGTCGAGAAACCGCTCCTCCATCTTTTATAGTCTCCGAGAGAGAGACGGACAAAATTTGCCGCCATTTTTTTTCCGCCATTTTGGAATTTTTTTTCAACTCACTGGCAACTGCTCGAGGTTTCGAATGACATTTGGTCGAGCACCCTCCACCTATCTTCTATACCCTGGCCGTGCCCCTCGCCCGTCTCCGAACTCCTCACTCATCAGCTCTCTCCATCTTTCTCCGAGTCACATTCTTTGAGCTCTATACGACACCATGGGTGAAAAAAAATTTTTTCATACAAAATTTTACAGGAGAGGGTCGGAAATTTGAGACGTCACAGCTCGGCCGCCATCTTGATTTTTAAATTTTTTTCACTTTTTCTGTTAATCGTTTACTAATTTCTACAATAATCCAAAATTTCAAAGAAATCGGTCGGAAAACAAAAGAGTTGCAAGATTCACGTCGGCCGCCATCTTGTTTTTCCGAAATGTCATAATTTTCCCCAACTCGAATCCCCCCCCCAAACACATCTCCCGAACATCATTATATCGATTTCCGTCTCTTTCTAGGAGAACAACCCTGTCAATCAGTGAGTGAGTGAGTGAATCAGTGAGTGGTAATCGAGCTATATATATTATAACTAGCGTTTGCTCGGTGCGCGAGCTGCTAAAGCAGCTCGCGGGAAGTGTTATTGCTAAAAGTAGGGCGCGTGGGTGCGCGGCCCGCTAAAGCGGACCGCGATTGTTCGGCTTTATTTATTTCGCTCGGTGCGCGAGCTGCTAAAGCAGCTCGCGGGAAGTGTTATTGCTACAAGTAGGGCGCGTGGGTGCGCGGCCCGCTAAAGCGGACCGCGATTGTTCGGCTTTATTTATTTCGCTCGGTGCGCGAGCTGCTAAAGCAGCTCGCGGGAAGTGTTATTACTAAAAGTAGGGCGCGTGGGTGCGCGGCCCGCTAAAGCGGACCGCGATTTTTTTACTCATCAAGTAGACCTTCAGATTCTGGTCATCTTTTGCCAAAAAAATTGTTCGAGCACACCCCACCTATCTGCAATAACCTGGCCGTGCTCCTCATTCACAAATGAAAAAGTAAAAAAAAGAAAAAAAAAAAGAAAAAATGCAAATGTAAAATGAAAAAAAAGAAAAAGAAAAAAGCCCTATGAACCTATCAAACTCATTGTCTTGCATAGTTCCCAACTTCTAGTCCCTTCAATATTCCCCATACATTTTATATGGGGGGAAAAAAAAAATCCGCCATCTTGAATTTTTTTCTACTCACCAGGTAGACCTCCGGGTTTTGATCATCTTTTGTCGAGAAACCGCTCCTCCATCTTTTATAGTCTCCGAGAGAGAGACGGACAAAATTTGCCGCCATTTTTTTTCCGCCATTTTGGATTTTTTTTTCAACTCACTGGCAACTGCTCGAGGTTTCGAATGACATTTGGTCGAGCACCCTCCACCTATCTTCTATACCCTGGCCGTGCCCCTCGCCAGTCTCCAAACTCCTCACTCATCAGCTCTCTCCACCTCTCTCCGAGTCACATTCTTTGAGCTCTATACGACACCATGGGTGAAAAAAATTTTTTTCATACAAAATTTTACAGGAGAGAGGTGGAAACTTGAGACGTCACAGCTCGGCCGCCATCTTGTTTTTTTAATTTTTTTCACTTTTTCTGTTAATCGTTTACTAATTTCTACAATAATCCAAAATTTCAAAGAAATCGGTTGGAAAACAAAAGAGTTGCAAGAATCACGTCGGCCGCCATCTTGTTTTTCCGAAATGTCATAATTTTTCCCCACTCGAATCCCCCACCCGAACATATCTCCCGTACATCATTCTATCGTTTTCTGTCTCTTTCTAGGAGAACAATTATGTCAATCAGTGAGTCAGTCAGTCAGTGGTAATCGAGCTATATATATTATAAACTAGCATTTGCTCGGTGCGCGAGCTGCTAAAGCAGCTCGCGGGAAGTGTTATTGCTACAAGTAGGGCGCGTGGGTGCGCGGCCCGCTAAAGCGGACCGCGATTGTTCGGCTTTATTTATTTCGCTCGGTGCGCGAGCTGCTAAAGCAGCTCGCGGGAAGTGTTATTACTACAAGTAGGGCGCGTGGGTGCGCGGCCCGCTAAAGCGGACCGCGATTTTTTTACTCATCAAGTAGACCTTCGGATTCTGGTCATCTTTTGCCAAAAAATTTGTTCGAGCACACCCCACCTATCTGCAATAACCTGGCCGTGCTCCTCATTCACAAAAGAAAAAAAAGAAAAAAAAATGAAAAAAAAGAAAAAAAACAAATGTAAAATGAAAAAAAGAAAAAGAAAAAAATCCCTATGAACCTATCAAAATCAATGTCTTGCATAGTTCCCAACTTCTAGTCCCTTCAATATTCCCCATACATTTAGTATGAAAAAAAAAAAAACCGCCATCTTGAATTTTTTTCCTACTCACCAGGTAGACCTCCGGGTTTTGATCATCTTTTGTCGAGAAACCGCTCCTCCATCTTTTATAGTCTCCGAGAGAGAGACGGACAAAATTTGCCGCCATTTTTTTTCCGCCATTTTGGAATTTTTTTTCAACTGACTGGCAACTGCTCGAGGTTTCGAATGACATTTGGTCGAGCACCCTCCACCTATCTTCTATACCCTGGCCGTGCCGCTCGCCCGTCTCCGAACTCCTCACTCATCAGCTCTCGCCACCTTTCTCCGAGTCACATTCTTTGAGCTCTATACGACACCATGGGTGAAAAAAATTTTTTTCATACAAAATTTTACAGGAGAGGGGTCGGAAATTTGAGTCGTCACAGCTCGGCCGCCATCTTGTTTTTTTAATTTTTTTCACTTTTTCTGTTAATCGTTTACTAATTTCTACAATAGTCCAAAATTTCAAAGAAATCGGTCGGAAAACAAAAGAGTTGCAAGATTCACACGTCGGCCGCCATCTTGTTTTTCCGAAATGTCATAATTTTCCCCAACTCGAATCCCCCCCCCCAAGCACATCTCCCAAACATCATTATATCGATTTCCGTCTCCTTCTAGGAGAACAACCCTGTCAATCAGTGAGTGAGTGAATCAGTGAGTGGTAATCGAGCTATATATATTATAACTAGTATTTCGCTCGGTGCGCGAGCTGCTAAAGCAGCTCGCGGGAAGTGTTTTACTAAAAGTAAGGCGCGTGGGTGCGCGGCCCGCTAAAGCGGACCGCGATTGTTCGGCTTTATTTATTTCGCTCGGTGCGCGAGCTGCTAAAGCAGCTCGCGGGAAGTGTTATTACTACAAGTAGGGCGCGTGGGTGCGCGGCCCGCTAAAGCGGACCGCGATTTTTTTACTCATCAAGTAGCCCTTCGGATTCTGGTCATCTTTTGCCAAAAAATTTGTTCGAGCACACCCCACCTATCTGTAATAACCTGGCCGTGCTCCTCATTCACAAAAGAAAAAGAAAAAAAATGAAAAAAAATGAAAAAAAACAAAAAAAAACAAATGTAAAATGAAAAAAAAGAAAAAGAAGAAAAGCCCTATGAACCTATCAAAACCAATGTCTTGCATAGTTCCCAACTTCTAGTCCCTTCAATATTCCCCATACATTTAGTATGGAAAAAAAAGTCCGCCATCTTGAATTTTTTTCCTACTCACCAGGTAGACCTCCGGGTTTCGATCATCTTTTGTCGAGAAACCGCTCCTCCATCTTTTATAGTCTCCGAGAGAGAGACGGACAAAATTTGCCGCCATTTTTTTTCCGCCATTTTGGAATTTTTTTTCAACTCACTGGCAACTGCTCGAGATTTCGAATGACATTTGGTCGAGCACCCTCCACCTATCTACTATACCCTGGCCGTGCCCCTCGCCCGTCTCCGAACTCCTCACTCATCAGCTCTCGCCACTTTTCTCCGAGTCACATTCTTTGAGCTCTATACGACACCATGGGTGAAAAAAATTTTTTTCATACAAAATTTTACAGGAGAGGGGTCTGAAATTTGAGACGTCACAGCTCGGCCGCCATCTTGTTTTTTTAATTTTTTTCACTTTTTCTGTTAATCGTTTACTAATTTCTACAATAATCCAAAATTTCAAAGAAATCGGTTGGAAAACAAAAGAGTTGCAAGATTCACGTCGGCCGCCATCTTGTTTTTCCGAAATGTCATAATTTTCCCCAACTCGAATCCCCCACCTGGACATATCTCCCCTACATCATTATATCGATTTCCGTCTCCTTCTAGGAGAACAACCCTGTCAATGAGTGAGTGAGTGAGTGAGTGTGTCAGTCAGTGGTAATCGAGCTATATATATTATAATAACTAGCATTTGCTCGGTGCGCGAGCTGCTAAAGCAGCTCGCGGGAAGTGTTTTACTAAAAGTAAGGCGCGTGGGTGCGCGGCCCGCTAAAGCGGACCGCGATTGTTCGGCTTTATTTATTTCGCTCGGTGCGCGAGTTGCTAAAGCAGCTCGCGGGAAGTGTTATTACTACAAGTAGGGCGCGTGGGTGCGCGGCCCGCTAAAGCGGACCGCGATTTTTTTACTCGTCAAGTAGACCTTCGGATTCTGGTCATCTTTTGCCAAAAAATTTGTTCGAGCACACCCCACCTATCTGCAATAACCTGGCCGTGCTCCTCATTCACAAAAGAAAAAGAAAAAAAAAATGAAATAAAGAAAAAAAAAAAATGTAAAATGAAAAAAAAGAAAAAGAAAAAAAGCCCTATGAACCTATCAAAATCAATGTCTTGCATAGTTCCCAACTTCTAGTCCCTTCAATATTCCCCATATACATTTTGTATGGAAAAAAAAAAATCCGCCATCTTGAATTTTTTTCCTACTCACCAGGTAGACCTCCGGGTTTTGATCATCTTTTGTCGAGAAACCGCTCCTCCATCTCTTATAGTCTCCGAGCGAGAGACGGACAAAATTTGCCGCCATTTTTTTTCCGCCATTTTGGATTTTTTTTTCAACTCACTGGCAACTGCTCGAGGTTTCGAATGACATTTGTTCGAGCACCCTCCACCTATCTTCTATACCCTGGCCGTGCCCCTCGCCCGTCTCCGAACTCCTCACTCATCAGCTCTCTCCACCTTTCTCCGAGTCACATTCTTTGAGCTCTATACGACACCATGGGTGAAAAAAATTTTTTTCATACAAAATTTTACAGGAGAGGGGTGGAAATTTGAGACGTCACAGCTCGGCCGCCATCTTGTTTTTTTAATTTTTTTCACTTTTTCTGTTAATCGTTTACTAATTTCTACAATAATCCAAAATTTCAAAGAAATCGGTTGGAAAACAAAAGAGTTGCAAGATTCACGTCGGCCGCCATCTTGTTTTTCCGAAATGTCATAATTTTTCCCCACTCGAATCCCCCACCCGAACATATCTCCCGAACATCATTATATCGATTTCCGTCTCCTTCTAGGAGAACAATTATGTCAATGAGTGAGTCAGTGAGTCAGTGGTAATCGAGCTATATATATTATAACTAGCATTTGCTCGGTGCGCGAGCTGCTAAAGCAGCTCGCGGGAAGTGTTATTGCTACAAGTAGGGGCGTGGGTGCGCGGCCCGCTAAAGCGGACCGCGATTGTTCGGCTCTATTTATTTCGCTCGGTGCGCGAGCTGCTAAAGCAGCTCGCGGGAAGTGTTATTACTACAAGTAGGGCGCGTGGGTGCGCGGCCCGCTAAAGCGGACCGCGATTTTTTTACTCATCAAGTAGACCTTCGGATTCTGGTCATCTTTTGCCAAAAAATTTGTTCGAGCACACCCCACCTATCTGCAATAACCTGGCCGTGCTCCTCATTCACAAAAGAAAAAGAAAAAAAAAGAAAAAAAAAAACAAAAAAAACAAAAAAGAAACAAATGTAAAATGAAAAAAAAGAAAAAGAAAAAAAGCCCTATGAACCTATCAAAATCAATGTCTTGCATAGTTCCCAACTTCTAGTCCCTTCAATATTCCCCATACATTTTGTATGGGGGGAAAAAAAAATCCGCCATCTTGAATTTTTTTCCTACTCACCAGGTAGACCTCCGGGTTTTGATCATCTTTTGTCGAGAAACCGCTCCTCCATCTTTTATAGTCTCCGAGAGAGAGACGGACAAAATTTGCCGCCATTTTTTTTTCGCCATTTTGGATTTTTTTTTCAACTCACTGGCAACTGCTCGAGGTTTCGAATGACATTTGGTCGAGCACCCTCCACCTATCTTCTATACCCTGGCCGTGCCCCTCGCCCGTCTCCGAACTCCTCACTCATCAGCTCTCTCCACCTTTCTCCGAGTCACATTCTTTGAGCTCTATACGACACCATGGGTGAAAACAATTTTTTTCATACAAAATTTTACAGGGAGGGGTCGGAAATTTGAGACGTCACAGCTCGGCCGCCATCTTGTTTTTTTAATTTTTTTCACTTTTTCTGTTAATCGTTTACTAATTTCTACAATAATCCAAAATTTCAAAGAAATCGGTTGGAAAACAAAAGAGTTGCAAGATTCGCGTCGGCCGCCATCTTGTTTTTCCGAAATGTCATAATTTTTCCCCACTCGAATCCCCCACCCGGACATATCTCCCCTACATCATTGTATCGTTTTCCGTCTCTTTCTAGGAGAACAATCGTGTCAATCAGTCAGTGAGTGAGTGAGTGGTAATCGAGCTATATATATTATAATAACTAGTATTTCGCTCGGTGCGCGAGCTGCTAAAGCAGCTCGCGGGAAGTGTTTTACTAAAAGTAAGGCGCGTGGGTGCGCGGCCCGCTAAAGCGGACCGCGATTGTTCGGCTTTATTTATTTCGCTCGGTGCGCGAGCTGCTAAAGTAGCTCGCGGGAAGTGTTATTACTACAAGTAGGGCGCGTGGGTGCGCGGCCCGCTAAAGCGGACCGCGATTGTTCGGCTTTATTTATTTCGCTCGGTGCGCGAGCTGCTAAAGCAGCTCGCGGGAAGTATTATTACTACAAGTGGGGCGCGTGGGTGCGCGGCCCGCTAAAGCGGACCGCGATTTTTTTACTCATCAAGTAGACCTTCGGATTCTGGTCATCTTTTGCCAAAAAATTTGTTCGAGCACACCCCACCTATCTGCAATAACCTGGCCGTGCTCCTCATTCACAAAAGAAAAAGAAAAAAAAAATGAAAAAATCGGCCAAGTGCGAGACGGGCCTCGCTCTTTTAGGGTTCCGTTAAAAAAAATTAAATAAAAATATTTTCATGTACCCATGGAAATATTTTAATTTAATTTTTTTAATTTAATTTAATTTTTATTATTTGTTGTTATTGCGGCAATAGAAATACATAATATGTGAAAATTTCATCTGTCTATTTATTACGGTTTACGAGATACAGCCCGCTGACAGACGGACGGACGGACGGACGGACGGACGGACAGCGTAGGCTTAGTAATAGGGTCCCGTTGGTACCCTTTGGGTACGGAACCCTAAAAAAAGAAAAAAAAAACAAATGTAAAATGAAAAAAGAAAAAGAAAAAAAGCCCTATGAACCTATCAAAATCAATGTCTTGCATTGTTCCCAACTTCTAGTCCCTTCAATATTCCCCATACATTTTGTATGGGGGGAAAAAAATCCGCCATCTTGAATTTTTTTCCTACTCACCAGGTAGACCTCCGGGTTTTGATCATCTTTTGTCGAGAAACCGCTCCTCCATCTTTTATAGTCTCCGAGAGAGAGACGGACAAAATTTGCCGCCATTTTTTTTCCGCCATTTTGGAATTTTTTTTCAACTCACTGGCAACTGCTCGAAGTTTCGAATGACATTTGGTCGAGCACCCTCCACCTATCTTCTATACCCTGGCCGTGCCCCTCGCCGGTCTCCGAACTCCTCACTCATCAGCTCTCTCCACCTTTCTCCGAGTCACATTCTTTGAGCTCTATACGACACCATGGGTGAAAAAAATTTTTTTCATACAAAATTTTACAGGAGAGGGGTCGGAAATTTGAGACGTCACAGCTCGGCCGCCATCTTGTTTTTTTAATTTTTTTCACTTTTTCTGTTAATCGTTTACTAATTTCTACAATAATCCAAAATTTCAAAGAAATCGGTTGGAAAACAAAAGAGTTGCAAGAATCACGTCGGCCGCCATCTTGTTTTTCCGAAATGACATAATTTTTCCCCACTCGAATCCCCCACCCCAACATATCTCCCCTACATCATTATATCGTTTTCTGTCTCTTTCTAGGAGAACAATCGTGTCAATCAGTGAGTCAGTCAGTCAGTGGTAATCGAGCTATATATATTATAATAACTAGCATTTGCTCGGTGCGCGAGCTGCTAAAGCAGCTCGCGGGAAGTGTTTTACTAAAAGTAAGGAGCGTGGGTGCGCGGCCCGCTAAAGCGGACCGCGATTGTTCGGCTTTATTTATTTCGCTCGGTGCGCGAGCTGCTAAAGCAGCTCGCGGGAAGTGTTATTGCTACAAGTAGGGCGCGTGGGTGCGCGGCCCGCTAAAGCGGACCGCGATTGTTCGGCTTTATTTATTTCGCTCGGTGCGCGAGCTGCTAAAGCAGCTCGCGGGAAGTGTTATTGCTACAAGTAGGGCGCGTGGGTGCGCGGCCCGCTAAAGCGGACCGCGATTTTTTTACTCATCAAGTAGACCTTCGGATTCTGGTCATCTTTTGCCAAAAAATTTGTTCGAGCCCACCCCACCTATCTGCAATAACCTGGCCGTGCTCCTCATTCACTAAAGAAAAAGAAAAAAAAAGAAAAAAAAAAAAAGAAAAAAAAAGAAAAAAAGCAAATGTAAAATGAAAAAAAAGAAAAAGAAAAAAAGCCCTATGAACCTATCAAAATCAATGTCTTGCATAGTTCCCAACTTCTAGTCCCTTCAATATTCCCCGTACATTTTGTATGAAAAAAAAAAAATCCGCCATCTTGAATTTTTTTCCTACTCACCAGGTAGACCTCCGGGTTTTGATCATTTTTTGTCGAGAAACCGCTCCTCCATCTTTTATAGTCTCCGAGAGAGAGACGGACAAAATTTGCCGCCATTTTTTTTCCGCCATTTTGGAATTTTTTTTCAACTCACTGGCAACTGCTCGAGGTTCCGAATGACATTTGGTCGAGCACCCTCCACCTATCTTCTATACCCTGGCCGTGCCCCTCGCCCGTCTCCGAACTCCTCACTCATCAGCTCTCTCCACCTTTCTCCGAGTCACATTCTTTGAGCTCTATACGACACCATGGGTGAAAAAAATTTTTTTCATACAAAATTATACAGGAGAGGGGTGGAAATTTGAGACGTCACAGCTCGGCCGCCATCTTGTTTTTTTAATTTTTTTCACTTTTTCTGTTAATCGTTTACTAATTTTTACAATAATCCAAAATTTCAAAGAAATCCGTTGGAAAACAAAAGAGTTGCAAGATTCACGTCGGCCGCCATCTTGTTTTTCCGAAATGTCATAATTTTTCCCCACTCGAATCCCCCACCCGAACATATCTCCCGAACATCATTTTATCGTTTTTTGTCTCTTTCTAGGAGAACAATTATGTCAATCAGTGAGTGAGTGAGTGAGTCAGTGGTAATCGAGCTATATATATTATAACTAGCGTTTGCTCGGTGCGCGAGCTGCTAAAGCAGCTCGCGGGAAGTGTTATTGCTACAAGTAGGGCGCGTGGGTGCGCGGCCCGCTAAAGCGGACCGCGATTGTTCGGCTTTATTTATTTCGCTCGGTGCGCGAGTTGCTAAAGCAGCTCGCGGGAAGTGTTATTACTACAAGTAGGGCGCGTGGGTGCGCGAGCTGCTAAAGCAGCTCGCGGGAAGTGTTATTACTACAAGTAGGGCGCGTGGGTGCGCGGCCCGCTAAAGCGGACCGCGATTTTTTTACTCATCAAGTAGCCCTTCGGATTCTGGTCATCTTTTGCCAAAAAATTTGTTCGAGCACACCCCACCTATCTGCAATAACCTGGCCGTGCTCCTCATTCACAAAAGAAAAAGAAAAAAAAAATGAAAAAAAAGAAAAAAAAAAAATGTAAAATGAAAAAAAAGAAAAAGAAAAAAAGCCCTATGAACCTATCAAAATCAATGTCTTGCATAGTTCCCAACTTCTAGTCCCTTCAATATTCCCCATACATTTTGTATGTAAAAAAAAAAAATCCGCCATCTTGAATTTTTTTCCTACTCACCAGGTAGACCTCCGGGTTGTGATCACCTTTTGTCGAGAAACCGCTCCTCCATCTTTTATAGTCTCCGAGAGAGAGACGGACAAAATTTGCCGCCATTTTTTTTCCGCCATTTTGGAATTTTTTTTCAACTCACTGGCAACTGCTCGAGGTTTCGAATGACATTTGGTCGAGCACCCTCCACCTA
This sequence comes from Oeneis ivallda, assembly GCA_029955525.1. Classification (NCBI taxonomy): domain Eukaryota; kingdom Metazoa; phylum Arthropoda; class Insecta; order Lepidoptera; family Nymphalidae; genus Oeneis; species Oeneis ivallda. Next base: position 16,514,073 of record JARPMR010000020.1, on the reverse strand, counting down.
TCTTCTATACCCTGGCCGTGCCCCTCGCCCGTCTCCGAACTCCTCACTCATCAGCTCTCTCCACCTTTCTCCGAGTCACATTCTTTGAGCTCTATACGGCACCATCGGTGAAAAAAATTTTTTTCATACAAAATTTTACAGGAGAGGGGTGGAAATTTGAGACGTCACAGCTCGGCCGCCATCTTGTTTTTTTAATTTTTTTCACTTTTTCTGTTAATCGTTTACTAATTTCTACAATAATCCAAAATTTCAAAGAAATCGGTTGGAAAACAAAAGAGTTGCAAGATTCACGTCGGCCGCCATCTTGTTTTTCCAAAATGTCATAATTTTTCCCCACTCGAATCCCCCACCCGGACATATCTCCCCTACATCATTGTATCGTTTTCCGTCTCTTTCTAGGAGAACAATCGTGTCAATCAGTCAGTGAGTGAGTGAATCAGTCAGTGGTAATCGAGCTATATATATTATAATAACTAGCGTTTGCTCGGTGCGCGAGCTGCTAAAGCAGCTCGCGGGAAGTGTTTTACTAAAAGTAAGGCGCGTGGGTGCGCGGCCCGCTAAAGCGGACCGCGATTGTTCGGCTTTATTTATTTCGCTCGGTGCGCGAGCTGCTAAAGCAGCTCGCGGGAAGTGTTATTGCTACAAGTAGGGCGCGTGGGTGCGCGGCCCGCTAAAGCGGACCGCGATTGTTCGGCTTTATTTATTTCGCTCGGTGCGCGAGCTGCTAAAGCAGCTCGCGGGAAGTGTTGTTACTACAAGTAGGGCGCGTGGGTGCGCGTCCCGCTAAAGCGGACCGCGATTTTATTACTCATCAAGTAGACCTTCGGATTCTGGTCATCTTTTGCCAAAAAATTTGTTCGAGCACACCCCACCTATCTGCAATAACCTGGCCGTGCTCCTCATTCACAAAAGAAAAAGAAAAAAAAAGAAAAAAAGCAAATGTAAAATGAAAAAAAAGAAAAAGAAAAAAGCCCTATGAACCTATCAAAATCAATGTCTTGCATAGTTCCCAACTTCTAGTCCCTTCAATATTCCCCATACATTTTGTATGTAAAAAAAAAAATCCGCCATCTTGAATTTTTTTCCTACTCACCAGGTAGACCTCCGGGTTGTGATCATCTTTTGTCGAGAAACCGCCCCTCCATCTTTTATAGTCTCCGAGAGAGAGACGGACAAAATTTGCCGCCATTTTTTTTCCGCCATTTTGGATTTTTTTTTCAACTCACTGGCAACTGCTCGAGGTTTCGAATGACATTTGGTCGAGCACCCTCCACCTATCTTGTATACCCTGCCCGTGCCTCTCGCCCGTCTCCGAACTCCTCACTCATCAGCTCTCTCCACCTTTCTCCGAGTCACATTCTTTGAGCTCTATACGACACCATGGGTGAAAAAAATTTTTTTCATACAAAATTTTACAGGAGAGGGGTCGGAAATTTGAGACGTCACAGCTCGGCCGCCATCTTGTTTTTTTAATTTTTTTCACTTTTTCTGTTAATCGTTTACTAATTTCTACAATAATCCAAAATTTCAAAGAAATCGGTTGGAAAACAAAAGAGTTGCAAGATTCACGTCGGCCGCCATCTTGTTTTTCCGAAATGTCATAATTTTCCCAAACTCGAATCCCCCCCCCCCAAACACATCTCCCGAACATCATTATATCGATTTCCGTCTCCTTCTAGGAGAACAACCCTGTCAATCAGTGAGTGAGTGAGTCAGTGAGTGTGTCAGTGGTAATCGAGCTATATATATTATAATAAATGATAAGTTACATTCTTAATATTTATTACATTTCGCAACCCTCTCCCTCGCACATTCTAATATTTTCAATTATTGTAAAATCTCAGATACTTTTAACAAAATGTGGCGTGTTATTAAGTTCGACAATTAAATTACGGATATTTTTGACATATTTTTACATAGACGAATGATAATATTTACTAGTGGTTCATTTGTCAAAGTATTTTTACTATCAAAAACCTAGTTCTTGATAGAGAATAAGAGCAAAAACTACTAAGTAGGAATTAACTTTTATCGCGCTTATACTTCAAAAACTAGGAATATGATAGTAAAAATATTCTTAAATATCCGTAATTAAATTGTCGACTATAATATTTTGTCAAAATTATCTGAGATTTTAACAATCATTGAAAGTATTAGAATGTTTGTGAGAGAGGGATGCGAATACGTAATCTATCTAATACCTATTCTTGTATATATATATATATAATCTGAATCTCGGAAACGGCTCCAACGATTTTCATGAAATTTGGTATGCAGGGGGTTTCGGGGGCGATAAATCGATCTAGCTAGGTTTCATTTTTAGAAAAGGTCGTTTTATCCGTGTTTTCAGGCAATGAAAAACCCCTTACAATATCATTAGAATACGAAGGTAAATTTCGCCATCACCTATAAATTTCCGATAAGTAGCTCGATGGTAAATCGGGCGGTCCTGAAACCAGATGACCCCGGCTCGAGTCCAAGACGATTATATTTTCCCCTATGAATTTTATTATTATTATTATTTTTTTTTTTTTTTAATATATAATTTACAAAAAACACGATTTACCAAATAACGAACCAGTCACCCATATATTACATATTAATTCATTAAGCAAGTACGTTACAAACGTATGTCCTTTGTTTATTATTTATAATTAACAGTTATATTGTTGTTTTATTGTTCATTATGCAATTAATTTATTATGTTTAATATCACACAGGTTGCATTGTATTTTTCTGAATCTTCTCATTCTTCCTTTCGTGATTTCTCTTAGCATGATTCCAATCATAAACCATCGATTCTTTTTCCAAAATCATTAAATTAGACATTCTTATCGCCTACTTTTATTAATGTGTTACAGTAAGTAGATAGTCAGGTACCTATACATATAATTAGCGTTAAATACTTTTTTATTCTTTCTTTTCATGCGCACTACATTTATTATGAACCTTAAAATTATTCTCCTCCTTCTAGGTCCTCGATATGATGAACTTCCACGTGTTTGCAACAAGTATTGCATAAATGCTTTTGACTTTTGAATGTTTATAGATTACACCAGGAAACACTAGAGTTTCAACGGCCTACTTAAAATCCTGTAGTGCTTGTTGAAATGAACTTGTTCTTTTAGGCTAATAAAGGCCTAACTTGTTCCGACGATGTTGAAAACAAGCAGGCGTTACTTTGCGCAATTGCTTATTATATGAAAACTAAATTATTTTTCTTCATACAATGCCGCTCTTTTAAAGAACTACGCACGTTTCGCTCCGACAGCGGAGCGTCTTGTATTTGTTCTACTAAAAAGCGGCAGTGTATAGCGCGAGAGCGGCACGATTCTTTATGGTTTGGCCGATTTTGATTTTCCTTGATACGCTTCTTTCCTTACAAGTGCGTTGTGACTTGTGACGAATTACTATCATAATATTCTCGTCGTTGGAATCGTTTTCAGTGTAGGTCAGGCTAAATATTTCTATCAAAAAAGATAAACGACGAAACGTTTTAAACCCTGAGCTTTTCTTTTAAACTCCCGCGTTTATAGTATAGAGAGAGTTATGCCGACTGATCTACTTGGAATATCGATCTCTTCTTTAAACATTTATGTCCATACAGACGAATTGCATTGGGATTGCAACCTGACTCCATTATTGCAGTTTTGGTTTGAACCGTTAGGTACTACACTTAAAATGTATCCAATAGCAGAGATCATTTAGGGACAAGCAATAACTAGCTATAATTTAGGAAACATTAAAAAGACTTCAATATACCGAAATAAAGAATAACTGAAAAGTGTCCATATCTTGAAAACTATTAAACCGATTTTGATGAAACCTTTAGTTTTCCCTGAGTTGAAATAAATGCAAGCAAATAAAAAAGAATGATCACAATCAGATTAATAGTTTTGGAGAGATGTGTGGACAAACATACATACGTGTAGAATTGATAACTTCCTTTTTCTGAAGTCAGTTTAAAATAGGTATTACCTGTAAACCTTCAACAATAAAAGGCCATAAGGATACGGTACGAAGTAATCAAAGCTACTAACGAGTGTATTATGTAGACGATGCACAACAGTCAACACTATCAGTCTATTAGAATCAATATAACACTTGTAAGCTGTTCAGTGGAGATTTTAACACCCCTTGCAGAGATATGGCACTCGAGCCGGGAGCCCTGCCGACAGGGCTGTTGGAACTGGCTGACGGCGGTTCAAACCAGTTGCCGTCGGCTTCTGGTACGCTGAGTAATCGAGAAAATGACGCATTCCCCGTAAACGTTTCCGCCGCTTGTTGCCACTGGCTAGTATTTAATGGAAATTGAAATTGTACGTTTTATCACACCGCCCCATCTGATATAATATAGTCGTAACTCCTAGTTCCATGCCTAAAACAGTGGGCGCATCGTGGACGACAGTAGGTTTTTTTTTTAATTGAATTAAAAAATTTACAAACTAATTACAAACAATGTAGCCATCCTCATGAAACTTGAGGTGACAGCGACAAAAAGTCACGGCGACAAAAAATCACAATGATGTTGATCGACTGGCCTAAGCAAACTCGTAAGTAGATACCTGTATAATACTGTTTAGTACTGTATACTTAGTACTGTTTCATATAGACATCGCCATCGTATGCTAAGGTGGTGAATAATCCTACTTCCTACCAATAGGCAATATTATAAAGAAAGTTTGTGAGGTTCGATGTATGGATGGATGGATGATGGATGTTACTCTTTCACGCCACAACGAATGCACCGATTTGGCTGTTTGAAATAGAGATAGCTCATACCCATGGATTAACACATAGACTACTTTTTATAGAAAATTACAGAAAAACCGCGGACATTAAAACCTTAATCCACGCGGACAAGTCGCCGGCATCGTCTAGTGTTTCTTAATGGTGGAGGTTTTATTTGAAATACAGTCATAGTCTAAGGTTAGGACTGCGGTCCTATTCCAGGAGTCGCAGATTCGAGTGCGCTGTGTGCGCTTAAGCAATTAAATATCACTGCTTCAATGGTAAAGGAAAACATCGTGAGGAAACCTGCACATCTGAGAGTTCTCCACTATGAGGGTGGAGGTTTTATTGGATTATCTATTCGCAAACCCTCTAATGTACTATTTATTTCGGAACGTTCTAAGACACGTTTTTTCTATTGCTGATTACCAGAACAAAATGTTGGTTGTCAACGTAAGTACTAAGTAGATACATATTTATAATATTATTCCCTCGACCAATTGGCAATTCCAATAGTTAACTTACATAGCTACACGCGAAGCCTGTCAGGATATTTATACGAATTTTCCCACAAAGGTAGCTTACGCTTAACGATACTTTAATATCTGTTAACTATGGGAAACCATAACCATGCAAAATTACCTAATGAACGCCACTTGTTCGCAAATGGCTTCCAAACCCAGGGAACTTTGCTAAATTTTGTATTTTTTTAGAAATATTACACTTACTGGTGGAAAGCTTTGCCTTGGCTCGTTATCACTCTACCGTCAAAGACTAATATTGTCGAAGATTTAGCGTTCCTATACGTGTGTTCAGATACGTGAACGGCGTGTGTTCACTGCCATACCTATATTCCTTCTAAGTAAGCCCTCTACCTTCTTAGACGTCGTCATTTTACCATCAAGTGAAATAGCAGTCAAGGGTTATCCTGTCACCGAATAAAAAAAACTTACCTCTTCAGTAATTAAATGGTCTCCATGTATCTCTCCCAAGCTCGGCCTTTTGAGGGCTCTCCGAGAATTCCTATAGTTCTCCATTCTAGGTAGAGCTTCCCTTGTGAGCTGTGCCAGGGATCGTTTCCTCCTCCAACCGGCATCGTGGAGCCAAGTGTCCGCTTGAGGAGTAGGATCCCCCTTCTCAACTGTCTCCACTGAAGATCGCAGGGGTCTGGAGATGATGCTGGCTCCCATGTGGATGCCATTCTTCTTTGATTCGCTGTCCACGGGGGATACCGTGAATCTAAAAGATACAATAGGTAAAGCATTGGATAACTTTACAAACGGACAGATATTGAAACGTTACAACCCAATTTCACCGACCTTTCCTACTTTCTCTGTAGTACCCATATTTACTCCTGACAATAGTACCTATACCCTGTCCAACAGTTTATTTTCTTTTTGACAGCTAAGTGTCACTCACACTCACATAGTGAGAGTGAGTGAGATAATATTATATTGTTGTCTCACTCACACTCACATAGCGAGAGTGAGTGAGACAACAATATAATATTATCTCACTCACTCTCACTATGTGAGTGTGAGTGACACTGAGCTATTAAAAAGAAAATAAACGGTTGGACAGGGTAAAGTGATTTACCTACTCACTTGTGGCGATTTTAATCCCTGTTTAGGCTATCATCAACAGCCAAAATGCCATCCACATTGGTCATATTATGCTTCTTTTTTTTTTTAGGTATAGCTCCAAAGTCGCCTATCCTCAGCCTTTCGCATCCAGTCGATGCCTACCAAGTTTCCGGATGTTCTACCAGCCGGGGGGCGCCAACTCTATTTGTAACAACGCAGTCTCCACTCGAGGACTTTACGACTCCAGCGGTCATCGGTCCTCTGACAAAAGTGATCAGCCCCACTGTCACTTCAACGTGCTATCCTTGAGAGCAACGTCGATTACTTTAGTTCATTGACGAACAACTACTTTATCCCTCAAAGAAAACCCGTGCATAGCTCTCTCCACAGCACGCTGAGCGACTTGAAGTTTGTGTATTAACCGTAAAACGATGTGTGTTCACCGTAAGTCATCAATGGTAGGACGCACTGATTAAAGACTATAGTGAAACGTAAATAAAAACATAAAATACCTGGTGTCCGCCATTGTACAGGGCCAACTTGTAGACTACCGGAAAATCGTTTTATGTGAGACCTTTACTTTGTTGAAACTTATCATAATAATACTAATGTCTTTGGATGTTATCTTCAACCACATAGTTTTTTTGTCTTCAATCTGCAACAAAATCAAATATTAAGTAGGTACATATTTAGTATCTTGACTACCTTAAACTGCATAAATATAAAATTGTGTTCATCGAATTAAGCTAAAGGGAACTGACCCAGACGAACTGAACCGTGGGCCTCAAGTCAACGTTCACGAATCAAACTTTTCATGCTCATTCTAGTAAACCAGTCTAACAAAAAAGTTCATCAAAGTCTATCAAATAAAGTTGGGAGAAAAAAGATATTCACTTGTATTGCGTATTCACGATTATTTATAATCTGTATTTGTGAATAATTATATTTTTGATCCCCATCTTCTAAAAATATCGGGTTTACACAGAAAAATACTCTGAAAAATATTAATTAAAATTAAATGATTTCTGAATCTGAGCGGTTTTTAAAAATGCTGGGTCAAAATTCGCCAACCTCCTTTGTGGACCATAGGTGGAACAATGTTACCGACATTAGTTAGCTCAAAGAAGAGAGGAGAGTTTTAGGGCAATAAAATATCACATGCTTCAACGTTGAAGGAAGACACACAAGAGTGTTCTCTATAATGTTCTCCAAAGGTGCGTGAATTCTGTCTACGATTTGGGACAGCTTGGGGAACTATGACCTATAAACCGTTCTCTGAGAGAAGACCTGCGCTTAGTAGTGAGCCGTTGATGGGTTGCTGATGATGATGATGATAATGACACTACAAAATTACACTCATTGAGTCTTTTTGAATTTTTCGTGTACCTATTGTCTATTTATGCAATATAATTGTATTTATGAGTATGTAAGTTACATGGTATTAAAATTAAATGAATACTAAATTTTAATCTGTTAAAACAACCGTACTTTACTGTCTTCAAACATTATTGTTCGTATTATCTACGGATTTGATCGTAGATAACACTAAGGGTTGCATACACTGACGGACATCGCAACTAAAGGAATCAGAATCGGAAATAGCAATCTACTTACCTACTGGTTCATAACATATTGCTATGTACCTAGTTAAAAGAGAACCAGTGGGTACATGTAGATATATAATACTACTGCATTAGAGAAGAATAGAATAGAAATATTTTTTATTCAACTAAACTTTTACAAGTACTGTCGAATCGTCAAAATATGAATCTACCAATGCGGGCTCCTACCGAGATGAACCAGCAAGAAACGCTATGTATGCAGTGTTTCCACAATGAGGGGAAGTTTCAAAAATGCATACGTACAATTCAATACATTAAGTTAAGACGGGCAGACAGAAAGTGGCTTCATTCCCACCGGTAGCACCCATTCACGAACAAGACGCATGATCTACCCGTTGCTTTGCTCAATTTAATTCATTTCCTTTGAATGATGTGATTAATGAGTGTAAGGGGCAGTTCAGACTACGCGAATATTATAATAAGTACAATTAAATATAAAAAAATATTTTTAAAAAACCGGCTTCAAACGCCCGCGCCAGTACAAAGTATACAATTTATTGTTGAATTTTTAAAAACCACTCGACCGATTTCTATAAAATTTAAATAAGCCCACCTGGGAAGTAGGTATACCCTTTCAAACAAAAAAGAATTTTCCAAATCGGTACACGTGTCTTCGAGTAATCGGTGAACATACATAAATAAAAAATCCGACAAATTGAGAACCTCCTCCATTTTTGAAGTCGGTTAAAAAGACTCAGTAATATATAATATAGTATATAATCTATAATATATATAAATATAATATAGTATAGAATCTATTTGCGCTATCGAGGCTTTTTGAACGATCACACCATCTGGCAGGGACATGTAGACCGTGATGCCGTAGACTTATACACCTGGGCTAATTCACTTATGTGAATTGGCCCAGGTGTATAATTAATTGTTGACTATAATAAAAACACAGATGGTATTTTATTTCAGTATAGTATATGCATTATGCACCTATAAGACTTTCACTTATAGTATAAGTGAGAATTGGTGAGGCATAAAGTGAAACCTTTTCTGTAGAGCAACAAGCTTTAAGTACAATATTACTAGTGGTTCGCCCCGAACTGAGACCTCGCTTTAACGGTATCCCATGATTATTCATTCAATCGATACATGATAACCAAAACTGACATTATTATTATACCCGTTTTCACCAAACATACCTAAATCATCCCCTAAGTAGGAGTCTCTTAACGTAGGTAGCTCCTAAATACAATCCTAAGTCCTAACATCCGTCCCAATATCCTTTTAGGTGTCCCGTACAGGATCGTGATAAATAAGTTGACAGAAAACATCAATCACCTAACTTATAGGTAGTCCGTAAAGGTTAGGGAACGTTAGTGAAAACATTGAATTATTATGTAGGTACTAACGAGTGAAACCGGGTTACGGGTATCTGTACAAATCGTCATCTATCGACGCGAATAGAAAATATACAATATTTAACTAAAATTTAACTAAAAAATAATTTTAATTGAATAATATGGTACAAAAAAAAAATCGGCCAAGTGCGAGTCGGGCCTCGCTCTTTTACGGTTCCGTTTAAAAAAATTAAATTAAAAGATTTCCATCTACCCACCTACCCATTTTAATTTATTTTTTTTAATTTAATTTAATTTTTATTATATTTTGTTGTTATAGCGGCAATAGAAATACATAATATGTGAAAATTGATGCTATATGAATTACTGATGCCCATTAAAAATTAAATAATCTCGTTTCTTTATAATATTCATATAATTTTAGTATTTGTTGTTCAAGTACAGGATATAAGTGACCTAAAAAAATAAAATCAGTTTGAAAATCCATAGCGGATTTTCCTAGAGAGCGTCTTCAAGCGAGCGTATAAAATCGCCACTTTGAAAGCCCCCCATTTCGTCAATTTTAAGGGAAAAATTAAAAAAAAAATATTTTTGTACTCAGTTCAAAATTATCTTTAAAATGATACGTAACAATTTTATGTAACGCGATATTTTTTTTTTTACTTCGCATTAGCTTCTATGTGAGCCCCCCTGAAATAAAGATTTTTATAACTTTTTAAGCCATTTTCGGCTGGAGGCCATCGGTTTACATATTATATCTAAATTTGAAGTAATTACGTTCAGTAATTCAAAAGTTATAAGGCTCTGACAGACGGACGGACGGACGGACGGACGGACGGACAAGTGCAAATCGCTCTAGTTAACTCAGAGACCTCGCTTCGCTCGGTCAATTATAATATACCTAATAACCTAATCCTAAAGTATTGAACAAATTATATATATTTTTGCATTCATCTGTCAATGTGAAAATTCCTTACGCGGTGCAACATCATCAAGATATTAAACATAATCAAGGATTGTATAAAGCGCTCAGATTAGTGCTGTAACAAGAGTTATATATAATTATTGTGTACGTTTTTATAATAAAACCTGATTTATAAACCAGAAGACTTGGACTTTTTGAAAAAATAATATAAACCCACGCGGAGTGAAGAAGTAGCGAGCATCAACTTGTTACAAATAGGTACTTTGGAAATAAATAATCAAATTACAGTACTTAACTAGTGAAGTCATCGATGTAGGTATGAAGTAGTATTATGATTTTAATCTTTTACAACCCTGATTATTTCCTGAAAATGGTTGGTAGTAAAAATTCTTGACGTCATTAGGTGCCTATAGCGATCGCGAAATGGTCGATTGTGAAAATCAATCAATGCTAATTTGGCCGAATTTCTCAGTGTTCTTGTTGCAACATAAATGCATTTTAGCCAGCAGTAAGATCATCACACTGTAGCAATCATTTTAAGACAATCCTGCTACTTAAAACCGGCCAAGTGCGTGTTGGGCCACGCGCAATGTAGGGTTCCGTGGTTGAAAGTCTCAAATAGCACTATCCTAGGATAGTGCTATTATTTTATTTATGAATATTGAATACATTTTGAGTTCCATGGTTTAAATACTATACTACAAAATATGCAACTTACACTACGTGTAATACCTAACTTAGAACTAGTGGTTCGCCCCGAACTGAGACCTCGCGGTAACGGTATCCCATGATTATTCATTCAATCGATACATGATAACCAAAACTGACATTATTATTATGCCCGTTTTCACCAAACATACCTAAATCATCCCCTAAGTAGGAGTCTCTTAACGTAGGTAGCTCCTAAATACAATCCTAAGTCCTAACATCCGTCCCAATATCCTTTTAGGTGTCCCGTACAGGATCGTGATAAATAAGTTGACAGAAAACATCACCTAACTTATAGGTAGCCCGCAAAGGTTAGGGAACGTTAGTGAAAACATTGAATTACTATGTAGGTACTAACGAGTGAAACCGGGTTACGGGCATCTGTACAAATCGTCATCTATCGACGCGAATAGAAAATATACAATATTTAACTAAAATTTATTTAAAAAATAATTTTAATTGAATAATATGGTACAAAAAAAATTACAATACAATTATTGTATTATATTATGTAACTAAATAATAATGGTCGACGCAAAACTGTTTTTGGGATAGGTCGTAGTCGTAACTCGTAGTTCCATGGGAATAGTTACTGACTGCGCCATCTATTAGCATTATTTTGAAGCTATGTTGATGCTATATGAATTACTGATGCCCATTAAAAATTAAATAATCTCGTTTCTTTATAATATTCATATAATTTTAGTATTTGTTGTTCAAGTGTAATGTGTAATGTAGGATGTAAGTGACCTAAAAAAATAAAATCAGTTTGAAAATCCATAGCGGATTTTCCTAGAGAGCGTCTTCAAGCGAGCGTATAAAATCGCCACTTTGAAAGCCCCCCATTTCGTCAATTTTAAGGGAAAAATTAAAAAAAAATATTTTTGTACTCGGTTCAAAATTATCTTTAAAATGATATGTAACAATTTTATGTAAGGCGATAAAATTTTTTTTACTTCGTATTCACTTCTATGAGAGCCTCCCTGAAATAAAGGTTTTTATAATTTTTTATCCAATATTCGGCTGAAGGCCATCAGTTTACATATTATATCTAAATTTGAAGTAATTACGTTCAGTAATTCAAAAGTTATAAGGCTCTGACAGACGGACGGACGGACGGACGGACGGACAAGTGCAAATTCACTCTAGTAGACTCAGAGACCTCGCTTCGCTCGGTCAAAAAGCAGATATAACTCCTTAACTAATGAACCCTACTTAGCCGTGATAGTTTTCCTTTAAAATTCATTATATATACTACTGCTGTAAATTTTTTCTTGTATCCTTTATACAACCATTTAGCTGGCAGAGGGGGGGGACACTTGACTCTAATAAAATTTAGCACTTTAAAATATCATATTTCACAAACAGATCCCTGAATTGAAAAATAGTGTTCCCACACCCACAATAGTTTTGAAAGACCTATTCAACACTACCCCACACTATGGGATAGACGAGAAAAAAAAATTCATCCCCACTTTACTGGTAGGGGAGGTACCCTAAAAAAAATTATTTTTCACAATTTTATTTCACCACTTTGTCGGCGTGATTGATATTTATACCCTTGTTAAATTACAGATTTCTAGTACCAATAGTCTCTGAGCTAAACCGCGGACAGACAGACAGACAGACAGACGGACAGACATGGCGAAACTATAAGGGTTCCTTGTTTACTACGGAACCCTAAAAAGGATGTTCCTTGACATCAATCACGCATCAACAAATTACTACTTTACTCTTGAGAAGATCTTACGGATTTGAATTAGGCGTAGTCGTAGTTCCTAGTTCCGTGGATTTGAATCCCGGATAGGCAACTCTATAAACTTCGTTCAGTTATGAATGAAAACATTCTACGGAAACCGGTTGTTGTATTTCATTGGAAAATCGAATTCTGCACACTGTAAACTTTGCTAAGAAGTGACGAGCGTCTTGAATAAAGCTCTGAAATGTAATAATTAGTCATTTTCTTCTTTAGTTTTAAGTGAAGAACATCTTCTATATATATATACTAGCTGATGCCCGCGACTTCGTCTGCGTGGATTTAAATAGTTCATAACATCCCGCGGGAAATCTTTGTCACCCTCCAGGTTCTCAACTAAGTATACCTATCCAATAAATCACGTCAATCCGTAGCTTTGTAGCAGGAAACATTTGATTGTCTTGCTCGCGGCATTGTTAATGATGATTCAAAGAGAAAACATATTATTACTGATGATATTATCAATTACGTTAAACTATAATTTTTATAATTTTTTTACCATAATTAACCAAATACAAAATTACGTTTAGCTGTCATTTACGTTTTGTTCTTCCACTGTCATTTTCGTTTTTTTATTCCATGTCAGATGCATTTTTGTTAACCAGGTTTTATATTGACTTGACGGAAACGCGGTCGAACGGGATAAAAAGTATCCTATGTCCGTCTCCTGGTTATAGTTTATATAAATAGTGTAACTAACACCACTTTCTTATATATATATATAGATAAAAGAAAGTGGTGTTAGCTACACTATTTATAACTCAAGAACGGATGAACCGATTTGGCTGAAAATTGGTGGAGAGGTAGCTTAGAACCAGGAGACGGACATAGGATACTTTTTATCCCGTTCGACCGCGTTTCCGTGAAGTCACTATAAAACGTGGTATAACAAAAACGCATCTGACATGGAATAACATGACAGCTAAACGTAATTTTGTCTTTGGTTAAGCATGATGGTAAAAAATTTGACAATTATAAAAAGTGTTATAATAAAGCATTACTGATATTATAAATGCGAAAGTGTGTTTGTTTGTTGGTTTGTCCTTCAATCACGTCGCAACAGAACAGCGGATTGATGCGATTTTTTCATGGGTATAGTAATGGATGTATTAGTGGTTCCTCAGACCGGGAGAGCTACTATTTATCTCGGATAGTGAAAAAGTTCCCGCGGGATTTTTAAAAACTAAATCCATGCGGACGAAGTCGCGGGCATCAGCTAGTTATTAATAGTTCTGCTATTGAGGCTTTTAGCAAATAGTTGCGGAACAAAAAGCACTTGGGACTTATGTGAGGATAGAGAGCGAAATAGATACAGCAAAATTCTACGACAGACATTCGACTGAAATTAAAAGGCTTCTATCCTTTTCATACCACTGCTATGGTTTCATAGTTGTGCGACGAGTTGAATTAGGCAAATTAATGAAATAAATCTGCCTGTCTTTGATATTGAAATAACTGCTAAAATAAGCTCATAATGATAAGATTATTCGAAATTATAACCGAAATACAGTTTAAAACCTTTCTATGTCTGGACTCTGGCTGTCTGTGTGTCTGTTAATGCCTTTGACTATTCAATTTAATAAGTCTATGGTTAATGCTAATCTTCATAGTACGAGATCCGGTATAAGAAATTTATATCCTCCTCTGTTATTTAAGTATTAGAGATAAGAAATAAATGATAGATCATTTATTATACTCATCAACATATCTCGATTAGGTTGCCTAGTTAAATTGCGTGCGGATAATATTAAACAAATAAATTTTTAATTAAAGCTTAATTTATTCTAAATCTAATTGTATTAGGTTGCCTTATTAAAAAGTTGATCCAATCCATGGTTTCTTAGATTTAAGATGTAAATATTATCCGCACGCAAGCAACCTATTCGCGTTAAGTCGATGAGTATATTATCTATCATTTATTTCTTATCAAACAGATGAGGATATAAATTTCTTATATACCGGATCTTGACCATCGGAACATCGTAACTCCCATTCGAAACTTTGCATGTATCCCACTGCCACTGTGTATGATCAGCCGTATTTCCTGACGGAAGTTCGGGTAAATATAAACGTAAGTAGGTGCTCAGATGAGCACTGTACTCCAGCGTGCTCCAAATTTAACAACTGTAACACTAATAGAACCACTAGATATTATTTATGTTGCAAAAGCGTGGTATGTAAATGTAATGTTAACCCGCAATATTTTCAATAATGTACGCCACGTATTGTCGGGTAGTGGTTAACTTTGGGACGCCGCCAAATCTCGCCTTCTATGTATGTTTTTCTATGAATGAAATATACGTAAGTTGTAATTTTTATGAACTCGCTCCTTAGTTACTTAGTTGTAACTTGTGATCTATATGACCCACCTGGCTTCGCACGTATTGTTTGTAGGTACGATACTGCTTACGTAGCATGAGTCAATTGGTATCGTACAAAGAATAAAATGTATTCGTACGTAACTGGTTTCGTAGTAAGACAAAAATACGACTTAAAAATAAGACTTTGTTATACGAAACTGGTTACGTAGACCTGTGTAACTATCGCAATGACCTATTAGCTGGTATTCCCGCTATTGGTTAAAAATTAAAATACATTGTTGCAGAAAGAACACGATATATTCAGCCATTGATCACAATTGACACTGTAGCAATGATTTTCATCAGCTTTTATAGAATCGATATGCACTGGTTTCGTAGGCCGGAGGGGTCTTTTTTATAGCTTTTTTGTTCCCTCAAATCACAGCTAATAATATAAGATGCACGAGACTAGGGTACGTACTATGTATAAATAAAATAATTGCAACTGTCAATATTTCGACCAGTTGCATGGACCGCAGTCATAATGGGACTGATGTACTAGGTACATCCTATAATTATGTCATTAAACCACGAAATATGTCTTAAATCTTTAGTTCCCCAAAATAGTTCTAAAAAAGCCCGTTACCTCTGTATGTATATCTTTTAAGATTAACTCCTATACTTATTTAAGCCCCCGGTAAAGATTTTCCATTTGGTTTTCATCTATTGGATAGTCTGATGTTATATGAGAATTACGGTTTAGATTTTTCATGAATTGTAGTTTAAATTGGATATAGGTATATATACGCCAGGAAAGACCACAGTTACTTAGGTAAATACTCAATTACTAAGATCTTAATTACTAAGTACATTATGTCTTGTTTCCGTGAGAAACTCAATTATTCGTATTCAGCACTTTGCGACCAAACGTCTATTGGTTCTTCAAGTCTGTGCTCCATCCATTGCCACTTCAGCTACGCGAATTGATGAGTTAGTTCTGATTGATAGATCTCGCAGTCATACTCCAGTATAGCTCGCTCCAACTCCCAATGAGTGACCCTAAACCTTCATAAGAGGCCCGTAGCAGTTACGGAGTTGGCACCCTGATCAAGACGTTCGAGCATAAGTGCAATATAAACAGGCAGTAAGTACCTAAACTAAACGTAGACAATAATTAGGTATTTTTAGGTATTTTTTCAGTATTGTCCGTTTTCCACGACTTATCTAACGAGTGTTGAATAAATGACACCTGTAAACAGGCTTTATTAAAATGGACGTGCGATGTCCAAGAACAGTACCGTTTTTGTTATCCGCTGATCTAATCGTTTAAATTATGATAATGTATATTTTCCTCAAGGCTCTACAGTTGTCTCAAAAAGGTTTTTAAATGTTTCGTTTTGTTGATATGAGTAGGTAGGCACCTGAGGCGGAAACATAGTTTCAATGATGATGCGAAAGCGAGATGTATGTTGGTCAAAAGTCTAAATGAAAGGCACGTAGTTAACGTACCTACATACTTTTTCTACAAATCTACACCTAACACTCGACACCATGTCGTGATGGGTGTTTTTAAATTCTTACCATAGTGTTACAGTTCAGCTACATAGAGGGTTGGAGGTCCTGGGTTCGATTCCCAGCAGGGCAATTTCGGTAATTTATGTTTTCTAAATTGTTTCTGGTTTGGCCGTAGATACCACTTACCACGGGCTAACGTCAGGGAACTCAGGGAAGTGTCGCCAAGCGATTTAGAGTTCCGGTATGATGGCGTGTAGAAACCGCGATTAGAGGTAGGGTAGATAAATAGGTATGGGTTTCATTCACCTAGTTTCAAAATTCTGGTATCGAGTAGAGATAAAATAAGATTATAGTTGTATTAATTAAAAATACTGCCTTCTAAGTTCGCCCGCTTCCGTAGTTAACGGCTAAAAAAGCATCATTTGATTGTCGAAATTACTATGTAGTAAGTACCTAGTGGTTTGACTCAACAATTAATGTAATTAGGTATAAGAAATGCATCGATTACGGTGCGTGTTAAAAATGTGTTTTCGGCTTAGTTTTAATAGAAACATAATTTTAATAAGGGTTTAACGCCAACAGTTGCAAAGACTTTGTTGACAAGGTTGGTGGTACAACTTGTGTGTACAATACAAATAAGCCAACGCTTACGAAGGTCTGTTTGTTTTTCTAATAGAAAAATACCCTTAATGGGAGCTTTATCAATATTTTTTGAAGATTTGCTATGATCTCAGAATAATAATTTATAAGCTTAAAGTTTCAAAACCATACGTCGCAATATTTGCCTTGTACCTATTTAGTTGATTATAGGTATGTTATAATAATATACTTAATATACTAGTGGTTCGCCCCGAACTGAGACCTCGCGGTAACGGTTTCCCATAATTGACGATCAAAATTGACATTATTATTATGCCCGTTTTCACCAACCATACCTAAATCATCCCATTTGTAGAAGTCTCTTTACATAGGTAGCCCCTAAATACAATTCTAACATCCCAATGTCATTTTCACCTTTAGTTGTCCCGTAGAGGTTCGTAATAACAAAGTTGACAGAAAGTGTCAACTAACTTAACATAGGTAGCCCGTAAAGGTTAGGGAACTGTTATAGTGAAATCCTCAAGGCCTCAATCAAACTTAGGTATAGTTTTTTGGAACATTCAAATTAAATTACTTGTACACAGCGTCAACTATTGACACGATCAGAAATATGTAAAAACAAACTGCAACGTGAAGTTTTATTGATGTTTGCTAAATGACTAAATAATAATCTTAATTGAATAATAGGTATGTTACATAAAGCTGCATTTGCTATATGAGATGAGAGCGCCATCTATTGACATCATTGTGAAGTTCTGTTGTTGCTGCTCATTAAAAGTTAAATAATTTAGTTTCCTTATTACATTTATCTAATTTTAGTATTTGTTGTTCAAGTACATGATATTACGCTAAAATTGTAAAACTTTCAAGCCCCAGCTTTCAATGGTTATTCCGTTCTGAGGTCAAATATAATCTCCACTTTGAAAGCCCCCCATTTCGTCAATTTTAGGAAAAAAATTTTAAAAAAAATACTTTTGTACTCTGTTCCAAATTATCTTTAAAATGAGGTACTGTAAACCTATGAAACGCAAAATTTTTTTTTTTTCTTCGCATTCGCTTCTATGAGAGCCCCCCTGAAATAAAGATTTTTATAACTTTTTAAGCCATTTTCGGCTGGAGGCCATCGGTTTACATATTATATCTAAAATTGAAGTAATTTCGTTCAGTAATTCAGAAGTTATAAGGCTCTGACAGACGGACGGACGGACGGACGGACGGACGGACGGACGGACGGACGGACGGACGGACGGACGGACGGACGGACAAGTGCAAATTCACTCAAGTAGACTCAAAGACCTTCGCTTCGCTCGGTCGATTATTATACAAAATAAAGTACATTAAGTATTAAAAAAATCATTTATTTATTTTGTTGCTAGATACTAATTAATATTTTATTTTATTTTACAGGGAAAACTTACAGCTAATATAAAAAAGTAAATAGATAAGAACAGAAGAAAATTATAGCTAATTATAAGTTTTCACAGATATAGGTACTTAATAATAAATTCCCCTTAATTTTTATATTCTGCTTAATAATAAATCTATTCCTACCACCGAGATTATAGTGCAGAAGATAGTAAAATTGATATAATATGTGTAGTAATTATACTATGTTTATGATATTCTGTAAATGTACCTACATGCGTAAAAGGTTGGACAACAGGGGAAGTCCCATACACATACGGGGAACACAGAAAATGAATCGCGCATGCCTACATGATAATACTGCTTGATTCTGAACTGACGAAGAGAATTTCAATAATCTAGAGCATTTTTAAGGACAGCCTTTCCATTTCTAATTACTTACCTATACCAACCAAGCCGTATAAATTATACGGCTAAAAAAGTGTGCTATTTTTGTGCGAGTACAACTCACACTTGGCTGGTAACCATTCGGATTTCAGAAACACTATCGCACACCTAAACGCGTTATAAGACGTGTAAGCTGCAAACCAACTAACCAAAACCTCTATTCTGCTTTGTTTAAATGATAGCCTTTTAATATGCGCCTCGTGTGGACGCAGGGCGTCGCGCTCGTTACGAGGGCATGCCATTGCGGATTCAACCGGATTGAACCGGCCGCGAAAGCCTGCCATGCTTCTCGGACAGTGTCCAAGTGAGCTTCACGGAACGCTACGCTCACCATGATTTGCATCGAACTCGGATCGTGGACATAGAGGTCTCGACTCTTGAACTTCGAGTGGACCTATTCCGTATTTCAGGCCATGTAATAAATGTACCTAATAAGTTGTTCACTACGAAGTAAGTATCCAGCGTCCATTAATCTCAAACCATCCCCAGCCCAAAGCGGTCTCCTCTCGAATGAGAAGCGTATATAAGCTAAAGTCCATCAGGCTGGCCAAGTGGTGGGCTAGCTCTTTAGGAACACTATGAAGAACTTTCAGGCACGCAGGTTTCCTCACAATGTTTTTCCTGTAGAGTTATTAAAGCAAGTGATGTTTAATTGCTCAAGACGCACATAACTCCGAAAAGTTAGAGGTGTGCCTGGGATCGAAACCCAGACCTCCTTTGCAGGAGGTCGAAGACTTAACCACTAGGTTACTGCTCGTTTGTCAAGCAGCAAATCTTAATTATAACTTAGTGACAGCACATCTGCCATAACCAAATACCAATGTAATTACTCTGCTATAGGTAACCGCGTGCCATTAGTTCATTGTTGACTCTGTAGTATACAAACAATGTATAAACACCATTTTCACTTACATTAGTTAACTGTAGACTGTAGAGGTATCAGAGTGTATCTATTTATAAACCTACAGAAAGCCTACCTCTCAAGAATCCGCATGAGGGGACTTTCAATGTCACCGGCTTTTGTAAGAAATTTCTTAAGTCATGGTAACCCTAATACATCGACAGGATAAAACCCCTACAATTATTATAATAATTATATATTTTACTATAGCAATAGGTAATAATAGTTTTAGGGTTCCGTAGTTACCTCAAAAAGTAAAAAAAGGAACCCTTAAAAGATCACTCTCTTGTCCGTCTGTCCGTCTATCTGTCCGTGTGTCACCACCCATTTTCTCAGGAACGGGTTAACCTAGCAAGATGAAATTTATACCAGATACTGAGGTCTATAGTCCCTATTAGGTATATAAAAATCAAGGTCCTGAGTTAACACGATAATAATATATGGGCAGATTTTCGCGAAAACTTGTAAGTAAGTACCAAAATTTATCTTAATTTTCAACTTTTTTTATTTTTCGGAATTTTCCATTTACTTGTGCTGTAAGACCTTGCTTTTAACCAAAATTGTCAATTCTAGGTCAACCGGAAGTACCCTATAGGTTTTGGGTCGAAAACCTATATGGTAGTTCCCGTTGACCTAGAATCACGAAATTTGGCAAAAAGCAAGGTCTTACAGCACAAATAAAGGAAATATTCCAAAAAATAAAAAATAAAAAATTATAGGGTGTCCCCATACATACATAGTTCATGCCAATTAAGATAGTCCTGAGAGTTGTATGGGCGCTCATAAAATTTAGAGGTCTAGCTTAATTGGCACAAACCTACAAAGTCGTGTGGTATCGTGGAACACCAGATAGGAACGAAGTTATTATTATAAAAATATTAATTTCAAGTTCTATTCGAGGTATAAAGAAAATAATTATGCGGGTATACATTCTTTATCATGATTTTTTTATCGATAAAAATCAAAATTACCCCAGGGAAGCCTAAATATCGATTTTATAAAATATTAAAATTAAAATAATTTTATAAAATAAAAAATGAAAATAAAATTGCGCGCCCCCGGATGGGCTCGAACCACCAATCTTTCGGCGAGCCAATTGCGCCACGGGAGCGATGCACAACTCGTTGAAATTATTATTTATGATATTTTTTAGGCAAGTAGCATCAAATAAAGTACCCAACATTAATAAATCGAGCGATTCTACTCTAAATAAATTAGACGAGATTCTAAAACTCATGTCGTCATTCGATGACCGCCTGCGAAAACTTGAAAATATCAGAACAAAATAATGGATAAGGAGTTGAAGATATTGGCATGGAATTTTTTTAGGCCATCAAAAATTGTATAAAAGTGTCAATACAACTTTTGGTCTTAATTTTTTCCGTCTAGCCCCCTTTCGCAACGCGCGATAAGGAACTTCGTTCCAATAAATAAAATTGGGCTATTGTGTGAAAGATAATAAAAGAAAATATTTATTTTGATAAGTATTAAGAATAAACCTCTAAAACAAAAAATATTATAAATAAGCAAATTAATCTTAATCTTCTTAATATATATAAATTACGTGTCACGTTGTTTGTCCGCGATGGACTCCTAAACTACTGAACCGATTTTTATCAAACTTCGTAACTATCTGTAATTTAGTCCAACTTAAAAGATAGGATAGTTTTTTTGGATTAGGATAGTTTATTTGTATTATTTATATAGATAAGTTGGCGGTACGAAGTTCGCTGGGTCAGCTAGTATATATTATAAATTACGTGTCACGTTGTTTGTCCGCGTGGACTCCTAAACTACTGAACCGATTTAGATCAAACTTCGAAACTATCTGTAATTTGGTCCAACTTGAAAGATAGGATAGTTGGAACGTAGTTCCTTATCGCGCGGTACGGAAGGGGGCTAGACGGAAAAAATTAAGGAACCGACACTCGACACATTTTTGAAACCGACACTTTTTTGTTGAATGTGGATTTTGTATTGTGATCGTTATTTTCACGATACAACACGGGCTCTGCGTGGCCTAGTGGCAAAGGCAGTCGCCTAATATTTCACAGTCGATGGTTCGAATCCCAGCTCGAGACTGAATTTACTATTTTCTATTTTATTTTAAATCATTTCTACATGTGGAATTTTTCCCTAATTTTTTATAACTTAAAAAATTGGGAAAAGGTTCCACATGTAGAAATTGTTTAAAATAAAATTGAAAATGGAAAATTCGGTCTGTCGAGCTAGCATTCGAGCCATCGACTGTGAACTATTAGGCGACGTTTTAGTATAGGCGATTCGCCGCGCGACGCGCGGTGCGTCGCTCGCTCGCTCTCTCTCGCTCTCATACCTCGGCCATATCGCGCGACGGCTCACGCGACACGCGACACGCCGAACCGCGCGCATCGCGCGGCGAATCGCCTATGCTAAAACGTCGCCTTAGGCGACTGCCGGAGCCACTAGGCTACGGAGACGCCGTGTTGTATCGCGAAAATACCGAACACAATGTAATCGAAAGGAACTACGTTCCATCCGGGTGTCCCTTGACACCTCTCAAGTTTTTTTTTTGATTAGGATAGTTTATTTGTTTTATTTATATAGATAAGTTGGCGGTACGAAGTTCGCCAGGTCAGCTAGTATAATATAATAATATTATCGTTTTACTTGAATACTTTTACTTCTGCGGAACCCTCGGTGTGCGAGTCCGACTCGCACTTGGCCGGTTTTTTTTGCTTAATATAGCTAAGCAAAAAACTCGTAGAGCATAATCTGGTTAAATACCTTTAGCTATACCTATTACCTACCTATGCACTAAGAGTTTTTGTTAAAACTTTAAAATGAAGAAGGAGGTGTAAGAGTTGGGCATTATTCGAATAAATTTTTATCTAGATAATTATTCGAATAAAAATTTATTCCCAATAAAATTATTCGTGAATATAATTCATTCGTGAATAAATTATTCGTAAATAAATTGTCTACGAATTCATGATTTTATTCGTTATAAAATAACGAATAAAAACACGAATAATTTATTTGTAGGCAATAATAAATTATTTTTGAAAACTCATTTGTTTCACTTAGAAACATTTTTTTGGACTATATGGTACGCACGTGCGTTGCCGAGACGTATAATATAGAAGAAAAAGCGATAAGAGGAATATAGTTAAAAATCATATTTCGTAAATAAATAAACCTGCCAAAGTCAAGCAGATTGTTTGATAACATGTTTGAAGAAAGAGGAGTGATGAAAACTAATATTAGAAAATAGTCATAACTGGAAATACTTGATAATTGAAAGCAAATACATATTCGATTTTAATACCGTTATCTTTATTCATTATTCGAATAACGAATAAAATAATTTATTAAAATAATTAATAAAATAATTTTATAAAATAATTATTCGAATAACGAATAAAATAATTTATTCGTCATTCGAATAATTTTTTTGTTTGAATAAATTAAGTTATCTATTATTCGAATAATAAATAAAATCAATTTATTTATTCGTTATTCGTCATTCGAATAAATTTTGCCCAACTCTTAAACTCATGTAACCATGGTGTTACATAATAATATGTTTGTTATATAAATATTCTTCATAAGTGCGGCTATAATTCATAAGTCCACCGCGTTTGAGATAAAAATAAAAACAACGCAAAAACAATGATCAAATACGTTATAGGTACTCGTAATAAACAATATCTGACAAAACCAGTTAATTGCGTTACTAGACAATACTTACTCATTACAATAAGTCTGATTTATTAATTTACCATGCAAAAATATGGTAGGTTATAAAACCAGCATGTCATTGGCCGAGCGTAGCGAAGTTCTCTGAGTGTAGTTGAGTGAATTTGCACTTCAAGTCCGTCCGTCCGTCCGTCCGTCCGTCTGTCAGAGCCTTGTAACTTCTGAATTACTGAACGTAATTACTTCAAATTTAAATATAATATTATGTAAAGCGATGGCCTTCAGCCGAGTAATGCTTAAAAAGTTATAAAAATATTAATTTCAGGGGCTCTCATAGAAGCGAATACGAAATAAGTAAAATATTTTTTATAGCGCTACATAGGGTTGCGGTATATCATTTTAAAGATAAATAATTTGGAACAGAGTAAATTTTTTTTTTAATTTTCCCTTAAAATTGAAGAAATGAAAATCCTTTCAAAGCGAAGATTGATTTCGAGGCTAGATCTCAAATACGGCTATATTTTAGAAGCTGAAACATAAGTATAATTTGAGTTATATCCTGTACTTGAACAACAAATACTATAATTAGGTAAATATTATAAAGAAACGAAATTATTTCATTTTAGCTTCAGTAATTTTAACAGAACTTTCAATAATTTTAATTTATTTATTGCAAAAACATTAACATCTTATTCAATTAAAATTATTATTTATTTAATTCTCAAACATCAGTATAACTACTAACAAATTCACGTCGCGATTGTTTTGCATGTTTTCTGTTCGTGTCGATAGATGACGCTG
Source organism: Oeneis ivallda (assembly GCA_029955525.1). Lineage (NCBI taxonomy): Eukaryota > Metazoa > Arthropoda > Insecta > Lepidoptera > Nymphalidae > Oeneis > Oeneis ivallda. The sequence goes on along the minus strand of JARPMR010000020.1, from coordinate 16,489,831 downwards.
CATGTGAGCAAATAATTTAATTTGAATGTTCCAAAAAATATTAATATGATGCCCGATTTCACTAACGTTCCCAACCTTTACGGACTACATATTATGTTAAGTTAGGTGACGTTTTCTGTCAACTTCGTTATCACGAACCTCTACGGGACACCTATAGGTGAAAATAACATTTAATTTTATTTAGGGGCTACCTACGTAAACCTAAAAACCGTACCTACGTACGTAAGTACTCTCGTACTTAGGGGATGATTTAGGTATGGTTGGTGAAAACGGGCATAATAATAATGTCAATTTTGGTCGTCATGTACTCGTATATGTCGCAAGGAGATGACAGAAACTGAGATTAAATCAAATCCCTTTGAAATTTTGAAACCCTGAAAAAAAAGTGATTTGATCAAATCCGCAAACTGTTTTAGTGAGAAGATGAAGTTTCCGCTCTCCACTACTTTACCGGCTAGCGCACCCCTCCGGCTTCCGTGCCGGCCAGGCGCCAGCTCTAACGCACACAGTAGTATTACATTAGCAGTTTATAATCTAGTCAAATCGTCAATTTAATTATTAATTTAGAATAGTACCTAAAATCGAAATGCAAATGCTCCAACTTCATTCAGTTTTGTCTGCCCTATCACTCGAGTGTTTTTTAAAGCGCGTAGCCAGAAGCTCAGAGTTTTCTGGCGTAGCCCATTTGATTTGTATTGTACCCTACTACTACTATGTTGCAAATACTTATTATTATTTACAAAGTAGTGGCTACGCGCTTTAAAAAAACACTCCAGGAGTAGGGCAGTCAAGATTGCGTGGAGTCGGAGGCAATCTTCGTTACGTCATACTCAGTACTATGAGAATGTGAGCGTCGGAGCTTGCCGGGCACGGACGCCGGAGGGGTGCGGTAGCCGGTAAGGTAGGAGAGAGCAGTTTATCTTCTCTCTAGTTTGGGGGTTTGATCAAATCACTTGTTTTTTCAGGGAAATGTCAAAATAAAATTGTCATTCAACATTCCCTGCAGTCTGGAGGAGTCTTAGGTAGTCGTTGGGAGTCGGTGGATTAAGACGTTCTGTTGTGATCCTTGCGAGAGATCTATGTCCAGCTGTAGACTAAGACGACGATACATCGACTAACTCACTCGTAAATAAAAATTTATAAATCACTTTGGACATGTGGAATCAATGGCCGGTCTTACAGAAATTACAACTTTCGGTCGTAAGTAAACAAATAATAAATCAATTCTGTGAACTATTTCAAGGAATACTGCGTAGCGTAAACAAAAAGATTATTTACTATGTTCATAAATAATAAGTCTTCCTTCAATTGAAGTCCAAACGCGTTGTTCAATAAATACTTAGGTACATGTTAATCTAAGGGTACATGATATTTTATCATGAAACACTGTAGCTAAACATTTTTAGACAATCCCAGTTATGAACGTTACGAACGACGTCATCAATAAGGCGGCTGTTTACGTCATCCGCTTTTCTTTAGATCCTCCGAAGCGATCTACTGGTGCTTACGTCATATACGCCTTTTAATAATTAGGTAATATTTATCTATAATACACGATTACAGGAAGTAGGTATCGGAGCGCAATGAAAGTTCAGAAAGTGGGCGTTAACTACGCAGAAGATATGCACTTAGGCTCTTTTCAGACGGTTCATTCCCATATCAGCTAACTGCTTTTCAGCCCCGTGCCGTTTGTTCCATTTGTTTTCAACTACCTACACTTGTTTACTTGTTTTCACTTGTGGAAGTGGTGGACGGAAATTTTTGTCGATTCGACGGCTAATAGGACGATAAAAGTTATTCAAATGGTGACGTATGGGGGGAACATTTGTAATAATTAAGTCTCGGTGGCCTGCCTGGGGCCGATGGGATAGAAATAATTAGGTGAGGCTAATGGGAATAATTTTTGAGTTAATTAATTTTATTTATTAATAAGTAGAGTGAAAGAAAAGAAATTATTCAATAATTGTTTAGCTTGAAAAGCTATAAAATAAGTACGATAAAATTCACGTTTATCTCAAAATAGGTATGTTAATGTAAAAGTGGCACGTTTGGAAGGATCCATCTACCAAATGGCAGGAATTTCGTAATAAGTAAATAGAATTTGGATATCACTGTCCAGTGCTCCAGCTCCATAAAAAAATTGGCGATAGAAGTGAAAACTAGATTTGCTAATAATTAAAAACAAAAAACAACTTGAGAGGTGTCAAGGGACACCAAGATCGAACGTACCTAGTTCCTTTCGATTAATTTTAGTGAAGGAATTGTAATAAAGTAGTGGTGTCATCTAGTATTAAATTGATTAACTACGATGAATTATTTTTAGTTTATTTCTATTGCAGCACTGCACTGTTACAAAACCAAAGAGTTACTCTGGTTTTTAACAGATGGCGTCAGTAGTACAATAACATTATGTCCAATTTATACAATAAAAAGTTAGGGAAAAATTCCACATGTAGAAATTATTTAAAATAAAATTGAAAATAGAAAATTCAGTCTGTCGAGCTGGGATTCGAACCATCGACGTTGAACTTATAGGCGACTGCCCGATCCACTAGGCCATGCAGACGCCGTGTAGTATGGCGAAAATACCGAACACAATGCAAAATTCACATTCAACAAAAAAGTGTCGTTTCAAAAATGTGTTGAGTGTCGGTTCCTTAATTTTTTCCGTCTAGCCCCCTTCCGTACCGCGCCGCGCGCGATAAGGAACTACGTTCCAATAAGAAGAGCGCACTGTCACGATTTCGTGAGTGAGATTCGAACCTGCGACATCATACATTGAACGGTAAGGAAGGCGGCTGCTTGCCCGCTGCGCTGTACAAGGTTGCTTGGGAACTTCTTAAATGTTGAATCCTTACGGAAATCTCCAGGTGACGATTGTGATGGTGACGATGACACGAAATCCGTGTTTATTGCTCATCCAAAAAAGTACTCAACGCGTCTAAAGAAGTTTTCACTTCAGAAATATTCGACAAAAATAAGTCTCTACGTAGTACGCCTGTATCCACCTATTCGTGAACAGCAATTAACTTCGTCAATTCAAAACAAAGATGCCAGTAACGTAATAACGTTGGACTGGGGTGCGGCCCAGTTTAATCAAGTAAGTAACAGGGCCTCGATAAACATTCACATAAATATAGTACTACTGTACTTGTACTGTATCCGTAGACCGGGCTATTGGTGGTGGAGTGGGACTGCGAGGGCGACCAAAACATTGACGTCATTTTGGTACGACTTCACTTAGATTTAAGATGTCTTCTTCTTCTTCTTTATCAACCTAAAGACGTCTACTGCTGGACAAAGGTCCAAGGTAAATCTATGGTAGATAAATTATTATTAGAATAAATACCTACATAGGTACCCAACCCATATACTACCACACCCTACTCATATATGTACAATCTTTTGCACCACTAACGAGATTGAGTGGCTGAAATAATTGTCATAGGTAAGTATAATTAGTATAATTTTATTTACCTCGTGGTTATTCTATCCTAGACAGTTACATATTTAATTATAATGCAGTTTGAAGTGTCCTTATCCGTTATCTATGAAAAGTAGGTACTTGGAATTCAACGATACGATCCTATTATCTACCTACTTGGGACAAGATCATTGATGCACTAGCGTATGATTATAGTGTCGTCATAGAATTATAACACGTTATTAAACTAGCGGCACGCTATGATGGCCGGTTTGACGTTTGTCCGCTCATGAAGTTCCGTATTAATTGATAACGACTTTGAAGGAAATAATTGTATTACTTTATTGACGATAGTGATGTGCAGAGATTCATAAATTTTATCGAATGTAGTTTTAGGTTTAGGACTCAAAATTTATTTATTAAATTGATTTCTAAAATGTATACAAGTGTAGAAAAATCAGTTTGCACCATTTAAGGGGTGAATGTACTTGTGAATATGAACAATTTTCACTATGTGGACAAACCTCTGAAATCGCAAAAAAATATCAGCTGTTTCATACAAAAGGTAAAATTTTTATTTTTATATGATATATACCACAACTCGGCATTTGGTTTTCTAAATTGAAAATTTTTAAAAATGGAATCTAATACGATCGTCACATAGGATCGCTGGCTAGCACAACTACTACCTCCGGCAAACTCGCGTCAATGCTCAATGCAAAACAAAGCAGTTTCGAATTGACGTTGCTTCGAAAAGTATAAACTGTCAGTGCAATGCGATTGTGATATAGTTTTGACCTGGCTTTGGATTTCAAATATTGATACTGCATTACTGTTGACCCTTGCTCGTTAATTTGGACTCTGTTCAAGCCCTTTGTTGTGGATTTCGTCGATATGACCGAACGTACGCAGAGAACTGTTCTAAATAGTCAGACACGTGAGTTCGTAATACGCCTTCGTAACTATTTCGATCGTGAAGCTCAAAATGGAGGACCAATTTTACCTATAACGTCAGTGGTTGAACGCGTAGCTGATGCGCTTAATATTGGACAACGAACTGTTAGACGGATAACTAAAAAAAAATATGGCGAGACTGGCACAGAAGAAAATAAACTTCACACACCAAAAAAGAGAAAACGAGCAAAACCAGTCGTAGGCATCGATAGCTTTGATGCCGATGCTATCCGAAGACATGTTTACGGCTACTATTTACAGAAGGAGTATCCAACAAGAAAAAAGTTGGTGCATTCACTGAAGGAAGCTGGATTATTCTTCGGTGGGGAAAGTTCTTTAACGAAGATTTTGAAGACCATTGGATTTCGATACAAAAAATGTAACAAACGCAAAATATTGATGGAAAGATTTGATATAGCGATGGCAAGGTATACTTTTTTACGGCAAGTGAAAGAAATCAAAAATTGGCAAAATGTTGTGTTCTTGGATGAAACATGGCTTAATGCTAACCATACTGTAGGCCGTTCTTGGAACGATGACACAGCAGCATCTACTTCCAAAGTTCCTGTAGGAAAAGGATCGCGACTTATAATTTGTCACGCCGGAACCATCAACGGGTTTGTCGAAGGTTCTCTCATGGCTTTTGCGTCAAAAACCACTGGAGACTATCATGAAGACATGAATGGAGAAAAGTTTACTGAATGGTTTACCTCAATGTTGTGTAGCCTCCCTGAACCATCTATTATAATTATGGACAACGCCCCATACCACTCGATGCAAATTGACAAGCCACCTGCCCAATCCCAAAAGAAAGCTGATATCGTCGCATGGCTTCGTAAAAATGGCGTAGATGCAAACATGAATATGTTAAAAGCGGAATTAGTACGTCTTTTAAAAGAAAACAAACCAACCAAGATCCGATACGTCATTGACGAAATAGCATTAGAACATGGGCACAGAGTTATACGGTTACCGCCTTACCATTGTGAGTATAATGCGATTGAGTTGGTGTGGGCTCAAATTAAGGGATATGCTGCAAGACACAATACAGAACCCCCATTTACCACAAAAAAAATGCTAAAATTATTAGAAGAAGCTTGTGAACATGTGACTAAAGGAGACTGGGAAAAGGTTGTGAATAGAACTGTTAAATTAATAAGGGAAGATTATGAAAGAGATGTGAAAATAGATAATATTATAGAAAACGAACATATAATTATTAATGTAGGTGATGATAGCAGTGACGACAGTGAAAATAGTAGTATGGACGAATCTGATTAATTATGGCCTTTTGTGGCACATTTTTTGGTATCTTTTGTATTCATATGTTTCTTGTGTGCATATAAAGTATGTATATTCATTTTCATTCAAATATTCAGTTCGTTCAAATAAATTAAATAAACATATACATTTTTGTTTTATTAAACCTATTTAATCAGGTACAAAAACAAAACTTAATTGTTTTTTGTTCGAGAATAAATTGACATTCCACATCACTATTGTAATGTGTCAAACCGGCCATCATAGCGTGCCGCTAGTGTAGTGTAAGAGCGTCGTGTTATATTGGTATCTTCGATCATATAGAATTCTTTGATTGGTATGAATCCTCTTCACGCACCATTGATTGACCGAGCGAAGCGAGGTCTCTGAGTTTACTAGAGCGATTTGCACTTGTCCGTCCGTCCGTCCGTCCGTCCGTCTGTCAGAGCCTTATAACTTCTTAATTACTGAACGTAACTACTTCAAATTTAGATATAATATGTAAACCGATGGCCTCCAGCCGAAAATGGCTTAAAAAGTTATAAAAATCTTTATTTCAGGGGGGCTCTCATAGAAGCGAATGCGAAGTAAAATATATTTTTTTGCGATTCATAGGGTTTCTGTGTATCATTTTAAAGACAATTTTGAACAGAGTACAAAAGTATTTTTTTTAATTTTTTTCCTAAAATTGACGAAATGGGGGGCTTTCAAAGTGGCGATTTAATACGCTCGCTTCAAGACGCTCTCTGGGAAAATCGGCTATATATTTTCAAGTTGTACATATTTTTTTATTTCACTTGTATCCTGTACTTGAACAACAAATACTAAAATTATATGAATATTATAAAGAAACGAGATTATTTAATTTTTAATGAGCATCAGTAATTTTCACATAGCTTCACAATAATGCTAATAGATGGCGCAGTCATTAACTATTCCATGGAACTACGAGTAGGAGTTACGACGACGATCTATCCCAAAAACAGTTTTGCGTCGACCGATATTATTTAGGTACATAATATAATAACATATTATTCAATTAAAATTATTCTTTAGTTAAATATCAAATTCAATAAACTATTAATTGCTGCATTTTGTATATTTTCTATTCGCGTCGATAGATGACGATTTGTACAGATGCCCCTAACCCGTTTTCACTCGTTAGTACTTACATAATAATTCAATGTTTTCACTGACGTTCCCTAAACTTTACGGGCTACCTATGATAAGTTAGGTGATGATTACTGTCAACTTCTTTATCACGATCCTGTACGGGACACCTAAAAGGACATGGGACGGATGTTAGGACTTAGGATTGTGTTTTGGAGCTACCTACGTAAAGAGACTCCTACATAGGGGATGATTTAGGTATGTTTGGTGAAAACGGGCATAATAATAATGTCAGTTTTGGTCGTCATGTATCGATTGAATGAATAATCATGGGATACCGTTACCGCGAGGTCTCAGTTCGGGGCGAACCACTAGTTATAATTGGTGATAATATTTATTTGTACAACACTGTTTAATTGTGACTTTGATAGTTTTAAATTTTGGTACTCATTAATTTAGATTTACACTAGCGGCACGCTATGATGGCCGGTTTGACACATTACAATAGTGATGTGGAATGTCAATTTATTCTCGAACAAAAAACAATTAAGTTTTGTTTTTGTACCTGATTAAATAGGTTTAATAAAACAAAAATGTATATGTTTATTTAATTTATTTGAACGAACTGAATATTTGAATGAAAATGAATATACATACTTTATATGCACACAAGAAACATATGAATACAAAAGATACCAAAAAAGGTGCCACAAAAGGCCATAATTAATCAGATTCGTCCATACTACTATTTTCACTGTCGTCACTGCTATCATCACCTACATTAATAATTATATGTTCGTTTTCTATAATATTATCTATTTTCACATCTCTTTCATAATCTTCCCTTATTAATTTAACAGTTCTATTCACAACCTTTTCCCAGTCTCCTTTAGTCACATGTTCACAAGCTTCTTCTAATAATTTTAGCATTTTTTTGTGGTAAATGGGGGTTCTGTATTGTGTCTTGCAGCATATCCCTTAATTTGAGCCCACACCAACTCAATCGCATTATACTCACAATGGTAAGGCGGTAACCGTATAACTCTGTGCCCATGTTCTAATGCTATTTCGTCAATGACGTATCGGATCTTGGTTGGTTTGTTTTCTTTTAAAAGACGTACTAATTCCGCTTTTAACATATTCATGTTTGCATCTACGCCATTTTTACGAAGCCATGCGACGATATCAGCTTTCTTTTGGGATTGGGCAGGTGGCTTGTCAATTTGCATCGAGTGGTATGGGGCGTTGTCCATAATTATAATAGATGGTTCAGGGAGGCTACACAACATTGAGGTAAACCATTCAGTAAACTTTTCTCCATTCATGTCTTCATGATAGTCTCCAGTGGTTTTTGACGCAAAAGCCATGAGAGAACCTTCGACAAACCCGTTGATGGTTCCGGCGTGACAAATTATAAGTCGCGATCCTTTTCCTACAGGAACTTTGGAAGTAGATGCTGCTGTGTCATCGTTCCAAGAACGGCCTACAGTATGGTTAGCATTAAGCCATGTTTCATCCAAGAACACAACATTTTGCCAATTTTTGATTTCTTTCACTTGCCGTAAAAAAGTATACCTTGCCATCGCTATATCAAATCTTTCCATCAATATTTTGCGTTTGTTACATTTTTTGTATCGAAATCCAATGGTCTTCAAAATCTTCGTTAAAGAACTTTCCCCACCGAAGAATAATCCAGCTTCCTTCAGTGAATGCACCAACTTTTTTCTTGTTGGATACTCCTTCTGTAAATAGTAGCCGTAAACATGTCTTCGGATAGCATCGGCATCAAAGCTATCGATGCCTACGACTGGTTTTGCTCGTTTTCTCTTTTTTGGTGTGTGAAGTTTATTTTCTTCTGTGCCAGTCTCGCCATATTTTTTTTTAGTTATCCGTCTAACAGTTCGTTGTCCAATATTAAGCGCATCAGCTACGCGTTCAACCACTGACGTTATAGGTAAAATTGGCCCTCCATTTTGAGCTTCACGATCGAAATAGTTACGAAGGCGTATTACGAACTCACGTGTCTGACTATTTAGAACAGTTCTCTGCGTACGTTCGGTCATATCGACGAAATCCACAACAAAGGGCTTGAACAGAGTCCAAATTAACGAGCAAGGGTCAACAGTAATGCAGTATCAATATTTGAAATCCAAAGCCAGGTCAAAACTATATCACAATCGCATTGCACTGACAGTTTATACTTTTCGAAGCAACGTCAATTCGAAACTGCTTTGTTTTGCATTGAGCATTGACGCGAGTTTGCCGGAGGTAGTAGTTGTGCTAGCCAGCGATCCTATGTGACGATCGTATTAGATTCCATTTTTAAAAATTTTCAATTTAGAAAACCAAATGCCGAGTTGTGGTATATATCATATAAAAATAAAAATTTTACCTTTTGTATGAAACAGCTGATATTTTTTTGCGATTTCAGAGGTTTGTCCACATAGTGAAAATTGTTCATATTCACAAGTACATTCACCCCTTAAATGGTGCAAACTGATTTTTCTACACTTGTATACATTTTAGAAATCAATTTAATAAATAAATTTTGAGTCCTAAACCTAAAACTACATTCGATAAAATTTATGAATCTCTGCACATCACTATCGTCAATAAAGTAATACAATTATTTCCTTCAAAGTCGTTATCAATTAATACGGAACTTCATGAGCGGACAAACGTCAAACCGGCCATAAGTTTGTTTTTAATTGACAAAAAAAAGTATCTATAGCTTCTAAGCTATAGATACTTTTTATAGCACATAACAAACTTTGCTAGTTTCAAGTGAAATTGGCCGCTTGAACGAAATTCGGTCGTGAGTAGGCAGAGTAGGTATATATATTTTATATTGTGAGGAAAGCTTTGTAAGAGGATGGAGGAGGCCTATGTATGTCAGAAGACACTGAGGAGTAGAACGATCGCCGACTTGTGTTACGAATCCTACTAATTATAATATATATAGCTCGATTACCACTGACTGACTGACTCACTGATTGACATAATTGTTCTCCTAGAAAGAGACAGAAAACGATAGAATGATGTACGGGAGATATGTTCGGGTGGGGGATTCGAGTGGGGAAAAATTATGACATTTCGGAAAAACAAGATGGCGGCCGACGTGATTCTTGCAACTCTTTTGTTTTCCAACCGATTTCTTTGAAATTTTGGATTATTGTAGAAATTAGTAAACGATTAACAGAAAAAGTGAAAAAAATTAAAAAAACAAGATGGCGGCCGAGCTGTGACGTCTCAAGTTTCCACCTCTCTCCTGTAAAATTTTGTATGAAAAAAATTTTTTTCACCCATGGTGTCGTATAGAGCTCAAAGAATGTGACTCGGAGAGAGGTGGAGAGAGCTGATGAGTGAGGAGTTTGGAGACTGGCGAGGGGCACGGCCAGGGTATAGAAGATAGGTGGAGGGTGCTCGACCAAATGTCATTCGAAACCTCGAGCAGTTGCCAGTGAGTTGAAAAAAAAATCCAAAATGGCGGAAAAAAAATGGCGGCAAATTTTGTCCGTCTCTCTCTCGGAGACTATAAAGATGGAGGAGCGGTTTCTCGACAAAAGATGATCAAAACCCGGAGGTCTACCTGGTGAGTAGAAAAAAATTCAAGATGGCGGATTTTTTTTTTCCCCCATATAAAATGTATGGGGAATATTGAAGGGACTAGAAGTTGGGAACTATGCAAGACAATGAGTTTGATAGGTTCATAGGGCTTTTTTCTTTTTCTTTTTTTTCATTTTACATTTGCATTTTTTCTTTTTTTTTTTCTTTTTTTTACTTTTTCATTTGTGAATGAGGAGCACGGCCAGGTTATTGCAGATAGGTGGGGTGTGCTCGAACAATTTTTTTGGCAAAAGATGACCAGAATCTGAAGGTCTACTTGATGAGTAAAAAAATCGCGGTCCGCTTTAGCGGGCCGCGCACCCACGCGCCCTACTTTTAGTAATAACACTTCCCGCGAGCTGCTTTAGCAGCTCGCGCACCGAGCGAAATAAATAAAGCCGAACAATCGCGGTCCGCTTTAGCGGGCCGCGCACCCACGCGCCCTACTTGTAGCAATAACACTTCCCGCGAGCTGCTTTAGCAGCTCGCGCACCGAGCGAAATAAATAAAGCCGAACAATCGCGGTCCGCTTTAGCGGGCCGCGCACCCACGCGCCCTACTTTTAGCAATAACACTTCCCGCGAGCTGCTTTAGCAGCTCGCGCACCGAGCAAACGCTAGTTATAATATATATAGCTCGATTACCACTGACTGACTGACACACTCACTCACTCACTCATTGACAGGGTTGTTCTCCTAGAAGGAGACGGAAATCGATGTAACGATGTTCGGGAGATGTGTTTGGGGGGGGGATTCGAGTTGGGGAAAATTATGACATTTCGGAAAAACAAGATGGCGGCCGACGTGAATCTTGCAACTCTTTTGTTTTCCGACCGATTTCTTTGAAATCTTGGATTATTGTAGAAATTAGTAAACGATTAACAGAAAAAGTGAAAAAAATTAAAAAAACAAGATGGCGGCCGAGCTGTGACGTCTCAAATTTCCGACCCCTCCTGTAAAATTTTGTATGAAAAAAATTTTTTTCACCCATGGTGTCGTATAGAGCTCAAAGAATGTGACTCGGAGAAAGGTGGAGAGAGCTGATGAGTGAGGAGTTCGGAGACGGGCGAGGGGCACGGCCAGGGTATAGAAGATAGGTGGAGGGTGCTCGACCAAATGTCATTCGAAACCTCGAGCAGTTGCCAGTGAGTTGAAAAAAAATTCCAAAATGGCGGAAAAAAAATGGCGGCAAATTTTGTCCGTCTCTCTCTCGGAGACTATAAAAGATAGAGGAGCGGTTTCTCGACAAAAGATGATCAAAACCCGGAGGTCTACCTGGTGAGTAGGAAAAAAATTCAAGATGGAGGATTTTTTTTCCATACAAAGTGTATGGGGAATATTGAAGGGACTAGAAGTTGGGAACTATGCAAGACATTGATTTTGATAGGTTCATAGGTGTCTTAGATCTCGGAGAACTAAAAAAGAAAACTATACTGGCCGAATTGAGAACCTCCTCCTTTTTGGAAATGGGTTAAAAAAGGTGAAAGAGTGGTTTTTTTGCCAACTATCCACGCAACCAACTAGGTGGGGTGTGCTCCAACAAAAATTACTCGAAACCACATCCAATTAGCAGGGAGTTGAAAAAAAAACTCCAAAATGGCGGATTCAAGATGGCGGCCATAGACTTTCTCTGGTGTCTATTTCGGAGAGTATGAAAGATGGAAGAGTGGTTTCTTACCGAAAGATGATAAAGAACCGAAGGTCTACCTGATGAACAGATAAAAATTCAAGATGGAGGATTTTTTTTCCATGCGAAATATATGGCGAATATTGATTTTTCTTTTTTTTCTTTTTGTTTCTTTTTTCTTTTTTTCATTTTTCTTTTTTTCTCTTTTCTTTTTTTCTTTTTCTTTTGCTTTTACTTTTTCTTTTCTTTTTCGTTTTCCTTTTTTCTTATTCTTCATTTTTCATTTTCTTTTTTTTCTTTTTTCTTTTCTTTTTTCCTTTTTTTTATTATTTTTTATTTTTTTTCATTTTTCATTTTCTTTTTTTCTTTTTTTTTCTTTTTTTCTTTTTTTTTTTCTTTTTTTTCATTTTTCATTTATTGGCTTTTTTTCTTTTTCTTTTTTTTCTTTTTTTCTTTCTTTTTTCCTTTTTTTTCATTTTTCATTTTCTTTTTTTCTTTCTTCATTTTTTTCTTTTTCTTTTGTGAATTAGGAGCACGGCCAGGTTATTGCAGATAGGTGGGGTGTGCTCGAACAAATTTTTTGGCAAAAGATGACCAGAATCCGAAGGTCTAATTGATGAGTAAAAAAAATCGCGGTCCGCTTTAGCGGGCCGCGCACCCACGCGCCTTACTTTTAGCAATAAAACTTCCCGCGAGCTGCTTTAGCAGCTCGCGCACCGAGCAAACGCTAGTTATAATATATATAGCTCGATTACCACTGACTGATTCACTCACTCACTGACTGATTGACACGATTGTTCTCCTAGAAAGAGACGGAAAACGATACAATGATGTAGGGGAGATATGTCCGGGTGGGGGATTCGAGTTGGGAAAAATTATGACATTTCGGAAAAACAAGATGGCGGCCGACGTGATTCTTGCAACTCTTTTGTTTTCCAACCGATTTCTTTGAAATTTTGGATTATTGTAGAAATTAGTAAACGATTAACAGGAAAAGTGAAAAAAATTAAAAAAACAAGATGGCGGCCGAGCTGTGACGTCTCAAATTTCCGACCCCTCTCCTGTAAAATTTTGTATGAAAAAAATTTTTTTCACCCATGGTGTCGTATACAGCTCAAAGAATGTGACTCGGAGAAAGGTGGAGAGAGCTGATGATTGAGGAGTTCGGAGACGGGCGAGGGGCACGGCCAGGGTATAGAAGATAGTTGGAGGGTGCTCGACCAAATGTCATTCGAAACCTCGAGCAGTTGCCAGTCAGTTGAAAAAAAATTCCAAAATGGCGGAAAAAAAATGGCGGCAAATTTTGTCCGTCTCTCTCTCGGAGACTATAAATGATGGAGGAGCGGTTTCTCGACAAAAGATGATCAAAACCCGGAGGTCTACCTGGTGAGTAGGAAAAAAATTCAAGATGGCGGATTTTTTTTTTCCATACAACATGTATGGGGAATATTGAAGGGACTAGAAGTTGGGAACTATGCAAGACATTGATTTTGATAGGTTCATAGGGCTTTTTTTCTTTTTATTTTTTTTCATTTTACATTTGTTTTTTTTCTTTTTTTTCATTTTTTTTTCTTTTTTTTTCTTTTTCTTTTGTGAATGAGGAGCACGGCCAGGTTATTGCAGATAGGTGGGGTGTGCTCGAACAAATTTTTTGGCAAAAGATGACCAGAATCCGAAGGGCTACTTGATGAGTAAAAAATCGCGGTCCGCTTTAGCGGGCCGCGCACCCACGCGCCCTACTTGTAGTAATAACACTTCCCGCGAGCTGCTTTAGCGGCTCGCGCACCGAGCGAAATAAATAAAGCCGAACAATCGCGGTCCGCTTTAGCGGGCCGCGCACCCACGCGCCCTACTTGTAGTAATAACACTTCCCGCGAGCTGCTTTAGCAGCTCGCGCACCGAGCGAAATAAATAAAGCCAAACAATCGCGGTCCGCTTTAGCGGGCCGCGCACCCACGCGCCCTACTTGTAGCAATAACACTTCCCGCGAGCTGCTTTAGCAGCTCGCGCACCGAGCAAACGCTAGTTATAATATATATAGCTCGATTACCACTCACTCACTCACTCACTGATTGACATAATTGTTCTCCTAGAAAGAGACAAAAAACGATAAAATGATGTACGGGAGATATGTTCGGGTGGGGGATTCGAGTGGGGAAAAATTATGACATTTCGGAAAAACAAGATGGCGGCCGACGTGAATCTTGCAACTCTTTTGTTTTCCAACCGATTTCTTTGAAATTTTGGATTATTGTAGAAATTAGTAAACGATTAACAGAAAAAGTGAAAAAAATTAAAAAAACAAGATGGCGGCCGAGCTGTGACGTCTCAAATTTCCACCCCTCTCCTGTAAAATTTTGTATGAAAAAAATTTTTTTCACCCATGGTGTCGTATAGAGCTCAAAGAATGTGACTAGGAAAAAGGTGGAGAGAGCTGATGAGTGAGGAGTTCGGAGACGGGCGAGGGGCACGGCCAGGGTATAGAAGATAGGTGGAGGGTGCTCGACCAAATGTCATTCGAAACCTCGAGCAGTTGCCAGTGAGTTGAAAAAAAATTCCAAAATGGCGGAAAAAAAATGGCGGCAAATTTTGTCCGTCTCTCTCTCGGAGACTATAAAAGATAGAGGAGCGGTTTCTCGACAAAAGATGATCACAACCCGGAGGTCTACCTGGTGAGTAGGAAAAAAATTCAAGATGGCGGATTTTTTTTCCCCCCATACAAAATGTATGGGGAATATTGAAGGGACTAGAAGTTGGGAACTATGCAAGACATTGATTTTGATAGGTTCATAGGGCTTTTTTTCTTTTTCTTTTTTTTCATTTTACATTTTCTTTTTTTCTTTTTTTTCTTTTTTTTTTTCTTTTTTTTTCTTTTTCTTTTGTGAATGAGGAGCACGGCCAGGTTATTGCAGATAGGTGGGGTGTGCTCGAACAAATTTTTTGGCAAAAGATGACCAGAATCCGAAGGTCTACTTGATGAGAAAAAAAATCGCGGTCCGCTTTAGCGGGCCGCGCACCCACGCGCCCTACTTGTAGCAATAACACTTCCCGCGAGCTGCTTTAGCAGCTCGCGCACCGAGCGAAATAAATAAAGCCGAACAATCGCGGTCCGCTTTAGCGGGCCGCGCACCCACGCGCCTTACTTTTAGTAAAACACTTCCCGCGAGCTGCTTTAGCAGCTCGCGCACCGAGCAAATGCTAGTTATAATATATATAGCTCGATTACCACTGACTGACACACTCACTCACTCACTCACTCATTGACAGGGTTGTTCTCCTAGAAGGAGACGGAAATCGATATAATGATGTAGGGGAGATATGTCCAGGTGGGGGATTCGAGTTGGGGAAAATTATGACATTTCGGAAAAACAAGATGGCGGCCGACGTGAATCTTGCAACTCTTTTGTTTTCCAACCGATTTCTTTGAAATTTTGGATTATTGTAGAAATTAGTAAACGATTAACAGAAAAAGTGAAAAAGATTAAAAAAACAAGATGGCGGCCGAGCTGTGACGTCTCAAATTTCAGACCCCTCTCCTGTAAAATTTTGTATGAAAAAAATTTTTTTCACCCATGGTGTCGTATAGAGCTCAAAGAATGTGACTCGGAGAAAGGTGGCGAGAGCTGATGAGTGAGGAGTTCGGAGACGGGCGAGGGGCACGGCCAGGGTATAGTAGATAGGTGGAGGGTGCTCGACCAAATGTCATTCGAAATCTCGAGCAGTTGCCAGTGAGTTGAAAAAAAATTCCAAAATGGCGGAAAAAAAATGGCGGCAAATTTTGTCCGTCTCTCTCTCGGAGACTATAAAAGATGGAGGAGCGGTTTCTCGACAAAAGATGATCGAAACCCGGAGGTCTACCTGGTGAGTAGGAAAAAAATTCAAGATGGCGGACTTTTTTTTTCCATACTAAATGTATGGGGAATATTGAAGGGACTAGAAGTTGGGAACTATGCAAGACATTGGTTTTGATAGGTTCATAGGGCTTTTTTTCTTTTTTTTTTTTTTCATTTTACATTTGTTTTTTTTTCTTTTTTTTCATTTTTTTTCTTTTTCTTTTGTGAATGAGGAGCACGGCCAGGTTATTACAGATAGGTGGGGTGTGCTCGAACAAATTTTTTGGCAAAAGATGACCAGAATCCGAAGGGCTACTTGATGAGTAAAAAAATCGCGGTCCGCTTTAGCGGGCCGCGCACCCACGCGCCCTACTTGTAGTAATAACACTTCCCGCGAGCTGCTTTAGCAGCTCGCGCACCGAGCGAAGTAAATAAAGCCGAACAATCGCGGTCCGCTTTAGCGGGCCGCGCACCCACGCGCCTTACTTTTAGTAAAACACTTTCCGCGAGCTGCTTTAGCAGCTCGCGCACCGAGCGAAATACTAGTTAATATATATATAGCTGCTCGTGCTGATTCACTGACTCACTGACTGATTGATCACCTCTCCTGTAAAATTTTGTATGAAAATATTTTTTTCCTCCGATGGTTTCGTATAGAGGACAAAAGTTCATTCGGAGGAAAATTATGGAGAGAGCTGATGATTGAGGATTTTGGAGACGGATGAGGAGCACGGCCAGGGTATTGAAGATAGGTGGGGGGTGCTCGAACAAATGTCACTCGAAACCTCATCCAATTGGCAACGAGCTGAAAAAAAATCCAAAATGGCGGAAAAAAGATGGCGGCCATACAAATTTCGTCGGTGTCTATCTCGGAGAGTATAAAAGATGGAAGAATGGTTTCCTTGCAAAAGCTGATCAGGACCCAAAGATCTACTTGACGAACAGAAAAAAAAATTCAAGATGGCGGAATTTAGTTTTCAATACAAAATATATGGGGAATATTGAAGAGACTAGAAGCCGGGAATCATGCAAGACTTTGATACGGTTCCATTTCAAGATTTGTTTTTATTGAAGAATTTTCATTATGACAAATGGTGACATGATGATCGAGGGTTTGGAAGGTGGGTGAGGAGTACGGCCTTGGTAATGAAAATAGGTGGGGGTGCTCGAACAAAAGTCACTCGAAACCTCATCCAATTGGCAGTGAGCTGAAAAAAAATCCAAAATGGCGGATTCAAGATGGCGGCCATACAAACTTCAACGGTGTCTATCTCGGAGACTATAAAAGATGGAAGAGTGGTTTTTGATAGAAAATGATTAAGACCTAAAAGTCTACTTGCCGAGTAGAAAAACCGCGGTCCGCTTGCGGGCCGCGCACCCACGCGCCCTACTAGTAATATATATATAGCTGCTGGGGCTGATTCACTGACTGACTGATTGATCACCTCTCCTGTAAAATTTTGTATAAAAATTTTTTTTTCACCGATGGTTTCGTGTAGATGACAAAAATTCATTCGAAGGAAAATTATGGAGAGAGCTGATGATTGAGGATTTCGGAGACGGGTGAGGAGCACGGCCAAGTTATTAAAGATAGGTAGGGGGTGCTCGAACAAATGTCATTCGAAACCTCATCCAATTGACAGTGAGCTGAAAAAAAATTCAAAATGGCGGAAAAAAGATGGCGGCCATACAAACTTCGTCGGTGTCTATCTCGGAGAGGATAAAATATGGAAGAGTTGTTTCTTAGCAAAAGATGATCAGAACCCAAAGGTCTACTAGATGACCAGAAAAAAAATCAAGATGGCGGATTTTTTTTTCTCCATACAAATTATGCTAGACTTTGAAACGGTTCCTTTTCAATATTTCTTTTATAGAAGAATTCTTATTCTGACAAATGATTTTGAAAAATTATATGGAGAGAGCTGATGATCGAGGGTTTGGAAGACGGGTAAAGGGCAAGGCCAGGTTATTGAAGATAGGTGGGGTGTGCTCGAACAAAAGTCACTCGAAACCTCATCCAATGTGCAGGGAGCTGAAAAAAAATCCAAAATGGCGGATTCAAGATGGCGGCCATACAAATTTCATCGGTGTCTATCTCGGAGAGTATAAAAGATGGAAGAGTGGTTGCTTGGCAAAAGATGATCAGGACCTGAAAGTCTATTTAGTGAAAAGAAAAACCGCGGTCCGCTTGCGGGCCGCGCCCCCACGCGCCCTACTAGTTATAATATATATAGCTCGATTACCACTCACTGACTCATTGACATAATTGTTCTCCTAGAAAGAGACAAAAAACGATAGAATGATGTACGGGAGATATGTTCGGGTGGGGGATTCGAGTGGGGAAAAATTATGACATTTCGGAAAAACAAGATGGCGGCCGACGTGATTCTTGTAACTCTTTTGTTTTCCAACCGATTTCTTTGAAATTTTGGATTATTGTAGAAATTAGTAAACGATTAACAGAAAAAGTAAAAAAAAATTAAGAAAACAAGATGGCGGCCGAGCTGTGACGTCTCAAATTTCCGACCCCTCTCCTGTAAAATTTTGTATGAAAAAAATTTTTTTCACCCATGGTGTCGTATAGAGCTCAAAGAATGTGACTCGGAGAAAGGTGGAGAGAGCTGATGAGTGAGAAGTTCGGAGACGGGCGAGGGGCACGGCCAGGGTATAGAAGATAGGTGGAGGGTGCTCGACCAAATGTCATTCGAAACCTCGAGCAGTTGCCAGTGAGTTGAAAAAAAATTCCAAAATGGCGGAAAAAAAATGGCGGCAAATTTTGTCCGTCTCTCTCTCGGAGACTATAAAAGATGGAGGAGCGGTTTCTCGACAAAAGATGATCACAACCCGGAGGTCTACCTGGTGAGTAGGAAAAAAATTCAAGATGGCGGATTTTTTTTCCCCCCATACAAAATGTATGGGGAATATTGAAGGGACTAGAAGTTGGGAACTATGCAAGACATTGATTTTGATAGGTTCATAGGGCTTTTTTTTTTTTCTTTTTTTTCATTTTACATTTGTTTTTTTTTTGTTTTTTTTTCATTTTTTTTCTTTTTTTTTCTTTTTCTTTTTCTTTTGTGAATGAGGAGCACGGCCAGGTTATTGCAGATAGGTGGGGTGTGCTCGAACAAATTTTTTGGCAAAAGATGACCAGAATCCGAAGGGCTACTTGATGAGCAAAAAAATCGCGGTCCGCTTTAGCGGGCCGCGCACCCACGCGCCCCACTTGTAGTAATAACACTTCCCGCGAGCTGCTTTAGCAGCTCGCGCACCGAGCGAAATAAATAAAGCCGAACAATCACGGTCCGCTTTAGCGGGCCGCGCACCCACGCGCCCTACTTGTAGTAATAACACTTCCCGCGAGCTGCTTTAGCAGCTCGCGCACCGAGCGAAATACTAGTTATTATAATATATATAGCTCGATTACCACTGACTGACTGACTCACTGATTGACATAATTGTTCTCCTAGAAAGAGACAGAAAACGATAGAATGATGTACGGGAGATATGTTCGGGTGGGGGATTCGAGTGGGGAAAAATTATGACATTTCGGAAAAACAAGATGGCGGCCGACGTGATTCTTGCAACTCTTTTGTTTTCCAACTGATTTCTTTGAAATTTTGGATTATTGTAGAAATTAGTAAACGATTAACAGAAAAAGTGAAAAAAATTAAAAAAACAAGATGGCGGCCGAGCTGTGACGTCTCAAGTTTCCACCTCTCTCCTGTAAAATTTTGTATGAAAAAAATTTTTTTCACCCATGGTGTCGTATAGAGCTCAAAGAATGTGACTCGGAGAGAGGTGGAGAGAGCTGATGAGTGAGGAGTTTGGAGACTGGCGAGGGGCACGGCCAGGGTATAGAAGATAGGTGGAGGGTGCTCGACCAAATGTCATTCGAAACCTCGAGCAGTTGCCAGTGAGTTGAAAAAAAAATCCAAAATGGCGGAAAAAAAATGGCGGCAAATTTTGTCCGTCTCTCTCTCGGAGACTATAAAAGATGGAGGAGCGGTTTCTCGACAAAAGATGATCAAAACCCGGAGGTCTACCTGGTGAGTAGAAAAAAATTCAAGATGGCGGATTTTTTTTTTCCCCCATATAAAATGTATGGGGAATATTGAAGGGACTAGAAGTTGGGAACTATGCAAGACAATGAGTTTGATAGGTTCATAGGGCTTTTTTCTTTTTCTTTTTTTTCATTTTACATTTGCATTTTTTCTTTTTTTTTTTCTTTTTTTTACTTTTTCATTTGTGAATGAGGAGCACGGCCAGGTTATTGCAGATAGGTGGGGTGTGCTCGAACAATTTTTTTGGCAAAAGATGACCAGAATCTGAAGGTCTACTTGATGAGTAAAAAAATCGCGGTCCGCTTTAGCGGGCCGCGCACCCACGCGCCCTACTTTTAGTAATAACACTTCCCGCGAGCTGCTTTAGCAGCTCGCGCACCGAGCGAAATAAATAAAGCCGAACAATCGCGGTCCGCTTTAGCGGGCCGCGCACCCACGCGCCCTACTTGTAGCAATAACACTTCCCGCGAGCTGCTTTAGCAGCTCGCGCACCGAGCGAAATAAATAAAGCCGAACAATCGCGGTCCGCTTTAGCGGGCCGCGCACCCACGCGCCCTACTTTTAGCAATAACACTTCCCGCGAGCTGCTTTAGCAGCTCGCGCACCGAGCAAACGCTAGTTATAATATATATAGCTCGATTACCACTGACTGACTGACTCACTGATTGACATAATTGTTCTCCTAGAAAGAGACAAAAAACGATAAAATGATGTACGGGAGATATGTTCGGGTGGGGGATTCGAGTGGGGAAAAATTATGACATTTCGGAAAAACAAGATGGCGGCCGACGTGAATCTTGCAACTCTTTTGTTTTCCAACCGATTTCTTTGAAATTTTGGATTATTGTAAAAATTAGTAAACGATTAACAGAAAAAGTGAAAAAAATTAAAAAAACAAGATGGCGGCCGAGCTGTGACGTCTCAAATTTCCACCCCTCTCCTGTAAAATTTTGTATGAAAAAAATTTTTTTCACCCATGGTGTCGTATAGAGCTCAAAGAATGTGACTCGGAGAAAGGTGGCGAGAGCTGATGAGTGAGGAGTTCGGAGACGGGCGAGGGGCACGGCCAGGGTATAGTACATAGGTGGAGGGTGCTCGACCAAATGTCATTCGAAACCTCGAGCAGTTGCCAGTGAGTTGAAAAAAAATTCCAAAATGGCGGAAAAAAAATGGCGGCTAATTTTGTCCGTCTCTCTCTCGGAGACTATAAAAGATGGAGGAGCGGTTTCTCGACAAAAGATGATCAAAACCCGAAGGTCTACCTGGTGAGTGGGAAAAAAATTCAAGATGGCGGATTTTTTTTTTCCCCATACAAAATGTATGGGGAATATTGAAGGGACTAGAAGTTGGGAACTATGCAAGACATTGATTTTGATAGGTTCATAGGGCTTTTTTTCTTTTTCTTTTTTTCATTTTACATTTGTTTTTTTTTCTTTTTTTTTATTTTGTTTTTAATTTTTTTCTTTTTCTTTTGTGAATTAGGAGCACGGCCAGGTTATTGCAGATAGGTGGGGTGTGCTCGAACAAATTTTTTGGCAAAAGATGACCAGAATCCGAAGGTCTACTTGATGAGTAAAAAAATCGCGGTCCGCTTTAGCGGGCCGCGCACCCACGCGCCCTACTTGTAGTAATAACACTTCCCGCGAGCTGCTTTAGCAGCTCGCGCACCGAGCGAAATAAATAAAGCCGAACAATCGCGGTCCGCTTTAGCGGGCCGCGCACCCACGCGCCCTACTTGTAGCAACAACACTTCCCGCGAGCTGCTTTAGCAGCTCGCGCACCGAGCAAATGCTAGTCTAATATATAAAATTCTCGTGTCACAATGTTCGTTCCCGTACTCCTCCGAAACGGCTGGACCGATTCTCATGAAATTTTGAGAGCATATCGAGTAGGTCTGAGAATCGGCCAACATCTATTTTTCATAGCCCTAAATGATAAGGGTGACCAACCACTAAATATTTTTGCTGGCGGTACGAAGTTCGCGGGGTCAGCTAGTATATTACTAGTGGTTCGCCCCGAACTGAGACCTCGCGGTATCCCATAATTCCCATAAGGTAGTTTTAACTATATTATATTGTAATTAAAACGCGCCGAATCTGATGGTCAATCGTCATCTGCTTTCGTGGATGGGATGCATATTTACAATATTAAAGACAGCGCCATCTAGTAACAGTATAGTGAAGTTTTGTTAAAAACATTGATGCCCATTAAAACTCAAATAATTTCGTTTCTTTATAATATTTATCTAATCTTAGTATTTGTTGTTCAAGTACAGAATATAACTCAAATTATGTGTAAGTTTCAAGTTTTAAAACAAAGTGGTTTTAGAAATCTAGCCTCGAATACAATCTCCACTTTGAAAGCCCCCCATTTCGTATGGGAGCCCCCCTGAAATAAAGATTTTTATAACTTTTTAAGCCATTTTCGGCTGGAGGCCATCGGTTTACATATCATACTTATCTAAAATTGAAGTAATTACGTTCAGAAATTCAGAAGTTATAAGGCTGTGACAGACGGACGGACGGAAAAGTGCAAATCGCTCTAGTAAACTCAGAGACCTTCGCTTCGCTCGGTCGATAAATGTGAAAGTTTGTGAGGTTGTATGGATGGATGTTTGTAACTCTTTCACGCCACAACGAATGAACCAAAACACAACTCTTTTTTAAAGTCGGTTAAAAAAGTAGCCTATGTTACTCCATAACATCAGCTATCTGTCAGTGACAGTGCCGTCAATATCGGTCCAGCCGTTCACGCGTGATACCGTGACCAAGGGAGATTCTTTTTATAATATATTATTATATAGATTTATTTTGCTTTTTTTATAATTCGACAAAGGTGACTCTTTGGGTTTTGCCGGCCGTTTCATTCACTTGGTTTCATTAAATTATCCTGCTACGCAGAACGCATTAAACAAAGCTGTTAACTGTTCCGTAGTTCTTAATAAAAAGAATAGGAAAATGCTTTTCCAGGCGTGATACCGGTTGATGGCTTTTTCCTGCTATCGATTTACTACAATATTCATTGATGTATGATTTAGATCAACATCGATGATAATATTGCTTAGGAATAAATAATAATTGATCAAAGGAGATCGAGATAAATAATCGAGAGTTATATTTAATATCATTTAAAAGGGAGGTTAAAATGTTAATATGAAAGGGTATTAAAAAATAATTACAATTAATCGAGTCATCATTATTATAAGAATTATAATTATGTACAACTGGAGGATAGTAAAGTAGGTAATAACTGTTCCGTAGTTCTTAACAAAAAGAATAGGAAAATGCTTTTCCGCGCGTGATACCGGCTGATGGCTTTTTCCTGCTATCAATTTACTATAATATTCATCGATGTATGATTTAGATCATACATCGATGATAATATTGCTTAGGAATAAATATTGATCAAAGGAGATCGAGTTAAATAATCGAGAGTTATAATCATTTAAAAGGGAGGTTAAAATGTTAATATGAAAGGTTATTAAAAAATAATTACAATTAAACTAGCGGCACGCTATGATGGCCGGTTTGACGTTTGTCCGCTCATGAAGTTCCGTATTAATTGATAACGACTTTGAAGGAAATAATTGTATTACTTTATTGACGATAGTGATGTGCAGAGATTCATAAATTTTATCGAATGTAGTTTTAGGTTTAGGACTCAAAATTTATTTATTAAATTGATTTCTAAAATGTATACAAGTGTAGAAAAATCAGTTTGCACCATTTAAGGGGTGAATGTACTTGTGAATATGAACAATTTTCACTATGTGGACAAACCTCTGAAATCGCAAAAAAATATCAGCTGTTTCATACAAAAGGTAAAATTTTTATTTTTATATGATATATACCACAACTCGGCATTTGGTTTTCTAAATTGAAAATTTTTAAAAACCTTTTTTGGTATCTTTTGTATTCATATGTTTCTTGTGTGCATATAAAGTATGTATATTCATTTTCATTCAAATATTCAGTTCGTTCAAATAAATTAAATAAACATATACATTTTTGTTTTATTAAACCTATTTAATCAGGTACAAAAACAAAACTTAATTGTTTTTTGTTCGAGAATAAATTGACATTCCACATCACTATTGTAATGTGTCAAACCGGCCATCATAGCGTGCCGCTAGTGTAATCGAGTCATCATTATTATAAGAATTATAATTATGTACAACTGGAGGATAGTATAAATATATACAGAATCTAAACTATATTTAAACGGTGGTAGGTAGGTAGATCCACCAGTCTTGAGATGAATTACATGGTTACATTTCAAAAAATGTACAAAACTTACTTTGACAAGAACCGATTAATTTTTGTTTTATTTTAATAAAAATCAAACCCACATCTCTCGGGAATCGCGCTAGAATGTGTGATTCCCGTCGGCCGGGACCCGGAATTTTTGATATCATGTAGTATGATGATGATGATGATAGGTTGGTAGGTTAATTTTAAAATTTTAAAATTTTAAAAAATATTATTTTAATTAGGTAACTAACGCAAACTAAACTAGAAAAGTTGAACTCTAAACTTTATTTTAAATCATATTATATTTTAAAATTAATTAATTATTATTTAATTTAATGTTTTTTTTTGGTTGTCGTAAAACCTGTAAAACCGCTTTGCGCATCATATGATCCAAACCTGTTGCTTTCTACCTAAACAAGAATTTTATGATAGATAATAGTATGTATTTTCTACCAACCTATATCCTTTCATTTTGTAAAGGAGATTTAACTTAGGTAGGTACTTACAAAGATCAAAATAATAATATTATTATAGTTGTTAAAGGTAGGTAGGTAGGTACCTATTATTTTGTTAATTGAGATAAAGTAGGTATTTGGAACAAAAGAATATTAACACTACCTACCTAGGTAGATTATGTCTTTACACAGATAAAGAATTCGACTCACCTGTCTATTTATTATTCACTAAAATGTACATTCTCACGAGGTCGTACGATAAATAACATCATCACAAATTGTACCAAAAACACTAAGCGAAACTGTACCAATAAAATGTCACAAATTAAAGTTATTTAAATTAAAAGTCAAGTTTGAAATATAATTTATGGAATAGTTCGCTGTTTTTATTTATTAATAGTAATTGTTTCACCATTAACGATCGCGATGCGTTTTCGCGCACACAATTTCGCGGACGCGTGCTAACGTCGGCGGTGCCGTAGGATCATAATCGCGAAGCCTTCGAGACCGTTCACTTATAAGCGAGTAGCGACTGACAACAAGCGCCCTTAGCTCATACAATAATTGTTGTTAATTAATCCCAATTATTCGTTCTAGTTAGGAGGAGATTTCTTCCAGTTTCAGCGCCGCCACTCGACGGGCGTTTGTCGAACTTTCATGACCGGGGACCGTTTATTTTCAGTTGGAGCCGCATATTATTTACATTGGGGCAAGGCGAAGTGAATCGCCCATAAAACATTCCGAAACCAATATGATATATGGGTAAACCGCGGATGATTCGTTGGGGCTCGAAAGATTTACGTACGTAACCTCAAACTTACTCATTTCGTGTAGGTTTACGTAAAACGAGTATAGGTTTGAGGTTGGTAGGTCTACGTAGCTCTTTAAAATTAGTATAGCCACGTATGTGCTAGGGACTTGCATCTACATAACGTAATCTTTATTCTTCTTGTCATCAACCGATCCACACGCCTCGGTCTTGTTCCTATCAGTTCTTGAAATATATTATTGTGTGCCAATTGCCATTTCAGCTTCGCAAGTCATTTAATTACCTATGATGGTTCCTAAAATTGTTGACTCTGAGCTTTAACTTTTAATTTCTTTGTAATTTTCCGGGATAAAAGTTAGTCTATGTGTTAATCCTGGATATGAGCTATCTCCATTCCTTTCAGCCAAATCGGTTCATCAAAGTAACAAACATCCATCCATCCATGCATCCAATATGCTGCCCGCGACTTTGGTCCAAGATCCCAGTGCCGCCAGACCTAAGTCATTTTCTCAGCAATTATTTGTGTACGATAGAGTACTGTTCGAATGTCTTTTCAGTATATGCGTACCAGCTAGATTGTGCCGACGGCCAATTTCCAGATACCAGGTGCTAAAGGTAGGTAAAAACTAGAATAACTTATTTTAAATTCTCAGGGCTGATTTTCATATATGTTTTAAAGAATATTGTAAAAATTAATAAATTAATACTGCCAGACGCTTACCGCCGGCGGTTACTTGCCAGACGCTTTGAAGCTCCCAAAAATATATATAATTTAAGTTAACTTATATTCTCAGTTCTGATTTTTATACATGATACACAGGGAACTATTGCGATATTATCTGTAAGTTGCCAGACCTATTGGAAGGGTCAAACATCCCCCCAGACACACATTATGTTTCCCCATATGTATGAGCGCTAGAACATGATTCACTTGTTTAAGTGTGTGAGAGATAATATCATCATACTATAATATTATAAATGCGAAAGTGTGTTTGTTGGTTTGTCCTTCAATCACTCTGCAACAGAGCTACGGATCGACGTGATTTTTTGCCTGGGTATAGCTTAGGATCTAGAGAGAGAGAACTATTGCAATATCTTCTGCAAGCTATACCCAGGTGTGGTGTACTTAATGAAACAACGGACTATCGCAGAATGGTTTATTTGCAGTGCTTGAAAACAAAGTACCGACATTGCTCTGTATAATTTGACTACCTACATACCTGACACTGCTCCTCTCTTAAATTAACTTAAAGTATAATTGCGGCCCTCTGTCACTGACGATGACTTTGCACAAACCCCAGCGAGCAAATAGCTTGCGCAGACAAGCTATTACAGTTGCTGCTGAGGTACTTGAAACCGGTTCTACTTCCAGCCATTTAGAATGAGCATCTAATATAACTAAATAATATTGATTTCGAAATGGACCTAGAAAGTCAACGTTCAACCTCGACCAAGGCTCAGTCGGCCACTCCCAGGTGTGCAGTGGCGCAGGCGGCGGCTGCGCGCGCTGCGCACTGCACGCCGCGCACTCGCGGCACGAGCGCTCGATGTCCGCGTCCAAACCACTCCACCAAACATAGTTTCGTGCCAGTTGCTTCATCTTAACGACACCAATATGCCCTGAGTGTAATTCATCTAACACGGCGTCATGCAAGCTGGCGGGAATTATTACTCTGTAACCCCAAACTAAACATCCCTGTTCTAAGAATATATTTTCCCGTCTGATGTGATATTGTTTAATAATATTATCATCTGTTCGTTCGGGCCAACCGAACTTAACATAACTTACTATCTTGTTAAGAGTGGTGTCTTTAGCTGTTTCACTCTTAATTTCATTAAATGTTATAGGTAATTTGTCTTCTATAAAAAACAAATAACTTTTGTCCCTGTTATTATCATTATGTGCGATACGTTGGTTTTCTCCCAATGGCAGACGAGACAAAACGTCTGCGAAACGATTTCTCGATGAAGAAATAAATTCGATGTCAAAATTGTAAGCGGCCAAGCGTATCGCATATCTCTGCAAACGGCCTGCCGCCGTTTGCGGTATGCCTTTGTTTTTACCAAAAATGTAACTTAAAGCCCGGTGATCACTGCGCAAAATGAAATGCCGACCGAAAATATACCTATGATGCCTGCTAACTCCAAAGATAATGGCTAAAGCTTCTTTGTCTAACTGTGAATAATTCCGCTCGGCATCATTGAGTGTGCGCGAGGCGCAACTGATAAGACGTTCCGAGCCGTCGGGGTAGCGGTGCGACAGCACCGCGCCGAGCCCGTACGCGCTGCTGTCGACCGACAACAACAGCGGCAACTTCGGGTCGTAGTGAGCTAGCACCGGCGAACTACTGAGTATTTGTTTAATTCTATTAAAGGCACTTTCACATCCTGGACTCCAAATCCATTTGGCATTTTTCTTAAGCAAGTCATACAAAGGTTTCAATACAGAACTCATGTTAACGCAAAATTTATTGTAAAAGTTAACAAGCCCTAGAAAACTTTTCAATTGCGTTACATCTTTTGGCGATGGCGCTGACACAATTGCTTCTATCTTATTTACATCAGTGTGTAAGCCTTCTTTATCAATTTTATACCCTAAGTATGTTACACTATCTTTAAAGAACTCACACTTGGACCAATTAACTCGCAAACCAGCTTCTTTTAATCTAGCTAGAACTGCGCGTAAGTTTTTACAATGTGTTTTTCTATCTTTACCGGTTACACAAATATCGTCTTGAAAAGCTACGGTAGACGATAGCCCACATAAAGTTTCTTCTATCAACTTTTCAAAATATTCAGGAGCACATTTTATTCCGAAGGGCACTCGCTTGTAAACAAAAGTACCTACATGTGTCGTTATAGCGGTAATAGGCTGAGAGTCCTCCGTTAACAACACTTGCTGATAGGCGTGGGACAAATCCAATTTCGAAAACTGTTCGCCTCCCCCGAGCGAGGCAAATATATCTTCAATTCGTGGCAGAAGATAATGAAAATCTTTTAATAACGGATTAATTGTTATCTTATAGTCACCACATATACGAATATCTCCATTTTTTTTAATAATAGGCACAATAGGTGTACCGTAATCAGATCGGTCTACCTTATATATGACGTCATCGCGCTGCAACCGCTCGAGCTCGCGCTCGACCGGGGCGCGGAGCGCGAGGGGAAGCGGCCGCGATTTTACAAAAACTGGAGTCTTATCGGCTAAGTGTAACTGCATACGAGTTTTAAAGGTCCCGAGCCCATCAGCAAAAACCTCAGGAAATTCCTTTCTCAATGACTCGATGGTATCACTATAATGTCACTCTTTACAGACAAGTTATGACAGCTCGTGATATCTATTTGTAAAAATCTTATCCAGGTTCGGCCTAGTAAAGGAGGGCCTCCATTTTCAATTATAAAAAGCGGTAACTTGTGCGAACAAGAGTGATATTTGACATTTACCATGATGTATCCGAGAGGTTCGATAACATTACCTGCGTAAGACTTTAACTTTAAGTTCTTATGTTGTAAACAAACATTAGAGAAATGTTTATCATAATAATATTTTGAAATTGCAGAAATCTTACTACCAGTATCTATTTCGAATTTAATTACTGAGTTTTCTACATTTAATTTGAGGTAATACGGGCCGTCATTGCCCTCGCTAATCTATATATATAAAAGAAAGTGGTGTTAGTTACACTATTTATAACTCAAGAACGGATGAACCGATTTGGCTCAAAATTGGTGGAGAGGTAGCTTAGAACCAGGAGACTGACATAGGATACTTTTTATCCCGTTCGACCGCGTTTCCGTCAAGTCAATATAAAACCTGGTATAACAAAAATGCATCTGACATGGAATAAAAAAAACGAAAATGACAGTGGAAGAACAAAACGTAGATAAATGACAGCTAAACGTAATTTTGTATTTGGTTAATTATGGTAAAAACAATTATAAAAATTATAGTTTAACGTAATTGATAAAATCATCAGTAATATGTTTTCTCTTTGAATCATCATTAACAATGCCGCGAGCAAGACGATCAAATGTTTCCTGCTACAAAGCTACGGATTGACGTGATTTATTGGATAGGTATAGTTGAGAACCTGGAGGGTGACAAAGATTTCCCGCGGGATGTTATGAACTAAATCCACGCAGACGAAGTCGCGGGCATCAGCTAGTTATATTATAAAATTCTGACTCGCTCTCATCGGAATCATTTAAAAAAAACTGACCTTTGGAATTCTTCTGGTTCGCCGAATCACTGCACTTGTCACTATTAACAACACAAGCGGCCTTTAAATGGCCCCTCTTACCACATGTATCACAAACGTACGACTTAAACCTGCAACGGGACGGGGCGTGCCTCCCGCGCCCGCACCGCCAGCACGAGCGCTGCCCCTCTGCGCTCGCGGCGCCTGCCCTGGATCCAGCTGCATCGGGCTGCGTGTCTCCTGAGTCTCTGCACCGCTCCGTGCGGCCGCGCTCCCCGCGCGCCGTCGAGGGTCTGATGCGGTGCAGCCCTTCCGGTTCAGCGCTGGAGCTCACCCCGGTAGCCGCCTCCGCCGCGTGCCTCTCCGCCGCCTCGAGCGCCAAAGCAAAAAACTGACCTTTGGAATTCTTCTGGTTCGCCGAATCACTGCACTTGTCACTATTAACAACACAAGCGGCCTTTAAATGGCCCCTCTTACCACATGTATCACAAACGTACGACTTAAACCTGCAACGGGACGGGGCGTGCCTCCCGCGCCCGCACCGCCAGCACGAGCGCTGCCCCTCTGCGCTCGCGGCGCCTGCCCTGGATCCAGCTGCATCGGGCTGCGTGTCTCCTGAGTCTCTGCACCGCTCCGTGCGGCCGCGCTCCCCGCGCGCCGTCGAGGGTCTGATGCGGTGCAGCCCTTCCGGTTCAGCGCTGGAGCTCACCCCGGTAGCCGCCTCCGCCGCGTGCCTCTCCGCCGCCTCGAGCGCCAAAGCGAGTTCCACCGCTCGCTTATAATCGATGTTCCGCTCGGCAAACAATCTCGACCTCATGTCTTCACTATGAAGACCAGAAACAAACTGGTCTCTCAAATTAACCTCGAGAGAATCTCGAAAATTGCAGTGTTTCGCTAGATGCTTCAAACTTTTCAAATAATCACTCACTGCTTCCCCTTGTGATTGTTTCCTTTGCCGGAACATATGAGGCATATGTTCTGCGATCTCCGACCTCTGTGGCTCTAAATGATCTTTGACGATTTTCACTAGTTGTTCGAAAGTCTTGTCTTCAGGTAAATCCGGTGAGCACAAGTCACACATTAGTTCGTAACATGTAATGCCGACGTGCGTGACCAGCGTGGCCACGTGTAACTCTTCCCTTATGTTATTTAAAGCAATAAATTGCTTTACCCGGCGGCAATAAGCATCCCAGTTGTGGGAACTGACGTCAAATGGTTCTATTTTGCCAAAAGGCATGATTTTAACCAAAAAAAAAACTAAACAAAACCGAACTGCGCCAAATGTGGTGTACTTAATGAAACAACGGACTATCGCAGAATGGTTTATTTGCAGTGCTTGAAAACAAAGTACCGACATTGCTCTGTATAATTTGACTACCTACATACCTTACACCAGGCAAAAAATCACGTCGATCCGTAGCTCTGTTGCAGAGTGATTGAAGGACAAACCAACAAACACACTTTCGCATTTATAATATTATAGTATGATGATATTATCTCTCACACACTTAAACAAGTGAATCATGTTCTAGCGCTCATACATATGGGGACGCATAATGTGTGTCTGGGGGGATGTTTGACCCTTCCAATAGGTCTGGCAGCTTACAGATAATATCGCAATAGTTCCCTGAGTATCATGTATAAAAATCAGAACTGAGAATATAAGTTAACTTAAATTATATATATTTTTGGGAGCTTCAAAGCGTCTGGCTAAAGTAACCGCCGGCGGTAAGCGTCTGGCAGTATTAATTTATTAATTTTTACAATATTCTTTAAAACATATATGAAAATCAGCCCTGAGAATTTAAGATAAGTTATTCTAGTTTTTACCTACCTTTAGCACCTGGTATCTGGAAATTGGCCGTCGGCACAATCTAGCTGGTACGCATATACTGAAAGGACATTCGAACAGTACTCTATCGTACACAAATAATTGCTGAGAAAATAACTTAGGTCTGGCAGCACTGGGATCTTGCTCTACTTCGTGAATTAAGGTTTTTAATTCTCTTTAAATTTTCCGGGATAAAATGTACCTAGTCTATGTGCTAATCCTGAGTATGAGCTATCTCCATTCCAAATTTCAGCCAAATCGGTTCATTCGTTGTGGCGTAAAAGAGTAACAAACATTCATCCTCACAAACTTTCGCATTTTTAATATACTAATATTATAAAACTTGAGAGGTATCAAGGGACACCCGGATGGAACGTAGTTCCTTTCGATTAATTAATTTGGCATTGTGTTCGGTATTTTCGCGGTACAATAATGGGTCTCCGTAGCCTTGTGGCTTCTGCAGTCGCCTAACAGCCAAAGGTCGATGGTTCGAATCCCAGCTCGACAGACCGAATTTTCCATTTTCAATTTTATTTTAAACAATTTCTACATGTGGAACCTTTCCCTAATTTTTTATAACTTATAAGTTATAAAAAATTAGGGAAAATTATAAATATTAATAACTTTTTTTAACTTATAAGTTATAAAAAATTAGGGAAAAATTCCACATGTAGAAATTATTTAAAATAAAAAACATGAGAGGTGTCAAGGGACACCCGGATATGGAACGTAGTTCCTTTTGATTACATTGTGTTTGGTATTTTCGCGGTACAACATTGGGTCTCCGTAGCCTAGTGGCTCCGGCAGTCGCTTAACAGTTCAAAGTCGATGGTTCGAATCCCAGCTCGACAGACTGAATTTTCCATTTTCAATTTTATTATTTTATTTTAAACAATTTCTACATGTGGAATTCGCTACGGAGACCCAATATTGTACCACGAAAATACCGAACACAATGCCAAATTCACATTCAAAAAAGTGTCGGTTTCAAAAAAGTGTCGATCAGTGTTGAGTGTCGGTTCAATTTTGTCTTAATTTTTTCCGTCTAGCCCCCTTCCGCACCGCGCGATAAGGAACTACGTTCCAAAAAGTAGGCTTGGAAGTGGAAGTAGGCTTAGGTAGGATTATAAATTCCAAGTTAGCAACCATGTCTCGGAAGTCAGGGCCAATACTCATTACTGGAAACACGTTTTTCGAAAACTTTGGTCATAAAATCACAGAATATAATTAGATAAAAGAGGCAAAGGACGCATAAATACGCTTACTTTATTTTATTTGAAAAAACATGGCGCAGTTGAGACAATACTTTAGCAGTTTCAATTTTGAAAGCAGCTTAATTTAAAAAAAAACCGGCCAAGTGCGAGTCGGACTCGCGCACCGAGGGTTCCGTACTCCAAAAGTAAAAGTAAAACGATAATATTATATTAATTTGCTTATTTATCGTTAACTTTGTTTGTAGAGGTTTATTGTTAATATAAAAAAAAACTATGCTAGTTAGAGCCTTGGTTTTATTTTTCCTGTAAAATATACATAAACTTCTCCCTTTTTTAATAAAACTAAAAATAATTTTCGATTTTTCTTTATTCCAATGACGTTGGGCCACTATTATACACAACTATGCCAAATTTCATGTTGATAGCTTTAATAGTTACCGAAATAATCGACTGTGACAGACGGACGGACGGACGGACGGACGGACGGAGAAAGTCTCACCATAAGGGTTCCATTTTTACCATTTTGGTACGGAACCCTAATTAAAAAATATTTTGCGTTTGGTTGTACGTGTATAGGTTCACGGATAGAGATTGATCTAAAGGCGTGTTTCAAAAATAAAATAACATTTCCCTCCCGGTTTTGGAACTATAAATTGCTGTACATACTTATTATTATCTACTCTCATAAGTCATAAGTCATAACTATAGTAAAGGTTAAAGGAAAATCGTGGAACTAGAAACACGGAACACTCAATTAGGTACCTAGTCGGAAAATAGTGATAAAATTGTTTGAAATAAAAATAAATTATTTAAAAAGATATACATTAAATTCTCTTTGCCGAAAAGACTCTGGGTCTGAGGCATGAAGTCTATGCAAAAAACTAACGAGACATTTCATCGCGGTTAATTTTCTCATCTGATGAGTGGTGACAGAATTGCTGGATCATGTCTTGCGCAAAGAATTCTTGGCACTATCGGGCTTAGCTATCAGGTCTATAGCGGCTAAGCCGTGTAAATGTACCTAATGTTACCTTTATACATAAGTAGGTAATCCCATCGGCTGTTCAGAAGCTAGGTAAGCCCGAATAGACAGACAAAAAAAAACAACACATTGTTGGTGTGATGCTCCAAAAAAGGTGTCATGCTATCGTCATCATCATTAGAAACCCATCAACGGCTCACTATACTAAGCGCAGGTCTCCCCTCAGAGAAGGGTTATAGGCCATAGTCCACCACGCTGGCCCAATGCGAATTGGCGGACTTCACATAGTACCTTTGAGAACATTTGGAGAACAGGTGTGCAGGTTTCCTCATTAATCCTTCTCTGAGAGGAGACCTGCGTTGCAGCAGTGCTAGCCTAGTGGTTAGTACTGCGGTCTTCTATTCGGAGGGTCGCAGGTTCGATCCCGGGCACGCACCTCTGTTAACTATCACAAGCTTCAACAGTGAAGGAAAACATCGTCATGCTACGTCAGTATTATAAGGTCTGTGGTCATGCTATACCTACCTGCCGTTGCCCGATGCAATATCAGGTCGGTAGGTACTTCCCGTTCGTGCTTCGTATAAAACTTGTACGATGCACGCGATTTATACTACAATTAATATACGTAGAGACAGTTATTTCGAAAATATACCACATCATCATCAGCGGCGCTACAGCCCCTCGTGGGCCCGGACCTGTTCCAGAAGCTTCCTCCATCCATCTCTGTCATTCGCGCTCGTCCTCCAACTTCTCACACCAAGACGCTTTCCCCATCACATACATTGATGCATCCAGCCAACGAAGTCTTGGCCGACCAATATTTCTGCGACCGTCTGGGTGTGACGACATTAATTTTTTTTTTATTTGATGTTCGTCCATTCGTTTCACATGTCCAGCCCATTGCAATCTTGCGATCTTTATGCGAAAATATACTATACCCAGACAGACCTAAATTTTGAGTGAAAACTTCTTTAGGCGCGTTGAGCACCCAAAAGGGTGAGCAAAAACATGGATTTCGCGTCATCGTTACCTTCACAATTTTCACCTGGAGAATTCAGTAAGCTTTCAAAATTTCAACACATTAGAAGTTCCCAAGCAACGTTGTACAGCGCAGCGGGCAAGCAGCCGCCTTTCTTACCGTTTAATGTATGATGTCGCAGGTTCGAATCTCACTCACGAAATCGTGACGGTGCGCTTTCCTTACCTATTTGTTTTTAATTATTAGCAAATCTAGTTTTCACTTCTATCGGCAGTCCCTGCAAATTTTATTTAAATTCTTTAGTTTAAATTCAAAATTATTTATTTCACGTAGGCCAACCTAGCTGTGGCTCTTATGACACGTCATAACTCTACCACCGGTTTATCTCTTTGCTTAGATAAGGACAGGGTAAAATATCTCGGTACTTCTTATTCATAGTAGAAAAGTACCTACCATACGCTTCTGCGCATCTTGAAACCGTATAACATAAATATTGTATGCGATCTCCAGCTCGAAACTAATTAATTTGACTATCAAATTGTTAAAAGATCATTTAGCACATGCCGCGATGATGAAGTCAGGCAACCGCCGATATCTAGAAATAAATATAGTACTTAACTACTAGTACTTAATAGTAACAGCCTTCTTACTAAAAATATCCAGCAGTGACCAGTACGATTATGAAGACCTAAGTTTTTAGAATGACTTCGCACCCGTGAAATTCGAGTACCTACCTACCTACTTAAGATTTTGCTTGATAGGTGCACAAACACATCGGGTGATATTACTCGGCCGGTCCAAAGTTACAGACTTGCCGAGACAGAAGGACTTTAGGCTTAGATTGCTATAATCTGCCGACTAAAAAAAATTGTATGGACAACCGACAACGTGGAACACGTGCTATGCACCGCCTGCCCTCTCGTCTCTAGAAACGCAGGAAGAACACGTTCGACTCCGGAGTATCTTCAGACGATGCTAACTCTACAGTGCACAATCCCACGATTTAATGATAGGTTAGTAGTAAGACTACAGGCGTAGATATCTTGTAGTGCGACATTGCGGCTATCGATCTACTTTACTATTATTATAGATTTAGGTACTTTTCAGTGACTATAGTGTAAAACGGTCAACACACTCAGGCTGAAATCTAAGTATAGACTATATTCTGGTTCTACTCAAGACTCAACATAGGATTAAAATGAGACACAAATATGTTCCGACCCGACTTAAATCTGTCTCGTTTTAGTTTTGAGTCTGAGTGAGAGTGCCATTTATAGATCTTACCCTCAGAACACACGCGATTTCTGATATTCATGACCGCGATCTCGGGTACTTGACTAGGTACCTATCTAACTTGGTATCAAGTCAGATGGCGTTCGTTCTGAAGTGTGACTTAACCTTCGATATTAATCACCGTTGTGGCTACAGTTTAAAAGTTTTCACCTTTTTGTCCCTAAAATTACGGCAAAACTGCTAAACAGATTTGGATGAAATACAGGTTCTTCTTCTTCTTCTTCTTTATCAACCGATAGACGTCCACTGCTGGAGAAAGGTCTCTTGCATGGACTTCCACAGGCCTCGGTCTTGCGCCGCCTGAATCCAGCGGCTCCCTGCGACTCGCTTGATGTCGTCGGTCCACCTGGTGGGGGGTCTGCCAACACTGCGCTTCCCGGTGCGGGGTCGCCACTCCAGCACCTTGGGACCCCAACGACCATCAGCTCTTCGAACTATGTGCCCCGCCCATTTCCACTTCAGTATCGCGACTCGCTGAGCTATGTCGGTGACTCTGGTTCTCCTACGGATCTCCTTATTTCTGATTCGATCCCGCAAGGACACTCCGAGCATAGCTCTCTCCATCGCCCGCTGAGCGGTCCTGAGCCTACTTATGAGGCCCTTAGTTAGGGACCATGTCTCGGATCCGTAAGTCATCACTGGCAACACGCACTGTTCGAAGACTTTAGTCTTCAGGCACTGAGGAATTTTGGACGAGAAGACATCTCGGAGCTTCCCGAACGCTGCCCAGCCGAGTTGGATTCGGCGGTTTATCTCTTTCTCGAAATTGGACCTACCTAGCTGGACTGTGTGTCTCAGGTAAATATACCTACTCGTCGACAATTTCGAGTGCAGAGTTCTCAACAAATACAGGTTACCACCTACCAAAAGAGATGACTATATGACCTATGGTATTTACCTACCTGCTTCAATGACTACTAATAGAATAGTTTCCCAAGTGTGGAATTCTGCTTTATAACACAGATACGTTAATGTTTCTCAAGTAGGTAATTTGTCATATCCATGTAGGGGAGCGTGGTTCCAAAAACGTTTGTATGCCATACAAACGTATCATGACGCCTCAGGGGTCGGTTTACACTGGCTTGATGCGGCTGAGTCTAGTAACAACTCGCAAAAATGAAACCCAACTCCCAAGCCAACGGTTGCCAACATAAAGAGACCCCCTATTCAGGACATTATTTTTTTTTTGAGATGAGGTTGAGGTCAAAATATTATTGCGATGTTTTGAAAGAAGCCTTTTCCATCGTAGCCAGTCATGAGTCTGTTATGTGTCTCTAGTAGATCCTACAAGGTAAGTTATTTTTTTAACTCGCTCTATTTTTTTTTCTCTTATTTATATTTCCAATTTCAAACCACGAACAACGTTTAATTTACTGATCAACAAAACACCAACTTTTGTAATCCCATGAAATGAGTTGAGCTAATTTTAAGAGAGCATTTCACAGTGATAGGTATTAATTTCATGTTTTGGTTAGCTCGGATTTTTTGTGGATACTTATCAATAAAAAGATTTATAGGCCGGTTAAAACAATAAATTTTAAAAATAAATAGATACTTTAAATTTCTTTTTCTTTTTCAATTGAGATCTTCTTCTTGATGCCTACAGGCACAGCCAAACAATAAACTGATGTCATAACAGGGTTCCACTTTCCTTCATATCGCCGTTCCATGCCTGCTATTTCCTGGTGAAAACGCTTACCGTTCTCATCGATAACGTCTCCCATATTATTTCGGGGTAAAAAATCTAAGTATGAGTTATAAATATGTGGCTTGAATGCACTATTCAAACGATTTGTTTCTGTAAGTATATCAAACTCATTAGGGATAGGCCATTGTACCAGCAAGACATGGTACATAGTCGCGCGCGACGAATGCCGACATTGCAACAAGCACACCATGTGTATATCTCAGACATTCGAGCTAAGCCAGCTGTGAAACGTATATGGTTGATGAGTGGTTACCGTGTAATTCTTGATATCACAACTCATTATCATTGGGCAAAAACCTTGTTGACCAGTGAATAATCGGTATTTTTAATGTTAGGCAACATCCTAATCGAGACTGTAGTGATGATGGATGCAACTTTTCCACAATCGACAAGCAGAATCCTAAGGGGTACCACAAACACAGTCACCGTACTATACCGACTCTCATATGATGTCAGGGAATGCACTTTTATTAACCGAGTAATACCCAGTTAATAAAAGTGCAGCGGGTATTGTACTTAAGTAGGTACGCATTCCGCGTTCTTAATTTCTTATTGCCTATTCGTCAATCAACTTAATGGTATTTCATTCGTAACTGACAATTAAACAGGATTTTTGATTAATATCAATTAATCGAACAACAGCGTTTATTATGTTCTATGTGAACATAAACAGTGACGCACACGAGTAGGTAAATCAGAA
Organism: Oeneis ivallda; assembly: GCA_029955525.1. Taxonomy (NCBI): domain Eukaryota; kingdom Metazoa; phylum Arthropoda; class Insecta; order Lepidoptera; family Nymphalidae; genus Oeneis; species Oeneis ivallda. Next base: position 16,451,574 of record JARPMR010000020.1, on the reverse strand, counting down.
ATGGAGAGATCTGTAGAAGAATCTAAGTTACCGATATACTTAGCTCAGGGAGTCACGAAGCTGAAGTGAAAATGGACGGAGCACATAGTTCTAAGAGCTGATGGTCGTAGGAGTCCCACGTCCCATGGTGCTTGAATGGCGACCACTCACCGAAAAGCTCAGTGTTGGTACCATACCAACATCAGACGGATCGCACGGGACCGCTTGATACAGACGGTACAAGACCGAGCCCTGTGGAAGTCAGTACAAGAATATCCATTATCCATACCTTTGTCCATGGCTGGAAAAAGGTCTGGCAGACATAGGTATTATAATATTGCCATGTTTTGGCCGAAAAATAAGTGAATTGGTATCAAGCAGATAATTATGCACGTGCCATCAGTTTTCGTGAGGATGCTATAAAACGTGCAAAGTGGAAGAGATAGCAAGAAAGCGGGCCATGGCGTAAGTCGGGACAAATACTAGGAAGAAGAATATTGCCTTATCTTATTCTTCAGGCGAAACAATGTTTTTACTTTTTTCATAAACTTCCACTTAGTTTACCCCCGTCGCAGTGATGATGGAGCTGAACAATGAATATTGTGAAGCTCCAATCGTTTGGACTCTTTGGATTCATCCTAATATGCTCTATTCATTAGTAGACTTGACTCGCCTTACCCCATTTCAATAGAGTGAGACTCTTATTTATATAGACTGTTACACGTTTTAAAGCTCACCATTAGGTGCAACTTGTAGCTACATCCCAGCTCCAGATATCGATTATTTTCATGCTTGGACCGTTACTTTATATTCTTTAGTTTTAACGTCATCTATGAATGTAAGTGGTCAACGCACAAGCTCAACTTTTTATAATCCCGCGGGAACTGTGGTTTTCCAGGAGAAAGAGTAACCCATGACACTGTTCAGGTTCTCACTTCTCAACTACTCTATACCCATGCCACTCTCCAGGTCCTCAACTACTCTGTACCCGTGCCACTCTCCAGGTCCTCAACTACTCTATACCCATGCCACTCTCCAGGTCCTCAACTACTCTATACCCATGCCATTCTTCAGGTCCTCAACTACTCTATACCCATGCCTCTCCAGGTCCTCAACTACTCTATACCCATGCCACTCTCCAGGTCTTCAACTACTCTATACCCATGCCACTCTCCAGGTCCTCAACTACTATTACTCTGCTTTAGTAGACAGGCTAGCTGACAATAGGAATATGCAAACTTTGTGTGATGCAAAGGCAGCCTACTGAGGATAGCCCAGGATGTAAAAGAATAAAAGCCAGTTTATCCACAAAAATACTTTATTGTACCACTGTGGAGATTAACACTTAACCTAAGTGAATGGCGTCCAGACTACTTGAGTGGAATGAATCTGGAGCTGTGGGTGGCACCGATACCAGGCCTACCGTGTTTCACAGGCTTGTATGTGACAGAAAACTCGCCGAGGTAGTGGCCGATCATCTCAGGCTTGATTTCAACCTGCAAACAAAGCCTTAGTTAATACACATGCTAAAATGACAATCTTTATCAGACAAAACACTTATTTTGATTTTATCTAACGATGCTTAAATGATCCCTTAAGTGAGTCTCTTTACATAGTAGGTAGACCCTAAATACAATCCCTTATCCAATGTCATTTTCATGTAGGCCAAATTTTGGCACTCATGAATCAACCACCGGTTCGGAAAGCTGATTCTGCTGAGAAGAGCCGGCAAGAAAATCAGCAGTTGCTCTCTTCAAAACAAAATACTTAATACAATATCATAAAAAATACAAACAATAGAATTATTTTTTATTCAAATAAACTTTAACAAGTACTTTTGATTAATTGGCGAGTCTACCACTGGTTCGGAATGCCCTTCCTGCCGAGAAGAACTAGCAAGACACTCGACGGTTGCTCTTTTCAAAACAAGTTTACAATAGGTACTATGCTTATGTATGCAGTGTTTCCATAATGAGGGCAAGTTCCAAAAAATGCAAATTTACAATTCATGTTAAGACAGGCAAGCAGAAAGTAGCCCCATTCCCACCAGTAGCACCCGTTCACGAGCATGATGCATGATTGAGCCATTGCTTTGCTCAACCATATTTGAGGGTATGTAACGTATTTGTGTGTTACAGTTTTTGCAATTCACGAAGGCGAGTGAGTTTTACTCGTGGTTACTTCGTGTACATGCACATTGCATAAGTGTGCGTGCCTGTCAAAGCCTAGGTGTGAGCGGGCAGGCGCAAGCATTGCACTCGCTCACACTTATACAGATACGACACACACACAACCATAAGTCAGTCGCCCTCGTGAATTGCAAGAACTATACAATTTGTAAGTTACACTATCTTGTCATAAGCTGGATGCCAAGCAGATTGTTTCCATGCAACTTTGTCATTAAGAAATTCACTAACTTTGTAATAAAACCACAACTTAACAAATGTGTTTTTACACATTGTTTAAATTGGTGTAATGGCAAATCTATTACTTCCTTCGGAATGATATTAATATAAATTTAAACTCAGCTTAAGTTTCATTACATCCAGTAAAGGTTCATTAAAACAAAATAGACAAAGTAAGTTAAGGTAGTTAAGTTAAGTACGTTAGGCCATCAGTCACAAAAAAAGATGATTAACATGATGGGCAAATGAAAAATCCAAATAGGCTTGGAATTCCTCAACTTTTGCTTTATGCAGGTTTCCTCATTTTCTTTACCAATCAGCACTATAAACAATGCACATGAGTGTATCAAGTGTAAAATAAATAGCTTGACATTGAAGCAATTTGATCATCACCATTATCACATAGCACTATCATAAATGGTAAGAAGAAAATTGATAGAGATATAAATATATAAACAGATAAGTGCCCCCACTTATCTGTTTATATATTATTATATCTTTTTTAAGAAACAGTCTTTCCAGAATACATGTACTAAACATCAGAAAAAACAGAAGAGGTAGAGAAATATTAACGACTGTGGTAACACAGAGGTACAGATTTTTTAAACAGTATGAAATGCATGTCATAAATTATATTCTAACTCTTTCATCCACTTTGAGTTAGGTTTTGAAAATCCTACAGGAACCCTATTTTTTAGGATAAAAGGTAGCCTTAGGTAGGTCCAAGTCCTTAACTATGCCCATGCAAAAAATCACAAACTTTACAGACAGGCTTAGGGTGTTACACATTGACAGGTCATATACTCTATAAGCTACAAGATACAACTATAATACTGTGCGAAATTCAGGCACAACTGCAATATGCACAGGCTTTTTAGTAAACTTTGTTTAAATGAGCTGCTGTCATAAAATGACTGTTCGGAAGTTCATCACTCCTTAATATTTGGACATTAAATTGAGTATTTTCAATTTACCTGGTTGAAAGTCTTTCCGTTGTAAATTCCAACAATAGAGCCAACCATCTCTGGTACAATGATCATATTCCGCAAGTGAGTCTTAACGATTTCTGGCTTTTCATTAGGAGGTGCCTCTTTCTTTGCCCGACGTAGTTTTTTGACTAACGCCATCGGCTTACGCTTCAATCCTCGAGCAAATCGTCGGCGGGCACGCGCATGCATCAATTCCATGAGCTGTTCACTGAAAAATGAACATATCTTTAAAAAGCCGAATGTTTGGAGGTTATGTTTTGCATGTCAACAAAAAATTATTACTGAAAAGTGTGTTTATTTTTTAGAACCAGAGAAGGGCTTACTTTGGCATATCAAGAAGCTGATCCAAATCGACCCCTCGGAAGGTAAACTTCCTGAAGGTACGCTTCTTCTTCAGAGTTTCTTCGACCTGGAAAACGTAAACATATTTGGTCACAATCAAAAAATATCACTCGAAAACATATCCGATTTCGACACATAGTAATCACTTATGTTCTCAGGAAAATTTTTAACACGATTCACGAACTTAAACGGGATTAGAACTTATTAAATTTCTTCACTAACCTCAGCCATGTTTTATTTCTTTTGACAGAACTGAAAGAAAGAATTTTTAAAAACTTCAAAATTTTAATGTCATTCACAGACAGTAAAGACATTTGGGCTGGAACCACATCTCTGCGCATCGATTCGCATTTTGTCCATACAAAGCTGTCATTTTTTACGCCTCAATTCGGCTTTTCGAAGAGTACACGACTCTGACAATTCAACCTCAGTACGAGTAACGCGCATAATGCTACGAACAAAAAAGTCTGCCACGTTACATTTACGCACACATAATATAGGTTATATACAGTGTAAGACAGACAATTAATTAATTGCGATGCTACCACATCGATAAATAATTTATATCGATAGTTTTCCTAGGAAAAACAGAAAATTTCCTATGCACAAGCAAAACACACTCAAACAATTTAAGTCATCTGAACTCTTTACTTGGTTAGCGTAGCATGTCTTTTTAGGGTTCCGTAGTAAAACAACTAGGAACCCTTTATTTAGTTTCGCCAAGTCTTGGTACCTGTGGTAATTCAGAGACTATTGGTACTTAAGAGCTGTAGTTTGGCATGGTTATACATATTATTAACTATACCGACAAAGTTGTACACTAAAATCTTGAAGAAAACTATAATTTTGGGTACCTTCCCTAGACGTAAAGGGGATGAATATTTTTTTACTCGTATATTCTAGTGTGTGGGATGTCATTGGACGGGTTGTTACGGGTTTCGTTTTCGAAATATTGAGCATTAAATTTAAATTTTGCCTAGCCCAGGGGTTAGGGCTGTGGTTGCAGGTTCGATCTCAGGCACGCACCACTGTCTTTTCGGAGCTATGTGAGTTTAAGTAAAAACATATTAGATGCCATTAATATTGCTGTAACGCTGCTTATTTTGCGGATTTCTATGATAACCAAGGACTAATCAAGAATTAAACCTAATTTGTAGCAGTTAAAGGTTGAAATTGTTTATAAAAAAACACAAATAGTCTCGTGGGAAGTGTGGCTACGTCAAAGCTTACCTTACGATTAGGTATCACTACGATTTTAATGAAATATTACGTAAGTACTAGATTAGCTAAACGATAAAGTTCTCGATTATTCTTTATGATTTTATTTTAAATAGTTTGAATAGTAAGAAAGCATGTATCACAATAAAAATACTTCCAAATGGAATGTAATTATCTATTTTTGTAAATTTGAAGTTCTTATTCATCTTTTTCTTGAACACATTAAGCGCTCAGATCGGCATTTTTCACGGAGCACCTACAAGTGCGACAACGATTCTTGTAATGATAAAATCCATTACCGTGTCAGAATAGAATAGAATAGAAATATTTTTTATTCAAATAAACTTTTACAAGTGCTTTTGAATAGTCAATGAATCTACCACTGGTTCGGAATGCCTTTCCTGCCGAGAAGAACCAGCAAGAAACTCGGCGGTTGCTCTTTTCAAAACAGATTTACAATACAGTAAATACTATACTATATATGCAGTGTTTCCACAATGGGGAAAGTTCCAAAAATGCATACAGACTAACTTCTATCTTAAGATGGGCAGACATAAAGTAGCCCCATTCCCGCCGGTGGCACCCGCAGAGGGGAAGGATCTTGCGAGGCGGGTCCACTTACGGTATTAAATATAATTCGTCAATGACACCTCTATGAAAAATGACAGTTTTGTATGGACAAAATGCGAATCGATGCGCACAGATGTGGTTCCAGCCTTAAGATTTTTTAGCCGCATTTGTAGCTTTGTATTCTTATTTTTTTTTAATAAGAATACAAAGATAATTTTTTGCCTCTTTCGAATGAATGCGGTTTGCAGCATGGAACTAGGAATTAAGACTATGTCTAATCCTATTTCTATGGTTTGCAATAAGGTGGAAGACAAGGGTCTGCCCGCGAAATTCAAATTTAATTTGGTTTTCAGCAATTTGTAAACTAATACGACAAAGTAGGCTTATGGCCTTCTAATTGCGCCAGTGGAATTATCATCTTCACAGGTTTACATAAAAATCTGAGTTACTCACAAATTAGTCGATATTTTGATTAATTTCTTAAACTGGACACTTTCAAGTAAAGATTTTTATATAAACCTGTGAAGATGATACTGCCATTGTCGCAATTAGAATGCCATAAGCCTACTTTGTCGTATTAGTTTACAAATTGCGAAAAACCAAATTAAATTTGAATTTCGCGGGCAGAACCGTCTCTTCCAGTTTTACGGTTTTCTCAGTCCTATAGAGGCAGATGAATCTTAGAACGAGAGCGGCTGTACCGATTTTGATGAGACTTTTTAAGCAAATAGAGCATTGTACAATGGCTTTGTACTTTTTATCTCAATTATATAAGAGACTACTAGTAATAATATTTAAGAGTAAATACCAAAGGTAAATAACTACGTACATTGTCACTACCTACCTACACTGTTGATAAGATTTTGACAGAATTTGGCACAGTAGATACAGCTTGCATCGAGAAGACGGACATAGGCTACTTTATTAGGTCCTCTTTTTATCGCAGAAAATTATTGAACAAAAACATTAGATATTAATGTATTTTAAAAATCTTAAGCCACACTGTCTAACTCGCAAGCACAAGGCAGCTGGCAAAAGGCATGCACTCAACAAGCTTCTCAAAATCCTCATTGCAAAAATATTTGACGAAACTTGACGATTTTGCTTCGACTTCATCTTATCACTTTTGGCTATTGTAGTCTTTAGGACAGATTAGTTCTTTCAAATTGACACTGTAAATCCTTAGACCAAATTCTTCCATAGCTAATTAGAAGCTTTCACCTTACTGCATCGAAATTAATATCCTGTATAAAACATTCCATTAAATAAACAATAATAAATTGACAGTTAATAATTTATTTACAATAATAGAAAATCTTATCACAATACCTAATTACTAGGTAGGTATAAACACTTATAAACTTAATCCATAATATATTCGTTTGTAGTTCTTAATAACTTTGACAACCTTTTTCCAATTAATTTAGGATATGTTTTCGTTTTAAGTAAAAACTCTTTTGACTGATGTGTAACTGCTCCATTATCTAGTTGGAATTTACAAAGCACATGTAATGGTTCAATCAACTGTTCTCTATAAATAGGGTCACATTCAAGTTGTGACAAAGCCTCAGCTGCAGTTTCTAACGTACTCAAACAACCCTCGGTTGGTTGTGTTCTAATAATATAGTTGCTTGTGCCTGTTGTAATGAGTTTCACTTGTTTCATTTTGTGTAGAATAGGGCTCGATGAGTATATTGCTTTGGCTTGTGGCCACGTTCCATCTATTATAATGAGATTGTATGATGCAAATTCATTTTCAAGTTCTTTTATGTCAATGGCTGTTTTACTAGGATATAATAGAATTGTGTTAGGGTGGATTAATAAGTTTTCTAAGTTTTCGTGCCTAGGCTGTGGGAATCTCTTTCCTTTGAATATAAGGCACTTATTCTCGGCTAGACCAAGTTGCAACATAGGGGCAGTGCGGAGACATCGTTTTTCTTCAGCCGGGTGTTGTAACAGAATGATGCTGCTTCTAGGCGTAAGTCTCTGTGGAGGCAAGGCTGAGCACCAACAGACTACAGCAGGTCTCCTGAAACATTAAATTATATGATGATTTAACAATTAACAAAGTTATCTAAATATATACTAGTGGTTCGCCCCGAACTGAGACCTCGCGGTATCCCATAATTCCCATAAGGTAGTTTTAACTATATTATATTGTAATTAAAACGCGCCGAATCTGATGACGTCAATCGTCATCTGCTTTCGTGGATGGGATGCGTATTTACAATATTAAAGACAGCGCCATCTAGTAACAGTATAGTGAAGTTTTGTTAAAAACATTGATGCCCATTAAAACTCAAATAATTTCGTTTCTTTATAATATTTATCTAATCTTAGTATTTGTTGTTCAAGTACAGAATATAACTCAAATTAGGTGTAAGTTTCAAGTTTTAAAACAAAGTGGTTTTAGAGATCTAGCCTCGAATACAATCTCCACTTTGAAAGCCCCCCATTTCGTATGGGAGCCCCCCTGAAATAAAGATTTTTATAACTTTTTAAGCCATTTTCGGCTGGAGGCCATCGGTTTACATATCATATCTAAAATTGAAGTAATTACGTTCAGTAATTCAGAAGTTATAAGGCTCTGACAGACGGACGGACGGACGGACAAGTGCAAATCGCTCTAGTAAACTCAGAGACCTTCGCTTCGCTCGGTCGAAAAGGAAAAGGTGACTGACTGACTGACTGATCTATCAACGCACAGCTCAACCCACTTGACGGATCTGGCTGAAATCTGGCATACAGATAGCTATTATAACGTAGGCATCTGCTAAGGATTTTTGAAATTTCAACCCCTAAGGGGGAAAAATAAGGGTTTGCAAAATCTAACTAAATGTGAACATAGTTACGGGCAAAAGCTAAATAAAAATAAAGTTTATAATTTATTAATATTAATAATTAACTAATAACTTTAAATGTACCTACTTCATTGTATACTTGATAGGCTTTGATCATATAGGCAGTAAGTACATGATCAAAGCCTGCCAAGCTGAAATCAGGCTTATTTTAGGAATAAATAACCAATAAGTATAATTCTTTTAAATGAGACTAATAAAACTACAGTCAACTCAGTTTTGTAGATGTAAGTTAGATTATAAGATTATCGTATAGAAGTTTTCTAAGAAATTAAATAATAAAACAAATTCAAGTGCCTCAGAGAGCATTTTAAGCAGTCAAGCCCGATTATTGTCACAAACATATGATCATGCCGAACCAATGGCATTCCGAACCAGTGGTAGACTCATCGACGATTCATAAGCACTTGTAAAAAAGTTTATTTGAATAAAAAACATTTCTATTCTATTCTATTCTATTCTATTCATAAGCGTTAAACCTAAGAATCATTGTGTTGATCTGGGAATCCACTGCATAATAATCCAAGAAACTCATACTATTACATAAATAGTGGAAAGGGGTTATAACCTTCAGAAAAGAGGAATATGATGCAGAGATAAATAAACAAGTTTAAGCTAAAGTTACTGTCTTTGAGCCACAATACTAAGAGTGAATTCGCTTTGTTACAAGCAGCAATACAAAAAAAATTATTTAATGTATTCTGTTCATAATTTAAGTCAATTCACAGAACCACAGTGCATAAGTGAATATAGTTTGAATGTTGAACCGAGCATAATCACTAAATCATAATAAAACCTATAATAAAACACTCATACACACCTGCATTGGTCACAAAGCTCCCGCATCACTGGCGGATCAGCTGGTATGTTAGATAAATCCTCCCAAGCTTCAAACTCCTCCATGATAGTGAAAAATTCTTCACTTGAATATATTTTGTAACATTATTATTTCGTACTTCGAGTTGTTTTCATGCTTCGATATTGTTAAAAACTTACTATTAATAGACAACATACACAATCCATTTTTCAATCCAAATTTCCATTTTTTGTGTCATATTAAACCAACTGTAATTTTTGCTTTTAACTTTTGAGTCACAGATCACCATCTGAGGATTTTGTTTGAGTCAGTAGTAAATCCAGGGCCGTAAAATAAATTAAAAACATTTACAAAAAATGCGAAAGCCGAATCGTCAATCGATGCGAAAAGCCGTGAGGCGTGAACACAGGCCGTGAAAACACCCGTGAAATGAAAAGCCACAGATCACTATACTATAGAGCAAGATCCCAGTCACAGATTAGGTATTATCCCAGTGCCGCGGCCGCCAGACCTAAGTTAGGTATTTTCTCAGCAATTATTTGTGTACGATAGAGTACTGTTCGAATGTCCTTTCAGTGTATGCTTACCAGCTAGATTGTGCCGACGGCCAATTTCCAGATACCAGGTGCTAAAGGTAGGTAAAAACTAGAATAACTTATCTTAAATTCTCAGGGCTGATTTTCATATATGTTTTAAACAATATTGTAAAAATTAATAAATTAATACTGCCAGACGCTTACCGCCGGCGGTAACTTTAGCCAGACGCTTTGAAGCTCCCAAAAAAAAATATATATTCAAAACTTATATTCTCAGTTCTGATTTTTATACATGATACTCAGGAAACTATTGCGATATTATCTGTAAGCTGCGAGACCTATTGGAAGGGTCAAACATCCCCCCAGACACACATTATGCGTCCCCATATGTATGAGCGCTAGAACATGATTCACTTGTTGAAGTGTGTGAGAGATAATATCATCATACTATAATATTATAAATGCGAAAGTGTGTTTGTTGGTTTGTCCTTCAATCACTCTGCAACAGAGCTACGGATCGACGTGATTTTTTGCCTGGGTATAGCTTAGGATCTAGAGAGAGAGAACTATTGCAATATCTTCTGCAAGCTGCCAGACCTATTGGCGGGGTCAAACATCCCCCCAGACCACACATTAAGTGTCCCTACGAGTATGAGTGCGAGAGTGATTTGATGGTTTTATAATACGTCATAATATAACTTTATTAAACTTTATTACGGGTACTATCCAATCCAATCCAATCCATCATCCTGTATTCATCCACTGCTGGACATAGGCCTGTCCGAGAGCGCGCCACAAAACACGGTCCTCCGCTTTCCTCATCCAGCCGCTTCCCGCCACCTTCTTAAGGTCATTAAAGTAGTTACTTAATTAATAATTAATCATAATAAAAATAAAATTGGAGGGTACTTAATTATCGATACTGAGCCTAATCTGAAAATAAAGTATTATGTGGCTAAAAAAAGTGCCCTCCAATTAAAATTTTCAAAATATATTTAAATGTATAAAATTCGTCCAGTTACCTACAATTTTACTGTATAGAGTGATTGAAGGACAAACCAACAAAGACACTTTCGCATTTATAATATTATAGTATGATGATATTATCTCTCACACACTTAAACAAGTGAATCATGTTCTAGCGCTCATACATATGGGGACGCATAATGTGTGTCTGGCGGGATGTTTGACCCTTCCCATAGGTCTGGCAGCTTACAGATAATATCGCAATAGTTCCCTGAGTATCATGTATAAAAATCAGAACTGAGAATATAAGTTAACTTAAATTATATATATTTTTTGGGAGCTTCAAAGGGTCTGGCTAAAGTTACCGCCGGCGGTAAGCGTCTGGCAGTATTAATTTATTAATTTTTACAATATTCTTTAAAACATATATGAAAATCAGCCCTGAGAATTTAAGATAAGTTATTCTAGTTTTTACCTACCTTTAGCACCTGGTATCTGGAAATTGGCCGTCGGCACAATCTAGCTGGTACGCATACACTGAAAGGACATTAGAACAGTACTCTATCGTAAACAAATAATTGCTGAGAAAATAACTTAGGTCTGGCGGCACTGGGATCTTGGACCACTAGGTAAAAAGCCGAATTGATGCCACAGAACACTATTACTCCTAGCGGACTATTACTCCTGCCGTAGGTACCTATAAGGGTGGAACCACATCTGTGAGGATCGATTCGCATTTATGCCGATGCTATAAGACACACTTGTAAGGATCGCGTCCTTACGGATCCGAAAGGATGCGTACGCGTCCTTACGGATCCGTAAGGATGCGTACGCGTCCTTACGGATCCGTAAGGATGCGTACGCATCCTTTCGGATCCGTAAGGAGGCGAAAGCCTATAAACATTGTTGTCTGCGTAGGGATGGTCGATGATGGCATCGATATTTTAATTGCTAGCTCAACCACGATATTAATCTTCTTCTACACAGAGGAAATGGATGCCAAAAATTGAAAAAGTCGCCGCCATATTGAAATTCTTTGTTTTTCGACCGATTTCGTTCAAAATCGATATTTAGGCTTCCCTTGGGTCAAGAAAGAGAAAATAGATGCCAAAATTTTAAAAAGTCACCGCCATATTGAAATTCTTTGTTTTTCGACCAATTTCGTTCAAAATCGATATTTAGGCTTCCCTTGGGTCAAGAAAGAGGAAATAGATGCCAAAATTTTAAAAAGTGACCGCCATATTGAAATTCTTTGTTATTGGACCGATTTCGTTCAAAATCGATATTTAGGCTTCCCTTGGGTCAAGAAAGAGGAAATAGATGCCAAAATTTTAAAAAGTGACCGCCATATTGAAATTCTTTGTTATTGGACCGATTTCGTTCAAAATCGATATTTAGGCTTTCCTTGGGTCAAGAAAGAGGAAATAGATGCCAAAATTTTAAAAAGTGACCGCCATATTGAAGTTCTTTGTTATTGGACCGATTTCGTTCAAAATCGATATTTGGGCTTCCCTGGGGTCAAATAAGAGGAAATGATTGGCAAAATTATAAAAAGTGACTGCCATATTGAAATTCTTTGTTATTGGACCGATTTCGTTCAAAATCGATATTTAGGCTTCCCTTGGGTCAAGAAAGAGGAAATAGATGCCAAAATTTTAAAAAGTGACCGCCATATTGAAATTCTTTGTTATTGGACCGATTTCGTTCAAAATCGATATTTAGGCTTCCCTTGGGTCAAGAAAGAGGAAATAGATGCCAAAATTTTAAAAAGTGACCGCCATATTGAAATTCTTTGTTATTGGACAGATTTCGTTCAAAATCGATATTTGGGCTTCCCTGGGGCCAAATAAGAGGAAATGATTGGCAAAATTATTAAAAGTGACCGCCACATTGAAATTATTTTTTATTGGACCGATTTCGTTCAAAATCGATATATGGGCTTCCCTGGGGTCAAATAAGAGAAAATGATTGGCAAAATTATAAAAAGTCGCCGCCATATTGAAATTCTTTGTTATTGGACCGATTTCGTTCAAAATCGATATTTAGGCTTCCCTTGGGTCAACAAAGAGGAAATAGATGCCAAAATTTTAAAAAGTGACCGCCATATTGAAATTCTTTGTTATTGGACCGATTTCGTTCAAAATCGATATTTGGGCTTCCCTGGGGTCAAATAAGAGGAAATGATTGGCAAAATTATAAAAAGTGACCGCCATATTGAAATTCTTTGTTATTGGACCGATTTCGTTCAAAATCGATATTTAGGCTTCCCTTGGGTCAAGAAAGAGGAAATAGATGCCAAAATTTTAAAAAGTGACCGCCATATTGAAATTCTTTGTTATTGGACCGATTTCGTTCAAAATCGATATTTAGGCTTCCCTTGGGTCAAGAAAGAGGAAATAGATGCCAAAATTTTAAAAAGTGACCGCCATATTGAAATTCTTTGTTATTGGACCGATTTCGTTCAAAATCGATATTTGGGCTTCCCTGGGGCCAAATAAGAGGAAATGATTGGCAAAATTATTAAAAGTGACCGCCACATTGAAATTCTTTTTTATTGGACCGATTTCGTTCAAAATCGATATTTGGGCTTCCCTGGGGTCAAATAAGAGAAAATGATTGGCAAAATTATAAAAAGTCGCCGCCATATTGAAATTCTTTGTTATTGGACCGATTTCGTTCAAAATCGATATTTAGGCTTCCCTTGGGTCAAGAAAGAGGAAATAGATGCCAAAATTTTAAAAAGTGACCGCCATATTGAAATTCTTTGTTATTGGACCGATTTATCATCTATTACAAGATGATCTCAACTCTATTGTAGACTGGTGTGCTAAAAATAGAATGACTCTTAACGTTTCCAAATGCGCGCACATAAAATTCACCCGTAAAAAGAACATACTAGGAACTGGCTACTTTATTCACGACCATCAGCTTGAGGAGGTTTCAGTCATCAGGGATCTCGGTATTATGATCGATAGTAAGCTTACATTCAAGGAACACATCAACCAAATAGTCTCCCGAGCGTGGAAGCTACTGGGTTTCATTAAACGTAACACGAGTGACTTTATGAGAACCGACTGCATTATAAAAATATTTAATGCACTAGTGCGTAGTATCCTGGAATACGCAGTCCCGGCATGGAACCCGCACTACAAAATCCACACTTCAAGAATAGAGCGAGTTCAACGCTCCTTCACGAGGTACCTAGCCTTCAAAGACAACTCTTGTCCTCAAGAAGCTGACTATGACACACGCTTGAAACATTTTAAAATCCAATCCCTGGAAAAACGCAGGTTGGTGACTGACCTCATAACACTTTATAAAATAGTCCACAGCACCTTGGATTCCCCTGACCTGTTGTACCACGTCAGCATTCATGTCCCTCGACGACCCTCTAGACATCCTATCAAAAACATCTTCCAGCCCCACTTCTCTAAATCTAACCTAGGCAAATTCGCCCCAATAAATCGAATTATTAATGCATACAATAACTCGACGTGCCCTGACATTGACATATTCCATGATAGTTTGTTTAGCTTTAAGAAAAAATTGTACATAATATCAGCATGAATAATTTATGTTAATATCATCTAATTCAAATTAATAATATCTATTCCTTAGCTTTGACATTGTAAATATTTAATAACTGTATCTTGCTAGCTATGACATTGTTAATATTTATTGATTATTTAAAATTTTGATCGGTTTGTAATTGTAAATTGTAAATATTTAATAACTGTATCTTACTAGCTATGACATTGTTAATATTTATTAATTATTTAAAATTTTGATCGGAGTTACCCTGGCAATGTTGAATATGCCTATAATTGGTAATTTGTAACAGCATTAGAATTTATTAAGCACATTGTATTATTTAAAGTGTATCTTGCAATTTATCGCTGGCATATCTATTAAATAAATAAATAAATAAATAGATTTCGTTCAAAATCGATATTTGGGCTTCCCTGGGGTCAAATAAGAGGAAATGATTGGCAAAATTATAAAAAGTGACCGCCATATTGAAATTCTTTGTTATTGGACCGATTTCGTTCAAAATCGATATTTAGGCTTCCCTTGGGTCAAGAAAGAGGAAATAGATGCCAAAATTTTAAAAAGTGACCGCCATATTGAAATTCTTTGTTATTGGACCGATTTCGTTCAAAATCGATATTTAGGCTTCCCTTGGGTCAAGAAAGAGGAAATAGATGCCAAAATTATAAAAAGTCGCCGCCATATTGAAATTCTTTGTTATTGGACCGATTTCGTTCAAAATCGATATTTAGGCTTCCCTTGGGTCAAGAAAGAGGAAATAGATGCCAAAATTTTAAAAAGTGACCGCCATATTGAAATTCTTTGTTATTGGACCGATTTCGTTCAAAATCGATATTTGGGCTTCCCTGGGGTCAAATAAGAGGAAATGATTGGCAAAATTATAAAAAGTGACCGCCATATTGAAATTCTTTGTTATTGCACCGATTTCGTTCAAAATCGATATTTGGGCTTCCCTGGGGTCAAATAAGAGGAAATGATTGGCAAAATTATAAAAAGTGACCGCCATATTGAAATTCTTTGTTATTGGACCGATTTCGTTCAAAATCGATATTTAGGCTTCCCTTGGGTCAAGAAAGAGGAAATAGATGCCAATATTTTAAAAAGTGACCGCCATATTGAAATTCTTTGTTATTGGACAGATTTCGTTCAAAATCAATATTTAGGCTTCTCTGGGTTCAAAGTTGTTCGTGGTTTAGATTTTTAGTTCGCGTACGTCGATGATATTTTAGTTTCTTCAAAAGATAGCGAACAGCATGCAAAACATTTACGTATTCTTTTCAAACGTTTTTGAAGGATACGGTATAGTTGATAACGAGAAGAATGGTATTTTAATGTTCCAGAGGTTCGTTTCCTTGGATACAAAATAAGCGCTCCCGGGATTGGCTCTCCTGCTGACCGCATTAAGAGTTTACAGGATTTTCCTCTACCTAAAACAGTACAGGGATTTAGAAGATATGATTAATTTTTATCGAAAATTTCTCCCTAGCATAGCGCGACTTCAAGCAACATTAATAGATGCTTTATCAAAACTTCAAGATAAAAGTGCTAAACCTTTTACTGGGACTCCCGATTTAGAGCGTATCCTACTTCCTACTAATATTATAAAGGCGAAAGTTTGTATGTATGTTTGTTCCTCTTTAACGCAAAAACTACTGGATGGATTTGGCTGAAATTTGGAATGGAGATAGATTATACCCTGGATAAACACATAGGCTACAAATTATTCCGGAAAAATCCAAGGTTCCCGCGGGATTTTGAAAAACCACTGATAGATGGCGCTGATTGTACTTAAATCACGCTTACATTATCCGCAGTATCGAGAATAAGTAAAAAATTCCAATTCAACAATCAAGTAGGATAACCACAGTTATTGAAGTTTTTCATTAGCAATAGAAAATTTCTTAGGGATTAGGGATGGATTACGAAATAAATAATACAATTAGTACAAGGTATCGATTTGTCCAGTCATAGTGAGTACATTGCTTTTTTTTTTGTAGATATTATAATGACTGGTCATGTGTGTATAATTTATAATTTTTAATAGGATAATAGGATAGGATAGGATCTACACATGATGTAATCCATCCCTAATCCCTAATCCCTAAGAAATTTTCTATTGCTAATGAAAAACTTCAATAACTGTGTTTATCCTACTTGATTGTTGAATTGGAATTTTTTACTTATTCTCGATACTGCGGATAATGTAAGCGTGATTTAAGTACAATCAGCGCCATCTATCAGTGGTTTTTCAAAATCCCGCGGGAACCTTGGATTTTCCGGGATAATTTGTAGCCTATATGTTAATCCAGGGTATAATCTATCTTTTTTTTTTTTTTTTTTAATTTTTTATTCAGAAATATAATAACAAGTATTAGTAAACTTATTCTACCACGCCAAACTGCACATGCAGTTTGTTGGCGAGTCTGCGCTCATACAATTAATAAACTTATAACTACATATTATATTCTAATGCTAGCCTACTTGTGTCGGTCAGTCTGTCAGTCGGTCGGTCAGTCAGTCGGTCGGTCGGTCGGTCGGTTCCATTCCAAATTTCAGCCAAATCCATCCAGTAGTTTTTGCGTTAAAGAGGAACAAACATACACACAAACTTTCGCCTTTATAATATTAGTAGGAAGTAGGAAGTAGGATGAAACGGAAAATAAAAAAGTAGTTGGGGATAGAATTTAATTTGACTTGAAAATGTATTAAAGCGGAAATGTGGGCTGATTGGTTGAATGTAAGGGGAAATTGTAATCATCCATTCCATCCATTTTGTTAGTCTAAAAATATAAAAGGGAAATGTGAATTAGTTTAAAGTTAGTTCTCGTTCAGCGTGGGAGCCGACTGTGGCTCCATAAGTGTTTTCGATATTTACTTTTATATTTTAAAAGATGTGCTGTCGTGGAGTTTCTTTGCCCTTTCTTCTACACGACTATAGCACTTTGCGAAACGGCATTAGAGTCATTTTTATAATATATAGATCTATACTGAACAACATAATTAAATACAGATAGATGTTGATGAAGGAGTTTTCTTTACAATCCTTGTTACGTCCTTTGTGTAGGTAGTTATTTTTATTGATGGAAGGCGATTGCTGAGAATGATGTTCTGTTCTGATATTGTGTGTGATTCCTTTTATTAGACGCTCGGCGATGAGGGGGGTGCCGTCATACTTTTAAAACTTATGGCAAATATTTCCTCTTTCTTGACCACAGGAAGCCGAAATATCGATTTTGAATATCGATTTTGAATTTCAATATGGCGGTGACTTTTTAAAATTTTGGCATCTATTTTCTCTTTCTTGTCTCAAGGGAAGCCTAAATATCGATTTTGAACGAAATCGGTCCAATAACAAAGAATTTCAATATGGCGGTCACTTTTTATAATTTTGCCAATCATTTCCTCTTATTTGACCCCAAGGAAGCCCAAACATCGATTTTGAACGAAATCTTTCCAATAAAAAAGAATTTCAATATGGCGGTCACTTTTTAAAATTTTGGAATCTATTTCCTCTTTCTTGACCCAAGGGAAGCCTAAATATCGATTTTGAACGAAATCGGTCCAATAACAAAGAATTTCAATATGGCGGCGACTTTTTATAATTTTGCAAATCATTTCCTCTTATTTGAGCCCAGGGAAGCCCAAATATCGATTTTGAACGAAATCGGTCCAATAACAAAGAATTTCAATATGGCGGTCACTTTTTAAAATTTTGCCATCTATTTCCTCTTTCTTGACAACAAGGGAAGCCTAAATATCGATTTTGAACGAAATCGGTCCAATAACAAAGAATTTCAATATGGCGGCGACTTTTTATAATTTTGCAAATCATTTCCTCTTATTTGAGCCCAGGGAAGCCCAAATATCGATTTTGAACGAAATCGGTCCAATAACAAAGAATTTCAATATGGCTGTCACTTTTTATAATTTTGCAAATCATTTCCTCTTATTTGACCCCAGGGAAGCCCAAATATCGATTTTGAACGAAATCGGTCCAATAACAAAGAATTTCAATATGGCGGTCACTTTTTGAAATTTTGGCATCTATTTCCTCTTTCTTGACCCAAGGGAAGCCTAAATATCGATTTTGAACGAAATCGGTCGAATAACAAAGAATTTCAATATGGCGGCCACTTTTTAAAATTTTGCCATCTATTTCCTCTTTCTTGACCCAAGAGAAGCCTAAATATCGATTTTGAACGAAATCGGTCCAATAACAAAGAATTTCAATATGGCGGCGACTTTTTATAATTTTGCCAATCATTTTCTCTTATTTGAGCCCAGGGAAGCCCAAATATCGATTTTGAACGAAATCGGTCCAATAACAAAGAATTTCAATATGGCGGTCACTTTTTATAATTTTGCCAATCACTTCCTCTTATTTGACCCCAGGGAAGCCCAAATATCGATTTTGAACGAAATCGGTCCAATAACAAATAATTTCAATATGGCGGTCACTTTTTAAAATTTTGGCATCTATTTCCTCTTTCTTGACCCAAGGGAAGCCTAAATATCGATTTTGAACGAAATCGGTCCAATAACAAAGAATTTCAATATGGCGGCGACTTTTTATAATTTTGCAAATCATTTCCTCTTATTTGAGCCCAGGGAAGCCCAAATATCGATTTTGAACGAAATCGGTCCAATAACAAAGAATTTCAATATGGCGGTCACTTTTAAAATTTTGCCATCTATTTCCTCTTTCTTGACCCAAGGGAAGCCTAAATATCGATTTTGAACGAAATCGGTCCAATAACAAAGAATTTCAATATGGCGGCGACTTTTTATAATTTTGCAAATCATTTCCTCTTATTTGAGCCCAGGGAAGCCCAAATATCGATTTTGAACGAAATCGGTCCAATAACAAAGAATTTCAATATGGCTGTCACTTTTTATAATTTTGCAAATCATTTCCTCTTATTTGACCCCAGGGAAGCCCAAATATCGATTTTGAACGAAATCGGTCCAATAACAAAGAATTTCAATATGGCGGTCACTTTTTAAAATTTTGGCATCTATTTCCTCTTTCTTGACCCAAGGGAAGCCTAAATATCGATTTTGAACGAAATCGGTCGAATAACAAAGAATTTCAATATGGCGGCCACTTTTTAAAATTTTGCCATCTATTTCCTCTTTCTTGACCCAAGGGAAGCCTAAATATCGATTTTGAACGAAATCGGTCCAATAACAAAGAATTTCAATATGGCGGCGACTTTTTATAATTTTGCCAATCATTTTCTCTTATTTGAGCCCAGGGAAGCCCAAATATCGATTTTGAACGAAATCGGTCCAATAACAAAGAATTTCAATATGGCGGTCACTTTTTATAATTTTGCCAATCACTTCCTCTTATTTGACCCCAGGGAAGCCCAAATATCGATTTTGAACGAAATCGGTCCAATAACAAATAATTTCAATATGGCGGTCACTTTTTAAAATTTTGGCATCTATTTCCTCTTTCTTGACCCAAGGGAAGCCTAAATATCGATTTTGAACGAAATCGGTCCAATAACAAAGAATTTCAATATGGCGGCGACTTTTTATAATTTTGCAAATCATTTCCTCTTATTTGAGCCCAGGGAAGCCCAAATATCGATTTTGAACGAAATCGGTCCAATAACAAAGAATTTCAACATGGCGGAAAAGTGGCACCTGTGTTTGCATACATACTTGAGATAAAAACTAATTTCATCGATATATCGATACTTTTTGGCACTTCATGCATTTCCCTAGTTGCCGATGACGCTTTCGCACGCGTAAGGATCCTTACGGATCCGTAAGGATCCTTTCGGATCCGTTCGCGTCCGTAAGGATCCGTTCGCATCCTTACGGATCCGTAAGGATGCGAAAGGATCCTTTCGCATGCGAAACGTGAGCTACACTTGTAAGGATTTTAGGCACTTTTAGGTACAAAAAATGCGAAAGCCGAATCGATGCGAAAAGCCGAATTGATCCGTTCACGTTTCTATGGAATTTGACAGTTTTGTATGGGCGAAATCCGAAACGATCCTCACAGGTGTGGTTCCACCCTAACACTATACACACCGTACGTACACGGATAAAAGGAAAATGACAGTTTTGTATGGACCATAGAAATAGGAAGATTCTTCTTTATCAACCTATAGACGTCCACTGCTGGACAAAGGTCTCCTGCATGGACTTCCACAGGCTTCGGTCTTGCGCCGCTTGCATCCAGCGGTTTGATGTCTTCGGTCCACCTGGTGGGGGGTCTGCCAACACTGCGCTTCCCGGTGCGGGGTCGCCACTCCAGCACTTTGGGACCCCAACGACCATCAGCTCTTCGAACTATGTGCTCCGCCCATTTCCACTTCAGTTTCGAGACACGCTGAGCTATGTCGGTGACTTGGGTTCTCCTACGGATCTCCTCATTTCTGATTGAATCTCGCAGGGATATACCGAGCATAGCTCTCTCCATCGCTCGCTGAGTGACCCTGAGCCTTCTTATGAGGCCCATAGTTAGCGACCATGTCTCGGATCCATTGTCTATTCCATATCCTTGTAAGTCATCACTGGCAACACGCACTGTTCGAAGACTTTAGCCTTCAGGCACTGAGGAATTTTGGACGAGAAGACATCTCGGAGCTTCCTGAACGCTGCCGAGCCGAGTTGGATTCGGCGGTTAATCTCTTTCTGAAAATTGGACCTACCTGGCTGGACTGTATAGCTGTGCTGTCCCAGGTATTTAAATTATACTCGTCTACAATTTTCTAATGCAGAGTTCTCAAAGATCTGGGTGGAGCGGAGCATAAGCATTAGATATGATTTTCGTTTTGCTCATGTTCATTTTCAGGCCCACCTGTTAAAAACCCCTGCTGAGATCATTGAGTATTGTATTGAGATCTCTGCCATGACTACTATGTCATCGGCAAATCGCAGGTGATTGATGTACTCGCGGTTTATGTTGATGCCAAGTCCGTCCCAATCCAGAAGCTTAAAGACGTCCTCCAACGCAGCGGTAAATAGCTTCGGGGAGATTACATCTCCCTGTCGCACTCCACGCTGCGTGGATTGGTCTTGTAGTCTGGTCCTATATAAGTACTGACATAGTGATGTTTTCGTACAAGCACTTTAACACTTGGTTAAGCCAGTAGTCAATCCGGCATCTCTGGAGCGACCTCAATACAGCCCAAGTTTCCACCGAATCAAAAGCTTTCTCATAGTTCACAAACGATTAGTAAAGTGGCCGGTTATACTCTTCCGTCTTTTGTATAACCTGCCGCAGCGTATGAATGTGATCTATGGTGCCAAAGCCTTTTCGGAATCCGGCTTGTTCGTGAGGCTGGAAGTCGTCATTCGTCAAACCTACGAGCGAGACGATTCGTGATGACTCGAGAGCAACTTGTCAACATGACTCAGCAGCGAGATAGGTCTATAACTTGTTGAAGAATTTCAACAAGGTAATATCACCCTTTTTGAAGAACAGGACTACTATACGCTCCTGTGCCATGCTTCCGGCGTCATACCCTCGTGAATGACGGAATTAAACAATCGCTGAAAGATCTTAAGTACCGGTTTTCCACCCCCTTTCAGGAGTTCCGCAGTGATTCCGTCATCACCTAGTGCCTTGTTGTTCTTGAGCTGTTTGAGGGCCATACTAATCTGGTATAAGCTGACGTCCGGGATATCTTCGAGAATAAGTAGGATAGGAATAGGAATAGCGGTAATAGGAAAATTAAGTAGTCTTAACTCCTAGTTCCAAGGACAAAATGCAAATCGATGCCTCAATAGAACTATGAAACTGCAACGCTAGTCCGACTTCAACGTACCTGTATATTCTGTGCCTGGACCTACAAATTAAAATTTTGGCTAGCGTGGCGTATTCGTTTCATCGTTTCTATTTAGGCCCGCCCGACTTCAACATACGTGTAGAAACTGAAATTATTTTATACTTTTCAGTGGCGTTTGTTGAAGTTGGTTTTTTTAAAAGAATTTTTATATAATATTAATGTCCATACAAAACTGTCATTTTTCATAGAATCGTGCTCGTATAAACCCTGTCTATGGAATCGTGTACACATCGAAAAGCCGATTTGATGTCACTAAACTAGCGGCACGCTATGATGGCCGGTTTGACGTTTGTCCGCTCATGAAGTTCCGTATTAATTGATAACGACTTTGAAGGAAATAATTGTATTACTTTATTGACGATAGTGATGTGCAGAGATTCATAAATTTTATCGAATGTAGTTTTAGGTTTAGGACTCAAAATTTATTTATTAAATTGATTTCTAAAATGTATACAAGTGTAGAAAAATCAGTTTGCACCATTTAAGGGGTGAATGTACTTGTGAATATGAACAATTTTCACTATGTGGACAAACCTCTGAAATCGCAAAAAAATATCAGCTGTTTCATACAAAAGGTAAAATTTTTATTTTTATATGATATATACCACAACTCGGCATTTGGTTTTCTAAATTGAAAATTTTTAAAAACCTTTTTTGGTATCTTTTGTATTCATATGTTTCTTGTGTGCATATAAAGTATGTATATTCATTTTCATTCAAATATTCAGTTCGTTCAAATAAATTAAATAAACATATACATTTTTGTTTTATTAAACCTATTTAATCAGGTACAAAAACAAAACTTAATTGTTTTTTGTTCGAGAATAAATTGACATTCCACATCACTATTGTAATGTGTCAAACCGGCCATCATAGCGTGCCGCTAGTGTAATAAGTGAGTAACTCACGTTTTGACGTGATCAATACTCGTCTCGATACTCGGACTAAATTCATAAACTGGACACTTTCAAGTAAAGATTTTAATTTTATAAACCTGTGAAGATAATACTGCTATTGACGCAATTGGGTTTTCGAAAAAAAAATCGATTTTTTTATTCATTTCCAAACTTTAACATAAATTATACCTATAATTGATGCGAAAAACTCTTAATAAATTTTTTTCAATGAATTATAAACAATTAAAAATTGATAAAATTTTAAAAATAATCACGTGACTAAGAACGCACCACGATTGGTCGCCATGTTTGTCACGTCACAATGCTAAAGGAATTTTACGATAGTAGGTACCACAGAGTAACGAAGGTAAGGTATACTAGTCTATGACAAGTGACTGGTACAGAGGTGTTGTTCTGTGGTAGCATATAATAATAAAAAAATGACTGTGTTCTTCTTACTATAAAAAAATGTTTTATGTAAAATAAAACTAATAATAAAATAAAGCATTTTCTAAAAGTGTTTAATTAATATTTCCACTCTGCACAAGAAATATAAGTTTTAAATTATACCGAAAAAAAACTAAAAATTGTTTTGTTATAAAACTTTATTGGTAGCTGTATAGCAGAGTGATCCAGCTACCAATACTCAAAAATAATAGGGTATTTGACTATATTAAAAATATCGTTTCATTTGGTGTCATCCTAAAAGATTATTAACTAAAAACATTATTCCATACGACAAAACTAAAAAATAAAGTTTTATTTAATTAGAAAACATTAAATAAAATTGCTATAATTCCGGCCATGGTCACGTGATCGAAAACGTTCCGTGATCTCGAATGACGTCACAGTCCACACCACCTATGGGATGTGGAATTGTCATTGTTTGAAATGTGAACTGTGACGTCATGAGAGCAAATGGAACGTTTCGGCGGCAATTTATTTTTTTGAATTTATTTCTCGATTTTTATGAAAAATACTGAAAATTATGCCGAAATATACGTTTTGTTCGCTTCAACATAGCATTATTAACAATTTAAGATGATTTTCTAAAAGTAGTCAAATACCCTATTATAAAAGAAATACGTGATGATGTTGGAAGTCCAGTTTTATTGAGTGACACAATAAGAATAATAACAAAATAAGACTTGACACATTCTTAGTTTAAATGCAAAGGAGGTGTATAGTTATAAAGCAGGGTTTATGAATATTAAAAAAGTATTTACTCCAACACTCCTCCTTATTCATAAACGCTCAGTCACTAAACTCATACATCTTCTCTTTTATTAAATCACACACTCACTCATGCATCTAACCCCATACATCTTACACACCACTCAAATTTACCTCTCAACAATCCTTTCGTAACTACGTCAGCAACCATACGTGAGGTTTCTATATACTCTAAATAAATCTCACCGTTTTCTATTGATTCTCGAATAAATTGATATCGTACATCTATATGCTTAGTACGTTGGTGGTGTACAGAGTTTTGTGCAATAGCCATAGCCGCCTGACTATCTGTGTATACAGTTATGGCATCACAAGGTTTTCGTATCAGTTCAGCCATGAACCGTCGAAGAAATACAGCCTCTTTAGCAGCCTCCGACAATGACACGTATTCTGCCTCTGCAGTAGATAGTGCGATTGTTTTCTGCTTCTGACTATTCCAGCACACAGCTCCTCCTTGACACAGAAAAACTGATCCTAAGTATGACCTGCGATCTAAGTCACCAGCGTGATCAGCATCTGCATACCCCACAATTAATTCTCTTTGTACTGTTTCTCTTGAGTACTTAAGTTTGAACGATTTGGTTCCTTTTAGATATCGGAGTACTCTTTTCAGTGCTATCCAATGGCAATCATCATAACACCCGTTAAATTGACTCAGACTATTCACTGTATGTGCTATGTCTGGCCTTGTGCACACAGCAACATACAAAAGTGAGCCAATCAATGCTTGATAAGGTACATTTGGTGATACATGGTCAGGACCAGGTTTCTCTAACCTCTGTCCTTGAACTGATGGTGTAGTCACTGGTTTAGCTTCTTCCATTCCATATGCATGCAATAGCTTCCCTATGTAATCTTCTTGATCAAGACTAATCCCATCTCTCTCTTGTGTTATGTTAATTCCAAGCATAAGTTTAGCGCTTCCCAAATCTTTCATTTCAAAATTCAACTTTAGCTCTTCTTTGACCTTCTTCATTCCTTGCTCCTCATTCCAAAAAATAAGTATATCATCTACATACACTGCAAGTATGATTATTTTGTGCTTATCACCTCTGAAATAAACACATGATTCATTTTTGGATCTCTGAAAGCCAAGCTTTTCTAAAGTCTCATTAAGTCTCTTGTTCCATGTTCTAGGCGCTTGCTTTAAGCCATATAATGATTTGTTCAGACGACAGATGTAACCTCCTTGCTCTTCAAAAACTTCAGGTTGCTTCATATACACCTCCTCTTCAAGATGGCCATTCAAAAATGCTGTTTTCACATCCATTTGGTCTATATGAAGTCCTAATTTAGCTGCCAAGGATATCAATAATCTCAATGAACTGTGTCTGACCACTGGCGCAAACGTTTCAAAGTAATCAATGCCTCTTCTTTGACTGAAGCCTCTTGCAACTAAGCGAGCTTTATATCTCTTTCCTCCCGCCTCTTCTTTAATTCTAAATAACCATTTAGAATCAACAATGTTGCATTTCCTTTCAGGTGGCTTCACCAAAGTCCATGTGTTGTTTTTTTTTAAAGCCTTCAACTCCTCTTGAATTGCAGCTCTCCACATGTGGCCGTCTTCTCTAGACAAGGCTTCTCCTACCGTCAAGGGATCTTCGATATCTTTTACTGCTCGATATGTAACATAATCGGGGTACTCCTTGGGAACTCTATTTCTCAAAGAATATCTTCTCTCCCTTTCTGTTCTCATCTCAGGAATATTTTCGATCTGTTCATCTATATCAGATGTAGATACAAAACTCTCATCATTATCTTCAGCCTCTGCCTCAGATACATCTGGATCAATGTGAGTTTCTTCATTCTCTTCAAGCCTTACCTGGTTAAAATCGATAACCAGTATCTCTTCTTCTGATTTCTTCTCTTCTTGGTTACTACTGTTCCGATTGTGATGCATCTCTGATTCAAAGAAAACCACATCTCTCGCTTTGTGTAGTCTTCCTGTTTCAGGGTCTATCAGCCTGTAGGCTTTCGATTCTTCACAGTAACCAACATGAATCAATTCAATGCTTTTAGCGTCCCACTTCTTGCGTAAGACATCTGGAATATGCTTGAATGCTCTACAGCCAAACACTCTGATCATGCCCAGATCTTGCTTTTTTCCACTCCAAGCTTCTTCTGGCGTCATGTTCTTGACTGCTTTTGTAGGTGATCTATTTTTCAAGAAAACGGCAGTATTGACTGCTTCAGCCCAATACTTTTTCTCTAATCCCGATTCTTGCAGCATAGACCTAGCTTTCTCTGTAATCGTACGGTTAGCTCTTTCCGCAACTCCATTTTGCTCCGGTGTGTACTCTACCGTAAGCTGATGCAAAATTCCATACTCTTGTAGGAATTTAGTCATTCTCTTGTTGACAAACTCCGTACCATTGTCAGACCGCAATATTTTTATTTTCTGTCCAGTCTGCAACTCTGCAAAGGATTTAAACTCACAAAATTTCTCGAAAACTTCACTTTTGTTTTTGAGAAAATAAACAAAGGTTTTACGTGTCCTGTCATCGATAAAGGTTAGATAGTACCTATATCCGTTAAATGACTCTACATTCATAGGACCACACACATCAGTGTGTATTAAACCTAATATTTTATCCGCTCGACTCGCAGAGTTCTTAAATGGTTGCTTGGTTTGTTTTCCTGTTAAGCAGGCTACACACTCTAGTTTTGTAGTCTTATTAGAAAAACTCACACCCTTTGCCAGTTTGTCTCGAAGTAACGTAAGGTTTCGTATCCCTAGGTGCGCCATCCTCCGATGCCATAACTCTATATCAGCACACATAGTTGAGGCTAAGGCTTGATTCTGAAATATGGATTTTAGTTTAAATACACCATTTTCTAAAATACCTGTATGAGAAACTTCTCCCTTAACCTTACATCCATCAGATTTCATAATCTGACATCCATCCTTTGTAAACACTACCACATTTCCTCTCTTCACAATCGTACTTACACTTAGTAAATTACAATTAAGAGTTGGTACAAGCATTACATTATTCACTCTCAGACCTCCACTCACTACATTACCAAATCCTTCACCATACATTCTATCTCCATTCGCACACGCAATCTCCATGCGTCTATCACAAGACTTGAACTCTTTCAACCAATCCTTTTGGCTTGTCATGTGACTTGAAGCTCCAGAATCCAAAATCCAATCCATCTTATTCTCGGTGGTCATCAGCCCTAGACCCAGCGCTACTGCCGCGTCGCTTTTCTTTGGTTTGAGTGAACATTCCCTTGCTTTATGAGGACCATCGCATATGAAGCATTTGATCTTTTTTATATCAAACTTCTTGGATTTCTTCTTTAATTTTGGTTTCTGGCAAATTAATGCGTTCGTGCTACTAGAAGCATCTCCTTGAATGTAATCTTCTTCCATTTGGAACAGTTTGGATTTCACGTAATCTGTAGTCAGAGTTGTATTAGAATTTTCAATCGCCATTCTCAGGGGTTGAAATTTCTCCGTCAGGCCTTGTAGCATCAGGGCTGCGAGTAACTCGTCATCTATCTGCTTATCTAAATCACGAAGTTGCTGTGCCACCGTCATAATAGTGGTAACGTAGTCACGTAATGATGTAAAATTCTCCAATTTTATACTGACTAACTTGGACAGCAACCTGAATCTGTTGTTCAACCCTTTGTCTTCAAACGCATTCTTCAAGGCATCCCAGGCCTCCTTTGCAGTCTTTGATTGACGAACGTGAACTAGACAGTGTGGTCTTACCATTAAGCAGATTTTTGCTCTAGCCTTCTGATCCTTTTTAATGCCTTGTACATCTGTGGCACTCGGTGTTGTCGCTGTATATTCCCAAAGGTCCTCATGGATTAAGTGTAGTTCCATTTGGAACTTCCATGTTGCATAATCCACACTACCATCCAATTTTACCATACTTGGAAGGCTCGATAAACTTTGCATTTCCATCACGATTTCTTTCTTCGCTGCGGCCATAACCTATTGGTAGCTGTATAGCAGAGTGATCCAGCTACCAATACTCAAAAATAATTATAAAAGAAATACGTGATGATGTTGGAAGTCCAGTTTTATTGAGTGACACAATAAGAATAATAACAAAATAAGACTTGACACATTCTTAGTTTAAATGCAAAGGAGGTGTATAGTTATAAAGCAGGGTTTATGAATATTAAAAAAGTATTTACTCCAACAAACTTATATATAATAATATGATCTTTCCATTTAGCACAAAAAAATTTTTTTTTTTAAAACCCAATAGGGTATTTGACTATAATAAAAATATCGTTTCAACTGGTGTCATCCTAAAAGATTATTATCTAAAAACATTATTCCATACGAAAAAACTAAAAAATAAAGCTTTATTTAATTAGAAAACATTAGTTAAAATTGCTATAATTCTGGCCATGGTCACGTGATCGAAAACGTTCCGTGATCTCGAATGACGTCACAGTCCAAACCACCTATGGAATTCTCATTTTGTCAATACATTTCGACGTGTTTGTGCGGCGTAATAGGCTAATTTCGTCTGTTTTTCATCGTTACTATTTTATTAAATACCAAATAGTATGCGACACGCGGCCTAAACACATATTATAAAATTGTCATTGTTTGAAATGTGAACTGTTACGTCATGAGAGCAAATGGAACGTTTCGGCGGCAATTTATTTTTTTGAATTTATTTCTCGATTTTTATGAAAAATAATGAAAATTATGCCGAAATATATGTTTCGTTAGCTTCAGCATAGCATTATTAACAATTTAAGATGATTTTCTAAAAGTAGTCAAATAGCCTATTAGAATGCCTTACGAATGCATGCCATTTTGAATTTCGCGGTTAGACCCGTTTAGTGCGCCTGTTTATAGCTTGGCAAAAAATGGTAGAAATTGAATAATTTCTACTCTTTTTTGCCAGGTTAAACAGTCAAAACATGAAGGTAGGAAATACAAGTCAAAATGACTTCAATCAAGTAAGAATCAAGTGGTCCAAAAATATGACAGTATGTAGCAGCCTATCCAGTGTTACAGTTAATCCAAAGATTAGTTGTAGAGGTCAGATGTACCACAGTCTACGGAGATATGAACCTATCCTTACTCTGTGGTCGCTCGTACCCTGTACTTAAAAAAAAAAATTACGCTTCGACGCCATTTTGCGCGGCCGTGCGCTGCAATTTGATTTATGAACCCCATTATTATGATTTCGATCTCTTTCTTGATTGAGCGGCTTTCATATGTAAGAAGGAGTAAGCTATAGATTTTACTGGCTTTCTCCTTAAGTACTTTGTAGGTACCTAAATTTTTATGCGAAACATTTGTAAACATGGTGGCCAAGCAATGAAAAGAAGTGCTTTGTTGAATTAAATCGTAATATCTTGTTTTGCGCATTATAGAACAAAGTGGTTAGTGCGTATTTTTATTCTTACAAGACAGAGCGTATAACCTATGGATGTATCTTTATTTAAATTTCAAGATTATTGTAAACGTATGCATTTATTTGGCGCCAACGACATAAAAAACCGTTAAACCCGATAAATTCTATTCTATTGCGTCAAACCGAAGACTTAAGTATGTAAATCTATCGCTGATTGCAATAAACGCAGTGTGTAAAACCAAGTTTTTAGTTACATGGTGAAGTAAAACTGGTCCAACGGGTGTCGTCAGATCTGTCATTCCGATTTCCGACAAATTAGTTTTGGAGTTGAAGAGAAAACTAAACTATTCTCTGGAAAACCTGGCTATCTGCACAATTTTGATGTTCTACCATTCTTTACAGATTACCACAATGTTTACGTATTTTCCTTGAGTGAAATGAAGAGATTCGTAGTTTCGTATTTTGGAATATCTTGACCAACCTTGAAGTAAGTACCATAATCTTCTAGCGTCATTACATTATAATAGATATTGTAGTTCTGCTTGTTAAAAAGATCAAATCTTATCCTGCTCTTGTAAATTTCTTATAGGGGTAGGAAGTGTGAAGTGTAGTCATATTTATGTAGTGACAGTATGCAAATTGGAGTCAAAAAAAAGTTGCTATTATATTATATTATAGTTTGCTGAGAGATCTTAAGATTTTGCTAATTCATTAAATTTCACTTACATTTTATTGAGTCTTGCATAACAATTATTCTGATAATACTGTTATGTGAATGCTTTATGAAAAGATATGTCAATCTGAAGTGTTTTGCTGAAACCATTTTGCTTGTTTGTGTGTAAGTTACTATTTTACAGTAAATTGATGAAAAGAGATAAATTATAAACAACATGGTTAGTTATTATCCAATGAATTTAGGATGGTATCAATTAGATCTTTAGGCTACAGGCCTTATGGGCTCTAGCAAAAGAAATCTTTAATTACAACAAAAATACAGTTTGAAGAAAACATTCACATGCCCTGTATTTTTACAATAGACACATTAAGTTGCCTTATGATAGCGGATAGTATGTCTGTCTTGTAAAGATGCTGAATTTTAATTTTATGGCTCCAGTTTAGTGGCCTTATGTTTCCATCACTGTAGATGCATGTAATTGTAGACAGATGTTACTCTTACTCTACTATGGGCCTCATAAGAAGGCTCAGGGTCACCCAGCGAGCCATGGAGAGAGCTATGCTCGGTATATCCCTACGAGATCAAATCAGAAATGAGGAGATTCGTAGGAGAACCAAAGTCACCGACATAGCTCAGCGTGTCGCGAAACTGAAGTGGAAATGGGCGGGCACATAGTTCGAAGAGCTGATGGTCGTTGGGGTCCCAAGGTGTTGGAGTGGCGACCCCGCACTGGAAAACACAGTGTTGGCAGGCCCCCCACTAGGTGGACCGGCGACAAACGAGTCGCAGGGAGCCGCTGGATTCAAGCGGCGCAAGACCGAAGCTTATGGAATTCCATGCAGGAGACCTTTGTCCAGCAGTGGACGTCTATAGGTTGATAAAGAAGAAGAAGAAGAAGTTACTCCGTCAATAGAATAGAATCTTTTTTTTTTTCAAATATACTTACAAAGTGCTTTTAATCATCAAGTGAATCTATTACAACTATACACCTAACCCATTGAACCAGATTTTGTCAAAATCTGGCATCTGGAATGGAGATAGCTGTATATTTTGGAATCACATCTGTGCACATCAATTTGCATTTTGTCCATATAAGCAGAGTAAAGATAGCAATAGAGTACGGAAACTACCTACAAACGTTCAAAACGGCTCACTCACACAAACATGCGCATCGACGAGACCAAATAGCGGTCCTCACTACTGACAGCACCGCGAGGACCGCTATTTGGTCTCGTCTATGCGCATGTTTGTGTGAGTGAGGCCGTTTCGAGCGTTTGTAGGTAGTTTCAGTACTGGTTATAATTCTACTGTGATATAAGTGTCATTTTGTATGGAGTCGTTTACAAATTGCAAAGCCGCATTCATGCTTACACGAATCCATACAAAATGAGTTTTATATGGACAAAATGTGAATCAATTCGCACATTTGCGCACAAATGTGATTCAAACCTTATGCACCTGACAGAGTTTTAAATGTCATGTGTGCAGGACACAAGGTAGAACAATAAAGCATAATATTAAAATAAGTTAAAATACTTACATTATTTTAATGAATCTTCAACCACAAGGAGATCTGAGGTGATAGCTTCAATACAGAATCTCATGATTCTAGCTAAGCTATTATTCGAATCCATTTTTATACGCTAAGGTTAATGTACATAATCTAAAATTGTAATAATGCTTAAAGAAAACAGTGATAAAATTGGAAAATTGTATTTTAGTAATAAGTTTTTTGGATTAATAAATAAATATTATTATTATTATTATTAAGGAGGGTCAATATTATACAAGTGAAAGATTATTCATTTGTTTTTTTTCCAGGGTTCGAAAATATCTGATATTTATTATAAATATCAAAATATCGGATATTTATGATATATATCCGATATATATCAAGTTTGATATATATCAATTTTGTATGAAAGCCATATTAATATTTTATTGTATTATTTATGAATACTATTTGCATATGTGCATAAACATACTAAAATTATGAAAAAAACTAAAATGTTTTAATGTTTCGTTTATTTAGGTACTTAAAATCAGACAAATGAAACCAAAACATAAAATTTTATTTTAGATCAGGCAAAATCAACTAAAAACATAAAATCTTATACATGTATATCAAAAACGCAACTCAAAAACATAAAACCTTTTTTTATAAATTCTAATCAGTAATCAGTCAATGGTCATACCTACACTTATGGAACAAAACAAATTAAAAAAAATCCATTGATATATATCATCGAACCCAGTTTGATATATATCGGATATATATCGTGATATATATCCATTGATATATATCCTCGAACCCTGTTTTTTTCTGTGCTCAATTAAATTTATGAAATTTGATCCAGAGATAGCTTTTTGTCTGGATTAAAAAATTATATTCTGGGCTTCTAGTTCCAAGGAAACATCCAATCCATCCTGGTGAAGTTATAGGCAAAACCTAGCCTGAATTTATGGCCAGTGACTTCAGTCTCCTATTCATAGACTGCAGTTTTAATCCCATAATCATAGGCATATGCACCTTTGACTTTTTCGGAATTGTGTTTTTAAACAATTAAATATCACAAGCTTGATCAGTGAAGGAAAATGTTGTGAGGAAACCTGCACAACTGAGAGTTTTCCATAATGTTCTCAAATGTGTGTGAAATCTGCCAATTTGCATTGGACCAGCGTGGTGGACTATGGCCATTAACCCTTTTCTGAGAGAAAACCTGCACTTAGTAGTAAGCTAAAGATGATGATGATGTGATATTATAAGTATTTATATTGTTTCAGAAATGGGCACAGAGGTGCCAAAAACTCAAGATTCAAGTGGTGATTCAGACTCCAACAGTGATTCTGAGGTTAGTGTGAATATTATGTTTAAGTAATAGTTCTTAGTTTTGAATTTAAATGTGAAATATATACCACCTATTTTAAAGTGCCTCTGTCAATGAGATTATTTTAAACACTATGGAGGAAATTACTACTTTTTTTCTAGATTATAGTTAATTGGAAAAGTTTAATTTAGGAAAATAGAAAGAATCCTTCTATTTTTTAATAAGAACACTAAATAGTTGCATCAATTTTGTTAGTCCTGTTAGGTCATTTCACTTACTTAAAATTTTTGTAAACACCATTGAAGGGTGCTAGTTGAGTAGTTGTCAATTGATTTCTTACCAGTATCATACTAGATCAAGGAAGTATGGCATATGGTATTTTGATAAACTTCAACATCACTGTGATCAACATCACTGAGGTCAATACTAGAAATAGAAAAACATACTGGTGTGTGCACCATTGTAAAAATTTACATAATTTTAAATTCAAATGATGTAAGAGTTCCGTTTCAATTTTTACAGAACAGCAGCTCAAGTGGAACCTCTGGAAGTGACTGGGATTGTTCAGGGAGTAAACAGAGCAGTACTCGCAAACCACATTTCTCAGTCACCTCCTGTGATACTGGCTTAAAACTCAAAATAGCCGCGATTCCGCGGAAAGTGACGCCTAA
Organism: Oeneis ivallda; assembly: GCA_029955525.1. NCBI lineage: Eukaryota > Metazoa > Arthropoda > Insecta > Lepidoptera > Nymphalidae > Oeneis > Oeneis ivallda. The sequence goes on along the minus strand of JARPMR010000020.1, from coordinate 16,417,891 downwards.
GAAGTCCGCCAAACCATCGGTAAAGAAGAAAGCCAGCGAAGGAACGTCAAAGGCAAGCAAAGATGTAAAGGAAAAGTTGTCTGAAAGTAGTTCCAGTTCAGAAGTATGCAGCAAATGTTCCTCAGACTCTTCAAGCGAAGATGACCTTCCTTTGAAGACTGTGAAGAAGAATTTGCCAGCCAAATGTTCTCCGCAAAAGACTACTGTTAAAACTGAGAGAAGTTCCATCAAGAGTGATAGCGATGAAGAACTTTGTATCACTAAAGAGAACTCTAAGTGCAAGGAGACTCCTTGCACTTCAAAGGTTAATAATGCTAATGTGAAAAAGACTAAAAGTGATGATTCAAGTCATGACACCAGTGCGAAGAAAGGACCAGCGAGGCCCCGGAACAAGGTAAGTGTTTTTCTGCATGGGCATAATATGCTTTATGATTTTCTAACACTAATGTTAAGTGGTAAAACAAGGGCTGCAATAATGTGTTTCGGATGCAGTTGACGTAACACTAAAGTATAATCGACTATTTCGAAAAAATATCTTATTACAGCAAAAAAAAAAAATGGTTTGGTAGATAAAATAATTGTGATTTCAATTTTTTGGGTTCTGTAGTAACAAAGGAACCCTTACAGTTTCGCCATGTCCGTCCGTCTGTCTGTCGGTCTCTGTAAAATCTGTAATTTGACAAGGGCATCAATACTAATTACGCCAACAAAGTGGTGAAATAAAATTGTGAAAAATATTTTTTTTTAGGGTACCTCGAATTTTTTTTTCTCATCTATCCCATAGTGTGGGGTGTCCTTGAATAGGTCTTTCAAAAATATTGTGGGTGTGGGAACACCATTTTTCAATTCAGGGATCCGTTTGTGAAATATGATATTTTAAAGTGCTAAATTTTATTAGAGTCAAGTGGTCCCCCCCCCCCCCCCCTCTGCCAGCTAAATGGTTGTATAAAGCATACATGAAAAAATTCCCAGCAGTAGTATATATGTATAATGAATCGTAAAGGAAAACTCGGCTAAGTAGGGTTCATAAGTTAAGGAGTTATATCTGTGTTTTCTAAGTTAGGTATTACACGTAGTGTAAGTTGCATATTTTGTAGTATATTATAGTATTTAAACCATGGAACTCAAAATATATTCAATATTCATAAATAAAATAAAAGCACTATCCTAGGTCAGCAATAATATTTGTGACTTGCAACTACGGAACCCTACACTGCGCGTGGCCCGACACGCACTTGGCCGGTTTTAAGTTTAAAATTCACGCAAAAATCGTTCGACGGTTTCATGGCGTCGTTCGTGACGTCACCTCTGTTTTTTATAGTAGTTTGTCAAAGTTTGAAGATAGATGTGAGTGTGACATATTGCTCTGATTGGTGTTCAAACCAATATGGCGAATTGCTGCATTTTATAGATTTATTTTATCAAAATAAATATCAATCTCGCTAAAACTTGAAAAATAAACACGTTTTTTATATTCATCAGATAAATTAATTGATTCTTGGTTACTGTCATCATTCTATTGTGGTGCAGTTATAGCAGACTGACAGTTTGCAGTTGCAATGCAAGTATATCAACTGTAAGATAACTTTTTTTTTATTCGATGACAAGCTAGTCCTTGACTGCGATCTCACCTGATGGTTAGTGACGATGCAGTCTAAGATGGTAGCGGGCTAACTTGGAAGGGGTATGGCAGTGAACATTCAACCCATACCCCTAATTGGTTTCTACACGCCATCGTGCCGGAACGCTAAATCGCTTGGCGGCACGTCTTTGACAGTAGGGTGGTAACTAGCCACGGCCAAAGCCTCCCACCAGACCAGACCAGAGACAATTCAGAAATTATAAACTCCCAGTTATAAGACAACAGCGCCCACCACTGAACCAGGGAGGTCGTCAACATAACTGCACCAATACTACAATTTTGATGTCAACTTCTAGAATCTAGGCCAACTGTCAAGGTTAGAGTCTACTCTCTTCAGACATTAGAGGGGTTTCCCACTAAAGAAAATGAGCATCTGTTACATCTATTGGAACAATAATACTCATGTTTACTTAAAAATTATATGGATATCTTACTAAAATGTAAGCACTACTAAAATGTAAGCACCCATCACATGGATGCGTTTTTAACGTGCTTCAAAAAATCATCAGGTACAAATGACTTTAAAATAGGTAAATATATAGTAAAATTTCAGCAATTTTTGACATGATTTTTTTTATTGAGTGTTGGATTTTGAAACATATTGAAATTGGTTGTGTTCACACATCATTTCAGCAATTTTAACATGATTTTTTATTGATTGTTTGATTTTGAAACATATTGAAATTGGTTTTGTTCACACATGGGTTCAGTATACTTTAGTACTTGATTTGGCAAAATGAATGATAGGAATTTAATATTGTTTGTTTTGTTATTTAATGCATAATGGAACAACCAACCAAATAGATGGCGCTGAGAACCGTCCCAATTCGCAATCATTGAACTTTTCCCATGACATAATAGATGGCGCTACTCGTAATACATCGCGCTAACAATGTATTATACTTTAGTCAAGCTGCCTGGATCTCGCGCACTAGTCTTCGTTATGGTTGCAGCCTTGTTTTGCAGAAGCTCATATGTTCAAGTAGAAGCTCATGGTAAACATACAATTTCGTAGTCCATACACTTGTTGGAACTAAAGCACGTGGTGGGGCCGATTGGTCGTTGTAGGGCGATCCGTATTGGGTTTTCCTGGATGCTCACCTTTTTTTATTAACCGTAAGGAAATCTTAAGTTACCCGATATCCTGGGGGAGAATTCGGGCTATGTAGGATTTTTCTCTATTAAAACCTCCTAGGTGGCCAGCCTTAGCGCATATTGAAACGCTCCGAGATCTCCTAACAACACGTACCGGATAATCCCTTTATCCCGGAGGAAATAGCCCCCAAACTATGTTGCACGTTATGAGACAAGGCTGCTTGTGCGACAGCAAGCTGTTATGTTCCTAAGGCCCGAGGTCATACCTAGTTATTCTCGCACAAGTGTACCTCCTAAATGTAAATCAAGACCTGTAATCCCCAGTCATGTACACAGTGTAATGGGGTGCTAAATGTCTAAATCACCATAGAACCCCTGCGCTTATTATGCATCGTCTTTGAAGTTTGATCGATCCTCTTTAACAATGAAAATACGTGAATCATAAGTGATATGGCACATACATAATTGTACGATAGGAAACCCAAGCAAACGTTTTGAAAATGTGTCTATTTATGTGTTCTATACAATCATCGAAAACGCTGAATCGATACTGACGGGATTTTCACAGGATTATACACGGAGTGACCTAGATAATTTCCCACGGGATTTAAAAAAAACTTAAAACCACGCGAAAGAAGATATGCATCAGATTGTCTTGCATAACAAAGGTCGACATACAGATAGATAAACATAGGTTTATGATAATCAATTACTTAGTACAAATATTTTGATGAATATTGCCTACTCATCTTTTAAATTATTTCTGACAGCAAAAATCCTTTGGATAAGACGGTGAGAAATCTCATAACATCGTAAGTGAATATTTAACTTGTCTTACCCTTTTTAATATGCAATCCGGTTTTTATCGAGGGGGTCTTTAATAAAAGGGTGTCCTTATGTTAGACTTAAAAGGTACCCCGAATGTCTTTGTTGCTTAGTTCATTTTACGTATAATATTGAGCAAGCACTTATTCTTGTTTACCGCACCAAGTGACTACCTAAGGGATGATTTAATTCACGTAGTTCATGAATGGAACCCTCGTAACATTTTTAAGTCATAGCTTTGTTGGATGTATTTATGGGCCATTTTTTGTGAGCCCTAATAAAAATAGTATCAATACACGAAACTCTTTTCTTAAGGTTGATAATACGGGTCTGCCCGCGAAATTCAAATTTAACTTGGTTTTTTGCAATTTGTAAACTAATACGACAAAGTCGGTTTATGACATTCTAATTGCGACGATGGCAATATCATCTTCACAAGTTTATATAAAAATCTTTACTTGAAAATGTCCAGTTTAAGAAATTAGTCAGAATATCGACTAATTTGTGAGTAACTCACGTCAAACTCGATACTCGGACTAATTTCTTAAACTGGACACTTTCAAGTAAAGCTTTTTATATAAACTTGTGAAGATGATACTGCCATCGTCGCAATTAGAATGCCATAAGCCTACTTTGTCGTATTAGTTTACAAATTGCGAAAAACCAAATTAAAGAATTTCGCGGCCACCATAATCCACCTTAATAAGAACTTAGAAGACGGCTGTTTTTGTAGTTGAACACCGCTTGAATCACTCCACTAAAGTTGGTGCGTTTTATTTAGTTTTTAAAGTTTAACTATGAGGTCGCATAGGTAAATCGTCGAAACAAGCCACCAGAAAAGACATGTAGCAACTATTATCTAAAGCTATTTAAAATATTAATATTTCCTAACTGGATTTGAGTGCAATATATTTGGTTTTTCAGAGTAAATCGCTTGAATAGGGAACTATCAAATGTGGATTGGCAGACTTCACACACCTTTGAGAACATTACGGAGAACTCGGGCATGCAGCTTTCCTCACGATGTTTTCCTCCATAAAGAGCACATAACTCCCGAAAAGTTGGAGGTCCGTGCAAATTGGCGCTACAGAATTAGTACCATTATTAAAAACACGAATAATCAACGCACTTTTTTTGTAAAAAAACTGCACATTTTATCATTCATAGTTTACTAGTTGATGCCCGCGACTGCGTCCGCGTGGATTTATTTTTAAAATTCCTCGGGAAATTTGATTTTCCGGGATAAAAAGTAGCCTACGTCACTCTCCAGGTCCTCAACTAAGTATACCCATGCAAAAATCACGTAGATCCGTAGCACTGTTGCGGCGTGATTGAAGGACAAACAAACACACTTTCGTATTTATAATATTAGTATGATCATCATCATTAGCAACCCATCAACGGCTCACTACTGCAGGTCTCCTCTCAGAGAAGGGTTATAGGCCATAGTCCACCACGCTATCCCAATGCGAATTGGTGAACTTCACGCACCTTCGAGAACATTATGAAGAACTCTCAGATGTGCAGGTTTTCTCACGATGTTTTCCTTCACCGTTGAAGCAAGTGATATTTAATTGCTTAAACGCACTTGACTCCAAAAAGTCAGAGGTGCGTTCGGGATCGAACCTGCGACCCCCTGAATAGGAGACCACATTCCTAACTAGGCTACCACTGCTTATCATTAGTATGATACATATGTATATATGTATAATAAATACTATGCATTAGTATAAGTTATAATACAGTACCTACAGATGTTTGAAACATGTGCGCAAACCAATGAATAGCGTTTTCGTTCCACGTTGTTGGTCCACGTGACTAGATAAAATAAGTAGGTTGTATAATATTATACTATAGGCAAGTTGCCGCCGAATCCGAACAATAAATGCGATTATTATCATTATGAGATGCACACTTTGCTATGCAGACACATGATTTTTAAATTAAGCGTCGATTTGAGTACGTTTGAAGACACCCCGTTAGTATTTTACTTTAATCTAATGAAGGTTTTAACTAATAAAAAAATAATAGTTTAAAAAAACTAAAAACACGCTTTTTATAGAAAACCAAACTAAAAAATAGAAAATAAATTTTAATAAATTTAAATTAAGAATAGGGTCCAAAAATTTCAATATATATAAATTAATAATAGTGTAAATAAAAGAAATGTATTTTATTTTAAAAAAAGCGTGGGGTGCTTTTTAAGATATTATCAAAATGATAATCACTCTACTCATATCTGTCAATAAAATATTTATAACTATTGACACCATGCACCCCACGCTTTTTTAAAATAAAATACATTTTTTTTATTTACACTATTATTAATTTATATTTATTGAAATTTTTGGACCCTATTCTTAATTTAAATTTATTAAAATTTATTTTCTATTTTTTAGTTTGGTTTTCTATAAAAAGCGTGTTTTTAGTTTTTTTAAACTATTATTTATTTTCTACTTTTTAGTTTGGTTTATTTTTAATAGCTTGTTTTTTAATTTTATTTTTTTTCAAATTAGTGTATTTTCATCGGTCCTCGATAAATCTACAAAGTTTGAACGAAATCTGGCCGTTTAAAGTGGGTCAAAATCGCGCCCAAAGAAATCGGTTACAAACATTGTTACAAACATACAAGTGAAGCTTAATAAAAAGAGTATAAAAACATAACCGTTGGGCTCGCCACAGAAGAGGTCGCCTGATGTGGGATGCTAGGGTATCCGCACAGGTGGTATCTAGGGTTGCCCACTGTCCCGATTTAAGCGGGATGCCTCGCTTACAGCGTCCCGTAGCCGTGTCCCGACGAGGGGACATTTGGGACACGTCTTATTCAAGTTTCAATGAAATACTTCCACAATCTTGCGTGTCTTGGAGTTATGAATAGATTTTTACTATACATAATATTATTTTCAGAGGTGTTTTTTGTTGTCTGGCATATTTTAGTTTATGCTAAATTAAGTAAATAAATGATTCTGTATGTAAAGGAAATTCAACAAGTTGTAAAATAACTTTAAGATTTAATTAACAGGAGTCTCCTGATTCTTTCCTCTTTAGGCCCCGAAATACTCATTTTCAGACTTGGCCAGTTTTGTGGCAAACAAGCGACCTTCCCATCCTCCATGGAACGAGCGTCATTCCAACTGGTCTCTTGGCATCGCTTCGTTACGCGCCAAACCAAAAGGTTCATCATCATTAGCAACCCATGAACGGCTCTCTACTGAGAACAGGTCTCCTCTCAGAGAAGTGTTATAGGCCATAGTCCGACACGCTGGCCCAATGCGAATTGACAACCTTCACACACCTATGCGAACATTATGGAGAACTCAGGCGTCCAGCCAGGCCTAGCATGCACGTCGAAGTGATATCTCGCGAAAAGAGAGAGATATTGTCGATGTAGACTGATTTCTAGTATACTTTTTTAAACTTCAAAATTCGAGAAAATGACGTCGCCATGTTAGAGTTCGTAGAGAAAAATAAAGAAAATAATTTGATCTCTACTTTTGACGTAACGAGACGAACATGGTGTGCAACCATGTTAGATAATATAGAGATAATACGAGAAAAGGGTCGACCAAATTTTCTCGCGCATGCATGTTAGGCCTGCTGGTTTCCTCACAATATTTTCCTTCGCTTTTGAAACGTGTTATATTTATATACTTAAACGCACATAGCTCTGAAAAGTCAAAGGTTAGGATCGAACCCGCGACCTCCTGAATAAGACCGCAGTCCTAACCACTAGAGTACTAGACTATCACTCCATCAAAAGGTTTTAGAATTAGGTTTTAGTGTTGTCAGCGATTTAGACATTAGCATTGTATGCAAAACGTTAAATTCCTTTAGTTGATTATTGCGGAGCGCGGCCGCGGCGTCGTTATTTCATTAGTATGCAGAGAAAGCTGGCAAATAATTCCATTCGTTAAATTCTGATCTATTTGCGTACCTTTCGTGTTTCCTTATCCACTCTATATTATTAACTAGATGATGCCCGCGATTTCGGCTGCATGGATTTAAGATTTTTAAAAGCCCCGTGGGAGCTATTTTTATGGGTGAGATCATTAGTCGAGTCTCGAATGATATAATAATTATGTTTACTTTAAAATATTTTACTAAAAAAATATGCGAAAGGAATACCTTACCTTATCCTTACTATTATGTAAATACGAGTGTTTGTTCGTTGGTTTGTCCTTCAATCACGCGGCCACGGAGCAACGGATCTATGTAATTTTTTGCATGGGTATATAGACTTTCTTTTGTCTCGGAAAAACTGAGGCTTCCCGCGGGATTTTAAGTCGCCGGTAAGTAAAAGTTAGTAGAATGTATTCCCTATACAGATGTATTTGCTAGAAATTCTCAGAACAAATAGAAAACCTATTTCAATCAGCGTATTTATTAGCACCACCCACAAGTAATCTGCGAGTGTAGGTCATTCACTTCGCGTCCGAATAAAATACTTATTGTTTGCGCTGACTGATGAAGTCCGCATAGAGATTTATTGTTTCGACTTTCTGTACACAGTCGCTCCGCATTCAGTATTTTAGCCAATTGAGGCATTCGTAATCGAGTGTTGACTTTCATAGTGAATATTTCATTCGTGACATGTATTGCTTTGAGGCATTTCTGTGGAATTCATCGAAAAGATCTGCTTTTTTCTGTGATCGAAGCTACAGTGGGATTGTCTAAAAATTATATCTACAGTTGCATTGAATGTGACAATCACTTCTAATTAGCTGGTACTTCCTTGTTTTTAGGGTTCCGTACCCAAAGGATACCAACGGGACCCTATTACTAAGCCTACGCTGTCCGTCCGTCTGTCAGCGGGCTGTATCTCGTAAACGGTAATAGGTAGACAGATGAAATTATCACATATGTATTTCTATTGCCGCTATAACAACAAATAATGAAATTTAAATTAAATTAAAAAAATTAAATTAAAATATTTCCATTGGTACATGGAAATATTTTTGACGTGACAACGTCTTATAAATTGGTTTGCCGGGTGACACTTCAAGAAACTGCGTTACGCTCCGCTCACGTTATGCGCTCACAATGAGAGCGAGTGAGAGGCATGGTTAGCCCGCCTAAGAGCGAGAGAGACAGACATAAAAAGTGAAAGGCACGCGTCCCTTCCACTCGAGCACAGTTAGCCCGCCTAAGAGCGAGAGAGACAGAGCGAGAGAGAGAGTGAGAGAGATAGGCATACACACCGGTTCATGTCTTGCGCTTCTATTTCGGTTGTCACGTAAAACTTTCGCCCGTATACCGACTTTACAGGCAACCAATTTTTTTTATTTAATTTTTTTTAACGGAACCCTAAAAGAGCGAGGCCCGACTCGCACTTGGCCGATTTTTTTTGTTAAAACACATTGATGCAGCAATAACGCCATTAATTCAGTCAATCAGCGGTGATTGATATCGTCAAATTGTATCGCTATACAATGGAAGTAGTTTTGGTGTTATCTATTATCTATTTGGTGGTATTTGGTGCTATGGGGTAGTCTAAAAATGATTGCTCATTTTTGGACAAAAATTGATTGTTCATTTTTATACAAAAAATGATTGCTCATTTTTCCCACAGCAGCCAATCAGAGGTTTTTTAGACAATACCATACCACAGCTGGTTTTACGGAGTCGATCGTCAAACTGGAGCAATCATTTTTAGACAATCCCACAGCTGGTTCCGTGAGTCGTGATGTGCATAAGTCGTAAGTGATGGGCGAGAAAGGTGTGCATTGTTGTTTGTTTGGGTGGCAGAGCGTGCCGCGGCGGAGGGTGGGTGTGCAGCGTGCAGCATTTAATTAAGGCGGTGGGTGCGCTCGCGTGCCGTGCACTTCCGCTGCGCCCCAGGGGTGCTGCGCTTTTTCCTCGCGGGGGAGGCCGCCGCGCGAGGAAAGCGCGACCGGTCGTCACCCGCGCCGGGGAATTAAAATTTTTCACGTAAACTGGTTTGATAGCGCGTACAGTGGCGGAGTGGGGGTCGCGAATACGCTAACGCGTCGCGCCGGTCATTAGCTGGTTCACAGCGAGGCGCGCGCGCGTCCCTGCTCCTGCGTACGCGTGCCCGCTCCGTACGCGCGCTCGCGGCTTGCGTCGCGATCGGTGCCGGTACGAACCGCAGACTGATGTGATTGTGATCAATTTTCACAGTGTAATTTTATTGTGATTATTGTTATTTTAATCTTCATAATATTAAAAAAAAAAAAACTACAGAATATATTTTGTCTTGAGATATAGATCGCGAATCACAATATTGGTTCGGTAGTGTGCCCAATATTATGACGAGGAACGTAGATAAAAGTGTAGTGGCAATAATCAATTATTGTAGGTAAATTATTCGAT